>OY728130.1:1180215018-1182715018 GCA_963277665.1 Viscum album
ATAAATATATATAATAGATCGATAAGTGGAAAGAAATACACCGTTCATGGAGACGGTTGGTCGTACGTACGCATAAACGCTATTTTCGTTTACTTGTTGAATTGAATGGAATTAAGTAGATGAAATACACACACACATATACATATATATATATATATATAAATCCAGTATCATGATTATGTCATATATTTCATGATTACTTATTATATATACTTTATAATCATTATTGAATTGTTAACATAGAAAATGAATATCAATGCGTCATGGAGACGGTAATCCGTACGTACGCACGAGCGATGATATCATTCCCATATTTATTGAATGGAACTGGAGTGGATGGTATAATATATTAGAATCATTATGATGTTATAATAACCATATATAGTAATTCTTTACACCATTATACCCATCCATGTATGGTGGTGGTGGAAAAATAAATTACACCACGGCGTGGAGATGGTATATCGTACGTACGCACGCTCGGTGATTTCATTTTCTGTAGGATGGATAAAAGGTGAAATAGAGTTTTTTCATATTTATAATAACATATAATTATATAATTAATACTGATGTTATTACTTTTTAATGAATCAACTAATGAAGATGATGTAGAAGAAGAAAGAAACTTGAAAGTGTCGGTAGAAGAGATTACCTCTCACTCGACGAACCTCCTTTAAACCTCTTCATAGGGCACTATAGATGGACTTTTGAAAAGTCCAGAACATCTATGATATAACGAGAGAGGTTGTTAAGATTAATTGGTAGGTTTTGGTCTAGTTTCAAGGCTCAAAAGGGTGTAAAGAGAAGAGGGAAGGGGTGCCCTTTTTATAAGGGAGGAGAGGGGAATCTTTGGAATTATAAGAAATATTAATTTATAATAAATTCAAACCCAACGTATAAACTTAAAAATGACTCAAATCAGAATATTATATGATATAGGTCTGTAATCTCATCAAACAATAAAATTTATACTTGTTTTGAATTTATTTTAATCATTATAAACTTGATTTATCCTTATTTAATCTTTTTAATTTTATTTGTGGTAATAAGATTCTAAATTTTAAATTGTTATAAATAATTACGTATGTGTTGTGAATTGTCCATAATTGGATAATATATTAAATTTTGGAAAATATAAATTTTAATTTATAATTGTATAATATTTTTTTAATTTTTAATCTTTTTTATATTATGTAATTTTTATAAAATAACAATAGTGTCAATTTTGACACTATTCATTTATTTGAATTTAAATAAAATCATCACAGAATATATGTTCGAACTAAAAGCTCTAATAGATTAATACCATGTCATATTTATCTATAAAATTAGTTGATCACATTAAATAGTTAATATAATATTAATTTTAATTTTTTTGAAACCTTTTATTTGCTATATCTCTTAATAAAATAATTACTGCAATATTATTTTTTAATTATTTAATATACTTATTTGTTGCGTAAAAATTTAAACTAAAATCCTATGATGAAGATAAATATAATACCTTTCATAATAATATTCTTACATGAATTTATAATCTTAAAATCACAACATTTAAATTGTTATATTTATTAAATTATGATGGTGACATCATTGACATCATTTAAAATAAAATAATATAAATTTCATAATAGGTTTTATAAGGATCCAAATGGTACAAAAATCGACCCCTGGATGATTAGGGTATATATATACTCGACCAATACTCTTTGTTCATGTTTCGTTTCCTTTTGATAGGTATTGTTATTTTAATAAAAACTATATTATTGATTTTTCACTAAATAAACAATTTCTGCATCACTATTGTGTCACCATTAATGACAATTATTTAATCCCTAAAAATTCTAAATAAATTCTCATGATGTAGATAATTTTGTTATATTTCTGGAGACTATTTTTTTCCAACGTTTCATGATTTTTATCACTAAATTTAAAGTATTATAGTTATAAGATTTAAGAGAGTGACATGTTGTCACTTTTTTTAGTTTTAATAATAATTAAATTATTTTTTTTAAAAAAAAGTCCATAAAATGAATCTAATCCGACCCTTAGGAGATATGGGTCTACATTTAGTCATCCAATATAATATTGTGATGTGTTAGGGCAATTTTATAATCTTAGGTTTACCCTTAATTACCCGATTTATCTTTAACCGAAGTAAATAAAAAATACCGTAGTTACTATTCATAGTGCCCAAAAATAAAAAGTAGCATATTAACATAATTTGGTCCTAATGATTCCGAATATGGAATCAATTTTTCAAAATTCAAAACACAGAAGTTTGAGTAATTAATTTAAAATTAATCCCACTATTAAGAAAACGAGTTTTAAAACTTAAAACATTGCAAAAGATTGATATAATTTTACCTATGAATTCAATGTAAAATAAATGATAATGACAAAATTATATTAAATTATAAAAATATATTATATTTATACTTTATAACCATTAAATATTATAATTTTATTATATAAATTATTACGATGAAATTTTTTTTAATTAAAATATAGCGTGTTTTTACTATTCTTTAAAATATGAATGTTATCAGAATAATAAAAAAATTTAATACAAAGTAAATATTAATATCCTGATTCCAAATAAGAAATTTATTTTTTCAAATTTAACTTATAAACATGTCAAAAACTAGATTTAAAGTGGGTGTGTCATCAAAAGGTGGAAAAACTGCATTTTTTTAAAAATGCTTATTTTACCCAAAAAATATATTTTGTTCTTATACCATGTTCTAAAAAATGTGTAGGATGAATAATAATGTTCTAAAATTCAAAATTTAGTTAACACTATTCATAACATCTGGTTCATAATAATATTATAATAATATATCATTGTTTAGTGAAACCCGGTGTTGCGTACAACACACGCTATCAAGGAAGGTCGTGATTGCATATAATGAAAGACAAGTCAGTGTTGGTGTAGTGCATGACTCCTTTGTTGTTGCGTATAACAAAATCTATCCATATTTCACTAAAAAAATTGAATATATATATATATATACTCAGTGTTGCGTAGAATAACTACTATCAAACAAACTTGAAATTGTGTGTATCACAATCCAAGATTAGTGTTACATATAATGCAAGCTAATACAGTGTTGTGTATAGCACAAGATAATATTGGGGTATCATACACCACAAATATCAAATAAATTAAAAAGAATACATCTCATAAAATCTCAGGGTGTTACATTCTACCCCCCTTAAAATGAGTTTCGCCATCGAAATTCATCGGGGTTATAAATGGTTTACTACTTGAATGTTTATTTAATAGAAACCCACATCGCAAAAAGGAATACCAAAACTTATCTTTAAAAACTAAAGTATGAAACATAACAGATACCCAAATTAACTAATCATTGGGTATCCACATAGTAGCACATATGTACAAATATGGATATGGAAGAGAAATATAACCATCGAGTTCTGAAGGAGAGTGGTAGAGAACATGGATATGAAAAAGCCAATAATCACAATTCCATACATTTTTTTTGATCTAAGGTACCATCTGATTCATTAGATATAAGTGCACTAGAAAAACATTTTTGGTTTTCATGATGATTTCCCTAAAGTTGAAGAATTTGAATTAGAAGAAATACTTAATTTTTTCGGTATAATCTCACCGGTGTTCATGCCTTGAACAATTTCAACCTCATCTTTTAAAGAAATGAAGTTGAATTTTTCATTCGTGAAGTGTTAGAAGATCATGTGATAGAATGATTGGTCATTCCGTATGTCTCAAACAAAAGGTTACAAAAAGTTATCAAATATACATAAGTCCATCTATGGTGAGGTTAATCGTATATGATTCCAAAAATGGACTTATACTTCATCTATCATACTGCTTAATAAAACTAGTTTTTACTAACCAGGGACTTCCTGTAGGCCATTGGTAGGAAATAAAGGCATGTCGCACTTCGGTTGGGGCTTCGATTCCCACAGCCATGTCCGACGCGATGGGTTGTTTCCCGTCCTACAGTTTGTACTTTTTCTGAAACTACATTATTATAACATCCCATAAATAATATCAAAACAAGTTCTATCCTTAAACAATACTGACTTATGTCCAACATAATCCATTCTAATCTTTAGGCTTATACAAAATACTCCTATCCAGGATCATAGTATAATGAAAAGAATTACTAGAAATGTCATCTGCCGAGCATGCGAATACCACCATTTATCCCCCATATATCATAAGATAAAACTTGTTGGTCACATTCCAAACATGTGAATACCTTAATCATGTATTCTCTTAAAAAATGAATATCCATTGACCCTAAGTAAAACCATGAATGTTGTCAAAATTTAACACTTTCCACATACCAAAAGCCAAAAATTTCTATATACTCAATCCATGATATCACTTTGTCATTATACCGGTGATGATATCTTTAATACTATAAAAAAACTGATTATCTTCTTATCCTTTCATTATGCACATATCATATTGCTTCCAAAAATATTTTAATAACCTTTCATGGTTATGGGTACCATTCATCATATACTTTCAAAACCCAAGCAAAGGATATATTGTAACAATCCATAGATTTTTTTCCTTTATTCCATAGTACCATACGTTATTCTTGATAAACATACAATCATTACAATACCGTCTTAAACCCCTGACCGAGATTCAACAATTCTTTTATCTCACATATCATTTGTAGTCTCTTCATTATCATCAATATAAATACTACCCATATTTCCATGATTATTATCTTCATGAGACATTACCTAAGGGAATTGGTTTTCATAATGACTGTACATTACACATTTAAAACATTTAACCGTTGTTGATGTCTTATAAATATAATTATCCTTGTCCATGGTGTTAATAAAACATTTTCCTTTGCAATTACTGGCTTTGTGTCCTACTTTTGCACACCCAAAGCATCTTCCAGCTCCTTTAAAACATTCTTCTTGATTCTTCTTCCCACATGATTTACATAAGGGGAATTGAACTTTCGTTCTTCTATGATCATCATGAAACTCAATCTCTCTCATATTAGCTGAGATGGGATACTTACTAATGTGGAGATTATTGATCATATTATGAGATTGATGATTTGGAATAATAAATATATGTGGACTTCTATATCCAATTTCATTCAGTTTCTCATGATGAATATCATTCCATTGTCCATCATATCCTCCATTATCATGAATCTTCCGATTTCTAGCTATTTTCTAAAACCCAAAAAGAATAGTGTGAGAGGAAAAAATCATAATCAAGTGGGAGTACCTTCAATATCTAACATCTTAGGGTTAATTATAATATCAGTACTATAATTATAGGACTATAACCTATATGTATACTTATCCATAGGGACATCCCTAGATATACCATAGCAATATCTCTTGGGATCTCAGTAATGTTTTTGCATCATAGTTCCCAAAGGTTACCTAAACCTTTCCACTGATACCAACTGTAGAGACCCAAAGCTTGACGTACATGGAAATTACATTACTTTTGTGGAATACTTACTACATAAGAAAAATAGACACATAATGACTGTAATATTTTAGTGTCTTTGGAAACATGGAATATAATCTTCCAATCGTGGTGAAAGATCTTCAACATCTCCCATAAAGATCTTCCCCTTTTGTTTTCTTACCTAAAACCATTCTTTAAATCCTTGGGAAAAGAAAACATATAAATGGTGAGCTCAAATGCTCAGTAAGGGTAATAGTGGAGAAAATAAATCAAATCAAATACATTTGACATTAAAAAACATGAACATAATGTTTAAACATCAAAATCTTGAGCAATGAAATAAAACATGGCAGTACGTAAGACATAGATCATAAAGAAACATTAATCATGAAAGCATATCGTGGGAATAAAATATGTATTTGTGGAAACCATTCAACACGTGTTATGATTTACGTAGTGGCCAAGTCATTGCTTCCAAGACCATCTTAGTGGACAATGTCCCTTTCTGAATCAAGTTCACTCCTCATTTTAGTCCTATAACACTAAACCAGATTAACTTACTGTTCCAGCCATGTCTATCTAATGAGATATAAATCTTTACCCAATGCATTGGAGGGAGATATAAGTCCCACCCATCTCATTATGAAATCATTCTTACTTATTCCACAACATAAACGTAAATCATTCATCATAACCCATTGAATAAAATGGGTTTCAAAAACATCATCCCATCATAAAATAATCCATATAAAATAAATGTATATCATTTCATCCTAAGAAAATTGAAACCATGTACATCATAGATAAATTATACTTGAAACATACACATATTAAATAATTTCATCTTTGAGGGAAAATGGTTTTGATAAAACACCTGAAATGAATTCTTGAGGAAAATATCCTTTATTCTTCAAAATCATTTTCATTTCACAAAATTCCATAAAATTTTAAATGAAATTTTTTTGTTGAAAATAGTCATGAAATATTGTAGAGTATGATTTATGAAAATAAGGCCTTATGAAACCGTAAAAATCAGTTCATGTCGTATAAGTTAAAAAAAACTCTTCTCGTACTTTGCCAGAAAAGTCAAAAAGTACCTCGTAACCTAAACAAACGAAAGAATTCTTAAATACCATGTAGTAAAATTAAAAAATGTGTAAAAAGAACTTTAAACATACATGTAACCATTTTTAAAAAATAGGGACATTGATGATAAATATACCCCCGGTGAATACTTACGAATAAACAATCTCAGATAAAAATGAGATTGCAAAATTGTCCCATACTTTAGTTCTGATATGTTTTGTACGTATATGAACCTCCTGTATAATGATTTAAATAATGTCATTGAATTATTACAGAATCATCATCATTGTTATTATATCATATATGGTTCACTTATGACATTATATTACCATTTCTTTTGTAAATTTATGTTAAAGTAGGATTTTTGGTAAAATCGTTTCATTTATCGTCTGTGTTTTGATTAGTAATGATTAATATGATTAATTAGATCATGATTAATTAATTAAAGAATTTAAATCATCATTTATATATTATATATATTCATAATATACATATATATAATAGATTTATAAATGGAAATAAATACATCGTTCATGGAGATGGTAGGTCGTACGTACGCATGAACACTGTTTTCGTTTCCTTATTGAATTGAATGGAATTAAGTAGATGAAATACATACATATATCTATATATATTAATAAATCCAGTATAATTATTATTTCATATATTTCAGGATTACTTATTATCTATACTTTATAATCATTCTTGAATTGTTAACATGGAAAAAGAATCTCATCACATCATGGAGACGGTAATCTGTACGTACGCACGAGCAATGATATCGTTCCCATATTTATTGAATGGAATTAGAGTGGATGATATATATATTTGAATCATTATTATGTTATAATAACCATATATAGTTATTCTTTACACCAATATACTTATCCATGTAAGGTGGTGGTGGAAAAACAGATTACACCATGGCGTGGAGACGGTATTCCATACGTACGCACACGTGGTGATTTCGTTTTCCGTAGGATGGATTGTAGGTGAAATAGGGTGGTTTCATATTTATAATAACATATAAGTATATAATTAATTCATATTTAATTAATTTATAATGAAACAACTATGTAAGAGGAAGTAGAAGAAGAAATAAACGTGAAAGAGTTGGTAGAAGAGATTACCTCTTCCTCGACGGACCTCCTTTAAACTTTTTCTCAGGGAACTAGAGTTGGTCTATTGACAATAACAGTGTCATGACATGTCCTCAGGGCCCATTCCGTGACTACCCCAAGCCCGCCTTCCATAGGCCAGGGGTGGCGACTAGCACCAAGGCGTAAATCCCGGTAAAAAAGGGAAGGCATTGCCTTTGAAAAGTAAACAAACACCATAGAGTAAACAAATAGTAGAATAAACACTAAGTAAAAACTGGTACAAGAGTAAGTGCGGAAAATGTAAATGGTCCAGTATACAAACCCAAACTAAAAGTAAAGTACAACTCGAAAGGGAAAACATCAACTGTAAAGTAATGTCGCAACGCCGAGCTGTCCACTGAAAATCCCACCTGAAGGGTGGGTACAGATAGCTCCACTGCTCCTCGGGTCCCATCATCCGCTCCGAGTATATCCCGCCCAGTGGTCCACCTCTAGGTACCGTCTTGCTCTTCAAGCCTCAACCACGATCAACGCTGTCCGTCGTCTACAACCAACACAACGTAGTGCGGGCGTAGCCCGTGCAGGGGTGAGTATAAGCTACTCAGTAGGGACCCCGAGACCCCCGAAGGTCTCCCAAAATCCACAAAGGATAAACCACAAAGGAAAGATACAATCACGAAGTAATAACCGACACTGCTTAGGTATATGCCCATACATATACCTAAGTCATAAATTCCAATACGATCCAACCTCCGAGCCCTTGTACAACCTAGTCCACACAGGAAATTATACGTATTCCACACAGGAAAGAAAAACGTAATCCACACATGATAGCACAACACAATCCACAGTGGAAAGCAAACATGATTCATCTCACACAGGTATACTTCTTCGAAAACGATAGAGATGATCATTGATCCATCTAAGTCATCGGACCCATAAAGGATCGATAGGAACTAACCCCCGTAAAGACCCACACAGGATCGGTAGGAAACTGACCCTTGCAAAGACCCACACAGGATCGGACCCACACAGGATTTGTAGGCGCTGGCTCACACAGAACCGCTAAGCGCTGACCCACACAGGATCATACCCACAAAGGATCGTTCGCACTGATACACATAGGATCGTTGAGTGCTGTAGTCGTCGCCGTCGAATCCACTCAGGATCTCTGTACAGTCGTCGTCGTCACAGTAGCAGTCGCAGCCAGGTCTAGGGTTCCCGCACACAGCAAGATCATTCGGGAGGGTCCACTCCACGAGCCGAGAGGCTGATACATCAACTGACACATAGTCTAGAGTTGATGTATCCAAATGATCTGTATCGTCAACAGGAACTCAACTTCGTAGACGGCGCATCGATCGGACGCCCGGTCTGAGAGTTATTGGCTTTTTCATTCCAGGGGGTTGGTTGGTTTTCCAGGAAAAACCAACCCGACCATACTCCACCTGCGTCGAATCCTTGGGCGGAGAAATCCAAAAGATCAGTCTCACTAAGAGGAATTAACCAAAGTCGACAGCATGTCAATCGGACGTCTGAAGCTCAAGATATGAGCGTTTCCGCTCCGAGGGCCCGGTTGGTTTCGTGTACGAACCAACCTGGCCGAACTCAAAGTATTCCGAAACCTTGAGTGCGATATACTGAAACGACCGTCTCGATTTAGGGATCTAATCCCAACTAATGGTGCATCGATCGGAGGTTCATAGCACATGTTATGTGCAAAATACCAAAGACGGTCCGGAAACGGGTGTTTCGGGCCCGGAACAACCCGGCCCGAGACCCCCCCCAGTCGGTCCGAACAGGGTCGACCCGCCCCGGGTCCTGGTCGGCCTGGCCTAGCGCGGCTCGGCCCGGAAGCCTGGTCTGGCGACCCGCGCGCTGGTCGGCAGCTCAGCCAAAACGGCCGAGCCGTTTTGGCTCGCGCGGGGGGGGGGGGGGGGGGCTGCCCCCCCCCCCCCCCCCCCCCCGGTTTTCTAAAACTGTGGTCCCTTAATTGGGGCCGCATTGATGTCCGGCTGGGGGAATTAATTCCCCGGCTTCTCCCTATCCGGCTGGCCCGACCTGGCTGACCGGTTCCTGGACAACGGGACCGGCAATAGCCGGTCCCGTTTCAGCTCCGATGCCGGTGGCCCGGTCCGGCCGCCGGACACCTTGCTCCGCCGTGGCCCAGAACCGACCGCGGCCCTTGTCGTCCAGCGTGGCGCGACAGCACTGCGCCCCTCCTCCTCAGCCCCGGTACCGGCCGCGGTATTTTCGGGTGTCTCTGACGCGGCGCGATGGCCTCGCGTCCTTGTATTAAATTCACGGCGCGGCGTGACGGCGCCGCGAATTTCTTGCCGCATAAACCCGCACAGTGCGACGGCACCGCACCACTTCCATATCGAACCAAAATAATCCAACAAAAATAATAAGGAGGTGGGTCGGCTGTGTTTGTGCAGCCTGGCCCCCCTCACGTTAATCGATAGCAGTTGGTTAAAATTTCACGAAGAAATTTAGGGATGTAAACATGAACAAATTAATTAATTACAATCCCCTACCTCAGTTTCAAGAACGGTTCTCGTCAACGAGCTGTGGAAAACGAGCGTCGCGGAGGTTGGGCATCGTGGAAAAAGAACGTCGATTCTGTTGTCGTCGATGTGCATCCGAAGAGGAAACGTCATTGGAGAAGTTCTCCGCGTTCTTCGGCGGAGATGTTCTTCATTGAAGAACGGTGTTCTTCGTGTTCTTTGTCGAAGATGTTCTTCATTGGAGAAGAATAAGATCTTCACTCTTCACAAATCCTCTCAACGTGGCATAAACTCTAACATTAATAAAATAATCCCATGTCTTAATTTATTAACACAACTTAACCATTTGAATTTCAAGAGTTTGAAATTCAATTAACCACACTTAACTCACCTCATTAAATTAAACAAGTTATCTTAATTTATGGTGACTTGAGAGGAGTTGAAGAATATGAAGGGGTGGGGTTCGTGTGTGCCCCACCACCCTCATAACCTCTCAAGGGAGGTTGGGTAGTTTCCCAACTTCCACCCATATCCTTAAAACACAAAAGGAAAATAAAAATTGTAGAATAATAATAAATTAACTTCCACAATTTTTTTCATCCACACCTGTGATAACGCAACTCCGTAACAGGGGTTCCTAAGCAATTACCGGCACTGTGGTTCCATCGGTGCCCTCAGAATTTGATTTCAGGCACCAGTTCAAACGTTAGAATTTCCAGCTACAATTTATTATTATCCACACCTGTGATAAATCAACTCCGGAACAGGGGTTCCTAAGAAATTACCGGCGTTGCAGTTCCATCGGTGCCCTCAGAATTCGATTCTGGGCACCGGTTCAAAAGATAGAAATTCCCCCTCGTTCCTTCACTGAACGTACCCGAGCTATACATCAGATAGAAATTCCGGGCACTCCGGGCTTCGGAATCAAGTTCCGTCTGAAACCGCGTTCTTGTAAAATTCCAAAGAAAATTAAGAAACAATTTCCCTTGAATTTTACGGGTATTTACAACCAGAAGCTCTATGATATAACTAGAGAGTTTAAGAAGAGTAATTGGTAGGGGTTGGTAGTGCTTCAAGTCTCAAAAGGGTGTGAAGAGAAGAGGGAAGGTGTGCCCTTTTTATAATGGAGGAGAGGGGCACCTTTTGAATTATAAGAAATATTAATGTATAATAAATTCAAACCCCACATATAAACATAAAAAATTACTCAAATCCAAATATTAGATGAGATAGGGTTGTAATCTCATCAACCAATAATATTTAGACATGTTTTTAACTTATTCTAAACATTATCAAATTGATTTATCATTATTTAATCTATTGAATTTTATTTGTGGTAATAAGATTATAAATTTTAAATTGTTATAAATTATTAATTATGTGAAGTTAGTTGTCCATAATTGGATAATATATGACATTGTCGACCATATAAATTTTAATTTTTAATTTTTAAATCTTTTTGTATTTTTTAAACAATTTTATATTATGTTTTTTTATAAAATAACAATAGTGTCAATTTTGACACTATACATTTATTTGAATTTAAATAAAATCCTCAAAGAAGATATGTTCAAAATAATATCTTTAATAGATTAATAACATGTCATATTTATCTAGAAAATTATCGGAGAACATTAAATAGTTAATATAAAATTTATTTTAATTTTTTTAAAACCTTTTATTTGGTATATCTCTTAATAAAATAATTACTACAAAATTTTTGTATAATTATTTAATATACATATTTGATGCATATAAATTTAAAATAAAATACTATTATGAATATAATTATAATAAATTTCTTAATAATATTTTTACATGAATTTATCATCGTAAAATCTCAACATTTAAATTGTTATATTTATTAAATAATGAAGCTGGTATCATTGACATCATTTAAAATGAAATAATATAAATGTCACAATTGGTTTTATAAGGCTCCAAATGGTCCACAAATAGACGCTTGTATGCATAGGGTATAGAAACATTCAACAAACAATGTCTGGTCATGTTTATGGTCCTTTTGATAGGCATTGTTATATTAATAA
This sequence comes from Viscum album, assembly GCA_963277665.1. Classification (NCBI taxonomy): domain Eukaryota; kingdom Viridiplantae; phylum Streptophyta; class Magnoliopsida; order Santalales; family Viscaceae; genus Viscum; species Viscum album. Next base: position 1,180,227,209 of record OY728130.1, read on the forward strand.
AAACTATATTATTGATTTTTCACTAAATATACAATTTCTGCATCACTATTGTGTCACCATTAATGTGAATTATTTAATCCCTAAAATTTATAAATAAATTCTCATGATGTGGATAATATTTATATATTTCTATAGAGTATTCATGATCAATGATTCATGATGTTTATCACTAAATTAGAAGTATTATACTTATATGATTTAAGATAGTGACATGTTTTCACTTTCTTTGGTTTTAATAATAATTAAATTATTTTCATGGTCAAAAGTCCATAAAATGAATATAATTAGACCCTTAGGTGATATGGGTATACTTTTAGTCATCCAATACAATTCTTGCATGTGTTCGGGTAATTTTATAATCTTAGGATTACCCTTAATTACCCGATTTATCTTCAACTAAAGTAAATAAAAATTACAGTAGTTACTATTCATAGTGCCCAAAAAAGTAGCCTATTAACATAATTTGGACCTAATGATTAAAAATATGGAATCCATTTTTCAAAATTCAAAACAAAGAAGTTGAAGTAATTAATTTAAAATTAATCCCGCTATTAAGAAAACGAGTTTTAAAAGATAAAACATTGCAAAAGATTGAAATAAGTTTACCGATGAATTCAATGTAAAATAAATGATAATGACATAAATTATATTAAATGGTAAAAATATATTCTATTTATAAATTAAAAACATTAAATATAATAATTTAACCATATATATTATTACGATGAAAAATGTTGTTAGTAATTAAAATATAGCGTGCTTTTACTATTCATTAAAATATGAAAGTTATCAAAATAATATGAAAAATTTATCCAAAGTAAATTTTAATATCCTGATTCCAAATAAGATTTTTATTTTTTCAAATTGAACTTATAAACATGTCAGATACAAGATTAAAATTGGGTGTGCAATCAAAAGTTGGCAAAACTATATTTTTTAAAAAATTGCTTATTTTACCTGAAAATTTAATTTTGTTCTAATACAATTTTCTAGAAAATGTTTAAGATGAATAATAATGTTATAAAATAAAAAATTTAGTTATTACTATCTTTAACGGATAATTCATTATAATATTATAATAATATATCATTGTTTAGTGAAACCTGGTATTGCGTACAACACACGCTATCGAGGAAGGTCGCAATTGCGTGTAATGCAAGCCAAGTCAGGGTTGCGTGTAGTGCACGACTCCTTTGTTATTCCGTATAAAAAAATCCAACCATATTTCATTAATACATTGAATATATATATATATATATATACTCAGTGTTGCGTAGAATAACTACTATCAAACATACTTGAAATTGTGTGTAACACGATCCAAGATTAGTGTTGCATATACTGTAAGATAATATGGTGTTGCGTATAGCACAATATAATAATGGGGTATCATACAAAACAAGATAAAAAATAAATTAAAAGGAATACTTCTCATAAAATCTCAGGATGTTACAGGTATGGATATTTAGTGTGTTTTACCATAGGCAAGAAAATTCATACAATTAATCATCCCTGGATGAGTGTCTATAGTTTGGAGAATGTGTCTCATGATGTTAAGGGGTTGTATCATTCCACGACATAACCCAATTAGTCTATGATTTCATTCTATGGGGTCCATCACATCATTAAGTGGGGAGGTACCTCATCTTTTTGGGTTACTAGAAGTAAAATTATTTTTATAGTAAAGTACAAACACATTCTAAATGTAGAGACCACAATATAGATACATGGATCATCACTATTCGACTATTTGGTTATGTGATGATGCACATATTCCTTATTTTAATCTCTTTTTCATGACCTTAGCCCAAGGTAAATTAGAAGGATCTATTCCCTCTTTCACACCCTCCTGCATTTCCTTTTTCTCAATTCATTCATACTCATGTGGTTCATTGAGTCTAATTCCCACTATCATATTATCATCTCTATTATTCCACATTTTTCATTGGTTTTACATTACCATGTGTATCGTAATAATTATTTGAGTAAATTTTTTTGGAAATGAATTGAACAAATCATGAAGGGTTGAAATTTTAGAGGATATGAAGGGTAAAAAATATATTATTTTGGAACTCACTATTGAATTCAATGCATTTGAAACTTGTTTCCTCTTAGATATAGGTATGTGTTTTTATACAATTCAATTATATTGAAATCTAAGAAAAAATTATATGTTTTTTATTATTTTCTTTATAAAATATATATATATATATATATATTATCTGTGATGGTTTTAAAAGGGATCATTAATGGTTTCTATACTTTTAATGGGGATTCCTTATGCCATGTGTTTGATAAATGCACAAATTGATATACTAATGAAATTTTGTTGTTTTAATGGTGTGTTTGATGCCAGTTCATTTTCCAACAACAGATTTTTAGTGATTTAAATGAGTTATTTATAAAAATAATTGTATTAAAACTAATTTTATTTTATTTAATATATTTTTAGATATTTAAATGAGTTATTTATTAAAATAATGGTATTAAATTATATATATATATATTATCCGAGAAGGGTTTATGAGGGATTATTTGAATTGTAAATAAATTTATTTTATATTGTGACTGCTACAATTATTGAGAACCTTCATTAATATTTTTCTAGATACAGATTCTGGCCTCATGGTTGAGTCAACCCAAGTATACCATATGTGAATAATAATTCCATTTAAATGATTATTCATTACATATCATAATAATACAGAACCTATGAATGTAATGACATATTGTCTTCATATACTTGACGCATAATAAATTAATTTATGAATTCTCCTTAACATAACCTATATGATCTTCTCATAAAGTACCATTCATAGTAATATCATAAAAAATTATTTTCTTTATAAACCTAGGAAATGGAAACATAAAGAAGGGTGAGGTCAGTTGCATCAAATTGGAAAACATTAGATATATTATTCATATTTTAAAAGTGAGAATGTGATAAGCATATGGGTATGAAAAAAATGATTATATCTTAAGAAAATTTACATGAAATGTCATAGATATAATAAAACATGAAACATTGAATATGCTTTTTTCCAAAAAAAAGGTAAAAATAATGAATAATACATCATGATCTATGATAGAATATCATAATTATTTTAGATAATCTACTGGATTTCATAAAAGAGTCGAAAATTATTTCTGTACTCAATGTTAACTACCAAGACTGTTATAACGATGTATAGAGAGTACCATATTGGATTGATTTCACTCCTATCTTCTATAAACCATGTTGATATAATCCTATAGTATATTGGGTTCATAACCTATTCTCATGAATATTTCATCATGAGATTTCATAAATTTATAAATTAATTATAGGGATATAAAACATTAGGATACAATTCATATAATGAAATCTATACCTATGTGAGCCATGTGATCGTGAAAAAAATCCAATTTAAACATCGCATAATATACCAATTGAGAATAGATAGGTTTTAGAAATAATTACATAGACCATTTCATAATCCACTTAGAGAAAATGCTTGAATTATTGTATATAATCATATCCCATGTATAACATAAGGGAGATCAAATAGTGTTTATAAAAGAATAAAAACCACCTTTTTAGATTGTTGCATACACCACTTTGAAAAATAGAAGAATGTCCATTTTTATTAAAAAATATATTCATTAAAGTCATTAAACAAAATGTAAAAAATGAAAAATAATCTTTTTAAATATTACTTCTCATAATGGTGACAAAATTCATTTTCATTGAATACATTTAAATGGGATGCCTTTATAATAATGAAAATTGATTAAAAATATGAAAAAATCAGTAGAAATTAAAAATTAAAAATTAAAAAATATTGAATAAAAATATTATAAAAATATTAAAAATATATTAATGCATGGATATGGAAATCCACAAAATGTAATTGGACATATAGGAGAATGATTCCTGACATAAAATGAGTGGTGGGGTTGACATCACTTCCAAGAATCAGATTAGGTAAATTATTTACCAATGAAATAAAATTGAGTGGGTAAATATAAAAACCCAATAATTACAAGAGTTAAATAAAATGAATATATTTTTAGATATATTTTCACACAATTTTCTCTAGATGGAATATTATTTCCAAAAATAATGACTTTAAAATGTGATTAGAAAAAATCTATTACCACATTATTACCTTTCAAATTGAATACTCATATAAGGTAGAAAAAATATGGGTCATTGAATATAATGAATCTCATGATTGAGATATTAAATAAAAATCCAATGAAATTATACACAACATAAGACACCATTAGTGGTTATTAGAAATAATATATCAATGCAGTGACGTTGAATAGTGGGAACCATTACCTTTACACCCAAATTTCAAAAAATATATTCAATATCATGTATATTAAAAATATCCAACTTAATCACATATTTCAAAACAATATTCATATGTTGTACTCCACATTTATTAATAATGTTTTAATGATCATAAATATTATATATTCTATTAATCTTACTAATCCTATGTAATCTATACCAAATCATATGAACAGATGATTAGTATCTTTATGATTTAAATAAACCTATACAAGATCCTAATTACGATAATTTTAGTGTAATTATTGTACACTGTATTTAATTCACATCATAATGATTTCATTGATGAATGTCTAAGTCTATACCATTTTCTGAATATCATTGTTTATGTCTGTATACAGATATTTGACTAAGTATAAGTCCCTGTAAACTTCTAGACACCATGACCATCCAGACATCGTAACCATCCAGACACCATGACCATCCAAACACTGTGACCAGAAACCGTGATCCTAACACCGTATTTGTTCTACCAGTTCCTGATCTCTATACCACTATGCCATCATTGTTGTCTCACAGCTCAAAGACAAAGAAAGAGACATTGTTTCAAGGAGAAACAGTTTCCAAGAGACACCATTTCATGGATACATTGTTTACAGAAAAACTCTGACACCATTTTTAAATCTGTTTTTTAGTGTTTTTCATTTATTTTTTAACGGTCATATTTGAATCTTTCAAATGAACTGATATAATTTATGTTTTTTCATAGACATATCATATGAAATTATATGGTACGAGGTGCATAATACATGCATCATGTCAGCTCTACCACATGCACTCCAATAATAAAAGAGGTGTGTATCCCAGAAACAAGAGAGTGTGCAATAAAAAAATACACATGAGCTTTCTTGAAAACCAGAAGCGACAAATGCAACAAAACATTCCTGGAGAACACATAATGCATTCATGAATCAATAAGATGGACACCATAGATCAGAATTTTAATGGCACGGACCACTCCGGTTGTAACACCCTGAGATTTTATGAGAAATTTTTATTATGTCTTATGTTATACCCAACACCAAAGGAATGTTTCACAGCACACAATACGGACATGGATTGCATTACACGCAATCACGACCTTCCTCGATATCGTGTGTAGTACACAATATCGGGTTTCACTAAAAAAACGAAATATAATTATGAACTATCCATTATTAATAGTATTAACGACATTTTGAATTTTATTATTCATCTTACACAATTTCTAGAACATAGTAAGAGAACAAAATAAAATTTTCAGGTAAAATAAGTATTTTTTAAAAAATACATTTTTTTCGCCTTTTGATGGGGCACCCATATTAAATCTAGTTTTTGACATGTTTATAAGTTCAATTTGATGAAATAAAATTCTTCTTTTGAATCACGGTATAAAAATTTACTTTGGATAAATGTTTGATATTTTTCTGATAACTTTCATATTTTGATGAATAGTAAAAATACGATAATTTTTAATTAAAAACAAGTTTTTTCATTGAGATAATCTATATGGTTAAATTATAATATTGAATGGTTTTAAAGTATAAATAGAATATTTTTTTTCCATTTAATATAACGTATGTCATTATCATTAATTTTAAATTGAATTCATAGGTAAAAACATTTCGATCTTTGGCAATGTTTTAACTTCTAAACCCCATTTTCTTAACAAGAGGATTTATTTTAAATTATTTACTGAAAATTATATGTTTTGAATTTTGAAAAATGGATTCAATATTCAGAATCAGTGGGTCCAAATTATGTTAATAGGATACTTTTTATTTTTGGGCAGTATGAATAGTAACTACGGTAAATTTTATTTGACATAGTTAAAGGTAAATCGGGTAATTAATGGTAAATATAAGATTATAAAATTACCCTAACACCTGCCAAAATCATATTGGATGACTAAAAGGAGACCCATATCACCTAAGGGTCGGATTAGATTCATTTAATGGGCTTTTTTCCATGAAAATAATTTAATTTTTATTAAAACCAAAGAATGTGAAAACATGTCACTTTCTTAAATATTATAAGTATAATAAATTTAATTTAGTGATACACTTAATGGAACTTCGAACATGAATAGTCTCTAGAAATCTAATAAAATTATCCACATCATAGGAATTTATTTATAATTTTTAGGGATTAAATAATTATCATTAATTATGACACAATAGTGATGTTGAAATTATTTTATTAATTAAAATACCAAATAAATGATTTTAAAAATATTAAAATAAATATTATATGAACTATTTAATGTTCTCCACTAATTTTATAGAAATATATGACATTTTATGAATCTATTTAAGCTTTAATTTCGAACATATCTTCTATATATATTTTATTTAAATTCAAATAAATCAATAGTGTCAAAATTGACACTATTGTTATTTTATAAACATAACATATTATAAAATTGTTTAAAAATCACAAAAATATTTATAAATTATAATTTAAATTTTATATAGTCTAAAATATCATAAAGTGTCAAATTCTGGAAAATAAACAACACATATATAATTATTTATAATAATTTAAAATTTAGAATATTCTTACAACAAATAAATTTAAATTGATAAATAAGTATAAATCAAGTTGATAATGTTTAAAATAAATTCCAAACATGTCTAAATTTTATAGGTTGCTGATATTAAAACCCTATATCATCTAATTTTCGGATATGAGTCATATTAGAAGTTTCTATGTGTGGTTGGGATTTAATATAAACTAATATTTTTTATATTTCCAAAGGTTCCCCCCTCCTCCCTTATAAAAGGGAACCTCCTCCCTCTCCTCCTCACACCAATTTTAGCCTTCAAGATAGACCAATCCCTGAAAATTTCACTTCCAAACTTCCATAGAAACATCCTAGAGGTCCTGGTCTTCTTCAAAGACCAATTGTAGTGCCCTAAGAGGAGGTCTCAAAAAGGCGTTTCAAAGAAGAGGTAATGTTGGTTACCAATTATTTCAACTTTATTTCTTCTTCCACATCTTCTTCTATAGTTGTTTCATTATGAATTAATAACATCTGTATCAATCATATAATGATATGTTATTATAAGTATTAAACAACCCTATTTCACTATCTATCTATCCTACGGAAAATGAAATCGTCACGCTTGCGTACGTACGGAATACCGTCTCTACGCCGGGGTGTAATCTATTTTCCATCACCACCTTACATGGATGGGTATAATGGTGCAAATAAATAACTATATATGATTATTTTAAAGTGGTATTAATTCTGAAATAGTATACATACACTCCAATACAATTCCACGATCATGGGAATGATATCATCGCTCGTGCGTACGTACGGAATACCGTCTCCACGAAGTGATGCGATTCGTTCTACATGATCTTCATTGCATAATGATAATATAAATGAATTTAATGAATAAATATGATATATATTACACTAATACCATTCTGTGAATGAGGTATCTATAACCTAAAGAGAAGAATAAGAATTTATTCAACAAAACACGCATAAGAACAAAAAGTAATAAACACCCGAATAACAAGTAGTAATGAAATATTACTAAAAGAATCTAAGAATATGACCATATATGATATAATAACAATATGTATGATTCTGGAATAAGTCAATAACATTATTTAAATCATTATACAGGAGGTTCGGACACTTACGAAGTAAATCGGACCTAAGGTAAGCGAAAATCTCGCAATCTCATTTTTATCCGAGATTGCTTATACTTCAGAATTTACTGGGGAATATTTGTCATAAACATCCATATTTCCTCAATATTTAATATTTATATCCTTCTACAATAGATTATATCCAATTTTACCCTTCGGTGAGTTTTTAGTAAAAGATATGAAAGGAATCTTTTTTCGTTTTTCGTACGAGGTACTTTTTGACATTTCCGAAAAAAGTACGAGAAGAATGTTTTTTTAACTTATACGGAATGAATAGATTTTTAAAACATTATTTCCAAGAAGATTACTTTACAAGTTTTCATGTTTATTTTTAATAAACTTCTTTTAGTTTAAAATTGTATGAAATGATAAGAAAGGCAAAATGTTTTTGATGTAGAAAATATATTTTCCTCAAGAATGGAGTTCAAGTTTTTTATCAAAATTATTTTCCATCTAAGATAATATAGGGTTCTGTTTCTATCCCTATTATTACATTGATTTGATTATGTTGTGATGGAATTATTTTTATGAATTCCTTTATCTTATATGTATTTTTTTATTATGTCACGATGTTTAAGAATCCCATTTTTATTACATGGGTAATGCAATGATGTATGATTTATGATTTTGTAGTACACATAAGAATGGTATAATTATGAGATGGGTGGGACCTATATCTACCTCCAATCCATTAGATAAATATTTTATATCTCATGATATAGACATGGCTGGAACGGTAGGTTAAACTGGTTCAGTGAAACAGGACTGAAACGAGAAGTGGACTAAGTTCATAAATGGACTTTATCCACTAAGATAGTCTTGGCAATGAGTCTTGACTAATAAGAAATGATTCTCTATGATTATATGTGTATGAAAAAAATTTCATGTTTTATGTAATGATAATTGGGATTACATTTCACTACCATGATTTATCCAATGTTATGAAATTATGATCTCTTTTGCAGGGTAAGATTTTCAAAATGATATGTTCTTATGAATTTGATGTAATTGATATTTCTTTTGTTTACCCTTACTGAGCATTTGAGCTCACCCTTTTGTATGTTTTCTTTCCCCTGGTCTGGAAGAAGGTTATTAAATAGGATATGCCAAAAAGGGACTATAGATATGAAGAAATAAATGGGAGACAGTGTAGATTCTTTATGAACCAGTTGTTTATGTTTCACAGTTTCAAAAGACACTATAACTATATGGTCCTTTCATGTTTTTGTTATATGTTGTAATCATTATGCTTCAATTTTGAAGTATTAAACATGTATGTAAACTATGGGTCGTTATACTGGTCCATTACTTTTTGAAAATGTGGTGTTGGAGGTGTTTTGGGAGGTCAACATGACTTGGTGTGCGTTTGGGTAGACTTTTGCAGGACTTAATGGGTTATGGCTTTCGGACGGGAGGTGCACGATTTGTCAAACTACATGGACAAACCATATGAGGCTGCTGTTGGAGGCAGTATCCAACGAACAGTTAGCTCAAGGTTTGTCTAACTGTGCGGCCTAACCGTGCGAGGAGGGTTTAAATAGGCAGAGGCTAGCACACGGTTTGGTAAACCGTGAGGACTAACCATGCGGGAGATTAATGTTGGATCCTAAAATTGTGGATCTGAACTCTTTTTCCTCTAAATGGTTTGTTTAAGACTCTAAGCGTCTATAAATCAGGATTTCGCTTCCTTGGAGGTAGAAGAATCTCTCCAAAGAATTTTGGAGGCGATCCGGAGGCTTTTTTTGGCAAATTGAAGTCGGTTTCTTGAGTTATGTGGTCATCCATGAATGGTTTCTTAGATCTACATAGATCTACTTCACCTATTCTCTCGGTTTCTTAAATCTATGCCCGTTATGGGTAGATCCATGTGTGTGGATTTCAAATATGATGAGCTTTGGTCTTGGCTGGGCTAAGAGAGGAGATCTAAGGAGGAATCATGGAGAATAGGCCTGGTATTCTTGGGCGTTCTATGATCATTGTGGTTTTCGTCAAAACCGTTGAGGTAGGGGATTCATGGAATCTGTAATTTTATTGGAAATCGTAGAGTTATCATGATTTGGCCTTTGGATCACAATATAATTGACCTAATTAAATCCTTAAACATGATTAAAAGAAGTGGATTGATCGTATGTTTCTCATTGTGTCGTGATAATGGTTCGCCTCTTTATTTTCTAGATAGTCTGCTATATATTCATTTCTTGTTAGTATATTGATCTTGATGAAATTTATAAAGAACGTAAAGCCAGAATTAATTGAAAATTAATTGGCTAAAGATAAAGAGGCGTGTAAATGAATCAGGTTCTCTTTGTTGTGGATGTTGTTCCGACATGGTGTTAATCAAATTGAGGTCGATGATCTGTTTAATTCAGTTGGTTGGTATACCTAAAATCTATTGGAACTTGTTGTTTGAAGGCTGGATGCATTGTAAAAAAGGAATAGATCCCAATTTTAATTGATGTTTGTTTTTCCCTGCTTCTTGTGCTATTATGTGACCCTAGAGGGGTGTTGTGATATGTGGCGGCATGGAGGCCTTGTGGTTGTGGTAGAGGATGACACCTAGAGTGGAAAGATGCATCGATTTATGAATGTGGGTGTCAGGGAGGACACCAGGGATGATGGAATGGGATGGAAGTGGTTGTTGGATGCTTGTGGATTCTTTGGTTTTTTATCTGCATTGATTTCTCCCCACTACTCAAGGCAGCTGGTCTTACTAACCCTTAATCTGAAAGGGGAGAGACCACGCGTTGTATGCCACGTGCTTTCCATGTTTAGCCTCTTCATGGATAATTGGTCTATGCTCTTTCTATAGTCGGCACGGACTCGACAGGTAGTACATCTACTCACCATGTTGAGCCCCTTGTGTTTAGTAGCATAGGATGATTTTCTAGAATGCCTGGGAGTATGGGAAATTAATTCTATAAGGAATGTTTGAATAATTGACGTTGAATCAAAGGGTTGGAGTTTGTTGAAACTAAATGATGAGGTTGAGAACTTTTCAAGGGAAATTGGAATTTTTGGATGTGGTGTTAATGGAATATAATGTGGTTTCCCTCATGGTTAATTAATGTTGGAATAATTAATTAACATACAATGGAACTGATAAAAAGGGAATGAAGTGACCTAATAAGGCTCTTTAAATGGTTGTGTGATTATAGCATACCTTGTCTTAGATGTGGCATCTCGGAGTCCGATAGACGTTAGCTGCAGTTGTGTCTAGGACTAGGTTATGCCCATAGTGTGGTTATGAGTTATAATATATTTGGATCTTTTTGTGTTTCTGTGCGCTACTCCACCCTGTCAGTAAGGGCAACTGGCACCTCATGGATTCTGATCCATGGGGGTGTTTTCTCCAACATTATGATGGGAGGGTGAATGGATGACTACCCCCTTTGACCCCGCTCACTTATCTAGGTAGATTCTAGTTCCATTAGTCACATCAGTTACTTTTCCACATGTATGTGTGTAGAGGGTTTTAATGGCTTGTGGTTATTCAAACACATATATTCTTGATATAGTATCCTATGGAATACTATAGGTGTAACGTGTATAGGCTGTGAGGGCATGAGGATCCGTACTCGGTGTATGGACAATAATGGCTTGAGGAATAATACCAGATGTTTGTTACACTTTATTCTAGCTATGGTGGATCCTAGAAACATACATGGTTACTTTTGGTTGTGAGGATGGTGTGGTGCTTCGCCCAGGTGTCTGTAGGCAAGCCTTTGTGGGGCACGAGGTGCAGATTGTGGAGCTTAGCCCAGGTTTCTGCGGGCAAGCCTTTGGAGAGAGATACACACGACATCTGTCATTGGGGAAAAGTGGAAAACCAGTGGGTAAGTAGTAGCAGGGTACCCTTGATATTCATTACTATATGATATATTCTAGTATTCATTACTTGGTGAGAGTAGCCATTATGAGGATGGGAACGTAGTATACCTGTTTAGGTGACGTGTTAGTTTTACTTGTTGTTCACTATGCTTTAGCATGATTTCATTACTTTTTCACGAGAGGCTTCGTGGAGTATCCTACTGAGTATACTGTTATACTCACCCTACGTATATATAAACTATTTTTTGGGTCACTTGGAGAAGGTTGGAGAACAAGCTGGTAACTACTAGATTGTGGTTGGAGGAGCTGTTCGGGATTTTGATTGCTACCATTTTACATTCTTTTGGGTACTTGTAGTTTTCCTTTTTAGTTGCAGTACTTTTCCAAGGAATTTCATATATGTACTAGGGTTTATTCAATATTTTATGTTCTAAGTTTGAGATGGTTGGTGTCTATATTATTTGTCTCTTTCGCATGTGTTCTCATAGAGGGTAATGCGTCCCATTTGAGTGTTTATTATACCCTCAATGATAGTCGTCCTCCCGGGGCCTACTTTATGCGGGACTCAGGGATCATGTCTCACTTTTCACATTATCGTCCCAGAAGGGGTACACATTGTGGGGAGGGGGTCATGAAAAGAATCAACGAGCACATCTTTGAATTGACAATACCACGAAGAATATGAGACAGATTTAGAAGACTTATGATACTCTGTTTTCCACAAGAGGACTCTATTTCTGCTTCTATTTCATCTCAGAAGTCCAGAGCTACATAGACTAACACTCAGAGCACTTCTAACCCTATCTCATCATTTCTACTCTATTTTGTATTATTTATCGTATCTGTCAAGCAGTGTGTGTGTGTTTGTATGAAACACAAATTTTATCCTTATTCAAATAGAAAGATACAAGATATCCTTTCTCTGACATCTTTTTACACCTGTGTATTCCCACATATAAGTGTGGAAGAAGTTGTGTGTAACCTGTTAGTTCATACCCATGAATAACTACGGAAGATGTTATGTGACCTAGACAGTCTTGTGTACTATTGTAAAGCCTAATATAGACTTTGTATCTAGTTTATTTATATAAGCATCATGGTGTAAAGTCAAGTGGAGTGTATTAGGTCTCGGCCTGAGACTGAATCACTTGTTTTATATCTGTTGTGCTGTCTATTTTAGTTGTCTCTATTTTACTATTCAATTCCGAATTCACTAAATTAAAATTGATAGTTAATCAAGAAAAGAAGTTATAATTGTATTTCCATTTTAGAATGTCTTCAAAAGTAATGTTAATACCCTATATTAAGAGAGAATAAATCAATATTCTATGAATTTATTTATACATTCAATATTTTGTAACATTATAACCTTGATTAAAAAGGATGTATTTAACTTTATTGGGAAACCCTTTTAAAAATATATTTTTTTAAAAAATTAATAGATACTCAATTCACACCCACCCCCACCACTCTTGAGTACTCTACTCTAACCAATATTTGGTATCAACGTATTATTTCTAAAGACTCTATTTTCAACCCTATTCAACTTTGATTTTATTTGTACATTAAAGATCTATAAATTTCTGTTAATTATAATTTTATAGACATTTTAAAGTATTTTTTTATTATGTATAATAGATTTCAAGGTGTTTCAACCAACATACCACCATTCATTAATGGAACCAATTATGACCAATGGAAAATTAAAATTAAAATGCATTTACAAAGTATGAGCTTTAAAATCTGGACTTCTATTATAGATGAATATAAGATTCCTCCTATTGATAGAATCACTTGGGATGATCCTACTAAAACTAACTTCAATAAAAATTGAAAATATGTGAATTCTTTGTACTGCACTTTAAGAGATGAGGAATTTAATAGAATCTATATATGTAAACTGCCCAAGAAATTGGGGACACTTTGTATGTTTCACATGAAGGGATTTCTTATGTGAATGAAATGAGACTTAATACTTATACTATTGAATATGATAACTTTTAAATAATACCCAATGAGCCTATATCTGACATGTATCTCAGGTTCAACAAAATTGTCCACACAATTATTTCTCTTGGAAGAGTAGTTATTGCCATAGAACAGATTATAAGGATTCTCAAATGCCTACCTGACAGATGGAGAGGCACCACTGTCTCTATTAGAGAGTCACGTGACATCAGAAAGATACCAATAATAGAACTCATTAGAAAATTGATGATTTTGGAACATGATCTAAAAGTAAACAATGAAGAGAAGGGTGAACCCAAAAGAAAATCAGTTGTGTTCAAGACCACCACCTCTAAACACAAAGACAAAGGGAAGTTGGATGTTTCTGTATAATGTTCCAGAAGTGAACAATAATCAAATGATAGTGATGAGGAGATGACTCAACTAGCTATAATGTTTAAGTGATTATACAATAAGAAAATTTTTTTTATAAAGAATAACATCAAGGGAATATATGATCAAATGGAAGTTGGATGAAAGATTGGAAAAGAAGTGAAAATTCTGATGAGATTGTCTGCTTTGAATGTAAACGAAAAGGAAATATCAAGGCTAATTGTCCCATGATCAAGTAAAAAAACAAATATGATGCCAAATAAATAATGTATGAAAAGGAAATGAAAGAAATAATTAGTTATTTAGTGGATAGATCAAGTGACTCTAAATCATCACATGATGAAAAAGATAACAAAGCCAATATGTGTTTTATGACAAACACATCTGAGGTAACACTGAAATATTCTATACACAATTCTTATTATTCTAGAGATGGGAGTAACTCTGAAAATATTTCTAATGATATTTTTTGGAATACTATAATATTCATGAAGAGACATGCAATGAACTAAAATATAAATACATGTCTTTAACGAAATAGAATGCTCTTACATCAACTATTAAAACTAAAAACACTGTATAAAGGATGAAAAATTGGTAAATTACTCAAAGAGAACAATGAACTAAAACTATATAATGAGAAATTAAAAAAGGATATTAAAAGGTTTACTAATGGTAAAGATACCATGGTACAAATACTATGTAAACAGATTAATCTTAAATATACTACTGGCATTGGCTATCAACCTGGTAAAAGAAATTTGGAACAAGTAATTTTGTTTCTAAATCTAGGACATACAACTTTACTCCATGTTTTAGAAAACATTTAGCTAGCTCATGTTATGACACACTATATGCAGTTTCAAGATTTTCTAGACCAAATAGAGATTATTTTTCCAATACTTTACCTAATTATTATAGGAAACCAATGAGGCAGATATTGTTTCCTAAAACACTAGTCACTAATATTACTAGTCCTAAACAACTATGGTTACCAAAATCTGTTTTTATCTATCCATTTTGTTGGAAAGCTACATAAATTGTTCATGTAGAAACATATGGTTCTTGGATAGTGGGTCTTCAAGAAACCTAAAAGGATACTCTTCATGCTTCAAAAATTTAATAAAAATTGATGGAGGACATGTCACCATTGGTGACAATTCCAAAGGAGATATTATTAGCCATGGCCAAATCTATAGCTCTAACTCAGTTTTGATTTCTAAAGTACTGTGTGTTTCAGGATTGAAATATAATCTACTTCTTATCTCCCAATTATGTGATAATGGATTTTATATTAAATTTTAAAATGATGCTTGCAATTTTTTAAATCTAAAAATGAATAAGTTTTTTCTGTATTAAGAAATGAAAATTTATTCTATGTTAACTTTCATTCTTTAGAATCTCAAAATGCATCATGTGTAAGTGTGTTTCACAAAGAGTCCAGGCATTGAAATAAGAGACTAGGACACTGTAACACTAATTCCCTTACAAAGTTAACTTGAAAAGTCTTAGTCAAGGAACTAACCAAACTTTTGTTTCTAAATGATAAAATGTGTAATCCTTGTCGAAAAGGGAAGTAACACAAAATTTCCTTTAAACCAATGAATGAATTTTCAACTTCCTAACCTATCAAATTGGTTCACATGGAATTTTTGGGACAATATATAGTTTCTAGTTTAAATGGGAAGCATTGTGTTTGTGTTCTTGTAGATGACTTTTCTAGAAATACAAGGTCTTTCTTTTTGGCATACAAAAGTGGCACCTGCTCTGATATTACCAAATATACAAAAACTGTAGAAAATCTTAGTGGACATAAAATTAATTCCATAATAAGTGATCATGTTCGTGAGTTTTAAAGTTAATATTTTGAGTCCTTTTTCTCACAAAATGGCTATTGTTAAAATTTATCTACCCCTTGAACACCTCAAATTAAGGGTGTTGTAGAAAGAAGAAATAGAACCCTGTAAATGATTTCTAGAACCATGCTCCGGAAATATTATATACATATTTACTTTTCTAAGGAAGCTGTAAATACAACATGCTATATTATCAATAGAGTATTGATTTGACCTATCCTTAAAATAACTCTACATGAGTTGTGGAACAATAAAAAACCCAAATTTACCTACTTCATAGTATTTGGTTTCAATGAATATATACTTAATTCTAAGGAAAATCTTGACAAATTTGTATCCAAGAGTGATGAAGTAATCCTCTAAGGATATTAAATTTCCAGTAAACCCTATAGAGTTTTTAATAAAAGAACTAAATGTGTGGAATAATATGTCCATGTAAAATTTGATGAAACAGACCCACATGAGCTTAATACCACTCTAGAGAACCTGGATGATGATGTATCAAATCTCGACATTAATTCAAAATATCCTAACCATCCTATAAAGGAATCTTTTAAAAATTCTAGTTATGGAAATTTTTTAGATTATGGTCATAATGAACCAGATTATATTGACGAACTTGAAATCTCTATTCATTCTTTTTCTAATGTTGTTATAACTCTTCAGAACCATCCGTTAGATGTTGTTATAGGATACATAGACATATGAACTCAAACTAGAGCTTCTATTTGAAATTAGGTTGAACATCAAGTCTTCTTTTCACAACATGAACCTAAAAAATCTTAATGATGCTATCAATGATGAATTTGGGGTGATGGATATGCTAGAAGAATATAATCAGTTTGGAATAAAAAAAGTTT
Organism: Viscum album; assembly: GCA_963277665.1. Taxonomy (NCBI): domain Eukaryota; kingdom Viridiplantae; phylum Streptophyta; class Magnoliopsida; order Santalales; family Viscaceae; genus Viscum; species Viscum album. The sequence goes on from OY728130.1 coordinate 1,180,244,077, forward strand.
GGAATCTTATGGAAAGAACAAAACACACATTCACTATAGGCACTAAATGGGTGTTTTGAAATAAGGTAGATGAAGCTTGTAATATAGTTAGAAACAATGCTAGATTTGTTGCACCAGGATACAGTCAAGAAGAAGGAATTTACTATGAAGATATCTTTCACTAATAGATAGACTTGAAGCCATCATAATTATGCGTTCTTATGAAGTACATTTGAATTTCAAACTATATCAAATGGATGTAAAAGGTGCATTTCTAAATGGTTATATAGTTGAGGATGAATTTTTTGAACAACCCACTAGTTTTACAAACCCATATTTTCCAAATCATATCATTATATTATGAAAAGCTTTATACAGTTTAAAACAAGATCCAAGTTCTTAGTATTATAGATTAAGTACTTTTAATATTTCCAAAATCTTTACAAAATTAATAGCAGATACTACCCTTTTTATAAATTGAATTTTCAAGGATGTTTTAGTTTTTCAAATCTATGTAGATTACATTATCTTTTCATCTTCGGAATATTGATTATGTATTGAATTGTCTAAAATCATGAAAAATCAATTTGAAATTAGTTTAATGGGTGAACTAAAATTGTTCTTGGATTTCAATTAATTCAAAATAATTATGGTATTATTTTAAATCAATGTAAATATACTAGATACCTTCTAAAACAATTTGGATTGGATAACACTACGAGTGGTGACACTCCAATGAGTACTTCTTATATGTTGGATCTTGATAAAGATGGAAAATCTGTTGATAAAACCCCTTATAGAGGAATGATTGGAAATTAACTCTAATTGACTGCTATCCAACCTGACATTATGTTTAGTGTGATTATGTGTGCTCGTTTTCAAGTAAATCTTAAGTAATATCATTACATTATGTTAAGATAATTTTCAAATACCTCAAGAATACACACATTCATGGAATGTTCTATCCCAAAGGAAAATCATTAGAGTTAGTATGTTATTTGGATACTGACTTTGATGGTTTTATGTTAGATAAAAAAAGGACCTCTAGAACATGTTACTTTTTAGGCAAGTCACTAGTTTCATGGTGTTTTTTGAAACAAAACATTATTGCACTAACAAATTCAGAAGCTAAATATATAGCTCCAGGAAGTTGTTGTGCACAAATTTTGGGGTTGAAACACACATTACTAGATTATGGATATAAATTCAGAAATATACCTACAAATTGTGACAATAATAGTTCTATTAAAATCTCAAAAAATCATGTTTCACACTCTAAGAAAAAACCAATTGATGTATGAAATCATTTTTTGAGCGAGGATTATCAGAAAGATGATATCACTATGGAATTTATTAGAACTGAATATCATCATGATGATATATTCACCAAACCACTGAATTCTGAAAGAATAAATTACAGCATACATGAATTCGGAATGATAAATCTTAAGTATCAAGTATACTGTTTCATAGTTTACGGTTCTATAGTTTTACATTTTTATGCTTTACTATTTCATGATTACAGTCTCACAGTTACTATTTCATGGTTACTGTATATGAATTACTATCTCAAACAATACGATATCATAATTCAGAAATCACATTTTTATTGTCTCACTGTGAATGATTGTTACTTTCTCACCATGAATGACTATTATTGTCTCACCGTGAATGACTGTTATGGTCTCACAATAATGATACTTTATTTTTTTATTTATAAATTATAACTCGTATAGTGGTAATTCATTGTTTTTACTTTCCTGCACTTTTTACCATATGACGCTTGATATCCCTAAATGATAAAATAAATAATGTTTCACTCATTCTTCACTCTAGATCTCTTCTCTCCTCTTCCCTCAAACTATAACCCCTCTTTCAAAGCTTCTATCCCTTGATCCTTTGGTGAATTCCCCATATTAAACTCTCTTTTTCATTTACTCCTGAGAAGTGAAGTTCAAAGAAGAAGTTGAAAATCACACCAAAATTAGCACATGGGGGCCCTCTGTATCTAAACCTAGTGAACATAGTAGTGGTAACTAAAAAGGAAATATTCCCTATGTGGATTTTATCAAGTATGTATTTGGTTCTGAAAGTGAAAATAGAGTAAAGCTAGAAATATTGGTTTACTATGGAAGATAGGCCTATCTACCTGAAGCTGGTTTCCCATTTTTACCAGTATATTTAATTTCCGTTTGATTCAGAAGATGGGGTTTTTGTGTGAAGATAGATTAATGGTCTGATTTGTTTCTCTTCAATGAGGTTATGTGATGCATGACATAGGATACCTCATGAGGGTATTTTTGAGGACTACTAGAGAGGTTATCCACCTCAAAGCGATTTATTTGTTCTAGAATAAGCTTTGAAATGTTTAACTAGAAATAAAACCATGATAAGAGATATATCTACCAAACTAGATGGTTAATCTAGAATCTGGTTTAAGTTTGTTCAGAATTTTCTTAGCCCTAGAAAATGTGATTTGTTGTATTCAAGTATCAGGATGTATTTTTTATACATCTCATGAAAAATAGACATAAGATCAACATTTTAAAGTATATTATACATTATATGTGGGATTTGATCAAAAAAACCACTAAGTAAACTTCTTTGTTTTATTCTTGGATTATCGCAGCTATGCTTTATGCAAAGGGATTTTTTGGACCAGTTGATGAATTAATTAAGGATTATGAGTTCTGTCTTTCAACAGTTATTATAAATTGAACGAAAAACAATAATAATCCATGGAGGAAAGCATGTGTGGAAGATAATGAGAGAGTTTATAAAAAAATTCACCCAGTTGAACACCCTTCAAGAACTAAGGATGTCTCTTATCCTGGATTGGAACCATATGATATTGTTGAGTAATCTGATGTAGATGAAGAGGATGATGATATTGTACCTTTAAAAGAAAATATTATAGTTGATGAAGATAGTGAATCTTCTCCTCAAGTATTATTTTAAAAGGAAGTTCTTATTCCTATAAAAGTTGTTTTTCTTAAAGCACCAATTGCTTCAAAAGAAGAATTTGATGCTAAGATAAGAAAAAATGATGTTTCAGAAGAACATATAGAAGAAGATATTCCATTTATGCAAGAATATTCCCTTGGGGAACTCCCATAGTAACAAGATGTTCCTGATGTATTTAATTCTGTTGAATAGGGAATGGAGAAAGTCTTTCAGTTGGCTAGAATGGAAATGTCTGAGGAAATTAGGAATGAAATTGTTGAGATAGATCAAGGATCCAAAACTCTTAGTCCTGAGAAAGATACACCGATTTAGGTGGAGAATCCCCAAAATATAGAAGCTGTTGATGTTTCTAATAATGTTGATCCATTCTCACTGGATACAATGTATAAATTTCTTAGTTATATTGATTGGAATGATTCAAAAGATATCTAAGTCAAATAACTTGATATGTCTTCTATGTTTCAGTTTAAATCAGTTCTTGATCATTCCCCTGCAAAGGATCCTGGGACTATCTCAGCTCTTGCTTCCACGCCTTCAGAAGAATATTCAAACTTGGTAAATCATGAGGATCTGAATGCTTTTGGAGCCACTCTTTTGGCTAGAGTTAAGAAACTCATGAATACGCAACTGACACCTATAACAAATCTGAGTGAAAGAGATGATTTAATATCATTGGAAAAAGACACATGATATATTCATCCCAAGATGCTTCATGAGATTCAAGAAGTCATGGTTGAGAATAAACTGATCAGTGATAAAGTAAGGACTCTAAGAGGTATAGTTGAAGAAATGCATAGAGTGATATTCTCAAAACTAGAACCTGCTTCTCATCTTATTGAGGATATTGTTACTCAGACCCCATAGGAAGTAGCCTCATTGATTCAACCTCATATATCCTATTTAGATGACAAAGTAGTTGAATGAAACCATCATATTGTTTAAGAGATGTGTGATCATGTTATTGGACTTAATAAGTTAACTGATGAATATAAGGGGTGCCTCCAAAAAGTTCTCAATCAACTGAAATCCCTTAACTCAGCTGTCACTAATTCTCATACTACTGGAAAATCTTCTTAACCTTCTTTAGACAATGATATGCTTCGAACAGTCATTAATTTATAACATTAATCTTTGATTAGTGTCTTTGATAAGGAATATCAATCTAAAGTAATCAAGAATAGTGATAGAGTTCTTGATTTGGTAAGAATTCATTCCATGATTTCCAATGATTCTTGTCAAGAAATTTCTATGAATGTGGACTTCTAATTCAATCGGATATTTTCTATGAATGACATGACAAACCACTTCAAGTATCTTGTGGAGAATAATATGATACCACCTCTTACTCTAGCTTCTTAAACTCAAGTCCAAAAGCTCAAATATTTTACAACCTTTTGGATAAGTTTATGGAGAACAAGGATGCCTTTGATAAAGATATGTAGAATGGTGGGGAAATCATTTCTGATTTTATCATGATTTTAAGTCCATATCATCATGTTTAGAGTACTGACATTGTCGCTCCTACAGCCGAACCCCTGAGATCTGGTTTTTCTACCTTCTCCTCCTCTGCCCTAGCCTCCAAATCTATGTCTGTCAGTTAGGCCCTGGGTCCGATTAGGCATGCAATCTATGATCAAAAGTTACATTGGTCTTTACTACAACTACCTTGTCCCCTTATATTTTTAAAGGACTCACTTTACCTTCCTTGTCCACTGGTTCACTCCCTTCCTCTACTTCTTCCTATGCACCTATTACTTTTTCTTCTAGTGCTGATGCCAAGGGAAAGGAGAAGACAAGCCAGTGATGAAGAACAATTATTACTATCTTTTGATGGGGATATTTCATGTAGTCATGTTATAAAAACCCATACTTTACATACATGGTTAATACTTCAAAATTGAAGCATACTTATTACAACATATAACAAAACCATTAAAGGACCGTATAGGTATATTGTCTTTAGAAACTGGGAAACGTAAACAACTGGTTCATAAAGCATCAACACTATCTCCCATTTATTTCATCATACCTATAGTCCCTTTTTGGAATATCTTACTTAATACCCTTCTTCCTGACTTGGGGAAAGAAAACATACAAAAGGGTAATCTCAAATTCTCGGTAAGGGTAAACAAAATAAATATCAATTACATCAAATTCATAAGAACATAACATTTTGAAAATCTTACACTGCAAAAGAGATCATAATTTCATAACATGGGATAAATCATGGTAGTGAAATGTAATCCAAATAATCATAACTTAAAACACGAAACTTTGTGGAATACACACATAATCATATACAATCATTTCTTATTAGTCAAGACTTGTCGCCAAGACTATCTTAGTGGACAATGTCCATTTCTGAACTGTGTTCACTCCTCGTTTCAGTCCAGTTTCACTGAACCGATTTAACATGTCGTTCCAGCCATGTCTATCTCATGAGATATAAAATCTTTAACCAATGCATTGGAGGGAGATATAGGTCCCACCCATCTCATAATTATACCATTCTAATGTGTGCCACAAATTCATAAATCATACATCATTGCATAACACAAGTAATAAAAATGGGATTCTTAAACATCGTGACATCATAAAACAATTCATATATGATAAAGGAATTCATAAAAATAATTCAATCACAAAATAATAAAATCAATTTAATAATACGGACAGAAACATAACCCTATATTATCGTAGATGGAAAATAATTTTGATAAAAAACATGAACTCCATTATTGAGGAAAATATCATTTCTACTTCAAACACATTTTTCTTTTCTTAACATGCCATAAAATTTTAAAATAAAAGAAGTTGATTAAAAATAAACATGAAAAATTGTAAATGAATCTTCTTGGAAACAATATTTTAAAAATCCATTCATTCCATATAATTTAAAAAAACATTCTTCTCGTACTTTTCTCGGAAAATTCAAAAAGTACCTTGTACGAAAAATGACAAAAGATTCATTTCATATATTTTACTAAAAACACACTGAAGGGTAAAATTGGATATAAACTATTGTATAAAGATATAAATATTACATATTTAGGAAACATGGATGTGGATGATAAATATTCCCTAGTAAATTCTGAAGTATAAACAATCTCGGATAAAAATGAGATTGTGAGATTTTCCCTTACCATCAGTCCGATTTGCTTCGTAAGTGTCCAAACCTCCTGTATAATGATTTAAATAATTATATATACTTATTCAGGAATCATACATATTGTTATGATATCATATATGGTCATATTCGTAGCTTCTTATTGGTAATATTTCATTACTACTTGTTATTCGGGTGTTTATTACTTTTTGTTCTTATACTTCTTTTGTCGAATAAATCATTACTCTTCTATTTAGGTTATAGATACCTCATTTACAAAATGGTATTAGTGTAATATATGTCATATTTATTCATTCAATTCATTTATATAATCACTATGAAATGAAGATCATGTATAACAAATCGCATCACATCGTGGAGACGATATTCCGTACGTACGCACGAGCGATGATATCATTCCCATGATCGTGGAATTGTATTAGAGTGTATGTATACTATTTAATAATCAATATCAATTTACAGTAATCATATATAGCTATTTATTTTCACCATTATACCCATCCAAGTAAGGTGGTTTTGGAAAATATATTACACCACAACGTGGAGACGATATTCTGTACGTACACACGCCCGGTGATTTCGTTTTCTGTATGACGGATAGATGGTGAAATAGGGTTGTTTAATACTTATAATAACATATCATTATATGATTTATATTTATGTTATTAATTCATAACAAAAAAACTATTTAAGAAGACGTGGAAGAATAAATAAAGTTGAAAGAATTGGTAATGGACATTACCTCTTCTTTGAAGCCCCTCTTTGAGACCACCTCTTAGGGCACTACAATTGGTCTTTGAAGAATAACCGGACCTCTAGAATGTTTCTAGGGATGTTGGGTAGTGAAATGGGCAGGGATTTCCTGAGTGTGAAGGCTCAAATTGGTGTGAGGAGGAGAGGGAGGAGGTGCCCTTTTATAAGGGAGGAGAGGGGCACCTTTGGAAAAATAAGAAATATTCATTTATATTAAATCCCAACCACACTTAAAAAAATCCAAAATGACTCATATCCAAATACTTTATTAGATAGGGTTGTAATATCACCAAAAAAAAATTTAGACATATTAGGAAGTTATTTTAAACATTATCAACTTGATTTATCCTTATTTGTCAATTTAATTTTATTTATGGTAATAATATTCTAAATTTTAAATTATTTTAAAAAATTACATATGTGTTGTTAATTTCCCATAATTTGACACATTATGAAATTTTATACTATAAAAATTTTAATTTATAATTTTTAAATATTTTTGTGATTTTTAAACAATTTTATAATATGTTATTTTTATAAAATAACAATTGTGTCAATTTTTAGAGTAGTCATTTTTTGAATTTAAATAAAATATATAGAGAAGATATGTTCGAAATAAAAGATTTAATAGATTTATAAAATGTGATATGTATCAAAAAAATTAGTGGAGCATGTTAAATAGTTCATATAATATTTATTTTAATATTTTTAAAACCATTTATTTGATATTTTAATTAATAAAATAATTTCAACATCACTATTGTGTCATAATTAATGTTAATTATATAATCCCTAAAAATTGTAAATAAATTCCTATGATATAGATAATTGTATTATATTTCTGTAGAATATTCATGTTTGATGTTTCATTAAGTGTATCACTAAATTAAAATTATTATACTTATAAGATTTAATAAAGTGACATGTTGTCACATTCTTTGGTTTTAATAATAATTAAATTATTTTCATGGAAAAAAGTCCATTAAATGAATCTAATCTGACCCTTATGTGATATGGGTCGACTTTTAGTCATCCAATAGGATTTTGGAAGGTGTTAGGGTAATTTCATAATCTTATATTTACCCTTAATTACCCGATTTACCTTTAACTACGGTAAATAAAATTTACCGTAGTTACTATTCATACTGCCAAAAAATATAAAGTAGCCTATTAACATAATTTGGACCAACTTATTCCGAAAATATAATCCATTTTTTAAAATTCAAAACATATAAGTTGAAGTATTTAATTTAAAATAAATCCCGTTGTGAAGAAAATATATTTTAGAAGTTAAAACATTGCCAAAGATTGAAATGTTTTTACCTATGAATTCAATGTGAAATTAATGCTAATGACATAAATTATATTAAATGGATAAAATATATTATATTTATATATTAAAACCATTAAATATTATAATTTAACCATATAAATTATCTCAATGAAAAAAGTTGTTTTTAATAAAAAATTAGCGTATTTTAACTATTCATCAAAATATGAGAGTTATCAGAAAAATATCAAAAATTTACCAGAAGTATGTTTTTATACCCTAATTCAAAAGAATAATTTTATTTTGTCAAATTGAACTAATAAACATGTCAAAAACTAGATTTAATGTGGGTGCTCCATCAAAAGGCGACAAAACTGCATTTTTTTAAAAATACTTATTTTACCTGTAAAATTTATTTTGTTCTCTTACAATGTCCTAGAAATTGTGTAAGATGAATAATAAAATTAAAAATGTAGTTAATACTATTTATAACGGCTAGTTCATAATAATATATCGTTGTTTAGTGAAACCCAGTATTGCGTACTACACACGATATCGAGGAAGGTCGCAATTGCGTATAATGCAAGCCAAGTCTGTATTGTGTGCTGTGAAAGAATCCTTTTGTCTTGCGTATAACATAAGATAGAAAAAAAAATTCCCATAAAATCTCAGGGTGTTACATTCTACCTCCCTTAAAATAAATTTCTCCCTCAAAATTCATCACTTCATTTCAAACAGATGAGGATACATATCCCTCATCATATCCTCAAGTGCCCTTATAGCTTCTTCTAATTTGTGGTTCCTAAATAAAACTTTCACCAAACGAGTGGTCTTGTTCCGTAGGAATTTTTCCCTATGATCCAGAATCTCTATCGGTTGTTATTAATAAGAAAGATCTTGCTCCAACGGTATAACTTCTGAGCTGAGTACATGTGAAGGATCAGGTATGTACATTCTCAGGAAAGATACATGGAACACATCGTGAACTTGAGAGAGATTCGGTGGAAGCGCCAATTGGTAAGATACCTTCCCAACACAATCCAGAATTTTAAAAGAACATATATATCTAGGGCTCAACATTCCCTTCTTTCAAAATCCCTTGACCCTCTTCTAGGGAATTATTCGTAAGAACACTTTGTCACCCACTTAGAACTGTAGGTCTTTTCTTCGGTTGTCGCCATAACTTTTATATCGACTCTAAGCTTCTCTTATGTGTTGTTGAATATATCTGACCTTTTCTGCCATTTCATCAACAAGATTAGGTCCTAATAGCTTTCTATCCCCAACTTCATCCCAGCAAGTTAGAGTCCTGCATTTCATTCCATAGAGATCTTCATAAGGAGCCATCTGAATACTGGAGTGAAAGATATTATTATAAGAAAATTCCACCAAAGTTGGGTGTTGATCCCAAAAACCTTTGAAATCTATAGAGAAAGCTCTAAACATATCTTTTAGAGTTTGAATTGTCCTCTCAGACTGACCGTCTGTCTGAGGATGATAAGCAGTGCTGAAACTCAACTCTGTATCCAGAGTATGCTGAAGACTTCGCCAGATCATCAAGGTAAATCTCAGATCTCGATCAGATATAATGGAAGTTGGTACTCCATGCAATCTTACCACTTCCTTTACGTATATCCTGGCAAGCTGATCTTGAGAGAAATCCTCTCTAATAGCAATGAAGTGTGCAGACTTTGTAAGACGATCAACTATGACCCAGATAGCATTATTGCCTTTGGATGTTTTAGGAAGTCCAGTGAAAAAATTTATATGATGTTTACCCATTTCCATTATAGTATGGGTAATGGTTGTAACATACCCTTAGACTTCTGTCTCTCATATTTAACTTGCTGACAAACCAAGCATCGATAGACATATTCAGTAACATCTCTTTTCATGCCATCCCACCAGAAGTACTCTTTCAGATCCCTATAAATCCTTGTGCTTCCAGGATGAAGAGAGAATGAAGAAATATGAGCCTTATCCAGCAGCTCCTTCTTTATTTCGTGGATGGGATGAACAGAAACCCGATTCATGAACTTTATTATCGCATCACAATCAAGGTTGAATTCAGGAACATTTCTCAGCTTATTTTGTAACTCTACATCTTTATTCTGTGCCTCTTTAATCTTTACATGTATAGATGGTTGAATATACATTTGATAAAGATAATATTTCTCCCCTTCCATTAAAATTCCACGATCCATCCTTTGTAAATCAATAAATATTGGATCTTTTGCGATCCTCATCATGGATAAGCTAGCATAGTCTTGTCGACTTAATGCATCTTCCACCTTGTTTACATTCCCATGGTGGTAATGAATTGAGCAGTCGTAATCCTTAATCAGCTCCAACCATCTTCTTTGACGCATATTCAGTTCCTTTTGTGTGAAAATATACTTTAAACTTTTATGATCAGTATAAATATCACACCTTTCACCATAAAGGTAATGTCTCAAAATCTTTAATACAAAGATTACCGCAGCTAACTCCAAATCATGAGTTGGGTAATTTTTCTCATGGATTTTCAACTGTCGTGAGGCATAAGCTATCACCATATCATTTTTCATGCGAACACATCCCAGTACCTTCTTAAATGCATCACCGTAGATCACAAACCTCTCTCCACTGCAATGTAGTGTGAGCACAGTTGTACTGGCTAACCTTCTTTTTAGCTCTTTCAAATTTTCTTCACATTCTTCCATCCAAACAAACTGAACTCCTTTTCGAGTCAACTTGGTGAGTGGGTTAGATAACCTTGAAAAATATTTCACAAAACGTCGGTAACATCCAGAAAAACCATGAAAACATCGGATCTCAGTTACTGTTGTCGGTCTCTACCATCTTTCGATAACCTCTGTTTTTGCTGGATCCACAAATATCCCCTCTTTTAAAATTATTTGACCCAAAAATCCAACTTTTTGAAGAAAAAATTCACACTTGGTAAATTTGGCATAAAGATTCTCCTTTTTTAGGTTCTTTAATACAATTCTCAAGTGATCTTCATGTTATTCCTTGCTCTTTGAATAGACAAGAATATCATCTATAAAGACTACCACAAACTGATCAAGATAGTCTCTAAAGACTCTATTCATCAGATCCATGAAGATGGCAGGGGCATTAGTAAAACCAAATGGCATCACTAAAAACTCATATTGTCCATAACTTGTACGGAAAACTGTCTTTGGTATATCCTCCCTTTTGACCCTTAATTGAAGATACCCTGAACGAAGATCAATCTTGGAAAAGTATTGAGCTCCTTGTAGTTGGTCAAATAGGTCATCAATGCGTGGGAGAGGATATTTGTTCTTGATAGTGATCTTGTTATGTTCTTGATAATCAATGCAGAGTCTCATTGATCCATATTTCTTCTTAACAAACAGAATAGGTGCTCCCCAAGGTGATGCACTAGGGCATATGAATCCTTTATCAAGATTCTCTTGGAGTTGCTTATTCAATTCCTGCAACTCAATTGGGGACATTTTATAAGGAGTCTTTGAAATAGGAAAAGCACCTGGTACGAGTTATTTTTAAAACTCAACTTCCCGATTTGGTAGAAGACTAGGAAATTCCTCCAGATAGACATCATCAAATTCCCGTACAATGGGAATATTATTAATCGTGAGTCTCTCTCCAACCATTAGAGATAAATAACCTTCATTTAGTGGAATCAAGAAGCATTAGATGGATGAAATTTCCACTAGAAGGATATGTTCATACTTGCATCGATAGATGATCATAGATTGATCTGGAATATGAAATGTGAATTCCCTTATTTGGCAATTCATATGAGCTCCATATAAACAAATCCAATCCATGCCATGAATCACATCAAATTCCACTATAAGAAGGATCACACGATTTGCAGGATGCACTTTCCCACAAAATTCAATCGGAGAAGAATTCTAAACTTTTGATGCGACTGTTGTGCCATTAGGAGTTGTCACAACCAACTCAACTTCTAATTGTTGAGGTAATACGGTGATACCCTTAGAAAATTCTTCATAAATAAAATAGTGGGTGGATCCAGAATCAAATAAAACATTTTCTACATTAGAGTGGATGGTAAGTGTACCTCTCACCACTTCGTTGTCGTTCTCCACATCGCCGATAGTAATTTCATGTGACTTTCCTTTGTCTTTGGCCTTAAGAGTTTATTGATGTCGATCAACATCATCAACCCTTGGATTTGGGAATTGATTAGAATAATTCCCCATCTCCTTGAACTTGAAACATTGAAGTGTAGTATGTTTATTTTGTATATCCCTTCCTTTGTTTTCATCATTAGACATCTTCTTCCCATTATTTCGACATTTAATTGCCCGATGACCTTCTTTTACACACTTATAACATTTTCTTGTCAGCTTAAGACAATTTCCTCCATGTTTCTTTCCACACTTTGAGCATAACGGAAAACTCATCTTCTTTTCAGTGTGGTCTTTAGATTTTCCTTTGAATTCCATTTTCCTCTTCTTATCAAATCCATGTGACTGATGGGTTACACCAATTTCCATATCAACCTTGAGTGCACATCGAACAATTTCCTCATAGCTATTGAAGTCCCTTATGGCTAATTCCCTTCGAAGACTTGGTTTTAAGCCACTAAAGAATCGATCGATCTTACTCTCAGGTTAGATAACAATTCTGGAAGCGTACCTTGCAAGTATTGTAAAATTTTCTTCGTAGGTACCAACGGATTCATCATCCTTTTGCTTCAATTCAAGAAACTTCTTCTCCATATTTTTTTTAAGAATAGGAGGGAAATACTTATTGAAAAATAAGTTCTTGAACTTGTCCCATTCCATGGACTCAATTTCATCCCCTTGCCTCGTATTCTTAATAAGATTCCACCATTGATCAGCATCACTTTACAAATGATACACTACTAAGATGACTTTTTCATGTTCAGAACATTGAATAACTGAAAATATCTTTTTAGTGATACTGATCCATTGTTCAGCCACTAATGGATCAGAAGACCCGCTGAATGAAGATGGATGCTGCCTTATGAAGGATTCAACTGAATGTTTCTCCTTCCTTTGCTCATTTGGAAGTCCTGAATGATTCATATCTTGAGAAATTTGTGTGAGCATGGCTACAAGTTATTGCATTACAGCTCCCATAACATTTGGTTGCTCAGGGGGACAATCATTGCCTTGCCTGTTGCATTCTGTATTAACATGGTGCCTTCGGGTTCCAGCCATTGACTAAAACCAAGAATAATAGTGTGAGCAACACTAATTATAATAGGAAAACCACATAATCAAGAATAATATTTCACACTTAAGGTCTTATCATAGGTTGTTCATGGCCATTTCTAAAACACTACGATTGGGTTTATTCTTAGACATATCCTTAGGGTTCTTACTAGCTTTCACATCCTAGTTTCCAAAGGTTGACTATACATTTCCTCTAATACCAACTATAACGACCCATACTTTATATACATGGTTAATAAATCAAAATTAAAGCATACTTATTACAACATATAAAAAAACCATGAAAGGACCATATAGGTATAGTGTCTTTAGAAACTGGGAAACATAAACAACTGGTTCATAAAGCATCTACACTGTCTCCCATTTATTTCATCATATCTATAGTCCTTTTTGGCATATCTTACTTAATACCCTTCTTCCTGACCTGGGGAAAGAAAACATACAAAAGGGTAATCTCAAATTCTCGGTAAGGGTAATCTAAAGAAATATCAATTACATCAAATTCATAAGAACACAACATTTTGAAAATCTTATCCTGCAAAAGAGATCATAATTTCATAACATGGGATAAATCATGGTAGTGAAATGTAAACCCAATAATCATAACATAAAACATGAAACTTTGTGCCATACACACATAATCATAGAGAATCATTTCTTATTAGTCAAGACTCATTTAAAAGAATATCTTAGTGGACAACTCCATTTCTAAACCGAGTTCACTCCTCATTTCATTCCTGTTTCACTGAACCGGTTTAACCTGCCGTTCCAGCCATGTCTATTGTAGAGACCCGTATCTTGACGTACATGGACATTACATTACATTTGCGGAATACTTAGTACATAACAAAAACACACACACAAGGACCGTAATAGTTTAGTGTCTTTGGAAACTCGGAATATAATCTTCTAATCGTGGTGAAAGATCTTCAACATCTCCCATAAAGATCTTCTTTTTTTTATACCTAAAACATTTCTTTATATCCTGGGGAAAAGAAAACATAAAAGGGTGAGCTCAAATGCTCAGTAAGGGTAAACAAAATAAATATCAATCACATCATATACATAAGCACATAACTTTTGGAAATCTTAACCTGCAAAAGAGATCATAATTTCATAACATGGGGTAAATCATGGCAGTGAAATGTAATCACAATAATCATAACATAAAACATGAAACTTTGTGGAATTCACACATAATCATAGAGAATCATTTCTGGTTAGTCAAGACTCATTTCCAAGACTATCTTAGTGGACAAAGTCCCTTTCTGAATCGAGTAACCCTCGTTTCAGTCCTGTTTCACTGAACCGGTATAACCTACCATTCCAGCCATGTCTATCTCATGAGATATAAAATCTTTACCCAATGCATTGGAGGGAGATATAGGTCCCACCCATCTCATAATTATACCATTCTTATGTGTGCCACAAAATCATAAATCATACATCATTTCATAACCCATGTAAGAAAATGGGATTCTTAAACATCATGCCATCATAATCCATAAACAATTGATATCATTTCATCATAAGAAAACTGAAACCATTTAAATCATAGAGACATTTTACTTGAAACATACATATCAAATAACTTCATCTTAGATGGAAAAATAGTTTTTAAAAAAAACACTTGAAATGAATTCTTGAGGAAAATATCCTTTCTTCTTTAAAAACATTTTTCCTTTCTTAACATGTCATAAAACATTAAACTAAAAGAAGTTGATTAAAAATAAACTTGAAAACTTGTAAAGTATGATTCTTGGAAATAATTTTTTAAAAATCCATTCATGCTGTATACGTTAAAAAAAGCATTCTTCGTACTTTTGTCGGAAGAGTCAAAAAATCACCTCGTACGAAAAAGCGACAAAAGATTCCTTTCATATTCTTTACTAAAAACTCACCGAAGGGTAAAAATGGATTTAAACAATTGTAGGTGGATGGAAATAATATTACATATTGATGAAACATGGATGTGGATGATAAAATACACCCCAGTAAATACTTACGAATAAACAATCTCGGATAAAAATGAGATTGTGATAATTCCCTTACCTTAGGTCTGATTTGCTTCGTATATGTCCGAACCTCCTGTATAATGATTTAAATAATGTCATTGACTTATTATAGAATCATATTCATTGTTATGATATCATATATGGTTCACTTATGACATTATATTACACGTTCTTTTGTAAATTCCATGTTAAAGAAGCGTTTTGGGTAAAATCGTTTCATTTATCGTAGGTGTTTTGACTTGTTGTTCTTGACATTATTATTACTTATATCATGATTTACTTACTTCCAGAATATAAAATTTGATTTATATATCATATATATTCAGTATATATATATATACAATAGATAGATAAATAAAATGAAAAACACCGTTCATGGAGACGGTAGTCCGTACGTACGCATGAACGCTGTTTTCCATTCCTTATTGTCTTGAAATGGAAGTAAGTAGATGACATACATATATATATATACATAATCCAGTAGCTTTATAATGTCATATATTTCATTATTATTTCTTATATATACTTTATAATCATTCTTAAATGGTTAACATGGAGAATGAATCTCAACGCGTCGTGGAGACGGTAGTCCGTACGTACGCACGAGCGATGATATCATTTTCATAAATATTGAATTGAATCGGAGTGGATTATACAATATATCAGAATCAATATGATGTTTTAATAACTATGTATAGTTATTCTTTACACCATTATACCCATCCATGTAAGGTGGTGGTGGAAAATAGATTACACCACGGCGTGGAGACGGTATTCCGTACGTACGCACGCGCAATGATTTCTTTTTCCGTAGGATGGATAGATGGTGAAATAGGGCTGTTTCATACATATAATAACATATCAGTATATGATTGATACTGATGTTATTACTTCATAATGAAACAACCTAATAAGAAGAAGTGGAAGAAGAAATAAAGATGAAAGAATTGGTAGCGGTAATTACCTCTTCTTTGAAGCGCCTCTTTGAGACCTCCTCTTAGGGCACTAAAATTGGTCTTTGAGGAAGACCAGAACCTCTAGGATGTTTCTAGGGAAGTGGAGAAGAGATTTTGGCAGGGGTTGGCCGAGCTTGAGTGCTCAAATTTGTGTGAGGAGGAGGGGGAGGAGGTGTCCTTTTATAAGGGAGGAGAGGGGCACCTTAGGAATATCTCAAAATATTATTTTATATTAAAATAAAAATCGTTTTATAATGGTTCCAAAGGGTCTTATTTCTAAGCTAAAGTGGGGATGGGTCGAAATCCTATCAACCAATAGGATTTAGACAAGTTTAGGTTATTATTTTAACCTTATCAATTAGATTTAACTCTAAGTTAAATAATTTAACTTTTACCATGTCTTTTTGTTTTCTTTCACTATATGGTTAATACACTTACTATAACATGCCAAACGAACCCCAAATTGTATATTATTAATAAATATATCCTTATCTAAGTCATTTGGCCGAACCTTAGATTTTTAGGAATAAAATATCAATTAATAATATAATATTTGATTTAAAAACTATTTTGTGTCAATTTTGACACTATTTGATATATGATTTTTGTGAAAGTCATAAAAGAATTATATGTTCGAACCAAGTTGATTAAATCAACACTAATATATCATAGTAACCTAGAAAATAAGTTTAAGTCATAAAAAGTGTCAAATTACATTCATTGGAGCATTTATAACATCAATTATGTTAATATTTCCTTAAAAGGGTAATTACTGCATCATCGTTGTGTCATAAATAAATTAATTTATTTAAAGTCTAAAAATTATAAATAAAATATAATTATGTAGGAAATATTTTTAGCTTTCTAATTAATATTTATAGTCGAATTTATCTTATGTATAACCCCATATTAAAAATGTTTTAGTTATTAAACTTTGATTTTAACTATTTTAACTATTCATTAAATAATATAATATTTAATGTCATAATCTAATCCAAGTGGACCTAAATGGTCATATTATATTCATAAGGTTGTTTTTGGTCGAATTACACTTATCCAATAGAATTCGGACATGTGTTAGGGTAATAGTAATATCATATTTCCCCTTAGTTACCCTATTTACTATTAAGCGTGGTAAAAAAAGTAAAAAGTTACTATTCACCAAAAATTATTTTCATCTCATTGAACCACATTTTTCTTACTGACATCAACCGTGTCTCTCGGATTTTTGAAATTCCATTCATAGAAGCGGTAAAATTAAGATTTATGAAGAAATTAATTTTTTTAACTACCACTTAGTAGTTTCACTATTCATCAAAAATTGATGTTTTTCAGAACAATGCCAAAATTTCATCCTAAGCTATATTTCATATTCCGAATTCAAAAATGAAGTCTATTTTACCAAATTCATATCATAGAATTTGCATTAATTAATTTTATAATTAAATCACGCTGTTAAAACAAATAGCGTGTTTTTAAGAAACAATATCTATCAAAAGATTGACACTTGATTATGTCTGGTTTAAATGTGAAATTACATCCAATGACCAACATTGTATTAAATTGTAAAAATATATTCTAAATATACTTTAAAACCACTCAAATTAATAATTTATCACTATTAATTATTTCGATTAAAAAAGTTGTTTTTATTTATAATTTAGTAATTTTCACTATTCATCAGAATATGAAAGTTATCCGAAAAGTACCAAAATTTCACCTTAGGCTAAATTCGATACTCCGAATCCAAAAATGAAGTTCATTTTGAATAATAAGATTTACAGAGTTTTAAAAAGTGGTTATTACTATTCATAACGGCTAGTTTTAATAATATTTTAATAGCATATCGTTGTTTAGTGAAACTCGGTATTGCGTATTACACACGCTATCGAGGAAGGTCGTGATTGCGTGGAATTCAAGGCAAGTCAAGGATGAGTGTTATGCAAGCTCCTTTTGGTGTAGCGTACAACACAAGTCTTTAATAAAATTAAAAAGAATATTTTTTTATATAATCTTGGGCTGTTACATTCTACCCCCCTTAAAATTAATTTCGCCCTCGAAATTCGTCGGGGTTATAAATGGTTTACTATTCGAAAGTTTCTTTAATAGAAACCCACATCGTAAAAAGGAATATCAAAACCAATCTTTAAAAACAAAAGTATGAAACGTAACGGTTACCCAAATAAACTAATCATTGGGTTTCCACATAGGTGAAAATATTGATATGGAAGAGAAATCTAACCATCATGTTCTGATGGAGAGTGGTAGAGAACATGGCTATGGAAAAGCCAGTAATCACAAATCCAAAGATTTTTGATGATATAAGGTACCATCTGATTCATCAGGTATAAGATCACTAGGACAACATTTTTGGTTTTCAAGATCATTTCCCTAAAGTTGAAAATTTGAATTAGAATAAATACTTACTTTATTTTGGTACAATCTCACTGTTGTTCGTGCCTTGAACAATTTCCACTTCATCTCTTAAATAAATGAAGTTGAATTTGTTATTCATGAAGTGTTAGCAGATCATGTGGGTCATTCCATCTGTCTCAAACAAAAGGTTAGCAAAAATTATATACATAAGTCGATCTATAGTGAGATTAATCATATATAGTTCCTAAAATGGACTTATACATTAAAACTAGTTTCTACTAAACAGGGACTTCCTGTAGGCCAGTGGTAGGCAATAAAGGCCAGTCGCACTTCGGTTGTGGGTTCGATTCCCACAGCCTTGTCCGAAGCGATGGGCTGTCGCCCGTCCTGCAGGTTGTCCTTTTTCTAAAACTATATTACTATAACATCCCATAATATCGAAAGAACTTCTATCCTTAAACAATACTAACTTATGTCCAACATAATCCATTCCAATCTTTAGTCCTATCCATAATACTGCAGTCCATTCTCATAACCTAGTGAAAACTATTACCAGAGATTTAATACCATCGTTGATCCCCATATATCATAAGATATATCTTGTTGGACACATTCCAAACATTCAAAGGCCTTAATCTTGTACTCTCTTGAATACCCATTGAACCTTAGTGAAAACTTGAATGCAGTTAAAAGTTAACACTTTCCACATACCAAAATCCTCAAAATTCTATATACTCAAACCATGATATCACTTAGTCCTTATATCAATCATGAGCTCATGAATACTGTTAAACATTTCATTTTCTCGTTTTCCCTTCATTATGCGCATAATATCTCAATCACTTTGAATACCACATTAGACCAATACATAAATATTCCAATATTCCATGATACAACATTATTTTGGAATCCCATTACATAAAAACATAATCATTCCACCACATCGTTGTCATATTCAACATTGCCAATAGTGATCGCATGTGACTTCCCTTTGTCCTTTTCCTTAAGCGGTTGCTCATGTCGATCATCACTAACCCTTGGATTAGGGCATTTATTGGCATAATGTCCCATCTCCTTGCACTTGAATCATTGAAGTGTTGGTTGTGCGTTCTCTGCAGTGTTTTCTTTATTCACTTCATTAGAATCCCTTTTTCCATTACTTCGACACTCAGCTGCTCGATGACCTTCTTTTCCACACTTAAAACATTTTCTAGTCCCTTTAAGACAATCTCCACCATGCTTCTTTCCACACTTTGTGCATAAGGAAACATTCATCTTCTTTTCACCATTATTCTGAGATTTCTCCTAGAACTCCATCATTCGTTTCTTGTCAAAACCATGAGATGGACATGTAACACCAACTTCCATTTCTACCTTGATAGCACAACGCACAATTTATTCATAGCTACTGAAGTCTCTTATAGCTAATTCCCTTCGAAGACTTGGTTTTAAGCCACTGAAAAATCGATCAACTTTACTTTCAGGTTGGATGATAATGCCAGATGCATACCTTGAAAGTCCTGTAAAATTCGCTTCGTATATACCAACAGATTCATCATCCTTTTGCTTTAGTTCAAGAAACTCCTTCTCTATCTTCGTTCGAAGAATACGAGGGAAGTACTTACTGAAAAACAAGTTCTTGAACTCAGCCCATTCCATGGAATCAATTTCATCTCTTTGCCTCGTATTCTTGATAAGATTCCACCATTGATCAGCTTCACCTTCCAAACGATATACTGCTAAGATGACTTTATCATGTTCAGAACATTGAAGAACTGAAAATATCTTTTCAGTAGTACTAATCCATTGTTTAGCAACTAATAGATCAGTAGACCCACTGAAAGAAGGCGGACGCTGCCTCATGAAGGATTCAACAGAATGTTGCTCCTTCCTTTTCTCGTTTGGAAGTCCTGCATGATTCATAGCTTGAGAAAGTTGTGTGAGCATGGCTACAAGATTTTGCATTCCAGCTCCCATATCGTTTGGTTGCTCAGGGTACAATCATTGCATTGTCCATTGCATTGATCAACACGGTTCCTTCGGGTTCCAGCCATCGTCTAAAACCCCAAAAGAATAGTGTGAGAGGCAAAAATCATGCTAGGAAAAACAACATAATAAAGGGGTAGTACCCTCAATATCTAACATCTTAGGTTAAATTCTAAGAACGTTAGAGCAATTCTAGGACTATAACCTATACGTATACTTAATCTTAGAGACATCCCTAGACATACCTTAGAAATATCTCTAGGGATCTCACTAACGTTTTCGCATCCTAGTTTCCAAAGGTTGACTAAACCTTTCCTCTGATACCAACTGTAGAGACCCGTTTCTTGACGTACATGGACATTACATTACATTTGCGGAATACTTAGTACATAACAAAAACACACACAGAAGGACCGTAATAGTTTAGTGTCTTTGGAAACTCGGAATATAATCTTCTAATCGTGGTGAAAGATCTTCAACATCTCCCATAAAGATCTTATTTTTTTAATACCTAAAACATTTCTTTATATCCTGGGGAAAAGAAAACATAAAAGGGTGAGCTCAAATGCTCAGTAAGGGTAAACAAAATAAATATCAATCACATCATATACATAAGCACATAACTTTTGGAAATCTTAACCTGCAAAAGAGATCATAATTTCATAACATGGGGTAAATCATGGCAGTGAAATGTAATCACAATAATCATAACATAAAACATGAAACTTTGTGGCATTCACACATAATCATAGAGAATCATTTCTGGTTAGTCAAGACTCATTGCCAAGACTATCTTAGTGGACAAAGTCCCTTTCTGAATCGAGTAACCCTCGTTTCAGTCATGTTTCACTGAACCGGTATAACCTACCATTCCAGCCATGTCTATCTCATGAGATATAAAATCTTTACCCAATGCATTGGAGGGAGATATAGGTCCCACCCATCTCATAATGATACCATTATTATGTGTGCCACAAAATCATAAATCATACATCATTTCATAACCCATGTAAGAAAATGGGATTCTTAAACATCATGCCATCATAATCCATAAACAATTGATATCATTTCATCATAAGAAAACTAAAACCATTTAAATCATAGAGACATTTTACTTGAAACATACATATCAAATAACGTCATCTTAGATGGAAAAATAGTTTTTAAAAAAAACACTTGAAATGAATTCTTGAGGAAAATATCCTTTCTTCTTTAAAAACATTTTTCCTTTCTTAACATGTCATAAAACATTAAACTAAAAGAAGTTGATTAAAAATAAACTTTAAAACTTGTAAAGTATGATTCTTGGAAATAATGTTTTAAAAATCCATTCATGCTGTATACGTTAAAAAAAACATTCTTCGTACTTTTGTCGGAAGAGTCAAAAAATCACCTCCTACGAAAAAACGACAAAAGATTCCTTTCATATTCTTTACTAAAAACTCACCGAAGGGTAAAAATGGATTTAAACAATTGTAGGTGGATGGAAATAATATTACATATTGATGAAACATGGATGTGGATGATAAAATACACCCCAGTAAATACTTACGAATAAACAATCTCGGATAAAAATGAGATTGTGATAATTCCCTTACCTTAGGTCCGATTTGCTTCGTATGTGTCCGAACCTCCTGTATAATGATTTAAATAATGTCATTGACTTATTATAGAATCATATTCATTGTTATGATATCATATATGGTTCACTTATGACATTATATTACCCGTTCTTTTGTAAATTCCATGTTAAAGAAGCGTTTTGGGTAAAATCGTTTCATTTATCGTAGGTGCTTTGACTTGTTGTTCTTGAAATTATTATTACTTATATCATGATTTACTTACTTCCAGAATATAAAATTTGATTTATATATCATATATATTCAGTATATATATATATACAATAGATAGATAAATAAAATGAAAAACACCGTTCATGGAGACGGTAGTCCGTACGTACGCATGAACGCTGTTTTCCATTCCTTGTTGTCTTGAAATGGAAGTAAGTAGATGACATACATATATATATACATAATCCAGTAGCTTTATAATGTCATATATTTCATTATTATTTCTTATATATACTTTATAATCATTCTTAAATGGTTAACATGGAGAATGAATCTCAACGCGTCGTGGAGACGGTAGTCCGTACGTACGCACGAGCGATGATATCATTTTCATAAATATTGAATTGAATTGGAGTGGATTATACAATATATCAGAATCAATATGATGTTGTAATAACTATGTATAGTTATTCTTTACACCATTATACCCATCCATGTAAGGTGGTGGTGGAAAATAGATTACACCACGGCGTGGAGACGGTATTCCGTACGTACGCACGCGCACTGATTTCTTTTTCCGTAGGATGGATAGATGGTGAAATAGGGTTGTTTCATACTTATAATAACATATCAGTATATGATTGATACTGATGTTATTACTTCATAATGAAACAACCTAATAAGAAGAAGTGGAAGAAGAAATAAAGATGAAAGAATTGGTAGCGGTAATTACCTCTTCTTTGAAGCGCCTCTTTGAGACCTCCTCTTAGGGCACTAAAATTGGTCTTTGAGGAAGACCAGAACCTCTAGGATGTTTCTAGGGAAGTGGAGAAGAGATTTTGGCAGGGGTTGGCCGAGCTTGAGTGCTCAAATTTGTGTGAGGAGGAGGGGGAGGAGGTGTCCTTTTATAAGGGAGGAGAGGGGCACCTTAGGAATATCTCAAAATATTATTTTATATTAAAATAAAAATCGTTTTATAATGGTTCCAAAGGGTCTTATTTCGAAGCTAAAGTGGGGATGGGTCGAAATACTATCAACCAATAGGATTTAGGCAAGTTTAGGTTATTATTTTAACCTTATCAATTAGATTTAACTCTAAGTTAAATAATTTAACTTTTACCATGTCTTTTTGTTTTCTTTCACTATATGGTTAATACACTTACTATAACATGCCAAACGAACCCCAAATTGTATATTATTAATAACTATATCCTTATCTAAGTCATTTGGACGAACCTTAGATTTTTAGGAATAAAATATCAATTAATAATATAATATTTGATTTAAAAACTATTTTGTGTCAATTTTGACACTATTTGATATATGATTTTTGTGAAAGTCATAACAGAAATATATGTTCGAACCAAGTTGATTAAATCAACACTAATATATCATAGTAACCTAGAAAATAAGTTTAAGTCATAAAAAGTCTCAAATTACATTCATTGGAGCATTTATAACATCAATTATGTTAATATTTCCTTAAAAGGGTAATTACTGCATCATCGTTGTGTCATAAATAAATTAATTTATTTAAAGTCTAAAAATTATAAATAAAATATCATTATGTAGGAAATATTGTTAGCTTTCTAATTAATATTTATAGTCGAATTTATCTTATGTATAACCCCATATTAAAAATGTTTTAGTTATTAAACTTTGATTTTAACTATTTTAACTATTCATTAAATAATATAATATTAAATGTCATAATCTAATCCAAGTGGACCTAAATGGTCATATTATATTCATAAGGTTGTTTTTGGTCGAATTAAACTTATCCAATAGAATTAGGACATGTGTTAGGGTAATAGTAATATCATATTTCCCCTTAGTTACCCTATTTACTATTAAGCGTGGTAAAAAAAGTAAAAAGTTACTATTCACCAAAAATTATTTTCATCTCATTGAACCACATTTTACTTACTGACATCAACCGTGTCTCTCGGATTTTTGAAATTCCATTCATAGAAGCGGTAAAATTAAGATATATGAAGAAATTAATTTTTTTTAACTACCACTTAGTAGTTTCACTATTCATAAAAAATTGATGTTTTTCAGAACAATGCCAAAATTTCATCCTAATCTATATTTCATATTCCGAATTCAAAAATGAAGTCTATTTTACCAAATTCATATCATAGAATTTGCATTAATTAATTTTATAATTAAATCACGCTGTTAAAACAAATAGCGTGTTTTTAAGAAACAATATCTATCAAAAGATTGACACATGATTATGTCTGGTTTAAATGTGAAATTACATCCAATGACCAACATTGTATTAAATTGTAAAAATATATTCTAAATATACTTTAAAACCACTCAAATTAATAATTTATCACTATTAATTATTTCGATTAAAAAAGTTGTTTTTATTTATAATTTAGTAATTTTCACTATTCATCAGAATATGAAAGTTATCCGAAAAGTACCAAAATTTCACCTTAGGCTAAATTCGATACTCCGAATCCAAAAATGAAGTTCATTTTGAAAAATAAGATTTACAGAGTTTTAAAAAGTGGTTATTACTATTCATAACGGCTAGTTTTAATAAAATTTTAATAGCATATCGTTGTTTAGTGAAACTCGGTATTGCGTATTAGACACGCTATCGAGGAAGGTCGTGATTGCGTGTAATTCAAGGCAAGTCAAGGATGCGTGTTGTGCAAGCTCCTTTTGGTGTAGCGTACAACACAAGTCTTTAATAAAATTAAAAAGAATATTTTTTATAAAATCTTGGGCTGTTACATCTATCTCATGAGATATGAAATATTTACCCAATGCATTGGAGGGAGATATAGGTCCCACCCATCTCATAATGATACCATTCTTATTTGTGCCACAAAATCATAAATCATACATCATTGCATAACCCATGTAATAAAAATGGGATTCTTAAACATCACGACTTCATAAAACAATTCATATAAGATAATGGAATTCATAAAAATTCTTCCATCACAACATAATCAAATCAATGTAATAATAGGGATAGAAACAGAACCCTATATTATCTTATATGGAAAATAATTTTGATAAAAAACTTGATCTCCATTATTGAGGAAATATCCTTTCTACTTCAAAAACATTTTTCCTTTCTTAACGTGTCATACAACTTTAAACTAAAAGAAGTTGATTACAAATAAACATGAAAACATGTAAAGGAATCTTCTTGGAAATAATGTTTTCAAAATACATTCATGCCGTATAAGTTAAAAAAACATTCTTCTCGTACTTTTGTCAGAAAAGTCAAAAAGTACCTCGTACGAAAACGACAAAATATTCCTTTCATATCTTTTACTAAAAACTCACCGAAGGGTAAAATTGGATATAAACTATTGTAGAAGGATATAAATATTACATATTGAAGAAACATGGATGTGGATGATAAATATTCCCCAGTAAATTCTGAAGTACAAACAATCTTGGATAAAAATGAGATTGTGATATTTTCCCGTACCTTAGATCCGATTTGCTTCGTAAGTGTCCGAACCTCCTGTATAATGATTTAAATAATGTTATTGACTTATTCAAGAATCATACATATTGTCATGATATCATATATGGTAATATTCTTCGCTTCTTATTGACAATATTTCATTATTACTTGTTATTCGAGTGTTTATTACTTTTTGTTCTTATGTGTGTTTTGTCGAATAAATTCTAATTCTTCTCTTTAGGTTATAGATAACTCTTTTCCAGAATGGTATTAGTGTACTATATATCATATTTATTCATTAAATTCATTTATATAATCATTATGAAATGAAGATCATGTAGAACGAATCACATCACATCGTGGAGACGGTATTCCGTACGTACGCATGAGTGATGATATCATTCCCATGATCGTGGAATTGTATTGGAGTGTATGTATACTATTTAAGAATCAATAAAACTTTAAAATAATAATATATAGTTATTTCTTTTCACCATTATACCCATCCAAGTAAGTTGGTGATGGAAAATAGATTACACCACGGTGTGGAGACGGTATTCCGTACGTATGCACGCGCGATGATTTCGTTTTCCGTAGGATGGATAGATGGTTAAATAGTGTTTTTTAATACTTATAATAACATATCAGTATATGAGTGATACTGATGTTATTAATTCATAACAAAACAACTATAGAGGAAGAATTGGAAGAAGAAATAAAGTTGTAAGAATTGGTAATGGACATTACCTCTTCTTTAAAGCGCCTCTTTGAGACCTCCTCTTAGGACACTACAATTGGTCATTGAAGAAGACCAGGACCTCTTTGATGTTTATAGGGAAGTGGGGAAGTGAAATGGGTAGGGATTGGCCGATCTTGAAGGCTCAAATTGGTGTGAGGAGGATAGGGAGGTGGTGCCCTTTCATAATGGAGGAGAGGGGCACCTTTGGAAATATAAGAAATATTAGTCCATATTAAATCCCAACCCCACATAAAAACATCCAAAATGACTCACATATGAAGATTAAATGATATAGAGTTGTAATATCATCAACCAATAAAATTTAGACATGTTAGGAATTTATATTAAACATTATCAACTTGATTTATCCTTATTTATCAATTTAATTTTATTTGTGGTAATAATATTCTATATTTTAAATTATTATAAATAATTACATATGAGTTGTGAATTTTCCATAATTTGACACTTTATGATATTTGTGACAATATAAAATTTTATTTATAAATTTTATTTTTTTTTGTGATTTTTAAACAATTTTATAATATGTTATTTTTATAAAATAACTTTAGTGTCAATTTTGACACTATTCATTTATTTTAATTTAAATAAAATATATACAGAATATATGTTCGAACTAAAAGCTTTTATAGATTCATAAAATGTCATATGTATCTATAAAATTAGTGGAGAACATTAAATAGTTAATATAATATATATTTTAATATTTGTTAAACCATTTATTTGATATTTTAATTAATAAAATAATTTCAACATCATTATTGTGTCATAATTAATGATAATTATTTAATCCTTAAAAATAATAAATAAATTCCTATGATTTAGATAATTGTATTATCTTTCAGGATACTATTAATGTTAGAAGTTTCATTAAATGTATCACTAAATTAAAATTATTATACTTATAAGATTTAAGAAAGTGAGATGTTGTCACATTCTTTGGTTTTAATAATAATTAAATTATTTTCATGGAAAAAGTCCATTAAATGAATCTAATCCGACCCTTAGGTGATATGGGTCGACTTTTAGTCATCCAATAGTATTTTGGCTGGTGTTAGGGTAATATTATAATCTTATATTTACCCTTAATTACCCGATTTACCTTTAACTATGGTAAATAAAATTTACCGTAGTTACTATTCATACTGCCAAAAAATAAAAAGTAGTCTATTAACATAATTTGGACCCACTGATTCCAAATATGGAATCCATTTTTCAAAATTCAAAACAAATATGTTGCAGTAATTAATTTAAAATAAATCCCGTTGATAAGAAAAAGAGTTTTAGAAGTTAAAACATTGCCAAAGATTGAAATGTTTTTACCTATGAATTAAATGTGAAATTAATGATAATGACATACATTATATTAAATGGAAAAAATATATTCTATTTATACATTAAAACCATTCAATATTATAATTTAACCATATAAATTATCTCAATGAATAAGTCGTTTTTAATTAATAAATAGCGTATTTTTACTATTCATCAAAATATGAAAGTTATCAGAAAAATATCAAAAATTTATCCAAAGTAAATTTTTATACCCTGACTAAAAAGAAGAATTTTATTTTTTTCAAATTCATCTTATAAACATGTCCAAAACTAGATTTAATGTGGGTGCGCCACCAAAAGGCGGCAAGACTGCATTTTTAGTAAAATACTTATTTTACCTGAAACATTTCTTTTGTTCTCTTAAAATGTTCTAGAAATTGTGTAAGGTGAATAATAAAATTCAAAATGTAGTTAATAATATTCATAACGGCTAGTTCATAATAATATATCGTTGTTTAGTGGAACCCAGTATTGCGTACTACACACGCTATCAAGGAAGGTCGTGATTGCGTGTAATGCAAGCCAAGTCTGTATTGTGTGTTGTGAAAGATACCTTTGGTGTTGTGTATAACATAAGACATAAAAAAATGTCTCATAAAATCTCAGGGTGTTACACTTGTTCCCTATAACTTGTACAACCATATTTTTTTATCCATTTAATTCATTGTTATCGTTTATTTTACATTTTATATTTTATTATTTTTGATAATCCCACAATGGGGAGAAATATGATAATGTTTTCTATATGTTCTAAATGCACATTAACGAAGAGACACATTTCCTATGAATAAATCTCTCACATACATGATTTGAGATCATAAAAAAGAGGGATATTGTTGGACTCCTCATGCATGAATCATGTTTTAATGATCACAAACAAAATATATTATGAAAATAATGTTAATATAGTGTAATATATCTCAAATCATATGTATAAATGATTAGTATCATTATGCTCTAAATAAACATATCCAAGAGAGATTAATTATTATACATTATGTTTAATTATTGTACACTATATTTAATTCACTTCATAGTGATTTATTTGATGAATGACTATCTCTAAATCATTTTATGAATATCACAATTTATGTTCATATATAGATATTTGACTAATTCGGAGACACCGTAACCATCCAGGCTCAGAAACCATCCAGAAACTATAACCATCCTGACACCATGACCATCCAGACATCATGACCATCCAGAAACTGTGACTATCCAAACATTGTGACCCTCAAGACACTATGACCATCCTGACACCATGACCATCCACACACCTTGACCATCCAGACATCATGATCATCTAGACCCTACGACCATCCAGACATCATGAAAATCCAGAAACTGTGACCATCCAAACACCGTTACCATTCAAACACCATGACAAGACACTTTGATCCGAACACTGTATCAGTGCTACCGGTTCGTGATCTCTATGAAACTATGTCCTCATAATTGTCTCCCCATTCAAATACAAATAAAGAGATGTTGTTTCAAGGTGACATCATTTCAATGAGACATTGTTTCCTAGAGACACCATTTACAGACAAACTATGGCACCATTTGTAAATCTATTTTGTCTTTTTTTATTTAATTTCAAACATACATATTTAAATATGTTAAAAGCATAGATTTAATTATTGTTTCTTCCTAGACATATCATCTGATAGTTCGAGGTATGAGGGGAAGAATGCATGCATCATGTTAGTTCCGACACATGCACTCCAAGAATAAAAGAGAAGTGCATCCCAGAAACAAGAGAACATGCAATAATGAAGTACAGACGAGCTCTCCTGAAAACAAGAAGTGAAACATGCAACTCAAAAATCCTGAAGAACACATAATTCATTCCTGAATAAAAAAGCTAGAAACAATAGATCATAATATCTGATCACATATTTGCATTGACAATGCCATGATGAATACGAGCTAGATCTAGTTGACATACGATACATGGTTGTCCATGAGAGGACTCAATTTCTGAATTTGTTTCAACTCAAATGTCTAGAGCTACATAGACTAACACTCAAAGCATTTCAAACCCTATCTCTTCATTTTTGCTCTATTGTGTATTATTTCTCTTATCTTTCGACTAGTGTTTATGTCTGTATTAAACACACATTTTATTCTCCATCAAACTAAAGGATACAATATATCATTTATCTTGCATCTTTTTATATCTATTGATTCCCTTGGATATGTCTGGAAGAGGTTGTGTGTAACCTGTTAGTTTATACCCAAAAAGAACTATTGAAGAGGTCACGTGACGTGAACTATCTTGGGTACTGTTGTATAACCCGATAAAGGCTACGAATATAATTTATTTATATAAACTTCATGGTGGTAGTTGATCACCGGGAATAGTGGATTAGGTATCAGCTTGAGACCGAACTACTTTTTTTATATCCGATGCGCTATTTATATTAGTATTCTATGTTTTACTATTTAATTCATAATTCACTAAATATACTTTGTTATTTAATTAGGGAAAGAAGTTATAATTTTATTTCCTTATTACAGTAGCTTCAAAAGTAATATTAATAACCAATATAAAGATTACTGAGAATTCATAAATCTTCTATAAAGTTATTTAAATAGTCAAAGTATCATAATAGTATAACATTGATTAACTGGGATGTATTTAAATCTTTTGGGCAACACCTTTAAAAATTCATTTTAAGAAGAAAATTTTAATTGATACTCAATTCACCCCCCTCTTGAGTACTATACTCCAACCAACATCATATTTATAATATTTTATATTATTAATATTTAATCATTCAACAATATATTTATGGGTTAGTTAATGTGTATTTTCATTCTCAAATGTCAGTACAATTTCATCTTTTTCAAATTTTGTGTAAAATAAACATCAGAACCTATCCTTTGGTATGATGTTTTTATTTATAGGATTATAAAATATATTTATATAATTTTTTAATTCAACTTATGAATCCAAATAATCAATTAATTGACACTAGTAGTATGGTTTATAAGAATATGATACACGATAAACATGTTTTGGGTAACTAACCATTATTAATTATTTAGATTATAATGTATATTTTTATTTTTAGTGTAATAATTTTTTTAATATATTAATGAAATATATCATTCTTTAACATAATATATATATATATATCCATCAAATTTTCATAAAACTATCCATGAAGGTCATTGATGAAAAATTAAAAAAATCACCATATAGGTGGTATCCCATACATACACGTGGGCAATATTATCATTCTCTATAGAATATAATGAAGTTGGACGTTATTTTATATTTTTGTAATATTAAAATTTTATAAATAAAATATTTTTCCACTAAATTAACCTTTTTAACAATCCATGTATAGTGTTTATGAAAAATATAACACTTCAAGGAGGTGGTAGTCTACACATATGCACAAACAATGTTGAAATTTGTTCTATAGATGGGAAAGTATAGATAATGGTGATATAATTAAAGAAAATTAATGATATTAATAAAATAAATTAATTTAAGTGTAAATAAAAAAATATATATTTATGAGAAATATATAAAATAAAAAATGATGAATAAGTGATTAGTACTCATGTTGAGAGTCTAAACCCTCTTCTGAAGTACGACATAGAAATGAAGGATTAATAAATATCCCTTATATAATGTGGATAAAAATTGGAATAGGATACAAGGTATCAAACCGGGAATATATTCATAAATAATTTTAATTTTATAGTGTATTTAATGAGGTGGTGAAGTCCCCTTTTAAAAGTGAGAGGAGTAGATTTATAATAATAAAAAATGACAAGACACTATTCAATGCATGTGGATCCAAATAAGGAAAATAATATTGAAAGGATGAGTGTGGTATGTTAAAAATTCCAATCAAAAAAGAGGCAATATTTTAGTATTCATAGGCCATTTCTACATTTTTTTCTGTTACAACAATTTTATTTTACACTGTTAATTCTTTCTTCAAAACTTATGTAATTGATTTTTAATACTAAAAAGGTAATTTTCTTAATTTAAAATTTGGATATTATGATTAAAAATAATAATAAAAATACTCATATGAAATTCTTAAAATTTATCAAAATTAATTTTGAAATAATAATTTTTTTATCCCATAAAATAAGTGTTTTTTTTGAATTATAACTTTTGGTTCTAAAATTTCAAATATAGGATTGTAAATTAGGCAAAAAAAATTTAAATGTAAGATTTTATTTATTATATAATTTTTTTATTTGGAAAAAATAAATACATTTTAAATTTTTGATTAACGACTAATTATAACATTAATGTAATGTTATTAATAAAAACTAAATTTCACACTATTTACCTGAACATGATTTTTTTCACATAAATCTAAAAAAAAATTATCTGAATATAATATTTTAAAGATAAATTCAAAAATGATGTTCATTTTTTCAAATTAAAATTATATAATTTTATGAATATTGATTCTATTTAAAAGATATAATATATAATAAAAAGTGTTTTTATATAATCATTTTTTTATTCATGAATAATTTAATACTTAAATCTTATGCCTAAAATATTATTTTAATAATTATATTTATTTTTATTTTAATGTTATATATTTCACTTTTAATTTTGATAAATACTTATTTCATTTTTTATGTTCCAGGACATGAATGATATTGAAAATATATAATTCATTAAAGATAAATATATTCTAAAAACAGGGGGTGATACATTTTATCATCCCTATGAGAGTTCCGCACTAAAAACTCCGTTATTATAATAGAAGGAATATATATATATTTTTCCTCATTACATTATTGGGCTCCCACATAGATTTTTCAAATTTGAGATTTAA
The DNA here is from genome assembly GCA_963277665.1 of Viscum album. Lineage (NCBI taxonomy): Eukaryota > Viridiplantae > Streptophyta > Magnoliopsida > Santalales > Viscaceae > Viscum > Viscum album. The sequence goes on from OY728130.1 coordinate 1,180,276,872, forward strand.
ATATAAATAAAATGGTTTGGTTAGTGATATTGTTCCACATCAACTTATGTTTTTTAACCAGAATATTCATTGGTATTTCCTCATAAGGAAGATCAGGATCTGGATATATGACCTATGGTGATAGAACATGTGAACTATCATATATTTAATTCCACATAATAGAAACATGGATGAAATCATGAATTTATGAGAGGTTCATAAGAAGAATAAAGATATATAATATCACCATAATATGATCAATATTTTCAATGGCTGTAATATATATTTGGAAGATATTATTATTCATTCTAGAATCTCATAAAATTATTCCAATGAGATATTAATAATAATACATTATAACCAATATAAAATTAAAAATCAAACTAATGATTTTCATCATAACACTTCTGTTGACTATGAAATACCCTGATGTGTTTCCAAATAGATCAAACATTATATAAAATTTCCATATCAAGATTAGTTCTCAATATTTTATATTCTACAGCTTTATCCAAAAATGTTGGATTTATGTAATTCCCTCTACAAGGGATTCATAAGGACCCATCAAAATTTCTAAGTGAAATGTATTATGTTATGAAATTATTATTAGATGAATGTGTTGATCCCAACCACCATTGAAATATTTAAATCATTCTCTCAAAATATGTAATAGGGTTTGAATTTTCATCTCATATGGACTATTTAACTATGGATGATATGTGATGCTAATGTTTAACTCTATATTCAATTCATAAATATGACTTATTAACAACCTTGTGTTAAATCGAAGATATTGATCAGATAAAATTGATAATGGTACTCCATGAATACATAAAACTCTCTAATGTATAACATATAATTTTGTTCAATCCCAAAATCTCTTCTCATAGAAATGAAATGTGTGTGCTTCATAAGTTGAACTATAATATCCCAAATGGTGTTATATATTTTATATAGATATTGGAACCTTTTCATTAAATACAAGGTAATGTTATCTCATTTTTATATAGGAAGGGGTAATGGTTAAATCATACCATTTTACATTTAACATTTTTTGGTAACTTTTTGACATGTTAAACATCAAGATACATAATTTGTAATATCCACCATCATATTTTCACACAGAAAATACACTTTTTTATTTTTTTTATTTTTTTACATCCATGATGTATAGATAATAATGTACTATGTACTTCATCTAACATATTTTTATAAAATTATAGTATCATAAGGTCACATTTATAGTTTCTTAAATATTTTCACTCTATTTTTGTTATTGTTTAAATAAAGAAAAAAATTTCCATTTTTTGTTCTATATCCTCCATCACCTCCACTTTGATCTTCATATTGATTGTTGGTTGATAATTTATGATATAAAAATATGATTTTACCACTTCCCTCATCATTTAATTATCCATAATCTATAATTCCATATGTATTGAAACTCATTCAATGCCCATAATGAAAAATCTTGTAAGGTCCTCAATCAGAGTAGTATCTCCCTTGTTCTCCTTCCAAGGGTGGTACTCTATTGAGAATTAATAGTATTTAATCAAATGAAACCATATCCATTAGAACATATTCAATTTTTTTTAAATATAAAATTCAAAATATTATTACAAGTATATATATCACAACATTCACAATAGTGATAATTATTCTTCACTATCAAAGCAATACAATTACAACTACTTTATCCAAATCATGTGTAATGTAATTTTTTTTCATGAACATTCAATTAAAAATTAGTAATAAACTATTATCATACCATTATTCATGGTAAATATTATAGTCTCTTATTTTATTCATTACAATATATCACAACCTCTTTTACACTATAGGGTAGTGTGATCACAGTTGCACTAACCAACCTTCTTTTCAGTTATTTATAATTTTCTCCAAATTAATTTGTTCAACGATGCTTAGATCCCTTAAAATTCATTGTGATCATTATATTTGAAATCCTTGAAAAATATCTCCCACTCCCCCATTAGTATCCATATAATCCACGAAAATTGTATATCTAAGTCATTGTGGTGGGTTTGGGCCACTTATCAATTACATTCATCTTAGATAGAACAAAACATATACCATCACATGTGATTACATGAATCAAGAATAAGAAATTATGTATCTAGAATTATTGTTTCCTAAATTATGAATACATTTTATTATTCCTCATTTTCCATAACATAGACTTCAAATGATCATCATTATCATCCTTTATTCTATAATGTATGTGAATACCATATATAGACACTACCAAAAAAATGAACCAAGGTAATCTCTAAACAGAATATTCATAAGATCGATAAATATAGTAGGGGAGTTGGTGAGTCTAAATAGAAACACTATAAAATCATTGAATCGATAAATAATAAAGAATATCTTCTTGGGAAAATTGTAACACCCTAATATTTTATGATATAATTTCCCTTAAATATGTTTTATTTTATTGATTTAATGAGATCCATTCAAACTTGAGTCTCAATGAATTATAATATAGTATTCTATTATATAATTGACATCAATGGTTTGTATTGATTACGAATAAATATTATTTTAAAAAATATTTATAATGTGTTCATATAAAGAAAATATGTCGATACATTAAAAAATAAAAATATATATTTATTCTTTGAAAATTATTTTTTAATAAAAAATGGTTATTAATAAATTTTATGAACAAATAATAAAAAAATTATCCAGTTTTTGAAAAAATATTTAAAAAAATTTAAATCAACATAAAAAAAATACCATAGGTTAAAATTTTGGAATTTTTTTTAAAATGATTGATTTTCGAATTAATATGGAAAAATAAATATTTTTTTCAAATACATTCATTTTATTTAATTAAATAATTTAATTTAAAAGTCCCAGTATATTTTAAATTGTATTTTAATGTGAAATATGAATATAATTATTATATTAATCAATATAATTCCATTTTAATCATCAATATTCAATTTTGTTTTAAAAAAGTAAATTTTTATTAAAATTAAATTTTATTCTAAAAACGGCTATCATTTCTATTTATGAATTTATATTATTATATTTTTTAATACTTATATAGATTAAATATTGAAAAATATATCTACTATTTGGAAATAATAACTTCAAATTTTGTAAATACCTCCATTTCATTTTTTCATTAAAAATAGTAACTATGGTACATATTTGTCACCATAATAATGGTACAATACATAAAGTATGATTAAAACTAGGAGATTGGGTCTCTAAATAAATCCAAAACTCACAATTATTTAATTTATTTTAATAAAGATTTACTTATATATAAAAAATTATAGTATAAAACAATTGGTTCCATTTTTCCTTCATAATGAAATCTGAATAATTTTAAGATTGAAAATTCCATAACTATCACTCTCTAGAATTTTGAATCTATTACATTTTAATATAAGGATAATAAGATGGTATGTGAAGTAATAAATATTTATTTTAAATACTAAATACTTTAATTATCATTGAAATTTATTTTTAATTTTTAGTGATAAAAGAATTACCATAATTCCTTACACAAAACTGATAGAGTGCATGTTCAAGCATTAGAAAAATCACACATATTTTAAACAAAACAATAAATGTTATATTTTTTTGGGATTTATTATTACCCACGATATTTATATATTATTATAAAATATTTGTTATGTTTTAAATACTTATATTTTAATTATATTAATATATTATGACTTTAATGAAAAATTTAATGAATAGTGTCAAAATGTCATTAAAAATATTTTATTTGGAGTAATATTTCATTAAATTATTTAAAAATAATAAAATATTCAAAAAGGAAAATTAAGATATTTTAAAATAAAAAATATTATCCATTCTTTATTTTTGAACAATTTGTTTCCATATATGTTAAATTATGACCTTTAATATTGAAATAGTTATCACCACGATTACATTTTAATATAATTAACGAAGGGGTTAATAAAAAGACATGACATAAAATGAAAGAACTCCGATATAATTATCATTGAATGAAAATATTTATACCATATCCTATTATTATTAAAATTAATTTCTATTTTTATACATTAATGTAGAGAAGAACACTATTTATATTTAACTGTTTTTCGTAATTCAATGATTAACCTTTCCGTCCCTTATAGACGGACACCACATTCCTCTATTAATTACAAAAAAATGATAAATATAAAATTAAAACCGTTCCCAATAAACTTATAAATTTACATAAAATACTGTAGTGGTTCTTTTGTTTTTGAATGAAAATTTCATATGCTATTAAGGAAGGTACTAATTGAGGTCTTCCGAAGAAGAATCATCATCTTACCCAACATCTACACATTTTTTTATTCTTCTACCTCAAAAAATATATGGTATTCATAAAAAATAATATATTGATTATTATAAATATACATAAATTCAAATATGATCATTTAACCACCATTATTCACTCTATTTTCTATCAAATAAGATGTGAAAATATCACCCTTGAATACGTGTTGACTACAACTTACACAATAAGATGAAATTTATTTTTAATAACCATATTTCATAGATTGTTATTATTATAGTATTAGTTTTTATATATTTTACTTATAATATTTTTATTATATTTTAATTATAATATAATATCTACATTATTTCCTTCCCATTCATTGAAAAATGACAAAGTCTCTCCTACGTATGTGTAGACTACCACCTCCACTAAGCGATGTGACTTTTTTTTCAGTTCCAATTTAGAATTAAATTAATAAATATTATTTTAATAAATATATATCATATATATGATATAATAATTATTCAAAAATGATTAATTATATTGCATCTATCTATCTTTAGATCAATTGAAAAGTGAAAAAACATTCAAGAATTTGTGCATCATATCATCTCTATGAATGATGAAAATATTTTTTATATCTCTCTTGTAAAGACCCAAAAATTACATGTAATGTTTTTTATTAAGTAGGAATTTTAGTGTCTGCGAAAATTGATGGCGTGTGATTCTGAGGCCCGGAGTGCCCGGAATGAATTGATGAACTTTATTTTGGGTACGTTGAGTAAACGTGTAAGTGAGTTTTTTTTCTAACATTTGAAGCGGTGCTAAGAATTAAAATCTTAGGGCACTGTTGAACTCACAACACCGATATTTGTTTAAGAAGACTATCACCTCAATTAAAGTTGGTCGAGGTTGAAAGATATTTTTTTGGGGGTTTTCATGGAAATAATAAAATAAAATAAACACATGTTTTATTTTATTTTTTTGTTAAAACCACCAAGTGGAAGTTGAGGTGTGGGGACCACATGACCATAACCTCCCACAATAGGTTAGGGTGGTGGGGAGCACCCGAACCTAACCTCCCATAAGAGGTTATGGTGGTGGGGACCACCCAAGACCAAAACCTCTCAACTCCCATAATAAATTAGGGGGGAGCCTCTTCAACTCCTACAACATTTATTATTCCAACATTCATTAATTAATTTTTCCAATGAAACTATTTATTGATTCAAGATAATTAATCCAACTTGATTTCCAAAAACATTAAATAGATAAACATATATTATTTGTTTGGATATTCATTTTTTGGAAAAGTGTTGGAAAAGGAGTATTGTGGGAACTTTAGAGAAAGCTCTCCAACGATGAACGCTTCCTCCACGAAGAATGATTACTCCATGAAGAATGCCTACAAGGAACGTCTTATACTATGAAAAATTGACGAACGAGCTCGATATTGGAGGTGTGTGGTGGACAAGATAAACATCGATGACTTCACCTTCTTTCTCATGCCATCATCATCAAGCGAACGAGGTAGGGGTTTATTGATCACCTCCTTCCACGTTCTACACTTCTAATTATTTTGTGGGATTGGGAAAATAGATTGATGTGGGTTGTGGTAAATGATGTTTTAAAATATCTTCCACACACATTCATGCTTCGTTCTTTGTGAACCGCTTCCTGTCACTCTAAATGTGGAGAGTGCGGGCCAAACAAACATGGCCCGAGTCCTCTGCCATTTTTCGTTGGTGTACTATTTGAAATGGATGAAGGAGATGAAGGCAACGAATGTGAAGAAGGAAACGATGCTTCCACCAGTAGCCTCCGCATCCCACGCTGCCCCCACGGCGTTCCAGTCACCCGGTTGATCCGGATCCATGACCCGGCTCCATAACCCGGTCGATCCGCCCTGCAGAGCTCCGGCCAAACTGGCCTTAGCCGAGCCACCCGCGGTGCTCCGCCCTCCCGACCGAACTGGCTGTGCACCCCGGTTCTACTCCCAAGCTAAGCCTCTACATGTCTATCTGGCCTCCAAGCCAAACTGGCCCCATTCCCCAGTAGTGTATCTTCCTAACAGCCGAACCGGCCATGCGCCCCGACTCCACAACCTGGGCCGAACCATCCTTTTCATGGATCTTTAAGCCTCCCCACCTTGTGTTGCTCGCTGGTCCTCTGAGCCACCGCTTAGCCTTGGGCCCTTGCGGAATCTTCTGCACGAGCTGCTCCACGGCCTCGCTCCTTCGCATCCATCTTCGTCCTCCACGGCCCCTCGCGTCCTGTCGCGCCGGAACCAATGGGCTAGACTTACCCAAAGGGTCAGGCTGCACTGCAGACCGGCCCAGACCCACCAGGTCAGCCCAGGCCGGGTCGGGCCGGGTTGGTCTGACCAGGTCAGACTGGACTTGGGCCCACAATGACCCATTACAATAATTTTTGCCATAACATTGGCATCAATCATCTGTTTGATGAACCGTCAGTGATGATGATAATATTGGAGCAAGATGATCACTTTATGTATATTCCATTGAGTTTTGTATTGAAATGGGCAACGGTCAGGCTGGATCAAGCATGAATCCAAACGGGACCCCATGACTAAAAGTCTAACAACCCATTGACCGGGTGCCCGATTGACATGCCATCTATTACATTGAGAACCCTATGACATGGCAGACCTTTGAGATAATTTTTCGTGGGACTTCATGGTTATTGGAGTATCAACTAGTATCTTTTGTAGTAGATCCTCCTAGAGACGAGCAAGTATAGTGTGGAGACCTAGTGGCTGGATGATACATGACGACTGATAACCATTTTGACTCGGAGTGAATCAACTAGCCCAGTGGTGAGTTCATTGATGACACGGAAGACCCACAGTGGGGAGCGCCTCGATGATGTGGCTGACCCACGGTACTCAACAGAAGGATTACCTCAGCAGGTGATGAGTTGGAGTGCCTCTGTGTGACGCGGCAGAACCACGGTGGGGAGGGCCTCTGTATGACGCAGTAGACCCATGGTACTAAATAGAAAGAATACCTCTACAGTCCAAGAATAGTGGGAAGCATCTTTGTGTGATGCGGCAGGCCCACTATACTCGATAAAGGAGGATTTCTCCCGCAGCTAAGGTTTTCGATGTTGGGTTCGGAATGTTACTTGATACTACCATGAGAATAAATCCTGGTTTGAGGTGAGTCAGTATCTCTATGTTTTCCTCATGATTGAGATGTATTTCTTGATAACATAGGTATATGTATGGATATACCTATGTAAGGTTGCCTATTTATTTCATACTTTTTAGTTTATCCTTGGTGGATTTTGTGAGGCTTTGAGGGTCTCGGGGTCCCTATTATGTATGGTTATACTCACCCCTACCTGGGATATGCCCGTACCATGTTGTGTTGGATGCAGACAATGGACAACGCTGACTGAGGCCGAGAGTACTAGGACTGGATGGTACCTATAAGTGGACCTTACGACGAGTCAGTACCAAGAGGAGACAGACGAACATGGATTGATGAGGAGTAGATATGTACCTACCCTTCAGGTAGGAACCTTGCAGGATGAACCAACAGATGACTTTCCATTTTCATTAGTTGTATTGTATCATAGTTGAACATGTACTTTCTAGTTGAGGTTGAATTCTGGCCCCTTTTACTTTCATCACTCTGTTTTTAAATTGTTACTTGTTTTCTCGTCTAGCTGTGTGCTTTCTGGGATACGTGTGCTTACAGGTTATAAAGGATATTTTTCCCAGTTTTAGGGAATATGACTTCAGTGATTGTCACCAGCCTCTGGCCTATAGAAGGAGGGCTTGGGGTAGTCATGGAATGGTCCCTGGGGGATGAGTCGTGAAAAATTGGTATCATATGAAAGGGTTCTACCACAGAACATAGGAATCTGATCTTTCATTTTAATGGAAATAGTGTTATGTGTAGTGAGTGTGGTTATTTGATTAGGGAATCTAGTGTTGGTGTGGTGGCTAACATATCCATACACTAGGACCTTGACTTATGATATCTGACTCTGTGTATGAAAACACGGTTTGCGTGTGTGTTTTCATGAATTTTCATTATGAACACTTTAAGTCATATCAATGGGTAAGCTCACCATCTATAACTTTTTGACCGTAGCACACATCATTCTTCTCAGGATTCCTCCATGCAGATATCCATCTAGTGTTCCGATAGTTTTACGCACTGATAGCCCACTAAGCGATGAGGCCTCAGTGCAAGGCCCTTTTCCAGTAGAGGCACCAGTGGAGGAACCAATGGTACAACTCCTCATTGGGCCACTGATTCCACCAACCCCAGCAACAGACGGTGCACGCCTCATAAGCACGTTGCACAAGTTCCAATGCCAGAGGCCACCCATGTAGAGGTGAGAGACAGACCCGCTGGAGGATGAGGATTGGATGGAGTCTGTAGTGAGAGTAATATGACTAGTAGGGACACCAGCAGATCTCATGGTGATCCTTGACACCCGCCTTCTATAGGCAGCAGCAGGTAGATGGTGGAGCTTGATGCTCCAAGTTCATGATGAGGTGATTCTTCTCTGGGCAGGCATCGAGAGCCTGTTTGAGGCAGTGTTTGTCCCAACGACACTTCCCACAATGCACATTCAACAACTAATTCATCTATAGCATGACTGTCGCTTAGTAAATAGTGAGGGTCACTGACCTCTAAAATTACTCCACATATATGGTGCGAAACCCATTTTTCAGGACCCAGACCTTTGAGCAGGGGCTCAGGCGGGAGATCAGGGCTTCGATTATCTCCCTCAGCATCCTGACATACGTGTGGCTATTAGAGAGATCCTTCTTGGTGTAGATTTTCCATTCTGAGTAGTAACCAGCAGCGAGACCCACTACCAGTCATCATGTAGCGGAGTATTATACAGAAGGGTGCAGACAGATGTCATAGAGGTCCAAGAGGAACATACCAATAGGTTGGTGACCACATGACTCAGGGTTAGTTGTCCGGAGCACCCGAGGTGGAGCTAGTTATTCCATTAGCGGGAAGTGTTATGTATGTGGAGGGTAGGGTCACATGGATCATGACTGTCCGACCCACCATTTGGACGATTAGTAGACGGTTGAAGGACTTCCCAGGCAGTGATAGAGATTCGACAGAGGAGGTCCACAGGGAGAAGGCGGACGTGGTTGAGAAGATGGTCATGCAACTGGCAGTGGATGAAGATTTGAGATGTTACCAAAAACACCACTAGGAGGTCCACCCCGACTGAAGGGAGCAGGTGGATATGGGAGAGCTCAGCTCCAGGCAGCTGAGGCCTATGATGATGGTGCTCCAAAGATGATACGAGGTGAGATCAATGTCTACTCCACTATAGCATCAGTACATATAGACACAGGTTCTGATCAATATTTTATTTTAACATCCCAGGTTTGGAGCTCGGATATTCCAATTGAGCCGTTGGCTCGATCTCTACAGCTAAATAATTTTTCCAGAGCGGATTGGATGATTACGCACTAGTTTCGGTAGTGTGATCTTACTCTAAGAGGTGAGATCTTCGGCTATGATCTCTTAGTAGTGGTGAAGAGGCATTACGATGTCATCTTAGGTATGGAATGGTAATCTATATTCCATGCATAGATTGACTGTATTAGGCTCATGGTGTGGTGTGTCCGCACGGATGGGACCATATTTACCTTCATCGGTGAAAAGGGAGCCTTTGCTGCACTGGATGGACTTACCCGGAGGAGAGTGCAGCCGATCACTCATCTGTTGGCTAGCCTTACCCTTGGAGTTGTTGATGTAGAGATTCAGAGCTATCCTGTAGTGGTGGACCAGTAGATGGATGTTTTATCTGATGATGTTTTGGGTCTACCTCCTCACATATAGGTGTACTTTTACATTAAATTGTACCACGGGATGACACCGATATCTAAACCAGCATATAAGATGGCTCCCACAGAGGTTCGTGAGTTGAAAGTATAGTTAGAGGACTTTCAGGGGTAGGGATTCATATGACCCAGTGTTTCTCCTTGGATAGCCCCGATTCTCTTCACCAATAAGGCGAATGGGAGCTTCACAATTTTTTTGACTATCGGCGCCTGAACCGGGTGACCTTGAAGAACAAGTACCTACTCTCGAAGATTAATGACCTCTTTGATCACCAGGAGGGAGCACGGTTGTTCTCAAAGATAGACCTCGGATGAGGCTACCAGCAGCTCAGAGTGAGATACGAGGATGTGTATAAGAGGGACATCAGGTGTCGGTATGACCATTACGATTTCTTGGTTATTCCTTTTGGCATGACCAACTCTCCTGTAGTGTTCATGGGACCCATGAACCGAATCATTCAGCCATACCTTGATCACTTTGTATTAGACTTCATCAATGACATTATAATCTACATGACTACTAAGGATGAGCATTCCTATCATATATAGGTAGTAGTGGACACACTCCCAGAGCACCAGCTTTATGGTAAGCTCTCAATGTTGTAAATTCTGGATCCAATTGTTTCACTTTCTGAGACATGTCATATCAGAGGATGGAGTTGCAGTAGATCTAGTGACGATTGAGGCGGTACTTGTTTGGGGCCCACCAAGAAGTGTGATGGAGGTACAGAGTTTTACGGGTTTGGCAGGAAACTACCGTAGATTTTTGATAGACTTATCTAGAGTTTCAGCACTACTATCCGCCTTAAAGAAAAAGGGGAAACTATTAATTTGGTTTGAGAAATGCCAGAAGTGCTTTTTGTAGCTGAGGTAGAGGCTGACTAGTGCCCCCCATCTTGAGGCTTCTAGATGAGGGTGTAGGGTATGTAGTCTACTGCGACGCATCAGAGACCGGACTCGGATGTGTCCTGATAAAGGAGCGAGCAATGATGGCACATGGTTCTCAATTGCTGAGACATCACGAGACGAACTACACTACCCCTGGCCTAGAGTTAACAGTAGTGGTCTTCTCCTTGAAGATGTGGAAACACTATCTAATGGGAGAATGTTTTATAGTGTACTCTGATCACAAGAGTCTCGAGTATATCTTATCTTAGAAGGACATAAAACTGAGACATCGATGTTGGTTTGAGTTCCTATAGGACTATGACTTCGAGATAGTCTATACTTTTGTGAAGGTGAACGTTATAGTTGATGCACTCAGTAGGAGGTATGGTATTCAACTGCTAGGTGAGGTGAAAGAGAAGCTGGATGCTTTATATATATCCTTTGTGGATAGAGATAGATCAAATTTTCTAAAATCTCTTACAGTCACTCCCACACTTCTTCCGTGAGTCAGGGAGGCGCAACGTGGGGACGCTGACTGTGAGGCATGATGTGCTCATATATCTATAGGACATGCACCTGATGGATTTTCTGATGGTGGGAGCACATAATCCTCTTTAGTGGGCTTACCATGGTACTAATGTCACTTCAGGAGGAAGTTTTGATATATTTCCACACATCCCATCTAGCGGTAAATCCATGAGTGGCGAATTTGTACCAGCATATTCGACGACATCACTGGTGGCTGGGAATGAAGAAATAAATTGCACAGTTTGTCTCTTAGTGCCTCACCAGACAGCAAGTGAAGGGAGATCATCATGTACGTGAAGGTTTGGTTCATCCTTTAGATTTCCCATAGTGGATGTGGGATGGGATATCTAGGTACTTCGTGACAGGACATCCACGTACATCCAGAGGACATGAATCGATTTGGTTGATCATCGACCGACTCACCAAGTCATCCCACTTCCTACCAATCAGAGAGCGGGTTTCAGTTGATAGCTTGGGATGCCTCTATGTGCAGGAGATTTTGCAGTTACATTGAGTACCCTCGATGATTTCCTCAAATCAGGTTGCATGTTTTACTTCCCATCTATGGAAGTGGTTGTAATATGCTTTTGGGACGCAGCCTCATTTGACCACCTCCTTCCATCCTCAGACATATGGTCAGACTGAGCAGACTATTTAGACCCTCAAGAACATGATGCGTTCTTGTATCCTCAAATTTGTCTGTAACTGGGAGGATCACTTACCTTTGGTGGAGTTTTCATACACCAACAACTATCACTCCACCATAGGGATAGAACCTTTTGAGGTGTCATACGGGTGACCTTACAGATCACCTTTGTGTTGGATAGACCTAGGGGAGTCAGCACTCATGGGACCTGAGATGGTATGGTCTACCACAGAGAACATGAAAATCATCTCGGAGTGGATGAAGACTGCACAAAGAAGGCAGAAGTCATATTCAGACAAGAGATGGAGACCTCTAGAGTATGAGGTTGGTAACCACGTCTTTCTATGGGTCTCACCCCGACAAGGTATATGGAGATTTGGACGTGGAAGAAAGTTATCTTCGAGGTTCATCTAACTTTTTTAGGTCCTCAGCAAAGTTGTCAAGGTGGCATACCGCTTAGCTCTTCCACCTCAGTTTCACAGAGTGCATGTCCTCTTCCACGTTTCCCAACTGAGGAGATATGTGCATGACCCTTCTCACATCATCGACCATGTTGAGCTGGACATCGACGATGGGGTGACATTTACGGAGGTTCCATAAGAGATTGGGGATTCACCGGAGTGGGTCCTTTATAGATGGTCGATACATCTTGTGCACATGCGCTGGCATCACAAGAACATCCAAGAGAGCACATGGGAGTAGGAGTCTTTGATGTGTGCTCAGTACCCCAAATTGTTCCCTTATTTTTACGTTGTGGCTTATGGGGACATAAATCCTTAGGTGGGGAGAATGTAAAGACCCAAAAATTTAATGTAATTTATTTTAATAAATGGGAATTTTATGAGTCCGTGAAAATTGACGGCGTGTGGTTCTGAGGCCCGGAGTGCTCGGAATGAATTTCTAAACATTATTTCGGGTAATTTCAGAAAAAGTGCAAGATGTTTTTTTTTCTAAATTTTCAACCAGTGCTTGGAATTAAAATCTAAGGGCAATATTGAACTCGTGGTGCTGTATTCACTTAAGAATACCATCACCTTGACGAGTGTTGATCGGGGGTGAATTATAATCTTTTTTGGTTTTTCGTGCATATAATAAAATATTATAAACACATGCTTAATTATCTTTTGTTTGTTAAAACCTCTAAGTAAAAGATGTGGTGTGGGGACCACTAGAACAAAACCCACCATGAAAGGTTATGGTGGCAGGGACCACATGAACCAAACCTCCCCAAAGATTTTATGGTGGTGGTTACCACTCGAGGCCTAAACCTCTCAACTCCCATAAGAACTGAGGGAGAGCCTCTTCAACATCTCTTCCTTTAATTCTGCCAACACTCCTATATTAAATGTTCCAAATCAACACATTTATTGTTGCCAATTAATTAAGGCAACATGATTTCCAACAAATTAGATTGATAAAATTATTTTCTTTGTTTGGATATTAATTTGTTGTAAAATTATTGGAAAATAGGGATTGGGGGAACATGGGAGAAAGATCTCCAACGAAGAATGATTCTTCCATGAAGAACGCTTCCTCCACGAAGAACACCAACAAAGAATGTATTCAACTACGATGAACCAATGCATGAACATGGGATTGGTGGTGTGTGGAGGAAGAGAGGTACATCGATGACTTCACCTTCTTCCTCACGCCAATGTCATCTAGCGAACGAGGTAGGGGTTTATTGATTATCGCATTCCATGTTCTCCCCTTCCAATTAATTTGAAGGATTGGGAATAGAGATTGACGTGTTTTGTGGGAAATGATGTTTTAAAATATATTCCATACATGTTCATTATTAGTTCTCTAGGAACAGCTTGTTATCACTATAAACTCAGAGAGTGTGGGCCAAACAAACATGGCCCGACTCCCCTACTATTCTTCTTTTGTGTACTATTCAAAATGGAGGAAGTCGACGAAGTAAATGAAGGAGAGGAAGGAAACAACGATGCAACAAAGGGCCTCTACATCCTGCGTCTCCCCTGCGCTGTTTCAGTCTCCTGGACAAACCGTCTGCGTGCCCCGGCTCCATGCCAGAGGTGAGCCGCCCCGCGGAGCTACGACCTCCCGGCAGAACCGGACCCGGCCGTGCCACCCGCGGTGCTCTTCCCTCCGAGCCAAACCAGTCGGGTCCTCTGGCTCTACTCCCCTACTGAGATACCTCACGGCACTTTAGACCCCGGCCGAACTAGCCCTGCGCCCCTACAGTGCTCTGGCCTCCCGGCCGAACCAGCTGCATGCCCTAACTCCACGCCCAAGCCGAACCAGCCCCGTACCCCACCCAAATCGCCCTCATGGCAGTCTTCCAAGGCACCCCGGCTTGCACCACTCGCCAGCCTTCTATTCCTCCCAGTGGCCTCGTGCCCTCGCGACAACTTCTGACTGAGCTTCTGCATGGCCTCACCCCCTCGTGGCCATCCGCGACCCTCTGTGGCCCCTCACGGCCTGTTGGGCCGGACCCAGCGCGCCGAACCGACCCAATGGGCTGGGCGACCCTACTGGTCGGGCCAGACCAACCTGGTCGGCCCAGGCCGGGTCGGGACGGGTTGGTCTGACTGGGTTGGACCAGACTCATGCCCACTACAACCCATTTACATAGTTTTGGCCATAACATTTATATCAGTCGTACATTTGACAAACCTTCAGTGGCATTGGTAATCTTGGAATGAGATGGTCCCATTGAGTATATTCAACCGATTTTTGGATTATGATGGTGAACGGTCAGGTTGGATCAATGACGAATCCAACTAGGCCCTCAAGACATAAAGGCTAATAACTCAAAGACAGGGAGTCCGATTGACACGTCATCTATTATGTTGATACACCTATGATGTGGAAGACCTTTGAGATACTTCTTCATGGTACTTCGTGGAAGATGGAGTATCGAACAATATATTATGTAGAATATCCTCCCAGAGATGAGCATGCATAGTAAAGAGACCTAGTGGATGGCTAAGACTTGATGACTATGGACCGTTTCGACTCGTAGTGACTCGACTGGACCCCTGGGGAGTGCCTTGGTGTGACGTGGCAGACACACGATAATTGATAGGAGAAGTACCTCATCATGCTATAAGGGGGAGTGCCTCTGTGTGACGTGGTAGACCCAAGGTGGGGAGCGCCTCTCTATGACATGGTAGACCCATGGTACTTGACTGGGAGAATACCTCAGCTGTCCAAGGTTATTGCGAAGCGCCTTTGTGTGACGTGGCAGGCCCAGTGTACTCAATAGAGGAGGATTTCATCAGCAGCTGAGGTGTTCGACGTTGTGTTTGGAATATTACTTGATACTACCTCATGAAAAATTCATGGTTTGAGGTGTGTCAGTATCTCTGTTTTTTCCTCCTGATTGAGATGGATTACTTGATAACTTAGGTATATGTATGGGCATATACCTAAGTAAGGTTGTTTGTTGATTTCATTCTTTTTGGTTTATACTTGGTGCCTTTTGTGAGATTTTTATGGACTCAGGGTCCTTACTGAGTATCATTATACTCACCCATGCATGGGCTATGCCCGCACCATGTTGTGTTGGATACAGACGACGGACAACACTGACTGAGACCGAGAGTACTAGGACTGGACGATACTCGGAGGTGGAATTTACCACAAGTCGGTAGACGGAGGAGATGGATTTATGAGGAGTGATTAGGAGGCGATATGTACCTACCCTTCAATTAGGAACCTCAGAGGATGACCCAACAGCTGACTTTCCATTTTCTTTAATTGTATTGGATCACAATTTTACCTGTACTTTCTAGTTGGGCTTGTATTCTGGCCCCTTTTACTTTTAGCAATATTTTGTTATAAAATTACATGGTGTATTTTCCAGCTGTGTGCTTTCTTGGTTACATGTACTTACTGGTTATAAAGGCAATGACTTCCCAGTTTTTTGGAATACGCCTTCGGTGCTAGTCTATAGCCCCTGGCCTATGGAAGGCGGTTTGGTTAGTCACGACACGCCCCCCCCCCTGGGACAGGTTGTGACATCTCCATTTTATGACTAGTTCTAAATATGTATATAAAGATAATATATGATATTCATATAATTATTAATATTATGGGGATAATGTATGCATGATTAATTTGCACAACATACAACTAATTTATAGAATTTATCATGAATAGTAGAACAAATAACACCAAGAATCAATTATTATAATAAAAGATTATTTATAAATATGAGGAAAAATATTATATGGGGATCATATCAGATATTATAATCTTTTAATTAACTTTGTTATAGAATTATAAAAAATAATAAATTTATTATACATGACGTTAGGGTGGCTTCGAATCAAGTCAATCATGAGGTAAGGTATTTCAGTTTCAATCTCATTCTAATCAGGATTATTTATTCTTTATTTTATATTGAAGAAAATTATCTAATAATTTTATAATTAATTCACTGAACATAAATATATTACATTCATTTTAATAATTTATATTTTTTCTTTTAATTTTCCTCAAATTAATTACTTATGATATTGTAACAATGTTTTTAAGGAAAAATGGTTTTATATATTTCTTTAGTTAAATATTTTTTCTTCCTCATCCATGTTTTCTAAACATGTTATTATATTAATATATAAATTTTTAAAATAATTTATACAAATTAGTGATTTTTTTTAACAAATTCATTAAATCAATCTTCCTGATGTTTTCTGTATGAGTTGAGATAATTTATTTTTAAATTTAATGGAATATTAGTTTTTATTTTCATGACATGAAAAAATTTTGCCACCATCACAACCACCTAACGCTTTTTAGATTATATTGTAACATTCCACAATTATATAAAAATAATGTTTTTTCCTTAGTATTTAAGAATTTTCGTGTATTTTGTATGTCATTTTGAAATGAAAAATATATTTCCAGAAGAAATATTTAAGTAATATTTTAATGTAATTTTTCGTCTATGATAACATGCATATATGTTACAAAGGGTTGACTTGGGATATGATCCAATTATACAATATCTATTAATTTTATGGATGATTTGTCTTTATGATTATGAAATATCAATAAAACCCATTTCACATTCAATGGTTTTAGTAATAATGAATGTTTTTATGATTTATTGGTATTCATATGAATGTATTTATGATAGTATGATTGGGGGGAGAATAATTATATTTCACTATAATTAATTATGATAAGATTAAAGTCTTATGAGCTCAAATAGTACATTATAGGTTATCTCAAGTCTAATAGAGGACACGTGGAATGTTATCCCAATATCAAATGAGGTTATATGAGAGGTTATCCCATCCTAAAATCATTTACATGAGTGGTTATCCAAATAATAACATGTTATCATGACTTGGTGGGTATACAAGTCATATGATTTCTATGATTAAAAAAATTCCACAATTTATGATACTATTTAATGACATGATCATATTCCAATATGATCTTCTTATGGCTCATATTTGATGATCCCTTGGTAATTTTTGTCTTATGTGCTTCCAAGATTTATTCCATGGCCCATTTTTATCATATATGAAATAATGGAATGATTTAAAAAATTTATAATCTGGTTATCCTACCCAGTATTCGGATGTTATGTTTAATTCATCAATAATGCATCCCTTGTTTACACACACTGCACTTGTATGCTCAACCTTTGTTCAGTTATCTTTTCCAGGGTATATAAAAGAATGTTTTAAGCGTGATTTGTCAAAGAATGGTGATATTTGTGATGAGATAAGTGGGAAATGATGATTGTCTTTTATGAAGTAATTGGATATGTATCCTAGTTTCTAAAAACACCCAACCAATATAGTTTAATAATGGATTATAATTTTATGTATTGAATTTTCATCTAATAATACAAAATATATATATGAAATTTATAGTTCAGTATAGTTTTATTAATATCTAGGTTTATATACCATTGGAATATTGGAAATCATTACATTGAATACATATTGAAATAATATATATTGAATAACATCATTATTTAAGGGAATGAACGATGTGTGGGAGTCCTAGAAAAACATCCCTACAAGAATTATACATGTAAATGATGTTTATGAATATATTCATGTAGGGGTAATAATCCAGAAAAGTGTTCTTTGAGTATATCTAGGACACCATACTAGTATTTGTAGAGTTTTCACTTACTAGGTACTTGGTTTAACACTCATAGGGGAAAATTTTAGGTTTAATAAATTTTTATTATGAAAAATTGTGAATTATTGGTGTAGATGAAGACAATGGATTTCATAGGTTAAATATAAGGTTTCATTAATTAAAATGAGGGTATCATGGTTTAGGCAACCTTTAAATTTTTTTAAATGATTATTTGGTTTCCAAATATGATTATTATTTCTCATATTATGGTTTTCGGTTTTTTCAATGCATAGAATTAAGAGTAATTATGTTAACAATGAATTTATTGGATAACCTGGAGATTATGAGAATCGAAATGGGATGATAACTATAGTGAAAAATATATTGATTACACATAAATATGTATCCTGATATATGGTTCAAAACCCATTCCATAAATGACTCTCAATTATTCTAATGCAGGGAAGAATGTGGTTCTCTAAGAGATCGGGTTGTGGATACCATGGATGAAATAATGATAAATTTAATTCATGTTATAAATATGGAATGTTACACAATGAATAATTTCTCAAAGGAAATGGAAATTATTTTATGTATTGAAATGAATGGGATAGACCAATTAAATTCCAAGGAAATGTTTTGGTTTTGATGGAGAGAAAAAAATTACAGTAAATAGATCCATTAATAGTTTTTTGTCTTAAATATAAAAGACCTATAATTTATCCAATTCAATTCTCTCGTATAATGGATTAATTATAGACTATAAATGTTCATATATCATGTTGAAGATTATAGGAATGTGATTTATTTAATTCTTATTAATGTTTATTTTAATGTTGTTTTGGGAATGTATTTCATTTATTTATATATAGAAAATATAAATTACTATTTATGATAATTCATGTGTGATATTCCAAACAAATATATTGTGTTCTATCAGTATAAGTATAAATATGAAAATATTATAAAAATTGTTTCCATTGTATGGGTCTTAGTTCTAACTAAAAAAGTCTTTTTTTCATAGATGGTTGAGAGAACTCAATATCGATGATATACCTATTGTACATGAGTTTTTTTATATTTTACAAAAATGGATCCATCATCATCCTCCAAATTTTGATGTTGAGATTCAATAGGACTCATACATTTTGCTACAAATATTTCAAAGACTCCATATAGAATTCCCACAATTGAGTTACATGAATTTTAAAAAAAATCGTTTATAATATTGAAAATGTATTCATTTGGACAGGTTAATCTCTTTTAGGTGAAGCTAATATAATTTTTAGAATAAATATAGATTAAGAATAATAGTCATTGATCTTGAGAATCATAATAAGACTTAAATAATGAATCATTATCCACTACTCTGTATTGATGATTTTTTCAATAAATTATGTGGAGCTTAATATTTTTCAAAAAATTGATCTTTCATATGGATAATATCAATTTAGGGTAAAAACTAAATAAAAACACAATATATACATTTAACGTGAAATGGACACTATGATTTTATTGTGATTCCATTTTTTCTTACTCATTCCCCTACAATTTTCAGGGATTTATTGAATAGAGTCCTTAAATATTACCAGGGTCATTTTATGGTCGTATTTATAAATTAAATCCTTATATAATCTATGAGTATATAGATATAATTAATATCACTTCATGATTGTAATGAATATTTTATGGAATGAGTAAATTTTATGAAAAATTCCAACATATAAATTTTGGAAAAAATGATTCATTTTTGGGAATATAATCTCAAGGGAGGGTATATCAATGGGTCCATAATAGGCATAATAATTGAACATTGTCCCAGACCAACCACTATGACTTATATACATAGTTTTAGTGTCTTGGCAAGATATTATTCATAAATTATAGATAATTTATCATGGTTATTTAATCCACTCACTCGGTGAACAAGATAGAGATAAAATTTCATTTGGATAGATGAATTTAAAGATAACATCATGTAACTAATGTGAATGTTACTTTGAAGACTGATGTTTACATTAAACATTATTAAAGATGAATTTTGAATTTATAGTGATTCATTTAGAAGGTGTTGGGATTTATGATCATTATAGTATTATATGACATAGCTTATGCTTCACCCCAAGTAATCATTCATGAGAAAAATCTTTCAAATAATGATATTGAGTTTGACTTGTTAATTTTTTTTAATTTCTGATATATATGTATTATATTAATGGAGAATAGTGTGGCATATTTTCTAATAAAAAATTTAATATATATATTCTCATTAAATGACTTGAATATGATCTAGTGAAGATAGTGATAGAGGATTAAATATTATGAATACTCAATACACTGTGAACCTAGGAAGGAAATAAATGGTCCACCCGCTTTATGTTTAAAGGATCATGGTAGAATTTCTACGATGAGGATAAAAAAATATAAAATATTTCATGATTTACAATGGTTTGATCTTGAAATCTTTAATAACAAGAATAAATCTTATCCTATTCAAATGGGTGTTAAACCATATATCTGGGTAAATATTATAGTGTACCAGAAGAATATTTAGAACTATAAAAGAAGTTGAATAATGTTGTATAATTAAACAACTATTTTGATGTAATGGTGATGTTTTTAAATTTTCTATGTCTTCCATAAATACTATACTTGAATGTGGATTTATTTGAGGAAGCACAAAGTTCATCATTATCCTCTCATCCTGATAGTATGAATATATATAGAGATATGAAAGATAATTTCTGGTGGGATAACATGAAAAGAGATATGAAGGAGTGTGTATAATAGTTATTAGTATATTTTCAAGTAATTTATAATATACAAAATTCTATAAGGATGAGACAACCAATTTTTTTATTGGAAAATAAATGATAAAACATCAATTTGTATTTTTTTGTTAGACCCCCCAAAAAATATAAATTCAATAATTATCTTTGGGTGGTAGTTATTCACCATACAATGTTAATTGAAAATATTGAAATCAAATAATATTTCCCTATTGATTACATTTATAGATTATAAATTAAGGAGGTGGTATTGTTTTAAAGAGTAACACATTCTACTATATATGATTAGGATATGAGGTATACTATGATGTAATCAAGAAGTATTCTTCATGATTTAGCTTCATGGAAGTGTTTTAGTATTTTTATCATACATTGAAATATAAAAATTATGAGAGAAATATTCAAACCCTATAGGATATTTTGAAGTATATTTATATAGATTTCAATGGTGGTTAGTATCAAAACCATCCTCTTGGAATGTTTTTTACAAAAAATAACATTCACTCGAGTATTCTAATTTTTCCTTATGAATAAATCTATGGATAGAAGTTTAAAACTAAAACACATTGGGATGATATTGAATAAATAATGCTACCGGGTCCTGATCTAAATAAAGAAATGTGATAAAATGTTAGATCCATTTAGTGACACATTCAGAATGCATAGAGTTAATGTAAATGTTATGCTGAAAATCATCAAAGAAATCTAAAATTTGATATTGGTGAGATGGTATTCCAATGAATTCCTTCATTGAATATGGTTATAACATTTGAAATGAAATGCAATTCGTTCTCTATGTATGTTGTCCCCAAAAACATTCATGATCGAGTAGGAATGTTAGCATATTTTCTAGGGCTTCCACCAGTCCTTTTTGACGTTCATGATGTGTTCCAAGTATCTCTAATAAGAAATTAAATATGTCATCCATCACATATACTAAAAAAATTGTTTCTATTAATACACCAGGAAATTTTCTATGACTAAAAACGGGTATAAATGTTGGATTATATAGATAATGTGTTTTGGAATATGAATACTCACTTGGTCAAATATCTCATAACATTATAGAATGTATATAAAAACCTTATGATGCGATGTAACAGAGATATTTTCATTTTTTATATTAGTGTGAAACAATTTCTGTGGGGTAAATTAATTTTAATGTGGGTCATAAATAATGCCACAAGCTTTTATGGAACATTTCTATTCAAATAAACACAATTTCAATGATAGTTTGTGATAAACGAAATCCTGTGTATAAATGAACCCTAATATTTTATACAGTTATAAACTATCATTTAAATTAGAAGATGGAATTAGAATATTTTTATATATAAAAAATTGTTATAATGGTTTCACATAAATAAAAGTATTGATTATTAATTAATTAATTTTTATTTATGTAATTATATTATTTAAAAATAATTCACTAAAAATGGTTCTTATTTTTTATGAGAAAATAATAAAATTAATTTCTCAAACAATTATAAAATTTATTATAATAAATAAACGTTAATCTTAGAATCATAATATCAAAATTTTAATACGGTGAAATTTTTTTTTTCTAAAATAATTTGTTTTTCAAAGAATATCGAAAAATATATATTTTTCCCAATATATTCATTTATTTTTCATGAATATAGTAACTCAAAATTACCAATATAATTCATATTTTCATCTAAAGTGAAATATTTTTAATTTTATTTAGAAAAAATATAATTAATTCCATTGGATGATAAATATTAATTATTTTGATATATTTAATTATTATGATTAAAACACATTCTTTTTAAAACAGTTTTTTATTTATTTTATTGAATTAGTCTTAAAATTTGGTTCAACCACATATAAATTTTTAATCATGATTAATTTATACTGTATTAGTAATCATGATGTTGAAATTTTGTAAATTAGACTCTTAATTTTTTTGTCATTATGAAGAGAAACTATTGTAAATATTTTTCATGTTGTTAAGGGTAAATGTTTAAATATAGGAAAATACCATGTGATAATGTCTCTATATCAACTCAACACTTTAGATTAATATATTTTAATCAACACATTATGCCATATACATCCAAAAAGTTTAATATATTTTATTTTCATTACATTTTAACATAATAATGAAATTTTTTTTATTTTATGTGATGAAAATTCAAAAATGATACTCTCATAAATTTAATAAATCTAAATATATTTTATGTGGTAAAAAATATGATAAATCTATTTATATTTGTTATTTTATTATTAATTAATATTATATAATGTTATATTATTTTAATTTCTTAGTTGTGAAATAATTAAATTAAATTATAACATAACACTGGTACACTAATTGTACGAGATAAAGAAAAATCATTTAAATTTTTTAAAAACTATAAATATATTTTTTTGGTTGATTTACAGTGACCTATGGATTTTATAGATAAATATATCATATTAGGGATGTTATAAAGGTTCATATTTGAATTAAAATATATTCTTCATGTCTTTAAATCACATTAAATTTAAAATATCAAAATTCTAATTAATGATATATTATATTAAACAATAATTTATTAAAATATTTGAAAATACTAAAGAAAATTAAAGGGATAATTTATAATAGTATATGGCTGATAATTTCATCCCATATAAATTTTTTATTTAATTTTTTTCTTAATAATTAAAATTATATCAATATACGTTGTAAATATTTGTTATCGTAATTATGATTAAAAATGGCCAACAAAGCAGTTAATAATGAACTTAATGTTTAAAATGACACAAAAGCATATCTAGATTTCAATTTAAAATAGTATTTTTATCGTATCATATTTTAATACCCATTTATGGTTATTTATATTCATTGTACATGAGGAATACATTATTTATATTTTCATTGTTCTGTAATTCAATGCATGTCATTTCCCTCCCTTTTAAATGGAAACCCCTTATCTCTTTTCATTATACCACTTTAAGTCATCTAGCTCTACCTACCTAGATAAAAATATATTTAAAAAACCCTATATATGAGGTTTTTTTCTATTATTCATAAAATTCCACTTCAAGTGTCCTTGAAGAAGGATTTAAAAGAGCACTCCCAAATAATTGTTAATTATCGTACACAGTTTCACATTCAGTTTATTTCTACATATAAATCTACAAAATCTATTGAATTCATCATAAAATAGGCAAAACAATTTTCCAAAATATACTTAAAAGTTATTATTATCATTAATCCATATTTATCCACCCTATTTGATATCAAATTGGATTTCAATGTATTGTTTGGGCGTACATGAGGACTACCACTTCCACCTAGTTATGTAATTCATTATCTATCACCATATTTAACAAAAAGTCATTAATTTTGTTTTTAAATTAATATATGATATTTATAAAATTATTATTCTTCTGTAATTATAATATAATATACACCTTCTTACATTTCCATACATTCTATAATGAAAAAATTTCTTGTATGAACATGTGGACTACCACCTCCATGAAGTGATGTGATTCATTTTCATATACACCTTAATTGGATAGTAATAAATATAGATTAAAAAATATATATGATATATATGATATTATAATTATTATTTAAATATTATTTATTATTAACCTTTATTTAATTATATCTGTGAAAAAGTGAAAAAATCGTTCATTTTTACATATGGTATACCATCTCCATGAAAAATGTAATTCAATTTTACATATCTACATTTTAGACATGATTCTAAATAAGTATATTAGGAATACATTTGATATTTATATCATAAAAAACATATTAGAGACTATGGAAATAGTATCAATATAGAAGGACTATAACTACAAAACAAAAATTCTAATTAAATTTAAAACATTTAACACAAGGAAATGACGATTTTAATAATGATTTAATAATAAATAGGTATTAAAATGTTATAATTTTATATTATATGATATTATATGTATGTTTGTGACTATGATATATATGTATAATATATTTAAATTTTTAATACAAGAGGTTACAGTTCATTCGATTCAAGTTAATGATGAGGTAAGGGTATTGTGTTTCAAGGACATTTTATTCAGTATTATTTATGATTTAATTTCTATTGGAGGGAATTTTGTGATAATTTTCCTATAAATACATTTATTTTAATTCCACTATGGTTATTTATTGATAATAAATTTATTCCTTTTATTTTTCTCACATTATATACTCAATATAATGATCAATTAACTTTAAGGAAAATGACTTTATTTTTCTATTTTGATAAAAATACCTTTTCATCCATTCTATTTTATCACAAAATTGATTAAAAAATTTACATACTATTATTTTATTGTATAAATTAATTTTTACCCATGATTTAATTTCTTTAATAATTTTTTTAAAATTTATATTCTTCTCATTATCAGATTGATGTGCTTTTAACTATTTACAATAAATATAAAAGGAATATATGTGTTAAATTACATGAGATTAAAAAATCACATTTTCATGAGAGATCAATGATTTGAGGCTTAATTTTCAAGATTCCAAGTTTATTTTAAAGTAAAAACATTTCCTTGACATATGTGAATCATTTTTATTTTAATATGTGATTTAAAAATGAAAATAGTATTTTTCAAACGATATATTCTATTGATCATTTGAGGGATTTTTTCATTGATGAAAACATCATTCGTTTTCACTAAGGATTTATAGGGATATAACACCCGGATGCCACTATTATTATTTCCCTATACTTTTTATGGTTATGCTTACTAAATATTCATGAAAATCATTTTCCACAGTTTATTTTAAGATGAATGTTTTAAAAACATTATTGAATATATATGAATTGATTACAGATTATGTGATGGGTGGGATTAATATAATATATTTTTATAATGTTTTCGATAATGATAATTGTCTTGTTATCTCAAAGGGTTCATGGGAAATTATTGCGAGGTGATAAGAGGGTGAAAAAGTGGATATCCCTAGCCTTAATGAGGGTATATTAGTGGTTATCCTGATCCCTAAATAGGTACATTGGTGGATAGACCAAGCCAAAAAATATTTTTTATGTCTTAGGGAGTACACATGGCGTATTATTTATATTATTATGATAATTCCACACTTTATTACACTCTTTTATGACATGATCTTGTTCTAATTTTTTTCTCAGTGTTCATTTTCTATGATCCCTTAATGATTCATGTCTTATGAACTTACAAAATTTATTCCATGAATCTTTTTTATGATCAAATAATTCATCTTTTTTACTTTCAAATATTATGATCAGGTTCTCAAAATCGTTATTATTATGTTATTATTAAATTATCATTGATACCTCTTTTTTTTACCCCTAATATGCATATAAGATCACAATTTATTATATTTTATTTTCTATACGATATGAGGAAATGTTTTTAGTATGATTAATCTATGATATATTCTAGATATAATGAATTAATTCAGACATAATGTAAAACATTTATGAACTAGTTTTTTTTATATATATTTCTCAAAAGATACTAAACCATTATTGTTATATCATATATATATTATTTTCTAATGAATATTCATCTATTAATATTTCATATTTATTTGTGAAAATTATGGTAACTATAAATATCATCTATCTTGACACTTAATTAATGGAATCTCTATCAAATTTCAATCATTGAATAGTATTGAGCTTCTAGTAACTGATAAAACAATTCTTCAATATGGGGTAGAAGATATTTATTGTTGATTTTGATCTTGTTAAATCCTTGATAATCAATGACAATGAATATTAACCCATATTTCATCATACAAAAATGCTATATTCATCCCATGGGGACACATTATGGAATATGAAACTCATATTTGGATTCTTATAGTGTTTTTTCTTCTATTCAGACACCTTAATTATAGAAATCCCTAAAGGATTATCTAAAACATGTGTAACACTATGTATGGGTTATATTGAAAACTCACATTCATGATTTAGAGGAAGAGTATGAAATTATATAGAAAATACATCATTATATTCCCTAAAAAGAGTTTTATCTTTAATAACAATTTTTTTTCAAACATTCTAGCATGATACCCCTCATAAATATGTATCAAATCCCATAAAATAAAATTAATTTCAATTGAATGTTCGCTTTCAACACCACATTGGTAGTTCATATTAGGTTGACTCACGATATCAAATGTGACATCCAAACCTAAATAATCGAAATGGTATATGTATATATCGATCTGTTCTATACCAAAAATATCATAAAATATGAATATAAAAAGAATAATAAGATATTGAGGTTGAAAATTCATAAAAAAAACATTAATCGGAGGGGAATTATAGACATTAGATTTGACCATTATATCAAATAGAGTTTTCACTATTGGTATCATATATAATCACTTAGTTTGTGGTTTTACACACGTTGGAAATTCTATAGACATATAAGTGTGGGTATAGCCAAAATAAAATAATAAATCTTTATATCTAGAGTGAATAAAAAGTGTTCCTATCAAAAAAATGCCTTCATGACATACTTATGATATTGTGATCACATTAACGTTTGGTTTATCATTTATCTTAGGAAGTCATAGATTTTGATTGACATCATTAACCAATGGATTCATGAATTAATTGTGGTAATGTGAATACACATTAAAATTATAAAACTGGGTTTTCTATATTGCATTTTGATGATACATCATATCATCAATTACTTTCTACTTTATATCCCTATAGAATTAATTTAATCAATGCTATTTTACACCACATGTAAAGCATTGACATGTTCTCTTATTTAATTTTAATCATTCTTCATTCCATGTTATTTCCATTATTGGATAATATTTTTATTTCTTCTTTGATATTTGTTAAATTATATTCATAGATAATATATTTTTCTCCTCTTCTCCTAAAATAATTATTCCCAGGTCTCTGTTTATTATATTGAGAGAACATAACATATTATCATCATAGATACTTGTATCACAAAAAATAATATCCTTTTAGAGACTTGGTCTTTAAGAACTAAATAATAAATCAATTATTCCTTTAATGTTTATAATTAATCCATAATTATACAATAAATATATGGTAAAATATTACTCATATAAACTAATGGATTCATCATAATTATTATTCTGTTGTACAAATTCCAACTCAATTTTCTTGTAAAGAGTTTGAGAAAAATACTTACCAAATAATATATTGTTAAAATATTCCTAGTTCATCAAATCAACTCATATTATTGATAAGCGGATTTAATTGATCAAATTAATATTTTGAATATTGCCCAAAAAATCTTTCTTATCTTCCAAGCACTAGAGAATAGAAAATATATTTTTATATAGTCAATTCATCATTGAGGAATAAGTGGATTCAAGGACCCATTGAATGAAGGAAGATTTTCTCATATAAATGACTCCATATAAATATTTTCATTTCTTGATTATCCTATTAGTTCATCGTGGTATTCCTTTTTATTCATAGCTTCAGAATCATGGGTGAGAGTTTCCTTAAGTTTTTGAACCCCTCTCCCATTCCACTTTGTTGTTCACTAGGAAAATCATAACATTTTACTCCACAATCATTATTAACTTGGTTTCTCTAGGTTCTTGAAATTTATTAAAATAATGTAATGTTATTGAAGACAACACATCTATAAGAAAACAGATAAATTATAAGAAAAAAATATTAAATTATTCAGATACCCAACCTTATAGACCTTTAGTTATCAATATTTTTAATCCATTAATTATTTCAAATTTATTTCTATATATATATATTAAAAAATTTCTCAATTACATTACTATGGTTCTTAAATATCACGTGAATTAATAATTAATATCCCCTGATAGATTTGAAAATGGTGTGCAGTTATGTCACATTTTCATGAATAAGTGAATATTTAGTTTCTTATGAATAATAATTTTTAGGGTTATTTACCCTTGGTAAATATACTCTAGATTCTGGATAAAATTATATTATATATATGTGGATATAATTTACATGAAATGCACACAATATGTAGTCTACTAGAATTTATTGATGTTATCACAAAATTATAATTATACCAAAGGTTTTCACTAAGGTTTTCTAATCCAAATGCAAATAAATAATAATACCAATATCAATAAACAACTAAAACCCATAGTTATAATAATTAATGTGTCCCAATGAAAAACAAACATTCATAAACCATATTTTCGGATGATTATTCATTACATATATTAATAATAAATACCTTAAAATCATAAGGTTTAATTTCTAATATAGTCTAGAAATATAATAATGATACTTATTATCAATCTTCAATTTCTCCCATAAGATATAAAAACATAGTACCCTTCTATGACATATACAACTAAATTCATTTTTTCATAATCATGGGAAATGAAAACATGTTGAGCTCAGATGATCATTTAAGAAAAAATGATAGATATTAATAATTTATATTAAGAGAGTATAAGATAAAAATAAGGGTATGATATGGTCTTATACCATTGGAGATTCATGTTCTTTATGATAGTCGATTGTGAGTCTTTGAGTCTTGTGAAATCATTCATGTCGGGTTTACTAATTCTGAGCGGTTTCCAACAGGTTTGATCATGGAACTGGAAACACCCAATGGTTCTTTATCCATGAGGACCATATTTCCAATCAAATTAACACATTATAAAATTTGTCTAATAATTTATATGAACTCATATTGGTCAATAGGATGGTTGGTTGAGCTCATCACACCCTTTGGGGTGGAATTATTTCCTACACTAGGACTCTCTTATAGATTTTTGATATGTTTGTGAATCCTTCAATAATTCCCATGTATGATGCTGGTCACCTTTGAATTAAAAATCATTTATTATCATGTATGAAACACACAATCATATTTATGTATATGAGGTTATTAATAAATAAATATATACTCTTATGAAAAAATTAGAGATTCTTTGGTTGTCATTACAATAATGCCAGTTTTTGAGCCACATATTCGATAATTCTAGAGTTTATCATAGTCTAAGGAGACATGAGTTGTTTTAATGTTAGGAATAAGTACAAATAATGGGATTCTTACCTATACTTTGGAACAGAATCTGAACCCATGTATTATATTGTTGAATAATGGGGAACAAAATTACTATTTAGGTTATGTGATATGAACCAAATAGTGTAGTTTACACAACTGAAAAAACGGCCTATACCCACAGTTCAAAACCGTAGGTATAGCCCCCAAAACCGTGGATATAGCCTATACCCACGGTTTTGGGAACTGTGGGCTGAAACAGCGTCGGTATAGGTCCCCAGACTATACCCACGGTTTTCCAAAACCGTAGGTATAGGTGTCCTGCCACTGTGTCACCGAAACATAGCCAATTAACACGGTGTTAACGGCTTTTACACACAGTTTCAAAACCGTGGGTATTGGTTCTAAAATAATGCAGCTGCCTAGTTTCGATCTCGCAACCTATTTGATGTAAACATCATGTCTAACCAGTACCCTAACATCACCTATATGTATATATATATATTTAGTTAAATATAGGTATAAAAACCGTGGGTATAGAGGGAAGAACTGTGTGTATAGGTTTCTCGCCAAAAAATTTCCTTCCCGCGGAAATTTTTTTTCCCACGCACACAAAATTGACCTATACCGACGGTTTTTCATAATTGTGGGTATAGGTATTTTAGCCAAGACATATCCCCATGGTTTTCCCCAAAACCATGGGGATAGGTTACCCTATACCCACATTTTTGGGCAACCGTGGTTATAGGTCACTTTTCAAGACCTATCCCCGCAGTTTTGGAAAACTGTGGGGATAGGCCCCCCCCCCTAAACACATGGTTTTGGAAAACCGTGTGTATAGGTCATGAAAAATCACATACACCCACGGTTTTCCCAAACCATGGGAATAGGTGGGGTCTATCCCCACGGTTTTGTGGAAAACCGTGGGGATAAGTCCATTTTCCAGCAGTGTTACCATCATTCATTAATGACTTTTAGGAGGAAGGTTCCATGTTAATTATTATTACAAGACTTATTCTAATGTATCCCAGGGATTGGTGAGGGTATATGAATTTCTCGGTTTAATTAGTCCCTACTAGGAATGTGTCTTAGGGAGTACATGATTGATTTGAGGATTTGGGTTTGAACCTCAAGGAGGTTTCCTACATATCTCATATGGGTACGAATCAAGTCCCTTGTAGTTCAGTTATGAGGAATCATTCATATGGTGTACCTTTGAATGTTTTTTCTATAGGGGAATATATACCTTTTGGGAGGATTATGTTGGTACATACTCCAGAAGAATATTCCCATCGATCTTGGTCCATGGGTAGGTGCCCTATGTATCTTGATTATAGTAAGAATCAGTGTTCTCATAGTTCAATTAATCATGGCTTGTACCCTATGTTTTACTTGGTGAAATGGGTTCCTGATTAAGGATTACTCTTAAAGAAGATTCCAATGGTTTTTTTGGGTAATACTTCTAAGGAGGATGTTGTTGATTGGTTTGGGAATACACATGTAATGAGGTCTAAGGACTAGTTTGATTGGAGATTACTCCTTAATATGATCCCTTGATTTTTTCTGGATCATTTGGATTTCAATACCTTCATAATCCCCTAATAAAACATGATTTATTCTCATTATGAGGAATAGGGTGAAAACAATATTTGGGAAACCAAACAATCTGCTTTTCACTAAATTTTTGATACATGGCCACAATGACTCAAGCCTAAGAAGACATTTTTAAGGAAAGTGGAATGAATATTCGATGGATTATTCTTTTTTAAAAAATACCTCCAACCACATTTATTCCTTGATCATGGATACTATTTTTTTCCATATTCTCCATAGGGATTCATGCATGAAATTGATGGAAACTAGAAAGTGAAAGATTTGAAAAACCCACACTTCTCCTCCACCACTGGTGGAAGAGGCTGAGGGTACAAAAGAGGCATGATATCACTATGGTTCCTATACACTCTTTATCCGGGTATCCAAGTGGGTGAGGTGGATATGGAGTTCAACCTCCTGCAAGAATGGCTAGGGACTTACTCCATTAGGGATTCAATGAAATTTGTTCTATAGTGAGGTATTATAAAATAATACCATGAACAAATAATACACAAGAGTTATCCTCTACCTCCATGCATAGAACTAGAGGCTCCATGTCTTATAGAGGACCAGGGAAAGACATTTTCCTATCCCTTATACCTAAGACTGGGAACTCCCTAACATCGACACTGGGATCAGGGTAATCATTACCTATAGAATGAAAAACCACATGCACCTTGAGGACCCTAACCATCCAATATGACAAGTAAAAGAAAACTATTATTGAAGGAATTAAAATCCAAGTGAGTTACATGTTGATGTTCCCCAAATCATTTTTTTTTCAAGTCTGATGGTTTTTTTGGACATTTCAACATGGTCCCTTTCAGGAAATTTAGATAAAAGAACAGAGTCCCTACCACTTATTTCTTTGAAGTGAGTTCAAATATGGGATTATGCATATCCTATTTTAAAGGGAAGTGGTGCCACAGAGAGGGTCTGAGAGGAACTGTAAGTGATTCATGCATGGATTTATAGTCCAATAAAAACTACTTATGTCATGGAAAATGGACCACTAATGCAACATCACTTGGTTGGTGCTTTATCCTAGGCACGATGTATCTCCACTAGTGTCCCTAGAGGTGTCTCACTCAAGACCCTTGTTATAATAAAGGCCCTCGCACTAGTGGTTATTCAATAAAGAAGAAGGGGTAATCAAGAAGGTTTTTGTGTTTGAGACCCTAAAAAGATATTGAATTTACTTATCCCACTTAATTCCGTATTCTTATGTGATTTGGAGAGGTACCTAGAAAGGTTTTGGAGACTTGGGTGAAGTTGATGCATAGACAGAGCTTAGGTAATTTTTATGAATATCTAGTTGATCAAAGGATGTTCTAAAGGGTACTATTTCTAGGAAAATAAGGGTCCCTAGTTAAAGTAGGTTGTCTATGATAGTCTTTAGCATAGGTTCATGGAATTTGTCCATTGAATAGGTCCTTGTTTAAGGTTTTTTGTGCAGGTCCATGGCATCGGTTCATGCTGCAGGTGCTTGGTGAAGTTCCTCCATGTAGT
Organism: Viscum album; assembly: GCA_963277665.1. Taxonomy (NCBI): domain Eukaryota; kingdom Viridiplantae; phylum Streptophyta; class Magnoliopsida; order Santalales; family Viscaceae; genus Viscum; species Viscum album. The sequence continues at coordinate 1,180,309,988 of OY728130.1, forward strand.
TTTGTGGCTCTAGTGAATGGCACATGTATTTGGTTTGGGTATATGGTTGATATTTTTTGTGCAAGTCCCTTGCACATGTGGTTTTGAATAGGTCATTGGTTCAGGTACCCCCGATAGGTGTCCCGTGAACTTGTCCTTCTTGGTCGAGGACATTTTCCTTTTGGACACATGTAATAACAATCTTATCCATCTGGAATAATGTTCTATTTCTACTCAAACTCGACATTTTTTTCTATGTGACGTTCATATCATAAATTATGTGCCAACATGAATGGAACACATTTCATAGTGTCATTAAACCCCCTATAGAATAAGATTCTATTATAATGAAATGAATTTGGATTTAAGGTAAAATTAGGGAGCATTAACTCTTTAAAACTTCCTTTGGTCTATTGTATAGCTATCTAAACAGTGGATGGATGATCTAATGTTTTCCAATTCTATGGGTCCTTGTGAGCATAGTTTGACTATTGCATGTTACATATGGACAACGATTCAAACCTTTTGAATTTTGTTTCATCATCCTTGTTTTCACATGTTCCCAATACAAACAACAATCTGAGGGATAGAATGTGAATTTTCTTAGATGGACATTTTAGGATTTCATCATAAAAAATTTGTGCCTTTTAACCTTTCATCACCTGATTTTTTTCTAGACCATATAGAGTGAGGGTCTAGTGAGATGAGACTCGACATTTTTCTAATGTTCCCTTTTATGGTTTCCAATTTGTTTAGTATTACACCTCTTTCGAGGTATGTTTATGTCTTGAAAGGTTTACTAATGATATTGTTATTTTAGGTCCAACAACACTAGAAAAAAATAAAAATAATAACCCAAACATGGATTGTGATCTGAGATTGTTACAAAATTATTCATTTATCACTACTGGAAAAACGGCCTATACCCACGGTTCAAAACCGTGGGTATAGCCCCGAAAACCGTGGGTATAGCCTATACCCACGGTTTTGGGAACCGTGGGCTGGAACGCCGTCGGTATAGGTCCCCAGCCTATACCCACGGTTTTGGAAAACCGTGGGTATAGGTGTCCTGCCACCGTGTCACCGAAATATAGAGAATTTCCACGGTTTCAACGGCTTTTACCCACGGTTTCAAAACCGTGGGTATAGGTCCTAAAATAATGCAGGCGCCGAGTTTCGATCCCGCAACCTCTTCGCTGCAAACACCGCGTCTAACCACTACCCTAACTTCACATATATGTATATATATATATATATTTAGTTAAATATAGTTATAAAAACCGTGGGTATAGAGGGAAGAACCGTGGGTATAGGGTTCCCGCCAAAAAAAATTCCTTCCCGCGGGAAAATTTTTTTTTCCCGCTGACACAAAATTGACCTATCCCCACGGTTTTTCAAAACCGTGGGTATAGGTATTTTATCCCAGACCTATCCCCACGGTTTTCCCCAAAACCATGGGGATAGACCCCCCCTATACCCACGGTTTTGGAAAACCATGGGTATAGGTGAATTTTCATGACCTATACCCACGGTTTTCCAAAACCGTGGGGATAGAGCCCCCTATACCCACAGTTTTGGCAAACCGTGGGTATAGGTCATGAAAATTCACCTATACCCACGGTTTTCCAAAACCGTGGGTATAGGGGGGGGTCTATCCCCACGGTTTTGGGGAAAACCATGGGGATAGGTACATTTTCCAGTAGTGTATTTGATTGGAAATAATGAGCCATTATTTTTTGATTTCCAAATATTGAAAAAGATATTTGGGAACAAAAGAGGTCTTTATTGAGGAAGAAGTGACCACTCTTAGAATAATACATTTTGTAGGATACTTTATGAAAATCCAATTGGGTGTCTTACAACGTAGTAAATACTGTATTTTTTGCATAATAAACTCATTTTGTAGTCTTATTTATACAAATCCAACAAGGGCGTATTACAACATTTTTAGGAAAATATGTTATCATGAATTTTGACATTCTATTATTGATTAATGATAGAATTTTAAAGAGATTCATATTTCTCAAGACAACGATGAGGGGTTTTTTTAATGGGAGGTGTTTGAGAATGAGGAGAGCATTTGTATTGGCATCATTCATGAATGGGAAAACATACAAACACTAATTCTGATCGAGTGAATGAGGGTACGTTTTTTAAAATGATTTTTCTAATTGGGGAGTATGATTATTGACATTGGTTGAAATATTAAGTTGTTTAATGTCGTGTGACCAGGACACTGATCATTCCGTTTAATGTCCCACATAGAGAACATTAAGTTGTGAAGTTTAATGTTGTACAACAAAGATGTTATGTAATGCCGTTTAATCTCCTACATAATATAATTTAGGGGATCTATAATTTAATATCTTTAGCTATGAACAAAATGTTGATGATTCTCTTATTCTTAGTAATCTTCATGAGAATTTTCCACCATAGTTAATTATAGGGGTAAAAGATGTTGTAAGATGTAATATGGGGATCTTTGGATGAGAAATGCAGTATGGGAAATGTAACACCTGAGACTTTTATGTTATATAAATCATAAAATGAATCTTTTTCTCCACAAAATACTTGCTTGGCTTGCTTTACACAAAATCACGACCTTCCTCGATAGCTTGCGTTGTACGCAATACCGAGTTTCACTAGACAATGATATGCTAATAAAATATTATTAAAACTAGCCGTTATGAATAGTAATAACCAATTTTTGAAATTTTATAAATTTTATTTTTCAAAATGGACTTCATTTTTGGATTCGGAATAGTGAAATTATCCTAGGGGGAAATTTTTGTATTTTTCTGAAAAACTTTCAATTTTTGATGAATAGTGAAACCACTAAGTGGTAGTTAAAAAACTGAATTTTTCATAAAACATAATTTTACCGCTTCTATGAGTGGAATTTAAAAAATCTGAGAGACACGGTTGATGTCAGTAAGTAAAATGTGGTTCAATGAGATGAAAATAATTTTTGGTGAATAGTAACTTTTTACTTTTATTTAACACGGTTAAAAGTAAATAGGGTAATTACGGGTAAAAATGATATTATTATTACCCTAACACGTCTCCTAATTCAATTAAAGATTGTAATTCGACCAAAAACAAACTTAGGAATAAAATATAACCATTTAGGCTCACATGGATTAGATTAGGACATTTATTATTAATTTATTTAAAGAAGCGTTAAAATAGTTAAAATCAATGTTTAATAAGTAAATAATTTTCAATATAAGGTTATATATAAGATAAATTAGACTATAAATATTAATTAGAAAGATAAAAATATTTCCTACATAATTTTATTTTATTTTTAATTTTTAGACATTAAATAATTTAATTTATTTATGACGCAAATATGATGCAGTAATTATCTTATTAATGAAATATTGACATTATTGATGTTATAAATACACTAATAAATATAATTTGAGACTTTTTATGAATTAAAATAATTTTATGGGTTACTATGACATGTTATTATTGATTTACTTAACTTTTTTCGAACTAATCATTCTATTATGATTTTCACAAAAATCTATTACTAAATAGTGTCAAAATTGACATAAAATAGTTTTTAAAACAAATATTATATTATTAATTGTTATTGTATTCCTAAAGATCTATGGTTCGGCCAAATGACTTAGATAAGGTTATATATATATTAATAATAAATAACTTTGGGTTCTTCTGGATTGTTATAGTATGTTTATTAACCTTATAGTGTAAGAACACAAGAGGACATGGTAAAAGTAAAATTATTTAACTTAATGTTAAATCTAAATGATAAGGTCAAAATAGGAACCTAAACTTGTCTAAATTCTATTGGATGAGAGTATTTCGACCCATAAACACCTTATCAACTATATAAATCAATTTTGAGCTATTTAAAACCTAATTTGGCTTTATAATAAAGTAATATTTTTAGTTATTCCAAAGGTGCCCCTCTCCTCCCTTATAAAAGGGCACCTCCTCCCTCTCTTCCCCACACCACTCTGAGCCTTCATGCTCGGCCAACCCCTGACACTTTCTCCTCTACACTTCCCTAGAGACATCCTAGAGGTCCTGGTTTTCTTCAAAGACCAAATTTAGTGCCCTAAAAGTAGGTCTCAAAGAACCACTTCAAAGGAGAGGTAATGTCTGTTACCGATTCTTTCATCTTTATTTCTTCTTCCAATTCTTCTTATTTAGTTGTTTCATTATGAAGTAATAACATCAGTATCACTCATATACTGATATGTTATTATAAGTATGAAACAACCCTATTTCACCATCTATCCATCCTACAGAAAATGAAATCACCGCGCGTGCGTACGTACAGAATACCATCTCCACACCGTGGTGTAATCTACTTTCCACCACCTCCTTACTTGGATCGGTATAATGGTGTAAATAATGACTATATATGATTATTGTAAAGTGATATTCATTCTGAAATAGTATATATACACTCCAATACAATTCCATGAGCATGGGAATGATATCATCGCTCGTGTGTACGTACGGAATACCATCTCCACGATGTGATGCAACTCGTTCTACATGATATTCATTTCATAATGATTATATAAATTAATTGAATGAATAAATATGATATATATTACACTAATAAAATTCTGTAAATGAGGTATCTATAACCTAAATATAATAATAAGAATTTATTCGACAAGACACGCATAAAAACAAAAAGTAATAAACACTCAAATAACAACTTGTAATGAAATATTACTAATAAGAAGCTAATAATATGACCATATATGATATCATAACAATAATTATGATTCTATAATATATTAATAACATTATTTAAATCATTATACAGGAGGTTCAGATACTTACGAGGAAAATCGGACCTAAGGCAAGGGGAAATATCACAATCTCATTTTTATCCGAGATTGTTTATACATTGGCATTTACTGGGGTGTATTTTATCATACACATCCATATTTCTTCAATATGTAATATTATTTCCATCCACCTAAAATTGTTTAAATTCAATTTTACCCTTCAGTGAGTTTTTAGTAATGGATATGAAAGGAATCTTTTGTCATTTTTCTTACGAGGTACTTTTTGACTTTTCCGAAAAAAGTATGAAAATGTTTTTTTAACATATACGACATGAATGGATTTTTAAAACATTAGTTCCAAGAATATTCCTTTACAAGTTTTCATGTTAATTTTTAATCAACTTCTTTTAGTTTATAATTTTACGACAAGTTAAGAAAGGAAAATTGTTTTTGAAGCAGAAAGGATATTTTCCTCAAGAATGGAGTTCAAGTGTTTTATCAAAATTATTTTCCATATAAGATAATAAAAGGTTCTATTTTTATCCCTATTATTACATTTATTTGATTATGTTGTGATGGAATTAGATTTTTATGAATTCCTTTATCTTATATGAATTGTTTTATGATGTCACGATGTTTAAGATTCCCATTTTTATTACATGGGTTATGCTATGATGTATTGTTTTCTGATTTTGTGGCAGACATAAGAATGGTATCATTATGAGATGGGTGTGACCTATATCTCCCTCCAATGCATTGGGTAATGATTTTATATCTCATGAGATAGACATGGCTGGAACGGCAGGTTAAACCGGTTCAGTGAAATAGGACTGAAATGAGGAGTGAACTCGGTTCAGAAATGGAATTTGTCCACTATGATAGTCTTGGAAATGAGTCTGGACTAACAAGAAATGATTATATATGATTATTTGTGTATGCCACAATGTTTTATGTTTTAATTTATGATTATTGGGACTACATTTCACTACTATGATTTATCCCATGTTATGAAATTATGATTTCTTTTGCAGGTTAAGATTTCCAAAAGTTATGTTCTTATGTATATGATGTGATTGATATATCTTTTGTTTACCCTTACTGAGAATTTGAGATCACACTTTTGTATGTTTTATTTCCCCATCTCTGGAAGAAGGTTATTATGTAGGATATGCCAAAAATGGACTCTAGATATGATGAAATAAATGGGAGGCAAAGTAGATGCTTTATGAACCAGTTGTTTTTGTTTCCAAGTTTCTAAAGACTCTATACCTATACGGACCTTTCCTAGTTTTATTATATGTTGTAATAAGTGGGCCTCAATTTTGAAGTAATAACAATGTATGTAAAGTATGGGTCTTTATAGTTGGTATCAGAGGGAGGCTATAGTCAACATTTAGAAACTAGGATGTGAAAGCCTTAGTAAAAACCCAAAGGATAATTCTAAGCATAGAACGCAATCTTAGTGTTTTAGAAATGACCATGAATAACCTAGGATAAGACCTTAAGTGTGAAATTTTATTCTTTATTATGTGGTTTTCCTATTATAATTAGTGTTGCTCACAATATTATTCTTGGTTTTAAGTCAATGGCTGGAACCCGAAGGAACAATGTTAATGCGGAATGCGACGGGAAATGCAATGATTGTCCCCCGGAGCAACCAAACGTTATGGGAGCTGGAATAAAAAAACATTGTATCCATGCTCACAAAACATTATCATGCTATGAATCATGCAGGAATTCCAAACGAGCAAAGGAAGAAGCAACATTCTGTTGAATCCTTCATGAGGCAGCGTCCACCTTCTTTTAGCGGGTCTATTGATCCATTAGTTTCTGAACAATGGATTAGTACTACTGAACAGGTATTTTCAGTTCTTCAATGTTTTGAACATGATAAAGTCATCCTAGAAGTGTATCATTTGGGCAGAGATTCTGATCAATGGTAGAATCTTATTAAGAATACGAGGCAAAGGGATGAAATTGAGTCCATGGAATGGGACGAGTTCGAGAACTTATTTTTCAATAAGTACTTCCCTCTTATTCTCCAAAAAAATATGGAGAAAGAGTTTCTTGAAATGAAGCAAAAGGATGATGAATCTGTTGGTACTTATGAAGAAAATTTTGCAAGACTTCCAAGGTACGCTTCTGGTATTATTATCCAACCTTAGAGTAAGATCGATCGATTCTTTAGTGGCTTAAAACCAAGTCTTCGAAGGGCATTATCCATAAGGGACTTCAATAGCTATGAGGAAATCGTTTGATGTGCTCTCAAAGTCGAGATGGAGATTTGAGTAACCCATCAGTCATATGGGTTTGATAAGAAAAGGAAAATGGAATTCAAAGGAAAATCTAAAGAGCAAACAGAAAAGAAGATGATATTTCCCTTATGCTCAAAGTGTGTAAAGAAACATGGAGGGATTTTTCTTAAAGGGAAATGTAAATGTTTCAAATGTGGAAAGGAAGGTCATCGGGAATTTGAATGCCGTAATGATGGGAAGAAGATGTATAATGATGAAAACAAAGGAAGGGATACATAGAATGACCCTACTACACTTCAATGTTTCAAGTGCAAGGAGATGGGGCTTTATGCCAATCAATTCCCAAATCCAAGGGTTGATGATGATGGTCGACGTCAACAAACTCTTAAGGCTAAAGACAAAGGAAAGTCACATGAAATTTCTATCATCAATGTGGAGTATGATAACGATGTGGTGAAAGGTACACTTACCATCCACTCTAAAGTAGAAAATGTTTTATTTGATTCTAGATCCACCCAATCCTTTATTTATGATTAATTTTCTAAGGATATCACCGTATTACCTCAACAGTTAGATGTTGAGTTAGCTGTGACAAACCCTAATGGCACAACAGTCGCATAAAAAGTTTATAATTCTTCTATGATTGAAGTTTGTGGGAAAGTGCTTCCTGCAAATCTTGTGATCATTCCTATAGTGGAATTTGATGTGATTCTTGGCATGGATTGGATTTATCTACATGGAGCTCATATAAATTTCCAAATAATGGAAGTCACATTTCATATTCCAGATCAATCTATGATCATCTATCAATGCAAGGACGAACATAACCTTCCATTGGAAATTTCTTCCATCTTATGGGTCTTGATTCCACTAAATTAAGGTTATTTATCTCAAATGGTTGGTTAGAAACTCACAATTAATAATATGCCCATTGTACGGGAGTTTGATGATGTATTTCTGGAGGAATTACCGAGTCTTCCACCGAATCGTGAAGTCGAGTTTTCAATAGAACTCGTCCCGAATGCATTTCCTATTTAAAAGACACCATATAGCATGGCCCCAATTGAGTTGCAGGAATTGAAGAAGAAACTCCAATAGAATCTTGATAAGGGTTTCATATTCCCTACTGTGTCACCTTGGGGAGCACCTATTCTGTTTGTTAAGAAGAAAGATGGATCAATGAGACTCTCCATTGATTATCGAGAACTTAACAAGATCACTATCTAGAACAAATATCCACTCCCGCGCATTGATGAACTATTTGACCAAATACTCGGAGATCAATACTTTTCCAAGATTGATCTTTGTTCAGGGTATCATTAATTAAGGGTCAAAAGGGAGGATATTCCAAAGATGGCTTTCCGTACAAGGTATGGACACTATGAATTTATAGTGATTCCATTTGGTCTTACTAATTCCCCTGCTATCTTCATGGATCTAATGAATAGAGTCTTTAGAGACTATCTTGATCAATTTGTGGTAGTCTTTATAGACGATATTCTTGTCTATTAAATGAGCCAGGAAGAACATGAAGATCACTTCACAATTATATTGAAGACCCTGAGAAATTAGAATCTTTATGCCAAATTTACCAAGTGTGAATTTTGGCTTCAAAAAGTTTCATTTTTGGGTCACATAATCTCAAAAGAGGGGATATCTGTGGATCCAGCAAAAACAGAGGTTATCGAAAGATGGTCGAGACCAATAATAGTAACTGAGATCTGATGTTTTCTTGATTTGGCTGGATATTATCGACGTTTTGTGAAAGAATTTTCATAATTATCTAATCCACTCACCATGTTGACTCGGAATGGAGTTAAGTTTGCTTGGACGGAGGTATGTGAAGAGAATTTCAAGGAGTTGAAAAGAAGGTTATACAATGCACCTATGCTCACACTGCCTTGTAGTGGAGAAAGGTTTGTGATCTACAGTGATGCATCAAAGAAGGGTTTGGGGTGTGTTCTTATACAAAATGATATGGAGATAGCTTATGCCTCACGACATTTGAAAATACATGAGCAACATTACCCAACTCATGATTTGGAGTTAGTTGCGGTAATCATTGCATTAACGATTTAGAGGCATTACCTTTATGGTGAGAGGTGTGGTATTTATACTGATCATAAATGTTTGAAGTATATTTTCACACAAAAGGATCTGAATATGCGCCAAACAAGATGGTTGGAGTTGATTAAGGATTACGACTGCTCAATTCATTACCACCCTGGGAAAGCAAACAAGGTGGAGGATGCATTAAGTTGACAAGACCATGCTAGTTTATCCATGATGAGGATCACAAAATATCCAATATTTATGGATTTACAAAGGATGGATCTTGGAATTATAATGAAAGGGGAAAATCGTATCTTTCTCAAATGAATTTTCAACCATCTATACATGTGAAGATTAAAGAGGCACAGAAAGAAGATGTTGAGTTACAAAAGATGGTGAGAAATGTTCCTGAATTCAACCTTGATTGTGATGGGATAATAAAGTACAAGAATTGGGTTTGTGTTCCTCCCATCCCCGAATTAAAGAAAAAGCTATTGGATGAGGCTCATAGTTATTAATTCTATATTCATCCTGGAAGCACGAAGCTGTATAGGGACCTGAAAGAGTACTTCTGGTGGGATGGAATGAAAAGAGATGTTGCTGAATTTGTCTCTCAATGCTTGGTTTGTCAAAAAGTTAATGGTGAGAGAAAGAAGTCTAAGGGGATGTTACAACCATTACCCTTACCCGAATGGAAATGGGAAAACATAACTATGGACTTTGTCACATGACTTCCTAAAACAACCAAAGGCAATAATGTTATCTGGGTCATAGTGGATCATCTTACAAATTCTGCACACTTCATTGCTATTAGAGAGGATTTCTCTCTGGATCAGCCTTCCAGGATATATGTAAAGGAAGTGGTAAGATTACATGGAGTACCACTTTCTATTATATCTGATCGGGATCCGAGATTTACCTCGATGTTCTGGAAAAGTCTTCAGCATACTCTGGATTCAGAGTTGAGTTTCAGCACTGCTTATAATCCTCAGATAGATGGTCAGTCTGAGAGAACAATTCAAACTCTAGAAGATATGTTGAGAGCTTTCTCTATGGATTTCAAAGGTGGTTGGGATCAACACCTACCTTTGGTGTAATTTTCTTATAATAATATATTTCACTCCAGTATTCAGATGGCTCCTTATGAAGCTCTCTATAGAAAGAAATGTCGGACTCCAACTTGCTGGGATGAAGTTGGGGAAAGAAAGCTATTAGGACCCGATCTCATTGATGAAATGGTAGAAAAGATCAGATCTATTCAACAACACATAAGAGCAGCTCAGAGTCGACAGAAAAGTTATTCCCACAACAGAAGAAAAGACTTAGAGTTTGAATTAGGTGATAAAGTGTTCTTACGAATATCTCCCTGGAAGAGGGTCATGAGAATTGGAAAAAAGGGGAAGTTGAGTCCTAGATATATCAGTCCTTTTGAAATACTGGATCGGGTTGGGAAGGTAGCTTACAGATTGGCGCTTCCACCGAATCTCTCTCAAGTTCACGATGTGTTCCATGTATCTCTCCTGAGAAAGTACATACCTGATCCTTCACATGTACTCAGCTCAGAAGTTGTACCGCTGGAGCATGATCTTCCTAATGAAGAACAGCTGATAGAGATTCTGGATCATAGCGAAAAATTCCTATGAAAAAAGACCACTCGATTGGTGAAAGTTTTATGGAGGATCCACCAATTAGAAGAATCTACATGGGAGCTTGAGGATATGATGAGGGAGAGGTATCCTTATCTGTTTGTTACAAAGTTACGTATTTCGAGGGCAAAATTCCTTTTAAGGGGGGTAGAATGTAACACCCAAGAATTTTATGTTATATAAATCATCAAAGGAATCTTTTTCTACACACAAAACTTTCTTGGTTTTCTTTACACGAAATCGTGACCTTTCTCGATAGCTTGCGTCGTACGCAATACCGAGTTTCACTAAACAGTGATATGCTAATAAAATATTATTAAAACTATCCATTATTAATAGTAATAACCACTTTTTGAAATTTTATAAATTTTATTTTTCAAAATGGACTTCATTTTTGGATTCAGAATATTAAAATTATCCTAGCGTGAAATTTTGGTATTTTTCTGAAAACTTACAATTTTTGATAAATAGTGAAACCACTAAGTGGTAGTTAAAAAACTGAATTTTTCATAAAACTTAATTTTACCGCTTCTGTGAGTGAAATTTCAAAAATCCGAGAGACACGGTTGATGTCAGTATGTAAAATGTGGTTCAATGGGATGAAAATAATTTTTGGTGAATAGTAACTTTTTACTTTTATTTACCACGGTTAAAAGTAAATAGGGTAATTAAGGGTAAAAATGATATTATTATTACCCTAAAACATGTCTTAATTCTATTGGATAAGTGTAATTCGACCAAAAAAAACTTAAGAATACAATATGACCATTTAGGCCCACTTGGATTAGATTAGGACATTTATTATTAATTTATTTAAAGAAGGGTTAAAATAGTTAAAATCAATGTTTAATAAGTAAATAATTTTTAATATAAGGTAATATATTAGATAAATTCGACTATATATATTAATTATAAATCAAAAAAGATTTCCTACATAATGGTATTTTATTTGTAATTTTTAGACATTAAATAATTTAATTTATTTATGACACAAAGATGATGCAGTAATTATCTTATTAATGAAATATTGACATAATTGATGTTATAAATAACCAAATAAATGTAATTTTAGACTTTTTATGAAATAAACTAATTTTATATGTTAATATGACATGTTATTATTGATTTAATTAAATTTTTTCGAACTAATCATTATGTTATGATTTTTACAAAAATCAATTACAAAATATTGTCAAAATTGACATAAATAGTTTTTAAAACAAATATTATATTATAATTGTTATTTTATTACTAAAAATCTATGGTTCGGCCAAATGACTTATATAAGGTTATATATATTAATAATAAAAAACTTGGGGTTCGTTTGGATTGTTATAGTAAGTTTATTAACCTTATAGTGTAAGAACACAAGAAGACACGGTAAAAGAAAAATTATTTAACTTAATGTTAAATCTAAATGATAAGGTCAAAATAGGAACCTAAACTTGTCTAAATTCTATTGTATGAGATGAATTCGACCCATCCCCACCTTAGCATCGAAATAAATCAAATTGGAGCTATTTAAAACCGAATTTGTCTTTATAATAAAATAATATTTTTAGTTATTCCAAAGGTGCCCCTCGCCTCCCTTATAAAAGGGAACCTCCTCCCTCTCTTCCTCACACCACATTGAGCCTTCATGCTCGTCCAACCCCTGACACTTTCTCCTCTCCACTACCCTAGAGACATCCTAGAGGTCCTGGTCTTCTAAAGGACCAATGTTAGTGCCCTAAAAGGAGGTCTCAAAGAAGCACTTCAAAGAAGAGGTAAAGTCCGTTACCGAATCTTTCATCTTTATTTCTTCTTCCACTTCATATTCTTTAGTTTTTTATTTATTAAGTAATAACATGAATATCACTCATATACTTATACGTTATTATTAGTATGAAACAACCCTATTTCACTATCTATCCATCCTACGGAAAATGAAATCATCGTGCGTGCGTACGTACAGAATACCGTCTCCACGCCGTGGTGTAATCTAATTTCCACCACCACCATACTTGGATGGGTATAATGGTGTAAATAATTTATATATATTATTATTTTAAGGTGATATTGATTCTGAAATAGTATACATACACTCTTATACAATTCCATGATCATGGGAACGATATCATCGCTCGTGCGTATGTACGGAATACCGTCTCCACGATGTGATGTGACTCGTTCTACATGATCTTCATTGCATATTGATTATATAAATGAATTGAATGGATGAATATGATATATATTACACTAATAACATTGTGGAAATGTGGTATCTATAACCTAAAGAGATTAATAAGAATTTATTCGACAAAACACGCATAAGAACAAAAAGTAATAAACACCCGAATAACAAGTTGTAATGAAATATTACTAATAAGAAGATAAGAATATGACCATATTTGATATCATAACAATAATTATGATTCTTTAGTAAGTCAATAACACTATTTAAATAATTATACTGGAGGTTCGAACACTTACGAGGAAAATCGGACCTAAGGTAATGGGAAATATCACAATCTCATTTTTATTCGAGATTGTTTATACTTTGGCATTTACTGGGGTGTATTTTATCATCCACATACATGTTTACTCAATATGTAATATTATTTCCATCCAACTACAACTGTTTAAATCCAATTTTACCCTTTGCTGAGTTTTTAGTAAAGGATATGAAAGGAATCTTTTGTCGTTTTTCGTACGAGGTACTTTTTGACTTTTCCAACAAAAGTACGAAGAATGTTTTTTTAACTTATACGGCATGAATGGATTTTTAAAACATTATTTCCATGAAGCTTCAATTACAGGTTTTCAAATTTATTTTTAATCAACTTCTTTTAGTTTATAATTGTACGACAAGTTATGAAATGAAATGATTTTTTAAAGTAGAAAAGTTATTTTCCTCAAGAATGGAGTTCAAGTGTTTTATTAAAATTATTTTCCATCTAAGATAATAAAGGGTTATGTTTTTATAACTATTATTACATTGATTTGATTATTCTGTGATGAAATTATATTTTTATGAATTCATTTATCTTATATGAATTGTTTTATGATGTCACGATGTTTAAGATTCCCAGTTTTATTACATGGGTTATGCTATGATGTATAGTTTTATGATTTTGTGGCACACATAAAAATGGTATCATTATAAGATGGGTGGGACCTATATCTCCATCCAATTCATTGGGTAAAGATTTTATATCTCATGAGATTGACATGGTGGGAACGACATGTTAAACCGGTTCAGTGAAACAGTACTGAAATGAGGAGTGAACTCGGTTCAGAAATGGACTTTGTCCACTAAGATAGTCTTGGAAATGGGTCTTGACTATCAAGAAATGATTCTCTATGATAATATGTGTATGACACAAAATTTCATGTTTTAAGTTATGATTATTGGGATTACATTTCACTACTATGATTTATCCCATGTTATGAAATTATGATTTTTTTGCAGGTTAAGATTTCCAAAAGTTATGTTCTTATGTATATGATGTGATTGATATTTCTTCTGTTTACCCTTACTAAGAATTTATGCTCAACCTTTTGTATGTTTTATTTCCCCAGATCAGGAAGAAGGTTATTATGTAGGATATACCAAAAAGGGACTCTAGATATGATGAAATAAATGGGAGGAAAAGTAGATGCTTTATGAAACAGTTATTTATGTTTCCTAGTTTCTAAAGAGTCTATACCTATACGGTCCTTTCCTGGTTTTTTTATATGTTGTAATAAGTGTGCTTCAATTTTGAAGTAATAATAGTGTATGTAAAGTATGGGTCATTATACGAAAAGACAAAGTCATATGGAAATAGAGTAGGTTACACATAAGGATTAAGTTACCACTAATTGACAAATGCATTTAGTAGGTTTTTTTATTTAAATTTTATGGGGGAATGTTACAAAACTTCCAAATAGTGGAATCCCATAGATGAAAAACCTATTTTGTGAGAACCATTATTAAGAGCAAGTTGGGGAATCTTACAACATAGTCCAAAAAATATGCTATCATGAATTCTAAAATTCTATAAATAAAATCCAATGGATATTTATGGATATTCTGATTTCTAGATCATATAGTTTGTTTTTTAGAATGATATTACCATAATATAAAATGTTAATTTTAAGTAAAAATTACCCAAGAATGGTAAAAAAGGATTCCTAAATTGGTATGATCTAACATTGGGAAATACGGTCACTGTAGTTTTATTTAATCTTCCGAGAACCATTGAATTATTGCAATGATTTGGGATTTGTGGCCTTCTAGACCAATATAATTATTTTATACCTAGAAATCAAGGGGATAATTGTAAACCATTGTCCAAGGGGTTCTCATGTTAAGTTAAAGGATATGGGAAAAGTATGTATGGGATTATCACTTACCAAATTTGAATCCTGGGTTTCAACATAATGTCATCAAAGATGAAGGATACAAAAGATGCTTCTCCCTATAAAGAAGGTCCATCCCATTGAGAACCCTATTTTGTTGGATGTTTTATGAAACTATAAATAGGGAATGTTATAAAATAATAAATATTGTCATCATATAGATGATTAACCACTTTGGTGGGATAGTTTATGAAAATACAACTAGGCCATTTTATATCATAATGAAGACAAGAAGTCTTCGGGTATTGGATTTTCTATCATTGGAAGCTGGAGAATGGGTTTGGATTACAGAACTATCCAAAATTAGGAGTGAGACATGTAAAAAAGATGTTGTTCGATCATAAAAGTGACAATTGGATTGATATTCACCATGATGTTTGGATTACCTTTTATAGATATGACTCATATATAGAAGGGGACATCACTATTTCATTGGATGACCCCTTGATGAGGGAACCTCAATTAAAAGTGAATATATCATTTTTATACACATGATAGGGGAAATATTATCATTCATGTGGTAAAGAATAGAAAACGAAGCATGGGTATCACTATATATATCATTGGAATGAAAAGAAAGACATATATAGTTCTTATGTCACTGTGTTGTTTAAAGTCATGTAGTTGGGACATTATCAAAGTAGTTTAACATCTTGTAGTAAGGATAGGTGTGTCTCAACATGATTAGTGAAGGAATGTTGTCGGTCGGATTTGGAATGTGACCCAAGAATAATTAATTATATTTTGAAGACAATAATCAAGCACGATGTAGTTAAAAAATAGAAAAACACCCAAAAATATTTAATTCATGTGTGGGGAAATGGCATATTTTTTGGAATACAAATTAATGTATAGGTTGAGAACCAATATTGGGTCCCCTAATTTAGATCTATATTATACATGGTACTATGGGGGAAATTGCCATGTTATTTTTGAATGGGCATGGGATTAAAGATTTTAATATCAGTATGTATCTCATTGAAATCAGAATCAAGCCACAATTAGTTCTTGAGGATATCATACAGTTTATTATCATATTGCTGGGACATCTGGGGTGCCTTAATGATCTTGAATCCAGGACTATGGTGACCCCAATATGAATTTATATTTCTTACGTAAACTGAGAATCATTTTACCAAAACTACTAATCCAACATCAGCTATTCTCGATGTGATAAACATGGAGTGGTAAACGTTTTGTCCAAAATACAAAGGTAGTAGATGTGAAAAATATTAGAATTTAGATTATGCAGTTGTTGAGATTGGGTATATGATCTAGGAACCACTATATATCTCATTAGAATAAGAATAAATCCTTATGTAGTTCATGGAATATGATGAATTTTAATATCATTCGGTGATGAATAAGATAATCCGATGTAATTGAATAGAAGTATTATTGTTAGGCCCATGATTAGAGATATAGGTTTCACTTTTTATCTCATTATAATGAGAATCAATACCCAAATCATTCTTGAAAGATTGTATGGTTTAGTGTCTTGCTGAAAGAATGTGGGCTTTCTGAGCTGAAAAAGGGGTATTTGTTTGATTGGAATGGGTAATGGCATATGGTCAAGAGGGGGTGGATATACCATCATAAAAATATAAAAATTTGATTAATTAAAAAAATTATAAAAGTTTATTATTATGATTAAATAGATGTAGAAATTAAATATCAAAAGAATATTTTTTATAGTAGTTATATCTAAAGTGGACCGAATCAACACTTATACCTCTATTGTTGGTGAGAGACACGTGTACACTGAATATGATTTTTTAGAGGAAATAATAACCCAGTAATAAAATCCTTTTATTGTGGAGGGATAACCAGGACACTGAATTTTTTATTAGGAGTCAAAACCATAAAAACCAATCATTAGACCATATGAGTCACCTCTCAAATTGTCATGGCTTTATATATAGGGATTCAGAACCCGTATGTCCAAACTTTAGAATTTAGGAGTCACAACCATTGGGGAAAAATTTAAAAAACAATTATTTTGTTTGTAAAATAATATACATTAAAATAGAAATTCTTTGAGGGATTTGAAATAGTGCTATGGAATCAGTATCATATGAATGAGAAGATAAATAATTAAAGTAGAGTTAATAATTGTTGAGGATTAGATTTGATCATCTCATCAATGTAGTAAAAGTTGAAGTCAAAATAATTCAGCACTTGAGAGAATGTTTTGATGGCGAAATAGAGTGTTGTAGGATGTTTCAAATGCATAAATTGTTCAAATATCACATCACTATTTCTTTCAATAATGGATTATCGAAAACGTTAACCTATATTTCTTTGTGTATGTCTATTATGCCAATAACCTTCATGAAATAATGATATATGTATAGAAGAAATATTTCGTAGTTACAACAGCTCCATTTCCATCAGATATTCAAAATAAATTTATTTTAAGACATGTTATATATTTCTTCATGAAAATCACAGTATCATTTCCAATTATTCCTATAGAATAAATTTTAAAAATAAATTAAATAATATGAATAAATCATCCAATAATATTTCTAGAAATAATAATAACGTTGATGGATTTAAAGCACCTGTGTAAATCAATTCAAAACTATTTACATATAGTCAAAATTGTTCCTAAAAACATTCAATACAGTCTGAATGTAAATTGAAATATTTGAAATTAAATAAAATTATAGATTCTGAATTTAATAGAAAATGGGAGTAAAATTTTATTTATTTTTATCTTTAAATATAAGACCAAAAACCTTAGAAACTCTTCAATAATAATCCTTATATTTAATGTGAATTTCAGCAGTATAAAATCCATTATAAATAATCAATATATATATATATATGAAGTAGATCAATTTTCAGAATTCAAAAAATGGTAGCAGCAATGTAGGGTATAAAATGTATAGTATGAAAAGTAATATAGGGATTGAACAGCAACATAGGAAATGAAATGAAATGTATGTAATGAATACTTACATATTAAATGAACAGTAACATAGGGAAAGTATAGTCACATAGGGAATGAATAGTAATGTAGGGAATGAATAGTAATGTAGAGAATGAATAGTAATGAAGTGTTTATCAGAGTGGTGTAGGAAAACCATACTTCTCAAAAGTTGTCTTTCCAAATGATTCATTATGATAGTAGGGTTTCTGAAACATACATTTTGAAATTAGGGTTTCCAAACAATTCCATGTGAAAGTAGTGTTGTCGAACAATACATTGCGAAAGTAGGGTTGTTGAACCATAATATACGAACATAGTGTTTTCAACCATATTTGGAAAAGAAATGAATATCATACATTAACAAGAATAAATTAATTTTTAAAGGATATTAACATTTGATTCATCCTTTGGTAATAGATATTTATTTTTAGAAAAACATATTATCATTCCAACAAATTAACAAACAAATAAATTTGACTTCTAAACCTCCCAGAATCATTGAAACCCAGAAGGAAAAACTTTTTGGAAAACTATTGTGGTAAAACTGCTTTGCATATCTTCACCGCATCTGGGGGCACAGAGGCCCTTTATACCATTTTCGAACACTAATTTCCTCCCTGATTTCCCGTCGATTTCCATAAGCCCGAAAGTCCCAGATCTTCACCTTGTGGAACCGCAACTGTCGATCACTTTATCAGAATTCTCTGCGGCTTCAAGCTTCTTGGATCTTACCCTGGTTGCCTGGTTCTCGCTTTGACGGCCTTCGGTTGATGATTTTGACCATTTTGTTTTCAGCGATTGGGATCTATAGGATCACGCAGTAATAGGGTTAATTGATAAATGTCACATGATGATACGATTTTCATTAGAGGAATATTTAATCCATGCTTGGTCCAATGCTCCTCGCAGATGCAGAGGATGCAATTTCTTCCTTCTTTGATGGTCTTTCGACCTTTACATGAACCAAGACCCCCCTTTCAGTTGCAACATGGGTAAGTTTTCCGAATATCACTTTTCCCTTTCAAAATCCCTCTATAATTCGTATGATAGGAAACTTAGTTGGTTGTTTTTTATGCTTTGACACCCACACATCACCTGTGAGCCACCCGGTAAGTCCATGCATTTGTGTTGAAGTGGATGCATCGAGTCCACCAGTTGATTGGGTATGGATTACTGTAGGGGAGGAGTTCAGATGGAGGCATGCTGTTGTCTTTGAGGATTGGGTTGATTTCTGCTTGAGTTGTAGCCACCTGGGTCACTCGGCCAGTCATTTTTTGGGTGGAGCTAGGAGCCGATGGTTGGTTTCTGTGTTGAAGAGACCTGGTAGGTTGCCTGGTTAGGGGATGAGAGTTACAAATGCTGGGAAGTTTGGTAGTCCGGCTGACCTGGGTTGATAAGAGTTGGGAAAGAAAGTGGGGGGCGTGCTTTAATCCATCTGTAGCTGTGGTTTTTGATAGATTGAAGAATGATATTCAACTGGAAAATGGTGTGAATGGTCCTGGTATTGGTGTTGGAGGCAACTCGGGAGTTCTTGACTCTGCTGGGAAGGATCTGCATAGCGTGCATTGGCCGGGTCAGGATGCTGCTGACGAGGGCAGTGGGCCTGTTGGTTCTGCATATGATCAGCAGAAGGAGGGAGAGTTGTAGCTGGGTCCAGTATGTGATGGGACAGCTCAAGAAGAAATAACCCTTTTTCTGGCTATTCAGGAGGAAGTGCAGCCGATATCTGATGGTGTGTTGCAGGTCTTAGTTGACATTTTCAATCAATTCCAGGAGCTGTCTCATGTTGAAGAGGAGGGGAGTTCTTCAATGAGGAATAAATGTATGTAGGTTACCTTGGAGGGTGGATTGGAGAAGGAGGTCGATGTTGGGTATGAATCTGTGGATCCTCCACAATGTGTGGCTTTGACTGACTGTAATGGACGATATGAGTAGGGGCAAGCTAGATTCCCAATTGATCCTGTCACTGGAAAATGGGGGGATGTGTCAGAGAGTGACATAGAAAATCCAAATGGCACAGTGAGGCCCTCTTATTGTGATGCTGTCAAGGATGGAAAGAAGAATTATGGAGCAGAGAAACCTCCTCCAATTTTGAAAAGGCCGAGGAAGGATTACTCTACTTTGCCAAAGCCGGTGGCGACAAGGTCCCCTATCAATCAGTCCTCTAAGGAATTCATACCTCTAGAGAAACTGAACCTTAGAAGGAAGTACATGAAGATCCTTAAGCACTATGAGAGCTCGGAATAGGAATCAGTCATTGCAGAGGATCTCCATGGGTGCGGAGACGGGTGTGACTTTTATGACATGTAATTGGTTTCCCCTGTCTATTTGTTTGTTCACTGGACTTTTCTTTCTTAATAAATGGTCTAAGGCTTTTCCTCGGACTGAGCTTTCCTGGTTAAATACCAAATCTTTTCAAAATTGAAAAATATAGAGTTTATAAAACTATAGAAGGAAATTTGTTTAATTTTTAGACTACTATAAAAGCACATTAATACTTCCTCATAAACTAAATATGTTTAGATATATCCATTTACTATCCAAATTTATATAAATCACACAAAAAAAATATAGTTTATGATAACATAAAAATAAATAAATGATTTCAAAACAAAATATCATTTAATAAAACAAAATAATAAAGAGTTTAAAAAAAATGTAAAATCATATTTAATTAAAAAAATCATAAATGACTAAAAAATATAATATCATATTTAATCAAACAAAATAATAAAGGGATAAGAACATGTACAAATTATGTCCCCATTTTTTTATTACAAAACCAAAACATTCAAACCCGTTAAAACCTATTTTAAAACCATTTAAAACCAATTTATATCTCCCTATTTTTTTAAATTAAAAATGTGAAAACAAACTCCCCATAAACATATGTAGTAATAAAAAGTAAAAATTCAAAAATAAAAATATGAAATTTAATTTTATTAAACAAAGGATAATATAATCTTTTTTATAAAAGTATCTTCAAACTGATTTTTATTTAGAATAAATTTTGATAGAATATCAGCCATGCTCACATGATATCTAATTAAATTAAATCTAAAATAAATATTTTTTTTCAATAATTTTGTAATGAGTTTTAAAAAATAGAAATTACAGAAGTATTATAACATTAAATAGGAATTTAATTAACACAGTTATGAAAATCACATATGGATCTCTTAATACATAAAAATTTACAACATCTACATATAATAGAGATATACTTAGGTTCTATAGTAAATAATTCAAATGTTTTTTTCATAGATAACCAATAAATTAATCTTTTCCATGAATATGACACATACCTGATGTGATCTTTCGGTCAATTCTACATCCCCCAAAATTAGAATCAGAATAATATGTTAAATAAAAATTGTTATAATTTGTATAAATACAATAGAATCCACAATTACTTTTATATATCTAATATTATTTGTATAAATTTTAAATGCATTTATTCAAATCATCATGAAATCATACGCCTAAACAAACACTAAAAATGACATTTGGTGTATATATAGTTAAATATAATAAGCTTCCCATCATTCCTCTATATACATTAATATCAACATATGTTTCATATGCATCAATATATAAATTACAATTAGTACCCATTTGATTTTTCTTATATTTAGAATAATCAATACCAAATCATTTAACCAAGTCAATGGTATACTTCAATTGATTAATAAAAAATCAGTATTTTCTTTCATAAAATTGAAGTCGAAGAAAAAATTTATTTCTCCCATTAAGCTCATGAAAAATTCTAAAGACATTAATGAAGATATAATATTTCAAAATAACTCACTAGAGGAACCAAAAAAAATATCATCAACAAATATTTGTACAATTAAAATATCATCATAAGATCATTTAAAAAAAACATTGGATCAAAATTACCATTATTAAAACCATTATTTAATAAAAATAAATTATCTCTTTCGTAACAAGAACAAGATGTTTATTTAAGACCATACAAAGCGTGAGAAAATATAAAAATATGGTTAATTAATTTTTTAATTTTAAAACTTGGGGGTTGAGAAACATAAACTTATTTAGTTATAAAACAATTTAATAAATTGTTGTTTACATAAATTTGATATAATTTAAAACCTTTAAAACTATAAAAATTCAATAAAATTAAAATTTTATCTAGCCTAGAAAAAGTTGATAATGAATCATCAATTTCTATACCTTATTCTTGAGAGTATCATTGAGAAAAAATAATGATTTATTTTATAACAATTTTCGAAAATCATCCACCTTGTTTAAAGATATCCACGTAGTAAAAATAACATGTTTTTTCTCAATAAATTTTACTAAAGTCTAAACATTATTTCGAATAAAATTATTTAATTCATATTTCATAGAAACAATATAATATTCATATTTTAAATAATTAATATTATAAATAGGAATAAAATAAGAAATAAAAGAATAGTTGTCTTAATAATTTAAAATAAAGTATCTAGTTTTCAAACCAGAATCAACTTTGCCAATTATATTTTCAATAGAACGATCTTTATAAATCATCCATGATTTTGGATCGAGATGAGAATGATTATTCTCCAATTTAATGGATTCAATCATATCTTGGGGAATTTCTCCACCAAATTTAAAATTTCTAAACTCATCATCAATAACATTAGAATCAGAATTTATTTTAACATTATTTTCATCAAACATAACATGAATGGATTATCCAATAACTAATGTTATTTTATTATAAAATTTATAATAATTAATATTAATATAATAACCAAGAAAAATAATTCTATCACAATTATCATCAAATTTATCTATATTTTCCATTCAATTTAAAATAAAACCATTACAATCAAATACTCTAAGGTAACCAACTTTAGGTATTTTATTTTAACATAATTCATAAGTAGTTTTTTTAAAAAGATCTATTACAAATTATTTTTGAAATATAACATTTGAAAAAAACTAGAACAACCTTAGAATATATTAAAAAATAATAATCACTTAACAATGTTTGATCTATTTCAATAAGAGTTTTATTTATTCATTCGACAACACCATTTTGTTGTGGTGTTCTAGGTGAATATAAATTATTAAAAAAGTAATTATTTTCGAAAAATATTACAAGTTCAACATTTTAAAATTTTCCTCAGTAATCAATATGAATATAAATAATCATACATCCTTTCTCATTTTGAACTAATTTACAAAAACAAATATATTTAGATAATTCATCATTTATATGAGAAAGAAAGTATACCCATGTAAATATTCTATAATCACCAAAAATAACTAATGTATTATTATTTACACTAAGGCTAGATATTTGAGTGGGGACAAATAAATCATGATAAAATAACTATAAAACACTATTACTACTTATATTATTGAAGGTTCTGAAATAAAGTTTATGTTGCATCACTTTCATTCAAGCATCACAAACATGAAGTTTTTCTTTCATCGGGTAAGTTAGTTGTAACACATTCTCATGTTTTGAGATCTTATGAGACATTAAATTATTAGCATGACATAAATGTATAGGCCAAAGGATTTTTTCAATATTTACATTATTCAAATGGTTTACATGTTGAGCAGTTAATTCATAAAAATAGATAATATAAATATTATCATTTTGGTTAGTATACAATAATAAATAATCATCATTAAAAACTAAAAATTTATCATTTTAAAATTTAACATATATTCGATCATCACATAATTGTTATATAATAATTAAATTATGTTTTAAACATTAAACAAATAAACATATATAAATTAAAGAGGAATTTATAATACAATGTTTTTTAAAACCTATTACTTTTTCTTTGAAATTGTCTCTAAAAATAACAGTGCCTCCACCACATTTGTTTTACGTGGTAAACTATGATGAGTATCCTATCAAATTTTTAGATCATCCACTATCCATGTACTATATGTTGTTGCCGAGACACTCACGGATGTTTTCTTACAAAAAGATAATTACATGACAATTTTACTACCCAAGAAACTCTGGGTCCAATAGGATTAGTAATAAAATCTTTAGGTACCCACACATAATTTAAACAATAATCTTAAGGTACTCTAGATAAAAAATATTTATATGAGTTATTTTTATAAATTCCAAATATGTTTTTGAATCTAAGAGAACAATAATTTTAATAATGAACATTCATGGTACATTTAAAACCAGTAACAATTAATGTAAAAACATTTTTATTTAAAAACATATGTTTTGTACATTTGGGGTAATCAATGTTCATATCCAAAATCATCTTTATTTTTATCAGTTTTAGTCAAAGGAAATATATTATGATATTTTTCACCAGAATGGATAAATTTTTATATCTTTGATTAATACATATAACTTAATTTTTCAAATTTTAATTCTAATATTTTACAGATTTAAAATTTTCACAAAAAAATTGAATGATAAATAGAAGTGGTGTTACATATATTTTTATTCTGCTATAAATGTATTTTATTTTTTCTATAAAAAGTTTCTCATTGATTTCTTAATGCTTATTATATAAATTTGTGTATTTGAAAATATATTTTCTTTATCTTTAAATTTCATCATGTAATTCAAAAATATGGATATTATCATAGTCATAGTCTTAATCAGAACATATATAATAAAAACTAGAATTAGTAGCCTTATCTCGGGATTCTATGAAGCATAAATTAGTATATTTTTATTCATTTCTTTATTTTTCAATTGAATTTGGTTTATTAGTACAACTCCAGCTAGTATTCAATGCATTTTTGTAATTCATATTGTATTTTTATTTATTCTTATGTTTTATACAATCAAGATTGATATGGACATTATTCTTTCACTCATAATAGGTTACATCTATGGCATTGAAATTTTTACTACCTTTCTTATCTCCCTACTATTCATTATTTTGAGGGTTCCATCTAAATCAAATCTGGAATCCATTCTTTTTATTTCTTTTGTAAACTCCATTCTAAATCTTAACCATATAATATTTTTCACTATCCTATAGAACATAAATAGAAGAGTTAGTATAAACACCATTCACGTATTTAAAAGCTACACCTTTTCTTTTTTTTGGTCTCCTCATTAACTATGTTTTTCAAATATAGTTAATATTCAAGTAGTGATCCCGTAAATTCATCAATTGTGAACAATTTGAACTTATATCTTTCATGAATGGAAACCTTCTTTATAGTCCATTTATTTGGTAAGGCTCGTACGACTCTTTCAAAAAGTATTGGGTTCTCTAGAGATTCTCCAAGAGAATTAATTCCATTCAAAACACATGTGAATGTATGGAGAATTTGGTTTAATATTTCATCTTTACCAATCTTAAAGTCTTGATACTCATCATAATGAATTACAAGCACGGTTTGGATTAGTTTAATAGATTCAATGTGATTGGATTATAGGATCTTATATATTTCAAGAGCTGTCATACAATAAGACACATGACTAAAACACTTATGTTAATAACACAATATAAAATATTAACAACTTTTTAATTTAAAACATATATAGTAGCTTCAATATTGGTAAGATTATTTGGGTCATCATCAAGAAGTGTGTAATTTTTGTACATGATAGACTATTTCAGAATGCTCAAATGTTTTTTGTTTTCCTTAATTCAGGATCTCTAGTATCCATAATCATTACCATAAATGTGTGGTTGATTCTGTAGAATCCAACCATAATTCAGGTTCAATCCTTCCATATTATAAGATATTATACATAGACTATAAGGTATAAAAAAGGTTATCATATATAAATATAAAACTAGACTCTCTAAAAGGGTTCAGATATATTCAATATATAATAATCCCTAATACAATTTTTTTGTATTGAGAAAGAGAATGAAAGAGACAAACTATTCTTAAGAAGGTTGTCATATGATACCAATTGTTATATAGGAATAGGTAATGGTAGATAGTCTATAGTGGGTGAATTGATCATATTATAATTTTTATAAAAAATGGATTTTTTTAATTAATAATTATGGTCAATTAGTAGTGGAAAAAGTAAATAACACAAGTTTTTTGTATATTACATCGGTCCCAAGTGGGACTACTCTACGTGTATACCTATCTACTCAGTGAGAGATACATATGTAATAAATATAATTTTTTAGGGTGAATGATAACCCAAATATATAATCCTTTTATAGAAGAGGGATAATAATGAAAATAACACTTTTATGGGGATTCACAACCCTTACAAATTGATTTTAGAATCATTTATTCACAACCAAAATATTCATGACTTTAGTTAAAAGGATTCATAACCCTTTGATCCTGAATTAATATATTTGACTCAAAACCCGAGGAATAAATAATAAAAATTAATTTTTTGTGGGTAGAAGCATAAAAATAATAATAGGAGGCATATAAGAGATGTTAAATTTTGTTTCAGACTAAGAACCAAACGAATGAGAAGATAAATAATCAGAGCATAATTACTAGTTGTTGAGTATTATTTTGGATTGTCTTGTCAATGGAGGAGAAGTTGATGTATAAATAATCAGGAACTTGAGAGAACATGAATATGATGAAACTAAGTGTCGTAGGATGGTGAAAATTCACATCTGGTTCAAATTTCATTTAACTTTCTATTTGAAAAATATAAAATCGAATTTGGGAACCTGTGTGTCATTGTTAATTTCTACAGTGTTGATAACCTGCAATCAAAATGATATATATAGAGAATAAATATTCTCAAGTTCTGTCACCTCCTATTACATTGGATATTCAAAATAAATTGATTCATGTTATTTCATAAATAAATCCATGAAAATTATTGCATTGTTTCCTCTTTATTCATAAAGAATAAATATTAAAAAATAAAAATAATTAGAATAAATCTGTAAATAATATATCGATAAAATATAATAATGTTGGGTGATTAAAAACACTGATTTATTTCAGTTAAAACCTCTATAAATATTTTCAGAATAGTTCATAAAAACTACTAAAAATCTGAATTTAAAATCAAATATTTAAAATTAAATAAACTTGTTACAATATAATGTATTAGAAAAAGATGGTGTAAAATTTACTAATTTTTATCTATAAATATAAGACCAAAATGTTAAAAACTCTTCGATCATAATCTTTATATTTAATGAGAATTTTTGTAGTAGAAAATCTTTGGAGAATAATCCATATATATGTAGCATATCAACTTTCATCATAAAATTACAAATCGTCATCAGCAAAGTATGGTACATAATGTATGTTATGAACATTAATGTTGGGTATAAATAGTACCATAGGGAATGAACATTACATAGTTAATAAACAGTTCATAGGGACTAAAAAGTACCATAAGGAATGAAAAGTAAGGTATTTTATTAACAGTAATATATGGAATTAATGTAATGTAGGGAATCAATAGTAACATAGGAAATGAAGAGTAACATAGGATTCATCAATGTAGAATAGGTGAACCATTCATTGTGAATGCAGGGCTATGGAACCATACTTTTTGAAAGTAGGTTTTCCAAAACAATTATATGAAAAGTAGGGTTGTGTAACCCTAATTTTTTATTGTAGATATGTCAAACCATAGATTGTGAAATTAGGGTTGTTGAACCATACTTTGCGAAAGTAGGGTTGTTGAACCATACATTGCAAAAAAATGAACATCATAGTTTTATAAACACTAATGAATTTTATGATATTAAAAGTATATTAAGACTTTTATCAACAATACATATTTTTATAGAAACTTATTAGAATTCCAACGAATCAATAAATGAATAAATCCGACTTTTACAACTCCCGAAGTGATTCAAAACAAAAGAAAAACCGTTTTAGAAAATTTTAATGACGAAACAACATTGCATAATATCATATAATTAAATTACCATTCAAATGACCTTTGTATAATTTAATTTAAACTATATAAATAAATATAAACATGTTTTCTTTTGATAAATTCGTGTTTCATGGGAAACTTATATATAGAGAACTTATAGTAAATTAAATACAATAAACTTTCAATACTAAAAATTGTTGAGTTTCTAAAACTGTAGAAACAACTTCATTGAATATTTAGAGTATTAGAAAAGAATTTTTAGACTTCCACATAATATAATTCTATTTAGAAAATTCTATTATCTATCTATCGCGAAAATAAGAACACCAAACCAAGTAATTTAGCTTATGATATCATCAAAATATAGAAATGACTTTAAAAGTGAATCAACAAAAATTAAAAGAAAACCCTAAATGGTTAAAAAATACATGTAAAATCATACGTAATAAAAAATCATAATAGGATAAAATATATAGATTCATATGTAATAAAAAAATAAAAATTTGTTTAAAAAAATGTTAAATCATATATAATCATATGAAACAAAACTAAGCACATGCATAAAAAATATTGTGGATGGACTGTGAAATAGGCTATGGTCATCACTTCATATCTTCTTAGATAAATAATACGGAAAGATTTAGTTAATAGATGCATACATATGTAGGTATGATCTTCATTCAGGTAGTGGGGGATATTTTGTTTGGTCATGGATGGACCCAATATTTGGGATTTGTGCATCACTATGTATCACATTAGAATAAGTATCAACCCAGACTTAGTTCTTCAAATTCAATTCATTTTAATGTCACGTGGTACAGATGATGATGGTTTTGGGAATTATGCACATAATGGGGACCCCATATTCTACCATGGGGTTGTGATTGTGTTAGTGGGTCTTACGGATGGAAGTTGCCAGTATTTTCTTTCTCATGTCTAACCAAGAGGACATCTTTTCCCATCATGGAGTCTGAGGGATGTGATTAGGGAATATAACTAATATCAAGGCCTATATATAAGGGATCACATAGACTATCGCAACTCATGATATTTTAGGGGTGCCTTAATGTCGAATTATAGGGACATTTACCATGCAGTTCATTTTCATTCAGGATGGGCATATGTTTTTATAGTTTTTTTCAATTCATATTACTAGGAATGTCTATTGTAAATTTTAACATCATGTTATAAGGATAATGATTTTAAATTGTTTATTGGTGTTTTACATTGATGTTATGTCATCACTTTAAGGTTCATGTTAAAAATACCAAATTGAATGAATGACATCATACAGATCAAATGTATTTTATGTTTTTTTGAGAGGTGGAGCCTCGGTCAAAGACCAAGACAATATTTATTGCTCAAATAAAGGAGTTACAAAAGTCTGAAATATGGAATCTTATTACAATCCTTATCATAAAAGGGGAGCGAGACATCAGGCAACTCATCAAGCCAAGTAATATACGGATTGAACCCTTTGTTGGCAATACTATCAGCAACCATGTGCGCTTCACGGAACACATGTGTGGCACTGCAATCGAGTTCCACGATCGAAGCAAGGCATTTCATCAATTGAGGGGTAAGCGGCCATGCGAGGTGCACCACCCCTTTCCAAATAGCTTGAACAACAGTGGTTGAGACACCTTCAATCCATAGTTTGTGCCAACCCTTTTGTTTGGAAAATTCCACCACATGAATAACACCAATCATTTCCGCATCCAAAGTTGAGGTCGTGCCACATCCACCGAAGAAGTATCCAAGGCATCTGCCAAGGGAGTCTCCTAAAATGCCACCACAACCTGCCGGACCCAGGATTCCTCTAGAGGCGCCGTCGACATTCACTTTGATCCATCCTAGAAGTGGAGCTTTCCAGAAGACCTCAAAGGTGCGTCGAGGTTGTCTATAAGATCCCGCAATCCGAAGGCTGCGAAGAATCTCAAAATCACCAACAGAGTTGTCACAATGATCTTTTTGAAGAGAAGCATCATCCTTGATGGCAATGAGAATACACATTTTACCTTCATTGAAAATGAGAGCACAATTATTATGAATGAAGTTATTTCTATCATACAAGATCACATGCAAAAGTTCCGCCACTGCAGTCAGAAAAAGGTTCTTGATTTGCTTCGAAGAGTCCCAGTTAACACAGAGCAGCAAATGGGAGTTGATAGTAGCGGGAGTACACCATCTGCAACCAAAAATGTCAAAAGTGAAATTCCAAAGAGCTGCAGCTGTAGCACAAGACAAAAAGAGATTGTTAGAATCCTTGCGATGTTGACTGAAAATATGACAACTAGAGAAAAGAGGAATCCCAAAGGATTGAAGGCACACATCGGTGGGGATCCTTTTATGGGAAACATGCCAAATAAGAGTAAGTATATAGGTCTTGATCCAAGGTCTATTAAAGGCTGTCAACCAAACAAAATTAGAAACAGAATTGTTGAAATTATTTTTGTAGAAACTTTTGGAGTCAAGGACTCCATTAAAAGCAGGTTCCCAAATGAGGAAATCGTCCGTGTTAGAGAAAGGATAGTTGTCAACGATGTGACTGATGTGATTTGGAAGGGAGATGTTTTGGGAGTTAATAACCTCCATGATAGTGTAGTTGGTGTTTCCAGGAGAAGTGGTGGACGTCAACGTTGAGATTAAGGGGACACCAGTCCAATTGTCCATCAAGAAATTCAAAGAGGAGTTAGCACTAACCATCCATCTTGAGTTATCCATGATATTAAGAAAAGAATTTCTGATGGAGGGCCATATGGAAGAGTTGATGTGACCAAATTTTCCATTTCGAATCTTGGTAACAAATCTTTTCTTGAGGAATTCCAGAGAATCAGTGTTGTTATAAATCAGATTCCAAGTCATTTTCGCTTGAAGAGAATCATTGAAAAGCTTATGGTTCTTGATACCAAGACCACCCTTGTCCAAATGATTGCAACAAGTGACCCAAGGAATGGAGACAATTTTTCTTTCAATCGTACTACCAGACCAAACACAATTTTTAATATAGGCATTGATTTTCTTGAGAAGGCTGGTAGGCCAATTGTACACCATCATTGAGTAAACCATCTAGGAGACTACTGTAGATTTAACAAGAAAAATTCTGCCAGCCATAGAAAGAGATTTACCCTTCCAAGCTGAAAGTTGATTGGTAATTTGATCAACAATGTTGTGAAAATAGTTGGATTTTAGTCTTCCCCAAAAGATGGGAACACCCAGGTAAGTGAAAGGAAAAAAGCGTTCTTTAATTTCTAGATAATTTATGATGTGAATTTTTCTAGTGGGAAAAAGTTCTACCCAATTAAAACAAAGGATTTGTTCCAACTTATCGCTTGAACCGAAATGTCTTCATAATGAGTCAGAGAACTTTTGAGGTTTTGGATGTTCCTTTTATCACCATTTAAAAATAAAATAATATCATCAGCATATAAAAGATGCGTAGGGACATTTAAATTTCTAGAAGCCTGAATGGGATTAATCTTGTTTTGATTCACAAGGCTTGTAAGAAGTCTACTTAGATAGTCTTCAGCAATAGAAAAAAGGATGGCAGAAAGAGGATCACCTTGCCTAACTCCCTTGGTGCATTTAAAGAAGCCTTTCGGGGACCCATTGACAAGAATATAAATTGAATCCGAATTAAGTAATGTGCGGATCATGGAAATAAAAGTATCATTGAACCCAAATCCTTTGAGCACTTTTAAAATAAAACCCCAATCCATGGTTTCAAAAGCTTTCCTAATGTCTAGTTTGATTGCCACACTGCCTCCTCTAGTAACCCTATTCAGCTGATTCGTGCATTCCGAGGCAAGGAAAATACAATCTCGAATCGTTCTTCCTTTGATAAAGCCAAATTGGTTCCAAGAAACAATTCTATTAGCAATAGAGGTGAGTCTGTTAGCAATGAGTTTAGTGATAAATTTATAGATGGTGTTGATGAGAGCAATAGGCCGAAAAAGGTGGATTTCAGCGGCATTGTCCACTTTGGGAATAAGAGTCACAAATTGAGCATTTAACCCATAAGGGAGAACACCATTGGAGAAGAAAGATTTAACCAGTTTACAAACAACCACCTGAATGAGATCCCATAAATGTTGGTAGAATCTGTTGTTGAAACCATCAGGTCCCAGGGCACTATCAGGTTTGAGACTAAACACAGTGTCCTTAATTTCATGATCCATAGGTGTGCTTAAAAGGTGATCATTGTCCTCAGCAGTGACCATATTAGGGATGATGTTAGGGAGAAGATTATTTCCCTCCTATGGACCGTTGAAAAAATTATAAAAGTAATCCATTGCATGGATAGCAATGGAATCCTCAGTGTCAAGGAGAATATCATCCTCTTGAAGAAAAGAAAGAGGCCTACTGATTTTTCTGATTCTTTGAAGGGAGTTTAAAATTTAGTTTTTCTATCACCGTCCGAGAGCCATTTGGTTTTAAAGATTTGTTTTCGCATGTTGTCTTTGACCTTCAAAAGAGAGTTAAGATTCAATGAAGTAGTGATTTCAGGTTGAGGATCAAGAGAGAAATCAGATAAATTATTGGATCTTTGAATGCGAATGAGGTCATTCTCCAAAGAGGAGATGTCTGCATAAAGTTTCTTTGTTTTAGAAAAGCACCAACCCTTGAGATGCTATTTCAGAAGTCTTAATTTAGCAATGCATGCAAAAGAATAATTTTTGCGATGCATGCCATCCCAAAATGTCTTTATTGTGGCAGAACAATCCGCGTTTGCAGTTCAAGCGTTGTTAAATTTAAAAGGGGGAAGAGATTTTATTCCAGTGGCAACGAGGTTGACATGAATGGGGTGATGGTCAAAGTTGATCCTGGGTAAGGTGATACTATAAATGGAGTTCCATTTATCAAGGGCAGCAGCATTAGTAAAATCTCTGTCGAGTTTACTAGCGACTACCCTATTGAGGCATTTTCTATACCAAGTATACTTAGCACCAGTACTGGTATCTCCATCCATTAAGATCAAATGTATTTTATGTGATTAATTGAGTTATATATTTAGGTATGTTGTGTTATTTAGTGTTTTAATGATATCTCCATCCATTAAGATCAATTAATATGACTTTTTGGAATGGACCTTATATATGGAGTAAGTTCCTTACCACTACAGTTCAAAGTTTATATGTTTACTTTTGAGTATCAATGGAGTTTTGAAAACCTTTATTAGTTCTCCTTGGATTGATGAAAAGAGGAAGCCTTCTACATAAAGGCCCAGGAAATCTAATTTTGATTGACTTCCATGTGATGAAAGGTACATAATAATCTCTCATCAAGACACCCCAGTTCATCTAGTCATTTCTAGGATTTCTCATCCATGGATAACTGGTCACAGATGGAAACATGGACATACAAAAAATGGGAATTGATGGGAAGAACCACTTTAATTATATATAACATTGAGTACTGGTTCCAACCTATGGATTTTTAAGTTATAGTCTTAAAATCCCATACTATATGTCAAATATTTTAAGGGAATGGATTTTTATTTGTATCTACCACCTTATGATGTCTTATTGACAAATTTTTGTAAAAGGCCTCTATCTATCCATTAGTAACTACATGATATCCAGATGAACGTTTGGATTTGATGATATACATTTGTTAACAATCTCCCACTTCTACAGAAAACAAACTGGTGGTGTTGTCCATCGGTGATGTATTATAGACACAAAATCTTGTAATGATGTTTCTTTTTACAAAGATAAAGATGCTTTTGGCCCCATATTCATTTAGTGGTATTGCCTCATCCCATTTGGAGGAGATATAAAAAATATTTAAGATCAATTTGAACTACTTTTCAATAACTATAGTTTATGTCCCTACAACACCCATTCCCCATTTAACACACTAATCTTCCATGGTATGTTTCCCTTTGAATAATGCAATAGTTTTTATTGTACGTAACATGGTGTTTTAACACACCACAACAAATCAAACTAGTTATTATGTATATTAATACCCAATTTTTGAAATTTTATAAATTTTATTTCTCAAAATGGACTTAATTATTGGATTCGGAATATCAAAATAGGCTTATGGTAAAAATTTGTTATTTGTCTAAAAACATTCAATTTTTGATGATTAGTGAAAAACACTATGTTGTTGCGTAAAACCAATATTTTATTTAAATAATATATTATTTTATTTAAATTTATATTAAGTAAACATATATATATAATTCCTATTTATGTTAAATTTAATTCATTGGATTCGTATTTTAATATTATTGGATGTATAAAATTTTATTTAATTTATTATTGCATTTTACCCACCTTCTAGGAGCATTTGTAAATTTGCATAAAATGTAATTTTACCACTTCTATGAATTGAGTTTCAAAAACCCAAGAGAAATGGTTGACATGATTAAGTAAATTTTCATTCAATAATATGAAAATAATTATTTGTGGATAGTAAATTTTGCATTTATTCACCACTGTTAAAAATAAATAGGGTAATTAAAGGTAAAAAATGATATTATAATTACCCTAACACATGTCATAATTCTATTGAATAATTGTATTTATACGAAAATATACCTTAGTAATAATATATGATCCTTTTGGTCTACTTTTATTAGATTATAACATTTATTATTATTTTATTTAAAGAAGAGTTAAAAGTGTTAAATTCAATGTTTAATAACTAAACCATTTTTAATATAGGGTTAAAAATAAGATAAATTTTACAATAAATACTCATTAAAATGGAGAAAATATTTCTTACATTATTTTATTTTATTTATAATTTTATCATTAAATAATTAAATTTGTTTGTGACACAATGATGATAGAGTAATTACCTTATTAATGAAAAATTTAAAAAAATGATATTATAAATATCCAAATATATGTAAATTGATACTTACTAGGGAAGAAATTTTTTTAATGGAGGTTATATTTTATTTTTAATGTTGTCTTTTGGCTGATGTTATTACAGGAGACATTATAAACATTGTTTTTTAAGTCGGTTATTTTACAACCGATGAAAAAATTACAATTCTGAATAGTTTTTCACGTCGGTTGATAAAAACCCGACATGGAAAATGCTTCAGAGTCGTGGTTTATTACGTCAGTTATTTAATAACTGACTTGGTATATACCCTTTAACGTCAGTTTTTATATAACAGACGCTATAAATCAGTCCTCTGAAGTGTTTATCACATCCCTTATTTTTATAACCAATGTGATAAACCTATATGACAAGCGTTTTACAACGTCTGTTATATAATAACCAATGTAAAAACATATCTATGATGTCAGCTATAAAATATGCGACGTAAAAAACTATCCATTTCAATTTATTACATTGGTTATAAAATAAACGACGTAAAAACCATTTCCCATGAAGTTATTATGACGGTTTCCAAATAACCAACGTTAAAACTAATACCAACTGCATTTTTTACGTCGGTTATGAAATAACCGACTTAAAATCAGTTTTTATAAATAAAAACGAACCACTGCTACGCCCAACCAAATTACTTGAAACAGAGCTAAAGGTTACCATAAACAGACCAGATCAAACCAGAACCCCCCCCCCCACCCCACCCCACTAGACAGTCCCCACCACACCCCCAGACACCCCCCACACCCCCTGGATAGCCACCCAACCCATGGACAACCCCCACACCCCTGGAAAACCCCCCACCCTCGTGTATACCCCCACCCCCTAGACAACACTCCCACACCCCTGGATAGCCCTCCCACTCCCCTGAAATAGACCAAAAAGTTACCAAAAACAGACTAGAACCCCCCCCCCCCACCCACTAGAATTCCCCCACGACACCCCAAGACACCCCCCACAAACACCCCTGGACCACCCCACCCCCACTCGATGGACAACCCCCCCTGTATACCCCAACCCCCTGGACAGCACCTAGATAGCCCTCTCACACTCCAAAAAAGGACCAAAAAGTTACCAAAAATAGACCAGAACCCCCCCCCCCCCACCCTCACCCCACTGGACAACCCCCACCACACCCCTGGACACCCCTACCCCTGGACTGCCCCACCACCCCCTTGGACAACCCCCACACCCCTAGACAACCCCCCTGTATACCCCCCACCACCTAGACATCACTCCCACACCCCTAGACAGCCCTCCAACAACCCTGAAACCGAACAAAAGGTTTCCAAAAACATACCAAAACAGACCAGAACCCCCCCACCCCCACCCCACTGGGAAGCCCCCACCACACCCATAGACACCCACACACCCTTGGACTTCCCCCACCATCTGGACAGCCTCCCACACCCTTGGACAACACCCCCACCCTCTTCCCCCCCCCCCACACACACCTGGACTTCCCCCACCCCCTAGAGAGCCCCACACACCCCTGGACAACCCACCCCCACCCTCTTGTACACCCCCAAGCCATTGACTACCCCCACCCTCTGGACATCCCCCACACCCTTGGACAACCCCCCTACCCTCTTGTATACCCCCCACCCCCTGGGAAATCACACCCACACCCCTGGACAGTCCTCCCACACCCAAGAAATTGACCAAAAAGTTACCAAAAATAGAACAAAGCATACCGGAACCCCCCCCCCCCCCACCCTACTGGACAACCCCCCACCACACCCCTGGACACCCCCACACCCATGGATTTCCCCCACACCCTGGATAGCCCCCACACCCATGGACTACCCCCCACACCTGGGACTACCCCACACACCCCTATACATCCCCCCACTCACCATGACATCCCTTCAACACTTCTAGACTCCCTCCCACCCCACTGGATAGCCCCCACCACACCCATGGACACCCCCCCCCCCACCTCACTAGACACCACCTGCCAAAAAACTGACCAAAACCCGACCAGAACCCCCCACCCCATTGGGCAGGCCCTACTACACCCCTGGACACCCACTACCTTTGGACTGCCCCCACCCCCAGGACAGCCCCCTGGATAGCTGGTGTTAGTATAGGAGGCGCCGCCATCCCTCTGAGGGCTGAACGCCGCTGGAAGGTACTCATCACTATCACATGCGATGATTGAGATATCAAAATGATTCACTAATGCTTTATTCCCCTGTAAACATCATTCATTCTCTCACTTTTATTCCAGTATAACTAGTGTAAAACACCATCACACATGACAGCGTTTCTCCCTGGTTATAATGGCATCAAAGTGGAGGAATGAATGATGTTTATAGGGGAATAAATCATTGGTGAAAAAATTTTAGAGCTCAAGATACACATTTGTGAGTAATGAGTACCTTCCAGTGGTGTTTATCCCCCTGAGGGATGATGACACCTCATCTCCCACACCCATGGACACCCCTTGGACAGCCCCCACTACCATGGATAGCCCTTCCACCCTCCTGGAAAGGATCACACCCCCTAGATTGCCCCCTACTATCATGGACACCCAGGACACCCCCCCCCCCACCCCACCAGACAACCCTCCCACACCCCTGGATACCCCCGCTCCCCACTGAACACCCACCCCACACCCATGAAACCCCTCCCCACAAGACAAGAATCCATACCAGAAAAACCGTCAAATTAGACTAAAACAAGAAGTAGAGAAAAATTAATTTTTATATATATAACATTAAAAACATACAATGTCAACATAAAAAAACCAAATCAAACCTAAATGACTTCCAAATACACAATTACACTGAAAATATTTAAAATTACATTTTACACTACAAACAACTAAAATCCCATCAAACCTGTAAAATAATTTGACCATTCCACTTGTATGTATTTGAAGTCTTGAGCACTATTGGGTTGAGGGTCATCAAATAACTAAAAATTAAAAGGATAGTATTTTACATGTATAATGAATAAATCAAATGAAATATTATTTCAATGTTGAAAAGGATATCTTACCAGGTCAAAGTTCACAACTTTATAAGTTGTTATTATTTCATACATAAATCTTAAAACATAATATAAACATTCAATGACTCCTTGTTGATCATGAAAATTTTATTTGAATGACTGTAAATTCAATATATTATTTTTATGTAATAAAACAAAATGGTCAAATTATAAATGGATATTTACCTTTACATTTACATATATGATCTTAAACTCCTTCTCTTTATGTTTTTTCAAAAGTAGACCCATCCCCTGTTAGAAAATAATAAGAATGGGATAAATTTAAAATTCATTATAATATATATAACTATTGAGAAATTGAAACTTTCATTTCCAACATTTTCTTAAAACATTCCCACACATCTCCATGGACAGAGAAAATCCAATAAAGTTTTTTCCCCCTTAGGAAGAAACCCCTGAGATCCAATGATCACTGATAAAAGAAAATTTAAGGTTAGTGGTTTATTATGTTATACTATAATGAACTCTTTGAGAGATATGTGTTTCATAGCTCTCACAAAAAGGCATCATCCAATATTGTCTGACTATATTTTGTTCATGTCTTTCATAAATATAAATCATTCTTTGTTCCTCATCCAATGCAAATGCATCAGGGGAAATCAAATGTTGGTCCATGAATCCACACATAGTTGTCCACTCATTCTTCTCACAAATGTTATAAAGATACATAACACTAAAAATATATGAGAATACATTTTTAATAAATATAACGCAAGGAAAAGTTGTTAATACTTATATGGAAAAAACATTCACCACATTGATGACCATCTTATCTCCAGTAACAAGATCCATGATATCATTTTTCACAATCCCCATAGTTATTGTACGTCCATGAACATGAGCATGCGTTGGAAACTCATAAGGATCTGCAAACAAAATTGAATATCTTGACAATCTATCAAAAATACTATAATCTGTATCTAATGTCATATCCATTTGACTTTGTTGTTGTCTATATAGTATTCTGTTACCTTTAAAGTGTTCCTATATAAATATATAGATAAATATATTAGATTTCAAATGATAAGGAAACATTAATAAAAAAATAAAATAGAATATATAACATACATACCTCTATGGTAATGAGTCAAAGAAGTCTGGATGGAGAAATTAAAAAATGGTCGATACTATGTCCAATTGTCATCACCTCATATGTAGGTAATGGTACTTGAGCTGATATATCTATAATATCCTATACATTGACCCTCTGATTCTCAACCTCTAATTGTTGATGATTAATTGTATCTTCTATTAAATATATTAACCCATTTTCAACTATATGATGTTGAGGATCATCAAAATAAAAATCCTAATAAATAGGAAGCTACATCAAAGAAGTATGATAAAAATGGTGTCTGTAGGCTGAGGTGGGGGAGTGGGAGCTACTAGAGGAGGTGGAGGATAAATAATGTGCTCTATAGGAGGAGGTGGATTAGTGGGAGTTGTAGTCTGATTTTTTTTTTCATGTCTGCAAACATTTATTGTACTGATGCTATAATCTTTTCCTCTATTGTCACATTAATTTTATGAACATCAATCTCCAAAGATTCTTTTTTTATAAACACCCTCAACTTAAGAAGTTGAAGAACATGGAACCACTTTTCTTACCGATACACCTGTCGGATATCCTCGTACCCGACCAGGATTTTCAGGGTTTCCCAATACTGCAGATAAAATATCTTGCCTCCTAGCAGCTGTAAATACCCCATATGAGTTCTTCTCCTCAAGAGAATCATGTATTAATTAATTGAAAACATCTATAATGATGGAAATTTTATAAAGAATATAGTTAACTTAAATAAATAAAATAGATATCTTACAATCACCTCATCTATGATTCTCGAATCATTCAAAATATATTTCCCTTTTTTCCCATTTGAACTCTCTTCCGTTTTTCATGTCTAGAAGGAGGGGATGGAGGGGCTAGCGCTCTAGAGCTTGAATACTTAGCTCTTAGTTTTTGTAATTTGTCTGCCATAATTTGTTCTTCCAATAATTTATACCCGCCTTGAGAGAAACTATGATGGTATACATTTTTATATTGGATCTTTTGATGAGATTTCCATATTTTTTGTATACTGAGAATAAGAAATCATTAGAAAAACATTAATAAGATCATTTATATAAGAAAGCTTATAAATGTTTACATTGACCTTACCAAAAATTAATCTTTTCTTCTACTTTCAACAAAAAAAACTCCACGTGTCTTCATCTATGAAAGGATATATACTACATGGATTATCATGACTCTTATGACCAAAAATGAAATCAGATGTGAGGGTTGATTTGAAATCCCTCCATCTCCTAGAATCCATCGATAATTTTTTCTTCCTGACTCCTCTAATGTCAGGAATATCAAATGTCATATAATAAAGAAGAGGTTAATCATATTATATATACTAGAAACATTTAACGAATAAGAAAACAATAGCCAAAGATCATAAAAAATTGTCTCCCACAACTAAGAGATTATCT
The DNA here is from genome assembly GCA_963277665.1 of Viscum album. NCBI lineage: Eukaryota > Viridiplantae > Streptophyta > Magnoliopsida > Santalales > Viscaceae > Viscum > Viscum album. The sequence continues at coordinate 1,180,350,160 of OY728130.1, forward strand.
CTTTGTCCACACTTCTACAGTCATCATACAAAAGTTTTACTTTTCTCTTACCCCGAGTTGATATAAAACTCTTAAAATCATTTTCATTTAGACCTCTAGGAATATCATCCTCATCAAACTCAACAAGTATCCTCTGATCCTACATACGATAAAGTGATAATTTTGCTAAATGTGTGCACCCACATTTACCAACTTTTGAACTCTTTGTCATAAGAGAACATGAAGAAGATTGGGGAACATCAAGAATAGCATGTGAATGTTCCTACCCAGACGTATGACGAATATTCTCATCTCCAGAATCATGTGGTTGATCAACTGATTGCTCTTTCATTATCCTTCAAATCTAAAAAACAAACATTAGTTCACAAATATACAAATTCAAATGTTATAATACTACTGTAATCAGAAAATATAAAATTGTACTATGATACCTAATAGAAAACATCATTAATATCATATGAATGTTAAACAATGGTAAAGGTCGTAAATATGGTTAGGATGGTAAACATGGTAAAGTATTTGTCAATGAAAAAAAATAATAGATATATAATTTATGTAATGGTAAACATGATAAAGTAAACTAAGGAAATTTAAAACAAACAAAAACTTATACTTATGTTGTTTTAATACATGTTTTAATAATGAAAAATATTAAAATATCAAACATTTTGTAAAAATAATTAATGTAAACAAGAAATAAACAAATGTTACCTGTAATATTAGTAATGTAAAAATTGATTTTTCTCAAAATCCTTCGTCGGGGCGTTCTTTATAGAAAAAACCATGTCTTCAATATGATCATTATTATGTTCAGTTAATATTTCCATGGATGTATCGATCTCATATAAATCAGCATCTTTATCAAGTTCATCCTCACCAACATATTGTTTTTCCCTTGTAAAACAATAGTCCACTGTATATCTGATTGATCCACTATATAGAAATATTTTTAGGCATGTGTTACCATTATAAAAGAATCAGTTTTGTCTTCTGATCTATTCAAAATAAAAACTATCATTCCAAATTCATTGTGTCTGACACTGTCGTTACCGATAAACCATTTACAGTTAAAAATAGGAACATTAATTTTAAAGTAATCATCCTCCCACATGTCTTCAATCACTTAATAATATACACTTGATGCAGAAATTGGGTTTTTGTCCTTATCACTCTAAAAATGCATGTCTCCTACAAACACCAATACACCACTATTCTGAACTGAACTTTTGTTGCCATGAGATTTCGTATGAAATTTTTACCCATTAATTTCATAACCCAACCTTGTTATCACATTTAAACATGGTCCCACACAATCCATTTTAATGTCTCTTATACATATGATCTTCCAAGAAAGGTCTTTTTGAACCATGACAAAAAAAATTGTTGTGATCATTAAAAATCCACATTTCTTCACTATTTGTATGACATTTTTTCAACTCATTATTAATAAATGTGATATAAGGATGGGCATCAGATATGTTATTCAATATTTATAATTATTACATCTTCATCTATTCAGCTAACGACGATTTGACTTTTAATCCACGAATCCCCTTTCTCTAATTATTTACTCATTCATGGAGAGATGGAGGCATGTCGATGTGCTACGCCACAACCAAGTAGCTCATACAAAACTCTAAATCCTCCTTAGAAATATTCTTTTCAATAATGGAGGCTTCATCTTGATATGGATTATTAACATACCCCTTTAATATTTTCATATACCTTTTAAAAGGATACATCCAATGAAGATATACAAGTCCACAATACTTTATTTCTTAAACGAGATGAATCATTAAATGCACCATTATATCGAAAAAAGTTGGAGGAAAATACATATCCAATTGACAAAGTATAAAAACTGCATCCTTTCCAAAAAAATTCAAATAAATCACATCATTAACCAAATTGCAAACAGAATTGAAAAAATAACACAACTTCATTATAGACTTTCTGAAACAGATAGGCAATATTCCACGCAATGCAACTAGTATAAGTTGTTGCATCAAGACGTGAAAATCATTTGATTTCATACATATCAACGTCAAGTCCTTCAATGAGACCAAAGTTTTTACATGTGAAGAATAGCCTTGAGGCACATTGATATCATGAAGACCCTGATAATAGCTAATTTTTTACCTCTTTGATTAAGTATGAAAATCCAGGGGAATAAATTTCCATCTTCCATTAGGAGTGGGAGCTAACTCCAAACGTATTCCCATTGATAGTAAGTCTAATCTTGCATTCAACCCATCTTTTTGAATTCCTATAATATCTAACAATGTTCCAATCAAACTATCACAAATATTCTTCTCCACATTCATGACATCAATATTATATTTAATTTCATGATATCTCCAATATGGTAGCTCAAAAAATATTAACCTTTTCTTCCAAATATGTCTCTCATAACTAGATTTCTATGTCTTTTCCAATGTCACTTCATGGTTTTTCACCCACTCAAAATATAGATCAGGGGATTATTTTTTTAAAGGAATATCAAATTATTTTTGAGCCATTGAATGACATTTTAGTCTTCTATAAGAGTGATCAATAGGCCAAAACTTTCGATGACACATTTACAATGTTTTCCTCCCATGATGAAATTGACAATATGAGGTCTGTTGCTAGAAAATTGGACATGTATTATGCCCTTCAATACTATATCCAGACAAATTTCCATATACTAGGAAGTCATTTATAGTGAACAAAGCACTGAATGCAGTTGAAAATATTCCATTTTATAAGAGTCAAACACCCTAATACCATCCTCACATAATAGTTTTAAATAATCAATCAATGGTGAAGATAAAACATCAATATCATTACGGGGTTGCTTCAGACCATAGATCATTATTCTCACTGTGACATATTTGCGCTTCATACAAACTTCAGGAGGGAGGTTGTAAATTACCAATAAAATAGGCCATGAACTATGTGTTCTACTGTGGGTTCGATGTAGATTCATTTCATCTGTGCACAACCTTAGTCTGAGATTTCAAATTTCATTTCCAAATGTAGGATACTTCTCATCAATTTTCTTCTATTTTGGACAATCATCTGGATGAAGTATTTTTCCATCACATAACTACTCATCAGCATGCCATCTTAACATTTTTTAATAATGTGAATTAGAAAATATATGTTTGAAATAATGAATTATAGGAAGATACCAAAATACCTTTGAAGGGAGCTTTGCAATCTCTACATCAGCCTGTGATTTTTATTTCACCATATACTGTGATGTCCCTCATTTAAGACACTATGAAATAAATTCATATTCCTTCCTATATATCATAAATTCATTTAGATAGGCATTCATTTTCATGTATCCCAATCCCATCAGGAATAATATTTTTTGGCCTTATAATCTGAATCTGAAATATCGTTATCTTTTGGAAGAATGTCTTTCAACAACTGTAGAAGCTCTGTAAAACTTCTATCATTCCATACATGTTTCACCTTCAGGTTAATCAAACATGACACCACCGAAAAAACAGAAAAATCTGTACGATCAGGATATAATGGGTTTTCAACATCACCATATAGACGTGCAACATTCGGTTCTATCTCAACTGGTTCTACTGTAATATCTATAATCATTTCTTCAATTCAATCTAGGTCACCATCTTTCGAATCATCATAATCAGTGACATTTCGTCCAGTTTCACCTTGAAAAATTCAATGGTTGTAACTCAAATTAAAACCACGACAAACCAGATCATATTTTTTCTCTCTAATTTTATACTTCTTTATATTCAAACATATCAGGAATGGACAGAAAAAATATCACTACACGGAACATTTCGTTTAGAAAATTCAAAAAAGTCATCAACACCTTCATCATATTCATTGCTCATTCAATGTTCCGTAATCCAACATCAACTCATTATTACCTATAACAAATATCAAAATTATATATCTTTTTATGATATGATAAACATATGTTTCTATGAAAAAAATCATAATTTGAATCTAAAACCATTTTGAAATATAAAAAAAATCTATGCGTATTTAAAAAAATGCTTGAATAAGATTTAAAAAGAAAATATAGTTAGATATAACAGTATTAAATTTATCTTGGATCCTTTCTTCTTAAGGTTCACGAAGAATACATCATGGTGAAAATTGATATGAATTCAACATTCTATAAAAAATAAATATGAAGTATAAATATTAAAATATGTATACATCCATTACTGAAAATTACACATATCATAATGTTTTGAAACCTCTGGAAGCCCCCCCCCCCCCACCCCTCTGGATAGACCCCCCACCCCCTGGACACCACCCCCACCCCCAATGGACATCTCCCCCACCCCCTTGGACACCACCCCCACCCCCTGGACACCCACACCCCCTTGGACACCACCCCCACCCCACCCCTTTGGACACCCCTTGGACACTACCACCCCCTTGGAAAGCTGCTCACCCCTGGACACCGCCCCCACCCCCTTTGACACTGGCTGGGCACCAACACCCCCTTAGACAGCCCCCACACCTATGGATACCTACCACCCCTGTATATCCCCCCACCCCTCTAGACAGCCCCACACCCCCTTGGACACCCCCACCCCACACCCTACCCCCGTGGACACCCCCTATACACCCCCACCCCCTTGGAAACCACCCCCACCCCCTTGGACACCCCCCTTTACACCACCACCCCCTTGGACAACCCCCCCAACCCCTATGGACATCCGCTACCCTTCTAGACAGCCCCCCTCCCCACCCCCCTTGGACACACCCACCACTTATAATAACCCTAGAACACATCGATTACTATTAAACCATTAATTGTAAAATGACCACACATCCCTAATATTAGAAGTATTGAAGAAGAATAAGAAGATAAGAATAAGAATAAAGGATACAAAGAATAAAGGATGAAGAAAATCGAATAAGTAACTTATTTAAGGAAATTACATTGAATGCAAGAAAACCATGGGGCTTCCAATGGTGGATAGAAGATTTTAGAAAATATATTAGACCTTAAAATAAAATAAAATTTAAAATAAAAACGTGGATAGAGAAAATCACAGTGTAAATCCTAACATCATGGCACAATGGGGTCAGGATAACTGCGCATCTTTAAAAACCACAACATGGTCTCCCCCATAACCCATAATTTTCTCATAGTCAATTAGAAGTCAAAATATATATAACCAAATATAATCATATTGCAACAACCCTCATCTTTTCATAATGCTTGAATCCGAAAAAATCATAGTGGAATCCTCAAACATAAAATCTACTAACCCCCTTGGACACACGCCCCCACCACCTTAGACACCACCCCCACACCCTTAAGCAACACTAATAAATTATAGCCAAATATCCATGAAACAATACAATCATTATGTCATAATCTCACAAGCCAAGATGCAACAGTCAATCCCAACTGACACTTATCCCCCACCCCATTGGACACCCCCTGGACACCACCACCCCTTTGGACACCCCCCCACCCCATGGATAGTACCCCCACCCCCTCTGACACCCCCTGGACACCACCACGCCCTTAGACAGCCCCCACCCCTCTGGACAGCCCCCACCCTTGGATAACCCCCCACACCTCTAGACAGCCCCCACCCCCTTTGACACTCCTACCCCTCTTGGACAACACATTCCACCACTACCCCCTTGAACACCCCTGGACACCCCCAACCCTATAGAAAGCCCCCCCCCCCCTCAGACAACCCCCAAACCCTCTGGACATGCCCCCAACCCTTGGACAACACCCCACACCCCATTGGACCCCTGCCACCCCTTGGACCCCCACCCACCCCCCAAACCCACACACACACCCCCCTGGACGCCCCACCCACCTAAACCCTTTCGATAGCCCCTCGATCCCTTTGGATAGTCCCCACCCCCCCTTGGACAGCCCCTGCACCCCCCTGAACACCACCCCCCACCCCCTTTGACATCCCCAGCACCCCCTTGGACACCCCCATCCCCCTTGGACATCCCCCCCCCTCTAGAAACCACCACTACCCCCTTTGACACCCCCTAGGCACCCCCACCCAACTGGGCAGCCCACCCAATCCCCTTGGACACCCCAACTCACATTCACAGCCCCCCCCCCCCAATCCCTTGGAAACCCCCTGTACATGCACACACACATGATAGAACACACAAAAATTGTAAACATTCATGATATGACTTCCATAGGTTTATTTTACCTAAAAATAATTTACCATGTTATAGATGAACACTTTGAAACTAAACACGATATCATGAATACGGAAAAATAACATCTCAACAAATTAGTTTAGGGAATCCCGAAAAAAACTGAAAAAGAGTCATATGTGGCTTACTTGAGTGTTGATAGTTGACCTGATAGATCTGATAATAATAAATATGATGAATGATGGTGGAAAAACGAGGCTAGAGGGAACAACTTCAACAAATCAATTATATGTTTTTCGAGCAAGAGAGATGAGTAGCAAGTTTCCAGATCGAAAAAAATGGAATGACAAAATACTGGGTGCGATAAATCATTTAAATGATTTATCACATCGATTATTTAATAACCGTCGTGATAAACTATTTTTTTTGTTTATAATGTTAATTACTTAATAACCGATGCAGAAAACTATTTTTCACATCAGTTATTTTATAATTGAAACGGTAAAGCGCTATGCTTTCCTTTAATACGTCCGTTATAAAATAATCAACATGATAAAGTGATGAGATTTCCTTTATAATGTGGTTTATTTTATAATAGTCGTGATAAACCGTGCCAGATTCAATTTTAACACCAGTTATATAATAAACGACATAAAAAAGAAAATCCTTGTATATTTTATGTTGATTATAAAATATCCTACATAAAATATAGATCATGATCGATATATTTCAGTTATTAAAATAACTGAAGTGATATATAGATCATTAAAGGTTTTCATGTTTGTTATATAGAATCGACGTAAAAAATGCCAACGTGTTAACCATTTTTTCAATTAGTGACTTATAATGAATTGCACAAATTTAATAGGTTAATATGACTTGTTAGGGTTAATCAAATATTATTTTTGATGGAAACAATTTTTAAATAATTTAACACAAATAAAATACTAAATAGTGTCAAAAATAGACATAAATGATTTTTTAAAACAAATACTATATTATTAAATTATACAATACTCCTAAAAATATGAGGATCATCCTAAGAACATATATAATAATATTTATGTCATTAATGAAAAACTTGTCATTCTATTTAAATTTTATATTATGTTTATTAACCATTTATTATAATTTTACAATAATACATGGTAAATGTTAATCTATTTAACTAAGAGTTAAAACTAAAATATAAAGTCTATATGGTGATCTAAACCTATCTAAAACCAATTAGTTATGGGTTTTTTGACCCATCCCCACATTAGACTCTAAATAAATAATTTTTATGCCATTATAAATCTAATATGATTGTATAATAAAATAATATTTCATCCTTTTCCTAAAGTGACCCTCACCTCTCTTATAAAAGGGTACTTCCACTTCTCTAAAAATCACCCCTCAAAATATATTTGGATCAGCCAAAACTGGCTCAAATATCATCCCATCTACCCTCAATTTAACTGAGAGGCCTTACTTTGATTAAAAATCTATCTTATGGAGCCCTTTTGATCAACTCAAAAGGAAACACCCGAAGAAGATGTTGTAATTTCACCAACTCTTTAAAAGTTATTTTCTTCTTCCACTTTCTATTTCATTGTCGTTTCCATACCAAAATAATAAATAGATTACCATATACATATTGTGATGTCATTATAAATATGGTACAACATTACTCATTATTCAATCCATCCTATCAATGATAAGTCACCATACGTGCATACGTATGGCTTACCATCTCCACGTCATGGTGTAGTTTGTTATTCAAACACATAATTATTTGGATGGGTATAATAATGAGTTTAACTGATATAAATAATAAATATAACATGTTAAGGATTCTTTATATATGATATACCACCTAATTACATAATATTTCACAATCAATATAAGGATATTGTCGCTCGTGCGTACGTAAGGATTACCATCTCCAAGAACACGATGAGATTAATTCCCCATCATAATAATTCAAGAATAATTTTCATTTTATGATTAAAAATAATTTTTAAGAACATAATATCATTTTGTATATGAATAAAATACATCATATAAATAACAAAGTTGGCTTATGTAACCAAGAATAAAAAGGAAAATGAATCAGTTAACATAAAAACAATGATACTATTGAAATATTATTAACAAAATAATATTAGAGGATCCTATATAATATCATATTTAGGTACGCAATTATTGTATAATTTAATAACAATGATTTTACAATTATACAAGGGGTTAATGTACCTTGGATCAAGGAAAAGAACAAGTTAAGTGTCAATTCTACAATCTCATCATTACCCAAGGTTGTTTATATGTGATATCTACTCGGACCTCTTTGTCATCCAAATCCATGGTTCTTAAAATTGTATTTCAAAATAGTTTTACTATTTTCTAGAATATTTTTAAAATTAATTAATACCATTGTTTGAATTTTTATAATATTTTTATAAAGGAATATTTCTATCATTTTCCAAACATGGTCTTTTATGAACTTTTAGAAACAATTTAGAAAAGAATGTTTTTTTAATTTATATGGCTGGTACGACTATTTTCCACCATTATAACACCTGAGAAGCTTCTCTTACAAGCTTATAAGAATGTTTTTAAAATAATTTTTTTCATTTAAATTTACATAACTTTTAAATGATTCCAATATAAATAGAGATATTTATATCAAATAGTTTTTATTTCAATTATGTCAACATCCTTTGTTGGATTTTACTCTTGTTTAATGTATATTTATAATGATACAACCTTCCATATTGTATTGAAGGTTTTGTGATATGTACGTCTGTGAATAAGGTATTTTTATACCATTCCTAATTTATGGTTAATGTATTTAAATTTATTATGCTTGTTTTAATATGAATTTTTATGTTATTTTTCATCATTTTCTTATGAGGAATGCATTGAACATAGTAAGTGATAGGTGGAGCCCGCTATAGCTCTTCGATTAATTGGTAGGTCTCATGAGACAAACTAGTGTATTGGCACAAGGAAATGAGAAAATATTATTTTTTGTCTTGGCACGAGGCCTTGACTATGTGGTTATGATGTCCCACATTATGTATTCCATCATTATGAAATTGGATATTGATATTACATGTGATTATTCAAATAGTAGAATATCCATATGAATAAGTAAATGGCATTATTTGGTTTATCTTTTACATGTTATGTATATGTTTAATATTAAAAGGCTTGTGTTTTAGTCTTATAAATTTCCTTAAATGTTTATGCTTATTTATGAATGTTTCTGTTATATTCTTATCCTTACTGAGAACCTCATATCACCTTTTTATTTGTTTTATTTTTTCCCTAGATGCGAAGAATTATATTATGACTGACGATTAGAGATATTATAAGGGATATGAATGTGTAAAAAAGATACAATGTTGTTGTTGTTTTTATTTTATAATTTATTCTAAAACATATGTATACCTAGTACATCCATTGCTACAAAACTGATCGGTCTTTTGGGATTTGATACCATGTGATCATGCTAATGTTATGTAAGAATGAACCGACTCTATGTAAATGGGGTTGGGGCATTATAGTTGGAATCATAGGAAGTTTATTACAATCCTTGAATTCAAGATTTAGAAATATTCTTATAATATAACTTTTCCCAAAGATAAAAATTGAGGATTAGCATAGTAGAACTTCCTAGAATTTTGGTAATGTAGAGATTTTGTGAGTTTTTGAGGAAATAAATATTTATATGGATATGAGTATATAATGGTGGATCTGGAATAGATTTACCTAGTACTGAAAACTCTGACAATGAGTTACAGGCTTAACCCGTGGTATCTTCATACAAGACAATGGGACTTGCAGCACCATTGGTTACAACACTCTCGGGGGATATACATTGGATAATAAAAATTTTCATTAAAAACCATTATAACGGTTTTATAAGTATATACATCCTCAAAGAAAACATTTTTATGAATATGGATTATATCCTTAAAATATTCAATTTATGTTAAGTTTTTTACAAGTTTGGAATTATGTTTTGCGATTTATAAACTAATATAGTGAATGTAACTGTTTAGAAATGGATCCTAGTGGAAGAAACGAAACCCGTACCAATGAATTTAAACCATGTAGGGATTTACCTCCTACTAATGATAATTACAGTAGATATTGTGATGTAACTAGTGCTGATCATCTTATCACCATAATGGCAAAACTCACTCAGGTTAGGAATAATAACCTTACCAATATGTAGCACCATGATCCACAACGCGTAGGATCAATGTTAGACAGATTAATTAGGAAAAAACCAAAAAAAATCAATGGGACTACAAATCCATTTGTAGCTGAATAAAAGATAAGTTCTTTAGAGAAAATATTTTCTGATTTGGGGAGTAGCGAAATGGAAAAAGTTGGCATGGAATTTTATCGCCTCACGAGAGATGCAGATCAATGGTGGTCATTAATTCAAAACAAAAAAGAAGATGAAGAAGTATAAAATATAGAATGGAGGGAGTTTAATGATTTTTTCATTGAAAAGTACTTTCCTCATGACCATTGAGGGGATATGGAATGGAAATCTCTTGAGTTTGAGGAAAAAAGAGGATGAGAATGGTGAAATGTATAAGGCTAACTTTACATGGTTAGTAAGTATTGAAACAAATTATATACGTAACCCACATAGTATGATTGATCAATTATATGATGGGTTAAAACCATTTATTCTTCAAACATTAGTCTCACAATCCTTCTCATCATATGAAGATATTGTCTCATGTTCTTTAAAGATAGAAAAATTATTCTCTATGTATTACAACATTAACAAAAAGTAAGAGAAGAAGAGATCTATTGAAAACTATGAGATGGAAAAAGGGGAAGAAGGGAAAATATGAATTTTCATCCTGTAGTCAATGTGGGAAAAAACTCCTTGGTACTTGCCTAAATGGAATGGGAGCCTGATACAAGTGTTGTGAAAAGGTTCATCAAACTCGTGATTACAAAGAAAAATAAAGAGGTTGTCAATGTTGAATGCTATAATTGTAGAGAAATGGGACATTATGAAAAAGAATGTCCTAAACTCAAAGGAAACATAAATCAAAAAAGGACATGAGAGAAAGGAAAAGCTTATGGGATCACTACTGCTGAGGTTGAAGCTTCGAAATCCATGGTGATAGGTAATTTAACGGTTTCCTAATTTTTAGACAATGCTTTATTTGATTCTGGATCATCACATTATTTCATATCATCCCAATTTTCTAAGAAAATTAGATATTTTCAATTTGATTTAACTAGGGAGTTGTCAGTCAAAATTTCTAGGAGAAGTATCATTACAACATTGATTTTTTGAATTAGTTATTATTAGGTCATATAAATGTTCTTTATCTACTGATATCATCTTCATAGCCAAGATTGTATTAGATATAATCCTCAGAATGGATTGGATTTTGGACCATGATGTGAATATTTATTGAAAGAAGAAGGAGGCTACAATTTTCATTTATGATAAGGATTAAATTATCATTAAAGATGAAATTTTACCACATAATTTTTATCTAGATCTACCCATATTAGCTCTACTAAATTCAATTATAATGGAGGAAGAAAATGAAATGACTATTGGTGAGGAAAGGAATGATCAAATAGAGGACGTACCTATTGCGTAAGAATGTGTTGATGTGTTTCCAGAGGATTTAACTAGACACCCTCTAGAATGAGAAATTGAATTTTCCATTGATTTAATTCTGGGTTCAAGGCCCATATCAAAGGCCCCTTTTTTAATGGACACTATGTAATTAGCCGAACTAATGAAACAACTACAAGAATTGAGTAAAATAGATTTATACGAAATAGAGTTTCTCCATTGGGAGACCATGATCTTTTTATTAAAAAGAAATATGAATCTATGATATTTTGAATTTAATACAAGGAGATTAATGCTATAACAACAAAGAAAATGTATCCCCTACCTTTCATTGATGAATCTGTGACCAAATTCTTGGAGATCAATATTTTTCAATGAATTTCCTTCGATCCGGATATCATCAGTTGTGTGTGAAGAACTAAGACATTCTGAAAACAACATTTCGAACTAGGTACGTGCATTACGAGTTTACAGTAATTACTTTTAGAATAAATAATGTAACCTTTGTTTTCATTGATCTAATTAATAAATCTTTCAAGGAATATATTTATGACTTTCTAGTGGTATTTATTGATGATATCTTTTTTTACACAAAAATCTAAAAAGATCAGGAAAATCACTTGCGCACTGTTCTAAAAACCCTAAGATGAAATGAATTATATAGGGTTTTTAGTAAGTGTGAATTATATCTTTAATAGATTTCTTTTTTTGTCCATTTTATCTCTAAGGATTGAATCTTTGTTGATCCTTCAACAACCAAGGAAATCCATGAATGGCCAACATCAAAAAGTATAACTGAGGTACGTAGTTTTATTGGTTTAATTGGTTATTATTGGCGCTATGTCCATAATTTTTCTCTATTGGCTAACCCATAAACCAAACTCAACTATAAAGGGTTAAATTTGTTTGGAAAAAAGAGTGTGAAAATTTTTCTGAAGAACTAAAGATATGATTAGTCTGTGCTCCTATATTGAATCTAACTTCGGGGAATGATGGCTTTGTTATTTATAGTGATGCTTCAAAGAAAGGAATTGGTTGTGTCCTTCTGCAGAATGATATAGGTATTGCATATACATCATAGCAGCTAAAAATTTGTGAACAAAACTATCCCACACATGATCTTGAGTTATAAGCTGTAATATTTTCTTTGAAGATTTGGTGACACTATCTCTATGGTAAAAATGTGAGGTATATACCAATCACAAGAGCTTGAAGTATATTTTCTCACAAAAAGAACTCAACATGAGCCAAAGGTGAAGGCTCGAGCTACTCAAGGATTACGATTTAACTATAAAATATCAGTCAGGGAAGGCAAATAAGGTGACAGATGTGTTGAATAGAAAGGATCATGGATTTGTGAACAAGATGAGAGTTGAAAGGGAACCTCTGTTCATGGATCTAGTGAATATGGATAATGTAATAATCGTGGAAGGTGGAAAATCAATACTTTTTAAAATGGTTTCCAAACCCTCTTTACTAGAAAGGATAGAAATTTCTTAGACTGATGATGAGGAGTTTTAAAATAAAATTAAAGCTGTGAGTGATGGTAGATTGATTGACTTAGTATATGAAGATGGAATTATGAAATTTGGGAAGAGACATTGTGTTCAGATATACCTGACGTAAAAAGTGAATTTTTGGATGATGCTCATAGCTCCAATTTCTCTACACATCCTGGTAGCTCAAATATGTATTGGTATTTGATAGAACATTTTTGGTGGGACAACATGTAGAGGGAGATTGATGATTATGTGTCAATATGTATGGTTTTTCAATATGTTATGTCTGTGAGAAAATATCCTGGAGGAGTCATGAAAACTCTTAACATATGTTAGTTGAAATGGGATGATATTATGATGGGTTGTGTTATGGGGCTACCAAAGACTCCAGGAAGGAATGATGCATTATGGTTCATTGTTGATTTTCTTACCAAGTCATCACATTTTCTTGCTATAAGAGATGATTTACCACTTGAATGATTAGAAAGAATATATATTAATGAAGTTGTATCACTTCAAGTTGTACCTATATATTTTTTATCATGATCCGTTTTTTACATCATGATTCTGGAAATGTCTTCAGAAGGCCTTGGATACTGAACTACATTTGAGCACTACCTATCACCCTCATAACAATGGTCAATTTGAACGGACTATTCAATCCTTATATGACATGTTGAGATCTTTCTCATAAGACTTTCAAGTTTTGTGCGATCAAAATATACTTATGTTAGAATTTTCCTATAATAATATCATCCATTTAGATATTCAGATGGAACCATATAAAGAATTATTTGGAAAGAGATGTGCACAACAACGTTTTGGGATGATGTTGGTGAAAGAAAACTCATAGGACCAGAACTTGTTGAGGAAAAAATGGAAAATGATAAGGTTATCCAATCCCACATCAAATCATCTCAAAGTAAGAAAAAGAGCTATCCCAATAACCGAAGGAAGGATTTAGAATTTCAAGTAGGAGATCATGTATTCTTGAAGGTATCTCTAAGGAAGGGTGTTATACAATTTGGTAAGAATGGTAAATTGAGTTCCAGGTACATCGGACCTTTTGAAAATCTTAAATGAATCAGAGTTGTAGCTTATCATTTGGAAATGTCGCCAAGTCTCTCCAAAGTTCATGATGTGTTACATGTATCACTGTAGCCAAAATATATGCCTGGCCCAATGCATGTACTCACTTATGAAGAAATAGAATTAGAACTTGGCATGTCATATTGCAAAGAACCTATTAGAATTCTTAATAATAGAGAACAAGTGTTGCGAAACCAGATGACTCGTCTTAAGAAAGTTCTATGGAGAAACTATAATATTGAAGAGGCAACATGGGAACCCAAGGAACATATGATAAAGAACCACCAGAATCTTTTTATGTAGTAATATTCTATAAATTTCTTGGAAGAAATAATTTAAAGAAGGAGATAATGTATCACCACAAGCTTCCACGGTACGTTTCCCTTTGAATAATGCAATATCTTGCGTTGTACGCAACATGGAGTTTTAACCCACCACGACCAATGAAACAAGCCATTATGAATAGTAAATCCCAATTTTTGAAATTTTCGAAATTTTATTTTTCAAAATGAAATTCATTTTTGGATTCGTAATATCTAAATTATCATAGGGTGGACTTTTTATATTTTTCCTGAAAACATTCAATTTTTTATGAATAGTGAAAAACACGGTGTTATTGCTTAAAATCAACATTTTATTTAAATAATTAATTATATTACTTAAATTTATATTAGGTAAAAATGGGAACATAATACATATATATATTTAATGTAATTAATTAGATTCATTTTAAAAAAATATTAGATATATAAAATTTTATTGAACTTTTTACTGTCTTTTACCCACCTTCTAGGTGCATTTGAAAATTTTCATAAAACTTAATTTTACCACTTTTGTGAATTTTATTTCAAAAGTATGAGAGGCATGGTTGACATCAGTATGTAAAATGTTTCTCCATAAGATGAAAATAATTTTGGTCAATAGTAACTTTTGAGTTTTATTTACCACAATTTAAAGTAAAATAGGGTAATTAAAGGTAAATATTTATATTATAACTACCCTAACAAATGTCTTAATTATATTGTATATGTTTTTTTGGTCCAAAATCATCCTTATGAATAAAATATGATCCTTCTAGTCCACATGTAATAGATTAGGACATTTATTATTATTTTATTTAAAGAAGAGTTAAAAGTGATAAATTTAAATATTAATAACTAATCCATTTTGAATATAGGGTTATAGATAAGATGAATTCACCTATAAATATTAATTCGTAAGATAACAATATTTACATCATAATGGTATTTTATTTATAATTTTTAGACATTAAGTTATTAAATTTATTTATGACACAACGATGATGTAGAAATTAGATTATTAATGAAGGAATAAATTAACTGATATTATAAATATCCAAATAAATATAAATTGATACTTTTGATGAATTTTCAAATATTGTAAATGTGATAGGTTTTTCACATCATTTTTCAACCCAGGCATTCCAAAACCATTTTCTATAACCTAATATATTACAAAATTCAGATGAAACATTATTTTTTCTAGGTGATGATGTCACTTGATTCTCGATTATATTCTTCATAAAAAACATCAAAAGTTTCCTATTTCACAATCAATACTTTATTGATGTTTTTATTCATCTTCATTGAGGTATTGTTTGACTCAATAATTTTTTATTGAATCTTGTTATATATTTGTTCATTTGCTTTCATATTCTCACTGAGATCTTCAATCATCTATTCATGTTCATAAATACATAGTTTGTAACTTAAGATCTCTTGAATGTATTAATACTCATGTTTGATGGCATATTTTCTTTATTTACAGACATCTTTAGTTTCATTCTTTACCATTCTGATTTATTTAATAAGAGATTTTATTTTCCCTATTACATGAAAGAATTCATATTCTATTATGATTCTCCCTATAAGATTAATCAACTCCATTTATTCAATATTTTATGATTATTCAACATTATAAACATTTGAAATAAATGTTATAACCCTTTATAAACATTCAACTTCTATTGAATTGTTTTCATTTGAGTCAAATTCACATTTCTTACTCAACATACTACTCTTATTTCTAGTAAACATCATATTTAATTTTTCCGATGACTTTTTTATTTATCAATTTTCTCCCACTTATTACACACTGGTTTTTCATTGGAATCATCTATATATTAACCAAATTATTCTTGTGAATATTCATAAAAAAAAAATTTCAATTCCACCACACTCAAAAAATATAGAATGAAGTTTAACTATATAATTTCATCTTCCTCTTTGATAGTTCATGGAAATAAAATACATGATTTTATCCTTAAGCTCATCATCCTAATTACCTTCAGAGTCACAAGGATAAACATCTTAATCATCATGAATAGTTATCATTATCATGGATTAAAAATAAATTTTCATATTTAATATTATTTATAAAAATTGGAGATTTTCTCACATCATAAGAAACATGAAATTTATGCAATTCATCAAAATATATATCATCATTATCTTCTAAAGTTTATATTATACAATGAAACATTCTTGGGATGTTTTAAGTAAGTCTCTTCACAATTTTAGAATATTCATAGAGATCTAAAAATCCTATATTTTTTAAAATAATTTCATTTACACTGGTAATGTATTCATAAATTTTATCTTTACCTCTAAATATGATTTATTCATACTTACTAAGATGTATTTGTAGATTTTCTTACTTTAATTTAGTATTCCCTTCAAAAATAGTTCCAAATTGTCCCAAGTACTTTTTGAAGTATTGAGGCCCATTATAGTTGAAATTTTTTTCTCTGATCAGGAAATAGAGATTGAATTTGTAGACATTCCATAAGCATATATATTTCTTTTATCATCCAACGTATGAAAAGAATCATTCTAAATATGTAGAAACCTAGTAGAAGAAGCATAAACAACATTATATAGAAGAGATAAGATATATGTAATCATCTTATTTATGCATCCAAAATAATATTTTCAATCAAATTTTGGAATTATTACACTTTTGAAATAATTGATATTATCCATGATAAGTATCAAACAACATAACCATCCTCTAATTCCAATTGATGTTACAATATACCAAAAAGAAATGAGAAGTTGAGGGTGTTGAATCATTTGTTCACGTTTTATAATTATCAATATATTTTGAAACATTAATCATATAACATATTTAGATTTATTTATTTATCAACTTTTTAGTGAATAATCATGAACGAAAATTATGAAAGGATGTAAAAAAAACAATATTTACAAGGTTCCACCTTTGTGTGTGGACCTACATCCTTCCAAATGTCACTCCCATTGGTTTATGGAAATCTACTATTATGAAGATTTGAATACAACTTGTTCCAACTATAATTAGACAAATTTTATATTAGAATAAGTTTGATTATATTTTGTCTCCTTAGTTTAAAAATTTTACATAAAAATATATTAAAAACAAATGAGTAAGATATTGTTAAATTTTATCCAAAAAAGAAGATCATTATGGATCCTCCGTCTGATATGAATGGATTAGATTCTCTCAATCTGATAAGGTCATTATGATTCTCCCTTAATCAATCTACACTTCCAAAAATCTACTCAAAAAATCAGTCTCTTCATCCTCAGTCTTATTGAATTAATATGAATATCTCATTACAATGAAACCATTATAAATATTTAAAGAAAAATCCCTACTTGAATGCTCAGTACAATATTCTTCTTTCTGATTGAATAAATAAGATAGACTCAATACAATGAAACCTTTCTCAATCTGAAAAACTCAGTATCTCCTCAAATTAATAATACAATATTCCTCAATAAGATAGACTCAATATGAGAGACTCAACACTATCAAACCATATTCAATATAAGAAACTCAAACTGTACTCAAATGAAAAATATAATCTCCCTCCAGCTGATTGAATCAATAAGATTTCATTTTCTTGGAAACAAAATAATTAGGTTTTTGATTTTCTTTTAAGATTTTAGTCTAAGAAACAAATTCACTTGAATTATTAAAGTCAACACTTATATCACATACGTGAAAGATACTATGATGAAATGATATGAGAAAGTATTTATAGGAGACTTCAAAATGGAATAGAGGGAAATTTAAAAACCTTCCCCACTTCCTTATAATTCAAAATGCTAGCAAACTCTGACATTTAAACATCATCACTGACATCATAAAACCTTCTCATATTTCAACAATATTTACGCATTTATTATTATCAATTTTTACAATATAGAAACCTTATAAAACATATTGAATCATATTTTTGAGAATTCTTCATAATAATCATTCCAAAAAATTTACATATCTTCTGTCTGGTGTAACTTATTAAACATAAATAAAATGTATCTTCCTCATGTTATTATGATATAATATTCTTTGTAAACTCATTATGATCTGCCTTTAATTCTATTCTCATTGAGATATGCTTTTATTTATCAGTTTATTGCGATCTTCCTTTGTTTCACAGATCAATTCCATCTGAAATTATTTCACTGCTAATTATGATATACCTCTCTTTCTCATCTCATTACGATATCACTTTCATCTCTATCTCATTATGATCTAACTTTCTTTCCCATATCAGTACAATCTTATTGACAATCCTTCTCATATTCAATCTAACAGAATCCTCATTATGATGGAATTTCCCATTATGATGGAAATCTAATTATTCTTATTTAACCCTGATGAAGGAAACCATTCAATTATGAATCCACGTAGAAACATTTAAATTCTTCAAAACTCATCATCTTTCCACTTTATATCTTCTAAAAAAATATAATTAATGTACTTCTGGATCAGATACAATCATTACTATTCCACTATTTCTTCAAATTCTCATATTACAATAGTTTTCATGATTTGTTAGAACATTATTACTAGAAATGGATCATTTTATTTGGTTAGAAATTTTGAGAACATTCTAACTCATATTGTTTCTTTCTTTAACAAACATCTTTAGTGTCATTACAAATTAATCACTCACCAAATTCTGAATTTCTGACAAGTGTCATTTCTGATGGATATTAATCAGTAAAATGATCGACCTAAGACTGATTGTGCATCTGTTCATCGAGTTTATATTTTTTACCACATATATTTATGGGGCTACATAGTCTGATACATTGAACCTGGTGTTACTCAATATTATCTTTGGATTCTGATATAAAAAGTACCTTAAAAGACAGAAAATGCATCCCCCTCTTTATCTTTAGGTTATAAAATTAAAAAAAATTCAACATTCTATATGTACTTTATATGATGAACTGGGCCCATTTAAAAAATGGAAAACCATTATTACAAAAAAATCGCCTTTTTTCTATAAAAAGAAAAACATTGTAAAAATAATTTATCACAAGTGTTATTCAATTATTGTTTGATATCATCTAATTTTTTTGTCATATAATGTTTTTTAAACTAATATGTTCATCAAATAAATATTCCTTCAAATTATTACTCACCAATATTTCTATATCCTTTTATTTAAATATATTTTCTAAATATTTTAATAATCATTTATAAAGAAAAATCATCCACATTTACAGGTCAAACACTTATTAAATTCACTTATTTTGTGATTCTATAAAACATTTGATCCATTATTTCATTTTAGTGAATCATATAATCTATACTTGGCTTATAGAAAACCAGTATTTATTCTTTTATTTTTTTAGTCCCATTTTGTGTAATATAAATTTTCCTTTAAATGGTATAATTTTTTTAATTACTGAATCACGATAAAAAAATTTATATCGTTATAAAAATAAAATAAATATATTATATTGTAATTTTTAACATAATTTAGATTTTATAGTCTGTATGAATATCCAAATTAACATCATGATATTAATATTATTTTCAAAATAAAATATGGTAATATATTTTTATGTTTTTCATAGTGGGTTCTATTCTTATTTAACAACTGAAATAATCATTTTTATTTAAATTTCATTGGTTATATGGTACCCATGTATATTTTATTCCATAAACATTTATGAAATAATGATCATTAATTTTGATTGGTATGTTTCAAGTAAATGGTTAACATTAAAAAACTATAAAATAAATCACATTCTCTTATAAATATTGATAGAATTAATATAAAAAAATGTTGGTGAATTTATGGTTGGGGTAAAGTTACTATTATAAACAATTATGAAATTAAAGTTGGAAAAAGGAATGTATAACTTTAGAGTGTTCTACATAGAATTCCCTAGTCTACAATTTATAGGATCTTTATCTCCAGGACATATATAAATCATAATAAGATTTTTTTTTTTCTTTCACTAGGAGACACAATGATTTACATAATTACATATCTAAAAGGGGAAATCCAATGTCACTATACATTATTTCTAGGAAACCAATCCAATTATATAAAAAAATTATATTGTTTTAAAAATAAACTTAATAGTATTATTTATTAAAAAATTTTAAAAAAAATATTTTTTATAGATTAATCATTGTGGAAATAATAATAAATTATTTACTATGGATGAATAATGATAATTTAAAAAATATTACTTGAATATTATTCCATATTTCCAGGTGGACAATAAATGATTCAATGTAACACCCAGAAATTTTCTAAGAAAGATTATTTTTAATTTTATTGATTTCTTCTGTTGTACGCTACACCATGATTAGCATGCTCTATACGCAACACTGTATTAGCTTGTTGTATATGCAATGTTGTACTTGGCTTGGGTGGCACGTAAAAGCGACCTTCCTCAATAGCGTATGTTTTACGCAATACTGAGTATCACTAAACAATAATATATTGTTATGATATTAATATGAAGTAGCCATTATGAATAGTATTAAGTACAAATTTAATTTTATAACATTATCATTCATCATACAGATATTCTAGAACATGGTAGGAGAACAGAATCAATTTTTCTTATAAAATATGTACTTTTTCAAAAATGCATTTTTTCCACCTTTTGATGGCGCACCCACTAAAAATGTAGTTTTTGACATGTTTATGAGTTCAATTTGACAAAATAAACTTATTAATTTTAATAAGTATATAAAAATTTACTCTGGGTAATTTTTAATATTTTTCTATTAACGTTCATATTTTGATGAACTAGCCATTATGAATATTTTCAAATGTTTTAACTTTTAGAACCTGTTTTCTCAACAGCGGGATTAATTTTAAATTAAATACTATAAATTATGTGTTTGGAATTTGGAAAAATGGATTCCATATTTGGAATTATTAGGTCCAAATATTCTTAATAAGCTACTTTTTAGTTTTAGACATTATGAATAGTAACTATGGTAAATTCTATTTAATACAGTTAAAGCTAAATCAAGTAATTAAGGGTAACAATAATATTATAAAATTACCCTAAAACTTTTATTAATATAATTTGATGATTATAATTCTTCATTAAATATACTTGGGTCTACATGGTATCTTTTGGAACCCACATGGATGTGATTAAGAACTTTAATTTATTTTATTTAATGAAAGATAAATAAGACTCACTCAAAATTTATTAATTAAAGTATTTTTAATATATGGTTATAAAGAATATAAATTAAATTATAAATAATCATCTGGAATATAAAATGTTTTATTTCATCATGGTAACTTATTTTTGATTTTTTAGAAATATATAATTACCTTATTACCTTATACATTAATGATGTAGAAATTATTTTTTCAGTGAAAAATCAAAAACATAGTTTTTATTAAAATAATAATACACATCAAAAGGACCCTAAACTTGACCAAAACATATTTTTCGAGTATATATACACCATAATCATCCAAATGTGGACTTGTGGACCATTTGGAGCCTTATAAAACAGATTATGACATTTATATTATTTTCTTTTATATAATGTCAATGTTGTCACCTTCATAATTTAATAAAATTATCATTATAAAAGTTGGGTTTTTAGAATATAATTTCTAATAAAAGTATTATTATGAAATATATTAAATTTATCATCATTATAGTATTTTATTTTTTATTTTTATGCAACAAATATGTATATTAACTAATTATACAAAAATGTTGTAGTAATTATATTATTAATAGAAATATCAAATAAATTGTTTTAAAAATATTAAAATAAATATTATATGAACTAATTAATGTGATCCACGAATTTTATAGATTAATAAGACTTGTTAGGAAGCTATTAAATATTTTGGTTCGAATATATATTCTGTTTGTATTTTATTTAAATTCAAATAAATGAATAGTGTCAAAAATGAGACTATTGATATTTTATAAAAAAACATATTATTAACTTGTTTGAAAATCACAAGAAATGTTTAAAAATTACAAATAAAAATTTTTATCGTCTACCATGTCATAAATTATCCAATTAAGTAAAATTAAAAACACATAAATATGTATTTATAACCATTTAAAATTAATAAAATTACTACCACAAATAAAATTGAACAGATTAAATAAGGATAAATTAAAATGATAAGGTTTTAATAAATCAAAAACTTGTCCAAATTTTATTAGATGATGATAATACAACCCTATATTATCTCATATCCTAATTTGTGTCACATTGGAAGTTTTTATGTGGGGTTTGAGTTTATTATAAAATAATATTTTGGAGGTTTCTAAAAGTGCCCCTATACTCTCTTATAAAAGGGCACCTACTCCCTCTTCACTTCACTCCATTTTGAGACTTCATGCTCAGAAACACCCTACCAATTACTCTTTTCAACCTCTATAGTTTTATTATAGAGGTTCTGGATTCTGAAAAGGCCAACTATAGTGCCCTAAGAGGAAGTTTAAAGGAGGCACTTTGAGGAAGAGGTAATATCTTCTAACGATTCTGTAAAATTTATTTCTTTTTCTAATTCCTATTATTTTGTTGTTTCATTATAAATAAATAAAATAAGTATAATTAATATACAAATATGTTATTATAAATTTGAATTAACCCTATTTCACCTTCTACCCATCCTATGAAAAATGAAATTACCGTGCGTGCGTACGTACGGAATAATGTCTCCATGTCGTGGTGTAATCTTTTTTTTCATCAGCAACATACATGGATGGGTATAATTATGATATAAGTTACTATAAATATGATTATTTTAAAAGTTATATTGATTATGAAAAATTATACACCATACAATTCTATAAAATTCCATAATCATGGGAATGATATCATCGCTCATGCGTACGTAAGGCCTACCGTCTCCACAATGTGATTCGATTCGTTCTACATGATATTCAATGAAGAATGATTATATAAATGAATTTAATGAATTAATATGGTATATATTAAACTAATAAAATTATTAAAATGATATAGTTATATCCTAAAATGAGTAATACATATTTATTCTACCAAACATGTATAATAACATAAAATAGGTAACACCCGATTAATGAGTAACAATGAATTGTTACTAATAATCCGATAAGAACATGAACATATATTATATAATAAAAATAAATATTATCCTAGAATAATTCAATGAAATTATTTAAATAATTATACAGGAAGTTTAGATATGTACAAAGTAATCTGACCTAAGGTAAGGGACAATTATTCTAATCTCGTTCTTATCAGAGATTGTTTATTTGTAAGTATTTACTGGGGTTATATTTATCATCCATGTCCATGTTTTATAAAAAAAATTAAAAATCTTTTTAATATTTTAACACGTATTTTAATGTCATTTTTGCCTCTTTTTTACTTTTACTATGTGGTATGGAAGGAATCTTTCTTTTCATTACCATATGAGGTACTTTTTGACTTTTCTGACAAAAGTACAAGAAAAATGTTTTTTAACATATACGGTGTAAACAGATTTTTACGATTTCATATTGCCTTATTTACATAAATCTTATTTTATAATATTTCATGATAATTTTCAACGGGAATTTTTTCTTTTATGATTTCCTAGCATTTGGAGAAAAGAAAATGATTTTGAAGAAGAAATGATATTTTCCTCAAGAATTCATTTCAAGTGTTTATTCACAAATATTTTCCATATAATATTACATTCTTTAATATGGTTATGTTTTATGTATACTGTTCCTATTATTTATATGGTTTTAATTTTATTATGATGAAATGATATCTATTGTTTTATATAGATTATGTTATGATGGGATGATGTTTATGAAACCCATTTTATTCGTTGGGTTATGATGAATGGTTTATGTTTATTTTGTGGCACACCTACGAATGATTTCATTATGAGATAGGTGTGACCTATATATCCCTATAATTCATTGGATAATGATTTATATCTCATGAGATAAAAATGGCTAGAATGATAAGTAAATATGGTTCAGTAATAGAGGGATGGAATGACAAGTAAACCCGGTTCAATAATAAAATTTTTCCACTATGATGGTCTTGGAAGAAATGCATTGGCTACGATGGAAATCATATCATGTTCATACAGGTGTTCTACAATTACATGTTTTATTCCCATTCTATTTTATCATGGTTGATGTTCCTTTATGATCTATTCCTTATGCACTACCATGATTTAATTCACAACTCAATATTTTGGTGTTTAAACATTATGTTTATGTTTTGAAGTTCAAATGTATATGGTTTGTTTTATTTTATCCATGCATACCCTTATTGAGAATTTGATCTCACCCTTTATATTTTTTCTTTTCCCTAGAAAATAAATTAATGATTTTGGTATGGAAACAAAAGTGGAATATCTTTATGGGAGATGTTAATGATCATTCGCCATGATTAGATGATTATATTCCATTTTTTCAAAGACACTAAACTATTGCAGTCCTTAGGTTATGTTTTTGTTGTGTATTAAGTATTCCGAAAAAGTAATAAAATGTCGATATATGTCAAGAATGGGTCTCTACAGTTGCTATCAGAGGAAACAATTAGTTGACCTTTATAAACTATTATGCAAATACTTTACTGAGATCCCTAAAGATATTCCTATAGTTTGTATAGGGATGTCCCTAAGGTTAAGTATAAGTATATGATATAGTCCTAGAATTATGATAATGGTCATGAATAACCTAGGATTAAACCTATGATGTTAGTGATTGAAAGTACGCCAATTGATTATATTGTTTTCCTAGTATCATTTTTTCTCTCACGCTATTATTTTTCAGTTTTAGATAATGGCAGGAACCTGAAGAAACCATGTTAATGATCAACGCACTGGGAAATGCAATGATTATAATCCTAAACAACCAAATGTTATGTGAAATGGAGTAAAAAATCTTATTTCTATACTAACAAAAGATATGAATTATTATGGACTTCAACATGAGCAGAGAAGGGAACAATATTATATTGAGTCCTTCATGAGGTAATGCCTACATTCTTTTAGTGGGTGTTTTGGTCCACTTTTTGCTAAAAATGGATTAGTACCATTGAAAAGATATTTTCCATACTTCCCTATTCAGAAAATGAAAATGTTATTTTGGGTATTTACCATTTAGAAGGTGAAGCGGACCAGTGGTGGAATCTAATTAAGAATAAAAGGCCCCAAGATTAAATTGAACCCATAGAATGGGACCT
Organism: Viscum album; assembly: GCA_963277665.1. Lineage (NCBI taxonomy): Eukaryota > Viridiplantae > Streptophyta > Magnoliopsida > Santalales > Viscaceae > Viscum > Viscum album. The sequence goes on from OY728130.1 coordinate 1,180,375,978, forward strand.
GTTTAAAAACTTGTTTTTCAATAATTACTTCTCTAGTATTCTTTAAAAAATGATGGAAAAGCAGTTACATGAGCTTAAAAAAAGGTTGATGAATCTTTTGGTATATATGAGGTGAATTTTACAAGGATTTCATGGTATGCATCTGGCATTATCATCTAACCGGAAATTAATGTTGATCGATTCTTCAGTGGATTAAAACCAAGCCTTCTAAGGTCACTAGTAGTAAGAAACTTTTGCAGCTACGAAGAGATTGTGTGTTGTGATATCAATGTAGAACTGCAAGTTAGTGTTACATATCCATCTCATGGTTTTTACAAGAAACGAAATATGGAGTTCAAGGAAAAATATCTAAACTATGGAGAAAAGAAGAAAAATGATTCATTATTCTCAAAGTGTGGAAGAAGCATGGTGGAGACTATCTTAAAGGGAATAGAAAATGTTTTAAGTTTGGAAACGAAGGTCATCGTGTAGTTGAGTGTCAAAGTAATGGAAGAAAGGTAGCTAATGATGTGAATAGAGAAAAGACTACAGAGAATGCACTGCCAACACTTCAATGCTACAAGGGCAAGGAAATGTGGCATCATGCTAACCAAATCCCTAATCCAAGGGTTAATGATGATCGACATCAATAACCTTCTAAGGTAAAGGATAAAAGGGAAGTCACATGGTATCACAATTGGTGATTATGAATATGAAAATGTAGTGTTGGAATGATTAAGTGTATATGTAATGGGATTCCAAAATAGTGTTGTGGAATCTCATTTATAGTATTATAGAATATTGAAATATATATGTAATGTTTTCAATAATTGTATAGTTCCAGTAACCATGATAAGTTATTAAAATATTTTTGGAAACAAAATAATATGCACACAATGAATAGATAAGGAGAAAATAATATGTTGTATATTATTAATGAGCTCATAACTGATATAAGGACAAAGTGATATAATGATTTGAGTATATTGAATTTTTGGGATTTTGGTATGTGGAATGAGATAACATTTTATAGCATTCATGTTTTAACTAAGGTTCTATGGTAATTCATGTTTCAAGAGAATAAATGATTAATGTATTCAGATGTTTATAATATGACCAACAATATATATCTTATAATATATGGGGGATAAATGATTGTATTCACATGCTTGGTAGATGACCTCTCTAGTAATCTATTTCATTATACTATGAGATTGGACATAAGTATTTTGGATAAGCCTAAATATTGGAATGGATTAAGTTATACATCATATAGTATTGTTTATGGATATAAAATTTTGATATTATTTCTGATATGTAATACAAGTATAGTTTTAGAAAATGGATTGCCCATAGGATGAGCGACAACCTGTCGCATCAGACAGGGATGCAGGAATCGAACCCACTACCGAAGTGCTATATGCCTTTATCTCCTAACATTGGCCTACATGAAGTCCCTAGTTTCTAGAAATTAGTTTTATTTTATTAAGCAGTGTGATATATGAAGTAGAAGTCCATTTTTGTAACCATATACCATTAATATCACCATATATAGACTAATGAATATTTAATAACGTTTGCTAACACTTCTGAGGTAGATGGAATGACTCATCATTCTATCACATGATCTTATAACACTTCACAAATGAAAAATTCAACATAATTTCTTTAATATATGAAGTGGAATTTTTTTATGGAACGAGCAACAGTGAGATTGTACCAAAATCAAGTAAGTATTTCTTCTATTTCAAAATTTTCAATGTTAGGGTAATGATATTAAAAACCAAAAACGTTGTCCTAGTACCCTCATATCTAATGAATCATATGGTACCTTAGATCATTACAAATTTAAAACTTTGTGATTGTTGGATTTTTCAAAGCCATGATCTCTACCACTCTCCATCAGAACATGATGGTTATATTTCTCTTCCATATCCATATTTTAACCTATATTATTCTATGTGAAAACAGAGTGATGATTTAATTTGGGTAACCGTTACATTTCATACTTTAGTTTTAAAATTATGTTTTAGTATTAATTTTTACAAAGTGGGTTTCTATTAGAGAAACTTTTATGTTGTAAACAATTTTTAAAACTGACGAATTTCGAGGGCGAAATTCATTTTAAAGGGGGTAGAATGTAACACCTAGAAATTTTATGATAATGATTATTTTTAATTTTATTCATGACTTATTTTGTACACTAAAAAAGGAGAGCATGCACTATACACAACTCTGTATTAGCCTGTAGTATATGCAACACTATGTTTGGCTTATGTTGTATGCAAGAGAGACCTTCCTCAATAGCGTATGTTGTACACAATATCGAGTTTCATTAGACAATGGTATATTGGTATAATATTAATATGTAATAGCCGTTATAAATAGTATTAACCTCATTTTTAATTTTATAACATTTTAATTCATCTTACACAAATTTTAGAACATGGTATAAGAACAAAATTAATTTTTCAGATAAATTAAGTATTTTTCAAAAAATTCAGTTTTGCGGCCTTTTGATGGCGCACCCACTATAAATCAAGTTTTTGAACTTTTTATGAGTAAAATTTGACAAAATAAAATTATTAATTGTAATAATTATATATATTTATATTTGATGTTTCTTTTATATTTTTTGGTTAACTTTCATATATTGATGAATAGTAAAAATACGCTAAAATTTAATTAAGAACGATTTTTTTCATCAAGATAATTTATATTGTTATATTATAATATTTAATTGTTTTAAATTATAAATAGAATATATTTTGACCATTTAATTTTATTTATTTAATTCCTATTTATTTTACATTGAATTTATAGGTAAAAACATTTCAATCTTTTGTAATGTTTTAATTTTTAGAACCCGTTTTCTCAATAGTAAGATTAATTTTAAATTAAATACTGAAACTTCTATGTTTTCAATTTGGAAAAATTGATTTCATATTTGTAATCATTAGTTCCAAATTATGCTAATAGGATACTTTTTATTTTTAGACATTATGAATAGTAACTACGGTAAATTTTACTTTCTACAGTTAAATGTAAATCAGGTAATTAAGGGTAAAAATAATTTTATAAAATTATCCTAACACTTGTATTAATTTAATTGGATGATTATATTTCGTCCTAAAATATAATTGGGTCGAAATGGTATCTTTTGGAATGCACTTGGATGTGATTAAGTCCTTTAAATAATTTTATTTAAAGAAAGTGAAATATGTATCACTCAAATTTTAATAATTAAAGTATTTCTAATATAAGGTTATATAGAATATAAATTAAATTATAAATATTCATTTTTAAGATAAAATGATCTTTTTAATCATGGTAATTTATTTGAAATTTTTAAGAATTATATAATTACTTTATTATCTTATAAATTATTGATGCAGAAATTATTTATTTAGTGAAAAATCAATAACATAGTTTTTATTAAAATAATAATACCCATCAAAAGGACCCGAAACATGAAAAAACCTTATTGGTCGAGTATATATACCCCATAATAATCCATGTGTCTTCTTTTGAACAATTTTTAGCCTTATAAAACATATTAGGACATTTATATTATTTTGTTTTAAATGATGACAAAGTTGTTACCTTCATAATTTATTAAAAATTTCATTTTAAAAGATCGGTGTTTTAGAATATAAATTCGACCAAAATATTATTATGAAATATATTAGATTTATTTTAATTGTAGTACTTTATATTTAATTTTTATGAAAAAATATTTATATTAAATAATTATACACAAATGTTGTAGTAATTATTTTATTAAGAGAAATATCAAATAAATTGTATTAGAAATATTAAAATAAATTTTATATGAACTAATTAATGTTTTAAAGAATTTAATAGATTAATAAGTCTTGTAAAAAATCTATTAAATAGTTTTTTTAATATATCTTATGTGTGGATTTTATTTAAATTCAAATAAATGAATAGTGTCAAAATTGACACTATTGATATTTTATAAAAATATCATATTATTAAATTGTTTAAAAATAAAAAAAACATTAAAAATTACAAATTAAATTTATATGGTCTAACATATCATAAAGTATCTGATTGTGTACAATTAACAACACATAAGTATGTATTTATAACCATTTAAAATTTATAGCATTATTACCACAAAAAAATTAATTAGATTAAATAAGGATTAATCAAAATGATAAGCTTTACAATTAACTAAATACATGTGTAAATTTACTTTTATTATGATATACAACACTATCTTATCTTATATCCTAATTTATGTAACTTTTAAATTTTTTAAGTGGGTTTTGAGTTTATTATAAATTAAAATTTTGGAGGGTTCCAAAAGTGCCCCTATACTCTCTTATAAAAGGGCACCTACTATCTCTTCTTTTCACTCCATTTTTTACATTAATGTTAACCCAAACCCTACCAATTACTATTATAAACCTCTATAGTTACATTATTGAGGTTCTGGTCTTCTCAAAAGACCATCCCTAGTGCCCTAAGATGATGTTTAAAGGAGGCACTTCAAGGAAGAGGTAATATAGTCTACCGATTCTTTCAAATTTATTTCATATTATATTTCCTATTATTTTGATGTTTCATTATACAGTAATAACATCAATATCAATAAAATACGAATATTTTATTATAAATATGAAAGAACCCTATTTAAACTTCTACCCATCCTACTAAAAATGAAATCATCACGCGTGCGTATGTACAGAATACTGTCTCCACCCCGTGGTGTAATATTTTTTTTATCACAAACATACTTGGATGGGAATAATGATGGAAGAAATTTCTATATATATTATTATTTTAAATTTTATATTTATTCTGAAATATTATACATCAAACACTTCAATACAATTCCTCAATCATGGGAATGATATTATCGCTCGTGAGTACGTACGACCTACCGTCTCCAAGATGTGATGCGATTCATTATACATGATCTTCATTAGTGAATGATTATATAAATGAATTTGATGAATTAATATGATATATATTATACTAATAAAATTCTATAAATGATATAGAGATAACATAAGAAGAGGAATACATATTTTTTTCAACAAAACATGTATAATAAAATGAAATAGTTAACACCCGAATAATGAGTAACAATGAAATGTTACTAAAAAACTGATAAGAACACGACCATATTTTATATCATAAAAATAAATATGATCAAGGAATAAGTCGATTACATTATTAAATAATTATACAGTTTGTTTATATACGTACAAATCATTCAGAATTAATATAAGGGAAAATTATTCGAATCTCGTTCTTATCCGAGATTGTTTATTTGTAAATATTTATTGGGGTTATATTTATCATCCATGTCAATGTTTTATAAAAAAAGTTTTCATAAAGTTTTTACTATTCTTCCATGTATTTTTAAAGTAATGTTTACCTATTTTTGACTTTTGCTACGTGGTTTGGAAGGAATCATTCTTTTGTTTTACCAAACAAGGTATTTTTGACTATTCCAGCAAAAGTACAACAGTTTTTTTTAACTTATACGACATGAAAAGATTTTTATAATTTCATAACGCCTTATTTACATAACTATTATTCTAAAATATTTCATTATTTTTGCAATAAAATTCTTTTCTTTTAAAACTGCACAACATTTGGTGAAAAGAAAATGATTATGAAGAAGAAAATATATTATCCTCACGAATTCATTTAAAGTGTTTATTCCAAACCCTTTTCCATCTAAGATTATATTATTTAATATGGTTAGGTTTCAATTATAATGTTCCTATCATTTACATGGTTTTATTTTTCATTTGATGAAATGATATCCAATGTTTTAAATGGAATATGTTATCATGGGATGATGTTTATGAAACCTATTTTATTCATTGGGTTATGATGAATGATTTATGTTTATTTTGTGGCACACGTAAGAATAAATTCATTATGAGATGAGTGGGACCTATATATCCTTCTAATTCATTGGTAAATGATTTCTATCTCATTAAATATACATGGATGGAAAGTCAAGTAGATCTGGTTCAGTAATACCGGACTGGAACAACAACTAAACCCGATTCAGTAATGGAATTTTTCCACAATGATTGTCTTGAAAGCAGTTCCTTGTCTACTATGTAAATAATATCATGTTCATAATGGTTTTCCACAACTACATGTTTTATTCCTTAGGATATTTTATCATGATTGATGCTCCATTATGAACTATTCCTTATGTACTGCCAATATTTGTTTCACAACCCAAGATTTTGATGTTTAAACCATATGTTTATATTATTAAGATAAAATGTATATGGTTTGTTTGATTTTATCCATTCTTACCCTTACTGGGAATTTGAGCTCACCCTTTATATGTTTTATTTTTCCCAAGATATAAATAAAGGTTTTTTGTAAGGAAACAACAGGGGAATATCTTTATTGGAGATGTTGAAGATCTTACCCAATGATTTGAAGATTATGTTCCAAGATTCCAAAGACACTAAACTATTACGGTCCTTGGGTTTCTATATTTGTTATGTATTATGTATTCCAAAAGAGTAATGTAATTTCCATGTAAATCAAGCTTTGTTCACTACATTTGTTGTATCACAAAAATTAGCAGCAATACAAGAGCAGTTTTGTTTCAATATTAAAATTATTTATTTGGACTACTTTATCATTATTAAGTTTAGTATATCCCTTAAAATGTTTATCCTGATTAAAACTTATAAATGAAAATTCTATTTATTATCATAATGGAAAAATTCACATGGTTTTAATAAAACTATATTCCAGATTTCGCCATTTTATATATTTCACATCCCAAGATGATGATTTATGAGAAATTAATTATTTAACGTTATACTAAGATAATTTAAAATAATGTGTTTGAGAAGTATAATATTTGTGACATATCCTATAATGAATATTTTCAATTAATGTTATGTTATCCTAAGTTAAAATACAGTTTTTGAATAGTGATTCTATTTATACTCTTTATATTAATATAAAATTCATTAATCAAAATTGTTTTTCATTAGTTATAGATACAAAAATAACTTAGAAATGATTTCTAGGTCCAAAAATTAGTATTTGATCTTACTATGTATTGATTTTTTCGTACAATGTGCTTAGATTTTCTATATGCATGGGAATATTGGCCACCATTAACATCATAACACAACTCTACCTGAATCATAATCATAGGAACCCTTGAAAAATATTATTTTCACTATCATTGTTTTAAAATAAACACTATAATGTCTTGATTTTTTCATTTTAATGAAGTTGTTTATACGTTAAATAAAATCCTGACCTACATGAAACCAATTATATTTTTATTTTATTAACATATTTTAAAACCAATTAATATAATAATTTTTATGGATATTGGAAGTAAATATAATCCGGAAAAAATAAAAAATAAAAATCCATTGTATTAATAAATATATTGGATAATTGTTATTTATATGGCCTTTTTGAGAGATTTTGTCTTGGGATTACACTCTAACTCAATATTTTATGTTGTATTCTAGAGTATTAATATATAATTATTTTATATTTCAATACATAATTAACTCAAAGATAAGACAATGTATTATAAAATAATCCAAAATATAATAATTAGTTTAATATTTAGTGTTGAATATACTTAAATACCGATTCCATAGATTAATAATAAAAATTTTATAATTAAAATACTTCTAAAAAATAATATAAAATCATTTCTATGTGTTTTCAGGACCCTAAAAAATCTTATCCATAAATAGTAAAAAATATGTTTAATATTACATAGAAATTGAAATTATTACCAACTATTAGAATATAATATTTAACATTTATGTGAAATAGGGACATAATACATCATAAATATATACTTATTATATATAATTTAATAAACTAATCCCTCAAAGAGAAATTATAAATTGATCAAAAAAAATTAAACAACTATACCAACCTAGGGGTAAAAAACTATCATTCATACATAGATGCATTATCAAAAAATCCTAAATATCAGAGATATATGATCATGTGATAAATAACATCATCATGGGGATAAAATAATTAAATAAAAAAATTTATCAATAATTCTCAAAATCTAATATCTTGAAATTAATTTAGGAGAAATATTATAATTATATCATAACATATACAATAACGTCGACATTACACATTGTGATATATGTATAAACATCCCTCTAAAATATTTCTACATTAGAAATATTTTTAAATAAGGTCACCTAACTAAAATAAACTATGACATTGCTTATTTAGATAAATTTTACAATTCATGATAACCATTTACACTTTTTTATAATTAAATATATATCATCCTTGATAAAATAGAAAGTTGAATAAAAACAAATTAGAAATACAACAATAATAAAATTCACATCCCCAAAGTATTGTATAAAGATCATAAAACCAGTTATAATTATAAATGGATAATAATATAGAAATATGATAAATAATTTACAAAATAAAATTATAAAATATTGACCATGATTTTTGATATTTATATAAATTTATATATAAAAATTTACATCGAAAATTATATATATAATTTCCAAAAAAGTAATGTTGGGATTATATGAACATTTTGATTATTTAGTTCTGATTCTGTAATTGGATAGAGTAATAACTAAAATTTTAAATTATAATTAATATCCACGTGAAACGGAACCATAATAATATATATTGTTAATTTTAGATAGTAAATAAAAGTAATGATAGTATGAAATAAATCTATAGAGTAAATGAAATGGAATCAAGTACTAGAATTATTTTATATGAAACTTATTTATATGTTTTTATAAACGAGTTAAAATAATTAGAGGTTTCCCATTATGTACACTATATTAACATCAACATGTAAGTCATGAGTTAAATCTTTTACAAGGGATGTTCAAGATCTTGGAAATCACCATGTGATCAATATTAGCTGAATTACCACTAACTAATTCAACTATATCATATCTAAGAAATTTTTAATTATAATAATATATAAATTTAAATAAATAATATAATTTAGTTATAATTATTTTCAAGTAATATTTATTTATTATATTTGACTTAAGGTCTGTAAATAAGTATTTGTTTATAAGGATTATGGAATAAAATCATTAATATTAAAAAGTGATATTTTTTTAATGAATTGTTTTTATGTGTGTAATGTAATGTTGTCTTAATGAATTAAACAAATAACTACTAACAAATATTTATGATTTTTTTGATAATATATATATATATATATATATATATATATTTAACAGTCGTATAAATATTATTACATAGATGTAAATGATAATAAAATTATTTTCATGCATAAAAATACATTTTTTTATTTGTATACACATTATAATATTAAAATTTAATTATATCCCTTTTAGAAATTTCATCCAATAAAATGGATTTATTATTTCAGATTTTCATGTAAAAATAAGGAATTATTGTCAATTTCAATTTTAGGCATAAAAATAATTTATGGTTGTAAAAATTGAGTTACTATATGAATGGTATAACGATGTAAAAGGGTTTAATCGAGGGTTAAATGCCCACAAATTTCATGAAATGTTATCCAAAATCAATTTACGATTTCATTATATACCTCCCATTATTTTTTCTCATTTTTAAATCACATTGTACAAATTTTTAAGGATAAAGTGTATTCCATACTCCTTAAATAATGAATATTTTAAAAAACATACACTCACAATCATCTATACAAGACCCCCCCATGACCTACCACATCACACACTGTTTCTTTGGTTTCATAGTGAATCCAAGATAATATTTCTCCATTTAAATGTATCTATCACATTTGGATCCCTTTGGTAATAAGGGGTCCTAAATCCTCTATTTCTATAAGGCTCATCGAGAGTAGATTAATGTCTTTAATGTTAGTGATTCCCCACCATATTAATTTTCATAATCTATTTAAAACCTTAATTTATAACATTAACAATTTTACAAGTTTATTTTTAAATGAATATTCTTATATAGAAATTATATTATAATTATATAATAAAATTTCTTTAGTCAATTTTTTTTACTACATACTCATTTTGAGGTCCATTCAATCACCTACATGCATGATTTTATAATGTTTATATCATGAGTGGATAGAAATACATAAATACTTGTAATTTGAAATAATATATTTTAATTTATTTGTTGTTATTAATTAAATAATTGAATTATATATAAATATATTCATTAAAAACATTTTTCTTATTGAAGGAAATTCTAGAAAAGTGATATTTTTATTGATCATCAAAAACTGTCGTCAGAAACATCATAAAATTCTCATTAGACATAAATAATATTTCAAAAACAATAATGTAACAATCATTTATATTTTAGAGTTTATAGAAACATTATCAAGGATAAATTATTAAAAACTCTATACAAAAACGTTAATTACAAACTAGATAACTAACAACCAAATATTTGTTTTAACAAAAAATGATTAATAACTGTGAAAAAGAGAGAATAATTTTGAAGTATTGATAATATAATTATATATTTGGTTATATAAGTGATGAATTTGAAAACAAAATTTTATACTAATTATTATATATTAGATTATTCCATTTTTTATGATACAATTTGAAATTTTCATGTAACCCACTTTTCCATAAGTTTTTATGATAAGATACGAGATTGATTTCAAATTAAACACATATGCATAGTTTGACATTATGAGACTCCTAGGAACAACATATCCATCAAATTCACTGGATACTAATTTTTATATCATTATATAATTATTTTTTTCTTGGACCTAATTGATATGTGCACAAATATATGTGTGGACTTAATTAAAATGTATATAACTATAAGAACAAACCCAATTGTTATATTTATAACTACATATGTAGACCAAATTAATATTTTCATAAAATTATTAAGGTAAAAAAATTGTTATGTTTACAACTATATTCTTTGACATGAATGTTATTGTCTATGTTTACAATGATTTGGATTACCAATGCTCATGTTTTTTCACATATTTATGTAATTCTCCACATATATCAAATATTGTCTCTTTTTTCCACATTCATATTTTATAATGTATATTATTCTAAAATAGAGAATTTTTGTAGGTTATATTTCTTTTAATCAGGAAAATATATTATGATTCCATGTTATTATTAATTATATATTTCACTCAAGTTCATGTTCCCTCACATGAATATGATTTGACTCCTTGTAAGATAATAATAATTTATATTACTATTGAGAATTTGAGGTCACTCCTTCATATGATCACCATTTCCAATGGATTTTTACGTAGTAATATGTTTTTCATTAAGTATTTTCAGTAATAATTTGTGGGATATATTCAAGATATAATTATTATTATTACATGTATGTAGGTGATCAAAATATTAAATAATATTAGAGATTTTTTTATTAATTTTTTATTTATGAGATTTAATTTTTAAATAATAAAAATTATGTAAATATATTCAGGTTAGACTCAGATGGTTATCACTTTTTATCAATGTGAGGTTTAGTAATTTTTGGTGGTCTGAATTTATTATTATAATTATTCGCAACCAAAAGAATATTTGGTTGAAAAATGTTTTATAAGTTAAAATGAGGGGTTCATAATGTATGCTATCATGTGGTTTAATTTTTATATAATTATTTAAACAGATTCTAATAAGATATTATTGTTTATTACTCATTCGATTCATTTGGGTTTTGTAAATTATTTGAATAAATAATCATGAAATTAATGCAATTCTATATATAATAATTATTAAAATATTCTTATTTGATACTAGATTAATAAATTTGCCCCTATATTTCATATTCTAAAAGGAAGGTGAATCATACCCTCAAAAATTTTAAATTTAATTATTGATGAAAAAACATGGTGGTGCAATTTGATAACCATTGTATATGACTCTACAAAGATCATGGTTTGTTGGAAGATACGTCCTAAGGAACAATTTCCTCATCCCATGGAAAATTTGTGGTGATATTAGGCATGTAATATCTCTTAATAGAGAGATATTGTGACAACTAGGTCCCAGATATAGCACAACACCCCGCCATAACATGGTCATCGGGTCCTGACCCACCATGTACCACCAGTTTCCTCGAAGACACGTGGTCCCCACCATGGGGTCCACCCACATGACTAAATCGAAAACCACACTCACTACACATAACATTGTTTCTTCATAGAAAAGATCAGAGTCCTATGTTCCGAGGTAGAACTGACACCTCTAATAGAAATTTTCATGACTTTTCCCCCAGGAACCTTGCCATGACTACCTAGAGCCCGCCTTCCATAGGCCAGGGGCAGGAGACTAGCACCAAAGGCATAAATCTCTAACCTGGGGAGGCACTTCCATTAAAAATTGTAAACACACAAAATCATAGTACAAATTGTAAGAAAACACTAAGTAAAAACTGTATACAAATGGAGTGCTGAAAAGTGGAGGGTCTGTAATACAAGACCAACAAGAAAATGCAAGTACAAATGAAATCAAGTAAAACCGAAAAAGAAACAAATATCTAAAAGGTAAAGAGCAGGTCATGGATCATCCACTATGGATCCTACCTAAAGGTTAGGTATCGATGTCCTCCACATCACTCCACGTCCATATATCTCTTTTATGTACCGACACGGCACGTGGACCACCTCTGAGTACCGTCCAGTCCTGAAACACTCAGCCTCAGTCAGCGTTGTCCTTTGTCTGCATCCAACACAATGAGGTACGGGCATAGCCTGTACAATGGTGAGTATAACGACATATATTTGGGACCCCAAGACCCTAAAGGTCTCACAAAATACACCTATGATAAACCACAGTGTATGAAATCAACAGATAACCTCCCATAGGTATATGCCCCTACATATATATAAGTTACCAAGTAATCCATCTTAATCATGTGGTAATCACAAAAGAAACTTACTCAGTTCAAACTAGGATATTCCGCGTCACACCGAGGCGCTTCCCACTATCCTTGGACTGTTGAGGTACTCCACCTTTCGAGTACCATGGGTCTGCTGCGTCACACAGAGGGTCTCCCCCTTGTCGCCTGCTGAGGTACTCCACGTGTCGAGTATCGTGGGTCTACCTGATCACACAGAGTATCTCCCCAACGTGGGTCTTCTGCGACACCAAGGCACTCCCCACAAGGCTAGTCGAGTCACTTTGAGTTGAATCGGTCAGCAGTCATCAGGACTCAGCCAGCTACTAGGTCTCTGCGTTATGCTCGCTCGTCTCCAAGAGGATCTGCTCCACGATCTGCAGGTTACAGGTCGATAATCCAATTGTCACGAAGTCCCACGTATAATTATCCCAAAGGTCCACCTAGTCATAGGGTACTCAATGCAACAGATGGCACGTCAATTGAACGCCCAGTCGGTGAGTTATTAGCTTTTTAGTCCTGGGGGCCCGGTAGGATTCGTGTATGATCCAACCTGATCAGATATCAACATTACCCCAAACTCCAGTGGGGTATACATAGAGGGACCATAATGATCCATGATTACCAGTGCAACTGACAGTTCAACAAATGGTCATCTGGTGCCAGAGATATAGCCCAAAAAGTAATGGGGTCGGTAATGGTCCCGGGTCAGGTCCGACTCGATCGGACTGACCCGGCCCAACCCAGTCTGGCCCAACCCAGTCTGGGTCGACTCGTGCTGACACGATGGGTCCGACATGGCCCATTGGGTAGTCTGGCCTATTGGGATTATCACGGCCCACTGGGCCCAGCCCTGTGGGCTGAGAGGGTGGTTCGACCCGGAGCACTGCGAGGGGCGAGAAAGGTCGACTCGGCCAGGCACACATGGGGCACAGCCTGGGCGGCTTGGCCCGGGAGTCCGGGGGGCGGCAGGGAGGCCGGCGGGCGCATGGGTGGCCGACGGCGCACGCAGGGCCGGAGGGCGCACGGGAGGACAGTGGCGGTCACCCAACGGCCTCCCAGCTCCCGTCCACCGTCAGTATCCCTTGCGCCCGCCACCCACTCGTCCGCCCGCCGGCCGGCCAGCTCCTGGCCGCCTCCAGCCTCTCGTTCCCCCACCGACCTTTCGTGCACCCACCGGTTTCCTGGCAGCCCGCTGGCCCCCCGGCCACCCGCCGTCCTCCCAGGCCTAGCCACCCGAGCCCCACCCCTCATGGCATTGGCTGAACCAACCGTGGACATCTGAGCCGAACCGACAATCCATGCCCCATGCGGACCTGGCTGAGATGGCCTTCTGCGCCCCTCGCGGTGCTCCGGGCCGGACCTCCCTCATGGCCAACTGGGCTGGGCCTAGCGGACTATGACAAACCCAACCAGCCAGACCACCCAACGAGCTAGGTTTGAACCATCGGGTCAGCACGAGTCGACCAGAATCAGGTCCACCCAGACTGGGTGGTGCAGAGTCAGTCCGATCGGGTTAGACCGGACTTGGGACCATTACTGTCCCCTTTACTTTCTTGTCCATATCTTTGGCATCGGACGACTGTTTAACAAACTGTCAGCGGCACTGGTAATCATGGAGCATGATGGTCTCTTTTAGTATACCCCACAAGAGTTCAAGGTAATGTTGAGATACAATCAGGTTGGATCGTACACGAATCCAACTGGGCCCTCGGGACTAAAAAGTTAATAACTCACTGACAGGGTGTCCGACTGACGTGTTGTCTATTGTATTGAGACCCCTATAATAAGGAAGAACTTTGAGATACTTTTACATTGGGCTTCATGATAGTTAGAGTATCAACCTATAGATCATGGAGCAGATCCTCCAGGAGATGAGTGAGTATAGCCCATAGACCTAGTAGCTGGATGAGACCTAATGACTACTGACTCATTCGACTCTGAGTGACTCGACTAGCCTAGTGGGGATCACGTTGGTGGCATGGTAGACCCGCGGTGGGGAGCACCTCTATGAGATGTGGCAGTCTCATGATACTCGACATGTGGAGTTCCTCAGCAGGCTATGCCCGCACCTCGTTATACTCACCCTTGTACGAGCTATGCCCGCATCTCCTTGTGTTAGATGCAGATGACGGATAACACTGATCGAGGTTGAGTGTTCCAGGGCTGGACGGTACCCGGAGGTGGTCCACGCAGCATCTCATTACATGGAAGAGACGGATGGACGTGGATTTTTGTGGAGGCTATCTATACCTACCCTTCAGGTTGGATCTGCGGTGAACAATCCGGGAGCTACTCTCCACCTTTCCACTTCTTTTCCTTTTTAGTTGTACTTGTTTTCAGTTATACTCTAAGTTCCTTTTGGGGCTTTTTATTCTGGACCCTCTACTTTTCATCACTCCATTTGTATATAGTTTTTACTTATTTGTTGCTTCTAGTTTGTACTCTGGTTGTGTGGGTTTAAATTTTTTTAAGGAAATGTCTTCCCAGCTTATGTATTTATGCCTTCGGTGCTAGTCACCAGCCCCTGGCCTATAGAAGGTGGGATTGGGGTAGTCACGGCATGGGCCCAGGGGGACGGGTCATGGATGATCTGAAATCAATTTTCTTTAGAGGGAAATATCATTTTTATGACAAATTATTCTATGATATAATTTTCTTTCGAGTACAATTGTGAACAACTTTTAACAAGAAATTCATAAACATATTTCTTGTTAAACCATGAAAAATGATATATGGATCATATGACAGGGTATGAAATCAAAATTAAACACAATATTTTTGTATTTAATGATGTATTTCCCAGTTATCTACATTGTCTACTCCCAGAACATGAGGTTCAATTTTCTATTGATCTCATACTTTGTTATATTTAAATATAAATGAGTCTACACATAATTATCCCCACTGTATTCAAAAAATTGTAGTAGTGGAAATGAAAGTAAAAAAGGTATTTTTATTCCTTAGTGCTTCTCCATATGGCGAACAAGTTCCCCTTTTTAAGAGGAATGATATTCTAATGTGATTTTTCATTTATTATCATGGACCTAATAAAATCACAAAGATGAAAAATTATTCTCTACTCCATATTTATAATTTCATAATGAAAATATAGGGTTTACATAATTATATAAATTAGTATTCAATATAGATACCATCAAATAATGGAAAATATAAAAAATATATTGATGAAAACCGTCAAAATATGATATAGAAACTATTATTGTATAATGATTCAGTTTATACTTACCGATGTACATAATATCTTGAGGGATATAATGAATAGTTTATTTAGATTTTATGATGAAATTTTTTATAATATTTATATATTATATACCATTTTATTTTAAGATAATGGAATAACATAAATATAATTTTATAATTGTGGTAATGAACTTATAAAAGGATATGTTACAAGCCAAGTTGAATCAATGTAAAATTTATCTTAAAAAATTATCATTCTAGGATTATATAATACTAAATAAGGTTATATTTGTTTATTCTAAAAAATATAGTTTTTTTATGAATCATGATACACACCACTATTACAAAAATACATATTTTTCTAGAATTATCTAGATACTATTGATGTTTCATGAAAAACATATTATGATTTTAAAATACACTAAACATGTTAACATATAAATGAGTAAAGCAATATTAAAATGATAAATATAAAGATAATTTAAATACTCTTCATAAGAGTTCAATAATAACTCTTACACATTAAATATCATATAGTAGATAATGGGGTTTTAAATAAAAAGATGTATCGAAGTAGGGATTTGGATTTTTCATTATGAAAATTATAAATTTGATAAATTATTCCACCCATTAACTAATGATGGAGAAGAGAAACTTCCTAACAAATGATCTAGAAAATATTGCACAAATTTATGATTTAAGGATATAGATACATAATTCTAACAATGAAATTTGGGATATTTGTATCTAAATATTTACACTGATAAAAAGAGATAAAAGTATATATTCAAATAGATAGTGGAAAAAATGTGGCAATGAAGATAGTTATAGTCGATCAAATAATTAGATATACTAATAAATTAAAAACATGGGAGGAAAAAAAGATGAATAATACTATAAAATGGAATGATGATGTTACAATATCATATATATGTATTAATAGGTACTCAATCATTATGATGTTAAAAAGGGTACATATGGATATCATAAATGAAGGGGTAAAATACTAACTTTTGAAAATGATTTCTAAACCATCCATATAGGTTACAATGAAGGAGTTAATCAAGGATAATATAAAGAAATAGAATAAGGTATGAAATATTATAGAGTTTAAAATTCATAGATATTAATTTATAATATTTTGAAAATAAATATGTATCACATCCATAATATAGTTGAAAAGGTAAATATTGTATTATACATGTAGTTCATCATTCTCTTTTCACCCATGTTTCCCAAATATGTATAGAGATTTTATACAGAACATTGGGTGAGATAAAATTAAGATGGAGAATAGAATGTATATATCTTGATTCATGGTGCTAAAACAATAACCAATGATGGTAAAAAAAAGTACTTTTATAATGTAGTAATTATCCAAGTGAGTATGAAAATGATAAAACAACACCATGTATTTATCCATTGGTCATCCCACATTCTCTAATCGATATAATTTCATTTTGGTTATTGTTAATCGACGTCCTAGGTTTTCACACATCATTTCTATATGAGAATGTTTCACACTCAATCCAATTTCCATGACATACATAATGAAATTGGTAATAATGTATGACGATCCACATTCAATTTCATATGATTGAGATTCAATGTTAACATTAATTAGCATGAGAAATATAAATATAAAATTACATGTAGATATGAAAATTATCATTTATTCTCACCCTCCAAAGAATGGGAAATCTAAAATGACCATTTAGACTTTAGAAGATATGCAATGATCTTGATAATTGTTATTGAAATGAATTTATGATCATTATATTCCACAACATGAGTAAATATATAATAAAAGCATCCACTCAAACATTTAAATGGAATAAAATGAGGCTCTATAAATGAGGATATGTGTAACTAAAATATTATAGGTTGAATATCAATAGGGGAAGATTCAATTACTTAAACACATTCAATGAACTAAATAATTAATTAAAAAGATATTATGATGTATCGAATCATAAAAATATCAAAATATAATCATTGGTGATAATCTGTGATGAGATCCATAGTTTGAAGTTTTGGAAAATTTATTCCATTTAATATCACATTGAAATAGGGTTATGAGATTTATGAAGATGTGAATGATGAGTGAAGGATGCATTTTCCTTTTTAAAATATAAAATCTTGTGGGTATGGTATCTTATCATATTGAAATTGAATCAATCATATGACAATCATAATTTATGATTCGTGAATCACATTTAAGGTGGTACATACCATATCCATCAGATATACTAAACTCTATATATATATATGTCTGAAACATGATTACTCTACTTAGGAACAATTAGTATAGATCATTTATTATAGAGGTATATTTCTTCTCAAACAAATCCAATCATCTTGGAAATACTATATCAGGAAATAATTAATGACATGATTTTACATGGTAACCCAACAGTGTAAGGGAAAAAATGTACCCATATATTTTCATTAGAGTAACAACATAGTAATTATAAAATTCATTTATTGGTGGATGAATTTAGAAACCCATACATTAAATATGTATTTACCTTATTATTAATACTATATTCAATATATTTTGATACACACAACATCAAACTGAAATGATCCTTCATTTATATTTGAGATACAATATTATAATTCAAAATAAACATTATTACATTAATTTAATGTATTTTAATAAAATATTGATATTAATATCTGTGGAATAAAACTACAATTAAAATAAAATACAATAATATTTAAATTCTTATTATCCTGCTATTTCATGAAGCTCATTTTTTCAAATACAATAATATGATGAATTAAATATATAGTAACTAGTAAAAATATATAAAGAAATATTATTATTGAACATGACGAATGATTTTAGAAATTTATGTTAGGTTAAATATAGCAATATAATATTAAAATTATATATATGTTCACTAGAAATAAACCATTGGAATTCTATGACTATTGGAGATATTTTCAAATTAATAGTATCATTTAATTTAAGTATAGTTAACAAGATAAATTATTTGTCACATCTTTGTATTTCCTTAATGTACGATCTTATGTTAATTTTAATTTTGTTCATCTTTCATCAATATCAGGATTTTTGTTTGTTGCTCGAGGTGTACTGTGGTGGATTGAAAGGTGGGTGTGGGTGTGAACATCAAACAATAGATAGAAAAGATACATATAGTAAACTGACCCATCATTATGATACACTATACTTCTAGTGGAAGTTCTAGTGACAACCCATTCAACAAGAGGACAATAGACTTTCTACTCAGTACAAATGTTTATCTAGTGGAAGAGGTAGTATATATGCATTCTACCTCCAACAATTGGCCTACCAGTGGAGGGTTTGTAGCCATCCAGAAAGAATTATGGGGTTAGGAAAATTATTGGGTTACCAAATCCTCCAATTTCTATCATAATAGTTAATTATTTAGGTTTAACATCATTTTAGACAATACAAAACTAAATATCCTATATTTATGGGTTTGTCTCTCCCATCCCAAATCCTTGGTACATAAATGTGGATATCAGAGTCATGATCCAATTTTGGTACATATAACACTAACTTTATTTTGGATTATCAACATCATCATGTTACTATTTCACATTGGAAATGATATACAAATGAATTTATTAGATATTTAATTTTAATTGATTCCCTTATAGTTCTATCATAAAATTAAGTGTTATTTTTCAAAAACCATTATTCTTAGTGAACATATCATGAAACAATATGGTAAGTGATTCCTCACATCTCATTCTCTCAAAAAAATTAATGAATTAAAAAATATGAATTTTGATTTTTTAGTTTAGGGTTTTTCTTCATTTCAAATAGACCTATATTCATCATAGATTTTGGAGTACATTTGGTTATTGAAATTATATGTGCTCTAAGGTGGGTGGTTTCATAACGAGCATTTATTTTAAAAACGGTAAAATATTTCTTTATCTAAATCCGTTTTTTGTTATAAAATTAATGTATCATAATTCTATAAATTTCTATTATATTTTTAATCTTTTGAATGTTTATTTTCCCACATTTCCATGAAAATAAATTTTCTTCATAGAAAAACCTATTTTTAAAATTATTTAAATTATTTTTTATGGAATCTGATTTATAAATAAGTTTTGATTTGGTAAAACAATTAGTTAAATGTATGTTATATATTGATGAGAAAAGGATTCAAATAATGTTTTATGAAATTGATTAACCTTCAAGGGTAGGAGAAAATTTCATAAGGCTTGGAATTGTTTGGAAATTGTACAATAAGAGTGCACAAGAAACATGGTTATTTAGTAGTGTATTGGAATTATAAAATTCATGCTAGGGTTGGAATGGTGAAATTATATATGAATAAAATAATAATTAATCATCCAAATTCATGAATCTAGAAGGTTATTAATTTATCATGGTGTTATTTTATCACATTGTGTTTCTTGGCATTGGGAAATTTGGTGTGCACTAGTCGTTAACATTTAATGGGTCGCACAGATTATAGGTAGAATAATATTATTTTATCCTATGAATCTTTTTCAATGTTGTTAACCATTATGAAATATTTTTTAATTCATGATCAAGATATATGGTTATTTTGAAAATATATTTAGTGTTTTAATTGTTTTAATTCATTTTAATTGAAAATGGTTTCATAAATGTTATTTAAAAGTGATATTAGTTGAAATGTGCCTATAAAATCTTCTAAAGAGGTTAATTTCTATGTTCAGATTTACAAATATAATAAGTGAATTATTCTATTCATTTTATAAATTATTAATATTGTTTATATATTTTAGATTATGGTTATGAAATAATAGGTGAGACCAAACTATGTTTTCATATTCACATGTTGCACTTAACATTGGGTATGTGAAGTTATTTTTCATTTGACATAGATAAAGACAATGTTCCACATATAGGCAGTAGTTAGTTGGGTGTCGGAGGTCAGTGGTGAGATAGTTCATTTGGATATGTTTTATCTATATTTTTATTACTCAGGTATAAAATATTTGGTCAAAAATATGTGTGTTCTTAAATACGTTTTATCTTACTGATTTTGATTCAATATTATTATTTTTACATTCTTACATACACTCCATTATTGTTCTCCTTTTCTCTTTTGTGGATAAATTCATTTTGAAATACTGGTCATGATTACTAAATACTAGTTTCTAGACTATGGGTATCAGGAACACCTTTATAGACGTTCCATGGAAAATCTCAGGTTTCTTCTTTAGGGATTAACAAGGTTTAGTCATAAAATATTATGTCATATTCAATTAAAATATGATCGATAAAACATAACTATTGATTTTATGTGTAAAAATAGAAGTAAACTTACTATGAAATCTATGTACAAATTATTTAAAATGAAATTGAGAAATAGAATACCTACATTTTAGGTTTATTTTGGTAATAGAATAAGGTTTATAAAATCCCTTGTTAATTCCCTAAACCATGGTGAATTTGAATTTCAACATGTATGCCTTGAGAGATATCGTTCACATGAGATGTTCGAGCCCATTGAATTTAAAAAATAAACAATATTAACTAAATCACCACTAAAGACTACCACACTTTCTATTCGTTCATTATGATCATGTATATAGGAATTGAGGAGTTATTATATATGTTATCTCATGATTTAAAGATGTTCAAATGTCCCCAATCTAGATGCCACTAAACCAGTTACTTAAGATGGGTCTCCACCTGATCTCAGGTATGAATCCCTATATAATTGAGGTTATAGACTAGTAGTGGGGGTCTCATAGAACACATGTGTATATTATACCCCTTTTATCCATGTAATCTACGATAGATAAAGTATTAAATAAAGGACTCAATAAGAAATAAAAGAAATTATCATGCATTACCTTCCATTTTATAAAAAATGCATATAGTCCCACAACCAAATAATAAAATTTACTTGTCAGGTTAGACAATGATATGTGATAGAAAATGAAAAATAAAGACAACTGAAGAATCCCTAATGGGGTCCCGAATCAGGGTCAGGATCCCTCATCCATGATCGTCCCATGCTCAACCTACCTTTTAGGATATATACCTTTTTCATTTCTGGAACTGCATCCATGATAACTAATTGAGAACCCATGGTGGCCCATGTAGGTTTCTAGTATAACATAGTACACCACCACCAATAGTTTCTGTAAAATATCCAATCTCAATAGAGAGTGAATTCATGTACCATATGGATTATAATAAAACAAAATATAATCCTAATTCTGTTATTTATCAATATTCACATAAAACATTTTCAATATTTTTACAAAGGGTTATGCATTTTAATGAATTAAACTAAAGATTATGTAGATAAACTACTACATATGTGAGGATAAATTATGTTCCCTATCTCACACATGAAAAAAAATCAATACAATTACATAAAAATTATCTTCGACCCTCTATGAAGGTATTATAAACAAGTGAATCGTTTAGGGGCATAGAGCCTTAGTCTAACTCCCTAGATAATGAACTATAGTTGCGTTGTTTAGAACCTCAATCAAACTCAAACTCTGGGAGTAGAAGCTCGATTCAATACCCCCACATACCACTAATCCATGTTCACATGTTTCTTTAACCATAACACATTTATAAAATATAATACTTAACCATTTAGTTCATTCATAGTTTAAAAAAATATCCAGTGAACACATAATCCATCATTAAGAAATGTCCCATGTACGCATTATCATTTACATTCCTTAACCCGATTAACCCATTTATCATTTACATGCCTTATAAAATCAACAAAAAATCCTTTATAAGACACAACTCATCTAACCCATTAAAATTATACCAATCAAACACTCATTCAATGTTATCAACTAGACCCAATAACCATTATTTTTATTCCATAAAAAAATATAACATCTCAAAACATTCATCAAATGATATATGTCAATTAAAATCAATTATATACTTATCTTTTCAATTTCCCATGTTCAATAAGAATAACTCATAATGGATGGCCCCTAACATGTTCAAATAAACATCAACAAATACCACTACGATCATTTGGTGTTCATTTAAACATTTCTATAATGAATTTATCATTTATATATGGGAAAACCAAATGGGAAAGGAAATGACCCCAAATATCAACAGCATACACATAATTAATGGATAAGACTATGGGATATATTATCATGACAACCTAAAACAGTTCAGAAGATGAACACTCTCTTAAAAATATCCCTTTATTCACAATCAAACACCCTTTATAGACCCAACCTAGGATCCTTTTGAAAATGTGGGTTGTAAGGATTCAAAATAATATAAATATTTATACAAGACCTAATCTGAAAAAAGGAATGTAGAGTAGTATTATTCCCACCAAGATCTTGATCTACACCTAACAGAACACTAAATGGATTAGAAATGAAGGAGATGGATCCTTGTGAACCTTGAGAGAGTTTGGTTCATTACACCTGCTGCATAACTAGAAAATGATAATGAAAGTTGGATAAGGGTTCATAAATTATGGCGGATAAAATGTTAAATTCAAACATTTTTAGTGGGGAAGGGTTTAGGTGAATAGTTTTAGAAATTGTGTGCCCATCATGTTCCACAGTCTATCCATGAAGTGTCCCGGTTTCATAGTATCCTATGGAGCAAGAACAGTTTGACATAGTGTGTGAATACTATGAAGATTGGCTTTATCCAACCCTACACAGTTTCACCTCCCCTACACATAGTTTCATCATCTCTAAAAAAAGATACATGAAACCTTGGTTAGGGTCCATAGTTACTACTGACCATGTTACAACCATGAAACATGAACTGTAAGGCCCTGTTATCCCTGCATTCATGTATCAATTCAACAGAGCACCCATGAGCCTCCACATACACTCAAGAATCATTTCATGTACCATATAAATTTTATTTAAATCAGAATATAAAGAAGAATACAAAACACTAGAATTTCAAGATCTTACAACCTCCCAACCTTATAAATACTCTTCCTTAAGATGATCCCCAAAGTATCACAGATTTTCTAAGATAAAGAGATCGGGCCACTTATATCACAAATTCTTATACATTTCGCATGTCTCACCCTAAAGGTTACTATACATCCAAAACACTCAAAACAAAGTCAAGGTTTTACCTCTTATGACTTTCTCACACCGATTAACATTATGAAGTAGATAATTATTAATGGATTCCTAATCCAAAAGCATAACATCAACAACTTTAATCAAATGAGATGCATTGGGGTGATATTTCAAAGAAGTGAAACATGAAAAGAATTCTTCATGATAGTATATCACTGTGCCAGATCCAAACGGTATGCTACTGGTACAATCTTCTAAAAAATCTCAAATGAACCAACATAAATATGTTCCAACATAACTTGATTATGAATCTGATAGTGATCCAATACTGGATACACCCAAAAAACACACGTTCTTTGACTATAAACTCAATAGGTCGACAACATCAACATGAATCTGCCTTCATCATAATCTAATCCTTTTCCATATATTTTTAAATCAACTAAACCTATTATGATGTATCTTACATGAGACTAGATCCCAACAACTTTGTTTTCCCAACCACTAACCGACATCACTATGATCTATATGTTCTCCCATAGAGCTCGGCATATGGTGCCATCTGAATCATTTCACGGTAAATTTTTTATTAGGTGAACTCCACAACCACAATGTTCTTTACAAAGACCCACCAAAATCTTGGATACATTCTATAAACATGTCCTATAGCACCTAAATATTATTCTCTGATTGACCATCCATCTGTGGGTGGAAAGATGTAAACAAAACCACATGGTTACAAAGTGGTTCTTATTACACCTACCAAAACCATGATGTAAAATATGGATCTTTATCCGAAACTATAGTTCATGGAACCCCATGAAACCAAAACTTCTCTCAAATGTACAACACTCCTACGTGGTCAATGGTTATGGTCTATATGATTAGTAAAAAAATGTTTACCTTGTTCAGATGATCCACAACTACCCATATCACATCATTCATTTGAGGTGCACATCAAAATCCACCAACATAGACATTTTTTTATCCAATTTCCATTTTAAATGGGTAAATTATGAAACAAACTACAAGGTTCATGATTCTTGGGATTAACCTACTAAAAGGTATGACACCACATCACCAAACATGCAACCCCTTTCTTCATCACTGGCCACCGATAATTCCTACAAATACCACCCAACATATTCGTTAAGACATGACATACCACCAACATTGATGCTTGGAAATCGTGAATAAAATCTTCTCCCATAATAGTTAGCATAACCACTATACCATAGATATAAATAATTTCGTCACCACCAATATTCTAACCAGATGGTGTCTCCCCGCCTTTAAGACTTCTCCTCAAGGAAAAACACTCCAAATCCTTACACTACTTATCCTCGATACAACTCAAATGCATGGACTCACCTACTAAGGATTATATCTTCATCTCTAATTTCCCATCCTATACCTTGAAATGCATCATATAAAGCAACAACATCATACTCCACAAGGAACTATATTCCTGAACCTCTTGATTTTAAGTCTTCCTACTGAAGTATTCTACAACATAATTTTTCTAAGGTGTAAACCATCTCAAAATTGAAGTACTATATATATTCAAACCCTATTCACTGCAAAGGGTTCAAATTATGTTGGGAAAAGACGAAAATAAGTCTTTTATGAACTATATACATTTTAAAACAATCTCCAATCATGTAATTTCACCAATGATATAAAAAAATATACACCATGGACAAATCATGATCATTTATAGGGTAATTCAATTCATGATGACTCAAATATCATGACACATATTCCAAATCCCAATCATACGTAATCGGGGCTTCCCCAAGCCTAATACTATATGCATCCAAGAACAACATATACTTCTTACCTAGACTAAGCTGGGTCAAAATTGGTACATTTTTAATGCTTTTGTAACTCTTGGTAAGCATTCAAATGTTCCCTAAACATCCTAATATGATTCCCATCTTATCATGCCTTGTAGTTGTTCTTGTAAATTATTAAAGTTCATGATGATCCCATGATATTATCCTTCAAAACCTAGAAAATATTATAAATAAAAAAAATTAGATTCCCCAAAGATACAATATCTTTCACATTATCTGGATCTGTAGATACACCATCCTTAGAGATTATATAAACTAAGAAATGTACCTTGTTAATCATAAAATGAAACCTTTATAGTTTGGTGTATAAAGTAATTCTTATTAGTGTTCTCAAGATAATTTCATGATTTATTGATTTATTGTCATGAGTCTTAGAATACACAATGATTTCATCGAATCATAACTATAAACATATCTATGTGAAGTTTATATAATCAGTTCATTAGGGACATAAACATTATTGTATCACTGGTAAACTAGAATGGAATCATAGCAAACCCATAAAAACCATAGATTCCCCTAAAATCAGTCTAAAGTATATCAAAAGGTCTCAACCCAGCTAATGATGCCTCAATCTCTACTCAATCGTGGAAATAACAAAAGCTCATATGGATTGTTAATATAGATAATAGATTTGAGGGAGGGGGTATTGGTTCTTAACTTTCATCTGATTTATCTTCCTATAATCGACACAAAACCATAAGGATCCAATTTTTTTTTTGAAAAAACACAAGAGACCCCAATGGTGACATACTCGGATGCTTAAAACACTTATTATATAGTTCCTCCAACTGAGTTTTATGTTTCTAGAGTTCTTCCAGTTCCATTCTATATAACAAAATATGAACTGGTTCTACTCTCAAAAGCAACTCTATTGTGACCCCAATACCTATCTCAGATCCCAACCAGATGTTTTTAGAAAATACATTATTCAATTGATCCACCAAAATATGAAAGACATGATTTTCTAATACCACATTGTCATGAATAAGATAATCCACTTAGGTTGTCAGTTCACCCAAATGTCGACTAAATAGAATTACACGACCTGTTCAAAACCCCCATTTCACAAAGTGAACATAATTTTTCTCGTATAGAGATGTGAACATTACCCTATAATAGTAATAGTCAATATGGTACTAGTACAACACCATTCAATATATTCCCAATATCAAATCAAAACCCATCATCTCAAGCATATCCATTTTCCCCAGGAAATGGCATCAACCAAAATCAAAGATACTCTCCGTGATTTTTTGAATATTTTCTCTTCGCACCACTAATGGTGTATCAATAAACATAACCCCCACACATATATTCCACAACCCAGAAAAAAATCACTAAAATAGAAGATATAAAGGACTATGAGGACCTATATGAACCAATGTTTTGCAATTCATTGAAGATACAAGAAACCTACCTTACACGGTTGATGGTCCAGCCTCGCCACCTCCAGATCTAGGATTAGAAACAAGGATACAATCTGATCCTCTACCATGGGCATGGTATGAGTCCCTATAGATGAACTAGAATTTTGATAATGAAATATTATTTATGGGGTTCCACATCCCCCATGTCGACCGGTATGTCTAGTAGAACTCTAATTTCCTTCTTAATATTGGGAAAATTGACAACTTTTTTACACTTTGGATCAACATCATCCTTTCATCACTATCCAAATATTGATTTTTACAACATAAAATCATTACATTCCCAATCATGTAGAAGTATTAGCACTCAACTTGTGTTTGGGTCACTGACAATGCATGTTTCCTAGAGCACTGCATTGATAGTAGAAAACATGATCACTACCTCGAGAGGTTGGTTCTCTTCTCTAAAAGCTATATCAATAAATAACCTAATGAAACTATCAATTTATTACTTACTACCATAAAATGTAAAACCACTATATCATCAAACCATAACTGTATCTCCACCACTAGAAATGTCCTTGATATTTCCTTAATAAGGGCCCAATCCAACACCTTATCAAACCTCATTAATAAGAATATATTCATGTGGGGAATTATATCATGTCTATATAAATCCAAAAAATGTATTAGAAAAAATTATTATCCTCATCCACTAATGGACCAAATTGTTTCAAGTTAGTGATGTAGCCAACATAATCTGTCACTACTAGAATCCCCTAAGTAAAACTCATAAAATCTATATTTTTGTCCTTCCTCAAGGACACTAGATAAAAATTCTCTTGAAAAGTTACCAAGAATCACATCCACAACATACCCACTTATTGGGAATTCTAAAACAAGACATCCCAATGAAGCATTGCCTATCCTCATTACATATAACCATCAATCTTGACTTAATTTTCAAGAGGATTCTATAAGTTACCAAGAATAATTATTATTGACTCTATCTAGAACTGAACTGTGTCACTTCCACCCACTCTATAAAATACTAAAGTGTTTTATAGTTGAAAAAATCTAGTCAGATCAGACATATTCAGCATAACCAACCCTAGTTCCCTCTCCACCATCATCATAAAACGAGGTGTGTTCTCCTGGAATTGATCCTATACATTGATACACCGGATCAATTGGGTTTCTTTCTATGATTATGGATGTGCATTCTCTGTGATATCCTTTTATCACCCTACCATTACATGTTGTTATAATTTCCTTTATCTATAATTCGAAACACACATTTTGGAACACATAACATAAAACATCCACAATTTTCACAGAATAAGGCTCTCTACTAAGAATAAAAAACACATTTAAGAAACACTATCTTAATTGATATAGTCACATAACTAGACTGACATGTATCCATACCTACCTCGTGTAATGGTTAAATTGGGGTAAATTAACTCCCACAACCACAAGAAATTTATGTAAACATCCTTTTTATTTTTTTCTAATTTCACAAACAAAAACCTTATTTTTAGCGGTTTTCATGATTTACATTTTATTATATCCAAAAAATTTACCCATTTATAACATTTCATTAGGAATTATTCATTAAACATTACATCACATTCTTTCCATTTCTCAACTTATATTATATTTTTTAGATACAAAATATTTAAAATTTTCAAGGATAAAAGATGAAATGCATTATAAATGTCATGTATCACACATGATCCACAAATGTGCATACAATGATGCATGCCACCTAAGCACATAGGTTCACAAAATGATGCAATAATTCACAACCTTAATCAATTTTAGGTAAAAACCCATAAAGTATTCACATCACTCAACAAGAGAATCACCCAGGGGTGAAATATCATTCAACTATAAAAACACACAATAAGAATGAAATTCCCACCCATGATACTTGTGTTTTCACTCAAAAATAGGATAGCTACTCCCATAAAGAATATAATTACCCAATCCCTTCAGATCCTAGTGTCATATATTCCTTAAAAATAGTATGAAAATATAAAATAACTCCCTTTAATACCACATTGTAATTTAACTAACCTAGGGGCCATCAAACGCGTTCCCCGAGCTGGGTGTCCACCTGACCTGAGGCATGCCAGCCCATATTTCATAGGATCTTGAATATTAGCGAGGGTATAATAGAATAGATTGGGAGAGTATAACCTATTTATAATATTAATAAGAATAAAATAATTTAATATATAATGGAAATAATAATCCTCAAAATCCACATCCCATTTTTCAAAAAATGGGTACATGCCCACAATCAAACATTTAATATGCTATGTCATTCCAGGGAGTGTCTAGTGAACGAAATACCAAAATAAAGACAATTATATAATCCCAATATCAGTCTTGAATCTTGATCCTATTTCTTCGTCAATACATGTCACATTCCAAATCAACATTATACACATGGCCTATTCTATTTCCTAGCACAAAATAATGAATTCAACTCTAGAACCCAATGGCTGCCTGAGGAAGGTGTGAGTATAACTCAGTAGGACACTATCAATGGTGTCTACAAAATAAATAGTCAAAATAAGTATTATTTGTAAGTAACGTATTCATGAAAATATAAAAAAAGATAAATCAGTTGCCACAAGTTTTTAATAATGACTTAAAACATATTCTTCATTAGTACCAAGGGTTTGAAATTTTAATGAATTACACTGTGGCCTATTCCAGTAAATGACTATGCACAGGGGGATAATTATTGTTACCTATGTCACTAGGGACAAAATTTCACAAAATTTACATCACACTTACCTTGGATCCTCATTAAAGGTAATATCATCAAACGAAACCATTATGGGAATCGTGCCTCACTCTAACTGCCTAACCCATTCACTCTTGGTTTGGGGTTTTGCGCATCAATCCAACCTGACCAATGATCATAGAACCTCAGGTTTGTAACCAACATACAACTAAACCATGTCCACATGCTTCATTGTCTATAAAATTTTTTCCATAAATAATCCATAACCATTTAGCACATTCAACCATTACAACAAAATATCAATCAATACATAAGAAATCATTAGGCCTTATCCCATTCACACATTCTCATTTACATATCTTATCCCAATTAACCCATTTCTCATTAATAAGGCTTATCCAATCAACAATATTATCTCTTAAAATAAATAAATATTGTAAGACATTAACATTATACTAGACAACCCTTATCTATTGTTAACTAGAACAAATTACCATTAGTTTCATCCCATAACTGAAGCTAACTTGTCAACCAATTAATCATGGTATATTTGTTAATAAGATATGATTTTATACATAACATTTCAATATACCATGTTTATGGGGAGGAACACCCCATTAGTGGCCCATATATTGGACAAATTAACCTCCCCAAATCCCATATGGATCAGGTGGGGTTAAAATAAACATTTAACCAATCAATTTAATACTTATACCAAGTCAAATAAATTAGAAAGCACAATGACACCAATTCACAACAACATATTGAATTTTAATATAAAATAATATAAATATAAATTATATAAAAACTACCTTATTTCTATTGAATAATTCATTCTTAAACTTAATCATTGATTTAAACTCAAAACCCCATAAAATAACAATAAAGTTATTTTTTATAAAAATGGGGTTTAGGGCATTAAAATAAAAATAACAACTATACAACCACTAATCTAGAATAAGTATGGAATAGGAGTGTTACAATCACATGTCACTTTGATCTAATGATAAAAATTATTCAAATGGATTTAAAATAAAGGATATTGATCCTTATGAAGATTGGTAGAGTTTTTTTCTTCACACCTTCTACTGGATGGGATAATGTGGAAGAAAATTGTGTAAGGGTTTATAAATACCAATAGGGAAAATGTTAAAATTCCAAAATTTTAATTTGGTGCATAGTTTAGCCACATGGTTCATTATATTTTGTGCCAACCATGTGCCATCTTCTGTACATGTTGGGGCTTGGTCGCACGGTCTCCTAGGGAGCCCACATGGTTTGTCAAATCATTCAGTAATATTGAATATTGTCTATTTCCAAATCCACATAGTTTCACTTCTCCCTCACACTATTCCATTGACTATGTACCATACCTCAAGGAAGGCATGGTTAGGGTGCACATTAAATATTAACATTGAACCAACCATGCAATATGCACCAGATAGCCTTATTCTCTCTTCTAACATGTCTCACACCCACAGAATTCCCTCGAGCCTCCACATTCACCCAAGAAACATTTCAGTAACCATAATAATGGTATTTAAAATATAATCTTATCAATAACATAGTTACACAAAGTTCCAATATCAAACACATGTAATTATTAATGTAATAAATGATATTTCAGTAGTACATATTTTCATTATTACATGAATTTATATGTTTTTTGATTTTTTAAAACAATTTTTTTAAGAAATAATACAATAAAATGATAATGAATTTTTATAATAAATATATAATGACAAAATTAAGTCATGTTTTTTAAATAAATAATTTATTTCAATGATAATAAATAATATAAAATAGTGTTAATAATGCGACTTTCTCAACTAAGTGTTTCTTTGTGTGAAATATATTTTTTCATTCAAATTAAATAAATCATTGTATAATATTATTGGAATTAATTTTTTCATAACACAAATTATAAAAAATAAAATTCATATACGTATTATTTCTATTAAATATATATGAATAAATTCACTATTATTGTTAAAATATAATTTCTCAAACAAAATTATACTCATTTATATAAAAATTATTTTTTATCATTGAGGAAAATTAAATACAATACAACCAAATTTTTATTTTCAAATAACTCTTCTAGATTATTTGATAATGTCAATTTAATTTTTTTCATCAAAATTTTTTACCATAAACAAATTTGAGTTAGAATGGTAAAGATAAAATGAGGAAAAATATTTAACTATGGTGTAAAGAATAAAAATATCACTAACACTATATATCAGCGAGTTAATGATGGGATTGTTAAAATAAAAATTAATAATGAGAATATTTTATCACTTTTTATATTTATTATATAATAAATTTTAATACTTACTCATTAAGGAATGAGTATTTGTAAAAAATCAACACATGCTCACCTATAAAAGGATTCCACCACTAGAAAACACAAAAAAAACACATTTTATTTAATTTCCACTTAAATAAATATCAAAAATATCATAATAAAAAGTCTCCATCACGTTTTTTATCATCCATTCATAAGGATTCACAAAACATTTTTTTCCAATAATTTCTCAAATTGTAGATCTAAGTCTTTAACATATGTAATATTTTATCCATTTTCATTTTATTTACCTTTTTTCAATGAATTATTAAATAGTTTAATCAGATTAATAACATTATTTTTTAATTGTTATTCTTTTTTATATATGATATGATAACTATAAAATAACAATTCTATACTAATTTATCAATTAAACAATACTATTTTTTTGTGTTTGTTCTACCACTAACATGAAGGATTCATTGATGTTTTTATCGTAAAGGAACATTATAAAATAAATAATAGAAATATTTTATATGAATTAATAATATATTATATTTACATGAATCTTGAATGAAAATATATATTAGTGTATCATTAATCATATAAATTATTTAATGAATAAAACATAACAAAAATTTTATTTTAAATACCTTCAGTATACCATCCAAAAAAGAATGATTAATAAATGGGAAATTTGAATAAATAAATGAATGTTATTTGGGAAAATAAATAGAAATATGGTAATTATAAATAAGAATAATAATTATAGCTTTATTTAAAATGTGTTAGAGATTTTTGACTAAGAGATAATTTATGTTAATATGTTTTGTGGACTCAATCGTTTTTCATTGAAAAACATACACTATTAATTTCATAAGTTCACTTTTGTTTCATATATTCTTATATTTATATTTTTCATTTGGTAGTTTCTCTTTTTATCTAGGTAAATTTCATTATCATGTCAAATTATTATTCTTCAATGGATTTTATTCCTAATAAAAAATTGATTTTTTATGAAACTTTATCATTATATATGATGGTTTTTTCTGTCATGTCTATATAAATTCTTACCAATAAGTTTCCATTTCATATTTTGAAATATATATATATAAATTAACTTTAATACCCATAATCGTTTTCATAAACTATTTTAAAAATGACATTAAATAAATAATCCATCGATATATATATTTCCTAAAACAATAATAGAATATAAGTTTCATTTATTTTCAATTCCATATTATTTGTATCCTCCACATCATATTTCATTACTTGTCGTTTTTTTAATTTTATAGTTATATTTTCATTGAGTCCTTGTTTTTAACAATTGAAATTTTCACCATCTCTAAAATAATTTAAAATAGTTACTTATAGATTTGACTATTTATCACACTGTTAAAAATATTTTATCAGAAATTATTTTATAATCTTCACTTCTGTTATACTCTATTTAAAACAAAAAACACCATTAGAATAAAGGGGAAATTCATGATTCCAAAATTTAACTTTTTTATATTTTACAATGTTCCCATATTTGTATGAAATCATTAAAAATATTGATTTTCTTTATAAAAAACACATAAAAATAAATAAATTAAAGAATTCACAATATTTTTTACATAGTTAACCATTATGTTATAGTATTATATCATACACACAACATTGGTAATATGTTCCACAATCCATTAATAATCACTAGATAAATATATATAATTTTTTCTCATAGTTATTTCATAGTAGGATCAATGTACTTATAAATTGATTCATGTATAATCAAACTACCACCCTCGTTCTATAATGAACCCTACTCTAGATACCAATTGCTAGTGTATCAAATTATTACATTGGAATAAAATAATTGAAATATCTTCTGGAATAGAGGAATAGTTTATATGTCTTGGTAAACTATATAAATACATGATTTCTATATTACATTTGAAAACAAAATACAACATAATTGTTTTCCATAATAGCATTAATCCATCTATCATAACCATTAATATTAATTATAGTAAACATCATGGATTCCTATAAAAGAAAAAAAAATGGTGATCCAAAATAACCACTACTGGTTATATACTATGGATGGTATTATGAATCAGTATGGATAATAAATATGGAATGGTAAATTAATAAAAACACATTGCATTAAATTAATAAATTTACTATCATAATTGGATATGGAAAAATAAATATTTAAAGGTTTAAAATAGAAAAATGTGAGTTAATCAACAAACTGAGAATAAAATGAATTTGGGGATAATATCAAGGCATAAATTTCTTAGATAATATGATAAGAAATAAAAATAACAAAACACATGTCGTTTTGTCAATAAACTAAGAATGAAGTGAATCCAAAGGAAACATCATTGTAAAAATATCATGGATAATAAAAAAATTGATTAATTAAATGAAAAATAATTTAATGTTCTGGTCTGAGGATCATGATACATGTACTGTCAAGATATTTCACATAATAGGTTAAAGTTGATGGGAAGTTATATATCGTATTACATTTAACTATGCCTAGAAAATTAACTCATATCATGAAACTACTGATGCATCATGGGTATATCTATTACTAGGATCCACACATATCTACATATCTAAATTATTTTTCATATATAAAATAATAAATTTAATTAAAGAATAATATCCCTAATCAAAATATTTTTTTAATGTTTAAGGAATATAATTAAAACTCATTTCCCTGGTAAATAATATTAACATAAAAATAAAATACATATATATAAATGGTATACTATTTAATAAATAAGAATACTAATAACATAGAATTTTGATATTTAGTGGAAATTTGTTGTCCAATTATTATAGGAAGGTGAATAATTCAAACGAATGATAATGAATACAAATATAAATAAAAGATGTCAAATTAAATATTGCCCATGTCCAAAATAATTATAAACTATCCATAGGATTAATAAGGATATAATAAATACAACATATCCCTAGTAGAGTATTATTAAAATATTGGGTTTCTATAATAGATGAATATAAATAATATAATATGATATTTGAAAACATTCTTAAGGAAAATAAAATTTTAAATTTTAAATTAATCTTACAACTAACATTTCAAAAAATATTTCAAGTAATTTTCATTGATAATAACCTCTAAAAATAATAAAATATTTCTTAAAAAATTGATTGGTCATAATGGAAGGAAGTTCCATACCAACCTTGTATGATGAAATAAATATTCAATTCACATTTTCTATAAAATAAAATCATTACTTGTTTGGAAAATGATATGAATTTTAATTTATTTTATTTTGATCATAAAAATGGAAAAAAGTATATTTTATAAATTTTTTGGAAAAAGAAAAAAACAATTTTCAAAAAATTTTAAAAAATGTTGTTTGAGAGTAAAATAATTTTCTAGTCGAAGATACGAATGGATTAGGGTTTAATTAAATATATTTTTTCAAATATTTAATCTAAAAAATAGTATGAAAATATTATATGACATGAAAATATCATGAATAAAAATATTATAATAAAATAAAATGATATTAATGTATAATTAAAAAACCTTCTTCAATAGAAATTCAAGAACAAATAATCTCGATTAGAATGATATTGTGGAATAAACCCATATAGTGATCATAATACTGAAGTAAAATTAATAAATGAATATATTATTTATAAAAAATCTATATACACGAAAAAAAATTAAAAATAAAACCTAATATATTTAAAAATAATTACAAAAATAGTCTTATAATATCACATACAATGAAGATGTAATATAACCCAACAAAAAAATAGTTATGAAATTATTTTCCACATGGTGAATTTTATGTTGAATCCACATATAGGAAATTATTCTAATTGAGACATAAAATTACATGAATTATTATATCATAATGATTTTAGAAGTCAAAGGGGTATTATATACACCATATTAAAGTAAATAGTTACATAATATTATAGAAGGACTCAATAATGACAAATTGAGATGAATTCTAGTACTCCATATATTGTTTTCATTGCACACTATTTAAACACATATATAGTGGATTTAATAAAGTAATTTATTTTTAAAAAACATATTTATATTGATAATATAATTTATGATCTCCATATATCATATTATAACATATTTATTTTTAATATTTCATTATTTTCATTGTTTCACGTGTTAATTGTTCTTGATTTCTCATGCGTGATTTGTTAAGAAAATACTAAATATTTTAGATAAGATATATAACCACCAGACCCAAAATTATATTAATGTAATAAATATAATTGGTTTCAATAGACACATATTTAGATTCATTATTTAAGTTTGAAAATTGATAGTGTATCACATATCTTTTTGATAATGGTAAGTAGTAAATACACTTCAGCTATATTATCATTCCCCTAACGGGGAAAATGGTAAAGAATGGGGTAAAATTTTAGTTTTAAAAAATCAATATCATAATATATATATATATATCACATATATTAATTAAAATTATTCTTTCTTACTTTCCATTTAATGTGTAAGTGAAGAAAGAATCATGTTTCTAATTGAGGTGGTAGCTCACCGTTTACACGAGTAAAATTATCATATTTTAAAATGATATGTAAATAATAATGAATGATTTATTTTAAAATTGAAAATGTATAATAAAATCATAAATATCATATAAATTTGATAAATTTATCATTAAAATAATCATTGAATGGTGTTTATGGAAAATAAAAGAAATCTGTTCATCTTGAAAAAGTCATCCATACAAACGATTAACAGATTTATTTATTCTTTGATGAATGAAAATATAGATATTGGTTTTTAAAATATGTTAATAAAATAATATTATATTTTATATACTGTTTTCATTATATTATCATGATTATATAATATTTGAGGGTTTTTTAAGAATAAATAAAATGAAAATACTCATTTAAAAACATTATTTCTCTTTCAGGGGACAACTGTTTTGTTTGAAAAAAATCCATCCAATGTTATTTATAAGATAAATATAAGAGAACTAGTGTGTTGGTAGTGGGTTAATAATTATAATTTTATAGGTCTTGGATGAGTAAAATGGATTTGGATGTGTTCAAATTGGAGGAGAGGGGGAGTCCATTTATATTTGGGGGAGATGATTCAAATATTTTTAAAAAAATCTATTAAAACCACGTTTATATCATGTAAAAAGCCTAAAAATGGATAATTATGGACTTTAAAGTGTTATATGGTTGATACATGTCCATACAAAGGGTTTGGGAAAAGTTCAATGGTCATTTTTACCCTTATCTTATATGTTTAACCACTAGTAAATCAGTTTTAACCTTAAAAATGGTAATTGAATTTTTATTGATTTTATGGTCCACAATATTCAAATATTATGTAGAAAACATTTGATAATATAAATTATTATGACAAAAAAAATGGAATAATTTTTTTAAAAATTATCTCATAGAAGTGACACTGTCCAATTTATAATTACACTCGTAGATGTGGCAAAAATTTGGGTTTTAAAAGGAAACAATATCATAAGTATAGACGGTTTTAACATAAAAATTCATTATTAAATTTATTACAATGAGTAAAATTAGTTAAATGATAATATTATTTAACTAATTTTACTTTAAATATATTTTATAATGTATGTATTTTTTGTGAATTATTTATATGAAAAGATAGTTTTATATGAAATCAGTATTTTTCACTATTCATTCAAAAATGAAAAATTTCCAAAAATTACCAAAAAGTAACGCAATTAAAATTTTGATATTATGAATTAGAAAAAATCAGTTTTTCAATGAAATTTTTTAAAATTGTTAAAACATTATTTAAATTTTTTCTATAGATCTTGACTAAACTGTTATTTAGAAAAAAACAATTTTTAAGAAAACTATTGTTATTTCAAACGATTATTATATTATTACAAACAAATATGTAATCAATTAATTTGAGTTTACATGTTTAAACCAAATATATTTTATTTTTTATTTTTTACCATTCATACCCTCCAATATTTCGATAGGGATACATTGGTATACTATATTTCAGATCATTTAGAGTTGGGGTTTCCTATTCCAAAGGATTCCAAAGAGAATAAATTTATTCAAATATATATTTTGAGATATTCAATATAAGTTTTTCTTGTTTAATACTCTGTCAAATAAAATGTTATAATTTTATATTTTTTAGTGTTAAAATCTCCCCACATTAAATAAATTGTGTCCTTATAATTTGATCATGAAATTAGAAATCAAGGAAATTATATTTGAAATTATATTTTGTGAAATCCAAAATTGGTAAATTTTCTATAAAATATCATATTAGTATGAGATAATATTATGTACAAAGTTCATATGTGATAAACCATATCTGTATTTCTACTTAGGAGAACATTTGTGTCGTGTAATAATTTGGACATGGAAGAAATGTTAGATCCAAAGCAATTGTGTAATGGAAATAAAGTATGGTGTATGTTCGTTGTCAGTCCTAAAATGGATTATCAAGGACTCTACAAGACACGTTTACTTCTAGTACATGCTGAAAAAAATGTTAATGGTGGAATAATTCCCAGTTTTTGCCAAATGTTTTGTCCCAAATTGTGTAGGAAGGGCTACTGTTGTGAAGGGTTTTTTTATGGAATAACCTATTCATAAATTTTATAAATTAATGGGTTTAATAAAAACTAGGTTGATGTTTATGAATATGTGGATCGTTAACTACAGTTATAGTTTTCTTTATTGTTATGAGAATTGTAGCATCTTGAGTGTGTAATGGTTTGACAGAAAGCTTTGCAACAACGTCAATTATCAATAGAGATTCATGACTAGAGGAGCAACCTGAATATATTTTTTAATGATCCAAAAAATATTCTAATTGAATTTTAACATAAATAATGTGTGAGAATATAAATATAATCCTACCCCGACTTTTTATTACATAAGTTTATTCAAGTAATATATGAAATCGCAATAATTTCATAAAGTTATGGGAGATGTTTGATTTGCGAATTACATGCAAATTTGAGTTTCACAAAAATGACTAGTTGAGTCTTGAATGATTCTAATGAATTTTATTAATGGTTTCTTTAGGATGATTGGGTATTCTGTGACAACTCAGTGAGCTCAACAATGGAATCTTGCTTCATAAATGTATTAAGCTTCAT
The DNA here is from genome assembly GCA_963277665.1 of Viscum album. Lineage (NCBI taxonomy): Eukaryota > Viridiplantae > Streptophyta > Magnoliopsida > Santalales > Viscaceae > Viscum > Viscum album. Next base: position 1,180,415,496 of record OY728130.1, read on the forward strand.
GAAAGAGCTTCATGAAAATGTGATTTTGAATATTGGTTTTCTAGTGAATATGGATTTCAAAGTCAATTGAATAAGAACTATGGTGAATGAAGAGTCTTTTTATAAGTCAATAAAAATAATTTAATGCTAATCCATTGATGTGACTTTCAAATCAATAAACTGAGTTATATTTCTCTAAAATATGTTATCTCGGGGGAGTTCATGGAAGTGTCCCATGAGATGCAGTGTGGTATCCCGAAATTCTTGTAATGTAAGTATTCCAAATAGAGACTAAGTATTTATTAACTCTAATATTTAAAAAATTGTGAATATTAATGGATTTTTTGTATGACTATAACATTGTTGGTGTGTTCCCCATTGACTATCCATTTGTGGTGAACCAAGTAAATTTCTTATGTGATCTCTTTTCTTGTGGTTCATTTTTCTACACATTCCCATATGATTGGTTTAATGTTTTCCTACCAACGTGGGAAAAATATATATCCATTTTGAATTTATTTTAACACCATTATTAACCCCTCTCCACATAGGGTGTTCTGGTGTCCTTCAAGCAGAATAAAAGAGAGGTTGTTTGTGTTAAATATATTATTATTTACTATCATTGAAAATTTATTTAATTTCATGATAGTCCCCTGCTTTGATTGAATAAAAATAATGATTTGGAATCATATGATGAGTTCACTTATAAAAACATTTATAATTGAGGTACAATTTACTATTACCCAAGGTATTTAGGTAACTGAAGCAATATGAGTTTGTATAACTGAAATAGATAGAAAAATGCTTGAAGTAGATGCCAAAATGAAAAATTCCCTTAATGTAACAATATATTATCAAATATATCTAAATGTTATTAGTTACAATTTATCCAATTATATGTTGTAAAATATAAAAAATAAATATTACGTTGGTAACATAGTGAAGGATGGAAACGTCATGTTGTTCACAACATGTTTGTTGATCTGAAGATGCATCCTAATGAAAATGAAAATTCCATTCTCAATTGAATTAGAGAAGGTGTAAGATATATTTGTGTGATTGGTGATGAAATTAAGGTCATTGACATTGAAAAGAAAATATTAATAATGCATCGACCAATTAATAGTCCAAAAGTTTCATCCCTTGAAGATTAAGATATTTGAAAGCATTCATTGGATCATCTGCAAAGAAATCTGGTATAATATGAAATAAGAGGCAGACTAGAGGATTCCAAAAGTCATGTTAGCAAGGAAATGACATTAAATTCACTATAAAAGCATAATATTTTTGGATTTAGTGACAATGAATGTAATGAGGATGAAAAACCATCTTCTATCAATTATAATAAATTTACGTGAGGAAAAGAAAAATTTTATGGAAAGCTACCATTGTCATGTATATGTTATGGTAGAGTTGGGTACATTGCCTCTCGAAGATCAAGAATTTTTTATGATGAATAAAGTGAAGTTAGAATCTCATAGATGACTCAAATAATGTTTTCTCAAATGGGAGACTTAAAATATTGAATTAAATTACTGTTAAAAACATTTGTTTGTAATTATAATGATGATGACGATGTTTTTTTGATGTAGAAGAATTAAATATTAAATATTTTACCCAAGAATCTATGATGGATATATTTGAAAATTCATAACCATAACAAGATAAATCTAGAGATAATCATATGCCTGTTAATGTTTATTTCATGTTGAAACTTGAGGATGCTCTTGATGAGGATGAGAAATAGTTAAATGGAAGAAAAAGTGTAGTGTAGTTGTAGAAGAGTCATCAGAATATTTTGATCGACTCAAATATAAAATTAATCAATTAGAAGAAGTAGTAAAAGAACATTTAAATACATTTGAAAGCTCTGAAGATATATAAGAAAATAATATTAAATATTATGTATAGGAAAAGGTCATTAATTCCCATACAGACAAACTAGTGGATAAGCCTAAAACTATTTAGGGACATTAAGAAGAGGTTTTCAAGAGTAAATATGAAAGTGAATCAAAAACAATAGAAACAAAAAAAAGATAATGTGTTTTAGATGATTCTCAGATATTGAGATACTGGAGAGACATAATCTTGGTTCTTGTATAGTTTAAAAGGTTTTGGATGCTTGATGATTCAAATGCATGGGAAATAGTGGAATTGGTTGTGATTATGAGACATAACATACTGAACAAAATATGGGAGAAAATAAAGGCAAGATAAAAGTTGGACATATCGCATTACCACCATATGCCCAACCAAAGAAATAAACAAATCAAACTGAAATTAGAACTGAAAAAAAACTTCCTGATTCAGAAAATGATCATCTATCAATATTTTTTTTAAGGAAGAAAAAATGACAATGATTATAAGTGAGAATATATATCCCCTTATGAAATATCAATTTTGTGGCTATTTGGTCCACATAGTGAGGAAGTGAGGAGTTATTTGAATATGGAATAACTAAGAATACATCAATGATAAATGAATTTATATCCTTAATATTATAGAAGAAATCGATTTTATGGATACTTATTTCATTTATCTATCATAGACCATATGGTTACTCATTGTATGCATAGTAATGGAGGAAATTTCAACTACAGAACTCAGAGAAATTACAATACCAACCAACTAGATGGGTTTTCTATTAAAAATGGATTTATCCTCTTGAGGAATAATATTACAATGATGAAAATATGCATATGGAAAAGATATTCGAAAGTCCATATTTATCTTCCACTCAATCAAATATTTCATGAATAGAAAAGAAGAAAGATGAGAAATCTAATCCAGTAAAAGTTTTTATCAATGCAACACCAGATAGTAGAACCTATATTCTAGATAGTTGATTCGCATCCTATTTCTGATGCTTTCACCGGGGTTCACATATCTGTCTGCCAGGGCGCGACATGTGCGGCTTTCTTTGAGTTTCCTCGCATTCCCTCTTTCCAAAGGCAGGGGACATCCCCTCCTTGTTTAGGGATGTCTGATCCTTGATCGAAATCGGGATGATGGGATGTCGGTTCCTCCTTATGTGGATTCCTCCTCGAAACATGTCACCTAGTCTGGGTCTCCCTCATAGATTTAATATGTTATTCGTGAAAATCTTCCCAGTTCCATGTTTCCATGGGTGTCGGTTAATTATGATGCTTCTGTCAGGACATTACAAAGGGTCCGGTCAGGGCAGCAACCTTCAGTTGGGGGAGTAGTCACGTCGAGGCATCACTAACGTGTTTGAATGCTAGGGAATTGGTGTGTATGTGTTATGTACCTTATTATAGGGCTTTTCAAGGGTGTGGAAGCCTGAGGCATCCCACATCGGGCGTGGGGAATAATATTCCATAGGCATATATCTGAGGTTTTCCTCAGCTTCCTATGATTAACACAGGGTATGTCGTAGGTTTAACGTCCAGCGAAGACGGATCAGCCTGATCAGAACACTAGCTAGAGTGGATCGGATTGAGGAATCTCCCTTGAATGGATGCCGATATCGGGGTCACCTAGTGGGCGGCTTCCCGGTTGCCGTGGAGGGGAGCGTAATGGCGTGATCTCCCTAGGATGTGGTGACCCGAGTGAGAATTCAGGATAGATGAATGAAGTGGACGGGGATGAAATGGAACCATCGCAAGGGCGACAATGGAGTCAGTCTTGAGCCTCGAGGAGACCTCCTACGTTTCCCCATGGCAAGGAATCAAAGTCCGCGTAGTTTGGAATGGTGCTGGTGAACCGACGTGAATGTGGACCTTGGTCCGATGGGTATCGTCAGTGAACCGACGTGAAGGTGAAACCGGGGGTCTACTGGTGGTGGGATTGAAGCTTGTAAAGGCTTCCTACGTACCATGACTTGACATGGATCAAAGACCTCGTTGTTCTTAATTGTGTGTCGGCGAACCGACATGGGTGAGGACCTTGGTCCAGATGGTGTGGGGATTACACACTAGGCTGACCAGGTGTTGGTGAACTGACGTGAAGAGGGTCGGAGTGACCAACATGTGGTGGGTTGGAACCTCTGGGAGGCTTCCTACGTACCATGTCGTGACATGGATCAAAGACCTCGTAGTTCAAAGGGCTTTGTCGGTGAACCGATGTGAAGGTGAACCCAGGGGTCCACTAGTGGTGGGCTTGAACCTCATGAGGCTTCCTACGTACCATGCCTTGACATGGATCAAAGTCCTCATAGTTTGGGATAGTCATAATGGCTTACCGCTGGACTGAAATTCAGTTTAACATCATGGGGGACGAGGGTGTATCCTAACGTGATGAAATGACAGGCGATGGGATTGAACCTCGTGGAGTCTTCCTACGTACCACGCCTTGACATGGATCAAAGACTTCGTAGTTCAAAATGTATGTGCAGTTTAACGTCATGCTAGATGAGGGCATACAGTTTAACTTCATGCTCGATGAGGTCATATAGTTTAACGTCATGATGGATGACGGAGGGTGTCATAGTGGATGCTTACTCTAAGCTCATGTGAGTCGTGCTCGGTGTGAGAAACAAGAGGCAACAAAGACCAGATGATCACATCGCGAAGGGTGCGTCCGTGAGAATCAAAGGGGGGATTACGCGTTAGGTGGACCATGGTGCTGGGACTTACACTGGAATGGAGGCCCAAAGTGCGGAAAAGCGCATCGGAAGAGGGATTTGGGACCAAAGATGGATGGTGCCTCGTTCCCTATTGTGCCCTCCATTGGCCTTGGCTGTTGGGAAGTGTGGAGGTGCATGGGTGCCACCATCCGCAAGAGAGGCTAGAGGGCTTACACCAAGGTGGTTTCCCTACTCTCGTAGACATACGCCACTCCGATAAATAGGATATAATCCCTTATGGAGGGGTGATCCCATCCCCATGGAGACGAGTGGTGTAAGGAATGTCCGAGCTAGGGGGACCCTACGTGTGAGGCACGAGGTCGGATCACAGTTTAACGTCATGTGTTGAGGACAAAGTGCTTGGCAGTTTAACATCTTGCACCTCGGATGAGGTGGGTTTACACTGAAACCCTTGGACTTACATGACTGGTACCCTCTGCTCCAAGGGGGAGCGAAGGTACCGGTAAGGTCGTGGTCATGGGGGCTTGCAGAACGAACCATCGAGGGGTCCACGTTAGCATGTCTATGTGAAGGAGAAATATCCATTAGCGTGCCTATGCGAAGAAGCATTAGGTGAAGCAATGCTACAATTGCTGTTGTCCATGGGACTTTGAAATCACATCGTGCAATCCTGGAGGGTTGCACAGGAAGATGAATTGTCATGCAAAGGTGTGTGCTTCGCGAAGTGGAGTGCCTTGGACATAGCATGGGGCATGGGTGTGAATGGGAGGTGCATTTCAATGTGGAATAGTGTTTGCGGAGCACAGTCTCGCAAAGCAGAGGTGCCTTGCGAAGCAAGGTGCCGGGAAGTAGTGTGCTTCCTGATGTACAATGACCCTGCCTTGGCATGTGGATCACTAGTCCATGATAAGTGTTTCGCGAAGCATAAATGCTTCGTGTCTTCCCAGGTTCCCTTGGGAATCCCCATCCTTCGCGAATTCCCTTAAGCTTCATGAAGGGAATCCCTCTCGGAAGAGGGTCTCAAAACGAGACAAGGCGAAGGAATCTCACGAAGAAAAATACCTCTCAAAGCTCATGATTCCCGGGGTGAAGTGTGCTTCGCGATTCAGGAGTTGAGAAGCCGAAAAGTCGGATTGTAAGTCCCCTGGACTCAGGGGGATCCCATTATTTATAGGCAAAGGTCACCATTAAGCAGAGCTCAAGCGGCGCGAAGGGGGGTTCAGTGCTTCGCGGTGGTCTCGCGAACGTCAGGGCGTTCTTAGAGCGTTACCGCCATAGGGCTTCGCGGCAGGCTCACGAACGTCAGGGCGTTCATGGAGAAGGACCGCCTCTGGGGCTTCGTGGTGGGCTCGCGAACGTTAAGGAATTCATGGAGCGTTACCGCCTCATGTGCTTCGCAGTGGGATCATGAACGTTAGGGAATTTGCAGATCATTACCACCTCCTGTGCTTCACAACGGTATCGTGAATATCAGGGTGTTCATAGAGCGTTACCGCCTCCTGTGCTTCACGGTGGCCGCGGTGTTTCGGAAGTGCTCCATGTTGGGGATTCATGAGGCAGTGTGCGGTCTTCTTTTTCTGCCCTTCTTTGTGTTCAATATTTAGGCGCCAAAAATTCCCCCCCCCCCTCAAACATGGAGCCATGGAGGGATCAAGGGTCAAAGTATGAGTGAAAATCGCAAAACTTTAGCGGTGGTTCGCTATGCGGACTCACAAAGGGGCGCGTGGGGATGATAGTGGTCTCGCGTTCCAAACATGTCGCGATGCTCCGCGCGGGCAGGACGATCCGCGAAGTCCCAGGGTCGCTACCTATTAACAGGGGGGCAGACCACTATTTTGTCTTCTTAGGAATTTTTTCCTTTTGCGCTATCGACATCGCGAAGCTCCGCATACTCCGCATCTCCTCTCGAAAAATTGAGCTTGGTGGTGAACCATGAGTCTCTGACTCCACGACCGTGCCAAGAGACCTTCTATTTGTAGGCCCAGGCCATGCTCCACTTCTTGGTTTTGTGCCCGAGTTTCGCGAGAGATCTTCATGAGCAACCTTCGTGATTCAAACCAAAAAAAATTCGAGTTCCAAGACTGAAATGGCCCATCGAGAAGCTATGTTGGGGGTGCTTGCAGACACCGCCTGGAGGGATGAGATGGCTAACTGTCTGGGCCTTGGGGAGATGGTCTGAAGCCACTTGGACCATAATTCTTTGACAGAATTTCTATCAAAGGGTCAGATGAACTATCTGTAGTGCAAGAATCTGTCCTTGTATGGATTTGGGCTGAGGGATGATGTCTTCATCCCTGAGGTGACTAGGGACAAACCAGTATGCTAGTTTAGTAGCACGTCATGCCAGCACCAGTGGTTCAGTGCGGCCGATGGCTATGCATGGGAGGACTTCACACCCATCACCGCCGACTATCTCTACAACCATGTGTACAATATTGATGGGAAGCCACTACAACTGGATACATCCCCTCCTCTCTAGCGCACCATGCTGAAGGCGGCTTTCCAGGATTCGAAGAAGGGGTGGTGCGATGAGTGGGACCTGCGCCAGGGCAGTAACTTCCCCAATGACTGGGAATGGGCCTACTGGGTTGGCACCTCATGCGAGGATTTTGGGGCCGATGTGAGGAGAGTGGGTTTGTATGAGGCGGAATGGGCCTCCCAATTCCATATTTACAAATCAAAACAGCTAATGTCGGAGATATTGAGCAGGTGGTCATCTAGGACCAATACTTTTCACCTGCACAATGGGGAGGTGGGAATCAGTCTGTGGGATGTCCATCAGATGTTGGGGGTCCTGATCTTGGGGGCCATGTATGATGATTTCCTCCCCGTAATGAGCACGTGGGAGGATACGAAGCCGATGTCGCGGCTGTCGTCGGCACTGATGGCACTGGTCCCTGGAGAGGACAAGGAGGAAGGGAGACATGTCCACTTTAAGAAGTGGTTCGAGTGGTTCCTGAACATCTCAGAGAATCGGGAGTTCCCTCTGAGGCCTCAAACTTGTCCGAAGGCGGATCAACGGGGCAAGGAGAACTCGTATTGCTGGGTCTTAGAGGACAACCAATGGAAGACAAGGGGCTTCAGTGTCAGTACTGAACAGCAGATGATAGTCACGCTGGTGGCATTCATTACGGCCCTTATCTGAGGTTGGATCCTACCGGTGAGGGATACCAACATGGGGGGTGCGGCCCAGCTCATTTATAATGGCGTCCACGCTGGCTATGGGGCAGCGGGTCAATTTGGGGATTCCAATGCTCGCCAATCTATACAGAATGTTGCGGAACGTTAGCGAGGGAAAGAAGCTACCAAGGATATGCATGACCTTACAACTTCTGTACGGGTGGATTGCGGCGTACATCAGGGGGATTTATGAGTATCCAAACCTTATCTCGCCGCCGGGATCAAACTTCTGCCCCTCCATTCAGAATGCGGCCAGGAGCTTCCCATTCAAACTAACCGTGCCGATGGTGCTGAACTGGGTGTAGAGGGCGGATGAGTTTAATTTCCACCCGTTTCCATTGCCGACGAGGGTACTTACTGACGACGGGCAGGGAACGAAAGAGCATCGGGCTTATCTCTGAGCCTTTCATGGCTGAATTTTGGTGGCACGGGTGGATCGTGAGCCACTCTATGAACCGTACACCCCACATCGATTTGCGATGCAGTTTCGGTGCCTCTAGCAGCTGACCCCATAGATCTACTGGGAGGTGCATCACGAGTAGCACCCGTGTGTGATGAGGTAGTTGTGGCTCATGTTCACACCGGAAGACGGGAAGATGGGAATTGCATTGCCTCCATCCACCGCTGCATTCGTATTGGTGAGGGAGTATGCCATCAGCTGGGAGGCTTCTTATCCAGGGGAGATGCTGAGGCAGCCAACTATTCGGGTTGGTGATGGGGGCCCTACTCTATCCCGAGGTCAGGGTCGGAGGGCAGCAAGGGCCACTCGCAGTGGTGGGGTTGTCGTGCCGGTGAGACCTGCATCGGCTAAGGGTGTGGCAGCAGCGGCGGATCCGGTGATTCCAGAAAGGCGGGGCCATCCGGAGGGATGGTCGCTGAGGGGATTCAACAGGATATCAATTTAGGATCGAGGGAAGCGGTTCTGCCATGTTGAAATGCCAGAGGATGTCGTCATCCAGGTAGCCTGGGACATTTGGTATGTCAACTGGCAACACCTCAGTTGGCCCGAGATGTGGGAGCTCCTGAACTGTCGCGGGACGGTTCTTCCAGGTATAGGCCCAGTCCAGGATGGTTTCACGGCATCTCCGGTGGAGGAAGAGCAATATTTGGTTGAGCTGGAGGACTACGTTCACTCCATTGGTGTAGCATACCCATTGACAGGCCTGGTGAGGGTACTGCTGGATCGGACAGTTCTGCCACAGCTATCAGCCGCCGATATGAGGGAGAGCTTCCCTTGCTTGAAGAATCAGAGGACTCCTCTCTAGAGGATGAGGCTATCGGAGGGAGCCCGTTGGAGGAGGGTGAAGTCGGAGATCAACACGTATATTTTGATGATTTCGTAGAGGCTCTCAAGGTAGCATCCCAAACTTCTGTCCTCATGGTCCGTTCTCAGGCCATCATGGATTTCTTACCGATGTTTGAACCATTCAGGAGAAACTTGTATGCAGGCCTCTCTCTCGCCCCTTGGAGGTTGATGATGCAGGACCTTCGGAACCCGCGCCTACGGCTGCGTCTAGTTCTGTATCTGGTGGTGTCAGAGCACCCGAGGTGGCTCCCCCAGAATCTCCAGACCATCCAAAAGTATATGGAGGGCCACATATCAGGGTCCCATCAACATCGACTCAAGAGAATCACCATGAGTTTGATCTCCGTAAGTTTCCTCCACTAGATTCATTACTGTTATATGTAGAATGTTCCAACTAACTTTTATGTCCCCCTCTATCATATAGTTCTTCGACTGGGATGGGCTGTTGCGGCAAGGCTGGTCGGGATGTCTGGCAGCATCCCTCGTAGGGGCATTCCGGTGATGGTGGAGATAGTCCCCCATCTCCCCAAGCTGCAACACACACAATCATATGTGGGACCACCAGTAGGGTCATGCCTGAGGTTATTGAGGTGGAGTCTGATTGTGAGGATCACTCGGCCAACCAAAGTCCCGTCACACCTGATCCGGTGCCAGATGTCGCACTGGATTCAATGCCAGATGTAGATCATGTAGAGGACTTCCTGTGGGTGTATCCTGCATACGAGCCAACCAATCGCGTAGACTGGGACGAAACAGCTTCCGACGAGGAAGACAACAGCATAGTCTACCACCGGTCGTGGAACTAATTACAGGCTTTATCAAGGACACCTCCAAGCGCTATGGTTGAACAAAATGGAAAGACTTTGCTCGCAGCTGCGCGAAGTATGCGCTGGGGGAGTGGATTCCCAACGTCCTCAAGCCCTCATCTGAGATTTATGGCCCAGAAGATCTGGGAGTATGATCGTGGGCTCAGCGTGGCCTGGCAGTGGAAGAAGGTGAAAAACATCAAGAAGCTCCATGAGGATAAAAGTGAGGTCCAACAGCTGTAGACCTGGGAAGATGAGCACTCAACCTCTCTAAATAAACAATCTGATTTGATCTCACAGTTGATGGCCTAGCTAGCAGAGGTAGAAAAGCATATTAGGTAGGTTTTAGAAATATGGCTACCATTCAGGCTAGCATAGATAGGGACAGGGCCAAGGCTGACGAAATGCACCCCACCACTGCTGAGGAGGAGCGGGAGCTGAGTCAACGACATCAATTCCTGGACATCACAAGTCGAAGGGTGGCAGAGCTGCAACACTCTTTTTACAGGGTCAATCTGTATATGGGGGAAGTCGACCCCCGGGTACTATAACAATTACAAACTTTTTAATGGTATTTTCGTGCTTCAATTTTTGTCTTTTGAATGTTGTACCATGCACGATTCCTACTGTTAGCATCGGTTCATTACATCCCTAAAATGTTTGTGGGACGTCCGATGACAATTCCCCAAGCTCAAGTGGGTCAAGACCGATGTGAGAAAAAGGAGATAGTTTCCTCATCGTCCCACCCAACATAGGAGTGGAAACCAAGCTTCGGGCATCTGGGGTTTGGATAACTAGTCCAGATTTCCGAAAGATGGGAGAGGCCTGGCCGGAGAAGGAAGTTCTCAAAACAGAAGAATTACCATTTCATCAGCACACTCTTATGCACGAATGGTGCAACTCTAGGGGTACTGAAATCGATCCAAACTGATGGAGATGGGAAGTGTGAATCACGATACCCAAGATTCGGAACACGGTGGAAATGGCGTAAGAATAAGGTACAAACGTTAACCGTGGCAGAGAAACGATATCCTTACTCCTTTAGCTTGAAATGGGGAAACCAAATGAGGGTTGACCGTTGACCATATTCGAAAACATGGGACTAGGTCACAAATTTTGTCGATCAATCATTCGGGAAATTGGCCCAAGACAGTAGGTGGACCCTAGTTTGAGCATCCATACTGTTAGGGGGTCCTTCCAAACATGAACAGTCTTCTGGAATGTTGGCCTAGGACGGTAGGTGAGCCGATGTGGCATGAGACCAGGCCGTTAGGGGGTCCCTTTAGACATAAAAGGGGACGAGGGACCAAATAAGGGGCACGCAAAATGTTGAATATGGAGTGATGGTTCATCCAAACAGAATCCAACAATCATGTAATTACACCACCGTGGTGGGAGTACACTAGATGGGTGCATCGGTTTGATTATAGATCCTTCCTTCTTTGGGACTGGGCCTCTCTAGCGAGGGGTCCATCCAGGGGGCTGGAAAGGGGAAGGATAGGATTAAATATTCTTATGGGATGGACCCTAGGAAAAATACCAGGGTGTCTATAAATATCCCATGAGGAAGGGAATCAATCCACACGTAGTTAAGGAATCATAGCGTAGTAATAGACCAACACTGGTAGGTGAGATTCTCTCTGGCAGAGGATCTGGTTCATCCCCTGATTAACACGGGGCATCCTGAACATGCTCAGGGAAGAACTGTAGTTTAGTTTCATACATTGAGGACATATGGACTCCTGTAGTTTAACGTCATACGATAGGACATATAGTGAAAGAGAAGAGCCCAGGGAGCATATGGTGTGATAGTTATGGAACAGGCGTGAATGAGGACATGGAGTCCAAATCACACCACATACCCCTGGAGGAAACTCTCCAGGTCAAGGGACCAAGAGTGAGGATTAGGATGGGCCTGAATCAGAGTGGTCAGGATTTACTACGTACCCCATGAGGATGGGAATCAAGACATACATAGTTCTGAAAGCGCTGTTTAACATCATGCATGACAATGAGAAGCCTGGCCGTGTTGGTGCATGTCCTGCCAAAACTAATAAGCCCACATGAGTCATGCTTGGTGTGGGAGACAAGTAATAGTGGTGGGACATTCCTGACATAGAGAGGGGCATGTTAGGGAGAGGGTACACTTGGTGAATACCAGCCCCGTGATACTAACGCAACCATGTGGCACACGCAGTTGCACGATGATATAGAGTCGAGTATGCTGGAATTCCTCCTGAAGATGAGGAATTGGAAATTTGTGAATAAGGACGCTCGAGATTTGGATCACAATGATGGTGGAATGAAGATGGAGGATAATTGTTAACCGTTGTAGAAATTGAGCATCCATATCGTATTAGCCTTGATTGGGGATAGACAAATGAGGGTCGACTATTGACCATGTTCGAAAGACAGGACCATGTCGCAGATTTTGTCAGAGAGCCATAGGGACGTTGGCCTGAAACGATCATAGGGCCCTTAGGTCCAGCATTCATGGAGAGACCTTAAGCCTATCATCCACGTTTTCTGAGGGTCCTTTTGGATGTGGAATAGAATTAGGATCCAAACAGCGAGCGCACAAAGCTCGGTCATGGGACAAGGGCAATATCCCCATGAAAATCCCACACTTCAGGCTCTTTGTCAAAACGCATCTGAATACAAAAAAGAGACGTATTAGATAGAGGGAGAAGATTACTTTCCTATAGAGAGGTCTTAGTTTAGGTTTGTAGAATTCAGACCCTCTATGGAGTGCTCGATTCGAGAGACCGAACATGAAAGTTAAGATGGGCCTGTGGGGAACTGCTCGTGCGCTCCTATGTATCCCATGAGAATGGGAATCAAGCCATACATAGTTATGAATGGTGGAATAGTAAGGTACCAGCGCTAAGGGAAAATGGGAGTGCGGGCGTGGCCCTCGCACTAAATGAAGCGTAATTTGATAAATCTTGTTTGTCCTTCAATATGGGTGGTTTTTTTGTGTGAAGCGACAGGCCTAGGGTAGCAAGCCCCGGTGTCGCCACAAGAATCAAGCGATGATAGGAGTTAAAAAATGGCAAGGAATGTGACAAATACCCAACATGATTTCCTCTACAAAAACGTTATCACAATGCAGTTCTGTTATTCGTCGTGCGGCTAGGAATATAATGTAACAGTTTAGGGTTTTGTGATAGGACCAAGTATGCATTTTAACATCATGCAGCACATACGTAGTAGAGATGATGCTATGCGGGGAATGTGTATGGTGTCATGCAACACAACCAACGTGAATGAGGACATAATCCCACACCACACAATATAATCCCGTAGTCAAGGTCCTGAATTCAGGACGCTGAACTCATGCTTGACCCAAAGAAAATAGGTCAGGGCGTTCCTACGTATCCCAGGAGGACGAGAATCAAGACAAACATATTTCATGGGAGATCTTAGTTTATGGTCATTAGACCTCGGACCAGGGGAGGATGAAAACTTTCCAGGTAAGCGCAGACCTCGGCCTGATCCCAAAGCCCACGTGAGTTAAACTCGGTTTGGGAATCAAGGGGGGAATATCCTTATCACAATACCCGAAACAGCCAGCTAGGGGGAGTCGGTGAAGAGCCTCGAAGGACACCATTGACACCACTTTGTTCCCCCAACGTGCAAACATGCATGAAGGAATAATACCAATAATTTCAAAACTCCACTTGGACATGATGAGAATAAAGAAGGATGTGAATCATGTAACAAACATTTTGGGCTTAATGGGGTTGGTGTGGCGATGGAGGATAACCGTTAACCGTGGTATAAAAATAGTCTCCATATCATGTTAGCATGATGTTCCAATAAAAAACGAGCATCGACCTCTGACCATATTCGCAACGCGGGATTTTTATCGATTTTTTGTCCGAAACCCTCATGGGAGTTGGCCCGTAATAATAGGAAAAGCCCTTGGGCGTTGTATCCAGGATCTTCTTGGGGGTCCCTCCGGGTGTGATAGATGATTAAAGTCCTGATGAAGGAATACACAATGCCTGGAAGGCGAGTGCGGATGTGTCCGAGTAAATTCTGAAATTCCATGTAATAAATAGGAGTACCCTTAGGCACACTGGTGAAACATCGCAAATGGTCGAAAAAACAGCTCAGGAGGGAGAGGTACATGGCGTGGTCAATACCGATGTGAATGAGGACATAATCCCACATCACAAAATATAATCCCCTCATGGAGGAGGAGTAGGCCAAGGGGCCAAGGTGGGATGGAGGTTTTCGGAAGATGGGGCTGGACCCGAATATTAGACATTCAGGTGGTCCTACATATCCCATAAGGATGGGAATCAATCCATACGTAGTTCTGGAAGGGATACCCAGGGGGAAGAATATCCTAACAAGGAGATGTACGGCGTGGTGGGTAATGAGAACATAATCTCATACCATAACGCACAGATCTGTAGGAATGAATCTAGGCCATGGGGGCTGATAAGGCCAAGGGACCTAAGGGTAGGCCTTGGTGAGGGAGGCCTGAGGCTGGGCCTCAGTTAGGCTGGCCAGACTAACATGTAGTTTAACGTCTTGCAGCAAGGACGGGGGTCGTGGGCCCGGAGAGGCCAAGGGGCCTAAGGTTAGTCATCGGTCAGGGAGGCCTGGCCAGTTTACAGTTTTAATGTCTTGCAATGAGGACAGGGAAAGAGATATTTGTATCTCATCCGGGGAGGTGTATGGAATTGCAAGTATCCCTACATGAAAGAGGACGTTATCTTAACCCACACTATACATCCCTTATGAGAGGATCAGGGTCGTGGGACCGACCGTTGGCGCCACCTGGAGGGAAGTTTGTCACTCCAGGATGCGACAAAACAAATCACTGCACTCAATGTTTGGGACATCTTGGGGTAGAACCAACAATCTAGGACACTTTTGACCATGTTCGAAACATAGCGTCCCTATGGTGATCTGATTTGGGACAACAAAAGAGCATTGATCGTTGATCAAATTCGCAACGCTGGACTTGTATAGGCTTGTTGCTCAGAGACCCTTAGGGGTGTCAGCCCGTATCGGTAGGAGATCCCATAGGCGTTGTATCCAGTTCGTTGTTGGGGGTCCTTCCAGGTGAGGAATGTGATGGAATCCCATTCAAGGAGTGGGTGAAGCATAGTTGTATCGATCTACGAAAGAGGCGAATATCTCAAGGGGGGACGTCTAGCCGGGTCGAGGCTTTCTCGATGTGATTTTGGCAAAAGTGTGCATCTTGCCATATGTCTTGACCCAAGGGGAATATTTTTGGCTTTTGGGATGGGCTGACAGAATAAATTTCCGGGCGTTCTTACGTATCCCATTAAGATGGGAATCAAGCCATACATAGTTCTTGAAGGCCATGCAGTTTAACGTCATGAAGTGAGGACGTGGGAGGATAGAGGAATGAGAGTGGGACCATGGTGAGACCCTTATAATCCTTGTACGAGCAGGGATAAGAAAGCCTACTCCTCATCATACAAAGATACTCCAAGGAAACTATACCCAGGGGGGACAGTGAAAGATAAGATCTCGGGGATGGGCTCAAGACGAGGCGTCCGAGCATTCCTACGTATCCCATTAGGATGGGAATCAAGCCACACGTTGTTCTAGAAGATGTGTCTCATTTGGGGATATGTATGGTACGGCAGGTAACCCGACATGAATGAGGACGTATCCCACACCACACTATGCGATCCCACAAGAGAGTTTGAGCCGAAGAAGGCCAAGGGGCCTGAGGGTGAGCCTCGGCCAGGGAGACCTGACCGGCTTGCAGTTTAGAATCATACAATAAGGGCGGGGGCTAGGGGACCGAAGAGGTCAAGGGGCCTAAGGATGGGCCTCGGTCAGGAGGAACAAATTGGCTTGTAGTTTAATGTCTTATAGTTGGGATGGGGGAGAACTTAGTTTAAGGTCATAGAGCTCGGACTATTTTTCATTTTTATTATCCTGCAGGACGATATCGCAGTTTCAATGTCGTACCAGATGGTGGTGTAGTTTAAGGTCATGCAGGACCCTAACATGCATTTTATGGTCATGCGGGACCGTGACGTGCAGTTTAGGGCTGTGCGGGACTATGAAGTTTAAGGTTGTGCAGGATCAAAGATTCTTAGGCAAAGTACTGTTTGAGGAACATGGCGTTGGTGCGAGAAGTTATGCGCTAACCATTCGTGGTCACCAAGGAGTATTCTCCTTTGGGGTAAAACTTATTGATGACGTAAGGTCCTTCAAATTTGGGCCCTCTCTTGGGCGGTTTCCTACCAGGGATCATTGGTGCTCGAAGGGCCAACACTAGTTCACCCTGCATAAAAGAGCGAAGTTGAACCTTTTTGTTCAAGGCCCTCGCTATCTTATTCTTATGCCTTTCCAGATTTTGCAGGGCATGAATCCTGTTCTCGTCTAGTTCTTTCAATTCAGATAGATGGATTTTGGCCACTTCATATGGCGCCTGAAGGTCATTGAATACAGTGCGTAATGATGGAAGCTGGATCTCAATGGGTAGGATGGCCTCAGCCCCATACAAAAGAGACTATGGGACACCTGGGTGGAATTGTGAGTCATCGTCTGATAATCCCAGAGGGCGTTGGGGAGCCTGTCTGGAAAAATTTTCTTCTTCTGACCAACCATTTTCTGCAGAATGTTAGAGAGGGTTTTTTTGAATGCCTCAATCAGTCCGTTTTCTTGTACATGATAGCAGGAGGTATGGTTCGAACTGATATTGTATTTGGCATACAATTTCTTCAGCTCGGCAGCTCGGAAGTTGGTGTCGTTATTGGTGAGGACAGCGTGAGGGACCCCAAACCGGTGGATGATATTGGAGTTCACAAAGTCGATGATGGAACAGGCCTTGACCTCTTTGAGTGTAACTACCTTTTCCCACTTTGAGAAGAAATCTGTAGCAGTTAGGATGAACCTACACTGGTGAGCTATCGCCGGTGGATATGGTCCCACTACATCGATTCCCCACACCGCAAACGGCCAGGAGTACTTGGTGTAGTGGAGAGGCTCTGGTGGCCGATGTAGGAAGTTGGAATGAACTTGGAACACGTTGAATATCTTGGAAAACTCGATATAATCATGGATCATAGCGGGCTAGAAGTACCCCAACCTCCGGATTTGATGGGTCAGCTTGGGCCCAGCCTGGTGGGAACTGCAGGAGCCAGCATTAACCTCTTGCATAACCTGAGAAATCTTAACTCGTTGAATGAAATGGAGGAGAACACCGTCGAAGCTCCACTTTCAGAGGATCTTCTCAAGACCAGGACTGCTCTGGAGGATAAATTGTAGCGCGCGGCATCGGATTCGCTCACACTCGGCCCGGTCATCCGAGAGGCAACAATTTTTGAGATACTCGACCAAAGGTGCCCTCTAGTTGAGAGTGGCCTCAACCGCTGTGTTCGACGAACCTGGGACTCCTGACGTAGAAGGTTCGGTGGTAAGATGACTTATCTGGAGGCCGCCTTCGTCCTCTGGGGTGATGGGTTCAATGACTCTCCGGTGTGCCACAAGTATGATCAAATCATCTTTCTCTGGTTTTGTGAGCGATGCAGCTAAGCTGGCCAAAGCGTCAGCTTGACCGTTCTTTGACTGAGGGACATGGGTAACCTCTGGTCAAGAGGAGAACTAGGCCATTAGGCAGAGGGTGCACTCCTGCAATGGCACAAGCTCCGGCTTCCTGACGACATAGTTTCCATTGACCTGCTTAATTTCCAGATCGGAATCTCCTTCCACATGTAGATGGGGCACATCGATCTTGAGGGCCAACTCGAGGCCGGCGATGAGAGCCTAGTACTCTGCCTCATTATTGGTGTAGCCTTCTGACAATAGGAATGAATACGACAGGATGTCATGTGCCAGGGTGATGAAGATGATACCCAGACCCACTCTGTTGAGCATAGGATCATTGAGCCTCCTACCAGCGGGGCTCTGGGAAGCACCGTCAAAGTGAATTTTCTATCATGATACGACATGATCGACTGAGAGGATCACCTCATCAGGAAAATTCAGGTCCAGGGATTGATCCATGGGGGTTGGATGGGTAGCCAAAAAATTATTCCAATTCTTGTCCCTTGATGGCCTAATGAGGCACGAACCTAATGTCAAACTGCTGGAGGATTACCGCCCACCGCCCTTGTCAGCCATTCAACATGGGGTGGTTCAAGATGTACTTCAGTGGGTCTATCCGAGAGACCAACTGTACCTCATGGTGCTATAGGTAATGTCACAACTTCTGCATGGAAAAAACGAGCGCAAGGTAGCTCTTTTCAATAGGGGAGTACCTGATCTCCGTATTGAGAAGCATGCGGCTGAGATAGTATAGACTATTCTCCGTACCCTCATTGTTCTTCTTGGCGAGAAGTGCACCGAGGGACCGTTCCAGGGAAGTCATGTAAAGAATCAATGGCTTTCCGGAGACGGGTGGCATCAAAACTGGAGATTGGAGCAGATACTTCATGATTTCCTCAAAGGCAGTCCGACACTCTTCATCCCATTCGTAGGCGGCACCTTTCTTCATGAGCAGGGAAAAGGGCTTTCACTTTCCGGCCAGATTCATGATGAATCGGCGTATATAGGCTATGTGGCCTTGGATACCTCGAAGTTCCCGAATATTTCTCAGGGGGGCATTTGGCCGGTGGCCTTGATCCTCTCTAGGTCGATCTCAATTCCCCAGAATCTATCAACAAAGCCGAGAAACTTCCCGGATGTGACCTTGAAGGCACACTTTAACGGGTTCATATTTAGGTGGCTGGAAAGGAGGAAACCGAAAACATTTTCAAGGTCTTAGATATGGTCCTAACACTGGCGAGATTTGACCACTAGATCATCCACGTAGGATTCCACCACGATCCCGAGATTTGGCTTGAATATGTGATGCATGGCCCACTGATAAGTGGCACCTGCATTTTTCAGGCCGAAGGGAATAACCTGGTAACAAAAGGTACCTTGGGGAGCCTTGAAGGTAGTGGATTCCTCGTCCTCTGCGGCCATTGGGATCTGGTTGTACTGAGAATACCAATCCATGAAAGAGAGGGCTTGAAACCCGGCCATGGAATCAATCTGTAAATCGGTCACTGGGAGGGGAAATTCATCCTTTGGGAAGTGGCAATTGAGATCGCGGAAGTTGATGCAGACTCTGATCTGCCCATTATTCTTCCTGACTGGCACAATGTTGGCAAGACACATAGGGTACTGGACTTCCTTGACAAAGTTGGATTTGATAATCGTGTCAAATTCAGCCTCAACCCTAGCACCGTGAGAAGGGTTCATCTTCCTGGGAGGCTACTTAAACCCACGATGGTTTGACGGGAGGCCTAGGCGGTTAACGGATACCTGAGGATCTAGTCCTGGCATCTCGCCATAACTCCAGGAAAAAACATCATGGTGTTGTTTGAGAAATTCTATGTACCGCTGCTACTCCTCGGGGGACATGGACGCACTGATCAATGTGGGTCTTGGATCTACCTCACTACCAAGTTTTACTTGTACCAGTTCATCAACCGTGGTAGAGAAACCTTCCTCAAAGGCAGGGGGCATCCTCCAGATCTTCCTCTCCACCCATGGAGGGGTTTTCCACAACGGGAGCTACTTCTGAGCTATCAAACCATGATGGGAAGCTGGTTTCTGCTTGGGAAGTGGTGGTCATCATATCAGGAGACCCGTGTGCCACTGAGACCATAGAAATGAAGGCATTCGATCCTATACCATCTATATTTCGACCTAAGGGTCCATGTTTGATGACATCAAAGAAGTGGTGACGTGTTGTCCTGAGTCAGTTGACTCTAGCTCGGCAGAAGAGACACGTATGACGTACTATCGTTCTCATAAGCCTGACATTCTGATACCGCATAGGGGTAGGAGGTTCCGGGATTAACTGAGCCTAGTTGGTGTTGGAGTACGAGGTGATTTTCCACCGTCTCTTGGACATGGGAACATGCCTTTCTTTCATACCTGAAACAACAAAACAATGCCCCATGTCGGGGGTTGTGTCCTCCAATAAATGGATCGGAAAGATGTTGGCGTCATCCAGGCCTACCCAGGGATCACTTATGACCGGGGTGGGTTCATCGTCATTTTCTAGGATTTTCTTATCCTTTCTCTTGTAATAGTCGGCGTCCAGATAGCGGGATTCACAAGAGGTGAAAGGAGACACATCTCCTTGTAGCATGCCTACTCGATCATTGATGGAGTATTTGAGGCATTGGGGATACGACAAAAGGACCACTGCGTGCAGATGGAGCCATGGCCTGCCAATCAATGAATTTTAGGTAGTGTCCTGGGAGACAACCATGAACTCGGTGCTGGCAAGTAAGACACCGAACTGGGTCTTCAGGAAGATCTTGCTAACTGGGGATTGATCGGTCCTGTTGTATCCCTAGATTCTGAGGTCGGAGGGAGGTAAATCATCTTCAAACAGACCTAGCATTCACAGTGTCCGAGTCGAGATTAGGTTGATCCCAGAACCCGTGTCAATGAGGCAGTGGCGGACTTCCACACCATTGAAGTGGCCAGTGACGTAAAATGGGTAAATATTCCCTTGTATGGGAGGGTCCTCATCATCCCCGGAGAATGATATAACATCCTGGAATTCGTCATTCTCAATTGCCTCAGCGTTGAAAGCTTCACAGCTACTACCTCCGTCTCAAACTGAAGGGGGATACTTAGGGCCTCAGAATGTTCTTCGTGCATTTCAGACGATAGGTGAAGGGCCTCAAGGATAGAAAGACTTGCTAGAATTTGGGCTAGGTGCTTCAGGACATCATACATTCGTGCCAAACGCGAGCCTCTTCTTACAGGAGGAAATTCTGCGGTTGGAGTCATAGCGGGTCCTACCGGTTGAACCGGAAGCTGGCTAGTACTGGGTACATCCGGCTGCCTACTAGTTGAAGCCTGGAGAGTAGTCGCTGGATTAGGACCGGAAAATGGAGATTATCCTGCAGCCGGGCAAGACTGATCATGATACGAACGAGGCAGCTATGCTTGATCTAGTAGCACGAACGATGATAGAGGTAGATCTGAGGGCATCAGATGAGGTTGTGCGTGCTGAGCTCTGTGATGAGCCTTCATTCTGGTTTAAGCAGTGTGCACAGACCGACTGAAAACGCCTGCTGACGTGCCACGACGACCTGTGTGGTTGCGGTTCCGCTGAGGCTGACGTCGGCTGTGGACGTTTGGGAGGTTCGCCTTGCGTTCCCCCTCGTCAGGAGCTATATAGGGCTTTACCTGCTCCACGGTGTTAACCGAATCATACCCCTATCTTCCGCTCAACAAATCGTCCACCACCAGGTGGATTCTGGGAGAAATCCCCATTTACTGGGGCATAATGTTTCCCAGAGTGCGGGATGACGATGGTAGTGGTCAACCGTGTTGCTTCTTCTTGCATCGTCACTACTTGCCCTTTTGGGAAGAGGTCAGATGTGATGACGATGCAGAGGTACCGGCTACTTCCTCTGAAGGCTCCGGCTGATTCAGGCATACCCAAATGATACCATGGGCATGGGCAATGGTCTTTTGAGCCATCCAATCATCATATTTCTGGGACTCACGGCTAGGAACCTGCTGCCACTCACCTTCGTCGTCGCTACCGATCTCTGACCTTACAAAGACACCATCTACTTGTGTCGGGGCCAGGTGCAACCTGAATATTTTTTTGTCAACCTGGTCTTGATGTTAGTCATTAAACACATATAATTTCTTAAGGGTGTGCCCCGGAATCCAATTATAGGGACAGTCGTTGGGGTGATCGGTGAGATTCGCCTCTTCCGGCCATCTGCACTCGGGTAGGCACAAAATCACTTACTCTAGAGAACTTAGAAAGTAGCTATGGACCTGATTCTCGTTGAACAAATAAGTCTGGTGCCTTCTTTCCGGATAGGGGGCCCTGGGAGCCTGGCCCTGATGAGGGGCCAGATGGGGTTTCCAAGGAGGTAGTGCCTGAATGTCTCGCCAAGGTGGTGGTGGCACATTGCGCGGGGGAACCTGTCGATTCTGAGTTGGCCTCTACTGGGCAGGAGCCTGCGCTTGAGGTGGAGGACCTCTGTGGGGTTGTGGGGCCGGTACCGCTAGAAGTAATTCTAGCTACCTGTGGGCTACTATTTGGGACACTGCGGCGAGTTTGACTTTGGAAGCCCTCGTGGATGTGATCACAAGGGGCAGAAAACGTGACTGACTAGCATGTTGCAGAGCCTCCTCGAGGCACTGAGCATTATCTGAGAAATCTGAAAACCCTCCAAGGTAGTTCTGGGTGATCAGGGAATGAAACAATTCCATTTTAATGTTCCCTACACACATTTTCAAAAATTGCTCCTGAGTCAGCGGAATGTCAAGGGAGTATGTAAGCCCTTTCCACCGGGCGGTGATATCCGCGACTCACTCACTAGGCCTTTGTTGGCACTTCAAGAGGTCTGTGATTCTAGTCTTTCACGTGGCGGAGCTGAATAGGTATAGGAACTGGCGGCATAGATCCTCCAAACTGGTCACCAATCCGATAGGGATCTGGCTGTACCAGACGAATGAGGGGCCCTCCAATGTCTGCAAGAAAAAATAGAGCTTGGCGGCTTCTTGCTTGGCCGAAATCCCCAGCATAGGGCCACACCTGAAAGAAAAATGGGCCAAGTACTGCGGCGGGTCCCCTATCCCATTGAAGGGTGAGAATGTGGGGTTTCCAAAACCCGGGGGTGCGGGCATATCATCCATCCACACGGGATATGGCTTGCCATCCGGTGGGACTGCCACCTGCCGCGTTTTCAACGCTTCGAGGAGGGCGATGATGCCGCTATTAGATCATCCGGGCGGGGGTCCCTGTCCTGAAGGGGATCCCTAATCACAAGCACGTTGTCGGTTTCTTCGTCATGATAGATGGCTTCAGCAGCTCATGGAGCGACTGGCCGAACGACCTATGGGGTGGCTGGCGGAACCCGGGCTAGATTCCTTAGATTGCCCCGTATTTTAGGAGGGTCTGGCGAGACATATCGCGCCCTCTTCCCGTGAGTTCCGGCTTCTTCCCTGTCTGAAGAAGTAGCGTGATCAGGGTTTCCCGGAGGCATCTCACTCGGTGGAAATTTTTCATGCCCCTGCTGCACTAGCTTGGGATTACAATAGTCGGGTCATCGCTCTGCAGCGTGCTCGGCCAGGAGTTCGTCAACCTGCCTCTTCTGCTCAGCAAGCTGTTGGCGCAACACGTCCTTATAGGGATCTTCATCTGTCTTCTGTTCAAAGGTGGATGGGTCGGATTGCTTGATAGTTATGACGTTCTCCTTACCCTTACAGGCAATTCGACTAAGTACCAGGGACTCGATGGGTACAGGGAGGACTAAAAGGCTCATCTGCTGATGGGTAACCCTCCCTGATGGGTCCAGCAGTGGTGGCACACCCTTTGTGGGTAAGTCTCCATCGAGAAATTCAAGCTCATCTTCCTTGTCCACTACGTTATCCATGTGGACCACAACCCTCCTTGGGGACATGTCCTCAATGTCTCTTAACGAATCAGGCTTCCATCAGATAAGACTAAAGAGGAGGGAGGCATACTATCCACATCCATGGACATTCACATTGGGGGTAGCATCCCTTCCGATTCTGCGGATTACATTGAAACTCTGAATGCATTTCCATTGAAGGGCGCTCTGGTGTCCTGGTGACTCAGGGCGCTGGGCCATAGGGAGTGCAGCCAAATCGATCAGGAGGAATTTCTCTCCAATTCTCTCAATGTTCTCTCAGCTCCTGGAATTCAATACCTTCTCATAATGGAGGTGGAAGTGTTTCGCCCATAGGTTTCAGTGGAATCACCCTACTTCCTCTGGGGTAAGGGACTCCAGCGTGCAAACGTTCGGCGATATAGTCGGCCAAAACATCTCCGGGAAGTGATCCACTACAAGAATGTTCTAGAAGTTCCTGGGCTCAGACTCAGGGTCTGGCCCCGTATTGCCCCACTCATCACCCAGAGGCAGCTGAGGGACTGGTAGTGGTACCGAGGTGGACCGCTAGGACAGTAAACTGGGCAGCGGAGAATACGGCGAATGAGCTCACTGGCTGCCGAATTCCGGGCCATCCTCTGAAGAGTGAGGTGACCTGACCACAATATCACGATATGATGGGATGAAATCAACAGCTTATGGCATATGAATTACAGTCACCGGCGATGGTTCACGCCATTCCTCTACCACTGTTGGTCCCCAAAATAGCTCTCTATGATCTCAGGTAGAGGTAGAGGGTGCTTCTAGTGACGACAGTGGTGATTGCGTTGTCAGAACCTGTAGAATCTCCACAGTTGATACCTCTTAGATGTACATATAGAGAGAGGTGGGGATCTGGGGGACTTCGCATTCTGGGAGAACGAGGTTGATGCGCCTTATTCCTGCCTCAGTCCTTGTCACTGAGGAGTGGGGAGAAGGATCCATCGCTGAGTCGCAATCCTCTTTAGAATCCGAGAAATGGGCTATTTTGACCTCCACTTGGGCCTTCCCATGACTCTTCTTATGGCGGAGATGACCTGCTCTCCTGCTCCTAGATGGATCTTCAGGACAAGGTTGATTCTCGACATGTAGTCTCGGAGTAGCGTTGGCGCCATGGAAGAGAGGAATCTTGCTTGAGACAGCCGGGGTGTGAGGGGAACGAGGGAAAATGTCAATGGGTACATGGGGAGGACCTCCATGGACAACACCCATGTGGGAGGAACATCTGTTGGAACTGGAGGGAGCATGGGGAGGACCTCCATGCTTGGTGCGTGTGGAGCGAGGCTGACCTTCACCCCTCGGGAGGCCGGGGCGAGGAGGACCTTTGCCAGTTTACAGAGAGGACGTAGGGAGGACCCCCACGCTGGAGAGGGATCGGATGGGAAATACGTTCACATCGACAGTTGGGGAAAGGAGGAGGAACTTCGTTCCCTATATGGTGGGTGCGGGAGAGGCTTACGTGCCGAGCGTCACTGCCACGGGGCATGTCTTCATTCAGTATGGGGGTAGCATGAGGCATACCTCCATGACGAGCTTCAGAGCGGGGAAGGCCCATGCGCTGTGGAATGGTGGTACTGGGAGGACCTCCATACGGGTTTACATCACCGCGGATTGGTTCGCGACGATCACTGCTCGGGCCTGCAACCCCGAGAGCCAACCCAACCTGCCCATGGGGCGGTTGGGGCCTCAGTCCTGGTTGGATGAAGGAGTGCCCCTACTCAGTGCATGCAGGGACTCAATGATGTATGTCGGAAGTGGCTCCGGACACAGTATTTGTTGACGTTGACACCCCTGGACGAGCATCCTCAGCTCGTGCCTGACGCTGACGTCGGGTCAGATGAGATGGCGCAGAGGCATAGCCTACCTGCTCCTCTGGCAAAGCCGCACAGCGGTAGTGACGCGGCCGGATTGGGTCCCTTTCTTGGAGCCCTTGGGTTGGGACTCTGACCGGGCTGAGACGGCCATCACCCGCCTCACCAGCATAAGGCGAGTAGTCATCGAGGCGTTCCGGGGATTGGCTCCCGAAGCAATTAAACATTTTGGTGGGGAGAAGAGGCTCCCTGTGCGGCCTTTGAGGGCAGGGTTGACGGCAGGCCCTGGGTGCCTCCAGGTCTAGGCGGGCCATATCCGGAGTTGGGATGACCCCTTCCTCTTCGTACCTATGTACAAGGTTGTTGATCACCCTTCGATGGATGATCTCCGATGGGGAGAGGGGATGTGGGCGTCTCGTATTCACGGATGTAGAGGCCGCGTGACGACAGTGGATCCATGAGGAGAGGTTGTGTTGTTGTTTCCCCTGCCACTGCATAGGCGAGCGGGTGGTGTTCGTGTTCCGAAAGCAGAAACCTGGTTCCTAGGAGGCAGGGAGATCAACTCATCAGTACTGCGAGGAAAAAGATCAACAACCAGTTCCCCAGCGTCATTTAGTCATCCATGGTCGGTAAGAGGGATCCACGCCAACACATTGCAGAATGGAATGCCCCACGTTCTACTGCCCCAACTTCCGGTGAGTTTCATGCCAGGCCCGCCATTTGCATAGTGGGACCAGGAGCCAGATATCTAGATCCGGTGACACGTCAATCTTATGATGTCTCAAACGTTACTAATCTCCATATTTAGGAGATGAATTTCATGTCAAGTTCACCATTTATGTTTCTAATGCTTTCGCCAGGGCATGCACGTCCGTCCGCCAGGGCGCGACAGGAGCGACTTTCTTTGTGTTGACCCATATTCCTGCATTCCAATGGTGGGCAGCATCTGCTTTTTGTTCAGGGATGTTAGATCCTTGATCGAAACCAGGATGATGGGATGTCGGTTCCTCCTTCCGTGGATTCCTCCTCGAAACTCATCACCTATTCCGGGTCTCACTCATAGATTTAATACGTTGTTCGGGAAACTCTTCCCAGTTCCATGTTTCCATGGATGCCAGTTAATTACGCTACCTATCAGGACATTCCAAAGGGACCATTCAGGGCAGCAACCTTCAGTCGGGGGAGTAGTCAGGTTGAGGCATCAGTAACATGTCTGAACACTGGGGAATTGGTGTGTCTGTCTTCTATCCCTTACTATAGGGCTTCTCGAGGGCATGGATGCCTGAGGCGTCCCTCATCGGGCATGGGGAATCATATTCCATAGGCATGTATCTAAAGTTTTCCTCAGCTTTCTATGTTTAACACAGGGTATGCCACAGGTTTAACATCCAGCGGAGACAGATCTTCCTGATCAGAACACTAGCTGGAGTGGATCAAATTGAGGAATCTACCTTGAATGGATGCTGATATCGGGGTTAGCTCGTTGGCGGCTTCCCGGTTGCCATGGAGAGGAGCGGAGTGGCGTTATCTCACCAGGATGTGGTGACCCGGGTGAGAATTCAGGATGGATGAACGAAGTGGAGGGGGATGAAATTGAACCATCACAAGGGCGACTGTGGAGTCAGTATTGAGCCTCGAGGAGACCTCCTACGTATCCCCGTGGCAGGTAATCAAAGTCTGTGTAGTTTGGAATGGTGCCAGTGAACCGACGTGAAGGTGGAACTTGGTCCGTTGGGTATCGTCAGCGAACCGATGTGAAGGTGAACCCGGGGGTCTACTGGTGGTGGGCTTGAACCATGTGAAGGTATCCTATGCACCATGACTTAACATGGATCAAAGACCTCGTTGTTCATAATGGTGTGTCAGTGAACTGACATGGGTGAGGACCTTTATCCATATGGTGTGGGGCTGACACACTAGGCTTCCAAGGTGTTGGTGAACTGACGGGAAAAGGGTCGGAGTGACCAACAGGTTGTGGGATTGACCCTCTGGGAGGCTTCCTTTGTACCATGCCATGACATGGATCAAAAACCTCGTAGTTCAAAGGACTTTGTCGATGAACCGACATGAAGGTGAACCCTGGGGTCCACTAGTGGTGGGATTGAAACTCGTATGGCTTCCTACATACCATGCCATGACATGGATAAAAGTCCTTGTAGTTCGGGATAGTCACAACGGATTACCGCTGGACTGGAATGTAGGTTTAATGTCATGTGGGACGAGGGTGTAACCTGATGCGAAGAAATGTCGGGCGACGGGCTTGAACCTCGTGGAGGCTTCTTACGTACCACTCCTTGACATGGATCAAAGACATCATAGTTAAAAATGGATGTGAAATTTAACGTCATGATGGACGAGGGAATACATTTTAACGTAATGCTGGATGGGGGAATACAGTTTAACATCATGATAGACTAAGGCCAGTGTAATAGTCGATTCTTACTCTAAGCCCACGTGATTCATGCTCGGTGTGAGGAACAAGAGGCAGAAAAGACCTGACGATCACGTCGCGAAGGGTGCATCCTTGAGAATCGAAGAGGGGATTATGCCTTAGGTGGGCCAGGATGCTTGGACTTACTCTGGGATGGAGGCCCAATGTGCAGCAATGTGCAGCGGGAGAGGGATTTGGGATCAAAGGTGGAAGGTGCCTCGTTCCCTATCGCACCCTGCACTGGCATTGGCGATGGGGAAGTACGGAGGTTCATGGCTGCTACCTTCCGAAAGAGAGGCTAGGGGGCTTACACCAAGGTGGTTTCCCTTCTCTCGTGGACATAGACAACTCCGATAATGAGGATATCATCCCTTATGGAGGGGTGATCCCATCTCCATGGAGATGAGTGGCGTAATGAATGTCCGAGCTAGGGGGACCCTGCGTTTGAGGCACGGGGTCAGATCACAGTTTAATGTCATGTGTTGAGAACGAAGTTCTTGGCAGTTTAACATCCTGCAGCTCGGATGAGGTGGGTTTACTCTGCACCTCTAAGACTTAAATGAGTGGTACCCTCTGCTCCTTGGGAGAGGGAAGGTACCGGTAATGCCGTGGTCAAGGGGGGTCATAGAACGAACCATCGAGGGGTCCATGATAGTGTGGATATGAGAAGGAGCAATACCCATTAGCGTGCCTATGCGATGAAGTATTAGGTGATGCAATGCTACGAGTGGTGTTGTCCGTGGGACTTTGAAGACACATCGTGCAAACCTGGAGGGTTGCACGGGAAGAGGAATTTCTAAGAAAAGGTGTGTGCTTCGCGATGTGGTGTGCCATTTGCTTCGCATGGGGTAGGGGTGTGAATGGGAGGGGCATCGCGAAGTGGAATAGTGTTTGCGGAGCACATCCTCTTGAATCAGAGGTTCCTCGCAAAGCAAGGTGCTGGGAAGCAGTGCGCTTCGCGATGTATAGTGACCCTGCCTTGGAATGTGGATCAGTAGTATAGGATGGGTGTTTCGGGAAGCAAAAACGCTCTGTGGCTTCCCGGGTTCCCTTCGGAATCGCCATCCTTCGCAAATTCCCACAGGCTTCGCGAAGGGAATCCCTCTCGGAAAAGGGGCTCAAAACAAGACAAGGAGATGGCATGTCACGATGAAAAAAAATACCTCGCGGAGCTCATGATTCCTGGGGCGAAGTGTGCTTCGTGATTCGAGAGTTGAGAAGCCGAAAAGTTAGATTTTCCGTCCCATGGACTCAGGGGGAGCCTAGTATTTATAGGCAAAGGGTGCCGCAAAGCAGAGCACACGCGACACGAAGGGGGTTCGGTGCTTCGTGGAGGGCTCGGGAACGTTAGGGTGTTTGTAGAGCATTACCGCCTCAGGGTCATCACAGCGTGCTCACAAACGTGAGGGCGTTCGTTGAGTGGGACATCCTCCAGGGCTTCACGGTGGGCTCACGAATGTCAGGGTGTTCGCGGAGCGTTTCCACCTCTGGTGCTTTGCGGCGGGCTCAGGAACGCCATGGCGTTCGTGGAGCATTACAGACTCCTATGCATCGCGGTGGGCTCGCGAATGCCAGGGCCTTCGCAGAGCGTTACTGCCTCCTGTTCTTCACAGCGGCCGCGGTGTTTTGACGGCGCTCCACATCGGGTCTTCATGAGGCAGCGTGCGTGCTTCTTTTTCTGCCCTTCTTTGTGTTCAATATTTTGGTGTCAACACATCCCATATCATGAGAAATATATATTTAGTTAATAATTTAATGAAATTTTTTTATGGGACAATCGTTTTCACCAATGATGGTTCTTTGAAAATCAAAATATATAGGAGTACAAATTTAGAAAGCTATTTTGTTTTGAAAATAAAAGTTCATTGTGTGGAGGGTTTACATCACAACCTCCTGAGTGTGAACAAGCTCTATGAATAAAGACTTATAGTGTCCTTCAATAAAAAATATTTCATTATAGAAGGAATTACATGGAATTATCTAATTAAATGTTGTAGAACAAATGAAAACATATATATAGTTGATAGTAAAGAGAATATTTCTTATTTGGAAATTGAAGAAGAAATAAACAAGAGGCATCATATGTTGTTTCACATTATTATGAAATATATGGAATGATATCTATGATAGTGTTAGTAATTGTTATCTCTAATTTGAAATGTAAATGGAAAAAGACTTGTGATTTTTTCATAATGGAGAAGTTGGTATGCAGCTCAAATCTTCCAATGATGAAATAGGCATGAAATCTTTCTAATCTCATCCATATAGATATGTGGTTTGATAAATGTTAATGGAACATTTAGATAAATGAACAAAATTATATTCGTTAATGATTAGAGTATTATGGCTTGTATGATGGTTATACACATGAAACATCAAGTTTTTTATTGCTTGAAAACTTATCACCAAATAGATGAGAATGACATTGACCACACGATCAAAGTTCTATAGTTTAAAAATGGAGGGAAACCGACATCAATTTAATTTCAAAATTACCTACAGAAACATGGAATACAACCTGAGGTATCTACTATGAGAACCCCCAAAAAATGGAGTTTTTGAGTGCATGAATCGACATGTGAAAAATATAGACAGAACAATGATGTTTGTATTTGGAAACTCTTGACATTACTGGAAAGAGTATGTTTAAGCTACAGGGTATACTCAAATTCAAAAAAGTATTTATATGGGATAAACCAAGATACCATATGAGTTATGACATTGAAAGAATTAATATTTTAATTATTTTCATGTTTTTAGAAGTAAATCATTTGTTAGAAACAACGAAGAAAATAAAGGAAGGTATGGTGATGCAGAAGATGAATGGAAATTCCACATTTATTCATTGCATTGAAAAGATTAAAAAAGATTCAATATCCATCTTCAGAGAAATATTGAAAATATTTATGTTACTGTACTTGAAAACAAGACCATAAATAACCCAAGAATCCCTTATGTTGATATGATAACTAATGAAAACGATAATAGACAATAAATATATTCAAACACAAAAGTGAAAAAATTCATGAAAAAATTCAATGGTTACAAAATGATGATGATTATGAATAATAATCAGAAGAACAAATGATGGCTGAAGAAAATTGATCTGAACCATACAAGAGAAACAAAAGAGATTAAAACAGTTAATATAGTATCATTGGGGATTATACCTCACCAACATAGTCAAGGACAATGAGGAATGATTCACTTTCTTCCTTATTATCAATTGTAATACCACCATCATTTTAAGAAGTAGAGAAGGTTGAATCATGGGTTAAGGCCATGAAAGGATAAATGAATCATATTGAAAAGGAAAAACATAGGATCTTATTAAGAGACATGAAGATTGTAATGTGATTAAAATGAAGTGTATTTTTTAAAATAAATTTTATGAGAACGGAAATATAATCTGAAATAAAGAATTCTCGGTGTGTAAAGGATATTCATAGATATAAGGAATTAATTTTGAAGATACATTTTTTCCATTAGTGATACTAGAGTTTAGTCTAGTTTTCCATGCGATGGAAATTCAAAAAAGATACAAAGTCTATCAGATGGATGGAAAAACAACATTCTTTCTTGTAATTCTTGAAGAGTACGTCTACATTGAACAAACAGTGGTATTTATGATTCAAAATGATAGTGAAAGAGTTATTTTATTAAATATGTCCCTTTATGGTCTAAAACAAGCACAAAATGCTTAGTTTTCTTGATTGGATGCATATTTGGACAAGCATTACTTCAAAATATGAGGTGTTGATCAAAATCATTATGTGATAAATTCGATGGAAGATCAATTTATAGTGTTTGTGAATGTGGATGATATCATTCTTAGTGGCAGTAGGCAGGGATCATTAGAAGAATTCTCTAATCTTCTGAAATCTTATTTTTTATTTTCTATGATTGGTGGACTCATATATTAATTTAGGATGCATTCCATTTATAATAATTTTTAAACATTCATTTATTGTGAAAAATATAAATGAGAATTGATGAATATATTCAATATTCATGACTCCCAGCCAATGAAGACTCTGATTGTGGTTGGAATGAAACATGGAAATCATATGTATGAGACTTCATTGGATGACACCATGTATAGGTGAATCATTAGATGATTATTATACTTGACAATAACATGTAAATACATCATCATTAAATCATTATTAACAGAACACTTTAAATGAATTTTTTTGGAAATATATATGAAAAAATTAAACAAATCATGAGGTATATCCATGGTTCATTGGATATTTTTTATACATTACTGTAGGAGGAGACAATTAGTTTTTGGATTTTTCTAATGTTTAATGGGTGGATGATGGGGTTGATATAAAGTCCAAAAGGGGGGATCATTCTTTATTGGTATGAAATGTATGGGCTGGTTGAGAAAGAAACAATAAAATTACTTTTCTTAGTACTGTGGAAGAAAATTATGTCATTGATATAAATATATGCACTCCATTATTATGGATGAAGAAAAAACTGTATAATATTGGTTTTAAGGTTAAATAGCCAATGGTGATTCACTATGATAACAAGAGCACAATAAATCTTTTGGATAATCAAGTTCAAAATTTTCCTGTAAAATGTATTAAAATGAGATATCACATAATCAAGGAAAAATTTAAATAAGGCATGATTAAAACAGGTCATTATTGAACTGATGACCAAGTGACTGACATTCTTACCGAGACATTGGCATGAAATGTAACGTCCCAATTCTGGATTCTGCCCAGAGGCACCCTGTACCCTATTGGTCTCATGGAGTCATGTATATGTCCTCGAATTCCAGAGGCTACCGACTATCAATAAGGGCCTCGGGTGTGATAGTGGGAAAATTATGCCCACATTGGCAGAGCAACACAACAGAAGTAAATGTATATACAATAATAGAAGCAGTAATAATACCATAAAATAGTAAATAACGGAAGAATAAAAGAATAATCTAGAGCACATATATATAATGATGATTCATTATAAATATGTCTAGGAAAGCATCCAAATAAGTCACAATGATAGAATATAGAAATAACCAAAGTAAAAGAAATAAATAGATAAACTCCAACAACATCTCAAGCCTCAGCTTGGTCACATTCTCTCCAAATCCTAAGTAATCAAGTAACTCATGTAGAAGGGTGATGTCCCTTGTCTATACCTACATAAATATAATATTTTTGGGTCCAAAATCATAGACCAACCATGGTGTCAGACTAAATCCTAGTAGGAAACCACCTAATGATCTGGTGATTAATATTCAGTGAAAGTATATGGCATGCAGTAATCATGATGGAGCAGTAAACAAGGAATTAATCAAAAATTAACAACCCTATATTTCAGATGCATTCAATTTCATATATAAAATATGAAGCTATATAAAGCAAGTTACCCACTAGAAGTACTCATAGCCTAACCCCTTTGGTTTAACCAACCAAGAACAAGAAAACCTCTAGGAAGTACACACAGTATATCCCCTTTCGTTCAGCTTAAGTATTGACTCTCTGAGGAAGCACTAGCTGTCAATTCCCCCTCCTGTCTCATATCGCTAACTAAAAGGCACTCTGGGAAACATTCAACATCCCATTCCCCCTGTGGCCCACATTGAGGAACCACATACACTCCGAGTTAGCACTTACATCGATTCACCCTATTTTCTTACATTGTAACAGTAAACAGACCCTCGAGATAATCTGTCAACGTCCATTCTACCTATGGTCTACTACACCAGGTTCTCACGGCCCTATGTATGTCAATAGAGCATAGAAATGCATAAATGCTAAGGTAAACCTCAAGAACTACTTGGCGAAATATTTTACCACATAACAACATGTCAGAATACAATCACTTCACCCTACAGTACTAGGCAAGGAACAAAAAGCAATAGCCCAAAAGGAAAAGCTATACCAAAAAGGTCATAAATGGTAGGAGCAAGGGAAAAAAAATCCATTATATGGTAAACAACCATATTCACAATAATTAACCTCTACTCAAGAATTATATTCATAACATGCATTAACTGGGTCAAAACCTTAGACACGCAATACCCCGATCAAGGGGATTGGGCACTTTTGCACATGTAACTCAAAGACAATATATGAAAAGGCACAAAAATCCTACCTTGGAGTATTAGGATTGCTATGTGTGAACCTCAAGCCTTGAATCTCCCATGAACACTATATATCTATAAAAATACTAAAAATGATCAATTGAGGATAAATCTTGAAAGAAGATGAATTCGGAAACGAATCTCTAGAAGAAGAAAGAGTTTAATGTGGGGATCCCGATTCAATTGACGGAAGTCGAATATGAGAATGGATGATCGATCGGGGGATTGAGGAATTATTGGCATCGTAAGGACCCTCTTGGTCGAAGAAGGTGAAGAAGAATATGCTTCTACCAATTATACATGACCTCGGTCCAATTATTGAAAAAAAGGAAGTTAACGGTGTGTAATTTAAAAGTATACAGCGTGTAATTACCCTTATCAGCCCCCACATTAGGTGGTCTCCAGGTCACCACACACAGCCGTGTGCACTCCTGTTACACGGACAGAACATGGCTACCCATGGTATCTGAGTACATGGTGTCTACTTATAAAGTATGTGGTGTGTACTTAAAATTTTTCTAAAAACTCCTCTTTTTCTCAAAAGAACCAAAAAAAAAGAAAATATACCTGATAATAAGATCCAAGTTCTTACAAACATCCCCCGTTAAAGAAATTAATCCTTAAATTTCCCTTGAAAGGTGACGTAGAATAATAATCCTCTAAAACCTCCGGCCACTGTGATCGTACATCAACCTCCCTCTCCCAGGTCTTGTCTATACTTGCATGTGCTTCCATAACACTCATACCAGAGAAACATACCATCCAAATAGAACCCTCTCACATTGATCAGTAATCCAGATAGGTAGCACCTCGAATGAGGCATCCACCTCTAACTCAACATCCTTGTGTAGGAAAAAATGAGACAGATCTGAGAAGTAACACCGAATATGAGAAATGCAGAAGACGTCATGCATAACCTGATACCTCTGAAGTAACTGCAACTGATAGGAAACCCACCCAACTCTCTCCAAAACCTCAAACGACCCTATGTACGTCAGAAAAAGCTTGCCTGCCTCCTAATAATCTTGTGTCCCAACCTCGGTGTGATATGCAAGAAAACCTAATCTCTGACCTCGAACTCCAGATGCCATCTCCGTCAGTCAACAGAAACTACTATCATGACTGTGTAGTAGCCATATTGCTTTAAATCAACCCTATAAACTCTCTGGTCTCCTAGAAAAGTCGAGGTCCCAGCGTAGCTGCCTCTCTTGCCTCTATCCAGCAAAAGTGTGATCATCTTGGCCTATCGTATAAATCCTCATAAGGTTCCATCTGAAGAGTTTCTTGAAAACTATTATTGTATGAAAACTCCACTAGAGGAATTTGATTCTCCGAAGAACCTCCAATATTTAGGATGCATGCTCGAAGCATAGCCTCAATCACCTGAATCGTATGCCCAGACTGTCCATCTATTTAGGGATGGTAAGTTGTACTCAAAAGTACATGTGTACCCAAATCCTTCTGAAGTCCCTGCCATACATGGTAAGTAAAATAGGCATCCTTGTCTGAAATAATGGAGTGTAGAATCCCATGTAGACATAAAATATCTCAGATGTACAACCATCCAAGCTCATTAACACTAAAGGTCTCCTTGATCAACTAGAATTGAGAAACCTTTGTGAGTCTGTCAATGAAAACCCAAACTGCATCATTCCATCAAGGTGACCTTGGTACACCCGTCACGATGTTAATCGCGACATCATTCCATTTCCACTCTAGAATGGGTATCTACTACAAAATCCCAACTGGTTGTCGATGCTCCACCTTCACCTGCTAATAGGTTGAACATCACATGATAAACCCAACAACATCTCTCTTCATACCTGGCCACAAAAAATGACGATGTAGATCTTGATACATATTCATGACACCATGATTAACATCCCAATCTAAGGAATTAATGTCTCGTATTAGATCCTCACATATGTTTTCTGGCACCCACACATGTCGATGAAAATGAAAGATCTTATCCTTGACTACTGTCCATCTAGGAAAAAGGTCCTCTTCTAAAACACTCTCCCATAATAGTAGGCCTTCAGAATCTGATAGCTTCCGCGTTCGCACTTGATCAAGAAGAGTAGAGATAACAACTACAGAAGATAAAAACATCTTCCCCAATCTGTCATGCACCTCCAAATGCATCTCAATGAATAGATCCATAAGTATCCACTCACTACTAGCCACCTAAACTGCATGTATCTGAGTCCTCCTACTTAGCGCATCAGCCACTGTATTGCATGTCCCAACCGTATAGGCATGCTCAAAGTCAAAGGACTAAAGGTACTCAACGCACCTTCGGTGTCTAAAATTTAGTTTATGTTTAGTGAAGATGTACTTGAGAATTTTTTGGTTGGTGAAAACTACGAAATTATCTCCCCAAAGATAATATCTCCAATAGTGTAAAGCATGAAAAACTACAGCCAACTCAAGATCGTGCTTTGGATAATTTATCTCATATTGCCTCAACTACCGAGACCCATACTCATTGAAACATTTTCCATGCATAAGTACAAATCCTAGCCTGATTCCTGAAACATCACAGAAAACAAAATAGCTCTTTTCCACCTCTAGAAATACTAGTATCGATGATGAAGTCAACATATTTTTCAGCTCCATAAAGGTTGACTCACAAGAAACTTACCACAAGAATTTTTTATCCTTCTTAGTCAGGACCGTTATTGGTTCTTCTAAGCATTAAAATTACTGTGTGAAACAAATGTAGTATCCAGACAACCCTTGAAAACTCCATACCTCAAAGACGTTCTTCGGTTGCTCCCAAGAAACTACTGTTCTCACATTCTCTAGGTCTACTTATACACTTGTCTCTAAGATAACATGACCCAAGAAGTGAATATGGTCATTCCAAAATTGGAATTTTGAGAGCATGGAATATAACTGATTCTTTCCCAGTGTACTCAAAATGATCTCAAGATGGGAATCCTAGTCATGTCGAGTGTGAGAGTACACCAGGATATCATCCATGAAGACTACCAAGATATAATCCTAGTATGGATGGAAAACTATGTTCATCAGTTCCATGATGACTGTTGGCATGTTCATGAGACTAAATGGCATAAAAACATACTCATATGCACCATAACTGCTCCAAAAGGCTATATGAGGTATATCTGATGGTATAACACACAACTGATGGTAACCAGACCTCATGTCGATCTTCGAGAACACCCAGTCTCCTTGAAGCTGATCAAATAGATCATCAATCCTATGCAAGGTATATCGGTTCATGACTGTCAATTGGTTCAACTTCTGATAACCCACACAATGTCTGAGGGTATCATCCGCCTTCTTTGCAAACAGGACAGACTAACCCCAAGGAGGCGTACTGGGTCAGATGAAAGCCTTTTCCTGCATATCCTCCAACTACTTCCTATGCTCCTAAAAATTAGGTGTATCCGTCCTATAAAGATGTATAGACACTGGTTCCACTCTTGGAACAAGATAAAAAGAAAATTACACCTCTCTCTCTAAAGGGAAATCTGAACAGTCAAATGGGAAGACGTCCCTGAAATGATCCACCACTAGAAGAAAGACCATATGTGATGTCCCCTAGTCATCCAGAGATTGACTACAAATCTAGGCAGTAAAGCCTCCCAACCCATGATTCTTGGGACCCGCTCTGCTCGTCTGGACATCCCATTCTCACTTATAAAGAAATGATATTCCCTCTAGTAATGTGAAACTATCCCCACGATGATAGCAGTCAACAAAACCTAGAAGGGAACTAACCAGTCAATTCAAAGAATGAAATCATAGCCCATTATATCTAAGAAATAAGGGTCCCATAAGAAGTGACACCCACCAACCTCAACAGGGCACTCCTTTCACTGATGTGATCTATCGGCCCTTATCTCCAACCGAGTATCTATAATCATGATATTATCCGAAGAAAATATATAGAGCTCAAGGATCTCCATAATAGCAACATATATAATTCTATGAGAAACCCTAGTATCATAAAAGAGTAGAAGCAAAAACTGGGGCAACTGGGATTGTACCTAAAACAATAGAGGGTCCAGGATCCAGTTCTTTTTGGGTCTTCTCCACTGCTAAATTATGGCATGCACTGCTGCCCAGTGACCCAGCCTAACCACTTTGATCTAACCCAACATATGGTCGCTGAAAGCCTGGTGATTGGGTACCATGTCCACGACCTCCACCTCATACTGAAAGACCAGAAGAACTACAGTTCCTAGACTTCTGAGAAACTAGTGGTGCTTCTCCTAAAAGAGTAGTCATAAAATAACCCTTGTCTCTAGCTGCCGGAGAGAAAAAATGAATGAAACGCTGATGATGGACCATCTTGCAAAATAAAAAGCCCTCCATTAGTACTCTAGAGTAATTTGGTCTGGTATTCCTTCTATTTCTACATTGGTATCACACTACATGGATACACGAAGAGGTGTCTCGCCTCCTCGGATCTCCACAAGTAGACTTCATGTGGCGCTTACTACTGTATGTAGGAGGGATACTATCCCTGGCTGTTGAACTGAACTGGCTCACCAATAAAGAATCCCTCAGGTTTCACTTCATGATCAGCACCTGGTTAACGATACAAGTGATGGAAGTCATCCTGAAGATATTCACTTGAGATCATATGTTCTTCCTGAGACCATTCTCAAACATCCTTTTGAGGAATACCTCATCACCTCCTGGGATGGCTGTGATGTGTTGCAGCTCTTTGAAGCGAGAAGAATTCTCCATAAAAGAAAGAGTACCCTGCTCCAGAATCATGAAATCTTAGGCTCGATCAACCCTCAACGTCACCGGGTAGAAGTAGTTGTAGAAGGCACACTGGAACTCATCCCACACCTTAACATGCTAGCGTCCCTCCTATTAGATCACATCCCACTATCTCTTGGTGGAATCCAGAATCATGTACATAGTGAACTTCACCCACCTCTCTAGAGGCATCTCTAGATGCTCGAAGATAGAAAGCATGGATTCTAACCATGAATATGTATCTTGAGGTCCTCCGTCCCTTGTAAAGGTGGGAACATGCTATGGCTGCAAAACCCACATCAACTCTACCATAGAACGGGAATGATGTAGTACTCCTCAGAAGGTATGAATGAACCTTATAAAGCCCTCTCAGAATTGTTCATAAACACATGTGTCTGGAATGATGACTGGTGCCATGACTGGCACAACTGAAGGATCTACTGGTAGTCCCTGATCAGCCATGTTCGATGTCAGATCATTGCCCTATAAATGGCAGACAATAGGAGGACGTCTCGGTGGGATGACTCTTCAAGGTCAAGCGCACACATTAGATCAATACTGTCAAGGACTAAAAACGAGAAGTGTTATAAGGGAATAGGAGAAATAAATCATTCATTTTTTTTTTCAAAAACATAGATACACTGCGTCTATAATGCCTACCCAATGTGTTCCCTTAAGCCTTCACATGGGTGTGTACTCCTACCAAACCAGGTCATGTAACACCCAAAACACACAATGTGTTGTCCTAGAACACATCATATACTTGAATCCTCTTCCCCTACCTGAGTTCTTCTACATGACTAACTAACATGTTCCACCACCAACAAGACTACATGATGTGATCTTTCCAGACATGACATGTACAAAGAGATTTCACTGCCCCATGTTGTTTGAGAAATAGTTTGATACTCAGTTTACACTACACGACATTTTCCACATAGACATGATTTGTACTAGAAAAGCCTCTTTCAACCCGTGTTGTTAGTCACATGGCCGGTTATACGGCTCAAAAACATAGAGTGTACATTCGGTACACGACATGTCCTACCCGAGATTTCCCAAATTCAGGTATCTTCCCACGCAGTCTATGACACGGTAAAAGACTACATAGTGTGTACATACAATACTTAGCGTGTACTTAAGAAAAATAGTTTCTTCCCAATCAGAAAAACACATGGCATGTATTCATCATTACATGCCATGTATTCTTTGTTTTTCTAGAATGTAAGCCTCAGAAACGTCTCTGAAACCCATAAAAACACAGAAACGAACATTAAAGTTCCAAATTATGATCCTTGAGGGCATATACTCTTCGCGAATCAAAGCTTGGAATCTTATACAAGTCATATAAAAGAAAAAAAAGGCAATGTCCCACCAAATTCTGGTCCATGAGGGCCCATAACACCTCAAGAACCAAAGATTGAAGTTCATTCAATGAAATCCATACACAGAGCAATACCCTATCAAAAGTAGGTATTATATAAATGCATCTATCACAAAATCATGCATATCTATCAAAACATCTTTCAAAATAACATGAAATCGCTAATGCACCCTATATGGCATAACAAGAATGCATGGCATGTGGTTTCTAGAAAGTTCATATATAATCCATGATATGGAATACCCTCATCACATCAGGATGAGATGGAAAAAGAACCTCAATAATATCAAAAATAATAACATAATACATGTGAATCACCCAACTGTGAAAATCAAATGAACTGTAAAAGTGAAAAACCACAAAAATTGTAATAAAAAGGTAAATTATATTTTCCCTATACACGGGTTAGTTACTCCTGGGCACAACTTATTACCAAGTACCTATTTTATCTTATCCCTGAATATAGGCTAAAAAATGTTAGTCAAGAAAAAATAATCCCTTTGATACCACTTTGTAACGTCCTATTTCCAGAATCAGCCCAGAGGCGCCCCATACCTGGTTGGTCACATGCCCTCAAGTGCATTTCCCAAAACTCCAGAGGTTTCTGACTAGCAGCGAGGGCCTTGGGTGTGATAGTGGGGAAACTATTCCATCATTGGCCGAGTAACACAGTGGATGTAAATAGATATAAAATAGTAGAAACAGTAATAATACCATACTTGAGTAAACAGTAGAAGACAGATAGAATAAATAGGAGTACACATATATAATGATGATGCATGATACATATGTCTAGGAAAGCCACCAAATAAGTCACAATGATGGATTACATAAATAAACAAAGTATAAAAGAAACAGATAAAATCCAACAACATTGCAAGCATCATCTTGGTCCTTGCTCTCCAGCTCCTCACTAATCAAGTACCTGATGTAGAAGAGAACTTTCTATTATCTATACCTAAAACAATATAATCTGTTTCGACCCAAAAGAATGGGCCAAATAGGGTGTGGGTCTATATACCAGTAGGAAACCACCCAAAGATTGGTGCCTAATAGTTAGTGAATATATATGTCAGGCAATAATCAAGATGGATCAGTAAACACGGAAGTACTCAAAATTAAGCAATCCTACAATTTAGATGCATTCAATATCATATATCAAATAAGAAGATAAACAAAGAAGGTAACACACTTAGAGTAATAATATAATAACCCCTCTAGTTCAACCAAACTAGAACAAACAACCCTCTGGAAAGAAGACACAGTATAACCCCTCTAGTTCAGCTGAACCATAGACTCTCTGAGAAAGCACTGACCATCAATTCCCCCTCTAGTCTCATATTAGTAACTAAAAGGAACTCTAGGGAAGCATCAAATGTCCCATTCCCCTTGTGTCTTGTGTCGAGGAACTTCAAGAACTCTGAAGAATAAATTATATCAATTCCCCATGTGGTCTTACATTGTAACTGTAAAAAAACACTTTGGAGAAGCCCTCAATGTCTATTCTACCTATGGTCTACTACACTAGGTTCTCGTGGCCCTATATAAGTCAATCGAGAAAAAGAATGCATAGAGGCCATGATAATCCTCAAGAACTACTAGGCTAAATAGTTTATAGCATGACAACATGTCAGATTACAATCACTTCATCATACAGTACATGGCACTGAATGAAAAGAAATAGCATAAAAGGAAAAGCAAGGCCAAATAGTCATAAATGGTACAAGCATGGTCAAACACATCCATAAAATGGTAAATAACCATATTCACAATAATTAACTTCTACTCAATCATTCTATGCATAGAATCCATTATCAATGTCAAAACCCTAAAAACGCAATTACCCGATCAAGGGTATTGGAAATTTTTCCACATATAACTCAATGACTATCTACATAAAGGAAAAAACCACTTACCTCGGTGTTGTAGGATATCTATACATGATTCTCAATCATTAAATCTCCCAAGAACATTGTAGATATACAAAAATGCTAAAAAAGCTTAATCGAGGATAACTCTTGAAAGAAGAGGAATCAGGAAACAAAGCTCTAGAATAAAGAAGAGATTACAATGGAAATCCCAATGCAATCGATGACGGTCTAATTGGAGAATGGATGCTCGATTGGGGGCTCGATGAAAGATCAATGTTTCACAGAAGCTCTTGGTCGAAGAAAAAAAAAGAAGAATATGCTTATGAAAATTAGATGTGACCGTGATTCATTTAATGAAAAACATAAAGTACATGACATGTACTTTCCCTTACCGGCCCCCTCTTTAGGCTATCTCCATGTCACCACACACAACCATGTGCACGGTCGTTACACGGCCATAACACAGCTACCCATAATAACTACATACACAAAATGTACTTATAATGTACGTGGTGTGTACTTATAAAGTACACAGTGTGTACTTATAAAGTACACGGTGTGTACTTATAAAGTACACAGTGTGTACTTAACAAATTTCCTAAAACTCAACTATTTCTCAAAAAAACCTGAAAATGAAAAGCATACTAGATAAGAAGATCCAGGATCTTACAGAAATTCTGTTTGAGAAACATCAGTTTCACATTAGTGTTCATGCACCTTCCAATGCATGTGGATGTTATTAGTGTTCCCCTCTCCCAAGATATGATAAAAATTTTAATCTATTTTTGGATATGATGTTGGTTTATGAATGATATTTGATCTAGGGGGTGTGTGTTTTGATCTCTACACATACACATATAGGTTATTTGGGGTTATTTCCAATGAGGTTGAACTTTGAAAATAAATTCAATGGTACAATGGATTAGAATGAGTGGTACAAAGGGGGATAATAAAACTTTTATCCTTTATAGTTGTAGAATATTTGATAATGAAGAAAGTAGTTGAATGTTTTTGTCTAACCATGAAATTATTCTATGACTCGATGAGAATTAGGTGTTTTGGGGATATATTTTAGGTATTTCCATTCAGGTCAATCAATTATTCTATGACATGATTAGATTTTATCTAATCAAATCCTAGCTGGAACATCATTAAGCATTCTAAAACACGCGAAACCAATTAATTTTTGACCCTTTTCATTCTACACCGATATTTTCTCTTGTAGACATAGAGTTTTGGATTATTTTTTTCTCTCATTCCAGGTTTTGATAGCGACGGGTGCTACATTGAATTTTCTAATGACAGACAACAAACCCAATGGGGAAATTTTTTGGAACTAAGTCTTTTATTTTCGGTAAATGGATTATAGTATGTGGTTTTTGTACATCCTAAAATAGATTATCAAGGAGTCTTAAAGAAAAAATTTCATACAATTAATAATAACAACATTATTATAGGTGGCATTACTTACCAGTGTTTACCAATTTTTTGGGCTCAATTTTTGGACGAAGCGCTAGCATTGCAAGGTGTTGTTTTTCAAAATCAACACTTCATAAATATGATAATATCCTGGGATTAGTGAATACTTGGTTGATGTTAACTATGATTTGTATCATTTGAAATGGTGATGGTGTTCTCTTTGATTATGAGTATTGGACTATCATGATTGCATGATGGTTTTATGGACATCATCATGAAAATGTCAAATTTCAATGGTTCTTCATGATTAGAGGAGCACCATAAAGATATTTTTGAATGATTTGGAAAATTATCTAGAGGTGATGGTGCATCCAAAAAGGGAGACCCGATAAATATAACACTACCACACTTTATTTCACACAAATTTATTCAGGGAAATTCTGGAATCAATCTAATTTCACAGATCTAGGGGAGCTCCATGAATACAGATTCCTATAAAGAATTAACCATCACGAATAGACTTATTGTTTCTTGAATTATAAACATTATTTTAATTAATGGGTTCCTTGTGATTACAGTTCATTCTGCGTTGACACGGTGAGATTTTTGAAGGCAGGGTGCTTCATTAAGGTAGTGATATTCATTAAATGCAGTT
Source organism: Viscum album (assembly GCA_963277665.1). NCBI lineage: Eukaryota > Viridiplantae > Streptophyta > Magnoliopsida > Santalales > Viscaceae > Viscum > Viscum album. The sequence goes on from OY728130.1 coordinate 1,180,459,160, forward strand.
TTGAATATCTGTTTTCATGGTACATAAACTCTAAAATATGGCGCAAGAAGAATTTAGGGACTATGGTGGAGATAAAAAATAAATTCCAATCCATTTAAGTGACATTAATGTCAATAAAGTGGGTAATACCTCTCTAAAAGAAGTGAGCTAGGAGGATTCAATAGAAGTGTTTCTACAGATGCAACATGTTATCCCTAAAGTAAGGTAAAGTTTGTTGTCCTGGCACATAGTGACTATGTCTAAACTCCTGTATTCCAAAACTAGTGAATATTAGACTATTTTTGTATAACTGACACACTATCGACATATGTTATTAGGAATAGACCTTACTGGTAAACCAAGTAATTTCGTTTTGTGTGATATGTTATCTTATGGTTGTTTGTTTTCTATGCATTCCCATATAATGGGTTTAATTAGTTCCTACCAATGTAGGGACATGATCAATTAATTTTTATGAAACATTTTACACCATGTTCACACCTCACCTCTTAGGGTTCTCCATTGTCCTTAACAAAAAGGATTTATAAATATAGAGAGTGATAGAGGTCATTGATCACAAGAAAGTGAATGATCAATGGAAAGTAAAGATCCCAATACCGTGAATCAATAATGATTTAAAACTCCATTAGATTCCTTGGATTTGTATGTAATAGGATAAATTTCATGTTATAAGATCCCTTTTCTAAATTTGGGAAATTATATTACTATCATAGATTATAAGTAAATTTACAAACAAAATATGACTTTATTTTATAAGAAACAATTCATCCATTACATTTTCTTTAAATAGTTTCCAAAAATTATCTTACTCCATTAAATGAATATCAAAAAATGAAATTTATAGTTCTAAATAACTATAATTAAATATTAATGGATTTTTAGATCAATAAAATATTGACATGTCTTTATTTATATATCTAACTATTTTCTAAACCATTATAGTGTGAAGTTGTTTTTTAGCATAATTAGTTAATCTTTAAACCTTAAAATTAACACCACTTGTTCACCATTGCTTTTAATTTATAAAAATGATTGAATAAAAATAAAAAACATATTAACCATGACATAATCTATTCCAATGGTACGAGTTAAATATTTATTTTCTTTTGGTTGTGAGTTAATGCCTTGTGGCCATACTAGATACAATGGGTTGTCCCTCGACACCTGGATTATCCTTTTCTAAAACTATTTTAATATAATTACTATCACATTCCAAATTTATGATGGACCATAATTATTATTAAATTTAAGGTAATACAAACCCTAATAGTTTCAAATAACTTGAACTTGTTTCTAAAATAATTCAAATCCATTCTTCCTCAAATAAATCTAACATATACTAAACTAATTGGTCATATTCCCATAAATGTTATCCAAAAATATCCTTAATAATTGAATACGTTCGTTAGAACAAATTAAAAAAATTTTGATTAAGACATTGAACATATTATAAAACACAAATTCTTAATCCATAGTGGTATCCTTAACTCTTATGTTAATGAATACAAATATTCTTCTGAAAGTTTAATCAATCCATAGAATAATCATAATTATTTTAACCAAAATGATATTAGTAAACAAATTTCAACTATTTAACTCATGAATCACAGTACATGAATACTTTATCCATTTTATTGAAAAATAGGTGCTTCCATGTAATATGTGTTAACCATTATAATAGGTAATTGACTTAGAGAATTACTAGGTTCCCCATATTTATGAAAAATAAATATAAATGGATCCCTATAGTGAGATTTATTTCCTTCCACCATACTATTCATTTTTATTCAACAACACATTACAATTTTCTCTTATTGTTTATACATAGTATATTTTTCCCTTCTTTTGAGGCACTTTCCTGGGTATCACATTCTACATTTCCAACATTATGGAAATCATGTATTCTTTCCTCCATCATCTCCATAACTAAATATCTTAGGGAAAACCATCATAATCTTCATTGGTGAGTTAGATTTTTGGTTAATGTATAGGTTGTTAATATTATTTTTGGATAAGTGATAGGAATAATCATGATATCATTTACTCTTATCATTGTCCCATTTAAATTATCATATTACTCATAAGTTTATTAATATTCAATTATCCTTTTCACTCTCTACTATTAAAATTTCTAGTAGACATCTTTGAAAGAAGTTAGGATATGAGACCGCACAAGATAAACCATAGAATACCATTCCCAATGTCTATTACATGATCTAGGGCATGGGTGTCGAAGGTGGCAGTGTGTTGGGTGTAACCCTCAGTAATCTACTAAAGTATTCAAGTGGGATGGTTCTAACAATGATGATAGAAAAGATCCCACATAACCAGCCACTAAACTAGAATGTATTTTTAGTTGACTCTTTATTCCACCATCATTAGATAACATAGGTGGTGGTTGTCACAATATTGGGATAATCTCTTGAAGTAGTTGGTTGTGGAGATGTGTGACCCAATATTTATAAAATCTTTCATAAAATGTCACTAACTCATTAGTTATAACTCTTTAATACCCTCATGTGATTCCTCATGGGTCATTATATTACCATGTCGATGGTTGCACAAACCATTTCATTCACCAACACACACTGAATATATCTATCAGGTGAGGTCATTTTCCAGATCATAGGGGTTACAAATTCTTGTGATTTACATGAATAGTAACTAAATTAAGACATGTCAGATCAGGGTTTTTTCAGGGATAGTATATGCTTTTAAAAAGACAATAAAGAGTGTTTTCCAACCAATACATCATCATTGAAATGATAATTTAACAATCGTATATTCATGTGTGACATAATGTTACTTTTATTCTTTATCCACCCATTTTTATAACATGGAATTTTCAATGTGATGATGGTATTATTCCATGGGAACCCTGGATAATGTGAGAGATTCATATTGTCCTCAACATATTTTGTTTTTTAGATTATTAAAAAAATTAGTCTGATGCATTCCCAACCAATCATTAATATATTTTATAGAGAAACATAATTTTCAGGATTCATTTAATAAAATGACTTTGAATTTCTTGTGGAACACTAATGAAATGGACAAGATTGTATGATAAAAATTTGGAAGTCTATACTTTTTATGTGAAGGATATATTGTTGTTAAATGAGTTTGTACTAGGTTATACATATTTTACTTTTTTAAAAAAATGGGTTTCATTAATTATTTTTCTAAATGGAAGATCCAAATGGTTCCCACATTTATAACTAGGTACAAACCATCATTCCAAAAGTAGGTAGTTATTTGGGGATTCAGACAAAATGACAATTAAGAACTCACATTGACCAAGAAGATGGGATATAGGGATCATCACGCCCTTTTGGGTTGAATTTCTTCTTACTATGAGACCGTATTATAGATTTAAGATATGTTATTGAATAAATTCTTTATCTGGATATATAAATGATTACCCTAACAACATAACCACAAGCTAAAACTCATCCTTGTCATGATATGGATTTAGATTCCCAAAAAAGATTATTATTTGTTAAATATACTTCAATTGCATAGGGTAATATTTTAGAGACTCAATCTATATTTATATATGAGGTTCTCCATCCATTTACATGATGGGTAGCTACTTATATGTTTAATAACCACAACCAGATGCTTCAGAATTTTCTTCTATATATATAGGGCATTAATATGTTAAGATTATGACTCATCCATTATAAGGAATCCTATGTATGATATTTATTACATGAATAAAAAACCTTGAATATTGTTAACCCTATGTATTTTAACATCATATAGAAAATTAATATGTTTAGGCACTGATGCCCAAATTCTTTTAGATCGATTCTTAAAGATGTGGCCTACATATCCTTGTTATGGAAGGAATAAGGGGAAGAATAGTTTGATAATTATCTTAGGACTATCCTCAATGGATATATCTTCATATTTATGGAGTTATATCATTCCAATAATCATAAATTATACATTGAGTTTTCCCTATATGACAGAGATACATGATGCTAATGACATTACTATTACTACCTCATAAACCCATGTGATCCAAGCTCAGTGTGAGAAACAAGGCTTATAATGTTGTTAGTCTCAATTCATATGAATTTAGTACTTATGAACAAGGAAATATCTTAAAAGTATTAATATTAATATTTTTCCATAGGAATGCATCCCACGTATCTGGGTTATAGTAGGAATTTGATAAAATATAGTTTGATTCACTTCTCAGCCTGCACATGGATGTTGTAGAATGATCAGACCATGGGAATGATTAGGTCACAAGGATTAAAATTTCAGAGACAATGCATGAATGATAATGAAGTGGATTACCAATTGAACTAAAGAATTATAAAGTAATCCCAAATATCATGTTTATAGTGGGAATCAGTGTCATCATAGTTCATGTGGGCAGGTCTTACACACAGAGGATGCCCTAGTATATTGGATAAATCATATTATTTTTATGAGTGGGTCATTCACACTGAGGTTTCCATATATGAATGACATGATCATTAAAACTACCTAAGCCCACATGAGATATCCATGCTATAATTAACAAGTACTGTTAATTAATCATTATTATTATATATGTATACATGATTATGTGTTGGGACTTCCCTATGTAGGATTAATATGGTGACCATTCCATAGCATGGTTTATTATGTATCCTTCTATAGAAGGAATATGAGTCATTTTATTTAAATATATTATGGATTATATAATATGTTTTCCCTTTTGTAGTCTGGACATGGTTTTAATTTCCTTGTATTTCTTCTTGGATGGGTCCTTTCATCGTCCTGAAAAGTATTGATTATCCACCTCAAATTTCTTGATTATCTTAATAACAAGTCATAGGGTGTCTTTTTGACATGTCCAAAGACAATCGAATGATCCATTATACATTTTTGAGGTACATCACAAAATATTAATGGCATGTATAAAGGCCATAACATGACTATGGTTGGCTCGTCTGGTGTACATCACACGACTTCACTCACTGGTCATGGAATCCATCACATGGTCTTGGCTAACATGCTTGTTGAGCATCAAATGATCCAGCTAACATTCCCTGTTGACATCATGAAAGCACGGTAAGACATTTAGAGGGAGTCATGAGAATTAGTTTCATATGTATGGATGGTGTTTTACATCCTAGTTAACTTTTCTTCATGTCATCACAAAGTCGATCTGACTTTCCGGAGAATGGCGTTTGATCTAGCTGGATTTTCTAGAGGACATCCCAATAGCCAGTTTTCATTTATTAATTCTATCATGAGACATAACTATATTGAAATAGTTTCACTATATCATATGAATATCCTATCCATAGTACACCATGGGTCTAGTTAGTGAGAACAAAGGTTTTCAGGATATATTTTTCACACGCCCGAAGGGTTCCATTTGACATTATCTATCTCTTTTATTGGACTTATTATAATCCAAATAGGATATGAAAGGGTGTCTCTTCATTGCTGTCATATTTCCTGGTATTGTCACATGACCTGGGAAGTTCATGCGAAGAACACGTGGAATATTGTATATATTCCTCAAATATTTCTTCAATTTTTTTTATTATTTATTCCTACCTCTTATTCCATATGCCTTATATTTTTTCTGAATTATCTAGTGTTATGTCTCGTGTAACTGAATAGGTATCAGCGATATCCTTTTCATACCACCTGGAATCCAACTTGTGATATATGAGCGATCATAAAAAAGTACCTACTCATTTAACATGATCTTATTAGGTGCTTCCCCGAATATTACCTTATAGAAATCCATTCCAATTGTGAGATCAACCACTCTTAGAAATCCTCCTTAATTCCATGGTATTCCAGTGTGATTATCCAAGGTTGTATTTTACATAATGGGGTATGAAGTTTATAGGCCACTCCACCCATATTAAATGAAACTTTTCAAAACATGAATCACACAAATCTTGTCTAGAGTCATTGGTGGAATTTTATTTCATGATTTTCAAGAGATCCTAACATAGGTCATTTTGGGATTTTCACATGGTTTTTAAAAACTCTAATACCATTCCATCAATTCCCCATTTATTATATTATATCCAATTATTTAGATATTTCGTAATCAAATTTTTATTCTAAGTGGTTTTCATATCTTCATGAAAACATGGGTAAGGGAATTCAAGAGATTAGGGATTCTATTAAAAATCCTTTACATGATCTCTAGTGACTTGTCCTGGACATTTTGTGAGATAAAGGTTGATTTTTATGGGATCTTCTTGAGATCCTGATGTTTTATAAAGAGGGTCCTAAAGTGATAAATAGTGATCTATCAATGAAATCACATAATATTAACATGTCTTTCCCTTAAAAGAATCACTCATAATTTCCCTTTTTATTTTCTTATTTACATTACAGAGTCTAAAGATCTCACAACTTGTAACAAGTGTTTTCAAAAAAAAACCACTCTTTCCATTGGTAATGTACTATAGGGAAAAAGGGTCACATAGTGATGCGGGAAAATTATCATGGAAAAACCCTTCCATTTATCTTTATAGATGGAGGGGATAGTGTGATATTTCGTGGGCATGTTTGAGAATTTCATCTGGGTAAGGTTACATGTAAGCATGGTTTTGTGAAATAAGGTGGTCATGTCACTAGGAGATTCTATGGTGTCTTGCTAACCACATGGGTGCATCGTGTGATATTTAAGACCAAAATAAGATCCCATATTTTAGATATTTTTCATTATTTCCCAAGTATATTTGGATGGATTTGTATTATTACACTGGTTGAAAATTTTTGTCACCTAGGGGAGATAATTTGGATGATGTTGTGTGATCCGTGAATTCTATGGATGGCTTCAAGAAAGAAGAAGGAATTTTCAAAGGGAATCTACAAGATCACCCAGATGTTATTCACTATGCATGATTGCTCGAAATAAATTCTAGAGGTCATGATATCGCATGTATTCTTGATGTTTATGTGATCAAAAAGATTTTATTCACTCTCTTCTTCCATTATTTTTGTATGAAATAGTACACGTGTTTAGGTATTTATTCCTTCCAAGAATTTATAATGCTCAATTATCATCTGTTATCAACAAGGTAAATAATTGAAAACCAATCCCATTTAATAAAAAAATGATAATGAAATGCATCCAGTGATAATATCATTATGAAAATATCATATATAATAAGATAGAGATAAACTAACATGGAAAGGAAAATAATGGAATAAACAAATAATTAAATATATAAAATAAGAATGAAATGTATCTAGACATAATATCATTATAAAATTCTCATGGATAATAATAATTAAATTCATGATGAAGGAAATTCAGATTTATTGGATATCATTATCTGAAACACATGTTACATCTATTGTCAAGAAATTTCAAAATATAGTTTAAAAATAGTGGGTAGGTATAGAGTTAAAACCCATTGAACTATGCCTAGAATAATAATTAACTGTATGAGACTAAAAATACATCTAGGGGATATTTATAATGGCCCCACCCAAATCTCAATTCCCAAACCATTCCTCAAATATCGAATAATTGAATTAATATATGAATAATATGCCTTACTAATGAATTTATGTATCGATTAAGGAATTGTGATTAAAAATAATATCCCCAATGATTCATATAAATTTATAAAACAATATAATTTGGAAATATTATATATAATTCAAGTAATAATAATATCCATGATAAATAATATGGATGTTTTTTTGGAAATTTAATGTACAAAAATCACATGAAAATTAGTAATTCGAGGAAATGTTATCTACTATAAAGACGAATCAAGGAAGTGAAGGTAAATAATATCATTAGTAAAACATATCTTAATACATCCAGATAAAAAATAAATATGGTATCATTTTGACATATACCAATTTCAACATATGTAAAATAAATGGTTCTTGTAGTGGAAGAATATAAACACCATTAAAAATCATTAAAAATATTATTCAATAAAATAACCTTTTAACATTAAAAATAATTTTAAAACAAATAATTAACAAAAAAATATTTAAATTAATTTCATTGAAAATTACCATTGAAAAGAAGAAAATATGTTTTAAATAATTGGCTGGTCTTGATGGCATAAAATTCAAAATATTCCATGTATGTTAAAATAATGATTCCTTTCACATTTTCAATAAATTAAAATGTGATTTTTTTTAAAAGACAGGATGATTAAATTCCAAAAAATTTCTAAAAATCCAAAATGGGTAATAATATATTTAACCAATATTTTTGAAATGGTTATTAATGTTTTTGAAGACATTTTTAGTATGCATTGTTTTATGTGGAAACAGATTTCCGATTGTATCGAGAAATGATGTTATGTTTTCATAAAAACAATTTCTCAAATATTTTACATACAAAAAAGTATAAAATTGTATTATTACTACAAGATATCATTAATAACTAGAGTAAAATAAAATTAATTGATTTTATTAGACAATAAATTAGAAAGTTTCTACAATGGAAATTCAAGAATAATCAATATCGATTATAGTTATATTTTATAATAAACCCTTATAATGGTAATTATGTTGATTCCAGAATTAATCTATATTTAGATTATGTTTTTCCAATTTCAAATAAATAAAATCATTATATACAAAATTATATAATAAAAAATTATTCCAAAAATAATCTAACAATAACAAAGATGATAAAAAGTAATATAACCCAATGAAAATAAATTTAGTTATGCAATTTTTAACCAAATAGTATATTTTATATCAAATTTCTATTTTAAAAATACTTAATATTGAAACATAAATACCCATAATATATAAGGAATCGTGATATTTTATGTTTAAGGATTATTATATTCACCAAATAAAATTAAATTAGGTTCATAACATTATAAAATGGCATAATGGAGAGAAATTGAGATGAAGTTACTTACCTCATGCTTAATTTTGGGTGAACATGAATTAACCTCCTATATAATGGTTTTAATCATGTTATTAATTTATACCATAACCATATTCAAATTTAATGTATCATATATGGATCCTTTATAACATTATATGACATGTTAGTTATTGATCGTTCAATATTATCATAGATTCATTTGTCAATTGTATTATTTTATCATGCTTATTTTTTAGGAATGTGTCCTTTCAAAGGTATAGAATATTGATATATTGTCAATTTTATTATATAATTCTTATATATAAATTTTTTTCATTAGATAAAATTCTTATGATCATTATTGAAATTTGATCATGGAGAATGGTTCAAATCACTTCATAGATATGGTAGGTAAAAAATATGCATGAGTGGCATTATCATTACCTTATTGAGTGAAAGGGTAAGGTAATTGTGATATATTATTTTTTTCATAATCAATATAATTTACTATATATTAAATATATTTATAAAACTTATAAAATTTAACATTATTTATTTTCATATAAAGCCTAATCAAAAAATGAATAACATTGCTTTGTGAGGCGGTGGTCCGCTGTACACACAGGCGAAGTTCTCATATATTAAACATCATGTTAATTATAAAGGTATACTTGAAATTATAATTACATAATCATAATAATATCATCAATATCATATATATAACGACCCATACTTTACATACATTGTTAATACTTCAAAATTGAAGCACACTTATTACAACATATGACAAAACCACAAAGGACCGTATAGGTATAGTGTCTTTAGAAACTGGGAAACATAAACAACTGGTTCATAAATCTTCTACAGTATCTCCCGTTTATTTCATCATATCTAGGGTCCCTTTTAGCATATTCAATTTAATATCCATCTTCCTGACCTGGGAAAAAGAAAACATAAAAGGGTGAGCTCAAATGCTCAGCAAGGGCAAATAAAGGAAATAAAAATCATATCATATCTTTATGAAGATCAAAACCTGCAAAAGAGATCATAATATCTTAACATGTAATAAATCATAGAAGTGAAAATTAGATCCCCATAATCATAACATAAAACTTGAAACTTTGTGGAATGCACACATAATCATGGAAAATCATTTCTTGTTAGTCATGACTCATTGCCAAGACTATCTTAGTGGACAAAGTCCCTTTCTGAACCGAGTTCACTCCTCGTTTCAGTCCTGTATCACTGAACCGAAATAACCTTCCATTCCAGCCATGCCTATCTCATGAGATATAAAATCTTTACCCAATGCATTGGAGGGAGATATAGGTCCCACCCATCTTATAATGAATCCTTTCTTATGTGTGCCACATAATCATAAAACATACATCATCGCATAACACATATAACAAAAATGGGATTCTTGAAACATCATGACATCATAAATCAATTCATATATGATAAAGGAATTCATAAACATAATTCCATCACAACATAGTCAAACCAATGTAAAAATATGGATAGAAACAGAACCCTTTATTATCTTAGATGGAAAATAATTTTGATAAAACACTTGTATTGAATTCTTGAGGAAAATATCCTTTCTTCTTCAAAAACAATTTTCCTTTCATAACATGTCATACAACTTTAAAATAAAAGAAGTTGATTAAAAATAAACTTGAAAACTTGTAAAGGAAGCTTCTTGGAAATAATGTTTTAAAAATCCATTCATGCCGTATAAGTTAAAAAAAACATTCTTCGTACTTTTGTCGGAAAAGTCAAAAAGTACCTCGTACGGAAAAACGACAAAAGATTCCTTTCATATTCTTTACTAAAAACTCACCTAAGGGTAAAATTGGATTTAAACTATTGCAAGTGGATGGAAACAATATTTCATATTGAGGGAACATGGATGTGGATGATAAAATACACCCCAGTAAATACTTACGAATAAACAATCTCGGATAAAAATGAGATTGTGATATTTCCCTTACCTTAGGTCCAATTTGCTTTGTACGTGTCCGAAGCTCCTGTATAATGGTTTAAATAATGTTATTGACTTATTCCAGAATCATACATATTTATATGATATCATATATGGTCATATTATTAGCTTCTTGTTAGTAATATTTCATTGTTACTTGTTACTCGGGTCTTTATAACTTTTTGTTCTTATGCGTGTTTTGTCGAATAAATTCTTATTCTTATCTTTAGGTTATAGATAATTCATTTCCAGAATGGTATTAGTGTAGTATATACCATATTCATTCATTCAATTCATTTATATAATCATTATGAAATGAAGATCATGTAGAACGAGTCGCATCACATCGTGGAGACGGTATTCCGTACGTACGCACGAGTGATGATATCGTTCCTATGATCGTGGAATTGTTTTGGAGTATATATATATATTATTTCAGTATCAATATTACTTAATAATAATAATATATAGTTACTCATTACACCATTATACCCATCCTTGTAAGGTGATGGTGGAAAATAGATTACACCACGGCGTGGAGACGGTATTCCGTACGTACGCACGCGCGGTGATTTCATTTTTTCCGTAGGATGGATAGAAGGTGAATTAGGGTTGTTTCATATTTATAATAACATATCAGTATGTAAGTAATACTGATGTTATTACTTTATCATGAAACAACTAAAGAAGAAGAAGTTGAAGAAGAATGAAATTGAAAAGATCGGTAATGGATATTACCTCTTCTTTGGAATGCCTCTTTGAATCCTCCACTTAAGGAACTAAGATTGGTCTTTGGAGAAGACCAGGACCTCTAGGATTATTCTAGGGAAGTGGAGAGAAGAAAATGGCAGGGGTTGGCCGAGCTTGACTGCTCAAATTGGTGTGAGGAGGAGGGGGAGGAGGTGCCCTTTTATAAGGGAGGAGAGGGGCACCTTAGGAATATCTCAAAATATTATTTTATATTAAAGTCAAAATCGGTTTATAATGGTTCCAAAGGGTCTTATTTCGAAGCTAAAGTGGGGATGGGTCGAAATCCTATCAACCAATAGGATTTAGACAAGTTTAGGGTATTATTTTAACCTTATCAATTAGATTTAACTCTAAGTTAATTAATTTAACTTTTACCGTGTCTTTTTGTTTTCTTTCACTATATGGTTAATACACTTACTATAACATGCCAAACGAACCCCAAATTGTTTATTATTAATATATATATCCTTATCTAAGTCATTTGGCCGAACCATAGATTTTTAGGAATAAAATAACAATTAATAATATAATATTTGATTTAAAAACTATTTTGTTTCAATTTTGACACTATTTGATATATGATTTTTGTGAAAGTCATAACAGAATTATATGTTCGAACCAAGTTAATTAAATCATTACTAATATATCGTAGTAACCTAGAAAATTAGTGGAATTCATAAAAAGTCTCAAATTACATTTATTTTGGTATTTATATTATCAATTTTTTCAATATTTCATTAATAAGATAATTACTGCATCATCTTTGTGTCATAATTAAGTTAAATTATTTGATGTCTAAAAATTACAAATAAAATACCATCATGTAGGAAATATTTTTAGCTTTCTAATGAATATTTAAAATCGAATTTATCTTATGTATAACCCTATATTAAAAATTATTTATTTATTAAACTTTGATTTTAACTATTTTAACCCTTCTTTAAATAATTTAATAATAAATATCCTAATCTAATCCAAGTGGGCCTAAATGGTCATATTTTATTCCTAAGTTTGTTTTTGGTCGAATTACACTTGTCCAATAGAATTAGGACATGTGTTAGGGTAATATTAATATCATATTTACCCTTAGTTACCCTATTTACTATTAACCGCGGTAAAAATAGTAAAAAGTTACTATTCACCAAAAAATTATTTTCATCTCATTGAACCACATTTTAGTCCTTGATATTAACCGTGTCTCTCGGATTTTTGAAATTCCATTCACAGAAGCGGTAAAATTAAGTTTTATGCAAAATTCAGTTTTTAACCTACCACTTAGTGGTTTCACTATTCATCAAAAATTGAAAGTTTTCAGAAAAATACCAAAATTTCACCCTAGGCTAATTTCGATATTCTGAGTCCAAAAATGAAGTCCATTTTGAAAAATAAAATTTATAAAATTTCAAAAAGTGGTTATTACTATTCATAACGGCTAGTTTTAATAGCATATTGTTGTTTAGTGAAACTCGGTATTGCGTACGACGCAAGCTATCGAGGAAGGTCGCGATTGCGTGTAAAGCAAGCCAAGCAAGTGTTGTGTAGAAAAAGATTCCTTTGATGATAACATAAAAGTCTCGGGTGTTACATTCTACCCCCCTTAAAAAGAATTTCGCCCTCGAAATTCGTCACTTTGCAACAAACAAATGAGGATACTTCTCCCTCATCATATCCTCAAGCTCCCATGTAGCTTCTTCAAGTTGGTGGTTTCTCCATAAAACTTTCACCAAGCGAGTGGTCTTGTTTCGTAGGACTTTTTCGCTACGATCTAGAATCTCTATCGGCTGTTCTTCATAAGAAAGATCTTGCTCCAGCGGTACAACTTCTGAGCTGAGTACATGTGAAGGATCTGGTATGTACTTTCTCAGGAGAGATACGTGGAACACATCGTGAACTTGAGAGAGATTCGGTGGAAGCGCCAATCGGTAAGCTACCTTCCCAACACGATCCAGTATTTCAAAAGGACCGATATATCTAGGGCTCAACTTCCCCTTCTTTCCAAATCTCATAACCCTCTTCCAGGGAGATATTCGTAAGAACACTTTATCGCCCACTTCAAACTCTAGGTCTTTTCTTCGGTTGTCGGCATAACTTTTCTGTCGACTCTGAGCTGCTCTTATGTGTTGTTGAATAGATCTAACCTTTTCTGCCATTTCATCAACGAGATCAGGTCCTAATAGCTTTCTTTCCCCAACTTCATCCCAGCAAGTTGGAGTCCTGCATTTCTTTCCATAGAGAGCTTCATAAGGAGCCATCTGAATACTGGAGTGAAAGCTATTATTATAAGAAAATTCCACCAAAGGTAGGTGTTGATCCCAACCTCCTTTGAAATCCATAGAGCAAGCTCTCAACATATCTTCTAGGGTTTGAATTGTTCTCTCAGACTGACCGTCTGTCTGGGGATGATAAGCAGTGCTGAAACTCAACTCTGTATCCAGAGTATGCTGAAGACTTCGCCAGAACTTCGAGGTAAATCTCGGATCTCGATCAGATATAATAGAAAGTGGTACTCCATGCAATCTTACCACTTCCTTTACATATATCCTGGCAAGCTGATCTAGAGAGAAATCCTCTCTAATAGCAATGAAGTGTGCAGACTTTGTAAGACGATCAACTATGACCCAGATAGCATTATTGCCTTTGGATGTTTTAGGAAGTACTGTGACAAAGTCCATAGTGATGTTTTCCCATTTCCATTCGGGTATGGGTAATGGTTGTAACATCCCCTTAGACTTCTGTCTCTCAGCTTTAACTTGTTGACAAATCAAGCATCGAGAGACATACTCAGCAACATCTCTTTTCATGCCATCCCACCAGAAGTACTCTTTCAGGTCCCTATACATCTTCGTGCTTCCAGGATGAATAGAGAATGATGAACTATGAGCCTCATCCAGCAGCTCATTCTTTAATTCGGGGATGGGAGGAACGCAAACCCGATTCCTGAACTTTATTATCCCATCACAATCAAGGTTGAATTCAGGAACATTTCTCACCTTCTTTTGTAACTCGACATCTTCTTTCTGTGCCTCTTTAATCTTCACATGTATAGATGGTTGAACATTCATTTGGGAAAGATAAGTTTTTTCCCTTTCCATTATAATTCCAAGATCCATCCTTTGTAAATCCATAAATATTGGATCTTTTGTGATCCTCATCATGGATAAACTAGCATGGTCTTGTCGACTTAATGCATCTGCCACCTTGTTTGCTTTCCCAGGGTGGTAATGGATTGAGCAGTCATAATCCTTAATCAGCTCCAACCATCTTCTTTGACGCATATTCAACTCCTTTTGTGTGAAAATATACTTTAAACTTTTATGATCAGTATAAATATCACACCTTTCACCATAAAGGTAATGCCTCCAAATCTTTAATGCAAAGATTACGGCAGCCAACTCCAAATCATGTGTTGGGTAATTTTGCTCATGGATTTTCAACTGTCGTGAGGCATAAGCTATCACCATATCATTTTGCATAAGAACACACCCCAATCCCTTCTTGGATGCATCACTGTAGATCACAAACCTTTCTCCACTACAAGGCAGTGTGAGCACAGGTGCACTGGATAACCTTCTTTTCAACTCCTTGAAATTCTCTTCACATTCCTCTGTCCAGACAAACTTAACTCCTTTCCGAGTCAACTTGGTGAGTGGATTAGATAATCGTGAAAAATCTTTTACAAAACGTCGATAATATCCAGCCAAACCAAGAAAACTTCGGATCTCAGTTACTGTTGTTGGTCTTGACCATCTTTCGATAACCTCTGTTTTTGCTGGATCCACAGATATCCCCTCTTTTGAGATTATATGACCCAAAAATGCAACTTTTTGAAGCCAAAATTCACACTTGGTAAATTTGGCATAAAGCTTCTCCTTTCTCAGGGTCTTCAATATAATTCTCAAGTGATCTTCATGCTCTTCCTTGCTCTTTGAATAGACAAGAATATCGTCTATAAAGACTACCACAAATTGATCATGATAGTCTCTAAAGACTCTATTCATTAGATCCATGAAGATAGCAGGGGCATTAGTAAGACCAAATGGCATCACTATAAATTCATAGTGTCCATACCTTGTACGGAAAGCCGTCTTTGGTATATCCTCCCTTTTGACCCTTAATTGATGATACCCTGAACGAAGATCAATCTTGGAAAAGTATTGAGCTCCGCGTAGTTGGTCAAATAAGTCATCAATGCGTGGGAGAGGATATTTGTTCTTGATAGTGATCTTGTTAAGTTCTCGATAATCAATGCAGAGTCTCATTGATCCATCTTTCTTCTTAACAAATAGAACAGGTGCTCCCCAAGGTGACGCACTAGGGCGTATGAATCCCTTATCAAGATTCTCTTGGAGTTGCTTCTTCAATTCATGCAACTCAATTGGGGCCATTCTATAAGGTGTCTTTGAAATAGGCAAAGCACCCGGTACGAGTTCTATTGAAAACTCAACTTCACGATTTGGTGGAAGACCCGGTAATTCCTCCGGAAAGACATCATCAAACTCCCGTACAATGGGCATATTCTTAATCGTGAGTTTCTCACCAACCATTTGAGATAAATAACCTTCATTTAGTGGAATCAATACCCATAAGATGGAAGAAATTTCCACTGGAAGGTTATGTTCATCCTTGCATTGATAGACGATCGTAGATTGATCTGGAATATGAAATGTGACTTCCCTTCTTTGGCAATCGATATGAGCTCTATGTAGAGAAAGCCAATCCATGCCAAGAATCACATCAAATTCCACTAAAGGAAGGATCACAAGATTTGCAGGAAGCACTTTCCCACAAACTTCGATCGGAGAAGAATTATAAACTTCTGATGCGATTGATGTGCCATTAGGTGTTGTCACAGCTAACTCAACATCTAATTGTTGAGGTAATACGGTGATACCCTTAGAAAATTTTTCAGAAATAAAAGAGTGGGTGGATCCAGAATCAAATAAAACATTTGCTACTTTAGAGTGGGTGGTAAGTGTACCTTTCACCACATCGTTATCGTACTCCACCTCGCTGATAGAAATTGCATGTGACTTTCCTTTGTCTTTAGCCTTAAGAGTTTGTTGACGTCGACCATCATCATCAACCCTTGGATTTGGGCATTGATTGGCATAATGCCCCATCTCCTTGCACTTGAAACATTGAAGTGTTGTAGGTTCATTCTGTGTATCCCTTCCTTTGTTTGCGTCATTAGACATCTTCTTCCCATTATCACGGCATTCAAATGCCCGATGACCTTCCTTTCCACATTTAAAACATTTACTTGTCCCTTTAAGACAACTCCCTCCATGTTTCTTTCCACACTTTGAGCATAAAGGAAAGTTCATCTTCTTTTCCGTGTGCTCTTTAGATTTTTCTTTGAATTCCATCTTCCTCTTCTTATCAAACCCATGTGACTGATGGGTTACTCCAATCTCCATCTCGACTTTGAGAGCACATCGAACGATTTCCTCGTAGCTATTGAAGTCCCTTATGGCTAACGCCCTTCGAAGACTTGGTTTTAAGCCACTAAAGAATCGATCGATCTTACTCTCAGGTTGGATAATAATACCAGAAGCGTACCTTGCAAGTCTTGTAAAATTTGCTTCATAGGTACTAACAGATTCATCATCCCTTTGCTTCAGTTCAAGGAACTCTTTCTCCATCTTTGTTCGGAGAATACGAGGGAAGTACTTATTGAAAAATAAGTTCTTGAACTCGTCCCATTCCATAGACTCAATTTCATCCCTTTGCCTCGTATTCTTAACAAGATTCCACCATTGATCAGCATCTCCTTCCAAACGATACACTGCTAGGATGACTTTATCATGCTCAGAACATTGAAGAACTGAAAATATCTTTTCAGTAGTACTAATCCATTGTTCAGCAACTAATGGATCAGTAGACCCGCTGAAAGAAGGTGGATGCTGCCTCATGAAGGATTCAACAGAATGTTGCTCCCTCCTTTGCTCGTTTGGAAATCCTGCATGATTCATAGCTTGAGAAAGTTGTGTGAGCATGGCTACAAGATTTTGCATTCCAGCTCCCATATCGTTTGGTTGCTCAGGGGGACAATCATTGCATTGCCCATCGCATTCCGCATTAACACGGTTCCTTCGGGTTCCAGCCATTGACTAAAACCAAGAAGAATAGTGTGAGCAACACTAATTATAATAGCAAACCACATAATTCAAGAATAAAATTTTCATGCTTAAGGTCTTATCCTAGGTTATTCAAGGCCATTTCTAAAACACTAAGATTGTGTTCTATGCTTAGACTTATCCTTTGGGTTCTTACTAAGGCTTTCACATCCTAGTTTCCAAAGGTTGACTATACCTTTCCTCTGATACCAACTATAACGACCCATACTTTACATACATTGTTAATACTTCAAAATTGAAGCACACTTATTACAACATATGACAAAACCACAAAGGACCGTATAGGTATAGTGTCTTTAGAAACTGGGAAACATAAACAACTGGTTCATAAATCTTCTACAGTATCTCCCGTTTATTTCATCATATCTAGGGTCCCTTTTAGCATATTCAATTTAATATCCATCTTCCTGACCTAGGGAAAAGAAAACATAAAAGGGTGAGCTCAAATGCTCAGCAAGGGCAAATAAAGGAAATAAAAATCATATCATATCTTTATGAAGATCAAAACCTGCAAAAGAGATCATAATATCTTAACATGGAATAAATCATAGAAGTGAAAATGAGATCCCCATAATCATAACATAAAACTTGAAACTTTGTGGCATGCACACATAATCATGGAAAATCATTTCTTGTTAGTCATGACTCATTGCCAAGACTATCTTAGTGGACAAAGTCCCTTTCTGAACCGAGTTCACTCCTCGTTTCAGTCCTGTATCACTAAACCGAAATAACCTTCCGTTCCAGCCATGCCTATCTCATGAGATATAAAATCATTACCCAATGCATTGGAGGGAGATATAGGTCCCACCCATCTTATAATGAATCCTTTCTTATGTGTGCCACATAATCATAAAACATACATCATCGCATAACACATATAACAAAAATGGGATTCTTGAAACATCATGACATCATAAATCAATTCATATATGATAAAGGAATTCATAAACATAATTCCATCACAACATAGTCAAACCAATGTAAAAATATGGATATAAACAGAACCCTTTATTATCTTAGATGGAAAATAATTTTGATAAAACACTTGTATTGAATTCTTGAGGAAAATATCCTTTCTTCTTCAAAAACAATTTTCCTTTCATAACATGTCATACAACTTTAAAATAAAATAAGTTGATTAAAAATAAACTTGAAAACTTGTAAAGGAAGCTTCTTGGAAATAATGTTTTAAAAATCCATTCATGCCGTATAAGTTAAAAAAAAACATTCTTCGTACTTTTGTCGGAAAAGTCAAAAAGTACCTCGTACGGAAAAACGCCAAAAGATTCCTTTCATATTCTTTACTAAAAACTCACCTAAGGGTAAAATTTGATTTAAACTATTGCAAGTGGATGGAAACAATATTTCATATTGAGGGAACATGGATGTGGATGATAAAATACACCCCAGTAAATACTTACGAATAAACAATCTCGGATAAAAATGAGATTGTGATATTTCCCTTACCTTAGGTCCAATTTGCTTTGTACGTGTCCGAAGCTCCTGTATAATGGTTTAAATAATGTTATTGACTTATTCCAGAATCATACATATTTATATGATATCATATATGGTCATATTATTAGCTTCTTGTTAGTAATATTTCATTGTTACTTGTTACTCGGGTCTTTATAACTTTTTGTTCTTATGCGTGTTTTGTCGAATAAATTCTTATTCTTATCTTTAGGTTATAGATAATTAATTTCCAGAATGGTATTAGTGTAGTATATACCATATTCATTCATTCAATTCATTTATATAATCATTATGAAATGAAGATCATGTAGAACGAGTCGCATCACATCGTGGAGACGGTATTCCGTACGTACGCACGAGTGATGATATCGTTCCTATGATCGTGGAATTGTTTTGGAGTATATATATATATATTATTTCAGTATCAATATTACTTAATAATAATCATATATAGTTACTCATTACACCATTATACCCATCCTTGTAAGGTGATGGTGGAAAATAGATTACACCACGGCGTGGAGACGGTATTCCGTACGTACGCACGCGCGGTGATTTCATTTTTTCCGTAGGATGGATAGAAGGTGAATTAGGGTTGTTTCATATTTATAATAACATATCAGTATGTAAGTAATACTGATGTTATTACTTTATCATGAAACAACTAAAGAAGAAGAAGTTGAAGAAGAATGAAATTGAAAAGATCGGTAATGGATATTACCTCTTCTTTGGAACGCCTCTTTGAATCCTCCACTTAAGGAACTAAGATTGGTCTTTGGAGAAGACCAGGACCTCTAGGATTATTCTAGGGAAGTGGAGAGGAGAAAATGGAAGGGGTTGGCCGAGCTTGAGTGCTCAAATTGGTGTGAGGAGGAGGGGGAGGAGGTGCCCTTTTATAAGGGAGGAGAGGGGCACCTTAGGAATATCTCAAAATATTATTTTATATTAAAGTCAAAATCGGTTTATAATGGTTCCAAAGGGTCTTATTTCGAAGCTAAAGTGGGGATGGGTCGAAATCCTATCAACCAATAGGATTTAGACAAGTTTAGGGTATTATTTTTACCTTATCAATTAGATTTAACTCTAAGTTAATTAATTTAACTTTTACCGTGTCTTTTTGTTTTCTTTCACTATATGGTTAATACACTTACTATAACATGCCAAACGAACCCCAAATTGTTTATTATTAATATATATATCCTTATCTAAGTCATTTGGCCGAACCATAGATTTTTAGGAATAAAATAACAATTAATAATATAATATTTGATTTAAAAACTATTTTGTGTCAATTTTGACACTATTTGATATATGATTTTTGTGAAAGTCATAACAGAATTATATGTTCGAACCAAGTTAATTAAATAATTACTAATATATCATAGTAACCTAGAAAATTAGTGGAATTCATAAAAAGTCTCAAATTACATTTATTTTGGTATTTATATTATCAATTGTTTCAATATTTCATTTATAATATAATTACTGCATCATCTTTGTGTCATAATTAAATTAAATTATTTGATGTCTAAAAATTACAAATAAAATACCATCATGTAGGAAATCTTTTTAGCTTTCTAATGAATATTTACAATCGAATTTATCTTATATATAACCCTATATTAAAAATGATTTACTTATTAAACTTTGATTTTAACTATTTTAACCCTTCTTTAAATAAATTAATAATAAATATCCTAATCTAATCCAAGTGGGCCTAAATGGTCATATTTTATTCCTAAGTTTGTTTTTGGTCGAATTACACTTGTCCAATAGAATTAGGACATGTGTTAGGGTAATATTAATATCATATTTACCCTTAGTTACCCTATTTACTATTAACCACGGTAAAAATAGTAAAAAGTTACTATTCACCAAAAAATTATTTTCATCTCATTGAACCACATTTTAGTCCTTGATATTAACCGTGTCTCTCGGATTTTTGAAATTCCATTCACAGAAGCGGTAAAATTAAGTTTTATGCAAAATTCAGTTTTTAACCTACCACTTAGTGGTTTCACTATTCATCAAAAATTGAAAGTTTTCAGAAAAATACCAAAATTTCACCCTAGGCTAATTTCGATATTCTGAGTCCAAAAATGAAGTCCATTTTGAAAAATAAAATTTATAAAATTTCAAAAAGTGGTTATTACTATTCATAACAGCTAGTTTTAATAGCATATTGTTGTTTAGTGAAACTCGGTATTGCGTACGACGCAAGCTATCGAGGAAGGTCGTGATTGCGTGTAAAGCAAGCCAAGCAAGTGTTGTGTAGAAAAAGATTCCTTTGATGATAACATAAAAGTCTCGGGTGTTACAATATAAACTTATCCAATACATTATTATATACAACCTTTAATGGTGGTGATGGATAACGAATTAGATTAGTTTGTAAGGAGTTAGACGTCCATATGCACGATCGACTGTTTTATTTCGTATTTGATAGAAGAGTAGTTGGATATATGTTATTAGAGTTAAATAACAACATATAAGTATATTTCAGATAATTTGGTTATTATATTATCATTATTAAATGAAATTTTGGGGTGCTGTAATAAGAAATAAAATGAAAATACTTGTTAAGGAACGTTACCTTCCTTCTGGAGACCTTCTTTTAGTTTGTTTTGAAGACCTTCCATGGATGGGTTCGTGATAAAAAAATGGGATATATAATTTTTGGAGATGATTAAATAAGTAATATGGTTAATTATTGTCCATGAAAAATTCCATTGGATGAGTTAATAGTTCAGGAGAGGGGGTGGTCTTTTATAAGTGGGCGAGAGGGCCTAAATTAAATTTTATCAAATAATAAATTACAACCATATTTTTATCATTTAAAAACCAAATAAAATGGATTATTATAAACCCTTTATAGGTGAAAATGTTTTTATATGACTAGAAAATTGGGTTTGGACAAGTCGGGAGGCCATTTTGGACCCTCGTCCTCTACGTTTAACCCCTTGGTAAATAAATATTTAACATAACAACAACAATTGATTATATTTTAATGTTTATAATGGTAAAAAATTAAGTTCAATCAATTAGATAATATAATATATTATGAAATGAAATATGGAATATATTATTAATAATTAAATTCAGTAATGTGTAAAAATACAATTTAAAATTATACACATTGGCGGGATGAAAAAGTGGGGTTTTAAAGAGAAAATTCTCAAAAATATAGAAGGTTTTAATTTAAAAATTAAATTTAAAATTGATTAAAATGGGATAAATTAGTTTCATTATAATATAATTTATCTAATTTATAATTCAAATAAATTTATTATTTAATTTATCCGGGTGAAGTATTTAAATGAAGAGAACGTTGTCAAAATAATTAAGTATTTTTCACGATTCACTGAAAAATGATAATTTTTTTTGAAAAAACTCAAAATATTACAGTAATTTTTTTTTCAAAAAATGATTTCTAAAAAAAAGATAATTTTTTGAAATAAAATCTCAAAATATTTGAAAAATTAATTTTAAATAACATGTTCAAATCACGATTAAACCGTCATTTAGAAGAAAAAATTAGTTTTTCCACAAATATTAATTTTTCATTCAAAAAATTATTATTTTATTTATATTCAATATATATAAAATGAATTGTTTTACATTTTTAAACTATATAATATAAGAAAATAGTAATCATCATGCCCACACATTTTTTTACTATGTTATAAAATAATACTGTATTAAAATTTATTTGGACATGGGGTTGTGTGTTCGGTATGTTATCAAATATATAAAATTCAAAATAAATATATTTCATGGGTTGTTTATGATCTATATTTTATATCATACTAACTATTTAATAAAAAAATATTTTTTTTTGTGTTATATGGATAAAATAAATCCACAACCCTTTTATCCCTACATTATATGATGTCTTTCTTAGTTTAATGACTTCAATGTCACTTCTATATCACCATGAATGAATTATTTCATTTTAACTGTGATATCTATAATATGATTTTCTAATATATTTATAATTATCCCGAATATATGCCATATATATTCCACATATATAATTTAATTATTTTAGGTATTTTTACCACGCATTGTTCATAAATTTCTTGTTGGCTAGGTGTGTTATCTAAATTTCATTCACACAACTACCATAACAAAAATAACTTGTTGAAATTTCATTTATCTATAATATTTGAAGCATCACCCTTCTCTCAAGAATTTTCACCTTCTTATATCTCACAAAAAAACAACTCTTTATCCTATTCTTGATATAATTATCACTATTCCACCTTTCCACTTCATCATTTTTTAGGTATGTTAATGAATCATATCTCACATAAATTTATATTTCACAACATTATACATCCATATATATAACCCTAGTTAAATTTATGAATGTAACAATTATTAAAAAAATACCCTATTACCATCCTAAAAATCGCCAATTGTTTTCAATTATTTGGTATTCTAACTTATATTGGAGAAAATCCAACATGTTTCATAACATCGTTGGCCCAAAAATGAATCACCACCACTTAAACAATCCACACAGAGCTAAACTAGTGCACCAAATTCATGAAAACTAAAAAACATTAAGAATCCCTTAAAATAATGTTACTTGCTTGACTTAAAAGTTCATAATCCCTGACTAGAATGAATAAAATTACATAAAATCAGATAATTTTCTTCAAAATCAACATAGAAATTCAATAAATAATTTTGTGTTTTTTTTGAAAAACACTAAGAATATTTTCTACATACTTTAACCAATATCCCCTTATATTCAGTCAACTCCATCATCCACAAAATTGATTTAACACAAACATAATAGAAAATAAATCTCTATATCAAATCACCATGGTTCCAAGATTATCCCTTATTGAGTTTATATACATTCGACATTGAAAATTTATTACACAGATGTCTTAAAAAATTCAAAATTTTAAAAGGTAAACATAGTTATCAATATAATTATACATGAAAATTATTCAAAATATATAATAAGAGCTAAGAATGTATCCCATTACTCATTAAATTCTATTTAATGGGATAACTCCATTACTATTGTAATTATTTATTCCATAATCTCCTCTGATATTCTTACCAGGTACTCCCCTTTATTGAGTGAATCTCAAAACTGAAAATAACTTATATAGAATTATCACTTATTTGATGAAAAATTCTTTCTGCCCCCAAATGTCACATGTATCTTCTATTGAATTCCACCATCCTTTTATCGCTATTTGATGATAAAACCAATGACAAAGAAATTTTTTCTTACAGCTCATAAAAATTGTCTATTGTCTTAAAATTACTTCCCACATATATTATATCCCCCTAAATCTAGTACAACATAAAATTATATAGTAATAGTTAATTACAAGGGGACATGGTCCCATTACCAACCTCCCCTAGAAGAGGGATGTGGTTGGTTATTGGTGTTCAACTAATATATATAAAAATTCAAAGTAGAGAATGACTTAGTCATGATATCTTCTACTTTCTCATTTGATACATTATTCTCCATCCTAACCAATCATTGATATGATCTTACCTTAATGAAGTTATCTATGGGAAAACATTCATGGAATGATATAGTTTTAACAAATTATTTGGGAGCTAAAGCACATAGATTTTATGATATAAAATCACTAGAGAATATATCACCATTTTATTATTAACTCTTTTTTTTATACATCTAGAAAATCTATGTTCAATTATTTCTTACTACATTTTACCAATATTTCTGAAGTGATTGTATGATTATTACTGTAGAATCCTATAAATTTAATTCCAATGAAGTGTTTACAAATACTTGGACGCGTTTAGTCCCAAAAATCATAGAAATATATTTTATCAAATAATTTAATCATATAGTGATCCATTATTGTGTCAAAGAGAAATCTAATGTTAATTGGTACATTGACATATCATTGTATCCATTAAACTAATGCATAAGGGTCTTATTTTGGGTTTTTTAGAATTAGTGTACAAATGATATTGAAAAACAAATATTCATCCATGTTGTAGATAAATTCAAAATAAACATCCAATTAGTCTCTTATACATAGTGGGATCTAAATATTTACCATACACATACATCCCAATATTGGTTCCAAAATTAATAATACATAAATTGAGTTTTGAATCATGCATATAGACTTTATTTTTTAGAACTCATACAAATTAAACTAAGATATAAAATTATACTTCATTTACTAATTATCCCATAAAATTACAAAATAATTTAACTCCATAATAATTGAAATTTCAAATTTATTTCTCATAAAATTTGGAATCCTATAAAAATATTGCTTCCATATTCTAAAAAATGATGTCATCTACATAAACGAACAACATGAATAGTTCCTCATTAGATGATTTCGTATATATATTTTCATCATGAATAACTATTTTTAATTCCAACATCACTACTATAGATTATAGTAGCACATACAATGATCACATTGAATCTATGTACTAAAAATGGAATTAATTATCGTGCATAGTTTTGTTTGAACATTTAATATAATGAAACCCATTAGTAGTTAAACATTAATATAATACTAAAGGGAACTATTCATGAATAGTTCTTTATCATCTATCTGGTAAATATTGAAATTTCCTCAAATTTATATTTTCTATAATGAAAAAATTAGTTCATGTTGCACCACAATTAGAAAATCCTCTTCCACATCCATACTATTAGTTTGATAATTACTATTACATATCATAGGATTCTTGAATCATTTTCTATGCACATAAAATTTATTTTTAAAGAGAAACTACGTTCCAATAACATTACGATGTTCATGGTTATTTATAATCTCCTATTATTTTTTTCAATTTAATCTATATAATTATTAATAAAAATATCCATTGATTCATCATTTTCTCTTTTAAATGAAATTGGATCCACCAAATATAGTAGTGGATCCTGATATCTATCCATCATCCTCCATGACTAGGTAAGTGTATGTTTTTTCTTGATAATGTTAGATAGATCAAATTCTAATATCATAGTTTTCCACTTCTACAGAAATTATTTTTCTATTTTCATGGTATCCTCCTCCAATTATAACTATAAATCTAGATATTTTTGAAACTAAATGAATGTTTTCAACTAAATCAACTTCATATAATAATTAATCAATGCTGTCAATTTTGGTAATTTACCTAGATTATACTTTAATTGAAGTTATTTCATGAACTTAAATAATTTTATTCATCATATTGATGAATAATTATTATTCCTAACTCTTTGTTTACTAGACAATAAATTATGTTTCATCTGTACAATCTCCATCAATCTATTTAATTATTTTTTAATTTAAAAGGTTTTATATTTTTATAATGGCAACAAAAATTATTTATTGTAGGATTCCATTGATGCCAAATATTTTAAGGGTTTCATTCTTCCGTATGGCTCAAAAATTTCTTGTTTTGAGTTTATAACATACACTAATAACCTACATTCTAGTAATGGTGAAATACCCCACTATCAATAAGAATAATTTTTAGTATATTATTCACATAATTATTTTTCAATTTATTATCTCTATTATACTCTAGAGTTATTAATAAGGTCTATTTATGATTGATTTATTGTATTTGAAGTTAAATTTTGAACTCAATTGGTTTTTATTCCATTCCATAATTAGATCATAATGGTGAAACAAGGTTAATCCACCATTTTTACTCTACCACTCCATGAAATCCATAATTTTTCTCTTCATCTTCATAAATATTTCAGAAGTCATTCCCTTGTAATCCTCAATAGAAATATATAAATAACCTAAGGCACCAGGTAGATGATACTGGATACGAAATTCATCTTTTATTATTTGGGGTTACAAACCATCTTACCCAATATTCAAACAAAACATTTTTTTCAAGATAACATTTATTTTATTTGAAATTAATGGGAATTTTTAAATTCTCCTTAAAATATATCCCATTTACTTTAGAATGCATTATCAAAAAGGAATGAGTTGGAACCAAAATTAGTACTCTATAAATTTCCAATACATATCACCATAGTTGGAACAACACTTGATCTACAATGATCAATCATATATAATGTTATGAATAACTCTCTCTATTATCTTGGGATATACTAACTTTTTTATATTGATTTTTTGGTATTAACCAATCCAATAAACGATCCTATTTTTTGTGATATGTTTTAATATGTAATGTTACCCCATTTCTTTCCATGGGATTTACTAATAAGATTAATGTCATATTTCATATTGTACCCACATGTAATGTCTATCATTAGGTGATGGTTGGGTCAAATATATCCTTTTAGTTTTTTAATCATAAATTTTTTCTTTTAAGATAATGATAAAATGAATGGGACTAATTAACATGTTCCCCACTCTAGGTGTAGACTAAATTGATTTTTTCAAAACAAAATTTTTTGACCTAATTGAATTATTCAAAAATTTGTTCATAAATATAATTTTATTTTTTATAACTATATGAATGGACCAAATTAATAAGTTCCCCACTATATTTTTAGACTAATTTTTGTTTGGATATGTTTACAATGATATGGTTTTAAAATGATTGTGTTAATTCAAAATCATGTATTTTTTCCATGGCATGTACTTTATATCTCATGATTCGGTATTCTTACAATCCAGAATATATTTTTAATCCATTGTCATTTTTTTGAGGTTATATGAACTTATATCAGGAAAAAAACATTATGATTTAAGGCTATTTTTAAATATATATTTCTCCACAGTTATTTTTCTCAGGTGCTTCTGATATAATAATTTATAAATCATTGATATTTTTCCCATATTGATAATTTATTATTACTTCATATTATTTTCCCCATTTACTACTGGAATTACATGAAAATGTACAATAAACAGCAAGTATTTTGTGGATAATTGTTTTCAGATATAGTGAATAAATTATGAGTAATAATACATTTCTATTTATAAATTATAACAGAATATAAATTTTTTCCCAATGATTTTGTGTTTATTTGTGATTTTAAATGTCTTAATTATTGAAATATTGTAAAATATATTCGTGTTACTCTTATATTGTCCCACATATAATGTGGAATCATAAAACAATTATATTCAACCTTATTGATGTAAAATAAGAATGTGGAACAAGAGTAATCACAATGAATTATTATATTTGACATGGATAATTTTTATGATCATCATAACATATTATATTGGGTTCAATCCCTAGATCAATAAACATAGTGGATTGGGTTTACTCTAAAGTCCCATAAATATAGGGGATTTATTTTACTCCCCATATACATTATCATTGTTATCTCAGGATTTATATTAAATTACCTACTATGTTAGAGGGCAATATGACTCGAGAATGACCTAAAAGAAATTATATATCCATAAAAATGTGTTCTATATGAACATAAAATCAATAATAAATAAATTATTATAAAAACATTATATATAATGAAAATAAATTACATATCTAAGGATATAAATTATTTATCTAGTTAACTATTAAGTATCATTCAATTAGAATAGAGAATGTTCAGGTACTTACATCATATATAATAATAGGGTTTCCTAATAAACATTAACATTTAATATAATGTATAATCATATATATGAACACCCTTTATTCAATAAAATAAACTATACGATTTCATTATATAAATACATTTGTAAAATGATTATACTTATTTGTTATTGATGAAAATAAATTACGTTGTATTTTATTTATTAATCTACTCACAATGATTACAAATTAATAGTATTTATGATATGTGGTAATTAGGAAAATGATTAAATTTACAGTAGTAAAAAAATATAACTCACAAAGAGAGAAAAATTATAAATGTACCTTAAAATGTATATTTTTCAATGGTGTTGTCTTAGATTTAAAAAAAAGTTTGATGAAAATGAGATATCATAACTGATATTTGGAAAAATATTCATTTTTATAGAATATATAGGTAATCATAAATGAGGATGTATCTATCTTTGAAACAATTTTTTAAAAGATAAAATATTATCATAATAATTTTACTATTATTTCTTAT
The DNA here is from genome assembly GCA_963277665.1 of Viscum album. Taxonomy (NCBI): domain Eukaryota; kingdom Viridiplantae; phylum Streptophyta; class Magnoliopsida; order Santalales; family Viscaceae; genus Viscum; species Viscum album. The sequence goes on from OY728130.1 coordinate 1,180,488,355, forward strand.
TACTATATAATATAATTAATTTAAAATAAGGATATATATTTGTAATTATAGAATAAAATAATAACATATTTTGAACAACAATCTCAATAGAGTTTAAATAATATATTATTGAAAAACATATTATGATCCGATAGAAAAAAACAAGAGTAATGAAATTAAATTATAAACCATGGCCCTTGAATTTATAAAATAATTTCCAATAATATAATAAAATGAATACGGATTTATAATATGATGATATATTATATATAGGGAGATAAATAGTGACATATAATGTAATCAAAAGAATGATAAAAATACGGTGTGAGCCTTTACAAAAAAGCGTATGGTATAAAATATAATTTATTAATAAAGGAAGTTTTAATTTTAATTATTCTATCATAAATATAAAATATGATGTTGTATTTTTAGGAACATTTATATGATTAATATAAAAATAATTATGTAATTAAGAAAATATTAGTGAAAAAATATATATTTTTAATATAATTCCATAATAAAGTAGTTTATGATCAATGAATTTAATTAAGAGTTAAGGAGAAACTATGTACATTAAATATAAATGGGAAAAATTATGTTACTTCATAGTTAGATTATTGATTTTTTTTAAATTTTTTATTTTTTTTCAATTCAAATTTATGAGTAAAAATTTAAATAATTATAATTTTCTATATCACTATTCAAAGGATTCATATTCTCTAGATGATTCATTTTGTAGTGTTCGTGTAATTCCAAATGTATGAGCGTATAATAGTATTATAAATAGTTAAAATTCATTGAAAATTATTTTAACTATTTTATTTCATAATATAATTTTGGAATATTATATTTAATAGTATCAATGTAATTTTTATTTTTTCACCAAAATTTATTATATTATATTATTTATAATATTTACAGTATATATATGCATTATAATACTTTTTGAATGATGAAATGATGTGAACAAATTAATATAAAACATCATTATTAGATTTGGTAGTAATAAAATAACATGGTAGAATGGTTTTTAATATATTTTAAATTAATAACGAATAAGAATAAATATATAATAGAAAAATATTGGAAACATAATTTTTAACAGTATCCCCTACAACCAAAATTATATTGAAGTAAAACTATGGTGTAATGATTACATGAGGTGAACATTTATTTCACTAGTATGAATCTAAGTGAATATATATATAATAAAAATCTTCAAGATAATCGTACTTGGTATTTTTAAATAATAGCAAACCTTATAAGATTATCAATTTTTACCTTGATTATCAACAGTCCCCAAACGTATCAATTGTTCACTCCTTACTAATGTGTTACAATATATATAGAATTACTCTACACAATTAGTCATTGATCTCCCAACTAATAAAACATTATTATAATATATTCAATAAAAAAATTATACGTAAAAAATAAATAATCAGATTGTTACTATCGACTTGACAATTAATCAGAACAATAATTTTAGATCATTATCATTATGGAATTTAATAATGAGTTATTCAATAATAATATGGCCACAATAACATAAAATGTATAACCATTAAATTCATTATCATCATGTCAATAGAGAATATTAAAAACTAATTCATCAGATATTACCTCTATAGAAATTCACTTAAGATCATCAAAAAATAAAAATCCACCAATTCTGATACATGATGTTCCTACAACCATAAAACCAATGTAAAATAAAAGAAGTGTTTCCAATAGTGGTTGATCAAAATTTCTTAGTTGAAAATAGATTCCTCATCACATGTATTAAAAGTATAGAATATAATTCCAACATATAAATGAAAAATGTATTCACATCGGATGAAAGTAACATCCAACGATGGATTGCAGATAAGTTCACATTTAATTCTTGTAATTGAAATATCCTGGTTTCCTAAGTAATCATCTAAAATATGAAAATGATATATTTATTTTTTCAAAAATTGGATCATGTGTATCAATCTATTCAAAAAATTATTTTGGTATTTGAGATATTTATTTCTTCAAAAAATCATAGAATAAATTTCCATAAAATTATTATTCATAACATGTTGTTCTCCCTCAAATAACATTAAGAATCATCTATATTTGTTGGAAAACAATGTTTCTGACACACTAAATAGAAAAACCCTATAGAAAAATGATATCATTAAAAAATAGAATTCTACATTAATCCAAATTTCTATAATTATAGATCAATATTGTTGATCCACTATGATAAAATAATGATTATAGTGAAGTATACGAAGAAAACATTCACATTCTAGTAAATTCAATACTAAAATAGTACTTTTTTAGTTCTATACTAATATAGTTCATGTTTATAGTGTCACTATAATCTCTTTAATCATAACTCCAAATTTTGGAAGTGAAACTGATGGCTTTTATTATAGTGAACCTAAATTTTCAAAATAAATATTGTATTATTGTATATGATTATTAAATTGTTTTCATAATAAAATATTCATAAAGACCATATTGGTTTAGGGTATTTGGAAACATAGGAATGTAATGATATTATACATCAAATATCTAAAGAATTTACTATTTATTTATTCACTACTAGTACCCTTCATTAACATATTATACATATATCACTTCTCTATGACCTTGAAAAGGGAAACATTAGAAAGGGTGTGCTAATATTCGTAGAAAGGGTATACTAATGTTTATTTGTAAAGTATAGTAAGTAAGTTTTAGATAAGTATATGGTTACTAGAACATGATCTAGGAAACATAAAATAATATCCATAAATTCATATATCATAATAATGTAACATGGATGAAAGTTTAATCAATCCCAATACACTTGTCATATGAGATAAATATCATTTATAATTAGTTATGATCCGATAATGGATGAGATAAACATAAAAAGTTTATGTAACTCAATAATTTATATCAAATAAATTATTTATACATAAATCAATTAAAATACAATTATAGTGGATTGGATTCACTCACAATTCCATCATTTCATTAGTAAAGATTCACTCCCAGGACTATCTTATTTGATAAAGTATATTACTAGATTAGGTTCACCTCACATTAAAGTACTTTTATCTCTTGATATTTCCTAATTTACCCAATGCATTTGAATGCTATATTATTCTAGTCTAAAACATTACATAGTGATTATACTATATATATGTTCAAAATGATCAAAATTCAATTATCATATCATCATATAATAAACCATAAAAATGAAATAAGGTTTATAAAAATTAAATCATCATTATCATAACCCATATAGAGAAATAATAAATACGATAACGTTGAATAATATCCCAATTAAATAATAAGAAACATAAAATAATACATTTATAGATAAAAATCTATTTTAAATATCACTAGAACATTTCTAGGGAAATTCACTTTTTATTTGAAATCAATTATTTAGAATCTAAAAATTTGCATAATGTTTAGAGAAATTTATTATTTTAAAAGATAAAAAGAAATATATAAATTTTATTTATAGTGAAAATTTTAATCATGCTGGTGAAGAAATCCATCCATGTGATATTTGTTGATACAGAAAACAATTTCTCAATTTTGGTTAAAATTAAATAGTTTAACTTTTATAAAAATAAAATAAATTTCCCTTAAAAACATTATATGAAGTGTATAATATTTTAAAAAATTACATTAAATAATATTTTTTAAATAGTAAAAACATTATTTAAAGCCTTTTATTTAAAATAATATCACGAATTAAATTATTCCCAACTAAAGGGAAAACAATTTATGTTTTCCGTAAAAAATTATTTCTCTATCTTTAGTACATATTGAGATGAAACATAATAATTTTATAAAAATAAATAGTGGAAATGAAAATAAATAATATTTATTTGAGATAGAAAATTACATTTCATCTAAAAAATATTTAATCAAAATTAATACTAATAAAAATGATGTTATAACATAAAACCTTTACCACAAGTTAGTTTTTCTATATAAGAACTCTAAAATCATGTATAATCTAATTAATTTAACTATAAATATAGAAAATAATAATAATGCCTATAATACCATACATGGGATACTTATAACATTTTATCCCTAGTTCATTGACAATCATTCATTTTCATTATCATTGCATGTATCAAGTGCTTCATTTTTCATGTATGAATTGTTACAGAAAATATGGTAATTTCATGGTTAGTTAATCACCTAAATTTATATATTTATGTAAATATAATAAATATTTATTATGTACATATTTATAATAATTAATATGAAATTAGGATGAATAATGAATTACATCACTATATTTATATGGTAGTTTATATGTACGCATGACTGACGTTCAAATTTTTTAATAGATGTGATAAATTAAAGTAAAATATTAATTCATATTTATAGAATCATTTTTATTACATTAATATGATATATAAATATTAAACATATCATAATAACCATCCATTAATTATGGTTGAGGAAAATGAGACGTATCTTTATGTTAAAGAGGAAATCCACATATACGCATGAGCGATACGTTCATCACACATTAGACTGTGAAGAGATGGTAAATGGTTGTTACATCATCATAATAACATATAAATATATTCATTTAAATTTATTTATTATAGTATAAATTATACCAAATGTGTATCCTCAGTATAATATGAAATAAAAATGATAGAGTTTGGTTAATATCTATACCTATTCTTAGAGAAGCCTCATTTAGATTACCCCATTACACTTAAAATATTTATATTAGGATAATAAGTGAAGCTATATATTAAATATAAGGATTATTTAGATGTTTTACATTTATTATTTTCTAATATATAATCCTTAAATGGTGTGAATACGTGATGATAAGTGGTTTCCTTTTATAATAAGGGGAGAAACACACAAGGATTTTCATAAAATGGTTCCACTATCTATGTCCACATTGATGGGAAATGTGGGTCCAAATGTATAGGGATGAAATGTTATTATAATATAATGTTTAAATAACATTATACAGTCCCATTTATAGGTGTTTGGCTGGAAATCCTGAACATATCTCCATATTTAACACCCCCTGCTAAACCAATTTTAAACATAACCATTGTAAAATAACTACCTCTTTTACTATTCACTATTAGAAAAAAATTATTTAAAACTATTACATTATAAAAAATTATTGATTCAAAATATAGAAATCTTGTTACTATATTCAATTTTTATAAATGGAAAATTAGAATTTAAATAATTTTTTAATCCTCAACAAATACTTATTTTAAAATGATGAATATTGAAGCATAAAACCTATTTTACACACATTAAATTCCTTGTAACAAATATAAAATGACTATTAAAATATATTATTTTATATATAATCTTGAAATTATATTAAGAAATTAATTAATATATATTAATTTATTTATGTAGGTTAAGAACACGTTTTATGAAAAAAAAACTTTCTTGAATATTCTGTTTCTAAGACCATAAATAAACATAAAAATTAATTGTGCTATAAAATTCATTATATTAATATAATCATATTTATCATTCTATTGAAATTTAAACTATTCTCTAATTTATGTGCTTTATTATTTATTGAATGGTCCATTAGTGTACCAGTCTTGTTTGGATTATAGTTCTCTCATTTTTGAAGAAATAGCCATATGTTCTATATTAGTATTAACTATGTGACTCAAACATGTTGCACATTATGTGGTGGCTCAATATGTGGTTAATAGTTCAAGTGAGGATACCCTGTAGAGTAAGAAGATGCATTACAATTATAGTGGGAACCCAAATGGGTTTCACATGGTTTGTCGAATAGTGCACATATCCCACACTGGTAGTGAATCGTAGGTACTGTAGCCCAAAATTTGGTGCATGTTTTAGATAAACTATGTGAAAAAAACATGAAATCTTTTTAAAATGATTAAATTTATAATTTATCCCTTAACACCATATTACTCACACAAATATTTTTGTTTTCCCCTAATATACACCATTCTCCCACATAAAGAAATGCCTTAATCCTTCCCCTGGGAATTTAATCCTCTCCTTCAATTAGACTCTAATGAGGAAAACGTTCATCATGTTGGTTATCCAATGGTATGAGATTCAATATGTTACCTTCCCTTCATAATATATCTCACCATATTCAGAGTTATTGACAAGCCTGCTACTATGCCCAATTTTTACGATGTTTTTATTTTTCATTATTTAAACCATTCTATCATAAATAATAAGTCTATACTCTATAAGGGTGTATCAAATTCTGTAACATATGTGGTCTATAACTTTCCCTTATATCCCATCATATATATTTATCATTATTTTGATGAATTTTTAAATTTCCTACACGAAAACCCAAAATAAATATTCCTTAAATTTTTTATTGAACATAAAAACCAAATTATCATAATAGATCCCCATTATATCTGTTGGGAAAAAATACCTCATGGTATAATTGAATCATTTTTGAGGTGATTGTGTTTGTTAACAAAGTGTGCCTCCATGTTGTGTTTGTTGTCAAAGCAAACCATGACATACAAATTTGTTGACCAAGGAGATTTCATGGTGGCATGTCGAGTTCAAGGGATGTTGTTAACAACCCATGATTGATTCAAGAACATCAAAAAATGAATGGTCGATCTGGAGATGGTTCAAAAAGAGTAGATACAATGTGGCGCCATTTTCCAGTGTTCGCCAAATTTTTGGACCTCAAAATCGATAAATGGAGAAAAGTGTTTTTGGCAAAGGGACTTGCGCACCGGTATCTTAGAGGCTTGGAAACATGCACACCATATTTTTTTCAAGCTCAGAACATCAAAATATGACAAATTTAAAAGGGGAACCCATGTTTTGTGTTTGGTTGCCCAAGTGACTAGGGTGACAGAGACTAGTGCGGGTGGACTTGCGCACCAAGAGGAGACTTGCTTGTCGTCACTTAGGGTGTCCAAATTCCAATAAATAGAGGTCGACCCTCCTCATTCTGGAGAGAGATCTACACATAGTGAAAATCAGAGTTCCCGTCGTGCAGGTGTTGTGGTTGTGAATGTTTTGGTGTGGTCACGCAAGTATAGAGATATTCATATGTTTCTCTCTAGTTGATAGTTCCATGTCCAAAGTGGTTTTGGCGATAAAGGGTGTGTATCTCCCAAGTTTAGAGTTGAATAAGGGGGTTTCGCGCAAGTGGTTTGGTGGCCTCTGCACACTAGACTTTGAAGACGCACGACAGTTGATAGTTTCACACAAAAACTTGTTTGGGCATAAAAGAGAGTGAGTCTCGCAAGTTTGGAGTTGATGAAGTGAGTTTCATGCATGTGGTTGAGCTGAACATGCGCTCTGGTTTGAACATGTGCACCAGAAATTGCATGATGGCTCAGAGAAGCACTCCAGGTATAGATGAAGCACGCAAATCATTTTTGGGTTGTGCGAAATCTGGAAGATTGACCGATACCTTTGGTGAAAAGTGAGATTCATCTTCGGGTGAAAGTTGGACTTCAAAAGAGCATCTACATACAACAGAGGATGTATTCATTAGTTATAATGAAGAGAACTATAGGTCTATAAACTGTGAGTGGATCCTTTACAAAGTTGTGAGCAATGGAAGAGGAAGAAGGTGATCCCCTCCACTTGCAGTGATCTAGAGAGAAAGAAAGAGGGAGTGACCCATGGGAAATAAGTGAGAAAACCCTAAACATTGTAAAGTTAATGAGCCTGAGAATAGAAGTGACCTATCCCAATATTTTTAAACAGTAGTGCGCTTTTAGTGGATTTGTTACATCGTCACATTGACAGTGTATACTCTTTGGATGTAGCCCAGTAAGGGTGAACCAAGTAAAAATTGGTTTGTCCTGTGCATGCTTTAGGTTTTTATAGATTGCTGCAAGAAAGAGAGAGAAGAGAGTCTTTCTTAATAGAGAGACTAGATCAATAGGGGTATTTGTTTTAATCTATCATACCCTTATTCACCCCCTCTAAGGGTATCTAACCCAGTGGGCGTACAAATGTCATTTGATATTAATAATATCAATATAGAACACCCCTTAGGTGTTCCATGTATATTCCTATATGAAAGTTTTATAATATAAACCGAAATACCCATATGTGCATTTGCGTTGAATTTCAAAATGGGATATAAATTAATTTTAATTAATTAACAGGAACATTATCATAGAGAGAGTATGTTTCACTTTCATATTATAAATTTGTAATGAAAATTTTAATGTTATGATGCCTTAAATGAGTAATTGTCATTATGGAGTGGAAATCAAATAGATTAAATTAAATAAATTGAATGAAATGTAATGGTTTTCACATATCCTTTGATTTTTTATAAATGTATGTCTCCAAAAATTATATATGGACAATTTTTAAAAATGGAGTGGTTAGTGAGATTTATCCATGTATTCTTGAGGGAATGATTTGTGTACATGGAGGACTCCACCCTAATTCCTTATGCCCATTTCCAAGGGTGATACTGAATATTATATTCAGCCTTTTTCTTATTAAAATGTGAAGGGCATGGAATAGTACTAATGATTCAATCGATTCATATTCTAACATTACAATACCTTGGAATATTTTATTGGAATTAGATTAATGACCATAGACACACAAAACATTTCATTTTCTCCTTGGGCACTATTCATGAATAGGATGAGATTTACCTTGGATGAGTTCCATGGACTCAGTTCAACACTTATATACTGTAATGATGAGGGGGTACCGCTTATTCTAAATTTAGACCCCTTATAGCTCATCTTAGTGGTTTATGGTTGTGATTTTTCTTGACTAACTAAGTTAAAGTTTTATATTGATTTACCTTGGGTCCTCCCATTATACTGTTACTAGTTGGATAAACTAGTTACACCTTAGGACCAAATTTATTATTGCTTCTAGTTGGACACATTGGTTATGCTCTTAATACCCTAACCATTTACATGTCACTTTTTCAAACACATATGGATTATTCCAAATAATTCATAGTCGGTTTAGCATCCAATAACGAGTTGATCTAGAGATTATTATTATTTTGAACAATTTATTCCACAGTTCTTTATTATTAATACACAATGATAAATGAATATACATAGACATGGGTTTTTATAAACATTATTTTGGTTGACCTACAATTTATATCTCAAATTCTATTTAGGGAACCAATTTATACCCCATATAGACTTCATTGTTTCAGGTAAGGATAAGGGAAATTGTTGGGTCATGATTTCTTGATTTTCTTATAAAACGTGAGCATGAATGACAAGATAGATAAGAGGATCATGATGATATTTGAGATTTTTTTTCGTATTTCTATTTTTTGGATATAGTTTTTTGTATATATTAATTCATCCATGTATTCCCACTACTTTCTAATGAAACATGAAATTGACATCATTATATATACAATGATAATTATTATTTTTTGATCAATTTTTCTTATCTGGATGTTTATCTATTACAATGATCTGCTCACTAATTTATATCCATTTATATTGTTTTAAAACATATTAGATCAGTATGTTTCACTCTGACTAGAAGACATATTTTCCTGAAACACACAACCATGTCCCTCACTAATATTGAGAAGTCACTTGTATATTGGTAGGTACTCTTGAGACCATGTGGCCAGCCAGGTTCTATTACATAGGAGGGAACCATGTCTTATATGTTACAAACTGTTATCTGATACCTTTATATTTATGCGTCAATATTAGAAGATTTTATATAGAATACTACTAATGTATCTAAAATGGTAATTATCCCGCTCATGGTAGTAGTTAACCCATGTAGGGGGGAAAACCAAATTTCCTAGGATGGGAGTTGATGTTTTGGAATTTTCCTATTATATTTTTACTGATTTCACCATTGGGTGACACACACAAAGTGTAATGTTATTTCTTATTGTGGATTTTATCATTACCAATTGAGATTTATGGTAAAGAGGTATTGTTTCATGAATCATGATCAGCACTTTAATATTAACATGTCAATCATATTCCATGACATTTGTATTTTACTACATACATTTACTACAACATTCTCTAGTGAATTTATTGTTATTTTTTATAACTAACATTAATATAGGATAAATGATGAAAATAGATCGCCAATTAATGTGTCTACACCAACATAAATGGTTTTTTCTCATATATCATGATGTTGGAACCATAATTACTTAATTATGGTGTGTCTAAGCTATAGAACATTGGCCACACAAGCTAAAATGCTAGTTTTTAACAATTACAATAATTGCAATTTCAATCTAATGAGTGTGTGTGCCTCTATAAATTTTGAATATTTACCTATACAATCAAACAATCAAAATATCATGGATTGAGTTTCCTGTAGTTGATAGTAAATCTTATACAGAGTAAGACATTAAAAATTTGGAATGAAAGACCCATATAATTACACCTTGATATTTATTTACATATAGAAAAACATATGATACTCACGATCTAAATATTAAATAAAATGTATTTTTATTATATTTGGATTTAAATTAAAACATAAAGAGTTATTTACTCGATTATATGTAATTAAATATTCATATGTTAGATCCCCTATGACAATAACATGGAATATGACCTATTCCCTACCCTTAAGTGTTTGGTAGTTGGGTAATATTGTTATGGCAATGAAAACATAATCCTGTTTTGTTTATGATTAATTTCAGTCACCATTTATTGAATTTTATGGTCTATACTTTGAAATTTTGGATATATTCCTTCACCGCAACCTCTAGTCAAGCACCAAGAATGTAATGATAAGTATACACTTGAGATGTTATACCATATCCTATAAGTAGTTACACCTATGACATATTCTATTATACATAAATTTTCCTCAAATTCCACGTTTCAAGATCATTTTTTATTTTTTATGTAGACTATTCAAGGAGGCCTATGAAATTGCACTACTATGGAACAATTGATATGAGAGTTCATGTAATGTAAACCACCTAAAATTTTTAGGGATGGTGGACCTAGGGCTATAATAGAGTCCATGTTATCTTTCATTGCAAATTTGGAGAAGCATGCAAATATGAGGTTTAATCTATCCTCATGTAAACTTCATGATTATGTTAAATGTTGGAAGGGATGTTATTACGTAGGTATATAATTATCTATATATGATCTAGAGATATTACCATGATACATTCTATTAACTTTTTTTTTCTGAAGACACTAAGATATGACCTATATAGTAAAATTATGAATTTTTGTAATGGAACAATATTATAAATTGATTATTTAGGTATCTATATTTAGATTTAGTTTGTTTATCTTTACTTCATCTCGGATGAGATTTCTAGAGTGATAAACTTTGATGATGGTATTAGATATTCAATTTGGGAACATGTAATTATCTACCATTTGAATACCAGTTCTGGGATTGTGTACTAGGACATAATCACAAAGATTAATTCTAGGGAAGATGGTGGAATAGGTCTTGACGGTTTAGCACATATGTAGTGGAGTAATTTATCAAATTGAACGAAATTTTATTTGGAGTATCTTCAATAGTGTAAAAGAATCTATAATTCCCTTATATTTTGTTCTATTATATTTCCTCAGTGTGGTTGATAATGACACGTAATTCCTGAATAAGATAGAGTCCTAGTTGAGTTTTTAGCCTAAAATAGAATGTCCACCTTAAACATATTTTTTGGTGATTCCCATAATATCATAGTGGGAGATTATTTTCACTAGTTCCTTCATCTGGTGTGGTATCAGTAGACACATTCTAGGCATAAATATGAAATAGAAATGGTATTATTGTCTGAGGATGTATACATCGTCCGGGAGGATAGACTCAGTATATGTTGTGGAAAATGAGTGGACCTACTTTGGGTAGTGAGTTTGTAGCTCGGGGTCATGGATATGGCTAGATATAAGTAATAAATCATATAGTTTATAAGTAGAACTCATACAATCTACATTACATGATATGGTATAGTTAGACTCCACATTATTTACTCCCATCTTAACCTAGATGATTCACATAATTTTATAATCTCTATGGATATATTCGATAGTATTGACATAGAATTTAGCATTTTATTTTATGATTACTTTGGATATTCCATTAGGATTATGGTTAGAAGATGTATGCCCATACCGGGGGTTCCACCTTAAAAAGGAAAATTATCACTTCCTACAGAATGTCTTCACCCATGAGATGGAGATATAATTCAAAGAATGAACTAGTTAGTTTTCTATCATGCTCATATTGACATTTAAACTCATTGGGTTTCCTTATCATCACTTTATCATAGTATTTAGGATTATAAGTGGTCATTTTTTGTCTTGGAAAGTCAGGGTAAAAATGATAATCATGGTGAAAGAGGAGTGAAAGATAATATTTATAGTCTCCTTAGAGATGATTGTAAAATTATAAATAATTAAATTCTTCCAGTGGTGGAGTAATTCATGGATGTCATACATAGTTACTATTCTAGACTACCTCTAGTGAGAGAGTGAGATTTTACTTACATGATGGATCATAATTATATTCAAGAGCTCAGAATAATGACAGAGGACCTCAAATCCATGGTTTTTATATGACCCAATATTTATCCTTGGGGTCTCTAATTATTTTTTCTAAGAAGTTTGATGGGACCCTCATGAATCACATGGGTTTCAAAAAATTTAATAAACATTCTGCGAAGAACTAATATCCACCAACTCAGAATGAATGCCTCTTTGACCATATTTGAGGAGCTCAAGTTTTCTCGAATAATGATTAGACTTAAGAACATCCTCTTGTGTGAGTTAGGACTTTAAACACACATCATACAATTATCTATATTTGATTTGTCCATTATGAGCATCTTATTTTTTATTCAAATTAAATACCACACCAATTATTTTTATTGATAGGATAAATTATGTTTTATACCCATATCTAGATTCTGTTATGATATTCTTAATGTAAAACATCATTATTTACTCACATACTCTACATAAACATGCTAACGATCCTGATATTATTTTGATTACATTGATAGATCACCATATCATGAAAAATATCATGAAATTATACTTCTAGAAAGAGAACATACCCGTCCTAATTAAAATAATATATAGAGGTAGGAATATCTATTAACATAGACAAGTGGAGAGACATGGTTTCATAAATGAATCTTGAGATCATTTTTGACATATAAGGTTTCTTTTGATTGGATACAAATTATCAAAATTATATTCTATTATTTTCATTCCTAGATGCTTCTCCCATGGGGTTGACTATATAATGTGAGATGTTATTATGGTCTAAATCCAATGAGTATCATTTAAAATGATTAATGTATATCGGAATTCCACACCATTAAGTATTTTATTGAAGATTTGTAGATTGTATATAGTTTTTTGTGATGCGTTAGAAATTTTCATAGGGGAAATACTAATGTTGGATGATTTAGTTCTGGAACATGGGTCCCAATAGGCATGGAATCATAAGTATAATTACTCTACCCAACACCTTGAGTTGGTAGGTGTGGTTCATTCCTTGCATTGTTAGAGGTACAATTTATATGGCGTGTGGCTTGTTTTTTAGATGGACTCTAAAATCAGAAAATACATATGTAAAAAATAATTTAAATATTATATAGTGATAGTGGGATCTATACTAATAGTCTCAGTTTCAGTATATGTAATTTTTATAGAAATGAAATGTTTTGGCTAATGCTCGGATCTAGAGGACATAAATAAAATCTGTTTAGGAGGAAAGTAGTAAGTGGATGTTGATCGCCCTATTTTTTTATAATGACTAATATTTTTTGTAGAACCATTTTCATTGTATGATTATAGATTGACAAGTTCCCATATCTATATATATTAGAGTAATTATGAGGCAACATTCAGATCCTTTTGGAATTTTCTTAAGTGAGAGTATTTAAGTCAAGGAACCACCATCGATTTGGATATTTTATGGAGACATGATATTCTGTTTTTTTTATAAGTATGGGTTACTAGAGACATACAAGATTAATTAATGTGATAATATCATACTTCTAGTTTTACATTACGTCCCATTATTTCCAAGATGTACCATTACTTACGCCTTTATATTGGTGGTTGGGGATGAAAAGATATGTAAATGGATTTGTTACTTGATGTTCAATCTATCAGTAGGTGAAGGTAGAATATCGATGGAAAACACATATTTTATAAACATATTCTATTATATTTTTGAAATAATATTATTTCATGATAGATTTAATGATTATCTTACTGAGATTTACTTGATTTATTTCTGGATTATTGGTGACCATCAAATTGATAATGATATTCAATCACATTTTACAAATTAAGGAGACATTTTCAATGGAGGAGAAGAGAAGGATATATGATCCGAAGTTTATAAAACTTCATGGTGTTCTATGGGTTATTGAATCAAACAAGGATTCCTATTCAAATTCTTGTCTCTAGAAATGGTTGTATAGTGCATTGGGTTCATATAATTATATTAGTTTAACATACCCCCTTAGACTGATGGTCATTGTAATCGTATGATACATGTATTAGATGACATGATTAGAGAATACATCCATGATTTTAATGTTTATTGAAAAAAACATACTATTATATGAATACCATTAAAATAATTGATATCATAAAACAATAAAAAAGTATTATATTGAGGCTATATATGGTAGATTGTTCCATTCACCACTATACAGGTTAAAGGCGTGACATGAAGTTCTACAATGAGCTTGTCTTAATCAAGAGATATCATAACATGTGAAACTTATCAGGAATAACATGGATTTAGTTTAGTGTTGATAGATATTTTTATATATTTCTTCATTAAACACCTCTATAGTTCATGGATGGGGATTACGTATACTTATGTGTTTCTCCTATGGTTGGGAATAAGTATATTCAATGTTAGGGTATGTTTTCACCAAATTTTCATGGAAATTTTTTGGGTCTTGGTTAGAGTGAGTCCAATGGATTATTGGATAGCACTCCAACAACTATATAAATACATTCATGATATGATTCACAATTCCTAGAAAATTATTTATCACCTAGACCAATAATTTATACACTTTCGTGATGCAAATGAGTTATAAATTGATACTATTTTTAAGGAGTACCATAATTTTATTTTTTATTAAAGAAAAAAAGATCTCAGTAGAACTTTATTTACTTTATTTATGGTGTTATGGTAGAATAACTGCATTCTAGAGGATACCATGGGGAGAGATCCGTACATTTATTCTTAGTTGTAAGAGTTATTCTGAGAACGTTATTTACCTCCCACATAATGAAAACTCAATAGGATGTACATCACCTCTTTTGTGATAATAAATAATTTCCCATATATTATTTAGAGTTGAATTACGATAAACAGACCATAATTTCATATGGATATGTCTTGTGTAATTGGATGAAATTATGTGTTTCTTCTAGAAAAATTCCAGTTAATAAAAATAAAAAAATATGTAGTGCATGGACTACTCTAGTGTTCGGAAGCCTGTGGTAACCACATTAAATGGAAAATAAATTATAACATAGTATAATGATTGGATGGACCCAAAAAAGGATCACAAATGAAAAATTATACGGGGAATGGATACACCTCCAAGTGATAAAGATATCGTTCTGGGGATTCTCCTAAATTATAAAGATTATATGTTTTATGAATATTTCAATATCAAAATTCCAATGTGCGATGATTATAGGATATACATTAGCTTGATATGTTTTTTCTTCAATGATGAAAAGATGAGTGGATCAATAATCAAGATCATAAATTTTATTGATTAGTCAATAAGGGTATGATTAATATTGAGGAATATATGCAGTCTTGGGACAATATGGAAAAAAATTCAATGACCATAAAACTAAATATATAGATACATAGGTAACTATATTACAATGGGGTTTATATAGGTTGAGTAAATATAATAATATTATCTTTTACTAGAATAATTTTGTGATTTCATTCTATATAATATAAATTTATGTTATGACATTCCCGGTTTACCACTTTTTCCATTAAAAGCGTTTTGTAAATAAATATTTATATATTCAGGTTAGTAGTACAACTGAGGGATGAATTTTCTTATGTGGGGGGGGGGGGGAATAAGATCCTATATTTTATATTGAGGTATAAAAGATATAAATTTAAGTTAAAATATCTTTTTTTATTAAATGGAAGTGATTTAATGTTTAGAGAAAGGTTCACGAGTGTGCAAGCTTATTCAGATCCCAATACTCATTTTTTATGTGAAATAGTTTGAGGCACATGGTTAGTGAATAGATTGAACAAGTATACAGATCAAATGAGGATACTAGTAATTGTAGTTTAATTGTGTGTTTAAATCTTTATCGAGGATGCTAGGTAGTACGATAACATATATATAAAATAACGAGGTTACCCACATGATCTTAGAATTATTATCAAAATATGAACTAAGCCTACATGGGGAGTGTAACTAATGTAGTGGAGCTACATGATTAATGAAAAGTTTTCCAATTCGTGTCCCCCTTTAAAACTAGAAAATATTATTTTTCTTTTCGCTGACACATCATGACCCTAACCCATATAGTATATTCCCTCAAATGTATGGATTAGTTCCACATAGATATATACATTCTTCCATCCACTAGGCATTGAATCCTCTCAAAGGAATCCGACATGGAACGGACTGAAGTTCATCGAAATGTTACAGAAATGGTATGTTCATCAAAACATTGTCTTTCAATCTTTTTTAATTTCACTATATTGTCATTATTTTCATATAGGATAATATTCTCTTATTTTAGTTCTTTTTTATATTACTCCATTTTCTTCAGTTCTTTCTCAAACATGAAGTTCATAATGGATAAGTGTTCATCAAACTTTATAAGGTAGGTATTTTATAAATTTTCCAAATGGATTTTGATTTTTTTTTTATTATTAATGTGGAACAAGAAATAATTGCATGTGTGTCACCCAAAAATTAAATATTCCATAAATAACTATCCTAACATGAAACAAATATTCATTAATAAATTCTACTTTTATCAATGGTGGTCAATGATATCATGATGAGCCACCCCTTATGTATTCATTTCTTATGCCTATATGATCATTTTTATATTATTAAACAAAAAATACATTTTTCTATTTGGTTTGACATTTCATTAGGTTTTAAATTAATTTAAATTAATGAAATAGTGTATTATAATGTTAAAAGTATGTTTCACTTGGTAATTTTTAATTTTTAATTAAATTTTAACTAATATGATACCTCTTATGATACTTTATCATTGATGAATGAAGTGGAAATGGATTTAATTAAATAAACAATATGAACTAGAATTGTTCTCATATGGAATTCATATGTTTATAACTATATGGTGGAAAAGATAAAAATGGAATTTTTTTCAATTAAATGTGTGTTCATGAATGAGATAGATTTATATTCTTAAGGAAATTCATTAAGAACTAAGAGGATAAGATGGTGATTTATTGAACCTATTTCCAAGCGATATACCGACCATATAATTCAATAATTTTATTATTAAAATGCTAATGGTTTTTGCATAGTTCTGATGATTCTCTCTCTTCTTATCTAGAAATTAATGTGCCTTGAATTATATATTTAGATTCATCTTGATTTTATCGTATAAGCAACACCTTGGATTCTTACCATAGGAACCAATAATTCTTATCCTGGGATTAACTATGGACATGTTACTTGGACATATTTTAACACATTTCCATTGTAATGATGAGGGTGTACCCTAATTAATAAATATAAAAATCAATTTTGATGCTTCATGGTTCATAAATGTGAGATGGATTGGCCTTATAATGTCCTGTATGCCTTGATTTTACCTTTGCTAATCCCATAATATTATTGTTTCTTGTATTCATTGGTTGCACATTAGGCCTTAGTTTATTATTTCTTGTTTATAAACAAATTGGTTATTTTATTTAGACCCTATCCATATATAGGTCACATATTTAGATACAAATGACGTAGGTGAAATTATGTACATTCGGTTGAGAATCCCTTGATGAACAAGATAAAAAAGGTTATTATTTTGCTCATTTTTTTCTATAGTACCTTCCTATACATATAGGGTTTTACATTTGTTCACATAGACTATAATTTTTATACACACTATTGGTGGGGGAATAAAAAGAATATCTGACGCCATTTTCAGGATACTGATTTGGTACCCATGTAGACATCATTAATAGAGGTTAGGATAAAGAAAAACTCTTGGTTTTGGATTTTAAATTTTCTTATAGCATGATAGGATAGAAAAAATTACTAAACATATTATCACAGCTCCACTAAATTTAGTTTTGGTCTTCTTATTCTTTTGATATACATATATACCGTGCATTAATTATGTAATATATTCCTACAAAATTTGTATAATATCATGAAATTGACATCATTTTGTATCTATGTGGATTATTATTATTAAATATATTTTTCTTATCAAGATCATAATCATTTCCACTGTTTATTTTGTTATTTTTTTTTCTGTTCCTAATATTTATTCATTGATTATACTGATGTGTTCCACTATAAAAATATTTCATTTTCTCTCCAAAAACACACCATCAGACCTATCTACTAGTGGGTATCCACTAGGATATAGGGAGTTGCACTTGAGCCTATGTGGCCAACTGAGATTAGTTACATAGTAGTGAGTCGAGTTTATGAATCCAAAAAAATGAATTATAATGATGATTTGAATATCATTAATTAGAATACATATAATTAAATCAATATTCAATGAAATAAATTTTAAAATTAATATATACTTGGTCTTTTATAGTGAAATAAATAACCTTTTTTACAAACATATATATTAACTATTCACTAAGAAATAAATCCTTTTAGGAGCATCCTAAAAAATCACACTATAATGTTAGTGACATTATCATTTCCAAAATGAAATCATTCAATAACATTTCAATTAAAAGTATATAATAATAATAATGATCATGCTTGTAAAATACATTAATTTTTTTTGAAAAAAAAACTCATTTTGGAATATGATAAGGTTTTTACTGAAAATTATGTACATATATATTAGGAATCATTCAATTCATTTTCATTATTTAAAATTTTCATAAATATTTTTTTTAATAACATGGTTATTACTATTTATACCTTATAATTTAACTATTATATTATATTTTTTTACTATATTATTGATCATATAGACCCAAGCATGAGTGTTTAATATGAAATTAAACAATTGAAATTATTTTAATGGAAAATATATCATAAATTATTCTAGTTCTATATTATCACCCTTAAATAAATTTCATAATTGAATGTTTTATATTTAAATCCAAAAGATATATTTTTTAATATTCCATTGTTCAAAACATATATTTTATAATGATAAAGTAAAATTTATTTTTAATAGAGGGAGTGGGGATCATAGTGGTTATATTAATTAACACATAATTATGTTACCATATACTGTCAAAATTAGTTAGATATGATAATATAGAGAATGATGAAAAATATAATGTGCAAAAATATATATATTGATAGATAACATGTTAATGAGTAATATAATAAAAAAAAATCCATAAATTAGTGATGGTTCAAAACACCCTTCAACTCCTTAGATAAAATAATAAAAATAAAAAAATCAATTTTCCTTATCGTTTGTCCTAGGGATGAGGAGTTTATTTCCCATGAAATATGGGAAAATATGATTACAAGATTTCTTAAAACCTATAAATTTAATTTCATTCTATTATATTGTGTCTCAATTACATTATTACTCTTTTCATCCACATTTGAGAAATATAATTTGTTTTCCTGATGCATTAAAATTACATTTTATCTAATCATAATAAGAATAAAATAAAGGAAAGTTATTTGTTTTGTATTTAAATATATAACAAAATGGAAGTGGACAGAATTGATTTTTCTTGTTTGGATAAATATTAATATGATTATATACTACTCTAATCTCTAAAACCATAGTAATAACATTGAATGTTCAACATATACCATTCTACAAATACTTATCATTATGTATCATCCAATATCTATTTGGAAAAAAAATCAAAACACAATTCTGTTCTAAAAAAGTTCATAATGGTTCAAAAATCATGTTAATATTAATCCCTAACCAACATAATATATCATTTAATGTCACATACAAATCAATGGAATACGTTGACCATATATTTTCCTAAATCATTTTATTAACCCGAATCAGCAAAAAATATCAATGAAAACATATATTATTCCAAACCATTTCTTTATACATATTCTTGAAATAAAACCATAGAATACCAAATATTTTACATAAATAATGAACATATATAATATTCATAAATGAAAACATAAAACAATTTTTTCCCAAATCACAAATTAATTTCAAGGTCACCAATACTATCCATTTTAATTTATCATTATCAATACTCACTTTTCCCTAAATAATTATTATCTCAACCAGAAGATTATATTAAAGGTTATTTATACCTCCAAAACACTGTTCCCAAAAGTAAAACCATACCCTTATAAAAATTTACATGTTTACTGGTTCTATTCAATAAATTATATTTAATCCTTAAATAAAAACTAATGTGAGGCAATCTTTTCTTGTTTTAGGATTCTTGTGACTATAATATCTTTAATAAAACAAGTGTACTATATAATTCATAAAATTAGAATAAGTATAATGTTAAATATTCCAATTCAATGATTGTTATAGAATATTAACTTCATTTTTGATAGAGTTATCCCTTTTATTAAAGGGTAAATATTGGATAATTCCCCATACCCCCACCAAAAATACATAGATCTATAAATATTACCATGAGCTGTACTTTATTTCCCTTCATTGAAAACAATATTTCTTTCCTTTCAATTAACAAATATATATCATTGATTTTTATGTATAAAACATATTACCATTCCTTTGAGACATTTCCTTCAGTTTTTCTTCCAACATTCTTGATTTGTAGAAATAGAATCTTCTTTTCTCACTAAACATTATGAACTCCAATTTTCTCTTATTCAGTTCATAAAAAACAAGGAAATGTTCAATTTTTTAATCATATAATGGGATAGAATTATCTGTATAACCAGACTTATTTTTTTCCTTCTCCATTCAAGAATTATTTTATCACGAGTATAACCATTACATTGCCTTTCACATTCAGTTTTATCATGATTCCACCATGCTTTAGCTAATATCCAATACAAAAAGAATACTGTAAAAATAATAACAATTAATCACATAATAATTAAATAAATTTTATGGATGAAAAAATATTAATTCATGTATTCAACCAATGAAAAAATTGTATTTAGTTTTGATAAACATTTTTATTCATTATCAAAGTCCTTCATAATGGTTAATAATGAAAATGTCATTTGAAAAAAGCATATCAACTAGAAATTTCAAACACAATTTATAGTAAGGTATTCAAAATAATACATTGGAATGATGGGTAATATATACATGATAAATTATTTTTAGGATTATTTCCTATAGATGAATTTATTCTAAAAAATCCACTTGTATCTTATAAGAGATAGAATTCTTAGAAAACAACACTCCTTTATTTACTATAATTCATTATGATCTTCTATACCATTACATATACAATGGTTCTCAATAAATATTCATCATTCATGTTTCCCAATGTTTCAATAAATTTAATCTAATACAAACTATAGTGACCCCAATATTTCTTACATAATTATTACATCATTTTAGAAAAATATTTATTAAATTTGATTACAATACATGCATTAAGGTCTTATATAATTAGTGTATTCAGAAACAGGTATATGTAAATAACAGTTTAATTATTTTTATAATTTTCATTTTTTTATTACCAATTGGAATAGATCATATTCATAACATACATAAAATTGTTCTCCATGAAATGAATAATGGAAATATAAGATTGGGTGATCTTTGATGCTCATTACGTGTAAAATTATTAGATATCAACATATAATAATAAGTTAGAATAAGATAAGAATAAGGGTATGATAACATGATGTAACAATTTAAATTAATAACCATAAATTCATATATCAAAATCATCTTACATAGAATAATGTTTTATCATTTTAAATACCCAGGACATTTGAGTGAAACATTATAAAAAATAAATCATGATCACTGAAACCATAACATACGAGTAAGAAATATATTTTTTTGTGTGCATATGTATATAAAATCATTTCATTAGTTATGGATAACATACCATGCTATTATATTTAATTGGTATAACTCCCCCTTATATCATTTCTATGGTCATGTTTATTCTAAAGACTATATTATTAGAAAATTATCTTAACTAAATTGGATCAACTATAGATAACAGACCTCATTTTATCAGGACATATCCAACATTTCCCAATGAAATAGAGGGATATATATTTCCATGACTACCCATTACATAATGTAAACCATACATAGGTGTAATATAAGACCATAATATTGTCTTCTTGTCATCATATTATAAACCCTGGATGGGATTCAAGTATCATAATGTTTCTTTATCATAATCATAAACCATATAAAGAAATAATAAATAATGAAACAATATATAATAAACCTAATAAATCATATGATACATTAATTGTTTCTATTATAGATAAAAATATATTTTAAATATCACTTGAACAATTGTTGAAGAGAAGACAATTTTTATTTGAAATCACTAGTTCAAAATCTAAAAATATCCAAAATATTTTGAAAAAATATATTATTTGAAAAATTACAAGATAAAATATAATATTATACTAAAAAATATTATTCATGATGGTTGTGGAAATCAATAATTTTGTGTTTTTTAATATAGAAACTCATTTAACATTTTCAATAAAAGTCAAATGTTCCACATTTGGAAAATGATAAGAATTATACTATTAAATTTTTTAATAGGAACCAATAAATATATAAAATTATTTTAAATAATATATTTAGAATATTATAAACATTCATGAATATATTTTAGCTAAAATATTGGCAAAAATTAATATATTCATGGAAATGGTTAATATAAGGTAGGTTTTCTGTGAAAAAATACATTCGTCCTAAGGAGTGATTCAAAAGAAAAAAATTAAAATAAAACATTAAATATCATTAATTAACCATAGGGGAATAAAATAAATAATATTTTAGATATATATATAATTTACTTTAATCAATAAATTATTTAATCTTAAAAGAATCCTAATAAAAATTTTATTTTATCATAAAACCATTACCTCAATTCTTTCTTGATTGACAAGAACTTTATTCTACTATATTATATTTTAATACTAGAATTATAACAATACTAGTAGTAGCATACATGGTTTACTAATAACATATTATCAACTATTTTTTAACACTCTTTCATTATCATCCACATTTCATGTGTTAACCACTTCAAATTTCATGTTGGTTTTGGTTCAGAAGATATAGTACATGATCATTGATCATAATTAGTTCATATATATTGTAATAATAATTATATAAATTTGAAATATATTCATTATATTAATATTTATAAAACTTCATGTATTTTGATGATCAAAAATCAATTACATCACTATGTGGATATGGTAGTACGTACGTACTACCAAATGATGTTTCCATTTTTCAATAGATGAAAAAAATAATTGTATATATCAATTAAAATTACTAGAATAATTAAATTAACATATATTTAATTTATATAAATTAAATATAACATAATAACCATACATGAAAGAAAGAATTATAAAATGAGTTGTATCACCTCATGGAGGTAGTAATCCATATATATGCATGAATAGTACATTCATAACCTATTTGATTAAGAATATGTGGTAAAATTAGGTTATATAATCATAAAACCCATTATGTATATTATTATACTTTTATTTATAATTTTTATGGATAAAACAATTTTTTATTAAGTATAAGATGAAATAAAATTGAAATAACTTTGTTAATATCTATATATATTCTTTGAGAGACCTCCTTTGGATTTCTCTTTATGTCTTGGAGGATTGGTATAACAACCCAGCCATTAATATTACATAATATTGAATTAAGTGACTAATTAACATTGAGGATCTTTTCATGTTTACTGCTTTAGAGAATTATTTCATAACTATTACAACCCAAAAATTTCAAATTAGACACTTTTGCTTAGTTTCCATTTTTCTCATAAAATAAAAACTCTTAAAATAAGAAACTTCTCCACTTCCATGTTTTAGACAGCATGAATTTTTCTTCATCTCATCCTTGACCCTATTCATCTTTTAGTCTTGTGAAAAACATTTCAAAATGTGGGATGAGAATAAAAAGATCAGTAATTATTATAAAATAAGGAAACAAAACAGTATCCCATCAATAAATACAAATCAATAAAACCATACTTTTTAATCATAACATAACTTATGAAATCACACGATTTATGAATTATTCACAGAAATCATAAATCATAAAGGTATATTGTGTAATCCATAACATAATTACATTGTAGCTTTCACAGCTACATAAGGAGTTAGATTTGGAAAACCCATCACATTATATTCCCAAAATCTCTTTATAGAAACATTCACATTTACCTCTGTCACATTATCCAATGCATTGGAGAGATATCTCAAGATCACTCACCCTAGATTTATCACATAACCACTCATATTCATAAACAATACTAAAGAACCATAACGTAGTCATAACACTATAACAAGAATAATGGAATGATATCATTTCCACATTGCTATCACAATATATTATTTCATTATATTGATATAATAAATTATTTATCAAACCATTTTCAAAAACCATTTAATTTTTTTTTAAAGAGATTTTTGAATAAAACTATCATATACCAATTTGAAACATTAAAATGAATTATCATTTAAAATAATTTATTTCCATATAAAAAAATTCCAAAAAACCATTTTGAAAAAAATTGACATTAATGAGAAATATTTTGAATAATAAATCATTAAAATAATTAAAACGATCTTTTAGTTAAAGTGTTTTTAACAAAAAGAGAGATTCTTGAATAAAAATAATTGAGAAATAGAATTTAATTAGAGCTTTATAATAACATGATAATAAATGGACTCAGGATGTAATATCTCAAAGGACAATATATACACCCAATAAGAGTGAATTAGTGCATAACTACAATAAAGTCTCAATGGAATGTAAATTGAGACGAAATCCCATATAAAAACTCTATCCTTAGATTAAGGAAAAATAAATTACATAATAATTTGTGACAAATAAAAATACACTCAAAATGATTGGATATTTAGTGTAAATCAATCAGATAACATTCACACATATTTTTTTAAAAACAAAACCAATGACTTGGATCTTTAACTCAATGAATGGAAATTGAGTTAAAATTACTCATATCAAGTTCATATTAATGACTTGAGAATTTATGAATGGAGTGATTATGTGTATAAAAATTATATCCACAAAATGGGAGTGAAAATTATAACATAAATAAATAAATAGTGATTCCACACATAGTTATATCATGACATAATTAAGAATTAGAAGATTAACCCAATGAATGGGAATTGGGTTAAAAAGACCACTTACCAATTTGGGTACTTAAGAAACATACACCACATGATTGAAGGATCATAAAATGAAGATTTATATACCTTTAAATTAAATTTTATTATAAAAATAATTCAATCATGGGGTATACATACATCACACAAAAGTAATTAGTGGAAAACATAACATAAATCTCAGGGGAATAAAAAGTGAGATGAAAACTTCTTACCACATTGTAATCATTAAAGTTGTATGACCAAAAGTTAATAAACAAAAAATTAATCACAAAATAAAATGAATATAAAGATAATAATGATAATATATCAAATTTAAGTACACAATACACCTCATGCAATAAATAATTGGCGAACAATGGAAATCTCACAAAATTAAAAGTAAGATTAGAAACCCATTACCTCATGTCCGACTTGACCCGTTCATTATTTAATCTATTAAATAATAAACTAAAGATCATTAATAATTTCCTGAGAACCTTATTCAAGTTTTTTATTCCTTTTATATCACTTATTACCATGTTATAAACATCATGCATTTATTTATGTTAATAATTGTCTTTTTGTTGATATTTGGTACTTGAGTCAAAATTGAACTTCTTAAAATTACAAGTTGTTATTATGGTCAAAATTATATTATATATAGAATTATATTAATTATTTATATATCATGTATATCATATATATCCAGTATATGTATTTATTTATAATATAACATAACATTTGGAGATAAGAAATGAAATGCACCTTTCATAGTGACGGTAAGTCGTACATCCGCACGAATGATGCATTCATTTATACTTTGAATTTAATTGATTGAAAACAAAATAATAAATATATATATTATAATTCAAGGATAATATCATATATAAATTCAATATCAATGTTCTTTCTGCTTTCCACGTATGGCATGATCGAGTCTTTTCACTTTGAGAGGGTGGTAGTCTGCACTTTCTCAAATGAAATCATCACGTTTACACTTTATAGAAACCATAATGGTATTATATAAATTAAAAATAAAAAAGAATATAAAAAATACAAATATAATATATATCACATATAAATACATTTCAATCATAATTTCTACCATAATAGATGGAAGAAGAAGATTGAACAATCATCGTTTCATGAGCTGTAGTTCATTGTCCATAGAAACAACATGTTCTTTACCCATTAGATGAAAGTGTGTGTAATTGTAGTTCAAATCCTTATCATAACAACAAAATATTATATTGAGTAAAATGGTGTTGTTATAAAATAAAGGAATAAATAAATTTTAGGGGTTTGGAGAGGTAAAATAAAAGAAAAGAACTTAAGATAACACGTTACCTTTAAATTGGGTAACTCCCATTGGTTTGAACCAAAATGATATATTGAAGTGCCTTCTGCATAAAGATAAAATTATAAGTGGAAGAGTGGGATATTGAGAGATTATTTTGGAAGCATTTGGATGAGAGAATGTGCTTGAGAGGTGGGAGTAATGGGATATAGTTGAGGGATTTTTATATGGGGGAGGAGGGGCTCTTTAAGAATGTTTGAAAATATTATTTTATTATATAATGATATTCAATTACTAAAGCTCCAAAACTTATTAATGTATAAGATAAGATTAATATTGTTCAATATAAAATCATCCAATAATAATTTTATAGGTATTGGATATTTTTTTGATTTTTATAATCTTATTTATTTAAATCATTCATTGATGAGGTAAACACTGCATCATTATTGTGTCATAAATAAATTAAATTTATTTGATGTATAAAATTTATAAATAAAATACCACGATGTATGAAATAATTTTAAATTTCTGATGAATATTTATATTATAATATATCAATTATATAACCCCACATTAAAATTTTTTTATCAAAATAATACAAGTTTATAATATTTTTATTTTTACCATAAAAAAATTTATTAATGTCATTATCTTACCCAAATTCCTTTAAAAGGCTAAAAGTATTACCCAAGGATTTTTTGGCTGGAAATTACTCATATAATAAGTTTAAAACATATGTTAAGGTAAATTTATATTATTATAATAGTATTTTTACCTTGAATTATCATATTTACCTTTAACTGTGGTAAATTAATGTCAAAACAAACTGTTCACCAAAAATTATTTTCATCTTATTAAACAAAATTTACATAATTATAACAATGATATATGTTGTATTTTTGAAATTCAATTATAAAATGTTCTAAAATTTCATTTAAATGAAAAATATGGTTTTTGAACAACTACTCAGTGTTTTCACTATTAATAAAAAACTGAATGATTTCCAAAAATTACCAACAATTAAGCTTAATATATATTTGATATTATGAATAAATTTTTTTTTCTATTTTAAAAAATTAAAAACATAGCATTTGAATTAATTATATAAAAATTAATCCTGTTGTTAGAACAAAAAGCTTGTTTTTACGAAATAATAACTATCAAAAGATTGACACTTGTTTATGTCCAATTTCAAAGAGAAATTACATCCAATGACCAAAATTGGATTAAATGGTAAAAATATAATCTAATTACACTTAAAAAACATTAAAAAATATAATATAACAATATAAATAAATTATATTGAAAGGAAGGTTTGAATTAAAATGATGTATTTTTTACTATTCATTAAAAATAAACTTTTTCAGAAAAATAACAAAAAAATTTCCCAAAGTATATTTTTATTTCATGATTCTAATGAAAAATTATATTTTGTAAAATATAACATATAAAAGTGACCAAAACTAGATTTAAGGAGGAGTTTCCATCAAAAGGCTGTAAATCGACATTTTAATGAATATTAGAGTATTTATGTTTAAAATTAGATAAATTCACCATTTAAGCCTCTCAATTTTATTGGATAAATGTGAAAACATTTTACTTACTTGTTTAATAATATTGTAGTTAGTTCTGTTCATTACCGCCATTACAATGGAAAGGCGTTTACTAAAATTTAATATAATAATAATATATTATTTTTCAGTATGACTCAACATTGTGTGAAACATAAGACTTTGGAGAAACTCATTGTCTTGTTTTAGGTATTCCATTGAATATATCATCCCCTTTAAAAGTGAAATAAATATTTAATTCAAAAATATTAATAAATATGAAAATGTAGTATTCTTTATTTTTGTGGTATGTTATATCCTTCCCCACTTTTGAAAATTCTATCCTCGTAATTTTAAAATTTTTCATGGAAACATCATTAAAAGTACCACATAAGAAAAAGAGTAAATAAATATATATCTTCAAAAGAATGAAGCATAAGTACAATGGTCACCTAAGAGAAAACATACATGGATTCTTGAAAACATCGATATGGTGGAGAAATTATGTGGCATGTTCTGATGCAAAGTTATAGAAATCATGGTAAGGAGAAAGTTAACCATAAAAAAACCAAAAATTTGTGATGGGATAAATGGTCATTGGTTTCCCAGTAGGAAAAGTAAACAGACATCATTTTTTTTATACGTTCGTTTTCATAATGTTTTATAATTTATTTATGAGATTTAATAAGAACATAAGTAAACATACTAACTTGACATGTAGACTTTCATCATTTACAAAATTTATACAACAAACTCATTTATTCTCCAAAAGATGAGTATTCAAGATGACTTGGTCACATAAAAAGTTCTAAAATCAACTTCTAGAGAAAAACATAATCCAAAAAATATGAACAATATATTTTATGTATCTTTATACACTATCAAATTCCAAAATTTGTTAGTTTGAGATCAGATAATCCCAAAAAGGCTAATCTTTTATAAAAATAAATATTACTCTTAATATCCAAAATTTAACAACAAGTACCTAATGTTCACGAAAGACAATTAAATATACCATTATCCTTAATATTCTTCAAAGTTATCTAAACAAATATTGAAACCAAAAACTCAGAAGGATTTAATAACATAGTTATCCACAACAAATCATATCATTTATCTCCAAAAACATTAAATACTCTTAAAGTCCATACTTAAGTGTAATTAACCTAATCCCGTATTCTCTATGATAGGATAATAATTTCCATAAATAATCCAAATCACATTATGTCCACAATAAAAAACATAGATTCTTCCAAAATAATATTTCTACCATTACTCCAAAAATTCAATCCCATAGTATTATATTTTTCTTTAAGCATGTAGTGTTCCCAAAAGAGGGAATTTCTTCTAAAATAACCATTATCACTTAATCACCAAATAATTTTCCTATATTAATGTTGTCCATTTCATAAAAAATAATATCCCAAATGAACTTATTCGTGATCCATAATATCATTTACCTAAAAATAATTAGTCATACTAACCTAGGACTTCACATAGTCTAGTGTTAGGCGATAAATCACATTCTCATATTGGTTGTGGGTTCGATTCCTGCAGCTTTGCCTGACGTGAGGGTCTGGAACACAGTTTGCGAGTATTCCTTTTAAAAAACTATACAATTTCATAACCTTGAAAAAAAGAGACAAATTATTCAAAAATAACCATAGCATATTTTATGCTCAAAGGTCATCCATTACCTTTCATTTTTCACCCCAAAATGTAATAACCATTTATCACCTCTAAAATAACTATGAATCTTCCTAATATGCTATACATTATGGTTATGTCACTTTTTCTTAAATAACACCCTAACCTCAAAGGTTATCTAAACCGACCTCTGATACCAACTATAAAGACCTATCGTTAAACATTACATTATCTTGAATGAAGTGAATAATTCAAATTTAGGGTATTTTTAAGTTTACAGCATTAAAGAATTAGTCCATAACTATTACATCTCAAAAATTGAAAAGTAGACACTTTTGGTCAGTTTCCATTATTTTCATAAAAAAAACTCTTAAAAAATAAACATGTCTATTTCTATGATTTAGACAACATAAATTTTCCATCATCCCATCCTTAACCATATATAACTTTATGTCCAATGAAAATCATTTCAAAACATGGGATGATGATAAAGGATCAGTAAGGTTTATAATATAATGTAAGAAAACATTAACCAATAAATAAATACAAATCAATGAAACCATACTTTTGAATCATAAAAAACTTTCTGAAATAAAAATATTTATAAATTAAACACAAAAGTGATAAATGATAAAGGTAACTTGTAGAATCAATAATATAATTATGTTGTAACTTTCATTGTTTTGTAGGGGGTTACAAATAGAACACCCATTATAGTATATTTCATAAATCTCTTATGATAAACATTAACGTTAACCTCCATCACATTACCCAATGAATAATATATCTATCTCGGGCTCACACGCACTAGGTTTATCACGGAACCACTTGTATTCGTAAACAACGCTAAAGAACCATAATGTAGTCATAAATCATAAAATAATGATAAATTAAAGATAACATTTCCACATTGTTATCAAAATATATTATATCAAGATATCGACATAATCAGTTATTTATCAAACCATTCTCTAAAACCATTTAAAAAATTTAATGAAGATATTTTTGAATCAAACTGTCCCATACCACATTGAAACTTTTAAAGAAGTTATCATTACAAAAAATTATTGTCCACAAAAATAAATCCTATAAACTATTTTGAAAATCTGGACATCAATGAGAAATATTTAGAAGAATAAATCTTTAAAACATTTAAAATGATATTTTAGTTGAAAAGTTTTTAGCGAAATGAGAGATGCTTGAATATAAATAATTGATGAATAAAATTTGATCATAATTTTAAAATATCATGAGAATAAAAGGATTCCTAATATAATAATCTAAAGGACAGTATATACACCATATAAGAGTGAATTGTTGCATAACAACAATGAAGTATCAATGGAATGTAACTTGAGACAAAATCCCTTATAAAAATGTATCATTATATTAAGGATAAATAAGTTACATAATAATGTGTGATTAATATAAATACATTAAATATTATTGGATATTCAGTGTAAAACAATCAGATAACATTCACACATATTTTTCTAAAAACAACACCAATGAAATGGATGTTTAATTTAGTGAATGAAAGTTGAGATAAAATTACTCTTATCAAGTTCATATCAATGACTTGATAATTTACCAATGGAGTTATTATGTGTATCAAAAGTATATACACAAAAGGAGGAGTGTAAATTACAACATAAATAAATAAACATTGATTCCACACATAATCATAGCACGGAATAATTAAGAATTATATGATTAACCAAAGGAATGGAAATTGGGTTAAAAAGTTCCTTTACCGATTTGGTATCTTACAAAAAATACACCACCTGAAAGAAGTATCATACAATGATGATTTTAATACCAATAAATTGAATTATATTATAACAATTATACAATCATGGGCAGTATGGCCACACAGTCATTGAGTATGCGCAAATTTAAAATTTATAAACCCTACAAACTACTAGTACTGTTGTAAGAAGGGTATCAAACCACAGAGAAGGACTTATGTTGTGGTAGACCAAATTCAAACTAAAAAAAAGATAAAATAGAAGAATAACAAAAATTGTACGCAATCATTGAAACAAACAATGATTGTGGGTATGAAAATGAAGGTGAAATGGATGGCTTAAACAGAGAACAAATAGTAATGATGATTTTAGGGTCCTCGGGCTACTTTGAACTGATTAAAAAGATATTCAATGCTTATTCTTGGTTTAATTCAATTACTCAGTGCATAGAAAAATATTGTTAACACACTGATTTGTCACTTTAGTGGATCAACATGGCTCGATTATCTTCCTTGAGTCTCGATCTTCCGATCATGACCCTTGGAAAAATATAATTAAATTGGATAAGAGATTCATTGACCTTTTTCGATTCTCAGAACTTCGATCAATGATCCATGGGGAAATTATTCACTACCTCAGCTGTTGGTTGTGAAGTAATGTAAACCAACACTCAAAATAAACAGAAGAGAAAACTGAGTAATAGTATTTCACTGAGCAATAAAACTAATAAAACATGAATGATAAGTGGATGATCAGTTCTCTATAGCCTGATTACCCTAACCTATTTAATTAAACATTAAAACTGTAAAATAGAAAGAAACAAATAATGAATTAAGAAACATATACAACGAGATTTCTTCTCTCTCTAGTAATTTCTTCGATTCTGATCTCCTGCTCTATGTCTTTCTGCCTCTATTTTGGTGATGAGATGGATCGAGGGATCTCTGGATGGATGATTGGTTACTCGCCCCTCCGGTCTCATGTTCTGGAATCCCCGTACTCCTCTTCCAGTGTCCTGCTTCTGGTCTGGTTCCAACCCCCCTAATCATCTGTTATGAATGCTTATGACCCCTTCAAAGTCTCTCAAATCTCATCTGAAGTGTCCCCCGACCTCCACATGCATATTTCACTATGCTGGTCCTCATGTGCTTGTCACCCGAGCAGTTGCTCCCAACTAAATAAAAATAATGCGCATTTTGAGCCGCCTTCCGTCTGCAAAAAAAATAGGTGAGTCAGATACTAAATAAAAATGACACTATCTTTATATATACTATATATTTATATCACTTCTTAATAATACTATCTTAATAATTTATATATTATAATACCTAAATTATTAGTAATATAACTCTTTTTATTTGAATAAGAAATATATATATAAGATTAAATTCTATTTATCATTATGCCTACTATTATTATTATATCGTATATGAAATATATATTAAATAATACATAAATATATTATATTATGTGATATATTATAATAAACAGAAAACTGAACTAATAAAAAGATGAAATGGGGGGTCGGGTCTGTTCGGTACAGGGGAGAAGGGGGTAGGGCTTAGGCGCAGGTTGTGGTGGTTCAAACAGGGGGTGCAGAGGGTGATGTGGTGGCTTCGATGAGACAAGGTGGCATAATGTCATGAGAGGGCTTCAGTGTGTAGGTGATGCGGTCCGCGGTGGAGATCGAGCAGAGAGGGCGGCGGGTTCGAGTGAAGGGATGAAGAGGTTTGCGGCCGAGCAGAGGTCAGGGGACGATGAGGTGATGCAGTCGGCCTAGCGGCAGGGTCACGGTGGCTCAGAAGGAGGTGTGGTGAAAGGTGGAGTGCGGACAGGGAGGTCTAGCCGCAGAGTAGGGTGAGACTGGTGCGGGTATGTCGCGGCTGTGTGGAGTGTGGAAGACCGACTGGTGTGGCGAGATTCGATTTCAATCACAAGTGGCCTTCGGAAATCCAATTTCGAGTTTAAAGTTTTCACAGAGGTTCTAAAGTTTAGATTTATTTTTCTTGAATTAAATTTTCAATTTGCGGATGGGTAAATTTGATTGCTACTGTAAGATTGATTCTGCGGTTTGTATGTTGCTGCTATGTGAGATGAACTGTGGCTGGTTTGGTGATGCTGCTGTTGTAATGATTTCTGTGAAAATTTCTTTGATGCTGCTGCTGTAATGTGTTAGTTTGCCTGTGTGAAGGTGTGGATGAGGATGGAGTAGATGAAGAAATTAGTATTAGTGAGGTTGGATTAGGAGAGGTATCGGTGAGGATGAAATGTACCAGTGAGGATAGATGCATCAGTGAGGTTGAGTGGGGGAGCAGTAACGGTTAGTAAAAAATGTCAGTATAACAGTGAGGCGGTGAGGTAGAGTCGTATTGGTGAGGAGTAAAGGAAATGGTATCAGTGAGGAAATGAAACGGTGAGGTAAAGTGTATTGGTGAGGATAAGTCTACCGGTGAGGTGAACGTTGTATCAGTGAGGATTTGCCTATCAGTGAGGTTTTGAGAGTTGGGTAAAGGTGAGGTCCCCGCTACCGGTGAGGAAGTCACTGATAATGAACAGGACCATGTAGCCTCCACACCTACGAACAAACATAACTATGAAAATTAAATTAATAAAATAATTTAATAAAACTAAAAAAAATAAATTAATTAACTATTAAATTAAATTAAATAGAATGGAATTAAGAACTAAATACACAAAGTTAAGAAAAATAAAACGAATGAAACTTTATTTAAAATAATGAATTAATTTGGGTTTAAATTTATAAATATACATAATTATAGAACAAATAAAATATTTACAATTACTTGCTTAAATTAATTATCCAATTAATTAAAGAACTAATTATATTAATGTATAAAAAATTAAACAAAAAAAATTAAATTGATAAAACTAATTAAATTATTAAAAGACAAAAAACAAAAGGAGTTATTTATTAACAATTTAATGTATAAAGAATTAATTAATTTAATTAAGTAATTAATAAACTTACTAGAATGACAAATAAAAGAATAAATAAATAAAAGTCTAATTTGCACGACTCATTTATTTATAGAATTATTTAAAATTACATTAAAGAACATTAAAACACATGTTTTAAACGAAAATTGATTATTTTACATAGCAAAGTACAAAAACACGACAATTATCAATTATTTACTAAAAATAATCATTTTGGTATAAAAAAAGTCAATAAAAATACAAAAAGGATGTTTCAAAGAGTGTTAAAACATTGCCACATCAAACTCCCCCACACTTAAAGCCTTGTTTGTCCTCAAACAAGTACATGCATTTGACTTTAAAGCAGAAATATGATTTTTGAGTTTCAACTCAAAAAGGTGCATGAATAATTTTTAATACTCAAGTGGATCAAGACCAATAGTAGGTCAGGATTTTCAAAGGTGTTCAAAAATGTTGTCATGTCTAGCTTCAAATACTCACTAGAAGGCAAGAGCATCACAAACTCATACATTGTCAAGTATGCCATGCCTTTTATCTGTATTCATTAACTTTCCCGCTTCACCATCCAATTCAAATTCAAATTCAAGGAGTGTTGAGAGGTTAGATGAAGTGGAACTCAAATATTAACCAAGGTCACCTTCCATTCTCACCTTCCTCCAGGTTCCAGAAACTAAAGTCCATTAAATTTATCAATTTATTGTTTTAACTCTAATGAAAATTAACCAAGTCCATTGCTCCCTTCTTCATCTCGGTTCAAATACCCCTCACATTAATGAGTTCATTTTTGAAAAGGGAACATTATTTTAATCTTTCCCAGCCATATTCCATGTGTAGTGCACTCTTCATAGCACTTATTAAGATTGAAATTGGCTTTATTTACTCACAGAGATGCACCAAGTGCACCTTGTATCAGATACTCACCGTGGGATCCGATTTCCCCATTTTACTCCAGTTACAAATGACTTAATTAATAATCAATCAAGTTGACTTCCTAAATTGATTTAATATTATTTAATTAAAATGTGATTCCCATGGGTTCAATTGAAAACGTCATGTTACTATAAGTCATGATCAGAATCCCACAAAACCTATCCTGTCATACTCTAATGCTCAATTCTTAAACAAAAAGGTTCATAGAGACAATGAACAGTTGCACTCAGCAATCATTCATACTTAATAGTTTCTGACTCAGTGCTACTCTCAACATCCACCAAATAGTTATCCACTAAATAAGTCAAAAATGAAGTACCAGTTAACCTCCAATGAACATCATGTGATGAAAAATTGAAAAAATTTAAAGGAATTATGAACCATTTTGTAAAAAAATGAATAAATTTGAAAATTATTTTAAACAAACACAAGTTCAAGAAGGGAGAATTCGACATGAAACTAAAATGACACCTCTCCCCCTCACTTAATAACCAACATTTTCCCTAATGTTTAATCTCAGGATAGGAGAGATTTAAAGTTCAAATTAGATGGACATTTAAGCTGAAAAAAGATATGGAGGGGTATCAATGAAGTTTAAAAAATATATTATTTTCCACACAAAAATTGACTTAAAATAAAAACAAAAAACATAAGAAAAAAGATGAGTCCAACCCCACCAAACATCACCAGCAACCAATTGTAGTTCTATTCCTAAACTATTCATTCTTGAATCATTGTGAGCATACAAAAGAATTTAACAATTTACTTCAAATAGTAGCATGTTTAACAGTAATGTGCAGCAACAACATAATAAAAATAAAAACAGTGGGTGAAACCATGTTTCACAAATCAGCTAAAAATAAATTTTAATCAAATTAGTTAATAGCATATAACACCAAATCATAAACCACAATTTAAGAGTATCAAAAATCAGTGGGAAGAGCCCCAAAATTAATTCACAAGAGCATACAATAAAAATTTAATGAATAAAAAATTGCAATGTAAAACAGTACTCCCCTGAATGTGTAGCTTCTCAAATTTACAAATGTCTCCATTTTATTCCCATGTACATGAACTCTGGCTACTCCAGTTGGGCACGTACATGATGAAACAAGTTGACATTAGTGTTCCATATTTAAAGCTCAATTAAAAATCAGCTACAAAGTGTGAGATTGGGAGTTTTATCCATTAATCCAGTGTTCTCTGGTGATATCCTCCTTCCACCATGAATGTTCCAAATATGGCTACCACTAAAACAAGATACTCTTATCCAACTAGGACCATCAGACCACTTCCATCATATGATAAGGAAATACAGACATTGTTGTCCACCAAACAGAGAGAAAAACAACTGAACAAGGAGTATTTATTGGAACTAAAAATTTAATGCAGAAAACAAAGTAAACCATGAGTTACCTCCCATGAAGCGCTAGGTTTAAAGTCCCTCACCAGACCTTATTCCCCTAAATGTTTCTTACCATGTTCATTTAATGGGTAAGAGTTTTCAATGGTATTCACTTCACAATTGTCTAAGGAATCAAGAGAAGGACTAATCGAGACATTTTCTTCTTCATCACTAATCAGAGTTCTCCATAATTTATCCATATCACTAAGAGGATTCATGCTATCTAGCTCAAATGGGTCTCTAAAAATCAGTTCATTAGCTCTTAAAAAGTTCAACAGTTGTTCATGAAAATAACCTATCAGAGAAATAATACTTCCAGAGCTCCCACCACACATAGAGTTTTGCTCAAACCCAAAAATAGAAGATAAATAATTGAAAATCGCTTCATTAAACCCCAAAATAGCATGAAATATTGAAAAATCATAAAAATCCCAGAAGAAGATATCAAATTCAACTACTAACATATTATTCTCAATGTCCACAGAGGACTCAAATGATGTGAATCTTTCAAGTTCAGGTTTGAAATCATAACTCACAACATCAAACTGGGCAGGAAAGATGATATCAATGAAATTCACTTGTTCATAATGGAAATCATCATGTTTTTCAGTAGGGCTCAACCTAGAGATTTCTCCAGCTTCAAGAACTCTAAGATAGTCAACTTCACAATGGAAACTTTCATAAACAAGTTGAGACAGTGCAGGAAAAAGTTGTGACTCACTCTCCATAATGGGTTGCAAAGAAAGAATTTGTTCTTCCACAGGATGGTGTGGGGAAAGAGCTGTAGCCAGGGAAAAATTTAATTGGGTTGGAGAATTAGTATCTATGTGACTTCAAGTAGAAAAGCCACATACTCTGCTCTAAACTCAATTTTGTAACATTGATTCGTGGCCACATCTATCACATCAAAAGTAACCTCATGTCGAGGCCTTTCAAACACCAAAATTTCATCCACATCATCTACAACTTGGAGGGTGATTTTACCTTCAGGGACATCAATAATGGCACCACCAGTAGATAGGAAGGGTATGCCTAAGATGATTGGAACCTTTTCATCACATTCCATATCGATGATTAAGAAATCAGTGGGCAATGTGAGTTTTCCAACACTTACTAACAGGTCATATACTCTCCCATAAGGGTGTGTGAGTGATCTATCAGTAAGCTGAAGACAAACAGAAGTTTGTCGGATATCCTGAAGACCCAGCTTTTTAAATAAAGAGAAATGCATAATATTAATACTCGGTCCTATGTCACACAGACAATTCAGTTCCCCAATTCCTCCTATTCAGCCCTGAATGATAAATCCACCAGGGTCCTTTAATTTGGGAGGAATGTTTTTTTGGACAGTAGCACTACACTCTGCATTGAGATCAATTTTATCCAACTTCTTCCAATCATTATTGTTCTTCAGAAACTTTTTTTTAATGAAACATATGATGGGATTTTATCCATGGATTCTAAGAAAGGCATGTTGATGGTGAAGCTTCGAATCAGATTCAAAAATCTCAGGTAATCGGGTTCATCACTTTGCATCACTCTATCAGGGAAGGGAATGGGAGGGGCATAATGTTTTATAACAGGTAGGTTATTCACCTTCTCATCATAACCCACTTTATTTTTCGCTTCCTTAATCAATTCCCACTTCACTTTCTTTGGTTCCTTAGCTTTCTCATGTGTGGGTTGCACAATCTATTCAGTTTGGAACTCGCATTCCTGATTTCCAGAGTTGGTATTTTCTAGATTTTCATTTTCAATTTCATCATGAAAATTGTTTTCCTCTTGCCTAGGAGGTTCCTTTAGTGGTTCCTTAAGTTTAATCCCTAAACTGATTGTTACTGCCATCACATTTTCTCTGCGACTGGGGGTTAAAGTGCTAGGCATCTTTCTCTTTTCCTTACCAGCTTGATTCTTAGCCATTTGACTCATTTGAATTTATAAATTTTGAATCATAGAATCTACGTCCTTCTTAAATGAGATGATCTCAGTCAACACTTGTTGCAAAATCCCCTTTAACTCCCCTTTATAATTAGAAGATTCAGCATCATATTTATTTTGGAAAATTTGTTTGGGTTGTGGGTGGAATGTTGGGGCAATGGGATGCTTTTTTGGGGCAGTGGGTTGCTTTGTGACCCCTTACTCATTCCATGATATATTGGGCTGAACTTGATATCTATAGTGGCATGGATTTGAGAGTTGAGCATGGACACCATGATTCCTAGTCCTGTAATAAAAAAACTGGGCACTCTCATTACATGAACTAGGGAGATCAAAGTTTGGACAATATCTCTGACTGTGATGAAACATTCCATAGTGATAGCACTGATCCCTAAGAACCCTATCATCGACAAATATAGCTTGAGGATTTGCATCACCACAATGGATGACTCTTTTCCTAGTGCACTTGTGTTGAGATTTTTGAGCCAACTTATGAAACAATTGTTTTAGCTCATCAGCAGTGAAATCAGAGAAATCACCTCCACAGGATTGATCAACAATGTTCTGATTGTAGGGGGTGAGGGCATTATAGAAAGTCTCCATGAGAATATGGGGAGCTAATTGATGGTTGGGGCTCTATCTAAGAAGACCTCTGAGCCTTTCCCATGTTTCGTTAAAG
Source organism: Viscum album (assembly GCA_963277665.1). Taxonomy (NCBI): domain Eukaryota; kingdom Viridiplantae; phylum Streptophyta; class Magnoliopsida; order Santalales; family Viscaceae; genus Viscum; species Viscum album. Next base: position 1,180,527,966 of record OY728130.1, read on the forward strand.
AGTTCTCCCACATCCTCGACAAAGCCAACGATCTTATGCCTAACCTCAATGGTGGTGTTCCAGGGATATAATTTGAATACAAAGGCATTGGACACCTCTTCCCGGGTTTTAAATATTTCCTTATCTAAATTTTGAAACCAAAACCTAGCCCTCCCCTTTAGACAAAATGGAAAAAACCTTAAACTCAACTCATCCTCACTATGATCTCATAGAGGCAACTGGTGGACAGAACCATAAAAATATCTGATAAACTCTAAGGAGTCCTCTCCTGGAAGACCATTAAATGATGGATGTTGAGAAAGATGAGAATTTTTTATCTCAAATCTCCTAGACCTATGGGAAAATTTGATGTAGGATGGATTGTTTGACACAGTAGAAATTTGAAACTCCCTAAGCTTAGGTCTCTCAAGGGCAGGAACTAAGGGATGTGGCCCATTGAAATTGAAGTGCCCAGATCAGTGTGAATCACTGAGAGGGGGAGGGGGTGAATCAGTGATCCTTTAAAACATTTTACAAATTGATTCCTTATCAATTAAACCTCTATGGCTTGTTAAGGCCTCGATCCACTCTTCTTGTATCTCTCACCTTTCCCGGATAATGCAGTAATGAAAAGGCACAGGACAAAAGGATTTACAAGGTTCGGCACCAAAGGCCTACATCCTTCCCATGCTCTCCCAGCATGGATTCTCCATTATAACCTGTTAAAATTACAATGGTCGATATAGAGTCCCACTGTATCTCTCCTGAGTCCCACAGGAGGGTCTTTATACTGCATCCCACAGTGTTACCAGAGTCCCACTGGCCTGCTCCAGAATCCCACTGAAGACTTCTTCTCCCTGAGTCCCACAGGGTCTTCTCCTGGCTCCTCGAGTCACACGAGTACCTCTTCTTCTCTTTAAGTTCTTCAAGTATCCTCAGCAGTCTGGGATAAAGACTGCTGGCCTTGCTCTGTACCTCTGATCACTTGTGATGATCAGGGTCTTCTCAATCTACTGAAAAACTCAGACAACCAATCTCTTTAACTTCAGTCTGGCTCAGTCTCACAACACTTCAACTTCATGCACTGAATGCATGGCATCACAATATCTTCAAGATCTCCTGGTCTTGGACTTCTTAAATGCACACCACTGATTTAGCACTGTTCACGTGTGCACGTGCATGCATGCATGCATGCACTCCCCTGTCCTTCTCTTGGTGCAATAAACCCACAAAGGGTATAGTCAATTATAAGCACACACCTTCTCAATTCTTCACACACTTTATTCTTTTTGTTTACACACTCACAAGTTTGTTATACTCTAGTGTGGATGTCCTCTTCCTTCTTCTTCTAAGTGTATACACTTTTAGTGCACACACTATGTTCGGCCTTCATGTCTCTTTGCACACAAAACTTCTTCACTTTGGAAAACACTTGAGCTTGGCCTACTTCACTTGCAAAGCACACACACTTCCTTGTTCTTTTAATTTCCATCAAAGTGTGCACTCCTCTTATGCACACACTTGCTTCTTCATTTTTCACACATAAGGGCTACGGACTTCTTCTTCAAATGCACACACAAGTATGGCCTTGTCTTGCTCTCTCACTGCCCGTAGGGTACTTAGCACACACAAGATGTGTTCTTCAATTTGGCACATACACAAGGGCATGCCTCGGCCTCCCCTTGCACACACCTGAATACCAACACAAGGGCTACGGCCTCCTCCTTTTCTTTTTACACAAAAGGCACAAAGGCCTCGACCTTCTCTTCTTCTCTTACCACACACACGAGGCAAGGCCTCAGCCTTCTTTGGCACACACACAATGTGTGTAGAGCACAAGGCAAACAAGCCTCGGGTCTTCACCTAGCCTTCGGGCGCGCAAGGTGCACGGCACAGGGGCGCGCAAGACCTCCTACCCGCGGGGCGCGCAAGTGCAACACCCGCGGGGTCTTCCTCTTGCCGCGCAAGGGTGCGGGCAGAGAGGGAACAAGCCTCGGGCGCGCAAGAATGCTGCGGCCACGAGCTCTTCCTGCCGCGCAAAGGATTAGCGCGCAGGGGACTTCAGCCGCGCAAATATAATTTGCGCGAGGCTTCAACTTCGCGAGGCAGAGGTGCACTCACGGGACTCCGGATTTTCAACAAAGGATCAGCAAGCTTCAATGAGGTCTCGGCCTCTCCTTTTATAGGCAGAGAATCCTCAAGACTTCCGCGTGGGATATCTTTTAATCTCCCGAAGATTTCGGGATTTCAAGATTTCCTTAAATCTTGTTTTCTTCTCTCTGTTCACGCGGGTTCCATTTATTTTCTCCTCCTCCTCGTGCATGCACATGAAACCGCATGCATGGCCTCTGTTTGGCCCATCCCATGCAAAACATGAACACCTCATGGCCTCGGCAACTCCGTTTGCCTCGGCTTTCATCAAATTTTCTCATTTGTCGCATGCAAGTCTATTTTTGTGCATGGTTGTGTTCAGTGTGGCCAGACGATCCGAATGGAGGTCTCAGTATCGAAAATGGTGGCCGGGAACTCGAAATAGGTCGTTGGGGAGGCTCTGGTTCAGCGGCTGCTCACGGGTGGCTTCGGCTCGAGCTCGAGGAAGGAGACGAGCTCTCGGCCGTCGGATGCAATGTTTAGCGGCCAGGATTAGATCGCGGCGCCGCAGATGGATCGTGCGGCGCAGATCAAGCGCGCGATGAATCGAGCGGCTCAGATTCGCTCCTGGGAATTTTTCCGCGTCCCACATTGAAACGGGCCGCGGAATTCTCGCGCTTTATCACCCTGGCGCTCCCGGCTTCCCATCAGTTTCACTTCTCCCCTCCCGGTGCCGCCCCGCACCGGGTTCTCTCTGCGGGCGCGCTCTGCGCCCACTATGCTCCCTGCGGGCGCTCCACTGGCGCCCACTATGCACCCTCCGGGCACGCCACTGGCGCCCATGCCGCGCAGGAACTGATCCCCTGCGTGGCCCGGGGCTTACACACGGCCCCTCTGCGCTCCTCCGGGCGTGCCCCAAGCGCCCATGCGGTGTCTGCGGGTGCGTCCTGCCGCCCTGGACTCGCCCCACGGGTTCCCCCTTGGGTGTGGCGCCTTAGGCCCACATGAGCCTTGGGGTTGAACCCTCAAGGTGTCCATGGGCTGGCCATATTTTTTTGGCAAAGGAACAAATAAGACTTTGTCAAAAACAAAGTCCTCCATGAAAAATACCAATTCTAAATGCCAAATGCCTCCTCCTCTTCTTCTAAGCCATTCTTCCTCTTCTTTATTTCATCTTCTTCATTAGAATTCATCATCCTTCTTCAACATATAATCATCATTTAAGAATGGAATTCTTGAAGGTTCTTCATCTTCAACCGAACTCCTGAATCAACATGAAATCTCCAATGTGCTTCATTGATCTAATCAGAGATCAATTGGTTCTTCTTCACATTCACATGCACTAAGTGTTAGTGCATGGACTTCTTCAGCTCACTTCATCCACTTAGTACTTGTGGATGGATCACTTTTAATCTCCTCATGCATTGTCAATACAATGCATGGTCTTCAAACAATGTTGTGACATTGTACCATCAGGATACAAGTTCTTTAAACTTAAAGAGCAGCTCAACAATCGTCTGATTTACATGGAGAATGTTTCAACCACAATTTCCAATACCACTTAGTGAATCTCCTAAGTGACATGCATCTTAGTACCATGGCCATTCTCCTTCACCACCAACACCATCACAACCTTTGGCATTCACATATTGACATTCCTTGACTTCCATTCATTCCAAGACAACTTCATGCCTCATTGACAACAAATACAACATAATGCACTTCAATCTCCCCCTTTGTATTTGTTGTCAATACACTCCTTCAGCACATATGAATGGGTCAATATGTGTGCCAATATTTCTCCCCCTTATTGGCAATCAAATTCAAAGGTGTGGTGTGGTTCACTTTCAAAAATTTCTTCCTCCCTTATAAAAGCATTTTCTTGTAAAACACTAGGAGAGGGATGATGTCACATGTTCTTCTTTAGCAAAGAACCTTTAGTTGATCAAATCTAAGTCTACTTGGGATAACCCGGTGTAGAAAACAAGAGTGATGTAACAAAGATACTAAATGCTGTCCACAATTCTCTACACATGTGAGATCATGCTTAGGGGCTTGAATTTTTTTTAGATATAACAATGAATTTGCTAAATCCTGCACATGCTTCACAAAACTCATTAGAAAGTTCAGTGCAAAGATAAAGCTCCCCCTTTCATTCATTTGTCTTCAATCAATACTCCCCCTTAATTGTCATGATGAACACAATTAAGAAACAAGGGATGAAAGTATGATTGGAATACCTTCAGCTTTTCTCAAAATGGTATTAATCTCAGAATCCCATCTTCTTCAGATTGGCTCCCCCTCAAGGGGTGCACTCCATTCAATCCAAACCATCCTCCAGCTGAGAATGATCATCATCTTCAATTCCCTGCAATGTTAGCACATGTAAATACCAATGTATAAGGGAATAAGATGGAACCTCCTTGGTTCATCAATGTGAACAACAAGGTTGAGAAGATTCTCTCAACCGAGATGCCCCATTTTCACCATTCTTCACACTTGCACATTTGATCTTCAATGATGTTTGTGCTGGTGTGGATCTCAATACATCTTCATGTGAAACCTTCTTCTTCCCTTTTTCTTTAGCAATTGCCAGAACATTATCTTCAGCTTTTTGCAGATCTTTGGCAAGTTGCAACTGATTTGGCCATTTGACTGACAAGTCATTTGGAAGTGTGGCCTCAGTTCTGGAAGTTCCACATGGTTCCTTTAATTCTGTCAAGCTACCTCTCTTAGGCAACTTGTTTTCAATCAATCCCTTCTTCTTATTCTGGATTGATTGTCTGTTTGAGTTCAGTTGGCTTCTATTGATTTCCATGGCTTGTTTGCAAAGATCCATGGTATGCCCTTTCTTTCCATAGTAGAAACACTTCTTGGTGGTCTTTCTTGATGACTCACCCTTCTTGGATTTAGAATCCAAGGACTTCTTTTCCTTTTTCATAATCTTCTTGGGAGCATCTTCAAATTTCTTCTTCTTGCTTACCAAGGAATCTCTCTTATCCAGGTTCAGTGATCTTTTCTTCTTTTGAGCTCTGGATACAGTTGGAGATTGACATGTATCTATTTGACCACTTTTGCAATCATCCCAGATGTTGTCAAGTAATCCAAATCTGTTAGCAGTAAACAGATGTCTCTGGACCTGTGGATGCTGCTTCTTTTCCTCTGGCTTGATCCCCCTTGGCATGAGCTTCCTTTGTGCTTTGACATTCAGTGGATTGTACCAACAATCCTTTGCACAATGCCCATACTTGTTACAACACCAACATTGAACCACAAATCTTGACTTCTTGATTCCTACTGATTGTAGGGTACTTGTCTTGAATTGTTGTGCTGCTTCAGGAGAGCTTTCTTTCTTCACTGTCTTCATCCATACTTGTTTGGATTCATTCTTCCATCCTGCACTTTTAGTGGAGACACAATTAGAAGCATAAGTACAAGATGGTATGGATGGTACCTTCTTTCTAGAAGATGTTGCCTTTTTATTAGAGGATGTCTTTCTTTTAGAATCATCCTTCTCAAAGCTCACTTGAGTGGCAACATTTCTTCTTCCAGCTGTCTGGGAGGCTTGGACTTTGGGTGATTGCTGATTTTTCAATATCACCTCCAGTTCTAAGCATTTCATATTGAGGGAGTTCTTCTCATCCTCAATAGTTCTTAGCCTTCCTTCCCATTTCTCTTCCAGCTGATTCATCTGGTCATCATGCACTGTCTTCAATTCAAGCGATGAATTGTCAAGCTCCTTCACCCTTTTTGCTTTGTCTTCAAGTTGAGCATCTTTGACAACCATTGAAACTCTGTGCCTCTTTTCCAGTGCATGGAAAACATCTTTGATCATTACTTTAAAGAATTATTTCTTAGAAAAGATTCTCTGCAATTCTTCAGCAGTGTCTTCATATCTTTCATTGCAAAGAGAAACGGTTTCATCTTTAGCCTTCACCAGCTTTCTGAGAGTGTTGGTAATGCCAACCCTTTTAGCCAATTGATCTTCCATTGCATTGGCTTCTTCTTCTAGCTGTAATTTTTCTTATTGAAGATCAAGGAGGCCTGTAGCTATACACATTTCAACTTCCTTGGGGACTCTCTTCTGAAGATATTTGATTGCCTTTAGAAGATCATTGTTTCTTCCATCATCATCATAGCTAGAGCAGGCTTCATCAGAAGAATGATAAAAGGAATTGTCATCTGATGTGACTTTATCATTTATTTCCATAGAAGGAGTTTCTCTGATTGCATCAACCTTCTTCTTCATCTTCTTGGCCTGTTTCTTCTTTCTATTTTTCTGAGTCTTGGCAGATATCTCCATTTGAGGCTGGTTGATCATTTCCTCAAATCTGCACTTAGTAAAGACTCCCTTGGATCTTTTAGAGGTAACCTCGCTCTGATACCAATTGAAGTGCCCAGATCAGTGTGAATCACTGAGAGGGGGAGGGGGTGAATCAGTGATCCTTTAAAACTTTTTACAAATTGATTCCTTATCAATTAAACCTCTATGGCTTGTTAAGGCCTCGATCCACTCTTCTTGTATCTCTCACCTTTCCCGAATAATGCAGTAATGAAAAGGCACATGACACAAGGATTTACAAGGTTCGGCACCAAAGGCCTACATCCTTGCCATGCTCTCCTAGCATGGATTCTCCATTATAACCTGTTAAAATTAAAATGGTCGATACAGAGTCCCACTGTATCTCTCCTGAGTCCCACAGGAGGGTCTTTATACTGCATCCCACAGTGTTACCAGAGTCCCACTGGCCTGCTCCAGAATCCCACTGAAGACTTCTTCTCCCTGAGTCCCACAGGGTCTTCTCCTGGCTCCTCGAGTCACACGAGTACCTCTTCTTCTCTTTAAGTTCTTCAAGTATCCTCAGCAGTCTGGGATAAAGACTGCTGGCCTTGCTCTGTACCTCTGATCACTTGTGATGATCAGGGTCTTCTCAATCTACTGAAAAACTCAGACAACCAATCTCTTTAACTTCAGTCTGGCTCAGTCTCACAACACTTCAACTTCATGCACTGAATGCATGGCATCACAATATCTTCAAGATCTCCTGGTCTTGGACTTCTCAAATGCACACCACTGATTTAGCACTGTTCACGTGTGCACGTGCATGCATGCATGCATGCACTCCCCTGTCCTTCTCTTGGTGCAATAAACCCACAAAGGGTATAGTCAATTATAAGCACACACCTTCTCAATTCTTCACACACTTTATTCTTTTTGTTTACACACTCACAAGTGTGTTATACTCTAGTGTGGATGTCCTCTTCCTTCTTCTTCTAAGTGTATACACTTTTAGTGCACACACTATGTCCGGCCTTTATGTCTCTTTGCACACAAAACTTCTTCACTTTGGCAAACACTTGAGCTTGGCCTACTTCACTTGCAAAGCACACACACTTCCTTGTTCTTTTAATTTCCTTCAAAGTGTGCACTCCTCTTATGCACACACTTGCTTCTTCATTTTTCACACATAAGGGCTACGGCCTTCTTCTTCAAATGCACACACAAGTATGGCCTTGTCTTGCTCTCTCACTTCCCGTAGGGTACTTAGCACACACAAGATGTGTTCTTCAATTTGGCACATACACAAGGGCATGCCTCGGCCTCCTCTTGCACACACCCGAATACCAACACAAGGGCTACGACCTCCTCCCTTTCTTTTTACACAAAAGGCACAAAGGCCTCAGCCTTCTCTTCTTCTCTTACCACACACACGAGGAAAGGCCTCGGCCTTCTTTGGCACACACACAATGTGTGTAGAGCACAAGGCAAACAAGCCTCGGGTCTTCACCTAGCCTTCGGGCGTGCAAGGTGCACGGCACAGGGGCGCGCAAGACCTCCTACCCGCGGGGCGCGCGAGTCCAACACCCGCGGGGTCTTCCTCTTGCCGCGCAAGGGTGCAGGCAGAGAGGGAACAAGCCTCGGGCGCGCAAGAATGCTGCGGCCACGAGATCTTCCTGCCGCGCAAAGGATTAGCGCGCAGGGGACTTCAGCCGCGCAAATATAATTTGCGCGGGGCTTCAACTTCGCGAGGCAGAGGTGCACTCACGGGACTCCGGATTTTCAACAAAGGATCAGCAAGCTTCAATGAGGTCTCGGCCTCTCCTTTTATAGGCAGAGAATCCTCAAGAGTTCTGCGTGGGATATCTTTTAATCTCCCGAAGATTTCGGGATTTCAAGATTTCCTTAAATCTTGTTTTCTTCTCTCTGTTCACGCGGGTTCCATTTATTTTCTCCTCCTCCTCGTGCATGCACATGAAACCGCATGCATGGCCTCTGTTTGGCCCATCCCATGCAAAACATGAACACCTCATGGCCTCGGCAACTCCGTTTGCCTCGGCTTTCATCAAATTTTCTCATTTGTCGCATGCAAGTCTACTTTTGTGCATGGTTGTGTTCAGTGTGGCCAGACGAGCCGAATGGAGGTCTCGGTATCGAAAATGGTGGCCGGGAACTCGAAATAGGTCGTCGGGGAGGCTCTGGTTCAGCAGCTGCTCGCGGGTGGCTTCGGCTCGAGATCGAGGAAGGAGACGAGCTCTCGGCCGTCGGATGCAATGTTTAGCGGCCAGGATTAGATCGCGGCGCCGCGGATGGATCGTGCGGCGCAGATCAAGCGCGCGATGAATCGAGCGGCTCAGATTTACTCCCGGGAATTTTTCCGCGTCCCACATCGAAACGGGCCGCGGAATTCTCGCGCTTTATCACCCTGGCGCTGCCGGCTTCCCATCAGTTGCACTTCTCCCCTCCCGGTGCCGCCCCGCACCGGGTTCTCTCTGCGGGCGCGCTCTGCGCCCACTATGCTCCCTGCGGGCGCGCCACTGGCGCCCACTATGCACCCTCCGGGCGCGCCACTGGCGCCCATGCCGCGCAGGAACTGATCCCCTGCGTGGCCCGGGGCTTACACACGGCCCCTCTGCGCTCCTCCGGGCGTGCCCCAGGCGCCCATGCGGTGTCTGCGGGTGCGTCCTGCCGCCCTGGACTCGCCCCACGAGTTCCCCCTTGGGCGTGGCGCCTTAGGCCCACATGAGCCTTGGGGTTGAACCCTCAAGGTGTCCACGGGCTGGCCATATTTTTTTTGGCAAAGGAACAAATAAGACTTTGTCAAAAACAAAGTCCTCCATGAAAAATACCAATTCTAAATGCCAAATGCCTCCTCCTCTTCTTCTAAGCCATTCTTCCTCTTCTTTATTTCTTATTCTTCATTAGAATTCATCATCCTTCTTCAACATATAATCATCATTTAAGAATGGAATTCTTGAAGGTTCTTCATCTTCAACCGAACTCCTGAATCAACATGAAATATCCAATGTGCTTCATTGATCTAATCAGAGATCAATTGGTTCTTCTTCACATTCACATTCACTAAGTGTTAGTGCATGGACTTCTTCAGCTCACTTCATCCACTTAGTACTTGTGGATGGATCTCTTTTCATCTCCTCATGCATTGTCAATACAATGCATGGTCTTCAAACAATGTTGTGACATTGTACCATCAGGATACAAGTTCATTGAACTTAAAGAGCAGCTCAACAATCGTCTGATTTACATGGAGAATGTTTCAACCACAATTTCCAATACCACTTAGTGAATCTCCTAAGTGACATGCATCTTAGTACCATGGCCATTATCCTTCACCACCAACACCATCACAACCTTTGGCATTCACATCTTGACATTCCTTGACTTCCATTCATTCCAAGACAACTTCATGCCTCATTGACAACAAATGCAACATAATGCACTTCAGAAATTTTGATTTCCAGCAATGTTTTCCAAATTATCCATTTCAAGTTGCTTTTTTTTTCAAAGTACATAACAATTTTTGTTGAATTCTTTTATATGAGTTTCAAGTTATGACATAGAAGCTCTAGTGTGCATGCAGTTTCAAAAACAATTCTTTCATGAGAATTTTTTTTATACAGTTTTTAAGTTTTGTAATTTTTTTTATTATATTTAATAAATTTTTTTGTGTTGTTTTTTTATCTTGGTCGCACGTGCCTTCCACGACAATGGTGCCAAAATTTGGTTGTGAAGTCATTGAGTTTGCGCAAATTTAAAATTTATAAACCCTACAAACTACTAGTACTGTGGTAAGAAGGGTGTCGAACCACAGAGAAGGACTTAAGTTGTGCTAGACCAGATTAAAAATAATACAACCAAAAGATAAAATAGAACACTAACAAAAACTGTATGCAAACATTGAAACAAACACTGATAGTGGGTATGAAAATGAAGGTTAAAAGGATGGATTAAACAGAGAACATACAGTAATGATGATTTTAGGGTCTTCGGGCAGCTTTGAACTGATTAAAAAGATATTCTCCGCTTCTTCTTGGTTTAATTCAATTACTCAGTGCATAAGAAAATTGGTGTTAACACACTGAGTTGTCACTTCAATGGATCAACACTGCTCGATTAACTTCCTTGAGTCTGGATCTTCCGATCTTGACCCATGTAAAAATCTAATTAAATTGGAGAAGATATGCAGTGACCTTTTCCGATTCTTGGTACTTTGGTCAATGATACATGGTTAAATTATTCAGTACCTCACTCTTCGGTTGTGAAGTAATGTAAAATAATACTCAGAATAAAAAGAATAGAAAACTGAGCAATTGAATTGCACTGAGCAATAAAATTAATAAAACGTGACAGATAGATGGATAATCAGTTCTCAACAGCCAAATTCCCCTAATTTATTTAAATACACATTAAAACACTAAAACAGAAAGAAATAGATAATGAATTAAGAAACATCTCCCGCATGATTGCTTCTCTCTCCAGAAATTACTTCTATTCTGATCTCTACCTCTATTTCTGTTTTCCTTTGTTTTGGTGATGAGATGGATCGAGGGATCCTTGGATGGATGATTGGATGCTTGCCCCTTCAGTATCATCTTCTAGAATCCCCCTACTCCTCTTCCAGCGTCCTACTTCTGGTCTAGTTCCAACCCCCTACTCATCTGTGATGAATGCTGATGCCCCCTTCGAAGTATCTCGAATCTCATCAGAAGTGTCCCATGGCCTCCACATGGATCATTCACTGTGTTTCTCCTCCCGTACTGGTCACCCGAGCGGTTGCTTCTAACTAAATGAAAATAATGCGGGCATCGAGCCACCATCCCTCTGTAAAAAGAAAACATGTGAGTGTGATACGAAATAAAAATGACACTATCTTTATATTTACTACATATTTATATCACATCTTAATAATAAAAACATATTAATATATATTTTATAATACCTAAATTATTAGGAATATAAATATTTTGATTTGATTAAGACATATATATAAAATATTAAATTCTATTTCTCATTATTCCTACTATTATTATTATATCGTATATGAAATATATATTATATAATAGATACATATATTATATTATATGATATATTAGGATAAAAACTAAACTAAACTAAAAAAACAAAAGATGAAATGTGGCTGTCGAGTCTATTCAGCGTAGGGGAGAAATGGGGTAGGGGTTAGGCGCTGGTTGTGGTGGTTCAAATAGGGGGTGTAGAGAGTGATGTGGTGGCTTCGACGAGACAGTGGGGCATAGCGGCATGAGGTGGCTTCGACATGCCGGTGATGCGGTCTACGGCGGAGCTCGAGCAGAGGAGGCAGCGGGTTCGAGTGAAGGAATGAAGAGGTACGTGGCCGAGAAGAGGGCATGGGACGACGAGGTGATGCGGTCAGACCGGCGGCAGGGTCGCAGTGGCTCAGAAGGAGGTGCAGTGAAAGGTGGAGTGCGGACAGAGAGGTCCAGCCGCAGAGTAGGGTGAGACCGGTGTGGGTATGCCCAGGCTGTGTGGAGTGCTGAAGACTGACCACTATGGTGAGATTCGATTTCAACAATAGGTGGCCTCAGGAAATCCAATTTCAAGTTTTGAGTATTCATAGAGGTCCTAAAGTTTTGAATTATTTTTATTGAATTAAATTTTCTATTTGCAGATGAATAAATATGATCTCTACTGTGAGATTGATGTTGCGGTTTGTATGTTGTTGCTATGTGAGATGAACTATGGTTGGTTTGGTGATGCTGCTATTGTAAGGATTTCTATGAAAATTTCTATGATGCTATTGCTGTAATTCATTTGTTTACATGCGTGAAGGTGCAGATGAGGATGGAGCAGAGGAAGAAATGAGTATTGGTGAGGTTGGAGTAGGAGAGGTATCAGTGAGGATGAAATGTATCGATGAGGATAGATGAATCAGTGAGGATGAGTGGGGGAGTAGTAACAGTGAGTAAAAAATGGCAGTATAACAGTGAGATGGTGAGGTAGAGCCGTATTAGTGAGGAGTAAAGGAAATGGTATCGGTGAGGAAATGAATCGGTGAGGTAAAGTGTATCGGTGAGGATAAGTCTACCAGTGAGGTGAACATTGTATCAGTGAGAATTTGTGTATCGGTGATGTTTTGCGAGTTGGGTAATGGTTAGGTCACCGCTACCGGTGAGGAAGTCACCGATAATGAATAGGACCGTGCGGCCGCCACACCTGCAAACAAACATAACCGGGAAAACTAAATTAATAAAATAATCTAATAAAACTAAAAAAATTAAATTAATTAATTAATAAATTAAATTAAATAGGATGAAATTAATAATTAAAAACACAAAGTTACGAAAATTAAATTAATGAGACTTTCCTTAAAATAATGAATTTATTTGGGTCTAAAATTTATAAACATACATAATTAAAGAAAAAATTAAAATATTTTCAATTACATGCCTAAATTAATTAACCAATTAATTAAAGAACTAATTAAATTAAAGAAAACAATTAAATGAATACAATTAAATTGTTAAAACTAATTAAATTATTAAAAGACTAAAAACAAAAGGAGTTATTTATTTACAATTTAAAGAATAAAGAATTAATTAATTTAATTAATGAATTAATAAACTAACTAGAATGAAAAATAAAAAATAAATAAGTAAAAGTCTAATTCGCATGACTCATTAAATTTTAGAATTATTTAAAATGACACTAAAGAACATTAAAACACATGTTTTAAAAGAAAATTAATTATTTTACACATCAAAGTACAAAAAACACAACAATTATCAATTATTTACTAAAAATAATCATTTTGGTATAAAAAAGTCAATAAACATACACAAAAGATTTGGAAAAGAGTGTTAAAACACTGCCACATCACCGTACATACACCACAACAAAGGAAATAGTGGAAAACATAGCATGAATCTCACGGTAATAAAAAGTGAGATGAAAACCTCTTATCACGTTGCAATCAATCGAGTCATGTGAAAAAAAGTTAATAACCTCCAAATGAATCAAATAATACCATGAATATAAATAGAATAATGATAATATATATCAAATGGAAGTACACAATACACCGCATGAAATAAATATGTGGCGAACAATTGAAATCTCATGGAATTAAAAGTGAGATAAGTAACCCCTTACCTCATTTCCGACTTGACCCGTTCATTCTTTAGTCTTATGAATAATAAACTAAAGTTAATTTATACATTTTTATGAACCTTATTCTATTTTATTATTCCTTTTATATAACTTATAACCATGTTATAAAAAATATGCAATCATTTATGCCAATAATGGTTGTTTTGTCGATATTTGGTACTTGAGTAAAAAAAACCTATAATTACAAGTTATTTATTTGGTAAAAAGTATATCATCTCCAGAATGATATTAATTATTTAGACATCATATATATCATATATATCTAGTATATTTATGTATTTATAATATTACAAAACATTTGGAGATAAGAAATGAAATGCACCGTTCATGGAGAAGGTAAGTCGTACATACACAAGAATGCTACTTTCATTTATATTTCATATTTAATGGAATGAAAACATAATTAAAAATAATTATATTATAATTCCAGAATAATATCACATATAATTTCATTAATTCCATCTTTTATACTTTCCACATATGGAATGAACGAGTCATATCATTTTGAAGGGGCGGTAGTCCGCACTTCCTCAAATTATATTATTGTGTTTAACCATTATGGAAACCATACAGGTATGCTATAAATTAAAAATTATGAAGTATATAGGCAATATAAATATAATATATATCACATATAAATACAATTCCATCATAAAACCATCCATAAGAGGCGGTAGGTGAAGATTGAACAGTCATCGTTTCGTGAGGTAGTAGTTCGTCATCCACATGAACAGTATGTTCATTATCCATTAGACGGAGGTGTGTGTAAGTGTAGTTAGAATACTTATCATAACAATAAGCTAGTATATTGTGGATACTGTTGTAGTTATAAATTAAAGTAATAAAAATATTTTAGGGGGTTGGAGAAGTAAAATAAAATAAAAGAACTTAAGATAAGACGTTACCTTTAAACCAGGGAACTCCCTTTGGTTTGAATTAAAAGTATTTCTTGAAGTGCCTTCTGCCTAAGTTATGGGTTATAAGTGGAATAGGAGGATCATGAGAGATTATTTGGGTAGAGGTTGGATTATCCAAGGGGCTTGAGAGGTGTGACTAATGGGATAGAGGTTAGGACTTTTTATAAAGGGGAGGAGGGGTTCTTTAGGAAAGTTTGAAAATATTACAATATTATATATAGATTTTCTGTTTTGAAAGGTTGAAAACTTATTAAAGATGAAGATAAAATAACTCTTATTAGAAATAAAATCATTCAATAAGAATTCTATCTGTTTTGGATATTATGTTTTTTTTAATTATTAATTATTTAAATCATTCATTAATGAGGTAAACACTACATCAATATTGTGTCATAAATAATTTTATTTATTTGATTTCTAAAAGTTAAAAATAAAATACCATGATGTAATAAATAATATAAGATTTATAAATAATATATATAGACAAATATAACAATTATATAACCACAATTGAAATTATTTTTAATAAAATAATAAATGTTTATGATATTTTTATTTTTACTTTAAATAAAAATTTATTTAAGTCATTATCTTACCCATTCCTTTCAAAGTCCAAAAGTATTACCCAAGTATTGTATTGGCCTTCCATCACTCATCTAATATGGTTAGGACAAGTTTCAAGGAAATTTTATATTATTATAATATTATATTTACCTTTAATTACCATATTTACATTTAACTATGGAAAATAAAAGTCAAATGTTACAATTCACCAAAAATTATTTTCATCTTATTGAACCATATTTTACTTACTGATAACAACCATGTATATCAGATTTTTGAAATACAATTCAGAAAATTGTTAAAATATCATTTAAATAAAAAAGATGGTTTTTAACTATTACTAAGTGTTTTCACCATTCAACAAAAATTGAAGGTTTATAGAAAACTAAAAAGAAATTAAGCCTAATAAATATTTGATATTAAGAATTAAAAAACTATTTCTATATTACCAAATTCAAAAAATAGAATTTGACTTAATTAATTTGGAATTCATCCCCATTTCCAAAACAAAAAAATGGTTTTTTAGAAATAATAACTATTAAAATATTGACAATTGTTTATATCCAATTTCAATGTGAAATTACTTTCAAGGAGAATAATTGGATTAAATGGTAAAAATATAATATAATTTCAGTTTAAAACCATTTAGAATGAAAATCTAACCATATAAATAAATTAGATTAAAAGGCTGTTTTGAATTTAAATGCTATATATTTCAGAGTTCATTAAAAATGGACATTATCAAAAAAAATACAAAAATTTACCCAATGTAAAATTTGATGTCCCGATTTTAAATAATAATTCTATTTTGTCAAATATAACATATAAATGTGACCAAAACTATATTTAATGATGGGTAGAAATCAGAAGTCAGCAAATCTACCTTTTACAGAATATTATAGTATTTATTATTCAAATTACATTCATTCACATTTTGAGCCTCTAAATTTTATTGGATAAATGTAAAAACATTTAAGTAATTTGTATAATCATGTTTTAGTTAGTTATGTTCATTACCGTCATTACAACAGTTAGGCGTTAACTACCATTTAATATAGTAATATATTATTATTTTTAATTATGATTATGTGTTGTGTGTAACATAAGACTTCAAAGAAACCCATTTTTTTTGTTTCAGGTACGCCATTTAATATATCATCCCATTCAAAAAAAAATTAATTCAAAAATATTAATAAATATGAAAATTTCATATTCATTATTTACATAGGATAACTACAATTGGTATTTGTAGAATACCATAATGTATTGTTTGAAGAGAAGAATTATAGAAATGTTTTGGAGCATGAATTTTTTGATATAATAGTTTCAAATAATGTTACTACTATAGGATAAGAGGTTCTATTTTATAAGTTATGGGGGGGGGGACACACATAGAATTTCATAAAATATTTCAATAATATAACGAAAATTTATTAGGAAAGTGGGACCAAATGAATTGTATTTTATATTATAAAAAATATAATATTTCTATATATTTAACCAATAATAATTTTATACATTTTTGTGGCAATACAAACATTCTCTCTTGGTATGACCCTTAGTAATATTGATTATACTCTAACTGAGGTCAAATAATTTACTGTATAAAAAATTCGGTATGAAAAAACATTATGTTGAACCGATTTGAATATATTATTTATTTTTATTTCAATTATGGAATCCATTTTAATATATTAAATTTATATAAGTGTCTATTTTAATTCCAAATAACCTTGAAACCCAAAATGAAAACCTATTTTAAAATAAATAATCTCTAAGCATAAACCGTAATTTACTAAATTTTAATTCCATAAAAAAACATATACATATTGTTCAAATACATAATTTTT
This sequence comes from Viscum album, assembly GCA_963277665.1. Taxonomy (NCBI): domain Eukaryota; kingdom Viridiplantae; phylum Streptophyta; class Magnoliopsida; order Santalales; family Viscaceae; genus Viscum; species Viscum album. The sequence goes on from OY728130.1 coordinate 1,180,544,813, forward strand.
TATATAATATATAAATATAATTAAAACCTTTAACAAGTAGAGATTAATATAATATATTGTGATAAAAAAATTTTGTGAATAAAACTATATTTTAGAAGAAAATGGTTTTACGCCGAAAAATCATATTATAGAAAAATCATGTTTGATGAGGAATATTATATAATTATTAAATTATTTCTTCTTAGATAATTATTATTTTATATTTATATAAAATTTTAAAAATATAGGAACTTTTATTTGAAAATAATTAATAGATTATTACAAAAATCATAGTTATTAATTATTCAGTGAAAAATAAATATTTTCAGAAAACATGTTAAAAATTTTCCAAAATAAAATATTAACTATTAATTTAAAAAATTTGTTTCCATTAAAATAAATAAAATTTGATAAAAAATTTAGTAACTAATTATAATTTTTTTTGTATAATAAAAGAAACAAAATACTGATGAAAAGAGACTCTTGGTGCATAAAATGATTTTATTAAACATTGACTTTTTATATTTTATAAATTAATACTTCAATTTGGTTTATCTAAAGAAATTATAAATATTTTTTATTTCTGTGGTCATTACAATTCATACCTAACAATTTAGTATCTATCTTATAATAGTTTTCTATATCATTGTTCATATAGATCTGAGTTTGTGTGTAATGAATGCTTCTGAATTATGAAATTAGATTTAAAGAAAATATAATTCTAAAATCCCTGGGAGTGATCAGGTGTGATGTGTAGCTTGTAATTATTTTATGTTTAATATGAAAATATATGAGGTGAATAATGTAACAAATAACATGAACAATGAAATAAAAAATTGGTTAAAATATAAATTCAAAATTCCAAATATAATCAATATAAATACACGTTAAATCTAATCATTTACTAAATTCGAATCCAAAAATTACATTAAATAAATATGTTTTTCTGGTCAACATCAATGTTTTTTAGAAAAATTAATTGATAAATTATAGTTGGTTATTTAATATTTCTTACATGCCTCTAAAAAAATATTTATTCTCATACATATCTGTATTCGATGACATGATATCTCTAGGAAAAATTGTAATAAATTTCGAAAGGATGAAAATAGATAATTCAAACCCTGATAATTCAATTTTAACCTCATTTATTGCAATATATTTATAAATTTTTACTACTCAACATTTAAAAATTTTATGATCCCCATATTAAAGTAAATTAATTATACTGATTTAATGTATACACTACTAGAATTAATGGTTTTTGTGATGGGTAATTTGTGACGGGATCTCGTCACAAATATACTTTAGCGACGGGGCCCCGTTGCAAATAGCCCGTTGCACAAAACACCGTCGTAAAAAATATTATTTACGACGGGCCTGTCGAAAATAATATTTTTTGCGATGGGAAACATCACCATTTCAAATAAGTCTCTGATTATATACATTATATATATAATCTCTTTTGTGACAGGACCGTCACAACATCTTTTTTTCGACGAGCCCATAATCTAATCGCAAATGATTTTTGAAAATATTTTTTTAGACTATTTGGGATGGGCCTGTTGCAAATACTATTTGCGATGGGCCCGTAATCCCGTCGCAGATACCTTTTTTATGAAAACATTATTTAGACTATTTGTGACGGGATCCTGCCACAATAGATCCCGTTGCAAATAATAAATAGATTTTAAGAAAATAAATTTAATAAAATTATAATTATTTAAAAATTAATTTTAAAATTATTAAAATAAAAAAATAAAAAAAACTAAAATTCTCAATATTCAAAAAAAATATAAAAAATCATAAAATATTATTATGATTATTGAAAAATTAATTTTAATATTATAAAAATCATAAAAAAATTAAATATATTAAAATTCTCAATATACACAAAAAAATATAAAAAAATCATAAAAAATTATTATGATTATAGAAAAATTAATTTTAATTTTATTAAAATAATAAAAATATATATATATTAAAATTCTCAATATTCAATGAAAAGTATAAAAAATCATAAAATATTATTATTATTATTAATATTATTATTATTATTAGTAAAATAATCATATATTAAAAAATATAATACTGAAAAAATATATTTAATAAAATTATGATTAATGAAACAATATTATTAAAATTATTAAAATAATAAAAAAAATATTAACATTCTCAATATTCACATAATCAAATCATAAAATATTAAAAATTAAATTATGTAATAATTGCACTGATATAAAATACAGAAATTGTAAATATTTAATATTTAAACAAATTTAAAATCCAATTTTTTGACATAAAAATCACTAGGGGGTCTTCTTCTGGAGGCGGTGGAGGAGCTGAAGGAGCTAGTGTAGGAAACTCCATCCCTAATCTACGAGTTAGATGGCGCATGTACTCCATCTACTCATGATGCTACTGCTGCCATCGAAGCATCTCCTCCTCATGCTTCTGCTGCTGCTGCTGCCATCAACGCATCTCCCCCTCCTACTGTTGCTGCACTACATCTACAAACTCTCTATACGGTAATTATGAGTATAGAACTGCTCCTAATACTATGAGCCAGAAGATGATGCCTCTCCATGAGCTCATCTAGAGCTTGACGCCGACATCGCAGCAGTACTATTATAAGTACCAGGTGCCAAATGAGAGCCGATACCAACTACTCGGCCCTTTTGAAATCCATACTGAGTCTCCTGCATCCATGTCTCCTTGTCAAAATGGTGGGCATTGGTCTGATCAGTCACCTTGTCCTGACCCTCATCCTATGTCTGGGAAGTCGTAGCCTTATTTGACTCCTTCAATTCTAATTTGAAATTAAAAATGGGAAAATATTATATGCAGTTAATTGTCAAACTGAAAGAATAAGTCTAACCACAATCTGATGCTGGAAATCCCCTCTAATTTCTCCGGTTGCTGGATCATTGTACATCCTCTGATAAACATCATACTTTGTAATATCGAGATGATCGACTGCCTATATGAATATAAAATAAACTATTTATATTTGAAGTTATATTAAATATTTTTAAAAATACCTACCAGATGCACTCTATGCATACTGAATGTATGACTACCTGCTCAATGTGTCACCTCCTATCTCCCCAAGTTCTGCTGACCCAATGAAGACATCCTCTGAAATCCACCACCCAACCACCGTGCACATAATCAATCACAAACCTGAGTTGAAATATACTCTGGTCAGTTGTCTTTACACAACTCATCAAAGATTGTCGCTCATGATTTCTTAGTGGCTGTCTTTCTCAAATTGTGCAAAAACTGACGCAAACGATCATTCATAGCCACCTCCCATACTGGATGGGTATCGTCACGCATGCTATCATCCATGGGATACCATAAACCATACATATAATTTATAATATCAAGTTATTAATAAAATAAATTTCAAAATAAATATTATTTATTTACGTACCAGACAATGATTGTACATGTCAAGCTACACATCAATGGGAATTTGTTCCCATGTGGTCCATGGCTGAGAAAAATAATTGCACAAGATAGCGATCCCCTGTCCTACAACTACATGTGAAAAACTATGAAAAAAGAATATATAATCAAACAATTATTATATATATATAAATAAATTAATTAAATCTAACTAAAATATACAGGTTACCATACCCCCATGTGCGTGGATCGAAGCCAAGATGTGAACATCGCTCAAGGATAGGTTCAGGAATCATTAGTTGTTCAAGACCCCCCCCCCCCCCCCCCACGTGCCTCCTATACCACCAGTAGGCTGAGGGTCAGATGATACCACATCCCCCTCATGCAAAGGTTGCTCAACCTCCCCTAACTCATGCAATAGATCAGATTCCATCTGAAACACAAAATGATTTTTATTAATAGATAGTTGAAAATAACTATTATATATGTATATATATATTATTTATTATGATAACTAGATTTTAACTATGCCAATGTTCACCTTCATCATCATCATCATATCTTATTATGTCAATGTCTTCATATTCCTCCTCGGTATCATCAATATCCATATAGGTTTCACTTTAATCATCCCTAGTCATTTCTATTTCATTTGTAACATCATTAACATCTTTTTCATCGTGTTCCCTTATTTGTAGGGTGTCCTCATCTATATTCAGGTTTCTTTGTGGAAAATATTTATTTTGAGTAGTCTCTTGAAGAATTTCAATTTCTTTCACTTCAGCGGAACCTCATTCAGTTTGAGTAAATTGATTTTCCCGAGATTTCATTTTTATTATGCTCCACCAATCACCCAGGTCTCTTCAAGTAGCACATTACATTGCATCATAAATTTTATGTGCCAGTTGAGCCAGTAAAAATGGTTCATTTACTGCAAGAATAAATTTATATTTAATATTGACGATTCCATGTGTCAGATGACCATGCAAGACTCTCTCAATATCCAACCACCAAAATTTAAAAATCATTATTCAATTTTGTCGAAGATAACATAGCTCAATAATTTCATACAGAATGCCGTGAAATTCAACTTCAGTTTCTCTATGATGCGATTCTCTTATACAAACTCCTCTGTTCACTATTTTTTTATTCCCTATATGCACGTCTATGAAATCTAAAACCATTAAGCTCATATGAATTATATAATTAAATCATTTTTGAAGTTGGGTTTCTTAATATACACAGTCGCTTATCAATTTTATCCGAATTTTGAGACACCTGAAAATCTGTAAAACAATTATCAATACAATAAATTGTAAAATTAATTGATATTAAACCATCAATATTTTATGTAACCTTCTTTTGAAACCATTGAGAATTTTTTTCCCTGAGATTTTCAAGAGTAGCTAGTGTAATTGGTGGAACATGTTTCTTGATATGATTATCATATAACATAAAAATAAAATATGTTTACATATTGTAACAGAAATTATAGAATTAGTGATAGAAGCACTCACAGTACAAATGAATTCCACCGAAGCCAGGATTTGGCTGATTAAAAACTGGTAAATGATTCTCTATTTCATCATTATCATTTCCCTCATTCTACCCCATGCAGTTTTGTTTTAATGGATATTCATATTCAAAATAGTGAGAGTAGAAAATAGAAATTTCATATTGAAAATAATCTTTAACAATTGAGCCTTCAACTAAGGCTTTATTAGGTACTTTTTTCATCAATTTCTCAATGCATCTCTTGATTGGGTACATCCATCGAAACTATACTGGACCTCGACATTTAGCTTCATTTGGAAAATGTAATATCATATGTTACATTGATTCAATGAAATCAGGTGGAAATATTTATTCCAGTTTACATATAATTACAGCAACATCTTCTTCTAGTTTTCATAGTGCATCGTAGTCAGTTGTCACTGCACAAATGTCTCGAAAAAAATATGATATGTCTGTAATTGAGTCCCAAATCATATAATTCAAAAAACATTTGAATCCAATGGTCATAATTCTTTCGATTATAACATGACAATCATGACATTGTAACCCAGTAATATGACCATTCTTAACACATTTTCCCAAATTGTAAGCATAGCCATATGGAAGTATCAACTCTAAAATCCACTGACAAAATAATAAACGACTCTCTTTGGAAAATGTATAATCTAATTTTGGCTTCATTAACCTCTGTGATCTGACATTTTCAAATAGTTCATGTTTTGGTTTCCTGAAAATTTGGGAAATATCTAATCGTGCTTTTACAATATCTTTGATCTTACCTGGTGTATCCAAAACTGTATGAAATAAATTATCAAAACAGTTCTTCTCAATGTCTATAACATCCGACATGTGGTGGACCAACAAATCAGAACAATATGGAAGATCCCAAAAAATGCTTCGTTTTATGCAATTTTGTTCTTTCCCAAAGCCATGATTTTTCTGATGGTTTACTATTGGCCCAAATGTGATGGGAGGTAATGAAAATACAACTGATTTTAACTCTGTACCTAATATCATTTTAGGAGGTTCATCCCTGTCAATCGTGCCTTTTCTAAAATGAGATTTGTTCCTTTAAAATGGATGATCTGTTTGAAGAAATATGTGTTGACATTCAAAATAACTAGGTATTTTTCCATTGACGAGCATAAAAGATTTTTTGTCTTTCATACAGTAAGTACATGATTACAGACCGTGTGTACTCCATCCAGATAACATTCCATATGCCGTAAAGTCACTAATCGTCCACATTAGTGTAGCTTTTGATGTGAAATTTTGTTTCACAGCAAAATCATATGTACTAACATTATTACTCCACAATGCATTTAATTAATCAATCAATGGTTTCAAATAAACATCAATATTATTTTTTGGATGTCCTGGCATTAATGAGGTCAAAAAGATATAGGGCTCCTTCATCAACATCCATGAAGGAAGATTGTACGAAGTTATAAAGACATCCCAACCTGAATAATGACTACCATAAGAACCAAACTGAGAGAAACCGTTAGTAGAAAGACCCAATAGCACGTTTGGGGCTTCTAAAGAAAAAGACGGATGTAGACAATCAAAATGATTCCATGAATCACCATCAGATGGATGATTCAGTCTTCTACCGGTTGAAATATTGGTTTTGTTCCGTGACATCATTGACTCTATGTTATGAGACATAAATAAACATTGCATCCTGGGTGTAAGGGGGAAATATCTCTACTATTTTGCAGGAATCGATCCAGACATCCCTGGTTGTGCTTCATTATACCTCGATTGTGAACATGTTTGACAACTATCCAACAACTCATTTTCACCAGAGTATAAGATGAAATAATTTTCACATGCATGAATATTTCGATAACTAACGCCTATATTTCTAACCAAACTCTTTCTCTCATAGTATTTTGTAGGTAGCACATTTCCTTCAGGTAACAGTGATTTATCCAAAGAAAATATCTGATCAAAACAATTGAATGACATTGCAATATCTGATCTAATAGCCATAAATTTTACAACCGCTTATAATATTCTTATCTTGATACCAGGATATAGTGAATCTTCAGCAGACCTCAACAACTCATAATATTCAGATGGTGCCAACTTAGGAGTTATGTCAATATCATCGTGAGTTTCAGTTTGTTGAACAGATGAACCTGCAACATCATGTACTAAATTTTGGAACTATGATGGATCCAGAATCAAGTTATTAGTATATTCTCTGGAACTGTGTTCACCATGTTGATACCAAAAAAAATTATCTGGTTGAAAACCAAACTGCAATATATGTCCCCCAACCATGCCAAATGTGACAATCGTTCTCAATGCACCTTTTTTACAAGGACAATTAATTATGACATATGAAAACATATTATCATTTTGATAATAAAAATTCTAAGAAACATTCAACACCCTCAATATATACAAGATTTAATCCCAAACCATTGTGATTTCCACACTGATTTATCTAAGCGCGATCATCTAATAATGACTAATTTCGACTTCCTTATTCTATATTTTTCTACAAAATATAAAATCATCACGTTTTTTGAATATTTTGAAATTATAAACATCCTATCGGAAAAAGAAGCTAAATAATTACTGATACTTATTAATATTTACCATTAATAAAAGGCGACATAGTTTTCAGTGGATTGACGACTCCTCTTTTGTTCGACGGCTCATTTACATTCATCTTTCTCAAACTGAAATCACAATGAAGAATATGGTCATAGGTATGCATATTAATTCTCATATGCTCGAGAATGAATATTCATAGCTCCGACCAGATTCTTTATTGTGATTTCTGTGTGAGAAATATGCATGCAAATGAGCCGTCGGACAAAAGAACCCCCTTTTCGTCGAAGAATCGTCTTCTTCCAACTGTCACTGAATGGAAACATTAAAAAAATTATGATCCTATGAATGTATATCCAATCTCATGTATACGAGATTGTATATGACAATGTAGGAGCACATTTTTCATATTTTTTTGAGTCGGTGATAGTTGAAAGGAGAAAAGTCATTGAGAAAAATAAGTGAAATCAATCCACTGGAAATTGTGCCAGGTTCTTGGAATATATTAAAATTTATTAAAATTTATTAAAATTTATTTCTAACTATTCCTAACTAATTATTACTATTTAATAATATTTATTTATAATTATTACTAATTTATAAATACGTAGAAATACTTAGAAAAATAAAAACTGCTTGAATAATGAAATGAAATTTGGTAATCATCGTTGTGGATATGATTACAAATTTTCACATCATTATCCAAGTAGTCTTCGTTTACTAATTATAATTATATCTAATTATTAATAATAATAAAATTATATTATCAATATATATGAATAAATAATATTAATATTATTAAAATAATAAAAAATTTATAAAATATTAAAATTATCAATATTCGCAACATGAATTTCTCTATTCTTAACATGTTCAAATCAAAAAGGGGCACCAATTGTCAGGTCATGTGCAATAAAAAGATTTTGTCAGCCTTGTCCAATGTAAACTCCATAATTGTCTTTGAATGGTTGATCACCTTGCAAGTAGTGTTACAATGGGACATCCAAAGTAATTTCGTTCTTGTCTCTAAGATTCATCTCGCTCCCTTAACATAGGTCATTCTTCCTTAAAAATTTGAGGGGGCCTCAGTATCTTTCCCTTAAATTTTGAAGGATGAATGGTCTATTTAAAAGGGTCTTGTGAGATAATTTATATATATGAGAAGGGTATGACTTGTGTTGTCCTAGAAATGCTACATGTAAGGCAATCAACCAAGAAAGGACAAATATATCTAATTATATTTAATGATTACTAATTATGACTAATTATGACTAATTAAGACTAATTATTACTAATTATAACTATGAATAATTATGACTAATTATTACAAATTATAACTAATTATTACTAATTATTAGTAATTATATCTAATTATATCTAGTTATATCTAATTATTACTAATTATATCTAATTGTATCAAATTATATATATTTATATCTAATTATTACTAATTATATCTAATTATTACTAATTGTAACTAATTATATCTAATTATTAATAATTACTACTAATTATTACTAATTATTACAAATGTTTCCTAATTATTTCTAATTATATATAATTATATCTATTTATTACTAATTATTACTAATTATATCTAATTATATATAATTATATATAATTATTACTAATTATTACTAATTATTACTATTTATTACTATTTATTACTATTTATTACTAATTATATCTAATTATATCTAATTATTACTATTTATTTATAATTTTTTCTAATTATAAGTATTTATTAGTAATTTTTAGTATTTATTAGTAATTATAAATAATTATTACTAATTATTACTAATTATTGCTATTTATTCATAATTATTGCTAGTTATTACTAATTGTTGGTAAATATTACTCATTTTTGCTGAATATTACTCATTATTGCTGAATATTACAAATTATTATTATTTATTCCTTATTATTACTAATTATTTTTATTTATAACTAATTATTACTATTTATTACTAACTATTACTATTTATTACTAACTATTACTTTTTATAACTATGTATTACTATTTATTAATATTTTTTACTGTTTCATACTATTTATTACTATTTTTTACTATTTTTTACTATTTCATACTTTTTAAAACAATTTATTACAATTTATTACTAATTATTTCAATTTATTCATTTTTATTACTAATTATTCTTACTTATTGCTAATTATTGTTTTTTATTTCTAATAATTTCTAATTAGTTCAAATTATTACTAATTATTCCTAATTATTGAAAATTATTACAATTTATTCTTATTTAGTGCTAATTATTGCTAATTATTGCTAATTATTGCTAATTATTGATAATTATTTCTAATTATTTCTAATTACTGCTAATTATTGCTAATTTTTTCTAATTATTAGTATTTATTAGTAATTATTACTAATTATTACTAATTATATGTAATTATTAATAATTATTGCTAATTATTAATTATTATTGCTAATTGTTGCTAATTGTTGCTAATTATTACTAATTATTACTATATATTTCTATTTATTGCTAAATATTACTAAATATTAGTACTTATTCCAAATTATTACTAACTATTTATCTTTATTACTAATTATTCATAATTAATACTAATTATTCCTAATTATTAGAAATTATTCCTATTTATTAATATTTATTTCTATTTATTACTAATTATTTATATTAATTGCTAATTATTTCTAATTATTCCTAATTATTGCTATTTATTCCTAAATAATGCTAATTATTGATAATTATTTCTAATTATTGCTAATTATTTCAAATTATTGATAATTACTTCTAATCATTTCTAATTATTAATATTTATTCCTAATTATTGCTAATTATTTCTAATTATTTCGAATTATTCCTAATTATTGTAATTTATTACTAATTATTAGTATTTATTGCTAATTATTAAATTTATTAGTAGATATTACTAGTTATAAGTATTTATTACAATTTATTACAATTTATTACTAATTATGACAATTTATTACTAATTAGTAAAATTTATTACTAGTTATTTCAATTTATTACAAATTATTTTTAATTATTACAAATTTTTACTAATTATTTGTAATTATTGCTAATTATTACTAATTATTTCTAATTATTCATAATTATTGCTAATTATTTCTAATTATTGCTAATTATTGCTAATTATTTCTAATTATTAGTATGTATTAGTAATTATATGTATTTATTTCTTAATTATTTGTAATTATTCATAATTATTACCAATTATTCCTAATTTTTACTAATTATTCCTATTTATTAATATTAATTTCTATTTATTACTAATTCTAGCTATTTATGGATAATTATTGCTATTTATTTAAATTTTTTGCTAATTATTTTTAATTATTCCTAATTATTGCTAATTATTGCTATTTATTTCTATTTATTGCTAATTATTTCTAATTATTTATAATTATTGCTAATTATTAGTATTTATTAGTAATTATCAGTAATTATTAGTATTTATTACTAATTATTACAATTTATTACTATTTATTACTATTTATTACAAAATATTACAAAATATTACTAATTATTATTAATTATTTCTAAATATTATTTATTATTCCTAATTATTACTAATTATTCTTAATTATTACTAATTATTGCTATTTATTACTAAATATTTCTATTTTTTTCTATTTATTGCCATTTATAACTAATTATTGCTAATTATTGCTAATTATTTCTAATTATTGCTCATTATTGCTCATTATTTCTAATTATAGCTAATTATTCCTAATTATTCCTAATTATTCCTAATTATCGCTAATTATTGCTAATTATTGCTATTTAAATCTAATTATTTTTAATTATTTCTAATTGTTGCTAATTATTCCTAATTATTAGTATTTATTGCTAATTATTAGTATTTATTAGTAATTATTAGTAAATATTAGTAATTATTAGTATTCGTTACTAATTATTACAATTTATTACTAATTATTATTAATTGTTGCTATTTATTTCTAATTATAACTAATTATTGCTAATTATTGCTAATTATTGCTAATTATTCATAATTATTAATAGTTATTCCTAATTATTCCTAATTATTACCAATTATTCCTAATTATTACTTATTATTCCTATTTATTACTATTTATAAATATTTATTACAAATAATTATTAATTACTACAAATTAATTATATATGATACTAATTATCGTTAATAATTAATAATTACTTCTAAATATTAAAAAATAATACAAAAAATTTCAATTTATTAGTACAAATAAATACTAATGACATAACAATATAAATTTAATTTAATTGCAACTATTCAAAAATAAAAAAATTAACATAAAAAATGAAATAAATAATAAATTAAAAAAAACATAAATACCTTTAAGACTGATTTTCTATTAATGCATACAGCTTCACCACTTCATCGTGAACAAAAATTTAAACTTATAAACATTCTCTCTCTAAAATCAGAGTTTAGAGAGATACATGATATAAAATTTGAGAGGAATGCGAGGAAAAACGGATGTGGTTATATATAGTTTAGATTATTTGCGATGTGATTATTTGCGACAGGCTACTCATTGCATATATTATCTTTTGCAACGGGACCCGTCGCAAATACCTACGCCCACATTAATTACTGTCAGTGTTTAAAAAGTTATTTGTGACGGGACCTGTTGTAAATAGTCCCTGCTGACACACCTTTTGCGACGAAACAACATCCCATCGCAAAAGGCCATAAACCACCACCAGTTATTTGTGATGGGCCCGGTCGCAAATATTTAACTATTTGCGACTGCGGGATCACACTGTCGCAAATAACCTTCGTGCGGTTTGGAGCGCTATCTGCGCCAAACTATTTGGGATGGGAGATGAAATCCCATCGCAGATAGTTGGTTATTTGTGATGGGTCGTTAACCCGATCGTACATAACCTCTTGGACGAACCTTTTGCGACGAGATTTATTCCTGTCACAAAAGGCCTTCACAAAAATCCATTTTCCAATAGTGAGGGAATATATTTTTCAAAATACAATTCACTATATTGGAATAATTTAATTTAAAATTATATCCACATAACATGATGAAAAATAATTTTTAGGACAATATATTTTTAAGAATAAAATTTATTTTGACTGAATTTAAATAAAATAATTATTCTAATGAAAGGTATTGTATAATTTTTATTCATAATGATATAACTAAATTTAAAATAAAAAATCCAAAACATAATATGAATTTGTAAATATTTGAAGAGAGATGATAATTTTCTATAAAAATCAAAATTATCCATTATTCATTCAAATAATAAAATATTTTTGAAAATTAAAAGAAATGACTACCAATATAATTTTCACATGATGATTTTAGAAATGATATCTTATTTAAAAATAATAATTTTAAAATTTAGACATGATGATTTAAAATAAAACCTCATAATTCATGAATACCCATTTTGAATAGAAATATTTTTTTTTCATTTGAATGAAAAAGTACATAACAACTTTTTGATGAAAATAAATTTATAAAATATAATAGATGAATAATAATAATACATGAAAGTGATTTATTTTAAAATTACATTGGTTTTTTTCAGTCTAGACCACTTTTTGAAATTCATTTGTCTCAATTTTATTTAATAATTATGAATGTGAAGATATCTTCCCCCCATATAATTTTAGGATTCTCATTTTTATTTTTATATCAAATGAGATTCCAAAAAAATCAACATTTTAAATCAATTTATTTTATCATAAATTCTCTCTATGTTCAAAATTATATGTTGTCTATACCACCTATTTTTTTATTTCAGATGAATGACTCCATGGATCAAAACATAAGATGCATCTGATACATATGTTCTTAAATATGAAATTTGGAATACATCATGTACATAAGATAAATATAAATGCAACTCCACTTTTTAAGAAACTAATCCCATATTATACATAATTTTATATGGTCCAATAAATTATGGACATACATATCTATGATTACCAAAATTCATAATATTTTCCCCAAATTAACAAAAACATTATCGCCTACCTCAAAAGATATATCTTTCATTCGATTAACTACAATTTTTTTACTTCATTGTGTCGTCCTAATGTATTATTTATTCACACTCCCATTGTCAACAATTTATTCTACCAATTTTTTCACAATATCTTTATTTAACCAACTTCATCCTAACAAGATGGATTTTGACATCATTTTTCATATAAATTCTCAAAAGCATACATCTATATACTGTAATGAAATATTTTATTATAATAAGTCTCAAAAAAAAATATGATATAGGTCCAAACAACCCTGAAAATTGAATGAACAATGAAAATGTGTATCCCCCAATGTCTGAATTTTTTTCTCACACAATCCATCATATTGAATGGATATTTTTTGTAATAAAATTTATTTATGTACTTAATGAATTCTAAATTCATTTCTGAAAATTTAAGGTCTGTCTAGGAACAAAATCAGATAAAATTATTATTTGGGATCCATGTAATCTAATTGTCTATTTAACATTACATTTAGAAATAAGATACTAAGATATATTTTCTTGAATGGAAAGAAAATGAATATTTTTTTAAATTGATCAACAAGTAAAAAAATTACATTTTTAATTCAAGATCAATTTGTAAATAAAACAATTAAATCAATTGATATATTATCCCATTTCCATTTTCATATTTGACATGTTTTTATAAACCCCTTTAGTTATTATCATTCCACATTAACAAGTTGAAAAGTAAAATATTTCATAGTAAAAGAATCAGTATCTGTATTCATTTATTCATAGAATAAATATTCATAAAGGTGTACATACATTTTTGGCTGAGTGTATGAATTTAAAATGTAGAGATTTGGGTCTCAAATAATAGATCATTTATCAAATTGGGGTCACATGAAATAGATATAGTTGGTTTTGCACAATGACAATCGATGATAATTCTCCTAATCCCTAGAGAGATCCATCTCATAGAAGGCACCCATGAATGGGGTGAGATATTCCTCCACCTCACACTCTAAATTCAAGATAGATCAATGAGAATTCACTGAAATCTATTCTTGATGTGATCAATGGTGAATGACTCAAGCGATATGATCTGTCATGCTAACACCTGGGGATTCATATGGTTCCATTAGACGACTATTGGAATAATTGTGCATCAGCAATTAAGAGAATATTCTATTGATTCATAAAATGAAAACGTGTAGAATTTATATATATTGTCAGAACCTTCAAGGAAGAAAGAATTCCCAAAAGGTAATTCATTAATTGATTAAATTAATTATAAATAAAATGTGATAATCCTTGATATTTTTTTAGGGTTTCATCCATTTTTGGTTTTCATTGATTCAATTCAATGGATCAAGTTGTTTATATTCAGGTGGATCATGGATTGATTAACAATCATGAAAAATGAATTGTTCAGCAAGAACCATCACATGTTTCTTCTACCCTCATAACTGTTAAAGTATATATACCATTGAAAATAATTTATGCATATCAGAGTGTACTTGTATCAATTAATGATGTTTTGGAATGGAAGCCATTACCAGGAGTCCAAACATGTCGTGTATTTACATTATCTTATACGTGATAAAGCGATACCAACCAATTTTTTTCTTAGTAACCTTGTCTGTGATTAATCTATTATTCATTAATTTAATAGACCAAACCTCTCACGTCCATTTATTTGTGAATATTATGTGTTTGGGATATCTGGGAAGAAATAGTACCGCATATAAAGTGTTTTCCAAACCACCATTCTATCCAATGGTGAGTCAGTATCGTCAGGTTGCATTGGTGGGTCACGTCAGTGACTCACTATCGGTTGCTTGCATAGGTGGGTTATTTTGGTGGCTCACATCAGTTGATGACATTGGTAGTTGGTGTTTAAAGGTGGTGTCGGTAGGTGGTGTCCGTAGGTGGAATCAGTGGGTGGCGTGATGAGTGGTCAGTGAGCTAGGAACCAGTTTCTAGTTTCTGGGAGTGGTGTTGGAGAGTGGAATTAGTGATTCCGGAATCTGTAGGTCGCATCGATGCCTTTCTATCAGTGACTCACCAAATGGTTTGTCAAAATTCTGGATTTCTCTAGTTTTTCTAGTTCGGACACTTTGATGTTTCCTATGATGTTAAATGAGTTAAATTATATATTTATGTTTTTCAGAATCTATTTTAAAGAATATAAATCATAAATGTAGTTTCTTAATTTCCTTGAGACTTTTAACATTCAAACATCTTGGTTTTGATCAGGATCTGGCTATAGTGGATTTTAAAAGAGATTCCATCGTTGATATAGGATTTGGACTTTCTAATTATAAGATCCTTTATGCCTTATTATATTTCTCTTTAAATTTCATCGTACCCAGCATCCAAGAACATTTCTTACCCGACTAATCATGCATCTGTGTTTCACCCCTGGATTGTGTCTTCTTAGAGTTTCCTTCTACAACATGCACTACCCCCAGTTTTAGAATAATGATGTGTTTATTATCTTATGTTATTAATTTTAGGTATTCCTTTACCTATATTTTAATTTTGTATCATGAGTGACGGGTATAATGATGTCTACAAGTGAATAATATTGGATTTATTTTTCCATGAAGTCATAAAAGAGTTGATTAATAATATAATGACAATGATAACCATGCATTTTAAATTAGTAATAAATGAGTGGTGTAGAATATGAAGATGATGCTCATTTTGTTTTATCCATTATCTTTGATCCATGTTTTGTTTTATTTTGGCTATATTCAATCTGTAAATCATGAAAATTGTTAGGTTTTCTTGCTCAAGGTTGATTATTTACACTTTTTGTTGATCCCCTATTTTACTATTATAATTGTGATATTGTTTAACCATGTAAATAAAGTAAACTAAATGGATTCCCTTGGATTAAAAAGATTCTCCGATCGCTCCTAAATTATCAAATGGAATTAAATAATTATTGTTCATTAAATATAAATTCACCATGATCTGTTGGTGTGGTTCAATGATGTGTGTGGTTCATTCTATTTTATTCCTTATGGAGGTTATGAGGTGTTGTAGATATGAGTGTTTCATTCTTTATGATGTGGTACATGTTGTGAAATGAAGTCTCATGTTGATAGATTGACTTTTTGTGGAATAGATGGCTATAGTTTGAGCAGTGTGGCTAAAGGTTTGAGTTTTTTTATGATTATGTTACTGGGTGTGATGGGTGTGGTGATGTTATATAGAAGGGCATTCAGGTTTGTTATGATGAGTTGTGTTTCAAGGTTTGACTATAAGTTTGGGGTTTTCTTGTCGAGTGAAAGGATAGGGAAGAATGAATTTGAAGAATTATAATTGAAGTGCTTGGATTGGGTTCTAAGTTTGAAGAAGGTGTGATGTCGAGAGTATTATAAAAAATTTCTTCTTCTGATTGGCTTGGTTGTGTGGATGGTTGTGTTTTTTGTTTGTTAGTTTCCCCGGCATGGATGGGAACACTAGTAAATGATTATTAATGTTGAAATTATTGGTAGTTATGTATCTTTATTTTATCTACTTTGGAATTGACCATTATTCATCAAGATATGTGAATATTAGAGATACCAAAAAAGGTAGTTTTGTTTTATGTTTGTTGTTTGGAACCCCATAGGTTAAGCTTATTGTTTTCTACCTATATATACATATGTGTGTGTGTGTATTTCCTTGTGAATTCTGTACACACCCCACCCATGTTGAGAACTATGTGATGAACACCCCCATTGTTATGTGGGAGGGTGTCTATCCCAAATATCTCAGTGGGAGGATGGATGGTTGGCCTCCTTCTCTTACCTACTCCCTCTTCTAGGTGGTGATATCCCAATACACTCTTGGAATGTTGTGGTTTGTGAGGCCTAGGTGTGTACATGATAGTTTTGCTTCCCTGGGTTGTTTGGGATGTGATGTGTTGTAGTTCTAATGTGTACTTGGGATAATATGTGGATGTGAGGTCTAGATGTCTTCGGGAAGGATGAGATGTGGTTGTGAGGCCCATGTGTCTATGAGTAAGATGTGGTGTGGTATGTTCAGAAGTGGTGGGAGTGCCATGACATATGTCGTTAGAGTGTGAGAGTGGCTAATCAATTAGAAAGAGGTGTGTGGTACCCAGTCATTGATGTTCTCTATATTACATTACTTGAATTGTGTTATTTGGATAGAGTTCCTTTGGTGAGTTTTGGGTGGATAGTATACATTGTTAGGTGATTTTGGTTTCTGTTGTTTTCTCAAAATGGAATTAGTGTGAATCTCTATGTTTTCATGAGAGGCTATGGTTTTTTCCTACCAGGTATACATTTTTTCTCACCCTACGTTATATAATTTATTTCCGTTTTCTCGGAGGATTATGTGGACAGTGATGGACTGTCCTAGCTCAAATCGTAATAGTTTTTGTGTCGCTGATTAACTTTACATTTGGTTGTTGATTCAAGGAATTTATTTTTGTTTTCGTATTCATTTTGAATGTGCATGTGGGATGCCTTTACTTTAATTTTATCTATATATATATTTCTTAGAGTTGATTTAGGTTGGTACATATTATCTCTAGATCAAGGTTACTAAAAAAGGGTAATGCCTTCAATTTTCTGGGATTTCGTTACACTTGGTGGTGTTCACTACCCTGGGGACTAGTGGAGGCAGAACTAGTGGTTCATTATTTCTCTTCCATTATTTCTAGCTCATAAGGGGCATATTTGGATGGAGGGGGTCATGATAAAATGGTATCAGAGGCTTATGGATGAGAGATATGTTGTAATTTGGATTTGGGAACAGCTTGTATTTCATGGGTTGGTAGGGAAACAATAATAGGTGATCTTGGTGCATGACATATTTCAGGTAATACATGCTAGGACAAGATATTGTTGGGCCCCATGTGATCTGATGCAAGGACTCTGAACCTACCAAATGACCATGTGAGGCTACACCATTTGTATGTTAGTGACCCTAGGATAGATATATACTTCTAAATGAATTTAATTCAAGTTTTAATTTTGTTTTTTAAAAATATGAAATAAGAAATTAATTTTTTTTAAATATTTAAAATAAATCTTTATTATAATCTCATACTTCTAAGGCTTATGAATTTCTTGTTTATCTTTCAGATATGGAACCTAGTCTTCATCCATGGCTGGCTTAGAGAGTGGAGGGTCAGTAGGCTTATCTGGCCGATCACTAGATGGTTGATCCAACGTAAGAGGAAATCTAGGGGTAGATAGAATTATGTGATTTCTAGATGAATACCATGGAAGTGTACATGGTAAGTGGCTCAGATAGGGAGACGAATAGCTGGATTTAGGATCATGACATCACCTTCAGCCTGATCCAGGCTCTGATGAAGTAATGGGTTCCATTGGTAGTTAGTCAGATGATGGGATTTATGCGTCAGTTGAATATGTTGATCCTAGGGGAGATAAAGAAGGATGAAGTTCTATGGATTGATTTTGATAATAATTTTTCGGAAAAATTCATTTCATTGACAATGAAGGCATTGAAGTGACAACAAAAAATCTCCCACAAAAAGTGAAGTATGTTTGTATGAGAGTTGGGGATTGAGTTCAAGGATATCCTTCACTTCACTCCGGATCTGTTTCTGGATGAGGTGTCTCAGGCGAGACACTTAGAGGAGGCACTTCATCCTTCTCTTCAACACACAGTTACTCACTTCACCAGGCTGACATACCTTGAGGTCTAGATAAAGGTATAGGTATTTGAGAGAATACACTCATAATGAGGTAAACCATGAAAGGGGATCCAACAGTGTTCCTCAAAGGTCAGGTCAACTAGCAGCATGTCTCATGCACTAGGGCCTTCGAGGTTTCTACTTCTAGGGAGTTGACCACAACAGTTTAAATTATGAACTTCTGATCCTAATTAATATCCTATCATAATGGGGAAAGTGTGTTTTATCTATGGAGTTAATGTGTGACTTCATAGTTAGGGTCAAAATCCTTTGAATCTGGTATGGTGGAGGTTGGTTTGTTCAGTGTCTCCCTCAGTAGCAGTTTCCAGCCAGGTCATTTCAACAGCAGGGATAACAGTCTCCAAATCCACCGAGGGGAGATAGAGAAGGTGGAGGTTGACCTCATCATGTTACTCAGGGACCTTGACATAGGTATAATCAAGGAGGATGACATCAATATATGGATAGAGTTGGTGGGAGTGGTCAGTATCATTCCACAAAGCCAGTTGCTCTAGCATGTCTAAAGATCGATCGAGTTACATATAACTTATTCACAACTCATTCTAGTGGTGTGTTTGATTAATGAGATTCAGAGTTCTTTTTTTCACCCATTCGATCCCATGATCTTGTACTATACATAGAGAGGATTTCCATGCCCCTGGTGTTGTGTACAACATTTGGAGGCCAGACCATCTTGTTTGATCTTTTCTAGGGTTGTATACTGTTGTTGATTCCACATTAGTTAGGTGGGGGTTTCATTCTGCTATAGATGTAGCCATACGATGTTATCCATGGAGTCGTCAATTTTTTTCATGCCCGTAGTTATCTGTTAATTCTAGAGAATTGTTGTGTTTTTAGATGTGGATGGAAAACGTGTGGCTTTCATTGGTGAGTATAGTAGTTAGGTGGGAGGTCGACAAGTAGAGCCTCTTCATTCATTTTTGGGTGAGCTTTTAGTAGGATAAATAGATGATGAGAAAATGTAGTCACCCATATTTTTTGTGGAGTTCTTTGATGTTTTCTCTAAAGAGGTTATGAATCTATCCCCATGAAGTGAAATTGAGTTTAGGATAGACTTAAAACATGGTTCTAGTTTAATTACTATGGATACCTATTACATTTCACCTTCTGAGTTATGTTAGCTTCAGATTTAGATCAATGATTTGATGAAGAAGAGATTTATCCAGCATAGTGTGTCTCCGAGGGGTGATCTGGTCTTTTCACAAAAAGCTAGACATTTTTCTGAGGTTTTTCATATACTACTGGAGGTTGAATTAGGTGACGTTGAAGAACAGTTAACCTCTCCTAAGGATTGAAAATGTTTTCAAATTGATCTAGGGAATAATTTTGTTTTCTATGATCTATCATTGGTCTAGGTATAATTAGTTGGGGGTGAAGGACGTTGACATTCTAAATACTTATTTCTGGTGATGGTTTGGGAACTTGGAGTTCTTGGTTATGTCATTCAGTGTTATGAATTCACCATCCAAGATCATGGGACTTACGAACTCCATATTTCATATGTTCCTAGAACGATTCGTCCTAAAATTCATTGATGACATTTTGATCTACTCGATTATTGACGATTAATATACCGAGCATATCATGACTATATTTTCAGTTCTTCGACAACACGATCTCTATGGAAATTGATCCAAGTGCATCTGTTGGACATGGGAGGTGAACTTACATGGAAATGTGGTGTCTCGGTAGGGAATATCAATGGACTCATCGATGTCCGAGGTAGTTGTTTCATGGGAAGCACCCAAGAAGGTGGTGTAGGTTCGTAGTTACCATGGTCTAGTAGGAAATTATAAAATATGTTTACCCAATTTTCAAAGAGTTTTGTCACTATTTATGACTTTAACAAAGAATGGTCACGTCTTTGTATAGTGTGAGAAGTGTAAAGTAGCTTTCACCTATCTGAATGGGTAGTTAGCCAGTCCTCTTGTGCTCCTGTTGTGATAGAAATTGTAGATGTTCAATGTTTTTTTCAATGCATCTAGTCAAGGATTGGTATGTGTGCTGATTCAAAAATCGATATTTATATTTTATGGGTCTATGCTATTACATCCTCGTGAAAATAACTATTCCACCAATGATCATGAGGAAGAATAATTCATGTTTTCACTAAAATTGTGGTGGAATTGCCTCATTGAGGAGTACTTTGTGGTCTTCAAAGATAAAAATAGATTGAGGTATTTCTTTTCCCAATGAGATATGAACTTGAGATAGTATAGTTCATTGAAATTTCATCAAAATTGTTATTTTGAGATCTCCTACACCTCTGGAAAGGGGAATTTCATGGCTGATGTTTTCGTCAAGATGTCACAAAAGTAGGTAGTTTAGAAATATGTGGTTACATGGAATGTGATGGAGGAGTTGGTAGCACTGTAACTAAATGTAATAATGGATGGTGGTAGTAGTTTTCTATTTAAGAGGAAAATAGAGTTGTATCTGATGCATTAGGTGGAGGAGTATCAATGGGGATACTTGGTGGCAGAGGTGATGCATGATCACATTGACCAAAGTGATGCTCCGGAAGTATCGTCATGGGATAACAAGAATCATATGTTGTTTCATCGGATGTGGATGTTTCCATTGGACATGTATGAGGGAGTTCTCTGTGAGTTTCATATCTCACCATTATAAGTGAATCCATGGGATTCCAAGATGTGTCATTGATTGAGGGATCCGTTTTGGTTTCCTAGGAAGAAATGGGAAATGTCAGAATATGTGAAAAAATTATGGGTGTGCCAGCAAGTGAAGGCCAAGAACCATGTTCCAGGAGGTTTTTTTATACACCTTATATTACCTCAAGTTCAAATGGGATGACATATCAATGGATTTCATAACATGGTTACCCAAGGATTAGGGAGGTTATAATGCTATCTGAGTAATAGAGGATCAACTAACAAAATTGGCACACTTCTTGAAATTAAAAGAATCAGGTGTAGGGGATGCCTTTTCCAAGAGGTATGTAGATATGGTGGAAACGTTACACCAATTTATGAAGTCCATTGTCTTATTATGGGATACACACTTTACTTCATGAGTCAGGAGGGGATTTCATCATGTTTTTTGAACTTATTTATACCTCAACCCATCTTTCTCCCCTCATATTGATGGACAGGATGAGCGGACCATCTGGAAAATGGAGGAAATTTTGTAAGTATGCGTATTAGATTTTCTTTGGTCTTGGGTGTTAGACATTCCCTTGATTGAGTTGTCTTACAATAATATCTATCACCCTTCCGTTGTAATGCATATGTTTGAAATCCATGTGCGGAATACCATTTTGTTTACCATTATACAAAATAGAGGATGGGGAGATAGTTATTCTTGGCCCCAATATAGTATTGACCTTGATTGAGATGGATTATCTTGTTCGTGATAGGTTGAAGGTAGAACAAGACAAAAAAAAGTCATATGTTGATCACAAGAGGAGGCCATTGGATTTCGAGGTTGGGGGCCCCATGTTCTTAATGGTTCCCCCTCAACATGGGTAGAATATTTTTATAAGAGGAAGAAATATTTATCTGATGTTAATCAAACCCTTTGATGTTTTAGGGAGATTTGAGAAGGTGGAGTACCAATTGGAGCATCCACCTGATTTAGAGAGGACCCATGAAGTCTTTCACACCTCCCATCTTTTTGAATATCTTTATGATGACTCCCATGTCATTTACTGAGGATAATTGGTTATCGAGAAAAACATCTTCATGGAGTAGCTAGTGGAGAACCATGATCATCGAGAGATGTTGCAATATGGATGAACCATTACTTTGGTTCACTTTTTGTGGAGGCCTGATAGTTTGGAGGAGATTACTTGGGAGGGAGAAACAAAGATCTGTGCCCAGTACCTAGGGTTGTTTTGAGTTTGGAATTTTCATGTTTTTCAATGTAATTCTTGAACCTTACTTGTTTGGGGAATATTTGATTCTTTATTTTATAATTTGTGATAAATTCCTGATATGTATAATGGGAAAGACTAGATTCCAAATCATGATGCAATAATTAGGATGCAATTAAACCCATGTGGGTGAGTCAATACTGCCAAGAGATTATAATATCTTGATATGGAAGAAAGAATTCCTTAACTTATGTGTCCTGAAATTTGGTGTTTCTATGTGTTATATTATGGGTTTTTGGTTTAGAAGATATAGGGGGATGGTTTCTTGGATGTATAGGTTTCACTTCAACTTCGGAACCGTTATGGTGGTTTGTCCTACAGAACAATCAAAGAGGGTATTTGTTCAGAACCCACATTTTATTGGGATTGTTTTTAAATTATCAAGGGGGATAAAAGTTCTAGAGGCATTTTATGTAATGTCCCAGACCCCTCTGGTCCATTAATTTTTCAAAATATAGGGTTTGGGGTGTTCTGGGAGGTAACAATATCTCTTTTCATGAGTTTTCCAATCATCCGGATTTTTCAACGGCGAGTAAGGATTTGTATGTCACGTTAGTGGGTTACGTTGATGACCAGAGTAATTTGGTCGCATTGGGGACTCAATATTAGTGGCTCACATTAGTGATTCATTTCACTGGATCGTGTTAGTATTTGGAATCAGTAGGTGGCACCTGTAGGTGGCATCTGGTTGTGGAGTCACTAGGCGGTGTTGATGTGTGGTGCTGGTGAGTAGGGAAACAATGTGTTGTGTTTGTGAGTCTACCATATGTTGATCACATCACTGACTTCCCATTATTGACTCACCATTAGTGACTCACTATTAGTGACTCTCCCAACAATGAGTAATTTCCAACAATTTTTAATGATTCTAGTTTAATCCCTTTTTTAGATTCACACAATTGTTGTTTTTGTGGATGTTAAGTGAGATAAATTATATATTTCTGTATTTCTAAAGGTGTTTCAATGGATATAAATTATATCATTAAAATAAAAATTGCCTTATTACTTTTTGAAGTCAAATGGTGTGGTATTGATCCTGATCCGAAATTAATGGCTTTAGAACTGTTTCTTCTACTAAATAAACATCTGGACTTTCCAAACATGAAATCCTTTCTCCCTTATATACATTATCTTTTACTCTCATTATACTAAGTATAATAGAACCTCTATTCCCGGAGTGATCATTTATTCGTGTTCTACACTCGGATCATGTCTTCTGGGAGTTCCTCCTACTACTTATGCACCCCCTATTTTAACGCAAGGAGTATTTGATGATCGAGTGTTATTCCAAGAATGGATTCAATCATCTCTCTTTTAATTGGGTACCATGATGGGTGCATATGATGATGTTTTCTTTTAAATATAGGTGGGTCATGTTTTTTAATGAAGTAATAAACAAGTAGTATAATACGATGATAACATAGATAATTGAACATTTTACTTTCTTAATAAATGAGTGGAAGGGAAGATGATTATGATGATGATTAATTTTTTTATCTTTGATCCATATTTGGTTTTGTTCTTGCTATATTCCATCTTAAAATCAAGTTCATTGGTGGTCTTCTCTTGTGAACGGGTAGTTATTTATACTTTGTTATCCGATGTTTATCTAATGTAATTGTAAAATTGTTTAACCACGTAAAAATAGTTAAATAAATATATTCACCATGATTGAACTTATTCTATGACAACCCCTAAATTATAAGTTTTAATTGAAGAGTGATTGCTTTTTAAATCCATATACAACTTGATATATTTTTGTGTTTATGTGATGTGTGTAGTTCTTTCTGTTTTGTGCCTTATGGGGTAGTGAGGTTTTGTGGCAAGGATTTTGGTCAGGTGTATGAGGTGGTATAGGTGGTGTAATGACATATTTGGTTGGGAGATTGAAAATGAAATGGATGAGAAGGTTTTGAGTAGTGGGACTATATGTACGGTTTGTGATATGTTTATTTTAGTAGGTTTGATGGGTGTGGTGTTTTTATACAACAGGGTTGTTAGGATGGTTGTGATGATGTGTGTTTCAGGGTTTAGTTGTATGTTGTGGATTTTCTTTTTGAATGATAGGATAGGGCATCATCACCTTGAATAATGACAAAGGAAGTGGTTGGATATGGGTGCTATGTGTGGAGGAAGTGTGAACTGAGGTGTTTTATCCATGATTTATTCCTCTGTTTGTCTTGGTTGTGAGGCTAGTTGTGTGTTTTGGTGGTCAGTTTCCTAGGTAGGGATATAATAACTGATTAATAATTAATAATGTAAAAATGATTGGGTGTTAAGCTGCTATCTTTTATCAACTTTCAAAGTGAACATCGTTCAACCTGATACGTGAATTTAAGATGTACCAGTAAAGGTAAGAATTGTAGATTGGTTGTTGTTTGGGACCCCAAAGAATGGGCTGATATTTTCTAGCTATATATATAGGTATTTCCTTGTGAATTCAATATAAACCACACCTTAGTTGGGAACTATGTACAGAGCATCTCTATTATTTTGGGGGAGGGTGTCTTTCCCAAACATCCTGATGGGAGGATAGATGGATGACTGCCCGCTCATCCCTTTTCCCTCTTCCAAGAAGTGATAGCCCAAGACTCATTGGGATGTTTTTGGTTTGTGAGGCCATGGTTAGTGAAGGTGAGTGGTGCTTCTTAGGTTTCATCAGTAAAAGATGTGTTGTGGTTCTGAGGAGTCTTCAGTGTGAGATAGGGTTGTGAGGCCTAGGTGTATGTGGGAAAGATGTGTTCTGGTTGTGGGGCCCATGTTTCTATGGGTGGGATGTGGTGTGGTATGTTTGGGAGAGATGTGAGTTCCAAGACGTCTGTCGTTCGGGTATGAGTGTGTCTGATTAGTGAGAAGGTGGTGCATAGTACCCTACAATAGATGTGATCTATATTATGTTATTTACCTATGTTATTTGGAGAGTGTGACTTTGGAAAGGTTGAGATGACTAGTGTACAATATTAGGTGATTTTGGTTTATGGTGTTTTGTCATAGGGGAATTAGAATGCCTCTCCACTTGTGTGAAAGATACATTGGGTTTTCCTATTGAGTATACTTGTATGTTCACCCTACATTATTAAAATGTTTTTAGGTTTCTAGGAGGATTACATGGACCGTACTTGATAATACTATCATGATTTAGTACTATTGGTTTGTCGCTTCTTATCTTTACTTCATGTAATTGCTTGAAAGACATTTTAAATTATTAAAATATTCATTTTGAACAAGCATGTGGGATGGTGTAACATTTCTTTTACCAATATATCTCCATCTTGGAGTTGTTTTATGTTATCATATCTTATTTCTGAATCATCGTTACTATAAAAAAACTAATGCCTCCCATTTTTTTATAATTATATATAATTGGTCTTGTTCACCACCCTAGGGCCTACTAGAGGTGGGATATAGAAGGTCATTATCTCTCTTCCTCTATTTCCAAATCAGGATGGGAATATTTGTAGGGACAATGTTTTTATAATAATAAATTTACATCATTTATTTTAAATACATATTTAATTACATTGTTTGTTATGTTCACATTAGGATTTTAAGGATACTCAAATCATATGATCAAATTGAACTGTAGTCATTAATATTGTAAAAAGATTAATTGATCAAGAATATAACGAATAATAATCATGAAATAATCTTACTTTTTAGTCATAAAATATAATTTTCAAAATAACCTAGAATTTTGGTTATGAAAAATGAACAATGTTGCAATCATATAGATGTTAGGTCGTATGTAAGAAAGTGTGACATTTCCATTTTTCAATGATAATAATTCAATGAATGTAGGTGTTATTTTATCATTTCATAATGATTATAATATCATTAATATAATTTTTTTTATTTAAATACACTATCTTATACCATCCATGGGATGCTAAAATAAATAATGTATTTCCATGTATCATGAGGCGATAGTCAGTTATACAGAATAATGATGTTATAATATTTTAATAGATGTTATGGTATGAATGTATGTGTTATTTGAATATACCTCCTCTATATTTTGGAAAGTAAAATTCTATTCTATAGAATATTTAAGATACAACACTTACATTAAACGACACGTAGAATATGTAACTTTTATAACATTTACATTAAATTATAGGGTATGATTTGTATTAATTACTTTATAAAATATATATAAATATTTATATTCTAATTAATATAAATAATTTATCATTTTTAGTAAATAATAAAGAAAAATAGTGAAGTAATTTTATTCTTCAAATTTACATTTCCATCAAAATTAATTGTTATTGATTTTCCAAAAGAAAATTGGGAACCCTTAGTATCTTTATATCATAAAATGAAATTTATTTCAAAAATTTGAAAAAAATTGGATAATTTTTTTTTTAATTTTTCATAAAATTATTATTTTTCTTTGATTTGTAAAAAGTACTGAATCTGTAAAATTGGTAGTTTTTTTATTAAAATATCTAGATTTTACAATCTCCTTATGGGTTTAATATTATTTAAAATTACATAAGTTATATTTAATTTTATCATACAATTATTATGATATTTTATATATTTAATATATTTTCATCCTTTTTCGGTGACAATTACAGCTATTAAAGACTAGCGATACCATTGTAGCTACGAGTTTAATTTTAAATTAAATTATTCCAGTTATATTAGCTAAATTTTTTAAAATATATTCAATATTTTTAATAAATATAATTAATATTATATAATATGGTAAAAATAGATTTTAACCATAACAAATAGTTAAAACATTAAAAATTAGTTAATGCTATTATGGTGAAACTGATTTTATTGGATGTTAAACTAAAATGATAAGGTTCCCAATTGCCAAAATCATGTATAAAAACTATTAGACTTTAATATTTGGACATTAAAATTTATGGGGATATATTATATTCAATTTTGGATCCTTTATTATGTAAAAAACATGGTTAAAAAATTTTCTTTTCAAAAGTTAGATGTGTTTCACTCACCTATCACATACAAGGCCACACTATATAATTTCATTATTCCCCTTTAAAGATGATTTTGTCATCCAATACCTATCCACATTTATTAGTTAATTAACTCTACTATTTATATATACATTATATTATTTATTAATCTGTCATATGATTAATTTTTGGTATATCCTAAGTATTTTTATAAATAAGAATTATCTTTTATAATAAAGAGTCTTTATTTTATTTCTAATTCCTGTTACTTAAAATCTTCTTAAATTCTAATGATAACATGAAAATAGTATATAATCTATAATATGAATTTATTATGCTAGTATAAAAACTTAAATCCATATCCACTTCATTCAAATGGGATATGAAATAATCATTCATGTGTGTTGTATACTACCCCCATGCGAATTGATGTCATTTGTTTTACATCATCACCTCTAAGTGATTGACAAAAAATGAACTAAATGTATATATTTATATATATTATATTTTTAAAATATTTATTTTTATTATTTATGTATGATATCATATATAAATTTTCAAATTTATATTTCATTGTGAGATGGTAATGTCGCTCCTGTGTAGGACACACAACCGCCTCCCGTTGCGATGTGATTCATTTTTCAGTAACCATTAAATGGATGGTAATAATGATAATTATAAATAATATATGTTATATGAAATATATAATTATGATAACCATGACATACATATAAATATAAAAATATAATATTTCATTTTCGTACTAACACTAAAATATTCTAACGCCAATCATATGTACATGTGGAATACCACCTCCATAAAGCATTTGGATTATTTTTTTCATCACTACAACACAATGATGATATATATGTATATTAAATTAGACAATATGTTATTTATTAAATTATTATCATCATGTACTGATAAATTATTACTTACATTTATTCCATAAAACTGGTTGTAAATTGAAAATGTCACTCATGGGAATGTATGACCTCATATCTCAATGATTGTAACATAGTTCATAATTCATGACCAT
This sequence comes from Viscum album, assembly GCA_963277665.1. Lineage (NCBI taxonomy): Eukaryota > Viridiplantae > Streptophyta > Magnoliopsida > Santalales > Viscaceae > Viscum > Viscum album. The sequence goes on from OY728130.1 coordinate 1,180,573,821, forward strand.
ATTAGATGATTGGCTTTTAAATAATAAATTATTTATTAATTTGAATAATATTTAACTATTATTATTCTATATATGTGTAACTAATGACAACTTTTTCCATATTAAACACAACCAATCTATTTTCATACAATAAACAAAATGTCTTTAATGCACCCAACATGGACTCAATTGATTATGTATTTCAAGATTTAATTAAAATGAAATAAAAAAATTGATTTAATTATAAAATTTTTCATCTAAATGTATTAATTAATAAGTCAAATCATTGATATAAAATTATAATATATGAGTTAAAAGAAAAACATGATAATTCTAGACTCGAGGTAAGGGTTTTCTCATATCAAATTTTATTTAATTGAGATATTTGAAATATTCACCAATTGTTTTTATTGAGTATTATATATAATTCTCATTGAACATTAAATAACTTGAAACATTCAAACATAATTGAATTTTAATTTTATAATTCAAATATTTTATTTAAGGGTAATTTTTAATAATTTTAAAAAGTGCTAAATAAATTCTTCACTCCATTTCTTTTCATTGTATTATGTTACTTATTTGTGGAAATTATTAGTTCTAGAGTATGTGTTTAATGAATATTTATTATCTTGTGATTTATTTACAATTATTTTCAGTTGTTTTAAATTTTATATTTATATTTTATTCACAAATTATTTATCATATTCAATGATATGATTGTTGTGAATGTTATCCTTATCATATTTTCCTTCTTTGAATCACACAATTAGGATATGCACATAAATTCATTTTTGAGCTATATATACAAAAAATTGACATTTTATTTCATGTAAAACCTTATTTTCATGATATGTAATTATTCATTTAATGTTATACATTCACGATCTTACAATTTTATAGTTAGAAAATTGTTAAAGGCTTTATTTTTTAGTCTCTTTTATTTTTTAATTATTTATACACAATGATATTTTGGAGGAAATAATGTGACCTTATTAATTTTAACCACATATGATTTTTCTATACTATGGTTATAAATGACGTTGACAATTTTTTATATATCTTCTCTTATTGATTAAATTAATATAATAGAAATCATTTATAATTGATAGTGATGTTGTAGTATATTTTAGATCAAGTATCATTATGTTCAATGTCAATGTTCTCTAAAATGTTATAACAAACATTATTTTCTAAAAATAATTGTTTTCATAAAGATTTTTTCATTATCATTTATCTTTTTTTACAATTTTTTATTTTTATACTTCATAATAGTTTCCAAATGGTTCACATTTAAATTAATTTTTCAAAAATTATAGAAATTACTATTCATTATTTACACATATAACATGAATATAATTTTTCCCTTGAGGTCCATTATTTTATATAATGATTCATTTATATGCTTCAAAATGTTTTTTTTCAGAGGAAAAATATATTTTCTCAATATTTTGTGAATTTTTATATTTTATAAGTGACTTTGAAAATTGAAATTTTATTTTTCACAAAAATGTTTTTAAATATTTTTAATGTATTTCCTTTTATCAAGCCCAAAAACCATGTTGTTACTTATTGTCCAGTGGGGATATTTTGTAATGATAAAATATTAAATATTTCTATGTATGGATTATAAATGACTCAATGATATTGTTATGAAACCAATTTTATTCCATGGGTTATTGAAATTAAAAAGTGAATAATTGATGTTTTTAAATTATTATTGATGAATCAAATGATCTATATATTTATTTATTGTTATTAGAAAATTTTTTATAATAATTTCACCTTGATTGTGTTTGTTGATCCCCATATATCTTATATAATGGGTACAATATGATATTAGTCCAATGAATTGGGTAATAATGCTATTATCTCGAAATTAATTTCTTATGTTGGAAATATTGTTATTATAATAATATGGGTTATTTATGTGTTCAATGAATATTATTTACCAAGATATATACCCATTTTTGTTTTTATAATTTGGGGTACATATGTATCCTTTTATCAACATTGATATCACATGGCTTGTGATTTTTTGTTATGACGACTATTTCCTTTTTAATTCCTTATTCCACATATTAATGTTTTATGATTTCGATATTTATGGGCAAGAGATCTATTATGTTATTCAAGCGATGTTTGATAATGTACAAATTCCCTTATTCTCATTTTAATATAAGTGATTAAATTAAAATATTAATGCTTATGATTACTGATATAAATAATTTGAGCTCACATATATTATGTTTTTTCTCCAAGTTATCCAAAATTCTATTAAATTAATTATTTATTGAATATATTCATATAGATGATAATGATGATATATTTCGTATTTTTAAAATATGGGTGTATTGGTTATTATGTTAATCATTATAAACAATTTTTTTTAATGAAACCATTCATCAGTACCAAGGATAAAGATTTAATGTATTTTATTTTAGAACTAGATCTGGGAGTTCGGGTTCATGGCTATTAGTGATAGTATTAAATGATGTTTTAGATAAAATTAGATATTATAATTGTTTCATGTAAGGATATCATAAGAGTTATAGAAACCATCATATGTCTATGAGATAACGGTTGGTCATATTTTCAACGTCATAGAGAACGTTTTTTAATTTTTATGTAATGATATCTTAAAGCTATTTATAACACTTTTGGAGATGTTTTATTAGGTTTATTTATACGAAGAACATTAATTTATTGTGGGGAATTTATTGAAATTTTATATAAATATGTCTCAGGAATTGATAAACAATAGGGTTTATATGAACTTGGTAATTGATGTAATTATTTATACACATGTTTTTTTGGTATAGATTATTGTGGGATTGTAATTTTATTTGTGACTAAGTAATAATTTTATTTAAGAATATGATCACAATACTTTAGGGATTATAAGAATGATGTTATGATATAAAATTTGAGTCTAAACACTATTTAATATTGTGGTTATGAATTTTATTATATATGTAGGTTCATTTATACATGGAATGATTTGGTTTTTACATGGTTATGACTATTAAATTTTGGAGATTAATGTATTATTTCTTCATATGAATGATTATTCATTTTGGGAATTATAAACTATACATTTTTTTGATAAATATCTAAATAATTGTGGAATCTTTTTGAATCAATTTTATGGTCATGTGGTCCTTGAAATTTTGATCTTTCTACTTCATTAATGTTAAAAAATTCATATTTAAAATTCCACATTTAGAGAAAATGTTGTGACTGTGGTAGACATTAATTAAAGGATAAAATTAACATTATAATGTATGTATATATCCTTATGACCCCTTTAATTATTGAAATATAATTCTTCGACACTAGGAAAAGTATATTGAGATAAATTTTTATCTTGTTAATATCATTTCTATTTAATACAATTACCTTTTCAAACATCATTAATTTACAGTTTTTTGGTTGTTAGCTTTTTATTGACCATTAAATTTATATTGATCAATGACCTCTATCACTCTATATAACTATTTGTGAATTTTGACTTCCATGGATGTAAAAATCATTAATTCTCACTCATGCCCTAATATTTTGATATCTATTATATGTTAATCTATATTTTCCTTATCTATGACCTTTCTCTTTTATTAGGAGGAAGTTTTATTAACTATTTTTTATGGCATGTGATTCCAAGAAAGGTACTTTCAAATTTACAACATTATATTAGATATATAAAGTACAAATTTTGAATAAATATATTAGTTAAGTTAGGAGGTTGTAACATTATGAGATTTTAAAAAATGAAACTATGTTCGTTAGTGTATTCAACGTGCAACACTAAGCATAAATAATATGAAAAATATATAACTATTGTAAATAGATATTTTAATGTATAGTATTAATATTATTATAAAATTATGAAATATATATACATAAATACATAAAAATATAACTTTAGAAATAAATATAATTTATTGTTCAATTTTTAGTAAATAACCAATCAACATTTAGTAATGTAATATTATTTATCAAATATATTATGTGTTCCAAAATGATTTTAATTTATTTTCATTAACAAAATAATATAATTATTTTTTGTACCTTTTATAAATTTATTTCATGAAATAGAAATAATTTTTTAAATTAGAATATTGAAATTCATTTTGGGTTAAATTATAGTATTTTTTTAAAATGTTTATTTTCAGTGAATTATGAAAAATACTGATTTTTCTAAAAAGGTGTTTTTTCACTAAATTAATTATATTGAAAATCCTAATTACGTTTTGAGTATTATTTAATATTAAGTTATTTTTATTTAGTTTTATTTAAGTAATATAATCATATTTTTAATCCTTTTTATATTTTATATTCAAATAAGTAAATATGTGTGTTTAAAAACAGGTTTTTTATTGTATTTTTTAGCCCATAATTATTCTAAATTTTTATTATTTAAGTTGTCAATACTTAGGAATAATTTATATTCATTTCATATTATATATAAAAATACAAATAAATTAGATTCATAAAAGTATTATTATTATTCAATGTGTTAATATAAAATCAGCTTTTTCCTGAAAAATGAACTTCTTGAAAACCCACTTTTTCTTCATGTCTGTGGGTTTAATATGAAATTAAATTATCCCAATTATATTTATTTAATATGTTTAAATGAATAAAATATTTATATACAATATATATATATATATATTATAATAATTAAAGCTTTATTTCTTAATATAATAAATAGTGAATACAGTAAAAATGAATTATAAAAATTATTGTTCGAATACTTTTACTTGGGGTTAAACAAGAATGATAAGGATCCAGATGACTTAAAAGGGTCTAAAATTATTTTCTTTCCATATTTAGATATTATAATGTCTTATTATTGATAATAGAATATTTTGGATCCATTAGGAAAGTAAAAAAAATATTGGTAATTTTTTTTTTGAAAATTTAATAATTTTCCACTCACATCCCTATAAATATTACACACAATGTACTCTATTATTCAAAACATAAAAAAACTTTTTATTTTACCATAATTAAAAAAATTTACTCCTTACATTAATACCCACATCTTAGAGAAATTATTTTCATCATCTATATTTCCTAATAAATCATTTGATTCTTACCTAAGGATGTTGTCCAAAGAAGTAGTATTGTGCATTACCAAACACATTAATTATATTTATTCCAAAAAATTCATTAAATACTATGAATTGATTATTATATAAAAATGAACAAATATAAGTTATAATTTAATTCAATTATTTTTGTTTCATAACATAAATCCATATTCTCTTCCTTAAAATTGGATATGAAATCATCAATCATGTGTACGATTGTCTACCATATTGGGAATTGATGTCATTAATTTTCCATAATCCATCTCATGTGTTGATATCATGAATTAGTAAAAGTATATATATTATTTTCGGAATATATAAAAAATTTATTAAATATTATATCATATATTCCTTTTTTACTTTTAATTCTATGGGGGATATATTACCATTTCTCATACATACATCAGGCTATTGTCTTGGGATGCGATGTGATTCTTTCATCATTAATGATTTAAATTGAAGGTAAAAACGATAAATTAAATTAATATATGAAATATAAATGAAATATTTATGATATTCATGACATCTAAATCATTATTAATGTATAATATATATTTTTCTTTCTTACACTAAAAAAATATAACGTCATTCGTGCACAAGTGTGGACTACAACTGCAATGAATCGATATGATTATTTTTTATCATCACCACAACACATTGATAATATATATAAGTATATTTGATAATTAATAACTATTTGGGATATTATTATTAATTATAAAATGAAGAAAATTTTACATACCATATTCATATAATGATGGTTTTAAAATGGAAATTTCACTTCTGTGAATAAACAACCTATTGTATCCATGATTGTAATGTTCTTAATTTTTCACAACTATATTTAAAGAATTTTTTAAATGAATAAATAGATAATAAAATTTTAAAAAAATTAATTACTATTATTTTGGATATTTTTAAACTATTATCTCATTGTCTATGATCAACACACTAAATCCAGTCTAAAACAATGAACTGAACATTGTTATTATATCTGACATGTACTTATCAGAATAAATTTTTCGGTATTTCATTTAAATTTAATAAAATAAGTGAAATAAAAATAATTTATTAACACATAAAATTGTTAATATGAAAAAAATATTTGATATGATATTATTATATATGAGTTAATGGACATACTTTGGATTGTCTGGACTCGAGGAAAGGATTTTCTCATCTCCCTTCATATTTCCATAAGACATATTTAATAATCACGAATCGTTGTTATTGTATGGTGTATATACTGAATATTTTATGGGAAATAACATAAAACATTCATATATCGCGGTCTGAATGTTTATTTTTTATTTACATCATTCCAGGAGAATTGAATTGAAATTTCCAAAGTGGTTAATAATTTTATAACTCAATATAATTTCATTTGGTTATTTTATTTCATCATTGACATTGTTATTTCTGATTATGTGTGTAATCATTTTTGAATATATTATATTGTAATCACACTTCACTTATGTGTTTTTAAATTTTGTACTCATAATCGATTCACCGATTAATTCTTAAAATTCAATGTTATAATTTTTGAAAGGGATACTCATTTATAACTCTCTTCCATTGTGACATACGTTTATGATATAATCATATATTCCTTTTCAGGTATGTATTTTTTATTTGACATGCTATATAATGACAATGATTATTTCATGGTATTTGATGTATTATTTTATGTTATTCTTTCACGATGATTACTAATGATGATATATCAAATTCGCAAAGACTTTATGTTAAAATCTCCTTTCTTTAGAGATTGACTATGTTGAAGTTTATTTTGTAAGAAATAATGAGATTTTTTTTCAGGAGACACACCCATTTTATTCTCCAATGTGAATTAATGTGGTTAACATGTTTAATTTACATTTCATCTCTTATTTATTAATGAAACATGAAGTCATTCAATTGTAATTGATGTTTATATAGTATTTAATTTATATCAGGTATCATTATCTACATTATATATTTTTACTAAAATTTTTTCAAAAGAAAATATTGTCAAAAAATAATTTATTTCATTTTGAATTTTTGAATTTTTTTATCATTTTTAAATGGATTGAAAAGGAAATTCTCAATAGTTTTACAATGGGGTCACTTTTGAATGCCCTTTTTAATTTTTTTAAAGGGAATGATTATTTTGAGAATTTATAATGTGAATTATTTATACCACTATAATGTTGATAATTTTCATTCGTGTTTCCAATAAATATATTTCCACTATTTTTTCAAATTAATATTCATTTTCAATTTTTATTAATATTATATTTTAAAAATATATTTTCCAAATGAAAACATTATTTTCCATAATATTTTTTATTGTTGCTTTAATGGTATTTCAATTTGTTAATGTGAATGATGATTATTTTTAACATATGTTCCAATTAAGATATTTGATAATGGTACCATATATTTTAATTCTCTACATAGATTATGATTAAAAAAATATTTTTATGGATCTCCTTTCTTCCCCACGTTTGAATTAATTTTTAAAGATATTCTCATGGAAACCATTTATTTTACATGGGATAACCATGATTAAAATATATTTTAATGAAACCCATTTAATATTCAAGGTTTAAATATGTTTTATAATTAATAATTATAATTTTATATGTAATACTCTGAAACACATGATCTATTCACTTTATCTGTGGTTATTTAACATTGTTATATGCTAGGTGTTCCATTATATAGTCGGGTGATACTGATATAGATTATACAATGGATGAAGAAAGATAGATCACTAATTCATTTAGTAATTATTATGTTATATGAAGATTTATAATGGAATTTGAACCTATTTTTATTTCAGTTATTATGATTTATGTAATATTTCCATGAATATAATTACTCAAGATACCAAAATGTTTTATATGAAAGTATAGGTTGTAATTTTTTACTTATATCAAGATTGATATAACAAGGTTCATTATAATGATTCAAATTAATATTTAATTTGTCAAATAATTATTCCATGTTTTCATGATTGATGATCTATGTAATCCCAGCTATGATATATCTTATTTTATTCTCATTCACATTGACTAGGCCATCATACTCTTTTTGTCATCTTAATCTCAGCAATGGAATTCAATTACTAATTTTTAATTTCACCCTTACTGAGTATTTTAGCTCACCCATCATATGTTTATGATTTCCCATGTTATCAATAATTATCTTAAATGGATTATTACATTAAGGGTATCATATGGGTGATGATGATGTCCTATTGAGGAATATAAAAAGTTATTTAGAGTGGCTATTGATGTTCATATTAATAAATTAGTTTTTTATCAATTAATGATATTATGAGGTTGACCAAATTTTGAAAAAATATAATCCTAAAAGTTACTTGATAATTTATGAGATCTTGTATTTCGATTTGATGTTGAAACATTTGGACTTAGATAATTGGGTCAACTTTATTGGTATAAAATCCATAAATGCAATGTCCATGGTTTCATCCCCAGATCTGATAGTGCATGTCTAGAACAATTATAATTAATTTTATAAAATGATTAAAATTTGATGAAAATCACATATAAACATTAAATACATGATCATGAACAGTCATGAGAGGAGAAGGTTAAGAACAAATTATATATGTTCATACGACAATAGTATGTTGTACACATGAATGATGGTTTCATTTCCCACTTGATGGAAGAAGATATGGACGAATTTTATCACATAAATGTCATAAAATATATTTATATATGGTATATTGTTTTTTATATTGTAATTACTAAGATATTATTGATGTTTTAAAAAGGATAAGTAAAAAAACAAGGATCTCGTTGAAGCTGATTAACTTATCTTTGAAGAACCTTCCTTGGATCTCTTATAATGGACTATAATGTCTGTCTTTTGGGAAGAACATAATCTCTAGAATGTGGATAAGGATTAATGGGAGATATTATTTTGTAGTATTTTTTAATCAAAATTCATTTATATGTGTGAAATATTGATTAGGAGGGTTCTCTTTAATAATTGAGGATGATGGTCATCTTGTTAGATACCCAAGAAAATTCAAAAATGAGAATTCTCTAACTCCCAAATACTTTAAAATATATTCATTCATGTATAAATTTATTTTATTGATTATTTTTATAAAAATCTAGTTAATTTTGGGCTACAAACAATAATAAGTTTTCCTGTGTTACACGCAATTCCCAGTTCTATCGAAAAATAATATATAAGTAAAATGTTATTATTTAATATAATCAATAAACTAGCTGTAAAATTAGAAGATGTGAATATTATTGAACACATTTCTAATTTTTCATATTTCATATAATTTTAACATTCATCAAATTTATTTTCTAGACATGATATAAAGAAAATAATAAATATTTCAGATAAATGAAGTATTTCTTAGAAACACACAATTTTTCCACCTTTGATGGTTCACCCAATTTAAAAATAGTTTTTAAAAATTCATATATTTTATTTAAACAATCAAACATCTTCTTTGGAATCAATAAATTTTTTTATCTATATGAATTTTATATATTTTTTTGATAAGTTTGAAGTTTAGATGAATGATAAAAATATACTATATATTATTTGAAAACAACATTTTTCATCGAAATAATTTATGTGGATATGTTAAATTACTAAATTTATTTAAAGTAAAAAATATAATATATATTATCAAATAATATAATTTTTTTCATTAAAAAAAATTTAACATGAATTTTTATGTAAAAACATTTCAATCTTTTCCAATTTCTTAAATTTTAAAAACAAAATTTTTATTCGGACAACGAGATTAATATTAAATTAATGACTGAAATTTTTATATTGTGAATTTTTAAAAACTTATTAAATATTTGTAATTAGTGGTTCAAAAATATGAATATTGTTTCTTATTATTTTTGTGCATTATGAATAGTAACATTAGTTATTTTTTATTACTGTGGTAAAGGGTAAATCTGGTAATTAGATTTCAAAATAATATTATAATTGTGTAAAATTACCCCAAAACTTGCCTCTTAATCCTTGGATAAGTATATTTATACCAAAATAAAACTTAGATCAAAAATATGATCCTTTTATGTCTATATGTGTTAGATTAATACATTTATATTATTTTATAGAAAGAATAGTTATGACTTTCATATGAAAATTGGGATATAAAAATAATTTTCTTATATTGGGATAAACATTAGATAAATTCCACTATAACTATTAATTGGAAATATAAGAAATTTATCTTTATCATGATAATTTATTTTTAAATTTTAGTTAATAAATAACTTAATTAAATGCATGTAATGTAATGATTTAGTAGTTGTTTGAATAATCTAAATATAAAAAAAAAATTAAAAAATTTAAAATTAATAAAATTTTACTTAATTAATGAAATAATCTCATTTAATAGATATCTTACACATGTTTGTAAAATATTTAAAATTTTATTTTTATGTTATCATGTAGGTTTGATATTTTTAAATATGCAAATATTGAATAGTACCAAAAATAGAACTAAATGATACTTTAAAATCAATAATATTTTATTTAATTATATAAAATTATTGAAAAACTAGAACATTGAAAATTAATAACTATATTTTTAAATATATCATAATTATATATTTCGAGGCATATACTGGTCACTTTTCAATGAAAATTTCAATGATATTATTAAAATCAAAGAACATGAAAAAATGTCACACTCTCATTTCTAATAAGAAAAATAATTTTAATGTAGAAATAATCTTGAGATAAATTTAATCACGAATAATATATAGAAATATAAAAGCAATATATACATCATAGTAATGTATTTATAATTTTTAGAGACTACATAATGAAAATAAATAATGAAACAACTGTGAAGAAGTAATTATTTTATTAACAAAAATATGAAATAAATTTTCTTAAATATATTAAAATAAATATAATATGAAAAAATTGAGTTGATAAAAAACATTTATAGGTGAATGTGACATTATTAGAGTGTATTAAATAGTTTTTTATGATTTCATATTTCTTTTTTGAAATTTAATTAATGTCAATGTTATGAATAATGTCAAAGTTGACACTATTGATATTTGATAAAAATAAGATATTTTTATATTATTTAAAAATGATAATATTATTTAAAAATTAAAAAGAGAGAAATGTAATGTCTAAAATTACATAAAGTGACCATTTATGGTATATTTAAACTATATAAGTTAATATTTATAACCATTTGATATTTAGAATATTGTTACCACAATTAAAATTAAATATATTTAATATGGATAAATCAAAATAATAATGCCTAAAATAAAATCAAATCATTTATAAATTTTAATGGTTTGAAAGATTTATACCCATAATCATCTTATGATTTGAATAATTCTCTTTTTATAAATTTGGATTTGAAAATTAATTTATATTAATTTAATATTTTGATTGTTTCGTAAAGTGCACCTTAGCTCTCTTACAAAAGAGAACCATTTATTTTCTATTACTTTCACCTCCAAATCCCTTTTTATTTGTAAAACTATGACCAAATGTCTTCTAAAATTCCCTTAATTCTTCATAGAGGACATATTTTTGGCATTAATCTATCCTAAAAATTCGTGTTGTTAAAATAAAAAGAAGATACTAGAAAAGAGGTAATTGTTTAATCAACTCCGTCAATGTTATCTCTTCGTCTACATACTATTTATAAGTTTTTTACATCCCAATGTAATAAAATTTTTATCATATAAATTATTTTATTTTAGTATAATTAGGGTAGAACCATATTATTCATTTCACCCATCCTACGTACAACAATATCACCCCGCGTGCATGCGTACGACTTACCGTCTGCACACCATGGTGTAATTCTTCATTAAGAAACATAATTTGGACGGGTATAGTTATTCATATAATATATATAAATAATTAATATAACATGATAATTTTATGTATAATTAATTTATCATCCAATTAAAAACCATTTAACAATCAAGGGAGATTTATTTCCGCTCGTGCGAATGTACGACCTACCGTATCCACGATGCGCTGAGATTCATTGTACGCGTTTACCACTCAATAATGATTATAAAATTTATATAAAGAGTAAAAAAATTATTATGAACATAATAACATTTATTATATGAATAAAATAAATAATATTCACAACAAATATTACTTATAGGAAAAAAAATATGAATGAGAAAAGGATAATTTATCACCTAAAAAACAATAATACTGAAATATTAGTAACAAAATGATATAATAGTATCATATATGATATCAAAAATATGGTTATGGTTCTGTTAGGATTTTATAATGTAATTTAACCATTATATAAGTAGTTAATGAACCATCTACTGAAAGAATGTACACAGGAAGGGTTAATTTAACAATATCATTATTATCTGATATTGTTCATACATCAGTACTTACTGGGACGTATTTACTATCCATGTCCATGTATCATAATTTTTTTTAAATGAGTATTTTTATGTTTTTATGTAATGATATATTAAACGAAGACTTCTTTTAAAATGTTTTAATTATTTATTTATCTAATTTATTCTCATTAATTTCTATGTTTTCAAAATGGTTTTAAGTATTTTTTTTATATGGACATGAATGTTTTAATTGTTAATTACTTTCAAAAGCCTCAAAGTAGAATGAAACACTTTGATAAAAAAAATATTTTTAATTTCTTTTTATAAGTGCAAAATTGTTGAATAAATCGTTTCATATAAAAAGTTATAATTTTATCAAGATATTATTAAATATTTTGTTAAATTATTTTCTACTATGTCAAAATACGTTGATGAATATTATGGTTATTTAATGTTGTTTTTATAATTTGACACATTGTGCTGAATGATTTACGATATGTTTTACTTTGGATGTGCTAATTTGATATAATTCATGGTTTAGGGTTAATGTATTTACATTATGTATTCTATTTTAAATTGAAATGATTATGTTGGTTATGTTTTACCCCTTTCATAAGTGGAATTCATTAGTCTTAGTAAGTGACAGGCAGGGACCACTATAACCCCCTGATGCATCGTTAGATTTTATGAGACAAACTAGTGTCATGGAATGTGGCCAGGATGGTATGGTTATGTATGTTCTTGGCACAAGGCGTTGACGATATGGTTATGATGTCTAACATTATGTACTTATTAATTATTATATTTGTTATTGATATTAAATGTGATTATTTGACTAGTTGAATATTCATGTGAATATCTAAATGGAATTATTTAATTTATTCTTACCATATTATTCTGAATATTATATTTAAAAGGATTTTGCTTCATATTTATAACTTGCATTAAAATTTAATTCTAATTAATGATAGAATTATATATATTGTTTACCCGTACTGAGCATCTGAGTTCATCCATTTATTATGTTTTATTTTCCAGGATGACAAGAACTATTTTATGATTGTAATGTAGGGTAAATATAGAAAAATAATGGAGTTTTCGAACGATTATTTTTATGGTATTTTATGTATAGAATTGTAATTTAAAGTTCATGTATGTAATCTACTTCCAAACATGGCTAAATTGATCGGTATTTTGAAATCAAATTCCTTATAATCATTATAATGAAAAAAATTCAATAGATATATGATTCTGGGTTCGGGGAATTATTGTAGGTATTAGAGAAATTTTTGAAAAAATATTACAAATTATCTTTAGAAAACATAGATTAAGGAACATAACAATACGATAAACATCAAAGATAAGTATAAATATATAATATCATAGTTTAGATTCGTTAATGGATAACCAAGGTTATTCTAATATACAAATGGATTGAGAAGATGATTCTTCCACTTATAGATCCTATAAATCATTCTTTATGAATGCATCACTATTATTATTGATTCTCACATTATTCTTTTTGGTTTTGGTAAATGGTTAGAATCAACAATTTTATATATGCAATGGTTATACTATTTATAATGAAGAGGATACAATAGAAAAAAAATGAAGAAGGTTTTAAGGAATAAGATGTTGAAGCCTAGTTAATGGTTTAAGAATGAAGTGGAATGATTAAGGTTACATTGTATTTGGATTCAATAATTATTATATCAATGGTCTTATGGTTATAATATTCAAAAGATATATAATAATCTTATGAAATTAATTATTCTTTAATAATATAAAAGCATAAAATGTTTCATTAATGTTTTATTGGTGATAAAATATTTGGTATGTGATAATAATATGTACACTATAGAGTTTAGGGAATCTGATGTTAAGATTGATTTTGGGAATTTAGAGTCCTTTTTGGGCAGTGAATTTTTATGGAAGTATTTTGGCCAAGTCTTAAAGATTTTTTGGATTATGTTGAACAGTTGATATAATTATATAATGATAAATAATTGTTTATTAGACACCTTGTCCAAATCTTTTTGGTTTCATTAAACATTTACAGGGTGAAAGAAATACTTTTGGGACATATGATATATCAAAAGGGCTTTGTGCATGAAAAATTCATTTTGAAATATCATTCACAGTTGTAAGGGATGAAGTGAAAATATATCTTAACACAAATAAATGATGATATTATGCTTATGACACGAAATTAAATCAAGTAATTATTATGGAGTTATTATTATGATAGTAAAATGATCACCCAAATCAAGGGAAAAGTATCTAAAAATGTGTTATCATAATAGAATAATTGTTTTTCAATCAATTTTTTTTAAATCATCATAGATTTAGGGATTGGGCCCCACAATTGTTAATTTATCGTTTCCTTTTTTGTAATTGATTACCTTAATCACTCCTTATAAATATTTATATTTTCCATCCAATTATGCATCTCTATTACCACTGATGTTATTCTAGTAGTAAGAAAATTTTTGGATTGAACTTCAAATTTCCCTTTCCCCATTATTAATATAATATTTTATTAACCCTATTATGTCATGGGTTCTCCATAAAGGTATTTTCTTGTATCATCCTTTTATTTTCTTTATTCAATTTCAAATTTTGAGGATAAAATTTATTGAAGGAGAGGATAATGTAACACCCCGATACAATACAATACTTTTATTTTTTAATAAATTTAATTTTTGATGCTTGGATTTTTTATGCAACACCTTGTTAATATTATTATACACTCAAAAATAAGTTGGCTGGCATTACATGCAATGCCTAGATTTATCAAAACATAATATATTAATAAAAATTTATTAGTTAAAAATATATGTAACCCAAAAATTTAAATTATAGGTTATGAATATAATTGACCAAATTTTAAATTTAATATATTTTGTTTAATTTAAAAATAAATTTTATGTATTTTATTGGAAATATTGAAGAAAATATTCCATATTTGGAAGAAAATATTTTTTTTTATAAAATTAATTTTTCCACATTATGCTGTAACACCAATTTTAAATATCATTTTTTATAATTTCATATATTATATCAAACAAAATAAACCTCTTCATTGGAATCTATATATAAAAATCTACTTTAATTTTTTTTTCTTATTTTTTTGATGTGTTTTATGTTTAAATCAATAATAAAAATATAGTAAACTTTAATTGAAAACAACACTTACAACGAAATAATTTATGTGGAAAAATTATGTTATTGAATGGTTTTATGTTGAAAATAGATAATAGATATATAGATTAATATAAATTTTATTCATTGTCATACATATTTCAATGAATTTTGGTGTAAAAATATATCAATATATTTCAACATTTGATCATTTAAAAAACAATTTTTCATTCTGATAACAGCAATAATTTTAAATTAATTTTTGAAAATATTGAGTTTTTAATTGTTAAAAAAGGATTCCATATTTTTAATAAGTGGGTAAAAATTATTCAAATAGGTTTATTTAATTTTTTGGGAATTATAAAGAGTAAGTTTAGTAATTTTTTATTAAGACGATTAGGGTAAATCAAGTAGTTAAAGGTAAAAATAATATTATCATAATATAAAATTTCCCTAAAACTTTTCCTAATCTAATTTAATAAGTATATTGCCCCAAAAATATATCCTATGTTGAAAAAATGATCTTTTTTAAGGAAATTCTGTAAGATTATGATATTTAATATATTTTATTTAAACAAGAGATCAATGTGCGATATTCAAATTTTAATAACTAAATCATTTTTGATATAGAGTAATACATTAGATAAAACTAAATATAATTTTTTATTTCAAAGAAATGAAATTTATTTTCATCATTATAATTTATTTTTAATTTGTAGTGAGGAAATAATTTAATTAAACTCTTTTATAATAATGATGTAGTAATTGATTAATTATTTGAGATATAAAATAAATTATATAAAATATTAAAATAAAAAAATTTGGACTTACTTAATTAAATAAAAATATTTTATAAATACCTCATACATGTTTGTGACATAGTTAAACTATGTTTTTGAAGTTATCATGTTGGTTTTAAATTTTTAAAAATGAAAATATTGAATAGTATCCAAATATACATAAACGATTATTTAAAATAAATAATATTTTATTAAATATTCTAAAATTCATAAAAAATGTTGATTTTCCAAAATAATTTATATCATG
Source organism: Viscum album (assembly GCA_963277665.1). Lineage (NCBI taxonomy): Eukaryota > Viridiplantae > Streptophyta > Magnoliopsida > Santalales > Viscaceae > Viscum > Viscum album. The sequence goes on from OY728130.1 coordinate 1,180,590,436, forward strand.
TCAATGATATCATAGTGATCGATTTTCATTAATTTAATGGATACCTTTACATGAAAAATGAGATAGATATTATTAAAATCAAAGAATGTGAAAAAATGTCACACTCCAATTTCATAAAAGTACAATAATTTTAATATAGAGATAACCTAGAGATAAATTCAATCATGAATAGAATATATAGATCTATCATCATTATATACATAATATTAATTTATTTATAAATTTTTTAGATTAAATCATAACTACAATTAATTACACAATATTGAAAAAGTAATTTTTTTAGTAAAAGAAATATCATATAAATGATATTAAATATATTAAAATAAATATAATTTGAAATAATTGATGTGATACCAAAATTTTATAGGTGACTATGACATGTTAAGAGTTTTTTAATCAGTTTTTTTAGAATTTATATTTCTATTTGGATTTTAATTAAATTGAATGTTATGAATAGTGTCGAAATTGACATTATTGATATTTTATAAAATAAAAATTTACTAAATTATTTCAAAATAATAAAATTACTTAAAAATTACAAAGTAAAAATTATAATGTCTAAAATTTCATAAATTGATAATTTATGTTCAATTTACACCATTTAATTAAATATTTATAACTATTTAACAATTATAATATTATTGCCACAATTTAAAGTAATTAGAATAAATAAGGATAAATCAAAATCGTAAGTTTTAAATAAAATAAAAACTTGTATAAATATTTTTTTCTGAGATATGTCAAACCCATAGTCCTCTTATCATTGAAATAATTCTCTTTTGACCCATTTGGAGTTGAAAATTTATTTATTTTATTTTAATATTTTGACAGTTTCCTAACGATCCCCTAACCTCTCTTATAAAAGAGAACCAATCCATATATTTTATTCACACATATAAATCCCTTTGTATTGAAAAATCCCTGACTAATTCTCCAACAAACTTCCCATAATTCTGCATAGAGGACATACATTACGCAGAAGTCCAATCTATGGAGTTCTTTTTAAAAAAAGATACCTTAAAAATAGGTAGTTGTTTTATCAACTCCTTCAATTCTCTTTCTTCATACACATACTATTACTATGTTGTTTCAATAACAATGTAATAACTACAGTATCAACTATATTCTAAAATTTAATTATATTTATAAAAAAACTATATTTCACATTTTATCCACCCTACAAATAACAATATCACTATGCGTGCGTACGTACGGCTTACCATCTCCACACTATGGTGTAAATTGTTATTAAACACTAATTTATTTGGATGGGTATAATCATGAATATAACAGATATAAATAATTAATATAAGAAGATAACTATTGTTTATTATTAATATATCATCAAATTCCATACAATTTAACAATCATGGGAATGATATCATTGCTTGTTCGTACACATGACCGACCACCTCTATGAAGCGGTGACATTCATTCTACACGTTGTCCATTCAAGAATGATTATTAAATCTATATATGTATTGAGTAAAATTAATTATTATGAACACAATATCACTTTTTATATAAACAAAATACATCATATTTATAACAATCATTACATACATGAGAAAAAAAGAATCGAAAAACGAAGAAGTTTAAACCCCCAACAATAGTAATACAACAGTATAATCAACAAAAGGATATAATAAGGTCCTATATGATATCATAAATATGAATATGGTTATGGTATAATTTAATTACATATATTAACCATTATACTTGAGGTTAACACACCGACTACCAAAGAAAAGTACAAGGTATGGGTAAATTATACTATGTTATTATTATTTAGGATTGTGTATACATAAGTATTTACTGGGACATCATTATCATCCATTTCCATGTATATTAAAAATGTTTTTCAAAATATTATTTTAAATGTTTTTTGTAAGGTAATATTTAACTAAAATATTTTTTAAATGCATTAAATATTTATACATCTAAATATTTATCATAAATGTCCATGTTTTCAAAATAGTTTTTGGATTTTTTATATGGAAATGAATGTTTCAAAATTTTAATTCAATTAAAAAGATTCAATGTGGTATGGGAAAATTTGATCCAAAAATATCGTTTTAAATGTATTTTATAAGCGTGTGTATTTTTAATAAATTGTTTCAAATAAAAAATGGATATTTTTCTCAAGATGTGTCTAAGGATTTATTAAATTATTTCCATCTATGTCAACATATGATGTTGTATGTTTTGTTTAATTGAGATTTTTATGTTAATCTGCCACATTTTATTGGATGGTTTATGATTGTATGATTGATGATATTGTATTCTGATACCATTCATGTATTATTGTTAATGTATTAAAATTTCATATTCTAGTTTTGATACGAATGTTTATTTATACTTATGTGTAACACCTTTAATAATAAAAATTCATTGGACTTATTATGTTATGGGTGGAGGCCTCTACAACCCCTTGATGTGTCGGTAGGCCTGATAAAACAATCTAGTGTATTGGAACTAGGCCTTTTTGGCAAGGTTTTGTATGGCCTTGGTACGAGGTCTCGAAGGTATTATTATGGTGTTCATCATTATGAATTTCCTAATTTTGAGATTTTTTGTTGATATTTAATGTGATTATTCAAATAGTATAATATCCATGTGGACGTTTAAGTGGAATTTTTTGATTTATTCCTATAATATCATGATGATGATTATGTTTAAAAGGGGTGTGATTTAGTTTTATAATTTTCTTTAAATGTTTATATAAGGAAACATCCTGAAAACATTACATAATATTAAATTAAATGAATAATTAGAATTGGGGATCTTTTCAGGTTAAGAGTTTTAGAGAATCAGGACATAACTATTACATATCAAAAGATTACAATGTAGGAACTTTTACATAGTTTCCATTTTTTTTTATAAAATAAAAAATCATGAAAAAAAGATTCATGTCTTATTCCAGGTTTTTAGACAACATGACTTTTCCTTGATCTTATCCTTGACAATAATCTTCTTTATGTCCTATGAAAAACATTTCAAAAACATGGGATGAGCATAAAAATCTCAGTAAGGGATAAAAAAAATGAAAACTGTTTGTTTTTTAAAAAAACAATGAAACCATGAATAATTTAACATAAGTAAAACTTTTCACCATTATGAAGTAGTAAATACTCTTCACTAAATAAAAGATCATTAATTACCATTTTTTATCCAAAAATATTTCTATAAAACCCATATAAAGAACACATCACATATAAAGGTAACTTAGGACAAAATCATACTTAAATGGAATAACCATATGGTCGTCTTCCACACATATCACTAAATGGAATAGCCATATGGATGACTTCCAAACCCAATGCATTAGAGGATATAACGTGACCACCCATCCAGGTATTCACAGCACCACCCGTCATTTGGTTTATCACATAACCACCCGTCAAATGTCTAAGTACCATTATAAAATCATAACACATATATAAAGGAAAGAAAGAATTTCTACATTTAAATCAACATATATCACTTAAATATATTGAAATAAAAAATCCACTATCAATACCATTTTGAATACCAAAATATGTAAAAGAGTATATGGTATTTTATTTTCCTTTTAAAAACATTACGGCTTGTTAAGAAAGTCAAAGATCAAATAATACTCACGGTGGCAGAAAGGTCGTTGTCACCCTTTATGTTAAAATAAACGTTCAGTTTTTTCATTTAGTAAAATTTTTCATAGAAATATATTACCTTTGAAAATTCAAGGGTCTTTATACAACATATAATAGAATGTCCTGTATTAAAACAAAATATGCCTCAATGAAAGGAGATTGAGATGGTGTCCATTACAATGATCAGTTTGAAAATAAAATAGTTAAATTATGTATATTTACTATAATTACTCATACATAATGTATAAATACAATATAGGATATCAAAAATAATTTCACACATAGTCATATCATGACATAATCAATATGTACAAAATTAACCCAAAGAACGGAAATTGGGTTTAGAAGTTTTCTTACCTCGTGTCCGACTTGAATCGATCTTTCTTTAATCTCCTAAATAATAAGATAATGTAAAATTTTACATGATTAAGAAACTTTTTTTAGTTTATAATTCCTTTTATATCACTTATTACAATGTTATAAATATTATGTAATCATTTAAGTTAATAACGTCCATTTTCTCGATATTTGATACTTTTGTCAAAAATGAACAGCTTATATTTACAAGATTCCCATGTTGTCAATATTACACTATATCCAGAATGATATTCATGATTTATATATCATATATATCATATATAACTATTATATACATGTATTTATAACAGTACATAACATTTGGAGGTAAGAAATGAAATGCACCGTTCATGGAGACAGTAAGCCGAACGTACACTTGAACGCTACTTCCATTTCTACTTCATATTTAATGTAATTAAAACATAATGACACATAGTAGTATTATAATTCCATTATTGTATCATATATAATATCATTAAATATATCCTTTATACGTACCACATATGGAATGAACGAGTCATATCACTTTGAGGGGGCTGTAGTCCGCACTTCCTCAAATGAAATTAGCATGTTTACACATAATAGAAACCATAAAAAATGATATAAAAAATGAATAAGAATAAAGAAAACATAAATATAATATATATCATATATAAATAAAGTTCCATCATAATGGACACCATGGGAGGTGGTAGGAGATAATCGAACAATCATCGTTTCGTGAGGCGTTAGTTTTTCATCCACAGAAACAATATATTCTTCACCCATTAGATGGAGGTGTGTGTAAGTGAAGTTGAAATAAATCTCATAAAAACATCCTAGTATATTGATGATACTTTTATTGTTATAAATGGAAGGAATAAAAAGAGTTTAGGGGGTTGGAGAACAAAAATAAAACAAAATAAAACAAAAGAATTTAAGAGAAACATTTACCTTTAATTTGGATAATTCCATTTGGTTTGAACCAAAGGACATCTTGAAGTGCCCTATGCCTTAGGTAAGACTTCTAGGAGGAGGATAGGGATGTAGGGAGATTAATTGGGAAGATTTTGGACGATCCAAAAGGCTTTAGAGGTGTGAAGAATTGGTTAGATGTGGTCTCTTTTTATAAGAGAGAGGAGGGTCTCTTTAGGAAAGTTTGATAAAATTATTTTATTATATAATTATATTCACATAATAATGGTCATAAAATCATTATATTCTAATATTGGATTACTCATAGTTTAAATAAAATCATACAATATGAATTGGAGAGGTTTTGGATAATATATTAATCATTATAATCTTATTTATTTAAATGATTTATTAATGAGGTAAACAATGCATCATTATTATGTCATAAATAATTTAATTTATTTGTTGTCTAAAAATTATAGAAAAAATAAAAATATGTAGGAAATATTTTTATATTTCCAATTAGTTTTTATAGTATAAAAAGTAACTTATATAACACCATGTAAAAATTAAGTTACAAAGATATATTTGTTTGTGTCTTTTTTGCCGTACTTTAAATTAATTAATCTAAATTGTCATTATCACTCCCATGTGGCTAAATGGGGTCCCAAAATCAACCCAAAGTTTCCAATGGTAATAAATGACCCATCCAATATGGTTTGGAAAATTTTTACGATAATTTTGAATTATTATAATTTCTTTTTACCTTTAATTAATCTATTTACCTTTAACCGCGGTAAATAAATGACAAAAGTCACTATTCACAGAAAATATATTTTAATCCTATTGAACCACATTATACTTACTAAAAATAACCATGTATTTTGGATTTTTGAAATTCAATTCACATAAGTGGTAAAATTTCATTTAAATGTAAAAGCCATTTTTTAACTACTACTAAGTGGTTTCATAGTTCATCAAAAATTGATGTTTTTCAGAAAAATACCAAAAACTCAGCCTAAGATATTATTGATATTACAAATTAAAAAATGATTTCTATTTTTTCAAATTAAAAACATAGAGTTGGAATTAATTAATTTAAAATTAATTTCCATTTCTTAAACAAATAGCGTGTTTTTAAGAAACAATATATATAAAATGATTGACACTTGTTTATGTCCAATTTTAAAGTGAAATTAATTAGAATGACCAAAATTAGATTAAATGGTAAAAATATCTTCTAATTAAACTTTAAAACCAATTAAACAAATAAACTAACCTTATAAGTAAATTAAATTAAAAGGCACTTTTGGATTAAATTACACTATTTTCCACTATTAATTAAAAAATGAACTTTATCAGAAAAATACCAAAAATTTACCCAAAGTAAAATTTGATGTCCCAAATCTAATGAAAAATTTTATTTGTTCATATAGAACATATAAAAATTACCAAAACAATATTTAAGTAGGGGTTTCCATTAAAAGGCAGTAAATCAACCATTTAATATAAATTATGCTTAAATTTAGATTTATTCATGTTTTAAGACTCTAATTTATTTAGATTAAAGTAAATACATTTAACAAACATTTATAATCATATTGTAGTTAGTTATTTTCATTCCTACCAATACAACGGCTAGGAGTTAACTACCATTTAAAATAATAATATTATATTATTATTTTGCAACGTAAGATTTCAAAGAAAACCATTATTGCGTATCGGGTACGCTATTGAACATATCAAACCATTTAAGGTAAAATTAATATTTTATTCAAAATATTAATAAATATTAAATATTTCTTATTCTTTATTTACCTAGGATGTAACATCCTTCCCCCCTTTTGGAAATTGTGTTCTTGCAAATTTTATTCACTTATCAAAATATGTTGGTGTATTTATCCCTCATATCATTTTCAGATTTCTAGATTGCCTCTTCAACCATATGGTTTTTACACAAAATCATTACCTAGTGAATTACCTTATTCTGCAACACTTTCTGTCTATAGTCAAGAATCTGGACTATTTGTTCTCCATAAGAGATATTATCTTCAAACTAAATTACCTCTGGACACAAAACATGAGATTTATATGGCATATACCTTCTCAACATCGAAACATGAAAAAGCTGTGTACCTGGGACACACATGGAGGTAAGGCCACTCTAAAAGAAACAGATCCAACTTTATCAATGAGTTCTTAAGGTCCAATGAACCTTTGACTAATCCTTCCCTTCGTATAAAAATTCATCACACTTTTCCATGGATAATATTTGATAAAGACATGATCACCTAACTCAAAAGAAAGATCCTTACTATGGTTATCTGCATAACATTTCTGTCTTCTCTGATTTGTTCTCATATGCTTCTAAATCAACTAAACATTCTCTGCACTCTCTTCTACCAATTCTATTTCCATCAGTTTCCTTTCATCATCATCATTCCAAAAAAGCTAGAGTCTGACAATGATTTCCATATAATTCTTTAAATGGAGTCATCTGTATAGTGGAATGAACACTGTTATTATAAGAAAATTCAACCAAAGAAAGATGTTGGTCCCAACTTCCCTGATAATACGGTGAACAAGCACATAGCATATCATCCAAGGTCTGAATTTTTCATTCTGACTACCCATCTGATTGAGGATGAAAAGTTGTACTAAAATTTAATTTAGTACCCAACGACTTCTGAAGGCCTTTCCAAAACATATAAGTAAGCCTAGGATCATGATCAGATACAATGGAGAGGGGAACTTCATGCAACCTCACTATCTCATTAAAATACAATCGAGAAAGTTGATCTAGAGACACTGTTTCTCGAATAGGAAAGAAATGAGTAGATTTAGTCAATCGATCAACAATAACCTAGATTGTATTATTACCTCGAGATGTCATTGGTAATCCCATAACAAAGTCCATTGATTCATTTTACCATTTCCACTCTGGTAGTGGTAAAGGCTGAAGCATCCCTTTTGGTAATTGCGGCTTTGCTTTAACCTGCTGAAAAGTCAAACACATTATAGTAAAATCAGTAATATCTCTTTTTATTCCATCCCACCAGTAATACTCCCAACGTTCTCTATACATATTAGTACTACCAGGATGAACATAAAACAGGGAACTTTGAGCTTCACATAAAAACTCATTCTTCAACTGTGAATCACAAGGCACACATACTCTCTTCCAAAACCTCATAAAACAATCATTATCAATATTAAAATCAGGCAACTTACCCTTCTGAACCAACACTACCTTTTTCTACAACTCACTATCTTCTTTATGTGCATGCTTTATTCGGTCTAATAGAGATGATTTAACTGAAACCTGAAACAAAATATAATAACATCCTGCACCAATAACATCTATTACAATGTTCATCAAATCAAAAACCAAAGGATATCGTTTCAGACATATCATGGTTAATGAAGAATTAATTTTTCGACTCAATGCATCATCCACTTTATTTGCTTTTCCCGGATGGTAATGTATCGTGCAGTCACAATCCTTGATTAATTCCAGCCACCTCTTCTGTCTCATGTTCAATTCATTATGAATTAATATATACTTCAAACATTTGTTGTCAGCATATATTTCACATTTTACTTTATACAAATGATGCCTCTAAATTTTTAGATAAAAAACTACAATAGCTAATTCCAAATCATGTGTAGGGTAATTTAACTCATGTGGTTTCGACTGACTTGAAGCATAAACTATTACCTAATCATTCTGCATTTGGACATAACCCAGTCCATTCAATGAATAATCACTATAAATAACAAACTCACCATTTTTATACGTTAGTTCTAAAACTAGAGCATTAACCATTATTCTTTTCAATTCTTGAAAACGATCATCACATTCTTTTGTCCAAATGAACTGATCACCATTTCAAGTTAACATATAAATTGGACTAGATAACCATGAAATATTTTCAACAAACCTCTGGTAATAACCTGAAAAACCATGAACACTACGAATCTCGGTTATATTTGTGGGTCTTGGTCATTCTTCAATAAATTTTGTTTTTGTAGGATCAACAGTTATGCAATTTTTTGAAGAATGTGACCAAGGAATGAAATTAATTGTAACCAAAACTCACTCTGGCTGAATTTCCCAAATATTTTTTCTTATTTTAAGGTTTGAAAGACAAGCCTTAAATGAATTTCATGATCCTCTTGAATTTTAGAATAAACCAAAATATCATCAATTAGAGCAATCATCATTTATCACCAGATTCATCAGATCCATTATTACATCAATCTATTCAATTATGATTCTAACCATCTCAGGATGCTTATTTTGAAGTCCATTTCCCTCTGTATGACTTCCCATCACAACTTCCATGTCTTATATGCATAAAATCATTCTTAACAAAGAAATATCTTAGGAAAATCAAAATGGTAATATGTAAATGCTATATGATTTCAATATTAACATAAATTACTGTGTGGATATTAATTTAACAATAACCTAACTCCTAATGTTATCTAAACCAACCTATGATCCAAACTATAAGGACCCAGGCTTAAAACATTACATAATATTGAATTAAATGAATAATTTATATTGAGGATATTTTCAGTTTTATAGTTTTATATAATTAGGACATAATTATTACATATAAAAAGATTACAAAGTAGACACTTCTACAGAGTTTCCATTTTTTTATAAAATAAAAACTCTTGAAAAAAATATTCATGTCTAGTTCCAGATTTTTAGATAGCATAACTTTTCCTTGATCTCATCCTTGACCATAATCTTCTTTAACTCCTCTAAAAAACATTTCAAAAACATGGGATGAGCATAAACAGATTAATAAGGGATACACAAAGAAGGAAAACTGTTAGTTTTTCAAAACAACCTGTAATCCATGAATACATTTAAATAAGTAATACTATTAACCATTATGAAGTATTAAAAACTATTCGATGAATAAAATATCATTACATACCATTTTGTAACCAAAATATTACCGAAAACCCCATATAAAAAACACATCACATATAAAGGTAACTTGGGACATAAACATACTCAAATAAAATAACCATACGGTCGACTTACACACATATCAATAAATGGAAACATGATATGACTTACTTCCATTACCAATGAATTGGAGGTTATAACGTTACCACCGGTCCGAGTATTCATGGCACCGCCCGTCATTTGGTTTATCATTTAACCACATGTCAAATGTCCATGTACCATATAAAATCATAACACATATATAAAGGTAAGAAGGCATTTCCACATTTAAATCACAATATATCTCATAAATATATTGACATAAGAAAACCCATTATCATAACCATTTTAAATACAAAAATATGTAAAAGAGTACATTGTATTTTATTTTCTTTTTAATAACATTGTGTGTTGTTAAGGAAGCCAAAGATCAAATAATACTCCTGGCGGAGGAAAGATCATTGTCACCACATATGTTAAAAGAGACATTCTTTTTTGTCATTTAGATAAACTCTTCATAGAAAAAGATTCCCTTTGAAAATTAAAGGGTGTTTATACAGCATATTAAAGAAAGTCGTGTATTAAAACAAAATATACCTCAATGAAAAGAGATTGTGACGAAATCCCATACAATGATCATTTTGTAAATAAAATAGTTCAATTATGTGTATTTACTATAAGTACACATGGATTATTTATAAATAAAATATTGGATATCATAAATCAATTCACACATAGTCATATCCTGACATAATCAATAATTACAAAATAATCCCAAAGAATAGAAATTGGGTTAAGAAGTTCCCATACCTTCTGTCCGACTTGACTCGATCATTCTTTAATATCCTGAATAATAAACTAAAGTTAATTTATACTTTCATAAGAACCTTTTTAAAGTTTATTATTTCTTTTATATAACATATTACCATGTTATTAATAATATGTAATCATTTCAGTTAATAACATCCATTTTTTCGATATTTGGTAGTTGAGTCAAAAATGAACACCTTATATTTACAAGTTGTCCATGTGGTCAATAGTCCATTATATCCAAAATTATATTCATGATTTAGATATAATATATATCATATATACCCAGTATATACATGTATTTACAATAGTACATAACATTGGGAGGTAAGAAATGAAATGCACCGTTTATGGATACGGTAAGCCATACATACGCAAGAACGCTACTTCAATTTCTATTTCATATTTAATGAAATTTAAACATAATGATACATAGTAGTACTATAATTAAAGTATTGTATCATATATAATATCATTAAATATATCCTTTATAAGGACCACATATGGTATGAACTATTCATATTACATTGAGGGGGTGGTAGTCCACACTTCCTTAAATAAAATTATCATGTTTACAAATAATGGAAACTATAAAGGCATGATTTAAAAAATACATAAGCATAAAGAAAAAATAAACATAATATATATCATATATAAATACAGTTCCATCTTGATGGACACCATTTGAGGTGGTAGGAGATAATCGATCAATCATCGTTTTGTGAGGATTTAGTTTTCCATCCACAGAAACAGTATGTTCTTCACCCATTAGATAGAGGTGTGTGAAAGTGTAGATTGAATACTTATCACAAAACATCCTAGTATATTTAATATAATGGTTTTGTTATAAAAGAATGAAATATAAAGAGTGTATGGGGTTGGAGAAGAAAAATAACACAAAATAAAACAGAAGAATTTAAGAGAAACGGTTACCTTCAATTTGGGTAATTACCTTTGGTTTCAACCAAAGGACTTCTTATAGTGACTTGTGCCAAAGTTAAGGCTTCTAGGAGGAGGATAGGGATGTAGGAAGATTAATTGGGTAGAGTTTTTACGAGCCAAAAGGGTTGAGAGGTGTGAAGAATTTGTTAGAAGTTGTCCCCTTTTATAAGGGAGAGGAGGGGCTCTTTAGGAATGTGTGATAATATTATTTTATTATATAATGATATTCTTTTTCTAATTGTCCAAAAATCATTAATGTCGAATATAAGATTACTCATAGTAGAAATAAAATCATTCAATAGGAATTTGAAAGGTTTTGGATAATATTTTAATCATTATAATCTTATTTATTTAAATGATTTATTAATGAGGTAAACACTGCATCATTATTATGTCATTAACAATTTAATTTATTTGTTGTCTAAAAATTATGAAAAAATACCATGATGTATGAAATATTCTTAATGTTCCAATAAATTTTTATATTTGAAAAAATATCTTATAGAACACCATGTAAAAATTAATTTACAAATAGATAATTTTTATGTAATTTTTGTCATTACTTTAAATTAATTAATTAAAATTATGATTGTCACTCCCAAGTTGCACAATGGGGTCCCAAAATAGACCCAAAGATGGAAATGGTCGTAAATGACTCATCCAATAAGGTTTTGACAAGTGTTAAGGTAACTTTGAATTATTATAATATTCTTTTTACCCTGAATTAACATATTTACTTTTAACTGCCGTAAATAAAAGTCAAAAGTTATATTTCACCAAAAAGTATTTTCATCTTATTGAACCAAATATTAATTCCTAATAACAACCATGTATTTTTTATTTTATAAATTCAATTCACAGAAGTGTTAAAATTTTATTATAATTAAAAAGTCAATTTTTTAACTACTACTATGTGGTTTCATTATTCATCAAAAATTGATGTTTTTCAAAAAAATATCAAATATTCAGCCCAAGATAAAATTGATATTCCAAATTCAAAAATGATTACTATTTTTTCAAATTCAAAAAATATAAGTGGAATTAATTAATTTGAAATTAAATCTAGTTGTTAAAACAAATAGAGTGTTTTGAAGAAACAATATCTATAAAAAGATTGACACTTCTCTATATCCCATTTCAAAGTGAAATTAATTCCAATGACCAAAATTGGATTAAATTGTAAAAATATCTTATGATTACATATTAAAAACAATTAAAAAGATAATATATCCATATAAATAAATTATATTAAAATGCACTTTTGAATTAAATTACAATATTTTCCACTATTCCATAAAAAATGAACTTTATCCGAAAAATTCCAAAAAATTACCCAAAGAAAAATTTTATCTCCCAAATTTAAAGAAGATTTATATTTGGTCAAATATAACATATGAAAATTACTAAATCTATATTTAATGAGGGTTCACCATTAAAAGGCGGTATATCGACCTTTTAACATAAATTATGCGTAAAATTATATTCATTCATATTCTAGGCCTCTAAATTTTATTGGATGAAAGTAAATTCATTTAAAAAACATGTATAATAATATTTTAGTTAGTTTTTTTTATACTATACAATAAAACATCTAGGATTTAACTACCATTTAAAATAATAATATTATATTAATATTGTGCAATGTAAGATTTCAAAAAAAACCGTTGTGGCATATCGGGTACGCTATCGAACATAGAAACCCTTTTAAAGTAAAATTAATATTAAATTCAAAATATTAATTAATATGAAATATGTATTATTATTTATTTACCTGGGATGTTACAGTTTATGCATATTCATGATAGCTTCTGCTATATTTTTTACCCTTACTAATCATCTGAGCTTATCCCTTTATTATATTTTATTTTCCAGGATGCTAAGAAGTATTTTATAAATTTTTTTGGATTAATCTAAGAAAATAATGTAGTTATAAAATAATTACTTAGGTTGTATTTTATTTTTTGAAATATAACGTAAATTTCTTAAAAGTAATCTATTTTCTCAGATCGGAAAATTTCTTGGTCCTTCGGGATTGGATTCTATGTAATCAATCCAACGTATTAGAATAATGCACCATCATTGGGATTCTGGGGTTGGGGAATTATAGTTGGTATCAAATTAGGTTTATTAAAAACCTTGGAAATTAGATTATGAAAACATAGAGTAAGGAAAATATCTGTAATATAGACAAGGAGGATAAGTCTTATAATAGAATATCATTTTTTAGATTTTCTAATGAATTACATAAGTTAATATTGTGGAAAAATTGACTCACAATATGATAAACCCATTTATAGATCCTATAAATGAATGTTTATTACAAATCACTATTATTAGTGTTTTTAACAATAATTTTTGTGTTTTGGTCAATGTTTTGAATTAGAAATGTTATACATGCAATGGTTATAATTCTGATAATGAAGAGGCTAAAAAAGAAAAATTAAATGTTGAAGGTATTATGTAATAATATATTGAAGCATAGATAATGGCTTAATAGTGAAGTGGAATGATAATAATTATTTTTTATTTGGATTATTGAATGATTACATCAACGGTTCTAAGGTTAAAATATTCATGAGATATATAATAATTGTATTGTAATACTTCTTCTATAAAAGTTTTGAAGAATTTTAGTTTCATTATGTTTTTATAGGTGAAAAAATATTTTTTATATGAAAATGAGATATATATTATATTTATTAGAGAATATGATGATAATATTTTTCTTGGAATGTAGAGAACTCTTTTTAATTTTATTTTGATGAATGTATGTTGGTCAAGCATTAATGTTGGAATAGATTGTTTGGGACAATTGTTATTATTATTTAATGTTAATGAATGATTTATTTGACACTTTTTCCTATCCTTTTTTGTTTCACTAAACATTTAGAGGTTGAATGAAATTATTGAGGTCCTTATAATTTATCAATCGTGATTGATGTGTGAAAATATCTTTTTGAACTATCATTTTCTTGTGTAAGGGATGAAGTGAAAATAGCCCAAAGCACAACTAAATGATGATATTATTCTTAAAACATGGAATTAAATAAAATAATATTTCTGGACATCTTATCTGGATTGGAAAATGGTCCCCCAAATCTAGGAATAATAACTAAAAACATGATTTATCTTAATAGATTAGTTTTTGTTGAACCAATATAATATAAATTAATCATAGATTTATGAATTATAGGACCTAAATTTACAATTTATAATTTAATTCTTTTTAATTGATGAACTCAATCAGTCCCTATAAATATTATGGTTTTCTCTGCAAGTACGCATCTCTATTTCCACTAATGATCACCTTTAGGAAAACCTAATTTGGTGGCAACCATCACATTTCTCTTTCAACTTTATTATGATTATATTTTATTAACACTATTTCTGATATGGGTTGTCCACAGTGGTATTTCTTTGTATCATCCTTTTATTTTCTAATTGAAATTTCATAATGAAAAGTCAAAATTTATTAAAGGAGGGGAGAATTATACAACCCAAGAATTTATAATATATTAATTTCCGAATAAATTTTATTTTTTTGCTTTATTTTTTTATGAAACACCATGTTAAGGTTACACTATACACAACAATGATTTGTCTTGCGTTACACACAAGGGCCAGTTCTACTCATCAACAATATATTAATATAATATTAATATTTTATATAATATACAATCTAGAAGTTAAATTAGTTGTTATGAAATGTATTAACCAGATATTGTATTATATATATCCATATAATATTAACAATTATTTTATGTATTTTCCTGACTTGATATAAAACATGATTCCATATTTTGGAAAAAATATATTATTTTTTTTAAAAAATGTATCCCTCTTTTTGATGGCGCACCCATTTAAAATATTGTTTTTTATAATTTTATATATTCTATATCAGAAAAATAAATGTCTTCATTGTATGCAAGATATAATATTTTAATTTGGTTTAATTTTTCATATTTTTCAGATAAGTTTTTTTTGTGATGAATTGTAAAAATATACTAAATTTTAATAGAATTTTTTTTTCATTGAAATAATATATGTTGATAAATTATATTATTGACTGGTTTTAAATTAGAAATATAATATTTTTTTCAGTTAATATAATATGGGTAATTGAAATTAATTTTACAATGAATTTTGATTTGAAATATTTAAATCTTTTATAATGTTTTAACATTTAAAACCCAATTTTTCATTCCGAAAAAATGATTAATATTAAATTAATTACTGAAATTTTTGAGTTTTTAATTTTGAAAAAATAATTCCATATTTTTAATCAACGATTCCAAATTCTGTACATAGGATCTATTTATGTTTGGGCATTATGAATATTAAATTTATTAATTTTTTATTAACAGAGTTAATGGTAACTCGAGCAATTAATGGTAAAATTAATATTAAAGTAATATAAAATTACCCTTACACTTGTCCTAATATAATTAGATATGTATATTTCGACAGATATATTCCTTATATTAAAAATATGATACTTTCTGAGCCACTTGTGCTAGATTAAGACATTTATTATATTTTATTTATAGATGACTTAAAAGTGTCATAATCATATTTTAATAACTATATCATCTTTTATATAGGGTTATAGATTAGATAAATTAGAATATAATTATTAATTTTAAATAAAAGATATTTATATTTATCATGAAAATTAATTTTTAATTCTAAATGATGAAATAACTTAATTAAATTCGTACATAATAATGATGGAGTAATTTTTTAAATAAATGAGATATCAAAAAAATATAAAAAATATTAAAATATATAATCATAGACTTAACTAATTACATCCAGTAATTTTATAGATAACTTATACATATTATTGACATTATTGAAGTAATGTTTTGATGTTATCATGTTGGTTTGAAATTTTTATGAATGAAAATATTGAATAGTATCAAAATAAGAGAAAATGATAATTTAAAATAAAAAATATCTTATTAAATGTAATAACTTAATAAAAAATATACTTCTTCCAAATAATTAGTATAATTTTAAAGATATCATAATGATCTATTTGGAAATATTTAATGGACACTTTTATATGAAAATGACTTAGATATTATTAAAATTAATGATTATGACTATATGTCACACTCTCATCTATTATAAGTACAATAATTTTAATATAAACATTACATAGAGATAAATTATATGATGAATAGTATTTGGAAGTATAAATGATATATATATATATATCATAGTAATTTATTAGAATGTTTTTGAGACTAAATAATTACTATAAATAATGACACAATAGTGATGAATTAGTTATTTTATTAATAGAAATATCAAATAAATGATATTAAATATTTTAGGATAAATAAAATTTTACATAATTGAGGTGATAAAATAATTTTAAAGGTGACTATGACATTTTAGAAGGATATTAAATAGTTTTTTAATTTATCTTTCTCTTTGGATTTTAAATATTATCAAAGTTAGAAATATTTTAAAAATTAACACTATTGATATTTTGTAAAAAATTACATTTTATTAAATTGTTGAAAAATAATAAATATCATAAAAATTTAGAATTAGTAATTATAAGGTATTAACTATTATAAATCTACCATTTTTGGTAAATTTATACATTATTAATAATATTTATAACCATTTAATATTTATAATATTATTACCAGAATTAATATTAAACATATTAAATAAGGATAAATGAAAATAATAAGTTTTAAAAAAATAAAAAAATGTATAAATTTAATTTTTTGATATTATTTCAATAAATACACATATTAACATTGAAATAATTATATTTTCATCCATTTTGAGTTGAATATTAATTTACTTTAATTTAATATTCTGATAGTGTCAAAATGTTCCATTTACTCCCTTATAAAAGAAAATGACTCCTTCTATTTTATTCACACACCTAATTTCCTTTTAATTGGCCAAAACCTACCTAATTATACTCCCAAATTCCCTCAATTTTATCTAGAAGACCATACATTGGGGAGAATTCTATCCTAAGAAGTCCATTTGTTCAAATCCAAAATAGATACCCAAAAAGATGTAATTGTTTTATCAACTCTTTCAATGTTCTTCCTCTGTCTACTTCATCTTACTATGTTGTTTCCATACCAAAGTAATAACTAAAGTGTTATATAGATTAATATATTCTATTATAATTATGGGAAAAATGTATTCCTTTTTTTATTTATCCTATGTATATAACAATATCACCATGCGTGCGTACATACAACATATCGTCTCCATGTCGTGATGTAATTTTTGATTCAACGCTAATTTATTTGGATGGGTATAATTATAATTATAATAGATAAAAATAATGAATATAACATCATAATTATTATTTATAATTTATATATCAACCAATTCCATACCATTTAATCATCAATGGATTGTTACGGTTACTCATGCGTATGTACGACCTACCCTCTCCATGATGTAGTGAGATTAATTCTAAACATTGTCCATTCAAGAATAATATTAAAATTTATATGATGAGTAAAAATAATTATTAGTAAGTTAATATCATTGTCGATATGAAGAAAATAAATCATATTCATAATAAACAATATTTACCTGAAAATTAAAGGACTGGGAAAACAATGCAGTTAACATCCGAAACAAAGATAACACTTAATAATTTATAACAAAACAATATAAGTGGATCATATATGATCTCGTATATAAATATATGTTCATGGAATCATTTAATAATATACATTAACCATTATAAAGAAGGTTAAAAACAATCATCTAATGAAAAGTACCTTTTAAGGGTTAATTTCAGAATTTCATTATTGTCTGAAACTTTTTATACATAAGTATTTACTAGGAAATATTTATCATTCATGTCCATTTCTCTAAAAAAATATTTTCCAAAGATGTTTTTTAAGGAAATATGTAATGGGATATTTATCTAAACATTCTTTTAAATGTTTTAATGATTTATTCTTCTTAATAATTCTCAATAATGTCACTTTTTTCGAAATGGATTTAAAGATTTATTTATATGAACATGAATGTTTTAAATTGTTAATTCCTTTATAAGGTTTCAAAGTGGTACGTTATAATTTTATTAAAAAAAGAATTTTTAATTTTTTTATAAGTAAAGTCTTAAAAATAAATGTTTTTGTTGAAAAAGTAAAATTTTTATTAAGATATTTTAATGATTTTATAAAATTATTTTCATCTATGTCAACATCCTTTATTCGTTTTTTTGTTTAAATGAGGTTTTTTTATTAATTTACCACATTGTTTTGAATGGTTTTTGATATGGTTGACTGTGAATATTTTATTTTGATACAATTAATGGTTTATGGTTACAGTACTAACATGTAATATACTAGTTTTTCTATGTATGTTTAGGTTGGTTAGGTTTAACCACTTTCATAAGAGTAATGCATTTGACTTAGTTAGGGATTGTTGGGGACCACTCTAGACCCTAGATGCATCAGTATGCATAATGAGAAAAACTAATATTGTGGAACGAGGCCTTGATGTTATAGTTATGTATAGTCTTGGAATGAGGCTTTGACGGTATTTTTATGATGTCAGAAATTTTTCATTTCCTAATTATGAGATTATTTATTAATATTACATGTGATTATTTGACTATTAGAATTTCAAACGTAATGTATGAATGAAATTATTATACATATTCCTACTATATTATACTGATGATTATATTTAAAAGGAAGAGTTTCAGTTTTATACATTTCTTTAAATGTTTATGCCTATTCATGATAGAATCCACTATACTGTTTACCCATACTAATTATCTAATCTAAGCCCTTTATTATGTTTTATATTATAGGATGCTATGAAGTGTTTTATTATTGTTTTGTAGGGTTATGGTAGGAAAATAATGAATTTCTAAATGAATTGTCTGTGTTGTATTTAATGTTTTTAATTTTAATTTAAATTTCATGTATGTAATATATTTTCCAAGACTACTAAAGTGATCTATTGATTGAGATTTCATTCTATGTAATCATGCCAATGTATTAAAATAATGCATCGGCTCTGGGATTCTTGGGTCAGGGCATTACAATGTCACTCTTAAGAAATGCTCCTCCAATATTGATCAATTAAGGTGTTATTATTAGATAATTCATATCCACACCTCTAAATCGAAAAAAATATATTTGTTGAAAATTTTATAATCATTACCTTTATGATTTCTCACATTTAAAATTTAAATTTCCTTACCATGTTTACTTTTTTTGTTTTAACTATTAATAAGAAACAATTTATGTTGAACATATAATATCATATAAAATTTTCATATTCCAAATATGTAATCTTTTTTATCATTTTGAATTTAAAAAAGTTGTAGAATTTAAATTTATATTAATTCTACATGGCTGACTAAAAATATTTTTTGCAAAAATGCATTTTAAATGAAAAATGATATTATATTAACTTTATAAAATGAAATAATAATTATATGAATTTTAATTAAAAAAAGATACATAATATATTAATTTATTTCAAATTATTCATTATTATGGTTTATTTTAATTATTTAAAACTGTTAACCCTTATGCACTTTAAAACAGTTTTCTATAAAAAACAATTTTGAGAACTAAAAATTAACTTGTAATAAAATCCAATGAAATGAAAATTTAATTATAATTAAATGAATTAAATAGAATTAAATAATTCATATTTTAATATAATGTATTAATAAAATAATGAAATTTATTTTTAATTACATAATTTATTAATGAAAGGGGGATATAATCAATATTTAAATTTTCTACTGTTTATAAAGAACAAGCCATTTCCAAATTATCACAAACCCTCTCCCTTAGTTAGTAATGATATTTTTAATTTAAAAATTATTTTAATTTTAAAAATTTAAATTTTTAAAAGTTAAAAAAATCAATATAATATATTTTCACAAATGTAATAAAAATTACTTTTTATGAAAAGATATTATTGGACCATCAAATAATTTAACATAATTTTTAGGAATTATTTATCATTAAATAATAAATAAATATATTTTATATTCATACTGGATATATAATTTTCATAATATTTTAATTTATATTCATATGGGAAATTTTATGGGCAAGGCTATATCAGTCATGTTTAAATAATAATTTTTTAAAAATATAACGTGTTTTGTTTAATATCAATGTTAAATGTTTTATTTGACCAAAAACATAGTAATATTTTAAAATATAATTGAATTAAATGCAAACCCACAAATTAAATGATATCATCATATTTTTACCTTATGAAGTGTTGGAAATTTTAAAATTATTTTTTGTAATACTCACATTGTATAAATTTTTAATTAAATATGTTATTAAAAGATGGAATGGGGTATACGAAGGTCATTTGGAATAACACATGAATTAGTTCCAATTTGGAGAAGATTTATGGGATGTTAAAATTTGGAAAATAATGAAAATGCCTTATAACTATGGGGAGATATGGATATCATTGGTGATAAGAAAGTTATTTATAAAGATAAATTTAACAATAAAAAACCCTAAAATTGTGATGAAATAATAAACCCATGATTCATTAGATATGATAGTGGTTGGGAAATATTTTTTGTGAGACTCATTTTCCTAGATTTGAGGTATCATTCTACGGTAATCATTGGGAACACAAGAAAATATTCTTACTTGATCACTTTTAATACCATTTACACAATTATATCCATTCATTTCCCTTCCATGGTTTTCCACTTCCCAACTTACTCTATGGAATAAATATCAAATATGAATTGTTTATGCATGAATCACTAAAATTAATTATTAATATAACATATAATATATAAATGAGTAAAAATTTATGACTCATATATTTATAAAGAGTAAAACTGTTAATAAATTTAAGATAATTCCCAAAAAGATATCAGTATATTAATTTCCAACATTAATAAATTAAACCAAAGGATTATCACTGATCCTTCCTTATATAATAAAATCTATATCCAAAATAAAATTAATATCATCAACATAATATAAGGTTTTATCCTCATAGTTTATCTCATTACATTCATCTTATGTCTTCAAAAAATAATATTATTTTCTTAAATAACAATTTATTTTAAATGTATTGGTTATACATATATCATAACATAATTAAGTGTTCTCCAAAATATCATTAATCATATCAAAATGAAAAAAATAAAAAATATATGGTCCTAATTTTTTTTCAATAGTTACATAATATTTATCACATAAATTGTTTATGTAAAATAATTTTATGTTCATAAGTGCATTACATATGTTAGTGGTAGGAATTTCACCTTATTCTCCTTTCAGTTGTGGGTTCAAGAAATATCAACATGTTAGATATTATGTGTTGTCACCTGACATAGTGGTTTTTCTTTTCATAAATCTTTATTAATATTGGTCTTATAACATTACAAAAATAATTATGAAGATCAATTAAATAATATTATTCATGAAATTATTTTTTAACAACTAGTTTATTCTATCAAATAATCATAATTATTTATATTTAACTCTTCATCAATAACATATCAATCATTATCATTTCCTCATTTGTGTGTTTTTTCATTAATTATCACTAAAAATTTAAAACACTTTTCTTGTCCATTTGTAAAATTAAACAAATTATTCCAAATCCATAAACAAATACATCATAGAAAAATTAATAAATGTATCATGATTTTTATAACTGACATTACATTGTTAAATAACACTTCAAAAAAATTATTCTTGGGTTTCATCACCTATGAACTTCAATCATTCAACATCAATGATTCTCATAACATTATACCTTAGTAATTAGTCATTTTATTGTGTAATTGACATTGAAATTGATAAGTTACCCACATATATAACATTGACATGTTAGAGGTTCTTTATATTGAGATTTATTTCCCTGAATCATTTTTACTAGACTCATTATTTGTTTTATATTAATTATCTTATTTTTAGCATATATTCCCATACATAATACATATTCAAGTTACTCTTTTTCAGGTATGAAATTGAATATTATTTTTTTATCATCTCTCACACATTAAATTATATGAGACACCATTATTATCTTCTTATATTTTCTTGGAAGTTCAATTACATTCCAGTTCATAATCATAATTAAATATATCTCATTTCACCATATCATATGATTTGTATGTCTCAATCCCACTTTTTAGGCTTCTAGTTATGGAAATAGTTTCATTTCCTACAATATTTTAATTTTTAATTATTTATCCTACATCACTGCACTAACTAAAAATATTTCAAAAAAACAAAATGAGAATGAAATAACATACCAAAGGAAACTTATAATCCTAGTAGGAATAAATTATAAATGATATGTATATCCCTTAATTATGAGTCTCTAGGTATCAATACATGTAATCCATTTTAATTTTTCCTATTATTTTCAATAACATTGCAATTTCTTTAATCAGTTCATAATGAATTGTAAAGAGTTCTGTCAATTACCAAAACATATACCATGGGAATTTCAATCCAAGTGGGCAGCAAGTCCTATTTTTATGCTCTAGGTGATGACTGAATCTAGATTAATGTGCTCTCTTTGGGTAATTATCCCTTTATACAACAATTAAATATCCACATCCAATTATTTTTTTCTAGAGAAATATTAATTTTTATGAAACCCATATATTAATACTTTACTAAAATTTAAGGATTTCATCCTATGTTTAGTCTTATCCGAAAGTATTTCACTAATGTTTTTTAATCCTAATCTTGAAAATTAATAAAACATACTCTAATATAAAATAAAAATACCCAATAATTTTACACACATTACTATATCATAATTTACATAAACATTCATTAATCAAAACCTAAAGATTATAGGGCCTAGTGAATTTGGAAATATATAAAAAATCCAAAAGAACAGAAAAAACATGAAATATAAATTTATAATTTCCATAGTGGGATCCTAAACCCATTTGATTATCTAAAACTAAATGATATTAATTGGGGAATACATAAACAAAGGGACTATCTAAATAGCCGAAAAACATAATAAGCATGATAATGAAAACTAAAATGTTGCTTAAAGGTATAACATGATTTTATAAAACAGAAAACTTATGAGTGATCACATTTGATCATAACATAGGGAACATAGTATGATAATATATTATCTTTATTGTAATATAATAGGAAGCATAAAATTTGAAATTACATATTTCAATACAAAATAATGAGACAATATCACACAATGGATAGAATCTCATAATTGATTAGATTCACTCCCCAATCCCATATAGAATTTCTAATGACACTAAAACCGTGCTCAATTAATTGGAGGGATATATAATTACGATCCCACCATATAAGATTATATCATTAAATAGAATATAATCTTTAGTTTTTGGAAATAATTTTCAATATTTCCCATCAAGAATCTTTTCAGGTAAATCTTATTGTTATTTGGATCATAGATTATCCTTAGAAAAATGATAAATTACAAATTATACAATTATTATTATTATCCTTTCTCCAATAATATAAATATTATATTATAAATAACGATTTCATTCATGGGAAATCATATTGACTTTCAACTTCACTCCAACCATTACATTACTCATCTTTAAATACTCTGAAACACATTTAAAAAAACACTGGTTGAGAAGAAAAATTTATATAATGGGTATAAAAATATGGAAAACTATTTGTCATATGAAAAAACAAAAACCCATGAAAATTTTATCATAGAGTAATAAATTTTACCCTTAAGAAATACTAAACACATTACTTTGAATTATTCTCATTTTGTTCCCTTTTTTAAACCTTAGATTACCATAAAACCTATCAGAATAGTATATAACACCTTAATGGATATTCATAATTAATTATAATTTTAATAATTATAAATGAAATAAACTTTTATTCAAATAAAATTCATTTCTCTGTGATAAATGTAATAACCATACATTCAATTTCCATACACAATGCATTTTAGGGCTATCACAGACCCACTAGTCATTGGTTTGTTATGGAACAAAACGTAATTGGTTTCTAATGTGACCAACCATCCTTGGTTCATAACATAACCATCGTTAAAGTGACCATGCACCATTATATAATCATAAGATATAAAATATATCAATTTTCAACATGTCACTCACAAAATCTGATTTTTAATAAATAGAAAATATTATAATATATTTAAATATTTAATCCATTTTCGAAATCTAAATTCAAGAAAAAATACACATAAAAGGAAATGGGGGGATTACTTTACCTTTATTAAACATGAATTATTTTATTAATCTAAATATCAAATAATGTTCATGTTTTCAGATAATATTATGTGGTTGTATGCATTAAAAAGAGCATGCCATTTTTTATTTGATAAAAATCTGAAACTATAAGGCCTTGATGTTAAACATCACATAATCTTTTTTTTATTCAAAATAATTCATTCATTGACATTGATGGTCTTTTTAGCTTTAGAGTATTAGAGAATTAGGCCATAACACATACCTAAACAAATATAAAATATGAATTATACACTTCTGAATAGTATCCATTATTTATATATATTAAAACATTTAAAATAAAAAATTACATATTTTACAAACTCTATTCATAAAATTCAACATGAATTAATAAAATTCGTTACACATCCTTATGTCCTATGAATAAAATTTACGAAAGTGGGATGTGCATAAAATGATCAGTAACATATATAAAAATAAGGAGACTATTAGTCCATTGATAAACATTATTCCCATGAAATACCTTATCACAAATTAATAATTTTCACCCTATTAAGTAGTAAATGGTTCCCTTTGTAAATAAGATAATGACAGACCTTTTATAAAAATAATATTACAATAAAACCTATAGAATTATTAGAAAATAGTTAAAGGTATCTTAGGAACTTAATATAATTTTGCCTATTATAAATTGAAGAACTATTAGGTTGACCACCATATATTTAACTCTTACCAATGGACTATCCATATGATCAACTTCTATACCCAATCCATTATAGTTCTATCATATACCCACCTATCAATGGGTTTTAATGGGAACACTCATCTTTGGTTTTTTAAATAGACACCTGTAAAATTTCCACATATCATTATATAATCATTACACATAAAAAATTCAATATTAAACATTTAACTCATAATGTTTCATTTGACCACCAATGAAAACATTTCAATTTATAGACATAATCAATCAGTTTAAAAAAATTCAATATCAAATAAAAAAAATTAAAAAAAACTTTTCATTTAGGAAAAAATTTATTCTTTTAATGGAAGATATACATAAAAAAGTCACAATTGTGTAAAAGTCATTATCACTATGTATGTTAAGAGTAGAACATTCATTTTATCGTTTAACAAATCATTTCATTGAAAAAACATAAAAATATTCCATTCTAAAACAATTGATTGAAATATAAAAGAGAGATAAATTTATTTTATAATCATATAACATCTTTATAAATAATTGTGTAATATAAAGTCGAAAATATTGAGATGTAGAAGAGGATTTTGAAATTAAATCATTAAACATTCAATGTATCCCATTCCATTTTCACCTTTTAAATCATAAGCCCCATTAAAGGATATCATTTATTATGACATTATAATATGTAAATTGAAGATTGGATATGTCAAATGTGGTGTATATAGACCTCATAAAGCTGGCCAAAGAGAGTCTTGGGGTCAAGGAATTTTGAAAAGACATTTCCAATTCTATGTGGTTCAATATATTTCTATAGAAACACCCCGATATAATGATGATTGGGCGAGGGAAGCGATGTCCGAATGTGGTGCATAGGATCAATACCGAGTCATACCGGAGGATGATGTAGGCATGGGAATATCGATCTAGGGGCTTCAGTGTGGATGAAAGCTAGAACCAAAATTTCTGGTATTCTAGATTTCATGTGACTTTCATGAGTGGGTGGCTATTTCTACTAAGGGACACAATGATGGGAGTCTGCCAGTAAAATTGGTGATGGCTAGAATTATGCTATCCAATTTGAATTTTAATTTAGGGTCCCAATGATAGACCGAATATATGCCATTATGGTGTGTATTTTGAGAGGGGTTTTACCAAGGATGATACGTGGCCAGTTATAGATCCATCAAAGTTGGATCATGGCTCACTGTGGCAGGTACACCTTTCCAAACACCATTCGTCCCACAGGTAAGGGCCTACGAAATTCCATGTTGAACATTGTTGGGGTCATGATGCTAACACTCAATGATGAAGGGATAAGGATAAGGATTGGAGATCTCACCAATTTTACTTTTAGTCCATTCCCCACCCTAACTGGCTAGATGATAGATGACAGGAAATGCTCACAAGGGAAAAGAAAATACATATAGAGAATCAGAGGTGGGGTGATTGTGGCCCGGGTTGATAGAATGATTCATGGAATTCCCTAAGTACCGTCATGGTTTTCTAGACTATATGGATGCATCTATAAAATTATGATTATGGTTTATTCATATATTTAGGAGGAGAAACCTCCATGTTTTATTCATCAAATGTGGCTGATATTTACAACTTACGTCTCAAGTGAGGTAATTTCATTTCCCCCCACTACAGTTGATGATGTCCTCTCTACAAAATATACCAAACATTGGGAAGTGGAATATATAAAAGGGATCCTATGGAAGTGATTCTGGCATCCCAAGGTGGTTAATGTTGAACCTGGGTGGCGAGAGAGAAGACAAGGTGTCGTTGGGGAGGAGAGGCTGGTATACAGTTGGACAGCTGAGTCGGTATAGGCCAAAACATCAACAGCGAGAATGTGACATGGTGTGGTCATGACTGTAGAGACCCGAAACTTGACATACATGAACATTACATTACTTTTTCAGAATACTTATTATATAACAAAAACAGACACACAAGTACCGTAATAGTTTAGTGTCTTTGGAAACACAGAATAAAATCTTCTAATCGTGGTGAAATATCTTCAACATCTCCCAATAAATATCCTCCCCTTTTTTCTTACCTAAAACCTTTCTTTATATCCTGGGGGAAAGAAAACATAAAAGAGGTGAGCTCAAATTCCCAGTAAGGGTAAACATATAGAACATAAAACAATCAATTAACATTTGAATGCAAAAACCTGAACATAAAATCTAAACATCAAAATCATGAGCAAAGACATGAATCATGGAAGTACATAAAGCATAGATCATAAAGCAAAATTAATCATGATAAACTAGAATGGGAATATGAAATGTAATTTTGGCATCCATTAAGCACATGTAATGATTTCCATAGTAGCCAAGGCATTTCTTCCAAGACCATCTTAGTGGACAATGTCCTTTTCTGAATCGAGTTCACTCTTCGTTCGAGTTCTGTAATAATGAACCGAATTAACTTACCATTCTAGCCATGTCTATCTCATGATATATAAATATTTACCCAATGAATTGGAGGGAGATATAGGTATCACCCACCCCATAATGAAATCATTCTTACTTGTGCCACAAAATAAACATACATCATTCATAATAAACCAATAAATAAAATGGGTTTCATAAACATCATCCCAGCATCACATAATCCATATAAAATAATTGTATATCATTTCATAATAAGAAAATTGAAACCATTTAAATCATAGAGACATGATAGTTGAAACATACACATGTGAAATAATGTCATCTTAGATGAAAATGGTTTTGATAAAACACATGAAATGAATTATTGAGGAAAATATCCTTTTTCTTCAAAATCATTTTCTTTTCACAAAATGTCATGATATTTTAGAAGAAAAAGTTTTTGTTGAAAATATTCATGAAATATTTTGAAGGAATCTTAATGAAAATAAGGATTTATAAAACCATAAAAATCCGTTCACACCGTATATGTTAAAAATAACATTCTCCCCGTACTTTTGTCAGAAAAGTAAAAATAGTACCTCGTAACTTAAACAAAAGAAATATTCCTTACATACCATGTAGTAAAAGACAAAAATGGGTAAAAATGACTTTAAAAAAACATGAAAACACTTTTATAAAACATGGACACGGATGATAGAAATAACCCCTGTAAATACTTACGAATAAACAATATCGGATAAAAACGAGATTGGAAAAGTTATCCCTTACCTTAGGTCTGATATGCTTTGTACGTATCCAAAAAGCCTGTATAATGATTTAAATAATTTCATTGACTTATTAAAGAATCATATTCATTGTTATGATATCATATATGGTTCACTTATTACTTTATATTACCCATTCTTTTGTAAATTAATGTTAAAGTAGCATTTTGGGTAAAATCACCTTATTTATCGTACGTGTGTGGACTTGTTGTTATTGATGTTATTATTACTTATATAATGATTTAATTACTTCCAAAATGTAAATAATGATTTATATATCATATAAATTCATTATATATCCAGAATATACAAGCATTTATAATATTACATAACATATGGAGGTAAGAAATGAAACACACCTTTCATGGAGACGGTAAGCCGTACGTACTCATGAACGCTACATTCATTTCTATTTCTTATTTTAATGGAATTAAAACATAATGATACATAGGTATATTATAATTACATTATAATATCATATATAATATCATTAACCACATCCTTTATACATCCCACATAAGGTATTAACGAATCACATCACTTTGAGGGGGCGGTAGTCCGCACTTCCTCAAATGAGATAATCGTATTTACCGACTATGGAAACTGTAAAGTCTTGATATAATTGGGAATTAAAGAAGCATAAGGAAATAATAAACATAATATACATAATATATAAATATAGTTCCATCATAATGGACACCATGAGAGGCGGTAGGAGAAAATCGAACAATCATCGTTTCGTGAGGCGTTAGTTTTCCATCACAGAAACATTATGTTCTTCATCCATTAGATTGAGTTGTGTGTAAGTGTAGTTTGAATAATTATCATAAATACATCGTAGTGTATTTAGGATATTGGTTTTGTTATAAAAGAAAGGATTAAAAACAGTTTAGGGGTTGGAGAAGTAGAATAAAAAAAACTTAAGAGAAACTGTTACCTTCAATTTTGGTAACTTCCTTTGGTTTCAACCAATAGGACATCATGGAGAGTCTTCTACCTAATTAAAGGC
Organism: Viscum album; assembly: GCA_963277665.1. Classification (NCBI taxonomy): domain Eukaryota; kingdom Viridiplantae; phylum Streptophyta; class Magnoliopsida; order Santalales; family Viscaceae; genus Viscum; species Viscum album. The sequence continues at coordinate 1,180,620,119 of OY728130.1, forward strand.
TTCAAGGGGGAGGAGAGGGATTTAGGGAGATTATTTGGGCAGATTTTGGACGAGACAAAATGCTTTAGAGGTGTGAGGAATTACATATAAGTGGTATCCTTTTATAAGGGAGAGGAGGGGCTCTTTAGGAAAGTGTGAAAACATTATTTTATTATAAACTTATCTTCAGTTTCAAGAGGTCCGAAACACATTAATGACGAATATAATATGACTCATATTCGATATAAAATCATCCAATTGGAATTAGACAGGTTTTGGATGATATTTTAATCATTATAATCTTATTTATTTAAATCATTTATTAATGAGGCAAACACTACATCATCATTGTGTCATAAATAATTTAAATTATTTGATGTCTAAAAATTATAAAAAAACTACCATGATGTAGGGAATCGTTTTAGAATTCAATAGAATATTTATAGTTGAAAATATAACTTATATAACCCCTTGTAAAAATTAATTACTAAAAGATTTTTGTTAAAGTCAATTTTGTCTTTACATTAAATTAATTAATCCAAATTGTCATTTTCTCTACCAAGTGGCTCAATGGGGTCCCAAAATCAACCCAAGGATGCCCATGGTCGGCCAATACTCATACAATAAGGTTAGGACAAGTTTCATGGTAATTTTGAATTATTATAGTATTCTCTTAAAATTGAATTTCCTTATTTACCTTTAACCGTAGTAAATAAAATTTACCGTAGTTACTATTCATAATATCAAAAAAAATAAAAGTACTCTATTAACATAATTTGGACCCACTAATTCCAAATATGGAATCCATTTTTCAAAATTCAAAACACATTAGTTTCAGTAATTAATTTAAAATTAATCTCGTTGTTAAGAAAACGAGTTTTAAAAGTTAAGACATTGCTAAAGATTGAAATGTTTTTACCTATGAATTCAATGTAAAATTAATTATAATGACATATATTATATTAAATGTTAAAAATATATTTTTTTATACTTTAAAAACATTTAATATTATAATTTAACCATATAAACTAATATGATGAAAAAAAGTTGTTTTAAATTATAATATAGCGTGTTTTTACTATTCATTAAAATATAAAAGTTATCGGAAAAATATCAAAAATTTATCCAATGTAAATTTTTATATCCTGATTCAAAAGAAGAATTATATTTTTTCAAATTGAACTTATAAACATCTCAAAAACTAGATTTAATGTGGTTGCGCCAATAAAAGGCGGGAAAACTGCATTTTTTTAAAATACTTATTTTACCCGAAAAATTTATTTTGTTCACATACCATGTTCTAGAAAATGCATAAGATGAAATAATAATGTTATAACATTAAAAATTTAGTTAATAATATTCATAACGGCTAGTTCATAATAATATTATAATAATATATCGTTGTTTAGTAAAACACCATATTGCGTACAACACACACTATCGAGGAAGGTCGTGATTGCATGTAATGCAAGCCAAGTCAGGGTTGCGTGTAGTGCAAGACTCCATTTCCATTGCGTATAACAAAATACATTTAATATATATATATATTCAATGTTTCGTAGAATAACTACTATCAAACAAACACGAAATTGTGTGTAACATGATCCAAGATTAGTGTTGCGTATACTGCACGCTAAAACGGTGTTGCGTATAGTGCAATATAATCTTGGTGTAGTGTACATCAGATGATATGAATGAAATTAAAAACAATATATCTTAAAAAATCTCGGGTTGTTACATTATACCGCCCTTAAAATGAATTTCTTCCTCAAAATTCGTTGGGGTTATAAATCGTTTACTATTCATAGAAACCCACATTGTAAAAAGGAAAACTAAAACATAATTTTAAAAAGTGAAGTATGAAACATATTGGTTACCCAAATAAAATCATCACTGGGTTTTCACGTAAGAGAACATAGGTGAAAATATGGATATTGAAGAAAAATCAAACCATCAAGTTTTGATGGAGAGTGGTAGAGAACATGGCTATGAAAAAGTCATCAATCACAAAGACATAAATTTGTGATTATCTAAGGTACCATCTGATTCATCAGATATAAGAGTACTAGGACAACATTTTTGGTTTTCAATATCATTTCCCTAATGTTTATGAATTAAAAGAAATACTTACATGATTTTGGTACAATCTCACTGTTGTTCGTGAATTGAACAATTTCCACTTCATATCTTAAAGAAATGAAGTTGAATTTGTTATTCTTGAAGCATTAGCAGATCATGTGATAGAATGATGGGTCATTCCATCTGTTTCAAACAAAAGGTTAGCAAAATTTATAAGTCCATATTATGTTGAGATTAATCGTATATGGTTCCAAAAATGGACTTATACTTTATTTATCATACCGCTTAATAAAATAAAACTACTTTCCACTAACCAGGGACTTCCTCTATGCCAGTGGTAGGCGATAAAGGCCTGTCGCACTTCAGTTGTGGCTTCGATTCCCATAGCCTTGTCCGATGCGATGGGTTTTCACCCATCCTGTAGGTTGTCCAATTTCTAAAATTACATTACTATAACATCCCATCAATAATATATACAAAAAGTTCTATCCTTAAATAGTACTAACTTATGTCCAACATAATCCATTCCAATCTTTAGGCTTATCTAAAATACTTCGGTCCAAGATCATAGTATAAAGAAAATGATTACTTGAAATGTAACATAATAATCACGTGAATGCCATCATTTATCCCCAATATATCATAAAATATATCTTGTTGGTCAAATTACAAACATGTGAATACCTTAATCATGTATTCTCTTGAACAATGAATACACATTGAACCATAGTGAAAACATGAATGCATTTAAAAGTTAACACTTACCACATACCAAAATCCTCAAAATTCTATATACTCAAACCATGATATCACTTAGTCCTTATATCAATCATGAGCTAATGATTATTGTCAAACATTTCATTTTCTCTTTATCCCTTCATTATGTGCATATCATCTTCTTTCCAAAAATATCTCAATCACTTTCCATGGATACCGATGCAATATTCTTATGTAAAACCATAATGGACCAATATAAGGGTATTCCAATATACCATAAAAGTACCTCGACAACATTATTTTTGAATACCAATACAAAAACACTTCAAACCATCTTCTTCAATGATTGTCATGGAATAAGTCCTTCCTTGATATAGATGTAACCTCTTGGGTCAGGGAATTGTGTTGGGTAATGCCCATGTTCTCCATAGATAAGACATTGAACTCGATAACAGTCTATCACTCTACGACCCTTTTCTCCACGCAGATAACATTTTTCTCTCCATTTTAGGTCTTCCTCAAGGTTCTTCTTCCCTTCTTTAGAAATATCAATCTTCCATTCTTTATGCTCCTCACTATGAGAACATGTATAAAATTACATCTTCCTCTTATTTGATGACTTAGGAATACCAATAAATTTCACCTTGTTAATCATATATCGTGATGACTGAATCAGCATAATCACAATATCTTTCTATCTAGGCATTACGCAATTTCATTGCTCATAGTCACCAATTTGTCCATTGGATCCAATGTTAACCAAATTCCTTCTGGTTCCCTCCATTGACTAAAACATAAAAATAATTCTATGAGAGGAAAAAATCATGCTAGAAAATACAACATAGTAAAGGGGGAGTACCCTCAATATCTAACATCTTAGGTTAAATTATAAGATCGTTACCATTGTTCTAGGACTATATCCTATACATATACTTATCCTTAGGTAAATCCCTAGACATACCTTAGAAATATCTCTAGGGATCTCACTAAAGTTCTCGCATCCTAGTTTCCAAAGGTTGACTAAACCTTTCCTCTGATTCCATCTGTAGAGACCCGAAGCTTGACATACATGAACATTAGATTACCTTTGAGGAATACTTATTACATAACAAAAATATACACACAAGGACCGTAATAGTTTAGTGTCTTTGGAAACTCGGAATCAAATCTTCTAATCGTGGTGAAAGAACTTAGACATCTCCCAATAAAGATCTTCCCCTTTTTTTCTTACCTAAAACCTTTCTTTATATCCTGGGGAAATGAAAAAATAAAATTGGTGAGCTCAAATTCCCAGTAAGGGTAAACATAGAGAACATAAAACAATCCATAAACATTTGAATGCAAAAACATGAACATAAAATCTAAACCTAAAAATATTGAGCAAAGACATGAATCATGGAATTACATAAAGCATAGATCATAAAGAAACATTAGTCATGATAATCTAGAAAGGTAATAAGACATGTAATTGTGCCATGCATTAATCACATGTAATTATTTCCATAGTAGCCAAGGCACTGCTTCTAAGACCATTTTAGTGGACAAAGTCCCTTTCTGAATCGAGTTCACTCCTCGTTCTGATCCTGTAATACTGAACTGGATTAACATACCATTCAATCCATATCTATCTCATGAGATATAAATCTTTACCCAATGCATTGGAGGGAGATATAGGTCCCACCCATCTCATAATTAAATCATTCTTACTTGTGTCACAAAATAAACATAGATCATTCATAATAACCCAATAAATAAAATGGGTTTCATAAACATCATCCCATCATCACATAATACATATAAAAGAAATGGATATCATTTCATAATAAGAAAATTGAAACCATGTAAATAATGGATACATGATACTTGAAACATACACATGTGAAATAATGTCATCTTAGATGAAAATGGTTATGATAAAAACACTTGAAATGAATTCTTGAGGAAAATATCCTTTTTTCTTCAAAATCATTTTCTTTTCACAAAATGTAAAGAAATTTTAGAAGAAAAGGTTCTTGTTGAAAATAGTCATAAAATATTTATAAGTAAGATTCATGAATATAAGGCCTTATAAAACCATAAAAATCCGTTCACACCGTATAAGTTAAAAATAACATTCTTTCCATACTTTTGTCGGAAAAGTCAAAAAAGTACCTCGTAATGTAAACAAAATAAAGATTCCTTACATTCCATGTAGTAAAAGTCAATAATGGGTAAAAATGACTTTATAAATACATGAAAACACTTCTATAAAACATGGACATGGATTATAGAAATAACCCCAGTAAATACTTACGAATAAACAATCTCGGATAAAAATGAGATTGGAAAAGTTATCCCTTACCTTAGGTCAGATATGCTTTGTACGTATCCAAAACTCCTATATAATGATTTAAATAATGTCATTGACTTATTAAATAATAATATTAATTGTTATGATATAATATACGGTTCACGTATGATTTATATTACCCATTATTTTGTAAATTAATGTTAAAGTATCGTTTTGGGTAAAATCATCTTATTTATCGTACGTGTTTGGACTTGTTGTTCTTGATGTTATTATTACATATATAATGATTTACATACTTCCAAAATGTAAATCATGATTTATATATCATATACATTCATTATATATCCAGCATATACAATCATTTATAATAGTACATAACATATGGAGGTATGAAATGAAACGCACCGTTCATGGAGACGGTAAGCCGTACGTACATGAACGTTAATTTCATTTCTATTTCTTATTTTAATGGAATGAAACTTAGTTATACATATTTATATTATAATTACAGTATAATATCATATATAATATCATTAACCGCATACTTTATACATCCCACGTAAGGTATTAACGAATCATATCACTTTGAGGGGGCGGTAGTCCGCACTTCCTCAAATGAGATTATCGTATTTATTGACTATGGAAACTGTAAAGTATTCATATAATTGGGAAGTAAAGAATAATAAGGAAATATTAAACTTAATATATATTATATATAAATTCAGTTCCATCATTATGGCCACCATGAGAGGCGGTAGGAGAAAATCGAACAATCATCATTTCGTGAGGTGTTAGTTTTCCATCACAGAAACATTATGTTCTTCATCCATTAGATGGAGGTGTGTGTAAGTGTAGTTTAAATACATCTCATAACAACATAATAGTATATTTAGGATATTTTATTTGTTAAAAAATAAAGGATTAAAAAGAGTTTAGGGGTTGGAGAAGTAGAATAAAAGAAAACAACTTAAGAGAAACCGTTACCTTTAATTTTGGTAAATTCCTTTGGTTTGAACCAAAAGGGCTTCTTGGAGAGTTTTATTCCTAATGTAGGGCTTCAAGGGGGAGTATAGAGATGTAGGGAGCTTAGTTGGGAAGATTTTTGACGAGCCAAAAGGCTTGAGAGGTGTGAGGAATTGCATAGAAGTGGTCTCCTTTTATAAGGGAGAGGAGGGGCTCTTTAGGAAAGTGTGAAAACATTATTTTATTATAAACTTATATTCGGTTTCAAGAGGTCCAAAACAAATTAATGTCGAAGATACGATAACTAATATTTGAAATAAAATCATCAAATTGGAATTGGACAGGTTTTGGATGATATTTTAATCATTATAATCTTATTTATTTAAATCATTTATTAATGAGGTAAACACTACATCATTATTGTGTCATAAATAATTTAATTCATTTGATGTCTAAAAATTATGAAAAAAATACCATGATGTAGGGAATCTTTTTATATTTCCATATAATATTTATAGTTGAAAATATAACTTATATAACCCCTTGTAAAAATTAATTACTAAAAGATTTTTGTTAAAGTCAATTTTTTCTTTACATTAAATTAATCAATCCAAATTGTCATTTTAACTAAAAAGTGGCTCAATGGGGACCCAAAATCGACCCAAGGATGACCATGGTCGGACACTACTCATCCAATAAGGTTAGGACAATTTTGAAGGTAATTTTGAATTATTATAATATTCTTTTAACATTGAATTACCCTATTTAACTTTAACTGTAGTAAATAAAAATTACCGTAGTTACTATTCATAATATCAAAAAAATTAAAGTAACCTATTCACATAATTTGGACACACTGATTCCAAATATGGAATCCATTTTTCAAAATTCAAAACACAGAAGTTGCAGTAATAAATTTAAAATTAATCCCGCTGTTAAGCAAACAGGTTTTAAAAGTTAAAACATTGCTAAAGATTGAAATGTTTTTACCTATGAATTCAATGTAAAATTAATGCTAATGGCATAAATTATATTAAATGGTAAAAATATATTCTATTTTTACTTTAAAAACATTTAATATTATAATTTAACCATATAAACTAATATGATGAAAAAGGTTGTTTTTAATTAAAATATAGTTTGTTTTTACTATTTATTAAAATATGAAAGTTATCAGAAAAATATAAAAACTTTATCCAGTGTAAATTTTTATATCCTGATTCAAAAGTAGAATTTTATTTTTTCAAATTGAACTTATAAACATTTCAAAAACTAGATTTAATGTGGGTGCGCCATTAAAAGGCGACAAAACCGCATTTTTTAAAAAAATACTTTTTTTACCCGAAAAATTTATTTTGTTCACATACCATGTTCTAGAAAATGTGTAACATGAAATAATAATGTTATAACATTAAAAATTTAGTTAATACTATTTGTAACGGCTAGTTCATAATAATAGTATAATAATATATCATTGTTTAGTAAAACCCGATATTGCGTACAACACATGCTATCGAGGAAGGTCGCGATTGCATGTAATGCAAGCCAAGTCAGGGTTTCGTGTACTGAAAGACTCGATTGTTGTTTCATATAACAAAATTCATTGAAGAGATATATATATATATATATATATATACTCAATGTTTCGTAGAATAACTACTATCAAACAAACACAAAATTGTGTGTAACACGATCCAAGATTAATATTGTGTATACTGCACGCTAAAATGGTGTTGCGTATAGCACAAGATAATCTTGGTGTAGCGTACACCAGAAGATATGAAAGAAATTAAAAAGAATATATCTTATAAAATCTCGGGTTGTTACAATGACCATGTCATTCGAAGAGAGAAGGGATCGAGAACAATATTGTAAAGTTTCCATGAAACCTCGGGGGAAGAAGATTAGGTATCTACATTAACATTCTAAGGATGCAATATTCCCCATGTTTTGGTTAGCCTGTTGACTCTATGGTTATCAATGAGCACCAAATCCCTTTGGAAAATTATGGTGCGAGATGGGATCCATCTTCCAGAGATTGGACTCATTTTGATTGATGAGAAGGTGAACCTTCATTGTCGGCACTCATATGTGATGGTCATGGGAATATATGCATGCCAGTAGTGTCGATTTGAATAAAAACCTCCCTTAGAGAAGATAATTCTCGTCCATGATCATGATACAGAAGGAATGTCATCATTATATGAAAAAAGTGATAAAAAGACAAATGATAGTGAATCATAAGAAGAACAAGAAGTAGAGGGGGAAGAAGATGAAATAGTGGAAGCTGAATAGGATCTTGGTGGTGGAGGGCCTCAATGGATACCTCACCAAAGGAGTCATCGGGAGTGCAGAGAGATAGATGAATCTGATATGGAAATTGATGAGAAACATCAGGTATGCTTCAGTTCTTATCCCAAACATTAACCTTTTCATTGTTCATAAACATCAAACATAATTTTTTATATCATGATCAGGTGAATATTAGTATTGGTCAGGAATCTCTATCTGAGGGGGTGAGCATGCACCGATAGATCAATGTGGGGAGATGACACCAATTATTGATTTGACATTTGTTTAATTATCTCCTGTTGTGGTGACTCCTACAGTGACTAAAATTCCGGAGGAAGATGCATTTAGTGATTGTCAGTTTCATTACTCAGATAATTGTATCCATTATTAGATCACTCAACTGATTATGGAATTATGTGTTTGTGTAGTAATCACATTACTAGAGGCTCAGTAGGCCATTGAATCTAAACCATGTGAAGAGGATCTGATGGCCGCCAGTCCAACCCAATCAGAACCCACTTCTGAAAATGAAATGGTCTCGGATCTTGGAGAGTAAGTGGTTCTAAACACCAATGATAACATTTTCGGGGTGGGGTCTGAAGTCGGAAGGGGTGCAACTGCTGAAATGGAGATGAGATAGGATGGTTTCCCACATATTGAAGAGCCTAACTCCATAGGAGAAATGCTAGCGGGAGACCTTTCCACTGATCACCTTGCTACTTTCCTTTAATATCGTCATGAAACCCTTAAGGAGATGGATGATTCCAATCATAATGTATCCAAGCAAATCAATATGACATAGAAAAATGGGTGTATGTTTATTAAGAACTTCCTGAAACATCCAATAGCTGATTGGATGCTGCGAATAAGACCATTTCACACCTAGTTGGGTCTTTTCTATGCAGGAGGGGAAAATGCTCAAGACCTCCATGAAATGATCTGGATTACATGTATGAGAAGGTTTTGGATAGTATCCAAAGACTCACTATTGACCAGTGCCAGAATAGAACTGTGAGCATACCAATGATCCTGGTGGTTGAGAGATAAGTTTGGTGCCTTGAAGAACATGCGAATGATCAATCCAAATTTGTAGCAGACCAATCCAAAATTTGTTGGGACCAAGTTGGATGGATAAAGATGTAAGAATGGTTTGCTATTACAAAGTGTTGTCTTTTGTTGTCAAATAGGCTAAATAAATTCACTTTGTAAAGGACTTGTAAACTATGACGATTCTTTGTTGATTTGTATTTCACAAATATCATATGTTTGGAGAACATCTGATGCAAGCATTATGAAGGATTGGGGGAGTAAAGAAGTGTTTTTGTAAACGGAAATAAAGTGTCACGCATGTCAATAGTTGTGAACAAGTCAAAAGTGGCACGCAAGTATTGGCGCGCAAGTGTATGTGGCACACAAGTCATAATTCAGGATCATCACATCAAAATTTGACAATGAAAATAAAATGGTGCACAAGTTAAAGATTGGCGCGCAAGTCAAAAAGTTGCGTACAAGTGTGGAACGCATGTATAAGTGGTGCACAAGTGTATGTTGCACACAATCCAGATTCCAATGTCATCATATAAAAAATAAGAAAGGAAAGAAAGTGGAGCGCTAGTCATGGAAGGGCGTGCAAGTGATGGAGCAGCGCACAAGTATTGGCGTGCATGTATAGGTCACGCCTGTCACCAAAATTCCTATAAATAGACGACTATCCTCCTCATTTTTTCCATGCTCAACACTTAAGAGAAAATTTGAGCTCTTAGCGTGAAATTAGTAGAGTGTTCTTTTCGACACAAGTGTTGTCGTGCCAGTGTTGTCGCGCAGGTGTTTCTGCTCAAGTGTTGCTGCACACATGTTGTCGTGCACGTGTTGTCATGAAAGTGTTGATCCTCAAGTGTTGCCGCACATGTGTTTCCGCACAAGTGTTTCCCTGCAATTTTTTCCGTGCATGTTTCTCCACGCATGTTTCCAGAGGCACGCAAGAAGGTAGATCCGCAAGCAGGTGGTGTGAATGTATTGAGTAGGCACGCAAGTCGGGAGGCATGCAAGCAATAAGTGGCACAGAAGATGTTTTCTCCAGGAGGTTCTTACCAGATTCTGGGTAGGAAAGTGATGATTTTTGCTTCACAGAATACCACTTTTCAATTATAAAGAAGCAGTGAAATGTTTTAATTCCTTATTTGTGCAAAGAGGGTGCAGACACACTTGCAAATTGTTTTCCATGTGCTACACGACTATAAGGGTATATCCAACTAATCATATTCTACATCAATGTATTTTTGATAATGGATTGTGTGGTACTGGATTATTTCCATACCATACCAAGGATGTAGCTACTCTTGTTGGGTAGTGAACCATGTAAATCGTGTGTTCTTGTGATTGTGTGTGTTCAGTAGGGAAGAAACTCTTTAACATGAGGTGAAGGTTGTTTCAAAAATAAGGAAAAATAAAATGAAATAGATATCACTAATTCACCCCTCCCCCTCTCAGTGATACTTGGATCCTGACTGGGAACTTCAATTGTTATCAGAGGGACAGGTTCCCTTTATTTTTTGCGGAAGTTGTTGAAAAGAAGATGTGATGGATAATCTAAATTTTGTGAAGAGTAAGGAGAATTTGATTTTTTATAGAAATAACTATTAAATATTGAAGGATAGAATGATTCCTTATCTTATGTCTCTTGGATATGAAGTTCTTGAAATTACAATAGATGGATTTCCTACTTTTGATGACAAGGTTCCTCTCACTCCTGTCGATAAGAAGAATCTTGAAAATTATGGAAGAGCTAAAAATGTGTTACTCTAATATCTTTCTGAGAGTGAATTTTTAAGAGTGAAATGTGTTTCTACAGCCAAAGGAATATGGGAAAAACAGAAGAATATCAATGAGGGAAGTACTAAAGTGAATAAGGCTAAACTAAAAATCGAAAGACTAAAGTATGAAAACTTTATAATGGGAGAATCTGAATCTGTATGGGATTCCATTACTAGGATAAATGATATTATCAGTACAATCAGATGTCTTTGTGAAGAGTTGGAAGATTTTACAGTTGTTGAAAATGCCTTAATAATTCTTCCTAAAAAATTTGATGCTAAAGTTTCATCACTGGAGGACAGAGATCCTCAAACATTATCTCTGGATGATTTGCAAAGCACACTCATAACTTATGAAATGAGAAGGGAGAAGACTATGAAGAGAAAATAAAAATCCAATAGTGAAATTTCTTTCAAAGCTGTAAATAAATAAATGTCAAAGAAAATTATTATTGAAGATAAAGCTGGTGAATCGGACTCTGAAAACGAGGTATATCAAAATTTTGATTAAATACATTCCTTGTTTTCTAAAAAAGTGAAAAGAAGAACAGAGAAATACAAAGGAAAACTCCCTTTGAAATGTTTTGAATGTGGAGCTATTGGCCTCTTTGCGGCTAATTGTCCTCAATAAGGGAATGATGAAGATAATGATGAATAAGACAAAATACCAAGATGGTCATGGAAGAAACAGGGTTGAAATGATAAATATTCATGAAGAGGTAAAGATAAAAAGTTATAGAAATCAAAAAGATGATGTTTGTTTTCAAAATTTGAAGAAGATGATGATAGTGAGACTGGATCTGAAAAATCTATTGCTGAGAAAGGTAGAGAGAGTACCTTTTTTGAAATAGTGAATAATGATTATTATGAGAGTAGTAGTACTGAAGAATAAGAAACTAAGCTTGAAAAGTATCTAAAAGAAGAACATAAAGAATGTTTGAGAAAGATCAGAAGGCTTGAGAAGGAAAACAAGAAGTTGATAAAAGAAAATTCCACATTAAAAAATGAATAAATTTATCATGATGAGAAAATAAATATCAAAAAAAAGATTGATGATCTGAATAATTATCTTGAGAATGAAAATAATTTTAATGATCATCATGAAGTTAAGATGAACGAAAAAGAAGAAGAGATGGAACTTGTCCAACAAAAACATTATCAAGATAAATAAATGAATATTAGTTTCAAACAATCTATCTCAGATGATGGTGAATGTTCCAGTAATAATGAACCAAATGAATATCTAAAAAGTTATTTTCAAAGGTTGAAAATCACGATGAAACTAGTTCTGATAATAACAAGGATGGACAAATCATGTATGTGGCCAAAGTCATGAACACTAATAAATCAGAAGTGCATAAAAATCACGAGTAAAAGAATTCATCTAATATCACTGGTACTGATAAATCTAAGGCAAAGAAAATAGTTAGAAATGTAAACATAAAGGTTCATGATCAGTAGAGTTCTATTTATAAGTTCATTGAGAAGTTGTTCACAACTGCGATCTGCATAGAAGTTTCAGAGGAAAATATTCATTCTATGGTTAATGCTGGTATTGTGGTGGATTCAGACACATGGAAAATATGTGTTGGTTCATCGAACAACATTACACCTATTCCACAAGTTTTGAAAGATAAGAATTAATGAGGAGTCAGCCCTTTCAATATAAAATATCTCCAAATAAATTTCAGCCGATATCTGAGAAAACTGGTGTGAAAGATGATAATAGGTTCCAACCACTGGAAACTATTTGTGAAAGATGTGATCAACCTGGAAATATTTTTAAGGGCTTCCTTAGTGTGTTACCAGAGCAACAAAATATTCTTAATAATTATCAAAAGGCCGAGCTTTTTAAAAAAAGAGATAGGTCTGATAGGTTTGAAAAGAAAGACTGCATGGTTGTCTAGCCAGAACACATTAACTTGGCTATAAAGTTAGAGGAAGCACAATAGGATGTGAAGGAAAAGGAAGAACAAAAAGCTATTGTTGTATAAAAATCTTTGAAACCTACAAAATGAGGACATCCATGGATTCTTGATAGTAGATGTCCCTCTCATATGAAAAGAGACATAAAGCTTCTGAATAATGTGAAAGACTTCAAAGAAGGAACAGTAACTATTGGAAATGATAAATCCTTAAGGATCAAAGGTGTTGGATCTACCATCATTGGAAAAGAAAAGATGAAATCCAAGAAAACACTATATGTTGATGGGCCGAAACATAACCTGATTAGTGTTCCAAAACTCTGTAATGAGGGGAACAAATTTATCTTCATTAAAGATGGATTTTTTTGTGAAAAATGAAAATGATGGAAATATAGTTACAGGAGGCCAATGTACTAAAGTGAACTTGTTCCATGTTGGTGAAGTGCAGAACACTTATTACATGGGTGTAGTGGATAAAAATCAGTTATGACATAAAAGGATGGGACATATGTGTCAATGAAATATGTGAAAGTTATCAACAGAAGATAGTGTCCAAGATATGATTGATTTATCAAGAAGAAGATATTGGTGATGCACTATTTGTGAAAAATGGAATATTACAAACTCTTTTCATAGGAGAGTTGAAATTCATTAAAAACAACCCTTAGAACTTATACATTCTGATTTATGTGAACCAATGAGAAAGCAATAAACAAATTGAGATAAGTACTTCATTACTTTAATTTATGACATTACTCATATTACTTGTGTTACGTGCATGAGACATAAGTCAGATGCTCTAAAAATGTTTAAGAGTTTCAGGAGGAAGGAAGAAAAGGAATATGAGTATTCAGTGAAGAAGTTGAGAACTGATAATGTTGGTGAGTATAAGAATGAAGAGTTTGAATGTTATATTTCGAAGCATGGAATTCAGCATGAGTTCAGTTCACCATACACACCTCAACAATATAGGTTTGCTGAAGGAATGAATTGATGATTGGTGGAAATGGGGAGAACTATGTTTCTTGAGCATAGTCTTTCTCATTATTATTGGAGGTAAGCCATGAGAACTGCTGTGTATATTCAAAGCTGATGATTCTTTAGACCAAACTCAAATATGACTCCTTATGAAATGCTCTATGAAAAAACTCCATGTATGAAACACTTAAGAGTTTTGTGAGTCCATGCATTATAAAAAAGAAAGGTGGAAACCTTCGAAAGTTTGAGGAAAGAGAAGATGATGGAATTTTTCCTGGCTATGCTCCAGAAGGAAGGGGATATAAATGTCTCAACAAAGAAATAGGAATATATATTGATTCTTCAGAGGTAAAAGTTGTTGAAAATGTTGCGAAAGAAAATAAATCATATGTTGATGTGGATGTTGAGCAAGAAATGGAAGATTTTGTTAACAATTATGATAATGTTTCAGACAGTGTGAATCCTACTCAAGAAGTTGAATCGGACTTGGAAATCTCATGTGATGAAGATGGAGTTTGAACAACTCATATTAGGTTGAGGAAACAAGTGGAGGCACAAAATATTATTGGAGATAAACATCAGAGGGTTCAAACAAGAAGAACAATGAATGATATATCACATAGTTCTCTCTATTCTAAAGTTGAACCAAATGATGTAAATAAAGCATTTGAGCATCTAGAATGGTTTCACGCAATGAATGAAGAGCTTGATCAGATAGAGAATAATGATACATGGGAACTTGTACCCAAGCCGGGAAATAAGAACATTATTGCTACAAAGTGGGTATTCCAGAACAAGCTGAATGAAGAAAGTAAGGTAATAAGAAACAAAGAAATATTGGATTTCAATGGGTATTCACAAATTGAAGGCATAGTTTTTGATTAAACCTTTACTCCGGTGGAATGATTAGAAACAATCAGAATCTTTGTTGCTATTGCTTCCCAACGATGTTATAGAATCATTCAAGTGGATGTAAAATACACATTCTTGAATGGTGACCTTGACGAGGAAGTCTATATTGATCAACCTTGTGGATTTGTTATTGGAAAAGATGAATGTTCTGTGTGTATGTTAAATAAGGCATTGTATGGGCTGAAACAGGCTCCGAGAGCATGGTATTCTAAATTTGATACCTTCTTAAAGAAGATGAACATTATGAAAGGGAGAGTTGATAGAAATATCTACATCAAGAAATGTAAGGAGTTTTAAATGATTGTAATTATTTATGTTGATGATATTATAGTTTCTGGAAGTGATGAATGATCGTGTGAAAAAATTACTATGGAGATGAAGAAGTTATTTGAGTTGTCCATGCTGGGAGAAATGAAGTACTTTCTTCAGCTACAAATTTCATAGTAGAAGAATCACATTTTTGTGTCTCAAGAAATGTATGCTAAGGAACTTATGAAGAAGTTTGGCATGGAAAATTCAAAACCAGTTTCCACACTGATTTTAGTGGGAACCAAGTTGTCTAAAGATAGAGATGGCAAGGAAGTTGATTAGAAAGAGTTTTGAAAGCTGATTGGATGTATGTTGAATTTGACTACCTCAATACCTGACATCTTCTATGTCGTCACATTATGTGCATGATTTCACAGTGCTCCTAAAGAATCACATTTGATTGCTGGAAAAATATCTCTAAGATATATCAAAGGCACAACAAATTTTGGAATCAGGTATGATGGATCTGGAAATATTGATATATTCGGGTATTCTGATGCTGATTGGGTAGGAAATGTAGATGATCAAAGATCCACATCTGGTGGAATTTTTATTCTGGGGAAAAGTTGTGTTAGTTGGCATAGTAAGAAATAGAATTTAATAACTCTTAGCATATCTGAATCTGATTATGTTTTTTCTAATCGAGCTAGAACTCATCTAATGTGGATGAAGACTCAGTTGGAAGATCTATTTTTTGAAGTAAAGCTACCATTGCTCTTGGGGTGTGATAATCAGAGTGCGATAAATCTTACATGAAATCCAGTAAAACATTCTGGTTAAAAACACATTGATATAAAGTACCACTTCATCAAAGAGCGGGTGGAGAAGAATTAATTGAGGCTGGAATATGTTCCCATATCTGAACAAGTTGCTGATATATTCACAAAACCGTTACTGAAGGAACCATTTTCAAAATTGAGGTTGAACATGGGTGTCCAACCTCTTTATAATGAAGGTTAATGCACATGTTTATGTCCCCACTCTTATATTTCCTTTGGATAGTGTAGTCAAGGGGGATAATTAATTCAGAAATCTTTCCTTATAGATGCAAGCATAAAGGGGGAGTTGTGGGTAAGCTGTGAATCCAGCAAGTATGTGTGTGTGTGAACTATTCTAATTGTTTGATGGAGTGGTTGTAGGAAACAATTTTTTTTCTAGGAAAGTCAACGATGTAAAGAATGCAGAGGTAGAAGCATGAAAGATGATCTAAAGAAGGATGAGGAGGTATGCTCATGAGATTTCATAGTCACTGCTTTTGGACAGCATGTTTTTGGATGTCAATAATTCTTGTTTCCTACAATGAGTTAGCTCACGTAGGCATAGAATTATTGACATGTAATCCATTTCTTAAGGTTACAATGTTCAGTGATTTATGAATCATGGTTGACAACAAAAACCAATGGTGGAGATTTTTGGGACCATGTTGGATGGATAAGGAAGTAAGAAAAAAAAATTATTACAGATTGTTGTCTTTTGTTTTCAAAGAAGCTAAATAAATTCACTTTGTAATGGACTTGTAAACTATGATGATGCTTTACTGATTTGTATTTCACAAATATCAAAAGTTTGGAGAACTTGTGATGCATGCCTTATGAAGGATAGAGGGAGTAATGAAGTGTTTTGGAAAAGGAAATAAAGTGGCGCGCAAGTCAACAGTGGCGCGCATTTCAAAAGTGGTGAGCAAGTGTTGGAACACAAGTATATGTGGAGTGCAAGTCATAATTCAGGATCATCACATCAAAATTTTACGAAGGAAATAAAATGGCGCGCTAGATAAAGATTGGTGCAAAAGTCAAAAAGTGGCACGCATGTGTGGTGCGAAAGTATAAGTGGAATGCAAGTGTATGTCGCACGCAAGTCAGATTCCAACGTCATCATATCAAAAAAAAAGGAAAGAAAGTGGCAAGCTAGTGATGGAATGGCGTGCAAGTAATGAAGAGGTGACCAAGTGATGGAGTGGCGTGCAAATATATGTCGTGCAAGTCACCAAAATTCCTATAAATAGATGACTATCCTCATCATTGTTTCCAAGCTCAACACTTAAGAGAAAATTTGAGCTCTGAGCGCTCAAGTAGTAGAGATTTCTTTGCCGCGCAAGTGTTTCCGCGCTAGTTTTGTCATGTAAGTGTTTTCGTGCAAGTGTTTTCGGGCATGTTTTTCCGCACAAGTGTTTCCGCACAAGTGTTTCTGCACAAGTATTGTCGTGCAAGTGTTGTCGCGCTAGTTTCTAGAGGCATGCAAGCAGGGAGGCACGCAAGCATGTGGTGCTCTAGTATTGAGTAGGTGCGCATGTAGGGAGGTGCCCAAGTAGTAAGTGGTGTGGAATCTGTTTTCTCCATGAGGTTCATACCAGCTTCTGGGTAGGAAAGTGAAGATCTTCACTTCAGAAAATACAACTGTTCAATTGTAAAGAAGCACTGAAATATTCTAATTCTCTATTTATGCTAAGAGGGTGCACACACACTTGTAGATTGTTTTCCAAGTGCTACATGAGTGTAAGGGTGTATCCTACTTGTTGTATTGCACATAAAATGATTGTTTTCTAGTGGATTGTGTGGCACTAGATTATTTCTATACAATACCAAGTACGTAGCTACTCTTGTTTAGTAGTAAACCTTGTAAGTCTTCTGTTCCTATGATTGGGTGTGTTCAGCAGGGAAGAAACTCTTTAACAGGAAGAGAAGGTTGTATCAAAAAGAAGGAAACATAAAAATAAATAGATATCACTGATTCAACCCCTCCTCCTATCAGTGATACTTGGATCGGGTCTTGGAACTTCCTGATTATGGAGTGGTTGAGGCCTAGCTGGCCTAAACCTAGGATCATACAACAAAAGAAAACAATCAAATCGATGGATTTCATGATGAGTGGTAGAGAATGAATATCAGTGCTACCAAGTTTTTATTTATAGCTTCTAATGAAGAGAGGGATATCATGGAGTGGAAAGTAGTTTAGAAGGATACATTATATAGGGTGGTATCACTAGAGTAATCCATCTAATGGTATGATCCATAAGAGACGTGTTTTATCCAAAAATATAAACATGTATCCTTCTTTTTTTTATCCCAAACTGTGTGCATAGACATATAATATTTTTGATTTTTTATTATTATTATTTCATCTCAATCATAACTCCGTGTAACCAGCAATCAATCCCTAAACTTGCATGGGTCATGCCCGATGTGAGAAATAAGGGATGGATGCATCGTTACTTTGTCTGATCATGAGAGTTCCCACCAATATTCGGGCATTTGGGGTATTAATGACAAATCCGAGATTCTAGGAAGAAAGAAGGAGTCCTAACTAAAGAATGATGTTATCAAAATAGTTGAGTTGCCATTTTTCATATGTGCTCTAGTGCCTGAGAACATTAGCACTAATGGGGTTAGAATAAATCCAAATATCGGGAAATGGAAAGAGTGAATCATGATAAACAAAATTCAGAACCCGGTGTGGGTTGTCATAATAATGAAGGATAACTGATGGATGTGTTTGAAACATCGTACCACTATTGGGTAAGCCTGAAATGGGGATGAAAAGTGAGGGTTGACCATTGACTATGTTCGAAAAACGAGGTCTGACTACAAATTTTCTCCAATAGTCCTATGGAACATTGGCCCGGAACAGTAGGCATTCCATAGTCCAGGCATCCATACCATTATGGGGGTTATTTTAGATGTGAAATAGGATTTGTTTCTTAAAAGAGGACATGGAAAGCGTGGAGGGTGGTGTGATGGGTTGTTCGAATGGAGTCCAACACTCCTGAAATTAGGCCACCGTAGAAAAAACATATTAGTTGGATACCCCGATTTGATAGGGGATCAAACTTATTTCTGAACAAGACCTCTCTAGTAAGGACTAGAAATTCTCTATAGTTTTATATCACACGAACAAGGACAACACATAGTTTATATGTCGTATGGTGTGGATAGTGCACACAATTTTAACGTCATATTAGCTTGACCAAGATTAGGGCGGAGAGTCCAGAATGGTTAATGACCCTGAGGTTGGGCTAGAGGAAAAAGGCCTAGACTTCACTACATATCCCATACAGATGAGAATCATAAAAAAATTTGTTCCATGATAAAGAGTGGTTAAAACCCAATGATGGAGGGGGAAATCATCACTAGTGAGGAAGTTGACGCATCCCATAATTATCACAGGGAATCATGAATTTTTTCAAGGTAAAACTGCAATTTAACGTCATGCGTTGAGATCACAGTTACCCATAAAAGAATTGTGTAGTTTGGTACATATACCAATGTGAATGAGGACTATAAGAATCTACACTACACCACATTTTCCTGATGGGGGTCTTTAATCTATAGGATAGGGATGAACATACATAGCACTTCACCCAAATGGAAGGGCTCAAGAGTTCTTATATACTCAATTAAAATGGGAATCAAGCTATACACAGTTATCAAATTATAGTTTAATGACCTGTAGGAGGAGAGGCATGCATGGTTCAGATACACCAGTACACATGCTACCAAAAACACCAATCCCAGTTGAGTCTTTCACGATGAATACAACAAGGAGTAGTGGTGGGATTTTTCGGGTATTGGGAGTTATGAATTAGTTGCGGTTGAATTCTAGGTGAATGAAATCCCAAAATTATTGACCCTCCTTATTAACACACATAGAAGTGTGTATGTGTAAAACCAAGTGTGTTAGAATTCTACACGAATATAAGTGAGTGGAATGATATGAATCATGGAAGTTGAGATCTAGATAATAATGATGGTGTCATGGAAATAATGGATTACTCTTGACCAGGTTCAAAAATCGGCATCTGTTTTGGGTTATCCTAGAATGGAGACATACAAATGAGGGTTGACATCTAACCATGTTCAAAACACTAGACCTGTTGCAATTGTTTTCCTATTCTTCAGAGGAATTGTACCAAGATGGTAGGAGATCCAATGTGTCTTGAGAACAAGCTGTAATGGGGGTCTCTTATAAAATGTAAAAGAATGGGGATCCAAATAAAGTGATTATGAATCTTGGACATGAAGTGAGATAATTTCCACATGAAAATTATACACTTTGGGATCTTTGGCACAATAATATGACGTATCAGATAGAGGGAGTCAAATCCCATTCTGAGGAAAATGGTGCTGGTGTTGCAAACACATAGCTGAAGGCCATAGAGTGGAATATTAAGAGGAGACTAGATTTAATGAAATGCTCACAGGGTGGAAAAGTAGTCAAAAATGATGTGTATTTTTCATTAAGAGATATTAGTTTAGGGTCATAGAACTCATACAAAGCTAGGATGAGACAAGGAAGATTCATGGTTCAATTGTTGCAAAACCTGACACAAATGAGAACCTAATAGGTGTTCGCTACACCACATGATTCCAGTTATGATTAAGAAAAGATTATGAAAAAGGGACACGATTTAATATTCCTAGTTCTGGACCTATAGAAGGATTGTATGGGAGTTTCTATGTATCATGTGAGGATGGAAATCAAGTCATACGTAGTTCTAGAAAATGTCATGCAGTTTTTTCTACTACGACCAGGATGATCATATATTAGTTTATAGTTCATTGAGCTCGTACCATAGACAAAAATATGGTAGGGAGACACGTGGTGCAGAAATTTAAAAAACCAATGTGAATTAGACCAGAAAGTGTCCATATTATAGCATTTTCTCCCTAAGGAGCTTTTAGGTCGAGGAATGGAAAATGAAGGTTCTGCGGGGCCCGAGGCAAAGTGCATGAGAATTCATACATACCCTATTATGATGGGGATCATTCCACATATATATCTATAATTGTCATTGTAGGGTACCAATTCAATGGATTATATGGTTTTGTAGGTTTGGATGATACACCAAAAGAAGCAGAATTTGATAGATCATATTTCTTCTTTTGGACGGGTGTGTTTTTTTTGGAAGTGATAAACCCAGGACAAAGAATCTAGGAATCACTAAAATAATCAAGCCATATAAATGCACTAAAAATGGTATAGTTGATAACCACTACCAGACACGATGTCCCCTAGTGTGAGGACATCACAATGCAATGTCATTTTTCATCTTGCGGCTAGGACGATAATGTCATTTTTTAGGGTCGTTTAATAAGAACAACCCTAGATTTATAATTTTGTGCAATAAAGAACCACAAGTTTAGAGTCATGTGGGAACATGCAGCACAGTTTAGGGGCATATTTCTTAGACACATACAAAAGAAACAAGGGTTTTAAGAGAATGTTCATGGCGTGATAAAGCATACACGATGTGAATGAGGACATAATTCCACACCGCACAATGCACAATTACATGGAATAAACCTTGGGCTAACATGGCCAAAAATGTTATATAATATAGGGATGGACCCAGAGAGGAAATTTATAGGTCTTCCAAAAAATCCCTTGATGATGGGAATACGGCCATACATAGTTTTGAGAGTGAAGTTTAATGTCAAAAAGGATGAAATAAAAGAGAGACTAGATCCTAGAAAGAGAGTACTCGGTACGAATATTGCAATCCCGACATGAACGTGGACGTGATCCCACACCACACCATGAAATCATATAAAATTCAGGGCCAAAAGGATGAACATAAAATGTAATTAGGGGGAACCTGAGCTGGACCCGACGACGAGATGTGTGGGCATTCCTATGTATCTCATAAGGATGGTAATAATGCGATACATAGTTCTGATGGTATGTAGTTATTATGCCTTTCTTTAAAATACATTGAAAGAAGTTAGTTTATAGTTTTAGGTATCAGACAATAGATAAGTGAGATTCATTCAAATTGACTCAAACCTCGACCGAATCCCTAAGCCCTTGTGAGCTACGCTTGATGTGGGAAACAGCAGTAGAGATAGTATTTGCGACACATGTAATACACGCACAAGGGGAAATCGTTTCATAGCCTCAAATAACATCTCACTATTTGTTTTTCCTCCTAATGTGAAAATTTTCACTAAGGGATAATACAAGGAGTGTCTAATTTCTACATGAACATGATGGAGTACAAAAGGATGTGAATCACGCAACCGATATTTAGGGCTTGATGTTGTTGGCATGACGATGGAGGATAATTGTTCATAGAGTTTGAAATACAGTATCCTTATCATGTGACCTGAAATGGGAATAACAATTTTGCATCGACCATAGACCACATTCAAAACACGATATTTGTTTTAATTATTCATTCAAATTACTCGGGGACGTTAGCCCATGATGGTAGGAGGTCGCTAGATCTGATAAATCTATACTATTCAGGGGTCCTTTAGAAAGTGAAAGTTGAGGAAAGCCCAAATGAATGGGAACATGAAGCATGAATATTGGGGATAACATGTCTGTAGAATCCAATACTCTAGGTCGTGATCTAGAGTGCTTTTAATCACATTGCTGAACATCCAATGAGAGTCGAGGGGACCAACTAATGATCATCCGAATAAAAAAGATTAGTATAGAATAGGGGGATGAAGATATATCAGGAGAAAGAGGTATGTGACATGGTTTTTACAACCCTTATGTGAATGAGGACATCATCCTATACCACACCACATGCCCCTATCCTAGAAGAACTCAATCCAGGGGGTTTGGAAGGATAGTAGGTTCCTAATAAATGGGGCTGGGCCAAAAGGATAAATGTTTGAGAGTTCCTATGTATCCCATAAGGATGGGAATAAAGGCACACATAGTTCTATAGAATGATGTGTAGTTTTACATCATGTGGAAAGGATGCAGATAGGGTCAAGGTATGTCAACAAGGGATCAATATGACACAGTGAGTCACCTGATGTGAATGAGGACGTAATCCCATGCCACACCACAAATTTTTAAATGAGAACATGGGCCAGGGGCCTAAAATATTGAGGGATCTAAAATGGGAGTTCCCAACCAGTTCACTATTTAAGGTCCTTCGGTGAGGATGGTGATGATCAGAGTTTATGGTCTTGGGGCTCAGACCATATATTCCCAGTTTAATTTCATGTTCATGGGACATATGGGTAGAAAGGATGAATCATCATTCCTATTATGTGGGAGACCAATAAACGACAACAATGAAAGAGGATTTATGCTGACAATATTTTTGACAGAATCTCTGAATCCTTTATTAGAATTGGTATAGGCAATGAGTATTGACCGGTGACCATAATTACACTGCGGGACTTTCATTAAATTGTCATATATAATCCTTGAGGTCATTTTCTAGAAATTTTAGAAGAACCACAGGGTCTATCATCCCTGCTAATCGGTGGTCTATTCGAATGAAATAAATTGTGAAAACCCAAATGATGCGATATGCAAAGCATATAGAGGAATGTGTAGTTTAAAATCTAGCGACAGAGATGAATATAGGGGAGTATCTCAATAGGATGTTTGTGGCATGGTATAAATAGCTCTATGTGAATGAGGAAATAAAATCCAAACCACACTTCACAATCGAATGTGAGAACATGGGACAGGGGCCCAAAAAGGCCGACGGACATGAGGCTGGGCCACAGAAAGAAAGTCACATCCAGTTTGTTGTTTAACAACTTGGAGTTTGGACAAATATGATCTTAGTTAAAGTTCATAGGACTCAGACCAAGGATACAAGGACATTTATGAGGGTATCACCTTACCAAAACTTCTAATCCCACATGCGTAATGCTCGGTGTGTGAAACAAGGCATGTGATTTGGCCCTCCCCATCATAAAAGGGTACGACAACTGGACTAACACTCTTTCCTGGGGAAAAATTATGTTTGAAGGGGTAACAGGATAAAATGAATCACAACACTCAATATTTGTGACATATGGGGGTGGTTACAATGATGAAGGATAGCTGTTGACCACGTTCTAAACACATCATCCATGTCGTGTGACTTGGAATGGGGGAAACAAATTAGTGTCGATTTCTGACCATATTCGTAATGTGGGACTTGTATTAATAGGTCGTTCTAGATCCTGGAGTATGTTGTCTAGAAATAGAAGGAGAGCCCTAAAGGCTTGCATCCAGGCCATTTGGGGGTCCTTTTGGATGTGAAATATGGTGAAGACCCAAATCAAGGTGGTATGTGAAGCCTGAATATGCTTATGTAGTTTAACATCATGCCAGTTCGGGAAACATGTGGAGATCCCCATGTAGAGTGATACATTGTGCGTTCATGGTGAACATGACAGGTGTGAGGGAAAAATCATGCACCACACCATGTGTTTCGACCCATGGAGAGATCTTGAAATTTAGGTCCAGGCCGATGGAAAAAATGTCCAGGAGTTTCTATGTATCCCATGTGGATGGGAATCAAGCCATATGTAGTTCGTAAAGTGCCATGAAATTTAACGTCATGTGGTAAGGATGTGGGAAGATAGATGAACGATGATGGGCACAAGGTGAAATCATCACAATCTTGACATGAGTAGAGGCCAAAGAAGATGAAACTACACATTGCGGGATCCTCCAAGATAACTACACCAAAGGGTATTAAAAGAGTATAATGTGGGGATGGAATCTAAGATGAGTAATCTGCGAGTTCCTAAGTATCACATAAGTATGGAAATAAATCCATACATATTTCTAGAACGTAAGGTTTAATGGTTTGTGGGATGATGGATACAAGGGTATCTTAGTTTAATGTCATATATCTTGGACCATCTTGCAATTTATTGTTTTGCGAGACAACAAACCAGTTTAATGTCCTATAGGATGTAATATTTTAAGGTCATGTAGGACCAGATTTACACATGAAAAGTATTTCTTAAGGAATTTTGAATTTCTTTGAGTAGTTATATTATCTCCATCCATGGTAACTAGTGAGTACGCTCCATTGGGGTAAACCTATTAGATGATGTATGGTCCTTACCATTTGGGCTCCACCATGGGTGGTTTCCTACCAGGTATCATTGGTGTTTTTAGGGCTAACACCACGTCACCTTCCAAGAAAGAGCATAGGCGAACTCTCATGTTGAATATCCTGGATATCTTGTTCGGAGGCCTTTATATATTGTGTATGGTATGAATCATGTTCTTGTCGAGCGCTTCCAATTCATCCATACAGATTTCAGCTACCTAATCTGGTGCTTTCTTATCATAGACAACTATTCATAATTAAGTCCATGGAGTCTCTATTGGTAGGAAAACCTCCATTCCATTCACCTGGGAATATTGGGTCACCTATGTGGAATTGAGAGTCATTTTCTGATAGTCCCTAAGTGCGTTGGGGATTTTTATGGCCAACACTTCTTGTTCTGACCAACCATTTTATGTAGGATATAGAGTGGGTTTTTTTAAAGCCTCGATCTTCCCATTTTATTTTATATGATTTCATGTTGTATGTTTAGAACTGATGTTGTATTTTGCGTACAATTTATTCTACTTGGCTACATGGAATTTGGTTTCATTATAAGTGAGGATGGCGTAAGGGACACCCAACCCATAGATGATATTGGAGCTAAAACATTCAATGATAAAACGGTCCTTGACTTCCTTGAGCGGAATTCACTTTTCCCATTTGGAAGTAAAATATATAGTGGTCAGCATGAATCTGCACTACCTAGTTATTGCTGATGGATATGTTCCCACAACATTGAGTCCTCAGACCGAAAAGGGCCTAGAGTACTTTGTAGGGTGGGGAGGCTCTTGTAGCTGATGCACAATGTTCGCATGAATTTGGAAAGATAGAGACCTATTGGAAAACTCAATACAGTCACAGATCCTGGAGGGAAAAATACCCCAACTTCTTGATCTAGTGAGATAGTTTTGGCCCAGTATGATGAGCCCAGCAGGAACCAACATGAACCTCCAACATGACCTAAGTAATCTAACCTCATTAAATGGAATAGAGGATGACCCCATAAAATCCTCTCTTATAGGGGATCTTCTAAAGACCAAAACCACTCTGGAGGTTAAACAATAGTGTGTGTCATTGGATTTACTTGTGATCTGCTTGATTTTTCAAGAGGCTGCCTTGTTGGAGGTACTCAAAAAATGTCAGTGGTCACATCCATAACTACATCAAGGGGACTTGGAGGTCCCGACGTGGAGGCATCGACAGTAAGTTGACTTTATTGTGGGAAATCATTGTCCTCTAGAATGATGGGAGAAATAACCCTCTAGTGTGCCACATGAATAATTAAATCATCCTCATTAAGCTCTTCAAGGGATGCAGCTAGGCTGGCCATGGTGACAGATCAATCATTCAGGGATCTAAGGACATTTCTAACCTATGTCCTAGAATTGAACTGGTCCATCAGTAGGTGGGTATGTTCTAAAAATGTTACAAGAACTGGATTCCTAACGACATAGTCACCGTTGATTTGTTTGATGACTAGTTCAGAGTCCCCTTTCATCTGAAAGTGGGGAAAATAAATCTCGAGGCCCCGCTCGAGGTTTGTATTGAGAGCCTGATAGTCTTCATCATTGTCGTTACAACCTTATAACAGGAGGAATGAATATGGAAGAACAAATTGTGCTGGAGGGATGAAGACGATACCAAGGCCCACTCTGTTGATTAGGGGGTTATTGAGTCTTTTTCTGTTGGGGCTTTAGTAATCTCCATCAAATTTCATTTTCCAACCCGGAACAACTTTGTCAACTGTCAAGATTGCCAAATCTAGATAATAAATATCCTGGGACTGGTCCGCAGATTCTAGATGGTCCAAAATGAAGTATTCAAATGTTTTCTGATTAATGGACTTCTGGAAAGAAAACCTTATGTCAAACTACTAGAGGATCACTCCCCACTGAGTTAGACAGCCTATCAACATGGGGTGGTTCAGGATGTACTTCAGTAGAACCACATGGGACACTAGCTGTACCTCACGGTGCCTAATGTAATGTTGTAATTTATGTACTATGAATACCATTTTGAGGCATCTATTCTCTATGAGGGATTATTTAGTCACCATATCAAAGAGATTGCGGCTGAGATAGTAAAGGATGTTATCTGTTCCCTCTTTGTTATGCTCAGTGATAAGGGCACCGAGAGACCATTCCAAGGTAATCACATAATGGACTAGTGGCTTTTTGGAAACAGGTGACATCAGGACCCCTTGCTATAATAGGTATTGAGTAATTTCCTTTAAATCAGTCTGAAATTCCTTAACCCGCTAACAGACAGTTCCTTTCTTCATGAGTCGAGAAAAGGGATTTCACTTTCCAGTGAAATTAGTAATGAATCGGTATTTGTAGGCCAAGTGGCCTAGAAATCCTCGATGATCCCAAATGTTACACAAAGGAGACATCATACTGATGGTCTTGATTTTCTCTAAATCTATATTAAATACTCTATATCTGACAATGTAGTCGAGAAACAATCCAAAGGTGACCCCAAATGCACACATCAATGGGCTCATCCTCAGATGGAGAGAATAGAAGAATCAAAACACTTTCTAATGCTCCTTGAGATGGTCCTCACGTTGGAGATATTTGAAAACCAGATAGTCCATGTAGCATTCCACCAATGTCTTAAGGAGTGGCTGGAAGATTTAGTGTAGGGAAGGCTGATAGGTGGCTCCTGAATTCTTTTGACTGAAGGGAATTACCTGATAAAAAAGTAAATTGTGGTGACCTGAAGCTTTTATAATCATCATCCATAGAAGATATTTTCATATTTTAATACCCAAAACACTGATATAAAAAGTAGAGGGCCCAGGACCCTGCTGTGGAATCAGACAATAGTTTCGTCATAGAAAGGGGGATATCATCCTTTGGACAGAGACAGTTGAGATCCCAAAAATTGATGCAGAACTAGATTTGTCTATTTTTCTTCCTGATGGGCAATATATTGTCTTGCCGTCTTTGGTACTAGATCCCCTTCATGAAATTGGATCTGATGATCTTATCATCTTCAACATAGAATATGGAATGTTGAGATGGGTGTATCTTCCTTGGAGGTTATTTTACCCCACAATGATTGGTTGGGAGACCGAGGCAGTGGATGCTTACATGAGGATCTAGTACTAGAATTTCTTCATTAGTCTTGGAAAATACATCATGATGTTGCCTCATGAAGTCCACATCCTACTGTTTCTCTTCAACAAGGATATCAACACTGATAAATGTATTTTTTTGGATTCTTCTTGCTACCATGGTTCAATTGTACCGGTTCATTGACCATGGTGGAGACGCCCTCTTAAAAATAAGAAGGTGAACCATCCAAATATTCTTCTTCACTTATGGAGGAGGGATCCTTGGAAGTAGAAGGTTCCACTAAGTCTACAGACTCCGATGGAAAGCTAGTTCCAGCCTGAGAGGTGGTAGACACTATATCTAAGGTATCTTGAGTTGTCGAAACCAAAGTAATGAAGCATGTTGACCTGATCCCATCTAGTGTGCAGCCCATGGTGCCACAATTGATGATATCGATGAAATAGTGGTGCATCTACTTCATCTAGTTTATCCCTGTCTGTGGAAACAAGAATGTATGGAGTATTTCTATTTACATGGGGTGGACATCCCGATACCTTATCGGGCTAGGGGCAATGGGATCACCCGAGCCTAATTTGTGTAGGAATATTTGATTTCCTTCCTATGTTTCATAGACATGGGAATGCTCATCCCCCTCATTCCAGAAACAAAAAATCATTTACCCATATCTGGGGTCATAGCCTCCAATATGTGGATTAGTAAAATGTAGGCATTAACATGGTCTGTCCATAGGTCAGTCATAGTCGTAGCTTGTTCAACATCATTATCCTTAATATGCTTTTACTTACTCTTGTTATATTCGACATCCAGATAGAAGGCTTCAAAAGATTCAAAGGGAGACACATCACCTTGGATTACACCCACTCAACCATTATGGGAGTACATAAGACACTAGTGATATGATGATGGGACCGCCACATGCAAGTGAATCCATGGCTTACCCATCAACGTGTTATAGGCAGTGTCTTGGGAGAAAACCATGAACTAAATTATAGATAATGGCCCATATAACTGGTTCTTCAGGTAGATCTTGTAGACTAGTGTCTATTCCGTTCTATCATATCCTTGAATTTTTAGATGAGAGGGACTCATCTCATCCTTGGACAACCCCATTTTTCAATGTGTCTATGTCGAGATCAGGTTAATACCATAACCTATGTAGACAAGACAACGAAGAAACTCCATTCCATTAAGAGGGTTGTTAGTGTATAGTGGGAATATGTTCCCCTATTTTGGATAGCATTCATCTTCTCCAAATAAATATATAATGGCTTGACATTCAACATTCTTGATTGCTTGATCATAGAAGGCTTCTACAACTACTACCTCCATCTCAAACTAGAGGAGGCCTCACAAATATTTGGTGAGGGATACAAACATATCCACTAATAGGTGAAGATCATAAATTAAAGAGAGCCTCACAAGAATGTTGGAATGATGATTAATAATATCACACTTCTTTACCAAGTGTGAACTTCTTCTTATATGAGGTCATTCTGTGGCAGGTGGTATGACTGGTCATTCAAGCTGAACCAGTGACTAACTGGTGTTGGAAAAGTCCCACTACTCGATATTCCAAGATCATGGAGTTACTACCAGATGAGTCTTATATGACTGAGGTTGGTTTGTAACATAGTGTGGCTGATCACGGAGTGGTCGGGGCGGCTTTTCTTGATCAATTAACTCAAATAGCGGTGAATGTGGACCTAATAACACCAAATGAGAAGGATACATGTGCTAGGAGCTATGATAGGCATGATGTATAGTTTAAGTGGAATGAAAAACCATGAAATAAGTAAACATAGAGGCACTCCAAAGACACATATATTCATGGCCCTGATGATGTTGGAAAAAACTGGGAATGTTGTCAGGATTCGTCTGGTTCTCCTCGATTTCAGAAATCATGTTGAAGTTTACCAGCTTCATAGTGTCAACCAAGGAATACCCTTGATTGTCACCTAAAGAATACTCCACTATATGGAAAATGTTTATGGGAATCTCTATATCATGGGTAATGATGTCACCGAGATTAGGGGATGACAATGGTATCAGTGGGGGACATTGTTTTCCCTTGAGTCACTGATGCTTTCTCTTCTTTGAAGAAGAAGGCTGAGCTGTTGACATAAAAATACAATATGTGTATGATGTGGAATCTTCCCAATGTTAAATATGATTCAAGAATGAATGAATAATACCATCATCACAAGATACTGCTTTATGGGCCATCCAATAATCAAACTTTTGGGACCCACAGTTATGAACCTGATGCCACTCACTATCATTATCACTGGCACTGTCTGGCTTCATGAATACACATGAAACTTGTTCCAGAGTTGGGCCTAACCTAAATATATTTTTATCAACCTGGTCATAAATCCCATATTCTAACACATAAAATATTTTGATGGTGTTCCCAAGTATCAGGTGATAAAGGAAATAATTGTGGTGATCAGTGAGATCCACCTCTTATGTCTGCCTGCATTCAGGAAATCGTAGAAGTACCTATTCCAAGGCACATCAGAAATAATTGGGTAAATAAGCCTAATTTAATAGTTAAGTTAAGTTTATCCTATCTAGGAAGGGTTATCTATTATCCTGGCCTAGACGAATGTCTTGAGGATCCTATAGAGGGGGTGTAACCTGGTTATCTCTCCTAGGTGGTGGTGGCACATTACGGGGGGAGCCTTCTGATTCTGAGGTCGGTGCATCTTGGAAGTATTTTTTACCTATGGTGGAGGGGCCCTGTGGGGCTATAGAGGTGGATCCACTGGTAATAAATATAGTTTCCTAGGTGCCTCTATTTGGGCTACCGCGGTAGGCTCTCCCTTAGTGGCCCTTGTCACAGGAATTGTATAAGGCAACATACATGCCTGATTGTCCTACTGTAAGTATTAATCTATATGATAGGCCTTATTAGAGATGTTTTAAAATCCCCCAGGGTAATTATGATTAATTAGATAGGGGACCAGTTTGGTCTTGTCATTTCCCATGCACATTGTCAATAGCTATTCTTGAGTCAGGGGCATATCCAAGGAGTATGTGAGGCCTTTCCACCGAGTGACAATGTTTGTGATGCATTCATCAGGCATCTAATTACACAAGAAGAGGTCAGAAAAACTTGTCTTCTAGGTGGAAGTGATGAAATGGTAAAACAACTACATATGGAGATCTTACCAGCCATCAACTGACCCAATGGGTAGTTTACTGTACCAGACAAATACAGGCCCTTCCAATGTCATTACGAAACATTGAAGATTGGCGGCCTCTTGCAACGTGGGATTTCCCACCATATTTCCCACCTTGAGATGATGTGGGCCAAATTATGTAGTGGGGTTCTTGTCCCATTAAATTGGATAAGGTTGTATTTATGAAATACGGGGTGCTGGAATATCATCCACCCATGCCAGATATGGTATTCCATCAGGATGGATTTCCACCTATCGAGTTTTCAACACCTCGAGGTGAGAAATGAGCACCACCATCAGGAAATCGGTGCGAGAATTCATATATTGATGAGGGTCCATGACCACTAGTTGTTTGGTGGTTACTTTAATATGATATGAAGGCCCAGCGGCTCATGGAGCTGCCGGTGGAATGACCTGTTGAGCAGTTGTGGGAACCTGAGCTTAGTCTTAGGGATTATCACATTGCTTAGGTGGATTTGGTGACACAAACCATGCCCTCTTGACATAATTCGTGGTCACTATCTTGTCTACGCAGGCAGGATGGTCAAAGTCACCGAGGGGAAACTCAATGGGGGAATGTTGTATTTGTCCCTGCTACCTTGGTTTAGGATCATCGTAGTCTAACCGCCACTCCATGGAACATTCAACATGGAAGTCATCAACCATATTTTTTTTCTCCATGATGTGTTTGAAAAATGCGTATTTTTCAAGATCATACTCCATCATTTGCACTATGTTAGATGGAAAAAGTGTTTGAAGGCCTTGATGTGTTCTTTTAACTAATTGTGGTTTCAGTTGAGGACTAATTCCTTAGTGTGCACCGGAATACCCATTAGGATTCTTGGATGGTGAGTAACCCTTCCCAACGAAGGCAATAATTGTGGCACTACCCTAGGGGGTATGTTCTCTTCAAGTATCACTAAAGTTTTCTCCCCTCTAATAGATCATCCATCTAAAACATGAATCTACCTGAAGTCATATCCTCAATATCACCTGGAATGTTGGACTAGCGCTAGATAGAAATAAAATGATGTGTAGGATACTACACCCACCACGAACCTGAATATGGGGGGGGGAAGCCTCCTTGATAATTATATGGATCTCATTAAAGCACTAAACACAGTATTACTTGAGGGTCTAGTGGCGATCGGGAGACTCACAGTGTTGTTTCACAAGGAGTGAAGAAAAGTCAACCATAATACACTCCTAGTAAATTTCTTCAAAGTGTGCATGAATTTTTGAGTAATCCACTCACTGATAATAGACATAGAAGTGTGTCTCCCATAGGTTCTGGTAAATTCATGCGACATCCTCCTGAGTAAATGATTCTGGTGCACTGAAGCTTGCTGTCACAAATGGCAAGAACAACTCTATGAAATGATCTACTGGGAGAATGTCCCAAAATTTTCATGGATAAGACTCAGGATCTGGAACTTGGTTTCCCCACTAATCAACTAGTTGTGGCTGTGGGAATGGTAGCATCCCTGAGGAATACTACTGAGATGCTTGACTAGAAGGTGGAGAATATGGTGAAATAGCTGACAAGTCTCCACATGTTAGGCTATCCTACAATGAATTCAATGATGGATCCACTAAAACTTGGTAATACGACCTGGAGACCACATCCTCGGTGTAGGGGCTGTGGTCACTAATGGAAAACTATAATTTTTTTCATCCTTTAATGATCCCCATAATAACTCTCCGTGATCTCTGATTGAGGTAGAGAATAACCCTATTGATGATAAAGAGGATTATACATCTAGACACTAGGAAGGGGACAAATCATTCTCATCCTGGATGTATCTGCAGAGGGAGGCATGAATACGATGGACCTCACATTTTTGAAGGATGAGGCTATCATGTCTTGTTCTTTCCACGGGCCTCAGCATAGAGGATTAAGGTGAGGGTTCCATTGCCAAATTGAATTCTGCCTCATAATTTGAAAAGAATACGGATTTAATTGCAGTCTTAACCTCCCTGTATTCCTCTTATAGTATCGGTGAAACACCCTCCTACCCCAGGATGGCTATTTAGGATAGATTATATTTTTGGTTTGAGGTGGACCTTCGGCCGAATTGATATTGGGGGTAGAGGACTTCTTCATGGGTGAGTCATGGTGTGAGTAACACCTCAAAAGATTTAATGGGATCATGGGGAGGACCACCATGTACACTAGATGATGTGTGGAGGGAATCTCCTTGGGATGTTCTAGAGCGGGTATAACCTCTGCTGGAGCTGGTAAGACAAAGGATAGGGACTCTATGCTTATTCCTTTGACAGTGTTAGTGTGAGGAGGGTCCTCATACTGGTTGAGATGAACATGGGTATGACCTCCAAGTAAGGTGCTCGTGATGTGAAGAAAACTGATAATTCTACAATTTACGGGACAACGAGGTACTTTATCAGATGCTGTACAGGCATGGGGAAACCCCAATTCTGGCAGTTGACCAGACATGTTTCATATTCACACTGATGACCTGTGACAGAAGGAAAAACTCCGTATGTGACATTATGGGAGGAGAGGAGGATTTTTTTACTGAGTGTCAATGCCGTGGGGAGTACCCCCACTCGGATTAATTGGTACATAGGGAGGACCTCCCCACCATGCATGGGAGTGGCACAAAACAACACTCTCATTGGTTTTGGTAGAAGGATGACCTTCGTACAGGGTGTCATTGCCACAGGTCATCCCACAACGGCGCCACCTGTGTCAGTGACAAGGATATTTGACCCAACCCACCCATGGGGTTGTTGGGGGCTCAATATAGGTTAGCCGTATGAGTAACCATGCTCAGCATAAATAGGGTACTGATGGTATAAGTTAGTAGTGGCACGGGCCATATTAGTCGTTGATGTTGACACCCCTTAACATGGGTCCTCCTCAGCCTGCGATCTATGCTGGTGTTAGGTTAACTAGAGTACGACCTGTGGTACATGCACATAGCTCACCTTCAACTCATCGCATTGGTCTGAGTTGTAGTACTGACATGGCATGATGGGAGCACTTTGTGGGAGACCGATGAATTAGATTCTAGCTGGGCTGGCCCGGACATCCCTCACCCCATTGGAGTAGGGGAAGGATTCATCTAAGCATTCTAGAGAGAGGATCCCAAAACTATTATATGTCATAGTGGGGAGTAGTGGATCCCTGTGGGGCCCTTGGGGGATGCAGTGGAAGTGAGGTGCATAATCCTCTATGTCATGTTGCGTCATATCCTAGGTTGGGATAATCCCCTCTTCATCATATCATCTAAAGAGATTGTTAATTACTCTTCTCTAAATAAATTTAGATGGTGAGATGGTGTATGGGCTCCCAATAGCCATGGACGTGGATTCTACCATGGGGAGATGAGTCCATACAGTATTGAAAAATTAACATCTCCCCTTTGCCTTCCCCTACGTCGGTGGGTGGATGGTGATTGGTTTCCTATCATGAGAGCTTTGGTATTGAAAATAAGGGAGATTTATCAATTATTACTAAAATAAGGAAAGGTAAATCTGGTACCCCTTGGCCATTTTTTCATCCATGGTTGGTAAGAAGGATCCACACTAACAACATCAAAGACAAATATTTACAACGTTCAACTACCACAATTTATGGTTACTTTTATACTAGGCCCAATATTTTCATGGCGGGACCTAGTGCTGGATAACGAGATCTTGTGACATGCTAATCCACTAATTTCTCAAGAGCTACTAATATTTACATTGTAGAGGAGAACTACACATTTGTTTCAACATTCCTATTCTTGATACTTTCGTCGGGGCGCACATCCATCTATGGAGGAGGAAGAGAAACTATTACCCCAAATTCATGCTTTCCAAAGGTGGGTGGCATCCATATCTGATTCATGGACGTTTTCTCCATTATCTTAATGGGATAATGGGATGTCTGTTCTTCCTTCTATTTAGTCCTTCTTGGAACATGTGTCCTAGTCTGGGTCTCCCTCATAGGTGTAAGACTTTGTTTGTGAAACTCTTCCCATTGCCATGTATTCTTGGATGTTGGTTAATTACGCTGCTTTTATCAGGAAATTCCAAGGGATTCATCCAAGTAAGCAACATTCAGTCGGGGGAGTAGTCATGCTGGACATCACTGGCATGTCTCGACGCTCGAACAATTATGCATCTAGGTTTCTTCCCCTTTTGAAAGAGGTACTCGAGGATACTGAACCCCGAGGCATCCCACGTCAAATGCGGGAAATTTTATGTAGTAGCGTTGGCGCCAAAATTTGGGACAATGTGAAGGCCCCATGATGGCCACACATACTACCTCATGAAGACACTTCGTGGAGTACCCCCCCCCCCCCCCACCATCGCAGTTGATGCAATGAAAAGAAGGCGGGAGGCTCTGCGACTACTGTTGAAGTTCGTGAGTCCACCATGAAGTAAGGAGGCATGATGCTCTACGACCTCATTTGACATTCGCGGCCCGTCGAGAAGCCACAGAGCCCCTCTTGGAACCTCGTGAGATCCGCTCCACAGCGCCGCTTTCCTATAAATATTGGTCTCCTCCTGAGCTCTCGGGATGGAAAATCCGACCTTTCGGCTTCCTAGCTCATGAATCACAAAGCATCCATCTGCTCTGCGAACCATGAGCTGTGCGAGGTACTTCGGTTTCTCGAAGTTCCTATTGTATGTATCTTTTTGATCCCCTCATTCAGGAGGGATTTCCATCATGAAGCCTAACGGCTTTTTCAATGGTAGTGGATCCCCAAGGGGACCCGGGTCGTCAAGAAGCATTTATGCCTCACAAAACACACTTTATGTACACATGATCCACATGCTAAGGTAGGGTCACTGTACTTCAAAAAGCACATTTCTTCCCAACCCCTTTCTCCATGAGGCACCGTTTCTCCGTGAGGCTGTGCTCCACGAATTCCCTTCCTCTTCGTGAAGCACCTCCCATATGCACCTCCACCTCATGCTAAGGCTATGGCACCCCAATTCGCAAATCACTACCGTTTGAATGTTTCCTCCACCACACGGAGCAACAGAGATCCGCATTGCCCCTACCTATGTACCCCTCTACTTGTAAAATTCTTTTCTCATGCGACCCTCCATGTTTTCACGATGTGACTTCAATGTCCCCTGGACGATACCACCCGTTGCATTGCTTCATCTTCTTCTTCTTTGTATAGGATCTCTAATGGATGTTTCTTCTTCACAGAGCCACGCTAACGTGGACCCCTTGATGGTTCGCTCTGTGACACCCCCTCACTATGGAGTTGTCGATGCCTTCCATCCCATAAAGAGTAGTGGGTACCAGTTATGTATGTCCTATGGGTGAGGAGAAAACCCACCTCACCATATCTTTAGGATGTTAAACTGCCAAGCACTATCGTTATCAACACATGATGTTTGACCGTGACCTTGCCCCATGCCTCGCATGCAGGGTACCCTGCCATGGACACTCTCCATGCCCACTTGTCTCCACGGGGATGGGATCACTCCTCATAGGGGATGATATAATCCTCATCGGAGTGGCATTCGTTTGCGGGGCAGGGCATCCACCTTGGTGTAATTCCCAAAATTTCCCTGCATAAGGTATCACCACTGCTCCTCCTCACTTCCTCAGTGCCATGTCCTGCGAAGGGTATGATAGAGAATGAGACTCTTCCTTTCTTCGGTCCCGAATCCCTCTCCCGCTGCTCTTTGTTTCCCATGATCCTCCATCAAGGAGTAAGCCTCGACACTTCTTGGGCCACTCAACACGTAAGCCCCTCTTCACATCCCATGGAAGCACCTTTCATGACGTCGTCAGCAGGCCTTTTCTGACACTTGTTTCTCACCCCAAGAATGACTCATGTGGGCATAGAGTAAGCATCGACCATGAAATCATCCCCATCCCACATGACGTTAAACTATATCCATTCTGAACCACGTGGAATTTTATCCATTTCAAGGCATGGTATGTAGGAAGCCACTAGATGGTCCAAGCCCACCAACCAGTTGTTCCTACCCCCTTCACATAGGTTCACCCCCATCCAGCATGACATTAAATTGTATCCATACTAATCTATGTGGGCTTTGATCCTTGTCAAGGCATGGTAAGTAGGAAGCCTCACGAGGTTTAATCCCATCATACATCAGACCCCCAGTCCATCTTCACGTCGGTTCACTGAAACATCATGGCAGCCTAGAGTGTATAACCCACATCCATCCCGAACTATAGGGACTTTGATCAATGTCAAGGCATGGTACGTAGGAAGGCTGCATGAAGTTCAAGCCCACCACCCCGGTCATTCCGACATTCTTCAGATCAGTTCACAAACACCTTGGGCAGCCTAGAGTGTTTGCCGCACATCCATCCTGAACTACATGGACTTTGATCCAAGTCATGTCATGGTATGTAGGAAGCCTCCATGATTTCCAAGCCCACAACCCGGTTGTTCTGACCCCCTTCACGCCAGTTTTCCCCCATCCCACATGATGTTAAACTGTATTCATCCTGAACTAGATGGACTTTAATCCATGTCAATGCATGGTATGTAGGAAGCCTCACGAGGTTAAATCCCATCATCCAATAGACCCCCGATCCATATTCATGTCGGTTCACCGACACCTCAGGAAGCCTAGAGTGTAAGCCCCATGTCTATCCTGAACTACATGGACTTTGATCCATGTCATGGCATTGTACTTAGGAAACCTCCAAGAGGTCCAAACCCACCACCCGGTTGTTCTGACCCCCTCCACGTCAGTTATCCCCCATCCTGCATGACGTTAGACTGTATCCATCATGAACTATTTGGACATTTATCCATGTCTAGGCATGGTACGTAGGACGCCTCATGAGGTTCAAGCCCATCATCCATCAGACAACAGGTCCATCTTCACATCGGTTTACAGATACCTCGGGTAGCCTAGATTTTAATCCTCACATCAATCCGGAAATATGTATACTTTGATCCATGTTATGTCATGGTATGTAGGAGGCCTCCACGAGGTCCAAGCCCACCACCCGGTTGTACCGATCCCCTTCATGACAGTTTGCCTCCGTCCCATATGACATTAAACTGTATCCATCCTGAACTACGTGGAAATTGATCCATGTCAAGGCATGGTACATAGAAGCCTCCTCGAGGTCCAAACCCACCACCCGGTTGTTCCAAACTCCTCCATGTTGGTTCAACCTCTTCTAGTGGTAAGGCATTGAAATATCCTCCAACGATAAGACGTTTTCAATGTCATTCGATGGTAATCCATCATCAGATGAACCACACGGACATTGATACCCAACCACGAGGATACCTACGAGATCTCTTCGAGGCTCAAGTCCAAAAATATCGTCCATCCTGATTCTCACCCGGGCCGCCAAATCCCGGTGAGATCATGCCACCTCATTCTCTCGCACAACATTCGGGAAGATGCTCACATGTTGGCCCCAATATCGGTGTTCCCTCCAAGGGGGGTTCCTCCACCTAATCCACTCTAATCGGTGTTTTGATCAGTCTGATCTATCTCCGCTGGACGTTAAAAATGTGGAATGCCCTTTGTTAATAATGGGAACATGAGGAAAACATTAGACACATTCCAATGGCATATGATTCCCTGCATTCGATGTGGGATGTATCAGGATTTCGTGCCCTCAAAAAGCCCTATAATAAGGGACACAAGAGAGACACACCAATCCACACAGCATCCAGACACGCCAATGATTCCCAGCGTGACTACTCCCCTAACCGAAGGTTTCTTCACTGACTGAACCCCTTGGAATGTCCTGAAAAAAGTAGCATTATTAACTGGTGTCCATAAAGATATGGCACCAGGAAGTGTTTCAAAAAAACGTATTAAATCTATGAGGGAGACCCAGACTAGGTGACAAATTATGAGGAGGAATCCATGGATGGTAGAAGAAACATTTCATCATCCCATTTTGATCATGGAACAAATTTCCCTGAAAAAAGAATGGATGTCGCCCGCCTTTGGAAAGAGGGAACGCAGGGTAACAAAGCTGCACCATTCACACTCAAGAAAACGGATGCGCGTGCCCCAACGAAAGTGTCAGAAATAGAAATGGTGAACCCGATGTGAAGGTCTTCTCTTCAAAATGGAGATTAGTAATTCTCAGGCCATCCATGGATTGACTTTTCACCGGATCCAGCTATCCAGCACCGGGTCCTACCAGGAAAATAGCGGTCCTCGCATGAAACTCAACAAAATTTGGTGCATTAGAATATTGGAAATCCCGTTCTGCGATGTTGTCATCGTGGATCCCTCTTATCTATCATGGAAGAAGAAATGGAGCTGAAGAATTTTTTTTTAATTCTTTTTTTTTTCAGCACTGATGAGTCCATCTCTCTGCTTCCCATGAATTAGGTTGCTTCCACAGGAACACGATCACCACTTGGCCTCCTATGTAGGGGCATGGCAACACCATCACAGCCGCTTCACATGGCTTCAACACTTCCGTAATGGCTTCTGTATCCACAACCGTGGGGCGGCCATGCCCCATCTCCCAATTATAAGATATCCAATGAAGGGTAATTAATGACCCCATACATCGTTATGAGGAGGAGGGAATAATCTCATCCCGGGATATGGCCACCCTGGACCTGGAGGCTTCCATGCCCTGCTGTCAATGCCACCCTCGAGGGCCACACATGGAGACACTACTCTCTACCCAAACATTCAATCATTTTGGGAGACTATCTCTAGAGCAATTTGATGACTCTCAACCTTACGCTGATGAGGTGGGTGACGTCTGGCCCAGACTAGTTGGAGTCTCAATTCAAGGGATCCTAGCAAGGGACCCCACCCAGTCGCGTCAGCACTACCACCCGACCTTTTTGGAGGAGCAGGTAGGCTATACACCTGCACCACCAGCACCGGCTCGCCTGAACCGATACCAGCGTTGGGCATGATCTGAGGATGCCCACAAAGGGGCGTCAATGTCGACTTCCACTATTGCTCGAGCCACTGCCGACACATATCATCAAGTCCCTACACACACTAAGCATGGGCACTTTTATGACCAACCGGGATTGAGGCCCCAACCGCCAAATGGGCAGGATGGGTCGACTCTCCTGGTCACAGGCATGTGTGGGGGTCATTGTGAACCAACCTGCAACGATGCCACCTCGTACGATGGTCCTCCCTGTACCACCACCATAGAGAACGTGTGTCTTCCCTGCTTCGAGGCTTGACATGGAGGTATGCCCCGTGCCATCTCAAATCCGAATGAAGTTCTGCCACGCGGTGAGGATTTTCGGTACATAAGCATCTCCCACTCCAATCCCACTGGGTATGGAGCCCTTCCTCATGCCCCTGACCATCTATGTAGATACGTTACCCATATGGTCTCTCTCCAACTTGGGGATCCTCTCTACGTCCTCTCCGTAGTTGGAAAAGGTCCTCCCTACTCTGGCAACCAGAGGGGTGAAGGCCAGCCTCACTCTACCAGCATCAAGCATAGTGGTCCTCCCCATGCTCCTACCAGTTCTAACAGATGTTTTTTCCACTCAGTTGTTGTTCATGGTGGTCCTCCCCATGTAACCTTTAACATTATTCCTAAAGCTCCTCACATCCCGAATGTCTCAAGTGGAAACCCTCTCCACCCTAGAACTAGCGCGGCCGAAGGACCACATGTTGGGGATCAGCCCTGTCTCGAAGAGCCACTTAGGGGTAGAAAGGTGGGTCTTAACCGAAACAAAGAAAAATTTGGGGATGGCCCGAATGGAGATTAAACCGGTCTGCTTCTCAGACTCTGATGTAGAGTGCGACTCAACTCAGGAACCCTCCCTTCCCTCATTCGAGTCAGGGGTCGGGGAAGGGACTAGGGACATAAGCTAGGTGCTCCTGGAATAAAAGTTCCGTCAGATTCATGCCACCCCCCTCAGGTATATCCAGGAGGATGAAATCTAGTGACCCCACAGGTCACGGTCATGCAATCACCACCATCATCGCTGGAAGTTCTTTCTACCTCCATAAGAGATCACAGAGATCTATTCTGGGGACCAATGGTAGGTGAGCTGTAGCGCGACCCACCACCGGTAGCCCTGGCCCCTGAGCTAGAAATGGTGGCTGTCAGCCCCTCCAATCACGACGTAGTGGCTAGGTTACTACACTCCTCGGAGAACAGCCCGAGAATCGGCATCCAGTTAGCCCGTTCACCACAATCTCAACCGGCCAACATGCCATCCTAGCGGTCTGCCTCAGTAACATTTCTAGTTCCTCATCCACCCCCAGTTGTTCAGTGGTGAAATCATGGGAAAATTCTTGAATATGAGTCGAGGAGCTTCTAGAGAATCCTTGTACTGGACCACTTCCCTGAAATGTTTTGGACCATAGCAGCGCAGGATTTCTACATACCCAAATCCCTCACCCCAAAAGAAGTTGAGTGTTCCACTACACACTCTGGTCAACGCATTTCAGTCTCCATCATTATCATGTGGCTTATCCAAGGATCTAGGTGCATTTTGAGCACATCAGTGAGTAGTGACGTCTAGTTGATTTGGACGCACTCGTTGTGGCCCAGTGCCCTGAGTCACTAGGTCGTCATGGGGCCCTCCAGCAGCAATGCATTCCGAGTATCATGGTACTCATCAAAATCATCAGAGAGGTTACCCCCACGTGCAAGTCCATGGCTAGGGGAAGCATGATTCCATCCTCTTCAACCTTATCTGAAGGCATCCCAACTCGTTATGCAATATTGAGGACATGCCCCTAGGAAGGGTCATGGTCCACATGGCCGACATAGTAGAAAAGTAGAACGATATGGAGTTTCTCGGTGGAGAAATACCCCCTGAGGGTGTGCCACCACTGTTGGACCCATTGGGAAGATTACTCGTCCGTAGAGGAACCTCTTAGGTCTCCCTACAGCCACTGAGGAGTTGGTGGTCATCCGGAATGTCAGTAAGGGAAAAGAGCATGTTAGAGCTATCAAGCACTCCGACTCGTCCACCTTAGTGCAAGAGACAGAGGAAGAGTCCGAGAAGGCCATGTTGTGAAAAAAATTTTCTGAGCAGAATAGGTTGGTCGACAATCTCTTGTCTGAACGCGTTGTAGAGCGACGACCTGATTATGGTGATCCTAGGTCAGGGCAGCAGGGGAAGGAACAATTCTTTTTTGGTGAGCTACCCTCAGACAACCCTGATTTTTCTACATTCACTAACTGGGAGGAATCCATATATCCGAAAAAGAGAGTTCGGTATGTCTCTCCAAATCCTTCTGAATGGCGTGTCAATCCAAGGAACCCCACTCGGGATCCTCCAGCAGCCCCAAGGTTCACTCTACCAGTCGCCCCATGATTCGCTAAACCTATCTACCACATGAAGAGACTGACAATGCACTCGTGGTAAGGGATCCCCGTCACGAAAGGGACCCCCATGCGGTTGATCCTATGGTGGAACTCATAAACCGCCTTGAGTCATTGGAAATGCGGTAGGTGGAAATCCCAAAAGACGGCATGTCATACCCAGCATGGGTGGATGATATTCTAGCAACTCTGGGTTTTAAGAATCCCACATTCGCCCCCTTCAACGGGACGGGGGACCCACCACTGCATCTGGCCCACATAGATTCATGGTGCGGGCCCATGTGGGGGACTCCAGCGCAGCAGGAGGCCGCCAAGCTCCGCTGTTTCGTTCAAACACTGGAGGGGATGGCATTTTTCTAGTACAACCAGCTCCCCGTTGGATCCGTGGCCAACTGGTAGGACCTTCGCAAGTAGTTCCTCTACCAGTTCAACTCTACCACCCGAAATACTAGCATCGTAGACCACTCCAAGTGAATAAAAGGTTTGATTATTTAGTTGCAGAATTTATTTATCGGTGGAAGGGGCCCACATACTCTCTTGACATGCCACTGACTCAGGAGCAATTACTAACCATGTGCATAGGGAATGTCAATACAGAACTGGTTTCTTCCATAATAACTCAGAACTATCCCAGAGGGTTCCAAGACATCTAAGATAAGGCCCATTGCCTTGATTAAGTGCTACAATAGGCTAGAATGTCACATCTGTTGCCCCCTATAATCCCAACAATGAGAGATGACAAAGTTGAACCCGCCGCAGTGGCCCAAATAGAGGCCCCCTAGAAGTTAGAATTGCTACCAGTAGCACCATCCCCATAGCATCGCAGTGGACCTCCACTTTAGGCACAACTTCTAGCTCTCCAGCATCCCCATAATCGGCAGGCACCTCCGTGTAATGCACCGCCACTGCCCAAACGGGACAATCAGGGTCCACCACCTTGACACGCCCCTCCAGCACCTCATTAGGGATATGTTCCAATGGCCTCCTTTACGAAAAGAAGACACTATAATTACTCGTTCAGTGAGAATCATGTCCCCAGTTACTTTCATAGAACCCTAGAGTAGGGGATTGTAATCTTTACTGATTGCAAAAGGCCGACTGAGGTGAATCTCGCCGATTTCTCCAACTACTGCCCCTATCATCGAATTCTAGAGAACACGCTCAAGCAGTGCTATGTGTTTAAGGACTGGCTCCAAGACGAGGTTGATAACAACACAGTTAGGTTGGGCCCAGCCCCGACACATGTGGCATGTGTCTTTATGAGGTCATATAGCAGTTGCGACGATGAAGGTGAGTGGAAGAAGGCTCCCAGCAATGGGTCTCATAAGTATGATGAATGGATGGCTCGCTAAATGGTTGCTCGCACCCATGAAATCATTTGGGAATTTCAGAATCAGCCGGAGCAATCAGAATCATCGACAACTACGTCTGTATCATCATCACAACCGACCTCTTCCCGTAAGAGCAGGCATCGACGACACAATAAGAAGAAATGTTCCCCGCCAATTTCATCGTCATCCCACACTCTCGGAGACTTCCTGCCCCCTGAGATGGGGATCCCTCCTCGAATCCACCAGTGGTTGATGATTCTTTGAGTGAAAGTCAAAGTTACGATTCAGTTAACATCGTCATGTTGGTAAACCCCTATATGACTCCTGATGAGGGGGAAAGCTAGAAAAAACTCCCCAACATCCCCAGATCATTCCAACATAGATGGATCCACGAATATATATGTCTTCAAGGCACATCTGTTGGAACCTCCAACCAGGACATGCATGCCACTGAGGCCAGACAACAATCTCAGTGTAAAACTCAGCACTCGTAGCCTCTTCATCCTATGATTTCAGGATCACATCCACCACATTTTATGCTACTGGATCCGGAAGAGACACTTTTTCCAGACCACAAATGGAATTTTTCCACTACAAGTTGACCTTATTCATCCAAAACTCATCTGAAAGATACTCTTCGGACTTCAACTAGTGAGCGGCGGGATATTCCCAGCACCAGCCA
The DNA here is from genome assembly GCA_963277665.1 of Viscum album. Taxonomy (NCBI): domain Eukaryota; kingdom Viridiplantae; phylum Streptophyta; class Magnoliopsida; order Santalales; family Viscaceae; genus Viscum; species Viscum album. Next base: position 1,180,664,710 of record OY728130.1, read on the forward strand.
TTCGTCGGTCTAGCCGACATGGCCTGCCATGCCTCTCATCGTAGAGAGGCCTTTTGTAAGAATACGTTCACACCTGTAACATATGTATGATGTCCTTAAGCACCTTAATGGCATCCCAGTGGGGCTTTCTATCCTCAGAGACCTCCGCTTATTGTCAGATATGTGTGAGTCCCTCACCGAGGCATTAAGGAGCCCCCCTTCAGTTTGAGACAGAGGTAGCTGCTGTACTAGTCTGTCATGATGAAGCAGTTGAGACTACAGAATGCCAGACCATCATTTAATTCCCTATAGAGGATAAAGGCTCTCCCATAGAGGGTAATATCCGCCTGATGTACATCACCGTCCAATTGAATGGTGTGGAGTTTCACCGCTGTCTCGTGGACACTAGCTCCGAGATCAACCTTATCCCGACCCAGACACTGCGGAAGCTGGGGTTATCTGACGATGACATAACCCCATCTGATTTAAGTATCCAGGGATATGACAGGACAGAGAAAACCCTGGTCAGAAAGATCTATCTGAAGACCCAATTCGGTGGCCTAGTTGCTAGTACTGAATTCATGGTCGTCTCTCATGACATTCCATACAATGCATTGATGGGTAGACCATGGATCCATCTGCACGTGGTGGTCCCCTCATCATATCATCAACACCTCAAATACTCCCTTAATGGTCAAGTAGGCATACTACAAGGTGATTTATCTTCTTTTTCCTCTTTTGAATCCCTTCATCTGGATGCTGACTATTACAAGAGCAAGGATAAGAAGATTTTGGAAAGTGATGTTGAGCTTGCCCTATCCACAAGTAACCCCTCGGCAGGTCTGGATGACACAAATGTATTCCCAATCCATCGATTGGAGGCCAAGAACCCTGACATGGGGAAAATATTTATTTTATTTGGTATTATAGGATTACATATTACCATGTCCATGAAATGATAGAAAATCAACTCATACTCCTACACAAACTAGACTCAGGTGATCCCGGAACCTCCTACCCTCGTACAATACCAGGACATCTGCCCCATGGAAACAACAGTACGTCATAAGTGTCTGTTTCTCAGGGCTTGTATTAAACTTCTCAAGCCAGCACTCCAATACTACTTTGATATCATCAAGCATGTCCCCTTGGGCTAAAGGCAATATGGGATTGGATCGACTGCCTTCTTCGTTATGGTCTCAGTGGCGTGTGAATCTCTGATGCACTTTCCACTACTATACAGGCTGGTACCAGCCTCTCATTAGGTTCCCCCGACCAAGGGTAAGCCTCACCAACTGGGAATCCCTCATCTGCAAGAAAATAATATGATCTAGCGGATGCTACCCCTACCTTTGACGAAGGTGTCTCTTCCACAGTCGATGAACTTGTACAGGTGAACCTTGGTAGTGAGGCAGATCCAAGAGCCACATTGATCAGTGCTTCTATGTACCTCGATGAGCAGGAGCGGTACATGGACTTCATCAAACAGCACCATGATGTATTCTCCTGGAGCTAGGATGATATTCTAGGAATTTTTTCTTAGGTATCCATCCACCATCTCGGTATCCCGAAAAAACATCGCTGGTTCAAGAAGCCTCCCAAAAGATGCACCCTTCCCACGGTGCCATGGTCGAGGCCGAAGTTGATAAGCTCATAAAAGCCAATATAATCAAGGAGGTCCAATACCCCATGTTCCTAGAAAACATAGTGCTAGTCAGGAATATAAACAAACAAATCAGAGTCTGTATCGACTTCCGGGATCTCAACCATCACTGTCCGAAGGCTGATTTACCCCTTCCAGTGACATAATTGTTGATCGAAGCTACGGCTAGATTCTATTTCCTCTCCTTCCAGGACGGTAATTATAGATATATTTAGATTAGGATGGCCCCCAAGGATGATTAGTGCATAGATTTTACGGCACCCCAAGGTACCTTCTGTTACCAGGTTATTCCCTTCGTCCTGAAGAATGTAGGTGCCACCTATCAGCAGGACATGCACCAGATATTCAAGCCAATCCTCAGAACATTGGTGGAATGTTTTGTGGACAATCTAGTGATCAAATATCAAAAGTGGCAGGACCATCTTAAGGACCTTGAGAAAGTGTTCAGCTTCTTCTGTTCCCCCCACTTGAAGATGAACCCATTAAAGTGTTCCTTTGAGGTCACATCCGGTAAGTTTCTTGTATTTGTTTTCAAGTACCAAGTCATCGAGATCGACCTAGAGAAGATCAAGACAATCACCTAGATGCCTCCCCCAAACAATATTTTGGAGATTCGAGGTTTCTAAGGCCACATTTCCTACATACATCGATTTATTGCGAATCTGGCTGGAATGTGTAAGCCATTTTCTCGGCTAATGAAGAAAGGCTTTGACTACGAATGGGATGAGGAGTGCTAGACCGCCTTCGAGGAAATCATGATGTATCTAATCCAGCCTCTGGTATTGATGCCACCCATCTCCAGGAAGCTACTGATTCGGTACGTGACTTCCCTAGAGCAATCTATTGACACCCTTCTAATCTAGAAGAACAATGAGGGGATGAAAAATAGTATCTACTACCTCAGCTACATGCTCATCAATACGGAGACCAGATACTCCTCCATCGCGAAGAGATTCCTTACACTTGTATTTGATGTGCAGAGGTTGTGACATTACCTGTTGTACCATGAGGTACATCTGTTCTCCAGGGTAGACTAGATGAAGTACATTCTGAATTGTTCCATGTTGACCGGCCGTCTAGCATAGTGGGCAGTGATCCTCAAGCAGTTCGACATCAGGTTCATTCCTCAGAAGGCTATCATGGGTCGATCATTGGTCCAATTTCTATATACCCACCCAACCTCCATGGATCAGTCACTGGAATTGGATTTTCATGATGAGGCAATCCTCTCAGTTGATCATGCTTTCCCATGTTGGCAGATTCACATTGACAGTGCCTCCATGAGTTCCACTGGTCGGAGGCTCAATGATCCTAGGATCAACAGAGTGGGCCTAGGTATCATCTTCATTACCCCAGCCCAAGTTGTTCTGCCATACTATTAATTGTTGTTAGAAAGCTTCACCAAGAATGTGGAAGAGTATCAGGATCTTATCACTAGCCTCGAGTTGGCCCTCGATATCGATGTTCCCCATTTTCATGTGAAAGGGGATTCTGAGCTAGTCATCAAGCTAGTAGATGGTAGCTATGTTGTTAGAAAACCAGAGATCGTACCATTGTTGGAGCACACCCTCTATTTAATGGCCTTGTTCCCTTACCAATAGGAGATTACCCATTCTCTCAGTTACAGAATGTTCGAGCAGACACTTTGGTCAGCATAGCTCCATCGCTTGTAGAGCCCGAGAAGGATGATCTGATTATACATGTGGCACACCAGAGAGTCATTTCCACAGTCACCCCAGAGGATGATGACAACCTATGAGTAAGACATCTTATAGATGGATCCCCCATGTCAGGACTACTAGGCTTGTCAGATCCAGTGGTTGAAGCGACTCCCTAATGGAGAGCCCATTTTTTCAAGTATCTCCAAAATGGTGGCCTCCCAGCAGATTGTGTTGAGCACGAGAAAATCCGACGCCGCATGCTACAGTTTACCTTCCAGAGTGGTGCCAATCTTGAGAAGATCGTCTATAAGCACGGTTTCGATGGTGTTCTCCTCTATTTCATCCAAGGAGTCGAGATTCCACATGTCATCCAAGAGGCTCACACCGGTTCTTGTGGTTCCCACTAGACTGGGCCAAAGTTGTCTCATCAGATTCGGAGACTAGGGTACTTCAGGCCCTCTATGGTCCATGATTGTATCGAGTTTGTTAAAAAATGTCACGCATGACAAGTTCATGGTAACTTTATACATCAGCCGCCAGAACTTCTCCACTCCACCATGTAATCTTTTCCATTTGCGATGTAGGGACTCGATGTTGTGGGACCATATCCATCGGCGAAAGCTCGCCAGTGCAGATTCATCCTGACCGCCACACATTTCTTCTCTAAGTTGGCAGAAGCAGTTCTGCTCAAAGAGGTCAAGGCCTGTTCCATCGTTGACTTCGTGAGCCCCAACATCATCCACCAATTTTGTGTTCTTCACACTATCCTCACCCATAACAGCTCCAACTTCTGAGTAGGTGAGATGAAGAAATTGTACGCCAAGTATAATATCCGTTCGAACCATACCTCCAGCTATCACGCACAGAAGAATGGACAGATCGAGTCATTTAACAAAACCCTCTCTAACATTTTGCAGAAAATGGTTCGCAAGAACAAGAAAATATGGCCTGAAAATCTCTCCAATGCCCTCTGGTATTATCGGATAATGTCTCGCAATTCCATTCTGGTGACCCCATGTTCCCTGGTGTGTGGGGATGAGGCTGTCCTGCCCATTGTGATACAGATTCCTTTGTTACGCACTATGGTCTATGACTAGCAGGCACCAGATAGAGCGGCCGAAATCCGTCTAGCTGAATTGGAGGCACTTGATGAGAATAGGCTCTGTTCTCTACACAATCTGGAAAGGAATCAGAATATGGTGGCTAGAGCCTTCAATAAGAAGGTTCGCCTCCTTTCCTATCTACAAGGTGACTTGGTATTGGCCCTCTGATCACCAATGATCCTTTGAAGGAAACCACCCAATTTGGTTCCCAAATGGGAAGGACCTTTCATAGTCTATAAGGTTTAACCCAACATAGCATACTCCCTGGTGACCATGGATGGTAAGCATATAACTCCTCCCACAAATTCCATGTTCCTCAAGTAATACATTTCTTGAGCCTTATGGTCCTACATGACCTTAAACTGGATGATCCAACATGACCCAAAACTGTATACTGGTCCAACACAACCTTAAACTGTCCAGTCTTGCATGACTTTAAACTGTGCATCGTCTAGCATGACGTTAAACTGCTTTTCAAGAACTACGTATGGCTTGATTCCCACCCACGTGGGATACGTAGGAACGCTCAAACGTGTCGTCTAGAGCCCAACTCCAAACTCTTCTTCTTGACTATCCCCATGGGTATAGTTCTCTTGGTGGATCCTCGTATGATATGATGTAGGCTTCCTCAGTGCCACTCATACCAGGATTGTAATGGTCGCATCATGTTCCCACTTCTGTTCTTCTATTCTCCCACATCCTTATCGCATGACGTTAAACTGCGTGGCCTTCAAGAACTTTTTATGGCTTGATTCCCATCCACATGGGATACGTAGGAACGCCTGTACAATTCGTCTGTTGGCCCATCCCAAATGCTAAGAGAACCCACCCAGGTCAAGATGTATAGTAGGGGTGAAAAGTTTTTCCCCAATTCACGTCGATTCAACCTTGATCCAGTCGTACAGATCACTCCCTGGAGACATTCGCCTATTTCATAGATAGGTACAGCTATGCTTCACCCACTCTTTTATAGGGACTCCATCAACTTCCCTGTTCAAAAGGGCCGCTGAATTGTATGGATTCTAGGCCTAAGGGCTCTCTCTTACCACTTCAGGCCAATGCCCTCGAGGATGTTGAGCAAAAAAGCTGATAAAAGTCCCACATTCTGAATATGGTTAGCAGTAGATGCTCGTTTGTTGTTCCCATACCAGGTTACTATAGAGACTCTATGTTTCGAACATGGTCAACAACTGTCCTGTGACATTGGAACCACCCCAAGATGTCCCAAACATCTACTGTAGTGGAATTCTACCCCATTGTTTCACCAAGCGGCGAACTTGCTCTGCGAGATGCCGACTATCATTCCCTATTTGACGAGGAGAGCCAAGACCGACTCCTTGTTTCGCACACCGAGCACTAATCACGTGTTCTTAGGAGATGTGACGAGGTAGTAACCATACAAGAGGTCATATGTCCTTCCATCTGAGGCCCAGCCTCAGTCCCCATGGCATTTTCGGGCCACCAGCCTATGTTCTCTCTCATGGGATTGTGTTGTGTGGTACGCGATTATGTTATCCTTCACATCGGGTTACTCGCCATGTCGTACATATCCCCAGATGAAACACCTTTTCCCCTCCCTCATCCTCACTGCAAGACATTAAAATGCATGTTGGTCAGGCCTTCCGGACCAAGGCCCAGCCTCAGGCCCTTGGCATTCTCGGGACCCCGGCCCTCGTCCACACGACAAGACATTAATATGCAAACTAGTCAGGCATTCCTAAATGAGGCCCAGGCTTAGGACCGTTGGCCCTCTTCAGGACCTGGACTAATAACATACCCGGAGGGTACGATGTCGTGCAGGATTATGTCCTCATTCACGTCGAGTTATTCGTCATGCCGTACACCACCCTCGTTGGGGAATATTACCCTCAGGTGCATTTCAAAACTATGTTTGGATTGATTCAAATCTTCTACGGATACATAGGATCATCTGAAGGTCTAGAATTCGGGTTCATCCCCATCTCTCATAAATCTCCATTTCACCTTGGCCCCTTGGCCTACACTACTTCAAGTAGGGGAGTATATGGTGTGGAATGTGATTATTTCCTCGTTCACATTGGGATTTTAACAATCATTCCATGAACCTCTCCCTCCTAGGAATTATCTATCCCCAAACTCTCAATTTGATCATATTAGTCAACCCTCTTCGGTAGTTCACCAATCAGCCTAAGGGTACTATAGTTTGGTACCTCGGATGTCGAACTCTGCTCGGACATGATTCCACCCACATTTCAGGATTTGTGTTCAACTTTATTAAGTCATGCATCACCTTTCACACTAGAAGGGACCCTCGAGTGGAATGGATGCTAGGCCTAAGGGCTATCAAACCATTACCTCCCAATTCCCCCGAGGGTTGTAGACAACAAGATGATACAAATCCCATGTTGTGAATATGGTCAGCGGTCGTTGCACATATTTTTTCCCAATTCAGGCTAACACATGGATACGGTGTTTTGAACATGGTCAACGGTTATCCTCCATCGCCACGCCTACCCCATTATACCCTAAATGTCGGTTACATGATTTACATCATCTTCCACCTCACCATGTCCAAGTAGAACTTTAAAACTCTTGGAACAATTCCTCAGTGTGCATCTGCACTTTAGGAGGAAAAATATCACGATAGGGCGATCGTTCGGGGCTTCAACTATTTTTCCACTTGCATGCATCTCATGTATCACAAATACTGTATCCCCCCTTGGTTCTAACACTGATTTTAACTCAAGTATTCTTTGGGATTGGGTTAGGGTCTTCCTTTATGTGGGATAGTCATGCTTCTTCATGGTCCATCTTCTAGGACCTTAAACTAAGATCCTTTTGTATTTCCCCATTTGCAGAACTACGTGTGGCTTGAATCCCATCCTTATGGGATATGTAGGAACACTCAGATTCCTCGTTTTAAGGTCCAGCTCAGTTGGTAGCTAGTTTTTTCTACCCCTTTCTCTCTTACCCATATTTTCCCCCCCTGTCCTAATGTTCCCCTCTCAGAATTGTATACGGGGTGGTGTAGGATTATGTCCCCATTCACGTCGGGTATGTTTTATTGCACCGTACACATTACCCACCAAGAATCGTCTAAACTATATTAGCACTCATGACATTAAAATGCATGCCTGGTCCAATAACGTGACCATAAACTCTGACATTATCATCCTGGCCACACGATGAAAAGCGTCACTACATCATGATGTCCTCACTCAAGGGGACACCATGTTTGGAATTGGTCACAGGCCATACCATTTGTCAGCACCTGCTACAGCTTTATTCTTGTGGGGATTCCAGGGCCTGATACCCTATGCCTAATGCTCCACAAAAGAAAAACCACTCACCTTAAAGGACAAATATGATTTATCAAATATCGCTTCTCTTGGTGTTAGGGCCATGCCCACACCCGGTTTTAATTCATGTAAGTAGTACCTTACCATACCACTTCAAGAACTATGTGAAGCTTGATCCCATTCCTCATGGGGTACATAGGAATGTCTGTGCACCTTGCCTCGGGCCCAGCTCAACTCCATTTTGTTTCCCTTGACCTTAATCCTCTCCAAGGATCACATGGTAGTCATAACCACCAGTTCTCTTCAACGTCGGGTTTTTTTGTAATTACCCCACCATGTGTCTCCCGCGTTTCGTACCATCCATGGTCCCTGTTCGATGATCCTAAACTATGATCTACCTATGGGAAGGGACTTGACTCCCTCTATCTAATACTTATAGTTGTCGTATTCAGATGTGTTTTGACAGAGCCTAAAGTATGGAATTTTCATGGGGGCATACCCCTCATTCCATGTCCAAACTTCATGAGATCACTATTTGGATAATAATCCTCTTCTGTATCCTAAGGGACCCCCTAATGGCATGTTCTCTAGCCGCATAGGCTCACCTACCATCTTGGGCCAATGACCCTAATAATATTTGACGACATTTGTGACAGGTCCTATTTTTTGAACATGGTCAATGGTGGACCCTCATCTATTTGTCCCCATTCTAGGCTAACACGATGTGGATGTTTCATTTCCTCCATGGTTAACAGCTAACCTCCATCATCATGACACCATCATTTTGGTCCAGATTATGAGTTCCATGATTCACACATTTCCAATTCCTTATGTTCAAGTGGAATTCCGGCATACTCGGCTTTATCTATTCATGCATCTAGGTGTTTTACATGGACGTGTTAGCATTATTGGGCCGATATTCATTGTGATCCCTCTTCGTGATTCCACACCACAAATGCTCGAGAATTTTTTGCAATTTCCTGCAGACTTCGACCCTTGTTCTCTCCATGGATCCAAGTATGAGGGGGGGGGGGGGCATTTGTTGGTGCCAAAATTCCGCACCAAGAGAAGGACCCAAGATAGCCCCACAGACTACCTCACAAAGCCACCTCACAGAGTCCCCCCCATCACCGCGGCCGCTGCGAAGAAAAGATGGTGAGATGCTCGATGACCGCCATTGACGTTTGTGAGTCCGCCACGAAGCAAGGAGGTGAGATGCTTTGTAACTATTTTTGATGTTTGAGACCCGCTACGAAGCCACATAGACCCTCTTCATGCCGCGTGATCTCCTCTCTGCGGCGCCGCTTTCCTACAAATATTGGGCTCCCCCCGAGCTATCGGGATAGACAATTCGACCTTTCGGCTTTCTAGCTTCTGAATTGTGAAGAATCTTTCTGCTCTTCAAACCATGTGCTATTTGAGGTACTTCGTCTTCATGAAGTTCCTCTCTTTTGTCTCATTTTTATCCCCTCCTTTGGGAGGGATACCCTTCGTGAACCTTAAGGGCTTTCGAAAAAAAGTGGATCCTTCAAGGGGAACCGGGTCATCGCGGAGAGTTTATGCTTCGCAAAACACCCTTCATGTACACATGATCCACATGCTAAGGCATGGTCACTGTACTTCACGAAGAACATTGCTTCCCAACCACATGCTTCGCGAGGCACCTTTGCACCGCGAGACTGTGCTCCACAAATTCTCTTCCACTTTGCGAAGCACCTCCCATATGCACCTATACCTCATGCTAAGTCTAAGGCACCCCACTTTGTGAAGCACTCCCATTTGAAAGTTCCCTCCACCACGCGGAGAAATTGAGCTCCACAAGGTCCCTACCTACAGACCCCTCTTCTTGGAAAATTATTCTCCCATGTGACACTCCATGTTTGCACGATGAGACTTCAAGGTCCCCTAGATGATATCTCCTATTGCATTGATTCTACTAATGCTTTTTCGCATAGGCATGCTAATAGCTATTTCGTCTTCACATAGCCATGCTAATGTGGACCCATCGATGGTTCACTCCACGACACACTCTACCACAGCATTGTCGGTGCCTTCCCTCCCACAAGGATAAGAGGATACTAGTTATGTAATTCCTTGGGGTGTGGAGGAATCCCACTATGTCTGAGCTTCAGGACGTTAAATTTCCAAGAACTATCGTCCTCAACACACAACGTTAAACTGTGACCTTGCCTCATGCCTTTCATGTAGGGTCCCCCACCTTGGAAATTCTCCACACCTACTCGTCTCCATAGGGATAAGATCACTCATCACAGGGGATGATATCTTCCTCATCAGAGTGGAATTTGTTTACGGGGTAGGTAAACCACCTTTGTGTAAGCCCCTTGCTTTCCTTTTATGAGGTAGCACCCCTGCTCCTCCTCACTTCCTCGGTGCCAAGGCCAGCAGAGGGTGTGATAGGGAACGAGTCTCCTCATTTATTTGGACCTAAATACCTCTCCCACTGAGCATTGACTCCCTCGGGCCTCTATCCTGGATTAATCCCCGACACATCTTGGTCCGTTCAACACGTAAGCCCCTATTCACTTCCCAGGGACTTACCGTTCGTGACATGGTCATTAGGCCTTTGTTGCATCTTGTTTCTCACACGGAGCATGACTCACGTGGGCTCAGATTAATCATCGACCATGAAATCATCCCCACCCCACATGACATTAAACTATATCAATCCTGAACTACATGGACTTTGATTCATGTCAAGGCATGGTACGTAGGAAGCCTCCACGAGGTCCTAGCCCACCACCCGGTTTTCTGACCCCCTTTGCGTCGTTTCACCCCCGTCCCACATGACATTAAACTATATCCATCATGAACTTCGTGGACTTTGATCCATGTCATGGCATGGTCCATAAGAAGCCTCACGAGGTTCAAGCCCATCATCCATCGGACCCCCGGTCCATCTTCACATTTGTTCACCGACACCTCGGGAAACCTAGAGTTTAAGCCCCACATCTATCCCGAATTATAGGGACTCTGATCCATGTCAAGGCATAGTAAATAGGAAGCCTCCAAGAGGTTCAAGCACACCACCCCAGCAGTTACGACCTCCATCACGTCGGTTCACTGACACATTAGGCAGCCTAGAGTGTAATCCCTACATCAATCCTGAACTACAAGGACTTTGATCCATGTCAAGGAATGGTACACAGGAAGCCTCCACGAGGTCCAATCCCACCACCTAGTTGTTCCAACCCCTTCACGTCAGTTCACCCCCATCCTAAATGACGTTAAACCACATCCATCTTGAACTACATGGTCTTTAATCCATGTCAAGGCATGGTACTTAGGAAGCCTCGTGAGGTTCAAGCCCATCATCCATCGGACACCGGGTCCATCTTCACGTTGGTTCACCGACACCTCGGGCAGCATAGAGTGTAATCCCCACATCCATCCTGAACTATGTGGACTTTGATCCATGTCAAGGCATGGTATGTAGGAATCCTCCATGAGGTCCAAGCCCACCACCCGATTGTTCTGATCCCCTTCAAGTCGGTTGCCCTCCATCCCGCATAACGTTAAACTATATCCATCCTGAACTATGTGGACTTTGATCCATGTCAAGACATGGTATGTAGAAAGCCTCAAAAGGTTCAAGCCCATCATCCATCAGACCCCCGGTCCAACATTTAATCGGTTCACCGATACCTCGGGGATCCTCGAGTATAAGCCCCACATCGATCTTGAACTATGTGGACTTAGATCCATGTCAATGCATGGTACGTAGGAGGCCTCCATGAGGTCCATGCCCACCACCCAGTTGTTCCAACCCCCTTTACATCGGTTCTCCCCCGTCCCAGATGACGTTAAACTATATCCATCTTGGACTACATGGACATTGATCCATGCCAAGGCATGGTACGTAGGAAGCCTCCATGAGGTCCAAGCCCACCACCCAGTTATTCCAATCTCCTTCATGTCAGTTCGACCTCTTCTCGCAGTAATCCATTGCAACCTTCTCTAGCAGTAAACCATTGTCAACCTCATTCGATGGTAAGTCGTCTCCAGATGAACTACGCGGACTTTGATTCCCTGCCACGGGGATACGTACGAGGTATCGTCGAGGCTCAAGCCCATAACTATCATCCATCCAAATTCTTACCCTGGATACCACATCTCGGTGAGATCATTCCACATCATTCTCTCCCACAGCATTCTGGAAGCCGCCCACATGTTGGCCCCAATATCGATGATACCTCCAAGGGGGGTTCCTCCACCTGATCCACTTTAATCGATGTTCCGATTTGTTCAATCCGTCTCCGCTGGACATTAAACATGCGGAATACCCTGTGTTAAACATGTGAAGTTGTAAAAAAACCTCAGACACATGCCAATGGAATATGATTCCCCACATTGATGTGGGATTCCTCAGGCTTTTTTCCATCGAGAAGCCCTATAACAAGGGACATATGAGAGACACACTAATCTACCCAGCTTCCAAACATGCAAGCGATGTCCAAAGTAACTAATCCCCTAACCGAAGGTTTCTGCCCTGAACGAACACATTTGAATGTCCTGATAGAAGCAGCATAATTAACTGATGTCCATGAAAATATGTCGCCAAGAAGAGTTTCACGAACAATGTATTAAATCTATGAGGGAGACCCGGACTAGATGACGAATTCTGAGGAGGAATCCATAGAAGGAAAAACCTGCATCCCATCACCCTGTTTCAATCAAGGAGAAAATGTCCCTAAACAAGGATTGGATTCTGCCCGCCTTTGAAAAGTAGGAACGCGGGGTAACAAAGCTGTACTTGTACCACTCAAGCAGATTTACACACCCACAACGACGAAAGCATCAGAAACATATAGGCACGTATCTAATGTTTTCATCATCCTCCCATGATTAACATACGATATGCCACGAGTTTAATATATTCCATAGATGGATCAAAATGATCAGATCACTGATAAAAGTGTATCAGATGGGTGTAACCCTAGGAGGGAACGCTGATGATGGGGATAATTTGTGGTCAGTTACCAAATTATTGCCAGAAGCAGTGAGAAAATGGGTGACATGATCTCACTAGGATGTGGTAGCCCGAGTGAAAATTAGGATGTATATAGATTGTTGATAGTTTATGGGGAGTGAAACAGAGCTAACACGAGGGAGATGAAGACGTTGGGCTTGATTCTCGAAGAGACTTCTCATGTGTCCCTTGGTAGGCAATCAATTTCGACATAGTTAGGTGGGTTGATTGGGAACCTGAGGAGGAGACCTGTGAAAATGGATGTATGGATGTGACCTGGGGGATGTGGAACCTCTAGGATAGAGCGTAACCTTCAGAAAACACTTAGGATCAAGGGAATGACCTAGATGGGACATGGGTTCTGGGATTAAACCTTAGGGAGGATTCCTATGTATCCTCCTTAAATGGAATCAAAGTCCACATAGGTCATAATAAGGGTATAGAATCAGGGGGTACATATAGGACAACAACCTAATGATATATTGAGGCTTATGCATGGTTATCAGACCTGGATGGTCTGACACCATGGGGGATGACCATAGATGTGGTTCCTAGTTAAGGGTAAAACATTAGCTTAACGTAGACTGCAGACTACAACGACTTACTACTGGATGGGGACTACAATAACTTACTTCTGTTTGGAGAGCACAACCATATATTGTTGGTTGGGGAACACAGTGGCTTATCATCAATTGTGGAACACAACATCTTACCGTTTATTGGGGTTAGACCTCACGGATTCTTCCTACGTACCTTGTCTGGGAGACTAGGATGAAATCCCACTTAGTTCGAATGAACACAATTTTATGTCTTTCAGGAATAGGGTGGATTGACGTGGAGTCATCAGGACCAATGGGTGTTGGAATTGATCCTTAGGGATGCTACCTATGTACCTTTTCAAGGAGATAAGGAACAAATTCCACATTGTTCATAAGGGAGGTTATAGTTTAACTTCATACAGGATGAAGGTGAACCGACGTGAAGAGGTAAGGACAGGTAGGTGTTGGAATTTATCTTCATAGAGTCTTCCTACGTACCATGCCAAAGAGGTAGGGGTCAAAGTCCATGTAGTTCGGCATGGGTTGGGTCTTGCATGATAAGGAGGCCCCAAAATGATACCATGGTTAATTCATTATCTAAGACCATGTGATTCATGCTTGGTGTTAGAAACAAGAGGTAGCAAAGACCTGACAATCATGTCACTAAAAGTGCATCTGCAGGAAGTGGTGTGTGGCTTATATAACAACCCTGATCGTTATAACACATGTAAACATGATTTATTACATAATATATTCACTTGATACAACATATAATACCTATATGTACAGTGTCATTGATCCTTAGGGTCATTACATAATGACTTAAAACATGAAAAACAACATCATTATTGAAAACTTCCTTTACATGACCACAATATTCCCTCGTACATAGCATTGCATGCGATAACATGAGGACATGCAATAGAAAATGGGGAGATATAAAGCCTGGTAGGGGAGTAAAAAAGGAATAACATGAAGAATACAATAAGTTTTAGGCAAAAGTCAAATAAATGGAGCATTAATTAAACATGAACAAAATTTCATGATATAGTATGTTATCATAACATGTAAATGTGGTGACAACACATAACATGGTATTGGAATGAGAAAAGGTTCATTGCCCACGTAGAATGACTAAAACCTCATTGAACATGAATTAGCATGAGTAAAACATGATTTTACTTATCATTTCCTGATAATAATCTTTTCCCAATGCAATTGAGCCGCTATTAGGACACATCCTTCTAAAACATTTTATTTCATACATAAGTGTGTCACAAGATCATACAACATAGATTAATTAAACATCACAATTTATTCTACATTAAATGAATGTGGAATTCATAAACGAAACTCTTCCATCAATAAGTAAATGTGAAAAATGTTGACAACCCTTGATAGAGAAATGGGAATTGTATTCACTACACAATGATTTTTGGATTGGAAAATGATGGTGCAATTTTAGAATTTAACGACGTGACATAAGAATTCATAAAAAAGATTGATGAGAGAGAAAAGTGTGTCTCATCATATTTACATGAAATGGAACTTAATGGGGTTATATAGATACATTTAAATACATATATAATGTAACTTTTATTCATAATACAAAATAATTTCATGAATATAAATGAGGAGAGAGAAATTTCTTATGGAATTTCCGCATGGCAGTGGGTGCACAAGGGAGGCATTTATGAGAGAGAAAAGGGGTCTCTACAAATTAAAAAATAGATAAAAGAGTATGGTGGAAGTTATAAATCTTACCCAACATTTATAATTGAATATAAAAGGGAATAAAAATATTAAGAAACTTGGATAAAATGAGAAAGGAAGAACTCCCTAACTTGGAAGTGTGATCCCAAAGGCTTGGGGGAGGCTTGAGAGAGGATCCTTGGAATCTTGGGGAGCCTTTGTAGGATTATAGATATAGATGGGAATAGGTTGGACGAACTCCAAAGGAATTTAGTGTTGAGGATGTGGGAGAATTGGTGGGTTTATATAAGAAATGAGAGGGGATTCTTTATTATTAATGTTTGGGACACCACACATTTAACTAATCCAAACCACAAAGCATAACAAGATTTTTTCCCATGAATTTTTCGAAAGTGGAGTTTAAAATAATATTTTATAAGGCCAATGGCTTATATTCTTAAAATATTTGGCTAGTTTATGTGGAGGTGAGTCACACTCTCAATGAAATCATTTTAAAATGTTTAAATGTTTTATAAATGTTGGAGGGTGAAGTAAGGCTTTGTAAAATAAATAAAATATACCCAAACTCACATTATTTTAATGTTAAAACATATATTGGACGAACATGATGTTTCTTGTATTGTATTACATCACTATTAGTTTATTATGATGTAATAAATCACATAATATATTTAAAAGATATTTAATTTTTACCCAAAAATTCGACTGTCTCAGAAAATTATAAAAAATTCACCGTTGGATAATTTTGACATCGTGATTCCAAAAATAATAATAATTTTATATAAAAACTTTTATTAATATGTGAATTTTTAATTTTGAAATGAATACTCACATTTATAAAAAATTCATGGGTTTTGACAAAAATAACATTCCAACCTTACTAAAAATTACAATCATATTCATAAAAAACATTCAATCATTTTTATTTAATAAAAAGTAATTTATTAATAATATATTTTTTAAAATGTTATTTAATTAAAAAAAATATCCATTAAATAATAAAAATAGATTTTTTAATTCAATATTAGCTAAAAATGTAATTTTTTCTTGAAAAACTATTTACAAAGGAACTCTCATAGAATGAATTTATATTCTCTATACAAGAATAATATACATAAAATTAGTGCTAGTTTCTTGTTACATAACCCCATATAACACCCACATATGGCCAAAGGGTTAGGTGTGCAACAGAGAAAATATCTTGGGGTGGCTCGAATAAATCACTAAGGTGGTCATCTTTATCAACTTCCACTTCTCCCATTGGTGGTTCCGCTCAAGCTTAACATGTCGAATCTCAGCATTGGATTTGTCAAGAGAGAAGCCCAGAGACACCACCTCCTTTACAAGTTCTGAAAAATGGGCTTCGTATGAGGAAATCTACTAGAATAGGTGATCACCTTATTTGTCTATGTAAATAGGATTTGATAAAGACCTATATTTATATAAATCATGTGATCATTGCTTGACCACTATATTAGAAATGTTCACAATTATAAACGGTAATTTGATATCCAAAAACATGAATCCAAGGATATTCTCAAGTTTTATATATCTGTAATAATACATTTAATTATATCAAGAGGAATTTTCATTAATGAATGTTTGGGTCCTTACAATATTCCCCCCTTAAGAAGATTCACCCTCAAAATTTTCATTTCCCACACTAAAATAGATGTGGGTATCTTTTCTTCATTACTTCCTTTGATTCTCACGTTCCTTCTTCAAAATTTTGGATTCGCCACAAAACATTAATGAGGGGCATTGTCTTATTTCGTTGAAAATTTTCTCTAAAATCTATGACACTAGTGAAAAAACACTTATTAACATCGGTTTTTATTGATTTTTGACGTCGGTTATAAACCGACGTCTTTAAAGGTGATGTAAAAAATATGGTTTTCGCATCGATATTTCAAAAATAGACGCTAAAAATTATTTTCTTATGAGTTTGGGCGTCCGTTTTAAAGAAAACCGATGCCAAAACTTCATTTAGGCATGCGTTTTGGCATGAGTTTTTTATAAAACTTATAACGACCCATACTTTACATACATTTTTAATACTTCAAAAATTGAAGCACACTTATTACAACATATGATAAAACTACAAAGGACTGTATAGGTATAGTGCCTTTAGAAACTGGGAAACATAAACAACTGGTTCATAAATCTTCTACAGTGTCTCCCATTTATTTCATCATATCTAGGGTCCCTTTTAGCATATTCTACTTAATATCCATCTTCCTGACCTGGGGAAAAGAAAACATAAAAGGGTGAGCTCAAATGCTCAGCAAGGCAAATAAAGGAAACAAAAATCATATCATATCTTTTTGAAAATCATAACCTGCAAAAGAGATCATAATATCTTAACATGGAACAAATCATAGGAGTGAAAATGAGATCCCCATAATCATAACATAAAACTTGAAACTTTGTGGCATGCACACATAATCATGGAAAATCATTTCTTGTTAGTCATGACTCATCGCCAAGACTATCTTAGTGGACAAAGTCCCTTTCTGAACCGAGTTCACTCCTCGTTTCAGTCCTGTATAACTAAACCGAAATAACCTTCCGTTCCAGCCATGTCTATATCATGAGATATAAAATCTTTACCCAATGCATTGGAGGGAGATATAGGTCCCACCCATCTTATAATGAATCCTTTCTTATGTGTGCCACATAATCATAAATCATACATCATCACATAACCCATGTAATAAAAATGGAATTCTTAAACAACATGACATCATAAAACGATTCATATAAGATAAAGGAATTCATAAAAATGTTTCCATCACAACATAATCAAATCCATGTAATAATAGGGATAGAAACAGAACCCTTTTATTATCTTAGATGGAAAATAATTTTGATAAAATACTTGAACTTCATTCTTGAGGAAAATATCCTTTCTTCTTCAAAAACATTTTTCCTTTCATAACATGTCATACAAATTTAAAATAAAAGAAGTTTATTAAAAATAAACTCGAAAACTTTTAAAGGAAGCTTCTTGGAAATAATGTTTTAAAAATCCATTCATGCCGTAAAAGTTAAAAAAAACATTCTTCGTACTTTTGTCGGAAAAGTCAAAAAGTACCTCGTACGAAAAACAACAAAAGATTCCTTTCATACATATTACTAAAAACTCACCGAAGGGTAAAAATGGATTTAAAAAATTGTAGGTGGATGTAAATAATATTACATATTGATGAAACATGGATGTGGATGATAAAATACACCCCAGTAAATACTTACGAATAAACAATCTCGGATAAAATTGAGATTGGATATTTCCCTTACCTTAGGTCCGATTAGCTTTGTACGTGTCCGAAGCTCCTGTATAATGGTTTAAATAATGTTATTGACTTATTCCAGAATCATACATATTTATATGATATCATATATGGTCATATTATTAGCTTCTTGTTAGTAATATTTCATTGTTACTTGTTACTCGGGTCTTTATAACTTTTTGTTCTTATGCGTGTTTTGTCGAATAAATTCTTATTCTTATCTTTAGGTTATAGATAATTCATTTACAGAATGGTATTAGTGTATTATATACCATATTCATTCATTCAATTCATTTATATAATCATTATGAAATGAAGATCATGTAGAACGAGTCGCATCACATCGTGGAGACGGTATTCCGTACGTACGCACGAGTGATGATATCATTCCTATGATCGTGGAATTGTATTGGAGTATATATATATTATTTCAGTATCAATATTACTTCATAATAATCATATTTAGTTACTCATTACACCATTATAACCATCCTTGTAAGGTGATGGTGGAAAATAGATTACACCACGGCGTGGAGACGGTATTCCGTACGTACGCACGCGTGGTGATTTCATTTTTCCGTAGGATGGATAGAAGGTGAAATAGGGTTGTTTCATATTTATAATAACATATCAGTATGTAAGTAATACTGATGTTATTACTTTATCATGAAACAACTAAAGAAGAAGAAGTTGAAGAAGAAAGAAATTGAAAAGATTGGTAATGGATATTACCTCTTCTTTGGAACGCCTCTTTGTATCCTCCACTTAAGGAACTAAGATTGGTCTTTGGAGAAGACCAGGACCTCTAGGATTATTCTAGGGAAGTGGAGAGGAGAAAATGGCAGGGGTTGGCCGAGCATGAGTGCTCAATTTGGTGTGAGGAGGAGGGGGAGGAGGTGCCCTTTTATAAGGGAGGAGAGGGGCACCTTAGGAATATCTCAAAATATTATTTTATATTAAAGTCAAAATCGGTTTATAATGGTTCCAAAGGGTCTTATTTCGAAGCTAAAGTGGGGAAGGGTCGAAATCCTATCAAACAATAGGATTTAGACAAGTTTAGGGTATTATTTTAACCTTATCAATTAGATTTAACTCTAAGTTAAATAATTTAACTTTTACCATGTCTTTTTGTTTTCTTTCACTATATGGTTAATACACTTACTATAACATGCCAAACGAACCCCAAATTGTTTATTATTAAAATATATATCCTTATCTAAGTAATTTGGCCGAACCTTAGATTTTTAGGAATAAAATAACAATTAATAATATAATATTTGATTTAAAACCTATTTTGTGTCAATTTTGACACTATTTGATATATGATTTTTGTGAAAGTCATAAAAGAATTATATGTTCGAAACAAGTTGATTAAATCAACATTAATATATCATAGTAACTTATAAAATTAGTTGAATTCATAAAAAGTCTCAAATTACATTTATTTTGGTGTTTATAACGTCAATTATGTCAATATTTCATTAATAAGATAATTACTGCATCATCTTTGTGTCATAAATAAATTACATTATTTGATGTCTAAAAATTACAAATAAAATATCATCATGTAGGAAATCTTTTTAGCTTTATAATGAATATTTACAATTGAATTTATCTTATGTATAACCCCATATTAAAAAGGATTTACTTATTAAACTTTGATTTTAACTATTTTAACCCTTCTTTAAATAAATTAATAATAAATGTCCTAATCTAATCCAAGTGGGCCTAAATGGTCATATATTATTCCTAAGTTTGTTTTTGGTCGAATTACACTTGTCCAATATAATTAGGACATGTGTTAGGGTAATATTAATATCATATTTACCCTTAGTTACCCTATTTACTATTAACCGCGGTAAAAAAAGTAAAAAGTTACTATTCACCAAATTTTTTTTTTCATCTCATTGAACCACATTTTAGTCCTTGATATTAACCGTGTCTCTCGGATTTTCGAAATTCCAATCACAGAAGTGGTAAAATTAAGTTTTATGCAAAATTCAGTTTTTAACCTACCACTTAGTGGTTTCACTTTTCATCAAAAATTGAAAGTTTTCAGAAAAATACCAAAATTTCACCCTAGGCTAATTTCGATATTCTGAGTCCAAAAATGAAGTCCATTTTGAAAAATAAAATTTATAAAATTCCAAAAAGTGGTTATTACTATTCATAACGGCTAGTTTTAATAGCATAATGTTGTTTAGTGAAACTCGGTATTGCGTACGACGCAAGCTATCGAGGAAGGTCGCGATTGCGTGTAAAGCAATCGTGAACTTGAGAGAGATTCGGTGGAAGCGCCAATCGGTAAGCTACCTTCCCAACACGATCCAATATTTCGAAAGGACCGATATATCTAGGGCTCAACTTCCCCTTCTTTCCAAATCTCATAACCCTCTTCCAGGGAGATATTCGTAAGAATACTTTATCACCCACTTCAAACTCTAGGTCTTTTCTTCGGTTGTCGGCATAACTTTTCTGTCGACTCTGAGCTGCTCTTATGTGTTGTTGAATAGATCTGACCTTTTCTGCCATTTCATCAACGAGATCAGGTCCTAATAGCTTTCTTTCCCCAACTTCATCCCAGCAAGTTGGAGTCCTGCATTTCTTTCCATAGAGAGCTTCATAAGGAGCCATTTGAATACTGGAGTGAAAGCTATTATTATAAGAAAATTCCACCAAAGGTAGGTGTTGATCCCAACCTCCTTTGAAATCCATAGAGCAAGCTCTCAACATATCTTCTAGGGTTTGAATTGTTCTCTCAGACTGACCGTCTGTCTGGGGATGATAAGCAGTGCTGAAACTCAACTCTGTATCCAGAGTATGCTGAAGACTTCGCCAGAACTTCGAGGTAAATCTCGGATCTCGATCAGATATAATAGAAAGTGGTACTCCATGCAATCTTACCACTTCCTTTACATATATCCTGGCAAGATGATCTAGAGAGAAATCCTCTCTAATAGGAATGAAGTGTGCAGACTTTGTGAGACGATCAACTATGACCCAGATAGCATTATTGCCTTTGGATGTTTTAGGAAGTCCTGTGAAAAAGTCCATAGTGATGTTTTCCCATTTCCATTCGGGTATGGGTAATGGTTGTAACATCCCCTTAGACTTCTGTCTCTCAGCTTTAACTTGTTGACAAACCAAGCATCGAGAGACATATTCAGCAACATCTCTTTTCATGCCATCCCACCAGAAGTACTCTTTCAGGTCCCTATACATCTTCGTGCTTCCAGGATAAATAGAGAATGAAGAACTATGAGCCTCATCCAGCAGCTCTTTCTTTAATTCGGGGATGGGAGGAACACAAACCCGATTCCTGAACTTTATTATCCCATCCCAATCAAGGTTGAATTCAGGAACATTTCTCACCTTCTTTTGTAACTCGACATCTTCTTTCTGTGCCTCTTTAATCTTTACATGTATAGATGGTTGAACATTCATTTGAGAAAGATAAGATTTTTCCCCTTCCATTATAATTCCAAGATCCATCCTTTGTAAATCCATAAATATTGGATCTTTTGTGATCCTCATCATGGATAAACTAGCATGGTCTTGTCGACTTAATGCATCTGCCACCTTGTTTGCTTTCCCAGGGTGGTAATGGATTGAGCAGTCATAATCCTTAATCAGCTCCAACCATCTTCTTTGACGCATATTCAACTCCTTTTGTGTGAAAATATACTTTAAACTTTTATGATCAGTATAAATATCACACCGTTCACCATAAAGGTAATGCCTCCAAATCTTTAATGCAAAGATTACCGCAGCCAACTCCAAATCATGTGTTGGGTAATTTTGTTCATGGATTTTCAACTGTCGTGAGCCATAAGCTATAACCATATCATTTTGCATAAGAACACACCCCAATCCCTTCTTGGATGCATCACTGTAGATCACAAACCTTTCTCCACTACAAGGCAGTGTGAGCACAGGTGCACTGGATAACCTTCTTTTCAACTCCTTGAAATTCTCTTCACATTCCTCTGTCCAGACAAACTTAACTCCTTTCCGAGTCAACTTGGTGAGTGGATTAGATAATCGTGAAAAATCTTTTACAAAACGTCGATAATATCCAGCCAAACCAAGAAAACTTCGGATCTCAGTTACTGTTGTTGGCCTCGACCATCTTTCGATAACCTCTGTTTTTGCTGGATCCACAAATATCCCCTCTTTTGAGATTATATGACCCAAAAATGCAACTTTTTGAAGCCAAAATTCACACTTGGTAAATTTGGCATAAAGCTTCTCCTTTCTCAGGGTCTTCAATATAATTCTCATGTGATCTTCATGCTCTTCCTTGCTCTTTGAATAGACAAGAATATCGTCTATAAAGACTACCACAAATTGACCAAGATAGTCTCTAAAGACTCTATTCATTAGATCCATGAAGATAGCAGGGGAATTAGTAAGACCAAATGGCATCACTATAAATTCATAGTGTCCATACCTTGTACGGAAAGCCGTATTTGGTATATCCTCCCTTTTGACCCTTAATTGATGATACCCTGAACGAAGATCAATCTTGGAAAAGTATTGAGCTCCGCGTAGTTGGTCAAATAAGTCATCAATGCGTGGGAGAGGATATTTGTTCTTGATAGTGATCTTGTTAAGTTCTCGATAATCAATGCAGAGTCTCATTGATCCATCTTTCTTCTTAACAAATAGAACAGGTGATCCCCAAGGTGACGCACTAGGGCGTATGAATCCCTTATCAAGATTCTCTTGGAGTTGCTTCTTCAATTCCTGCAACTCAATTGGGGCCATTCTATAAGGTGTCTTTGAAATAGGCAAAGCACCCGGTACGAGTTCTATTGAAAACTCAACTTCACGATTTGGTGGAAGACCCGGTAATTCCTCCGGAAAGACATCATCAAACTCTATTACAATGGGCATATTCTTAATCGTGAGTTTCTCACCAACCATTTGAGATAAATAACCTTCATTTAGTGGGATCAATACCCATAAGATGGAAGAAATTTCCACTGGAAGGTTATGTTCATCCTTGCATTGGTATACGATCGTAGATTGATCTGGAGTATGAAATGTGACTTCCCTTCTTTGGAAATTGATATGAGCTCCATGTAGAGAAAGCCAATCCATGCCAAGATCACATCAAATTCCACTAAAGGAAGGATCACAAGATTTGCAGGAAGCACTTTCCCACAAACTTCGATCGGAGAAGAATTATAAACTTTTGATGCGATTGATGTGCCATTAGGTGTTGTCACAGCTAACTCAACATCTAATTGTTGAGGTAGTACGGTGATACCCTTAGAAAAGTCTTCAGAAATAAAAGAGTGGGTGGATCCAGAATCAAATAAAACATTTGCTACTTTAGAGTGGATGGTAAGTGTACCTTTCACCACATCGTTATCGTACTCCACATCGCTGATAGAAATTGCATGTGACTTTCCTTTGTCTTTAGCTTTAAGAGTTTGTTAACGTCGACCACCATCATCAACCCTTGGATTTGGGCATTGATTGGCATAATGCCCCATCTCCTTGCACTTGAAACATTGAAGTGTTGTAGGTTCATTCTGTGTATCCATTCCTTTGTTTGCGTCATTAGACATCTTCTTCCCATTATCACGGCATTCAAATGCCCGATGACCTTCCTTTCCACATTTAAAACATTTACTTGTCCCTTTAAGACAACTCCCTCCATGTTTCTTTCCACACTTTGAGCATAAGGAAAATCTCATCTTCTTTTCTGTGTGCTCTTTAGATTTTTCTTTGAATTCCATCTTCCTCTTCTTATCAAGCCCATGTGACTGATGGGTTACTCCAATCTCCATCTCGACTTTGAGAGCACATCGAACGATTTCCTCGTAGCTATTGAAGTCTCTTATGGCTAACGCCCTTCGAAGACTTGGTTTTAAGCCACTAAATAATCGATCGATCTTACTCTCAGGTTGGATAATAATACCAGAAGCGTACCTTGCCAGTCTTGTAAAATTTGCTTCATAGGTACCAACAGATTCATCATCCCTTTGCTTCAGTTCAAGAAACTCTTTCTCCATCTTTGTTCGGAGAATACGAGGGAAGTACTTATTGAAAAATAAGTTCTTGAACTCGTCCCATTCCATAGACTCAATTTCATCCCTTTGCCTCGTATTCTTAACAAGATTCCACCATTGATCAGCATCTCCTTCCAAACGATACACTGCTAGGATGACTTTATCATGTTCAGAACATTGAAGAACTGAAAATATCTTTTCAGTAGTACTAATCCATTGTTCAGCAACTAATGGATCAGTAGACCCGCTGAAAGAAGGTGGACGCTGCCTCATGAAGGATTCAACAGAATGTTGCTCCCTCCTTTGCTCGTTTGGAAATCCTGCATGATTCATAGCTTGAGAAAGTTGTGTGAGCATGGCTACAAGATTTTGCATTCCAGCTCCCATATCGTTTGGTTGCTCAGGGGGACAATCATTGCATTGCCCATCGCATTCCGCATTAACACGGTTCCTTCGGGTTCCAGCCATTGACTAAAACCAAGAAGAATAGTGTGAGCAACACTAATTATAATAGGAAACCACATAACTCAAGAATAAAATTTTCATGCTTATGGTCTTATCCTAGGTTATTCAAGGCCATTTCTAAAACACTAAGATTGTGTACTATGCTTAGACTTATCCTTAGGGTTCTTACTAAGGCATTCACATCCTAGTTTCCAAAGGTTGACTATACCTTTCCTCTGATACCACCTATAACGACCCATACTTTACATACATTTTTAATACTTCAAAAATTGAAGCACACTTATTACAACATATGATAAAACTACAAAGGACCGTATAGGTATAGTGCCTTTAGAAACTGGGAAACATAAACAACTGGTTCATAAATCTTCTACAGTGTCTCCCATTTATTTCATCATATCTATGGTCCCTTTTAGCATATTCTACTTAATATCCATCTTCCTGACCTGGGGAAAAGAAAACATAAAAGGGTGAGCTCAAATGCTCAGCAAGGCAAATAAAGGAAATAAAAATCATATCATATCTTTTTGAAAATCATAACCTGCAAAAGAGATCATAATATCTTAACATGGAACAAATCATAGGAGTGAAAATGAGATTCCCATAATCATAACATAAAACTTGAAACTTTGTGGCATGCACACATAATCATGGAAAATCATTTCTTGTTAGTCATGACTCATCGCCAAGACTATCTTAGTGGACAAAGTCCCTTTCTGAACCGAGTTCACTCCTCGTTTCAGTCCTGTATCACTGAACCGAAATAACCTTCCGTTCCAGCCATGTCTATCTCATGAGATATAAAATCTTTACCCAATTCATTGGAGGGAGATATAGGTCCCACCCATCTTATAATGAATCCTTTCTTATGTGTGCCACATAATCATAAATCATACATCATCACATAACCCATGTAATAAAAATGGAATTCTTAAACAACATGACATCATAAAACGATTCATATAAGATAAAGGAATTCATAAAAATGTTTCCATCACAACATAATCAAATCCATGTAATAATAGGGATAGAAACAGAACCCTTTTATTATCTTAGATGGAAAATAATTTTGATAAAATACTTGAACTTCATTCTTGAGGAAAATATCCTTTCTTCTTCAAAAACATTTTTCCTTTCATAACATGTCATACAACTTTAAAATAAAAGAAGTTTATTAAAAATAAACTCGAAAACTTTTAAAGGAAGCTTCTTGGAAATAATGTTTTAAAAATCCATTCATGCCGTAAAAGTAAAAAAAAACATTCTTCGTACTTTTGTCGGAAAAGTCAAAAAGTACCTCATACGAAAAACGACAAAAGATTCCTTTCATACATATTACTAAAAACTCACCGAAGGGTAAAAATGGATTTAAACAATTGTAGGTGGATGTAAATAATATTACATATTGATGAAACATGGATGTGGATGATAAAATACACCCCAGTAAATACTTAAGAATAAACAATCTCGGATAAAAATGAGATTGTGATATTTCCCTTACCTTAGGTCCGATTAGCTTTGTACGTGTCCGAAGCTCCTGTATAATGGTTTAAATAATGTTATTGACTTATTCCAGAATCATACATATTTATATGATATCATATATGGTCATATTATTAGCTTCTTGTTAGTAATATTTCATTGTTACTTGTTACTCGGGTCTTTATAACTTTTTGTTCTTATGCGTGTTTTGTCGAATAAATTCTTATTCTTATCTTTAGGTTATAGATAATTCATTTCCAGAATGGTATTAGTGTATTATATACCATATTAATTCATTCAATTCATTTATATAATCATTATGAAATGAAGATCATGTAGAACGAGTCGCATCACATCGTGGAGACGGTATTCCGTACGTACGCACGAGTGATGACATCATTCCTATGATCGTGGAATTGTATTGGAGTATATATATATTATTTCAGTATCAATATTACTTCATAATAATAATATTTAGTTACTCATTACACCATTATAACCATCCTTGTAAGGTGATGGTGGAAAATAGATTACACCACGGCGTGGAGACGGTATTCCGTACGTACGCACGCGTGGTGATTTCATTTTTCCGTAGGATGGATAGAAGGTGAAATAGGGTTGTTTCATATTTATAATAACATATCAGTATGTAATTAATACTGATGTTATTACTTTATCATGAAACAACTAAAGAAGAAGAAGGTGAAGAAGAAAGAAATTGAAAAGATTGGTAATGGATATTACCTCTTCTTTGGAACGCCTCTTTGAATCCTCCACTTAAGGAACTAAGATTGGTCTTTGGAGAAGACCAGGACCTCTAGGATTATTCTAGGGAAGTGGAGAGGAGAAAATGGCAGGGTTTGGCTGAGCTTGAGTGCTCAATTTGGTGTGAGGAGGAGGGGGAGGAGGTGCCCTTTTATAAGGGAGGAGAGGGGCACCTTAAGAATATCTCAAAATATTATTTTATATTAAAGTCAAAATCGGTTTATAATGGTTCCAAAGGGTCTTATTTCGAAGATAAAGTGGGGAAGGGTCGAAATCCTATCAACCAATAGGATTTAGACAAGTTTAGGGTATTATTTTAACCTTATCAATTAGATTTAACTCTAAGTTATATAATTTAACTTTTACCATGTCTTTTTGTTTTCTTTCACTATATGGTTAATACACATACTATAACATTCCAAACGAACCCCAAATTGTTTATTATTAAAATATATATCCTTATATAAGTCATTTGGCCGAACCTTAGATTTTTAGGAATAAAATAACAATTAATAATATAATATTTGATTTAAAAACTATTTTGTGTCAATTTTGAAACTATTTGATATATGATTTTTGTGAAAGTCATAAAAGAATTATATGTTCGAACCAAGTTGGTTAAATCAACATTAATATATCATAGTAACCTATAAAATTAGTTGAATTCATAAAAAGTCTCAAATGACATTTATTTTTGTGTTTATAACGTCAATTATGTCAATATTTCATTAATAAGATAATTACTGCATCATCTTTGTGTCATAAATAAATTACATTATTTGATGTCTAAAAATTACAAATAAAATATCATCATGTCGTAAATCTTTTTAACTTTCTAATGAATATTTACAATTGAATTTATCTTATGTATAACCCCATATTAAAAATGATTTACTTATTAAACTTTGATTTTAACTATTTTAACCCTTCTTTAAATAAATTAATAATAAATGTCCTAATCTAATCCAAGTGGGCCTAAATGGTCATATTTTATTCCTAAGTTTGTTTTTGGTCGAATTACACTTGTCCAATAGAATTAGGACATGTGTTAGGGTAATATTAATATCATATTTACCCTTAGTTACCCTATTTACTATTAACCGCGGTAAAAAAAGTAAAAAGTTACTATTCACCAAAAAATTATTTTCATCTCATTGAACCACATTTTAGTCCTTGATATTAACCGTGTCTCTCGGATATTCGAAATTCCAATCACAGAAGTGGTAAAATTAAGTTTTATGCAAAATTCAGTTTTTAACCTACCACTTAGTGGTTTCACTATTCATTAAAAATTGAAAGTTTTCAGAAAAATACCAAAATTTCACCCTAGGCTAATTTCGATATTCTGAGTCCAAAAATGAAGTCCATTTTGAAAAATAAAATTTATTAAATTCCAAAAAGTTGTTATTACTATTCATAACGGCTAGTTTTAATAGCATAATGTTGTTTAGTGAAACTCGGTATTGCGTACGACGCAAGCTATTGAGGAAGGTCGTGATTGCGTGTAAAGAAAGCCAAGCAAGTGTTGTATAGAAAAAGATTTCTTTGATGATTTATATAACATAAAAGTCTCGGGTGTTACAAAACTGACGCTGAAAATGGAGTCGACTAGATTTTCGGCATCGGTTTTATAGAAAACCGACACCGAAAATCTGTTCTTCGGCGTCCGTTTTAGATAAAAATGATGCCATAAGTCAATTTTTTTTAAAAAACTTTTGGCGTCGGTTTTGTAAATAACCGACGCCATTATTTTTTTTAAATAAAATAATTACAATTTCACTTTAAAAAAAATCGAAAACCCTGAAAAAAAACATAGTATACAAAAACAATCAAACAGTATTTTTTTGGAGGCACTTGAGAGAACTCAAAGTAAAGTATAATTAAAATACACGTACCTGAAATATTAGAATATATATACCTCAAATCTTAATCAATATACATACCTGTAGGATAGAAATAGTGATGTAGATGCTGAATTTACAAGAGGGGGGGGGGGTGAATTGTACACTTTAAAAATTCCTTTGGAACCTTTAAATTTAGTTAAGAATAACTATGTTTTCCTTAAAAAAAGTAAAAGGCTAAGTTTAACAAAGTTAAACTTACCAAATTCACAACACCTCTAACAGCAAACAAAACTTGAAAAGAGATTCCGAAAGTAGGTTCCAGAATTATGGTTTCGGAAATAGAACCATAAAAATAGATTACAATATGAGATTCTACCTTGAAGCGTATAGAATCTAAATGAAACAGAGTACAAACATGGAAGTATAAGAAAGTTATACTTTCCTTACAATAAAATATGCAGAAGAATATAAAAAATTAGTAGTACTACAAGTAACAAGATATAAGTCTTTTAACCCAAAGAGAAGGGTATCCAACAACCTTGGATAAAGGTCCCTTGATTTATACTTTCAAGCAAGTCTGTCTTACCCACGCCAGGGTAAGCCCTGGATACGAAGATCGGAGTCTCTGTATTGCTATCCCCGCAAGCCCTCAACATCAAAGTTGTTGTCAACCTCTGTCTTCCTCAGCAAGGAAGCCCTTGAACTTTAAGGTAGTCGGCACCTCTGTCTTCCTATCCCCGGAATCCCTCGAATGTAATCACCAAAATTCTGATTCGCACGAAGCTTTGAGAGTTAATAAGAGCCTCTCTCTCTAGAAATCACTTCAAGCATGTAATCACATGAGTCGAAGATCTGTCATCAGTATCAAGCTCTTTCAAATGAGCTCCTATTTATAGGTAAGGTCAGCCTCCTTCCCAACGGTAATATTTTCCTTAAAAATCAGAGGGACCTGTACACTTGTCACTTAGCCAACGGTTAGTTTATAACAGAGTGGATGACATCGTTTTATAACAAAACAAGTGTAACAGAATGTACGACACCATTTAAAATCTAACTGAAAAGTTCGGAATGAAAACTTCGGAGTGAATGTTCGGAGTGTAAAGAGAATAATAAAGAGTAGTCAAAAAATAAAGGCATAAGCAAAATTAATGTTCAGAGTCTAACAAAATAATAATAATTTTCGGAGTCTGAATAAATTCAGAGTGTTTAAAACAAAGATAATTAGATTCTATTTTATAAGAGAATTCCGAATGAGAATTCGGAATGAGAATTCATCATCATAATTCGTAATGAGAATTCATCATCATAATTCGTAATGAGAATTCCTCACTAGAATTCGTAATGAGAATTCTTCATCAAACTTCATAAGAATTCGTTATCCTAAATCTGGAGTAGAACTTAATCAGAGTTCTTATCCGGAATTCGGAATGAAACTTTATTGCAGTTCTCATCTCGAATTCAGAGTGAAACTTCGTTACAGTTCTTATCCAGAATTCGGATCCTAAAACAGAATGCTTTATATCAAAGTTTGAAGTAATTCCGAGAAAATAGAAATGAATCCGAATCTCATACTTAAGAAAAATCTAGATGAAAATATGATAAGGACAATTTTTCTTATAAAAACGATTTTCCTTATAAAAGCAATTTTCCTTAAGAAAGTATTTTTCCTTAAGAAAGCAATTTTCCTTAAGGAACAGGTGTTTGTGATTTTCAAAACAAGAAGGAATGAGAAAGTCATAAGGAAAACCATATTGACTCAACAATCTCCCCCTTTTTGGAAAGCACAAACATCCTTACGAAAAAGAAATTCTAAGAAGAAAGAAAAACATTAAGCCTCATCTCCCTTGTCTTTAAGGAAATTGATCAATACGACTAACTCCCCCCTTAGGCTTTGAAACTCTAAGGATCGTATTCTAGATGTCCGGAGTGACATTTCATTACATATAAGAAAGTCTTATTTTAACAAAGTCTCCCTAGATAGACTCTTATTAGAGTTCTTTTTCCTTACGGATCTTTTCCTTCTCCCCCTTAGATAAACTATTATTAGAGTTCTTCTTTTTCTTAAGGATCTTTTCCTTCTCCCTCTTTGTGATTTTCAAAAAGAAATCTAGGGAATGGAAAAAAATAACAAAGTACCTGAAAAAATTAGTAAAA
Organism: Viscum album; assembly: GCA_963277665.1. Taxonomy (NCBI): domain Eukaryota; kingdom Viridiplantae; phylum Streptophyta; class Magnoliopsida; order Santalales; family Viscaceae; genus Viscum; species Viscum album. Next base: position 1,180,695,653 of record OY728130.1, read on the forward strand.
ACAAGAAAAGAAATAACATGCACAATTTTCATTAGATTTTAAATGGTGGCAACAAAGAAAACTAGATACAACAAAAAGATCATATTTGGTTATTTCAGATCTTTTTCCTTCGAAATGAGCCCCTTAAGAATAGTCTTGATCTTCTTCAGGTCTTTATGATCTTCTTTAGCTTGCTTCTCTAAAACAACTATTCTTGCAGATTGAGCTTCAATCATTTCTTCCTGGGCTTTCAGCTTTTCTTCCTGAGCCTTGATCTTTTCTTCCTGAGACTTCATCTTCTGTTCAAACTCAATCCGATGATCCCTTTCAAACTTCCAGTTTTGAGAAACAGAATTCACCTTCCCATTCAGTTCTCTGATTTCTTGAATCCGGATGTTCTTTTCATATGTCATCTTCTCTTCAAAAGATGAAGTTAACTCATTTATCTTCCTGTCCTCAGTCTCAAAGGCATCTTTAACATTGTCTTGAAACTCATCGAATAGCCTCATCTCTTCCACAGTCTTCCTCGACTAGCTCGTCATTATCTTGCAAGATCTTTTGTGGGATTCATAGACAACAAGAAAATATTTGAATTCAGCTTCTATCTCGACATACTTACCCATGACTAAGGATACTGAATCTGATTTCTGATTCAGAGCATGTTATAGCATTTGGCATCTTGAATCTATAGTCGAGATGGTCGGAATGGAACCAACTAACTTCCTCAAAGATTGAACAACAAAGTCATGTCCCAACGAGGATGACTCCGAATCTGAAACTTTTCTTGGAGAATTTTCATCCTCAATAATCTCCAACTTCCTTTTACATGAATCACCAAATTCTCTTTTCTTTCTTGCACTGATTCCGGAGTCTCAAAAAGGATCTTCTTTCCCTTGTCCTTTTTCGGAATATATTCTTGATCAGGAGTTTTATGCTCGCTAGTAGATACTTGAATAATATCATCAACAACTTTTTAAACAACATCTTCCTCATTCTTATCCTTCTCTGGAGTTACTAACTTAGATGATTCAGCCTCTGAAGTTCGGAGAGACATATATTCCGAAGGTGACCCCTTATAATCATCTACTTCTTTTAATAAATCTACTATTTCACCACTTCCTTCAGCAACTACTTCTTCCTCTCCCAGATGCTGAATCTACTCGAGTAGCTCAACATGCTCAGCTCTAGTCTCTTTAGAAAAATCAAGGTTTCTTCTTGGAGTCTCAGGTAGAGATTCCAAGGAGAAAGATCTCAGAACTGGAATGCTTCCAGATACCATATCATTAAATATTAACAACGCTTGGACTGCCTCGGCTTCTGTCATCTTCTTCTTGAGCTTCATTTCCTTTACTTGTTTTTCAAGCTCATCATCAGTTCTCTCCTTCAATGCCTTAGCCTCCGCATGGGTCCAATCCGAACTGCAGATCCCCTTCTTTCCTTTTCTCTTTATATGCTCTCCACTTCGCAACAACCTCATCAAGATAGGCCTTCTTCTTCTTTGGTTTGCGAGGTGTGGTTTGAACTTACTTAGATTTAGGATCCGGTACTTCAGCTGCAACTTCTTTCAACTTTCTTTTCTTTACTGGCTTAGATGATTCCGGTTCAGCATCCTTCGGAGCCGCTTCTTCTTGATTAGGAAAATCGAAGAACTCACCAGTCTCCTTGTTAAAATCCACATCCATCCTCTTAAGGGTATCATCACTGACCAACAAGTGTTTACAAACCCTTGGCGAAGATCTGCAAGCTTCCTTGAACGATTCAAGGCACTGAACTATCAACTTTGATAAAATTGCTGGGTACATTACGATCGGGGCTCTGAGATTTCCTTTCTTAACATTCTCAATGGTTATAAGAATGTTCCTCATGAAGTTAAACTTCCTTAGATTTATCAGGAAATCTATGATATAGATCTCACTCTTCTTCAAACTGTCTTTATCACCTTTCCTCGGTACGATAAGACCTTGCACCCACAACTCTAGAATTCGGAAATTAGTAGGCAAACTAGAAATCATTGGAGCTTTTTCATCTGACATTCCAAGAGTTTTCAAGGCCTTTTCCTTGTCGAAGCTACCCTTAGAATCCGGAAACACATGAGAAATAAATTCGACTTCTCCTTCATAAGTCAGCCCTACCAAGCTTGCTTCCTTGGTATAAGAAATCTTATAAGTCTTTCCATAAGACTTAAAAGAAAATTTCTCCCTATTATCTTCCTTAATGAAGGAAACTTTTTCATAGAACTCAACAAGTAACTCCGAAAAGAAATCGTCTTGGTTCCTCGGTTTGGATACAACAATATCTTCCCAGTCATTCAACTTAATGTTCTTTCAAATAAGAGAATCATAGTTGTTGTAGAAATCCGGATGGACTAGCCTTTCTCTGTAAACTAACCATTGAGAAATAGGCTTGGATGATGAAATTTCTTGAGAAGCTAACTCCACAGACATTCAGAGCTGAAGTCCTCTGAGAAGCTCGGAACGAAGAAAACTGAAGTTCGGAATGGCTTTAAAATAGAGAGGCAATGATTCGGGACACGAGAGCTTGAGAACCGATGTGGGACAAGTATTTGGGTCCCCTTTATATAGGCAATGAAACAACGGTTCAACTTCCTCGGTTGATCGAACCGTTGGGATAAGTTGAGATCAGATCTGATGGTTGAAAATGAATTCTCAAGAAAATTTGAATCTGACCTTTTTGCGGTTTTTATTAAACCAAGAATTAAGAAAACTATAATCTGATAACATAATAAAAGAAAATTCCAGCAAGAAAAAAAATGACTACGAAAACTTGAGTAAGGAAATCATACCTTTCGGATTGGATTAGGATGATTATTCGTAATGGGTAATATATTAATGACTACGAAAAAAATCATTATAATGAAAAGACAGAGTTCGCAAAAACTTTACTATGGAAAACAAACTCAGTACGAAAAACTCAGTACGAAAGACAAACTCTGTACGAAAAACTCAGTATGAAAAATTCAGTACGAAAAACACAGTATGAAAGATTCAATACGAAAATTTCCATTTCGAAAGTTTTTTAATACGAATACTTCCATTCCAGAAGTATTCTGTACGAAAATGTCCATTCTGGAAAAATTGTAGTTTTGGAAATCTCCATTCCTGAAATCTTCGTTCCGAAAAGTTTGAAATTTTTATTTGAAAAACTTTTCTATTCTATCAAGAAAATGTACTCCCCCTATGAAAAGGAGTTTATTACTGTAAGGAGAATTTGTCAACAAAAAGTTAATTAAGGAGGATTACCTTACAATTATCATCCCTAACTTCTGTTTAATGTATTCAAATCTATCAGAAGGCAAAGATTTTGTGAAAATATCAGCAAGTTGATATTGCATTCCGATAAATTGAAGAATAATATCTCTTTTAAGTGTGTGACCCCAAAGAAAGTGATGCCTAATATCTATATGTTTTTCAAGGGAGTTATGTACAAGGTTCGTACTAAGGGAAATGTAACTTGTGTTATCACACAAAATTTGAGTTTTAGTAAAACTCAAGCCATAGTCTGTGAGTGTGTGTTGCATCCACAACACATGAGCACAACAACTTCCAGCTGCTACATATTCAGCTTCAATAGTGGAAAGTACTATAGAATGTTTCTTCTTGCAGGACCAAGAAACTAATGAATCTCCTAAGAAATGAAATGTTCCGGATGTACTCTTTCTATCCATTCTACATCCACCAAAGTCAGCATCAGAAAAGCTTTTTAGAACAAAATCATTTCCAGAAGTATAAAATAATCCTAGATCCATGGTTCCCTTAAGGTAGTGGAAAATTCTTTTTACCGCCTTTAAGTGAGATTCCTTAGTATTGGATTGTATCTTGCACATAAGCATACTAAAAACATTATGTCTGGTCGACTCACTATTAAGTATAGTAGACTTCCTATCATACCTCTAAAAGATGTTTGATCTACTGGTTTCCCAGCTTCATCAAGATCTAAAGAGTTTGAGGTACCAATGGGAGTACTTATACTCTTGGTGTTGTCATAACCATACTTTTTAAGAAGATCTTTAATATACTTATGTTGAGAGATGTAGGTTCCTTCTGGTTTTTGAGAAATTTGAAATCCAAGGAAAAATGTTAACTCACCCATCATACTCATTTCAAACTCAGATTTCATTAGACTAGCAAAAGAGTCAGTCAAAGATTACTGAGTTAAACCAAATATAATGTCATCAACATAAATTTGAACAATAAAAACATTTTTATTATCTTTCTTTATAAAAAGGGTTGGATCTGCATTTCCCTTAACATAGTTATTTTGAAGCAAAAATACAGTGAGTCTATCATACCATGCTCGTGGGGATTGTTTAAGACCGTACAAAGCTTTGGTAAGTCTAAAAACATGATCCAGATGTTTTGTATCCTCAAATCCATGAGGTTGTTCAACAAAAACTTCCTCTTGAACATAACCGTTAAGAAAAGAACATTTCACATCCATTTGAAAAAGTTTGAAATTAAAGAATGCTGTAAAAGAAAGTAGAATACGGATAGATTCAAGTCTAGCTACTGAAGCATAGGTTTCTTCATAGTCTATTCCCTCTTGCTGATTATAGCCTTTAGCAACAAGTCTAGCTTTATTTCTAACAATGACTCCATTTTCATCACATTTATTTCTGAAGACCCATTTTACTCCAATAACAGAAGTTTCCTTAGGTCATTCAACCAAGGTCCAGACTTTATTCCATTCGAATTAATTTAGTTCATCTTGCATTGCTTTGATCCAATCATCGTCACCTAGAGCTTCATCAGTTCTTTTTGGATCTAATTGGGAAAGAAATGCTAGATGTTCTACTTCATTTCTTAAGGAACTTCTAGTCCTTACAGGTTGATTTACATCACCAATGATACAATCACTGGGATGATTCTTAAGAAACACCTGATCTGGGTTTTGTAAAACCTGTTCATCAACATAGGGTAGAAAATCTTATAGGGTAAATGTTTCAGAAGTATCTTCTAGAACATTATCCTTTTCAGAAGGTTCTTCTATCAAAGGTTGATAATCAGTTTTTGAAAACACATCTGAAGATGTAGGCGGGGATGGTTTGAAAACAAAAGGATCTGACTCATCAAATTTTACATGTACTATTTCCTCAACAGTGCAAGTATTTTTATTAAAAACTCTATAAGCCTTAGAGGTTGTGGAATAGCCTAAGAAAATACATTCATCAGATTTTCGTCCGAATTTATGTATGTTATCTTTAGTATTCAAAATTAATACATTGCAACCAAAAACCATGAAGTAAGATAGTCTTGGTTTTCTACCTTTCCATAACTCATAAAGAGTTTTATTTAGAAAAGGTATAATCAAAACTCGATTTATAGTATAGAAAGCAGTACTTATAGCTTCAGCCCAGAAATGTCTAGCTATAGAGTATTCACTCAACATGGTTCTAGTTATTTCTTGAAGAATTCTATTTCTTTTTTCAACTACACCATTCTATTGAGGAGTTCTAGGTGCTGAAAAATTGTGAGTAATACCTTTCTTACTACAAAAAGTTTCAAAATCCGAATTTTGAAATTCTCCTCCATGATCACTATGAATATTTTTCAATGGAAGGTTTTTTCATTTTTAACATGAGCTCTAAAACTTTGGAAATAAGAAAAAGCTTTAGATTTCTTGGCTAGAAATTAGACCCAAGTAAATCTAGTGCAATCATCAACTAGAACAAACACATAGTATTTGCCTCCAATACTTCCAGTTTGTGTTGGACTAAAAAGATCCATGTGCACTAACTGTAATGCATCGGTTGTTGTAACTTCACTGATTGAATTAAAACTAGATTTATGTTTCTTTCCATATTGACAAGGATCACAAACATTAGAAGAATCAAATCTAAGATCTGGTAGATCATTAACTAGTTTCTTCTTAGAGAGTTTACATAGGTTTCTAAGATTACAGTGTCCTAGTCTTCTATGCCATAACCAGGAATGATCTTCCATTGCAATTAGGCAAGGTAAATCTTGACTCCTGAGGTCTTCTAGGTTCAAAGTGTAGACATTCTCTTTCCTATTGGCTGAGAGAATAAAATATTCCATTTAATTGTGAACTAAACACTTATCATTTCTAAAATTCACAAGGTAACCTTTATCACATAACTGAATTATGCCAACGAGGTTGTGCTTAAGACCCTTAACAAAAAGAACATTTGAAATCAAGGTTTTACCAAGAAGAACAATATTACCAATACCAACAATATCTCCCTTAGCATTATCTCTGAATGTTACCTTTCCTCCTTTTGTTTTGATAATATTTTGAAAATATATTTTGATACCAGTCATGTGTCGGGAACATCCACTATCCATGTACCATGTGTTGTTGCTGGTACTCTCTTTGTTTTCCTGAAATAAAGAAGAAAATCAAATTTTCGGAATCCAAACTTGTTTGGATCTGAGATTTCCTGATAATAAAATTTCAGGTACCCATATCTTCTTAGAGAAATAAGCTTTGTGAAATTCTAAGGATTGGGTTTTGTTTAAGGAACAACTCTTTGCCGAGTGACCAACACATTGACATTTAGTACAAAATGGGGCTCTTTGAGGAACACAATAATTGTTACTAAAAATTGGTTTTTCATGGGTATAACCAAATCCGTATTTATTTCATAAAGGTCGTATTTGGGAATACATCTTATAAATATTTTCCTTACCATGGGTAATGTTTAATAAACACTTTATTAAGGAAAAAATTTCGGACATGAGTTTTACAACCAAGTTTTTATCCTCAAAATCATTAGTTTTTGAACTAGAGTTAGGCTCGAAAACATTTTTCTTAGAAATTACTTTTTATAATTCTTTAGAAAGTTTGTTCTTCTCAGAACTTACTTCCTCAGGAATTCTTGAAATACTATCAAAATCAACATTTTTCCTATCAAGATCTTTACAAAGATCTGATATCTCTTTCGTAAGAATAGAATTCCTAGAGTTTTCCTTATCAAGTTTCTTATTGAGTTTGGAATTCTCAATCTCAAGAAGTTCAGCAAGGCTAGTGACTTCTTCATAAGTAGGTAATGTATTTTCTTCATCAGAAGAAGATTATTCATCAGAAGAGTTATAATACTTACTATCATTAGAATTTAAAGCAACATTGGTCAATGATTCATCATTTCGCACCTTAGCCATAAAATAATGATTATCAATTGGTAATCTGGCTATAAGACCAAGATTCTTCTATCTTGAGGATTCATAATCAGAAGATTCACCTGAATAGTCACCACCACTGGCACTCCAGGTGTCATTAGATTTCAGAACTTTCTTAGCTTTGGATTTATAATACTTCTTTCTGTTCCTGTCTGAATGCCTTTATTTCCTTTCTTTCTTTTTGAGCATAGGGAAATCTGGCCTTATATGTCCAGCTCTCTTGCATTCATAACAAGTAACTTCTCCATCATTCTTATCTTTCCTGTCCTTTTTCTTATACTTGGATTGGAAATTTCTATGGCCAGCTATCTTGTTCATTCTTCGAGCAAGATTTTCTAGTTCATTTTCAGAGACTTCACTCTCACTAGATTCGGATTGGAAAATAACTTTCTTAGACTTGGATCTGGTTACTCTCTCAGGAGTGTTAGCTTTCATCTGATTTGAAGTTGTTGTAAAAGTAACAGTATCATTTCCATTCTTCTTTTTGATATTGTCAGCATCTCTCTTCATTCTAGTCTCATGTTGGAGAAGAGTTCCAAATAAATCATCAAGAGAAATTTGAGTGACCTTCCTGTTTTAATCTATAGCTATTATCTTGGACTTCCACTCATTGGGCATAATATCAATTATCTTATCCACAAGAGCTTCATCATCTAGACCTTTATCTCCAATAGATTGTAGGCTATTGACAATAGTCATAAATCTCTGTTGAACTTTACATATTGGTTCACCATAAGGAAAATTGAACCCCTGATATTCAGCTCTAAGAATAGCTCTTATAGCCTCAATCACCTTAGAAGTTCCAATGTGTGTAACTTCTAACTTCTTCCAGATACAGTTAGCTGCTTCACAAGAAGAAATTTGGATATATATATTTCTGGTCATTGAACATAGTAAAGTATTTCGCACCTTATAATTGAGTTGATATTCTTGCTTTTCCTGGTTAGTAAAAGTTCTAACTTCCTTTTCAGGAATTTTATAATCTCTAGTAAGCATTACAAAATTCTCTACTCCAGTATTGATAACAAAAGTCTTCATACGATCTCTCCCGTATTCATAATCATTACCATCAAAGATTGGTGGTCTTGTAGGATTCAGATTATCAATTGAACCAACATTAATTCCTGCCATACTAGAAAAATCCTTCGATACACAAACTTGTTAGTAGAACAAGATAGTAACAAGAAAGTTCGGAATGAGAAAGTTCAGAGTGGGAAATTTCTGGAATGGGAATGTTTGGAATGAAAATGTGAGCAAGAAAAACATATTTGTGAGTATATGTATTTCAAAAACCTGCTCTGATACCAAATGTAGGATTGGTATAGAGTATGAGGTTTCCAACCTCTGATACCAATTGTAGGATCGAAATAGTGATGTAAATGCTCAATTTACAAGTGGGGGGGGGTGAATTGTACACTGTAAAAATTCCGTTGGAACCTTTAAAGTTAGTGAAGAATAACTATGTTTTCCTTAAGAAAAGGAAAAGGATAAGTTTAACAAAGTTAAACTTACCAAATTCACAACACCTCTAACACCAAACAAAACTTGAAAAGAGATTCTGAAAGTAGGTTCTGGAAATATGGTTCCGGAAATAGAACCTTAACAAAAGATTACAATATGAGATTCTACCTTAAAGCGTATAGAATCTAAATGAAACAGAGTACAAACAAGGAAGTATAAGAATGTTATACTTTCCTTACAATACAATATGCAGCGGAATATAAAAAAGTAGTAGTACTATAAGTAACAAGATATATGTCTTTTAACCCAAAGAGAAGGGTATGCAGCAACCTTGGATAAAGGTCCCTTTATTTATACTTTCAAGAAAGTCTGTCTTACCCACACCAGGGTAAGCCCTCGATACGAAGATCAGAGTATCTATCTTGCTATCCCCGCAAGCCCTCAACTTCAAGGTAGTTGGAATCCTCTATCTTCCTCAGAAAGGAAGCCGTCGAACTTTAAGGTAGTCGGCACCTATGTCTTCCTATCCCCGGAAGCCATCGAATGTAATCACCAACAGTCGGAGTCGCACGAAGCTTTGAGAGATAATAAGAGCCTCTCTCTCTAGAAATCACTTCAAGCATGTAATCACATGAGTCGAAGATCTGTCATCAATATTGAGCTCTTTCAAATGAGCTCCTATTTATAGGTAAGGTCATCCTCTTTCCCAAAGGTCATATTTTCCATAAAAATTGGAGGGACCTATACACGTGTCACTTAGCCAACGGTTAGTTTATAACAGAATGGACGACATCGTTTTATAACAAAACAAGTGTAACAGAATGTACGACACCGTTTAAAATCTAACTAAAAAGTTCAAAATGAAAACTCCGGAGTGAATGTTCGGAGTGTAAGGAAAATAATAAAGAGTAGTCAAAAAATAAAGGCATAAGCAAAATGAAATTTCAGAGTCTAACCAAAAATAATAATTTTCGGAGTCTGAATAAATTCAGAGTTTTTAAAACAAAGATAATTAAATTCTGTTTTATAAGAGAATTCGGAATGAAAATTCGGAATGAGAATTCATCATCATAATTTGTAATGAGAATTCTTCATCAGAATTCGTAATGAGAATTCATCATTAGAATTCGTAATGAGAATTCGTCATCGAACTTCATAAGAATTCGTTATGCTGAATCTGGAGTAGAACTTAATCAGAGTTCATATCCGGAATTCGGAATGAAACTTTATTGCAGTTCTCATCTGGAATTCGGAGTGAAACTTCCTTAGAGTTCTTATCCAGAATTCGGATCTTAAAACAGAATGCTTTATATCAAACTTTCAAGAAATTCCGAGAAAATAAAAATGAATCCGAATCTCATACTTAAGAACAATCTAGATGAAAATATGATAAGGATAATTTTTCTTATAAAAGTGATTTTCCTTATAAAATAAATTTTATTTAAGAAATCGATTTTTCTTAAGGAAAAGGTGTTTGTGATTTTCAAAACAAGAATGAATGAAAAAGTCATAAGGAAAACCTTATTGACTCAACATTACCTCAAATCTTAATCAGACGTAACAAAAAGTTTGCAAAAGTAGATTGAATATGGATCATATCAGATTGAGAATAATACTGTGAATCATTAAATGACTACAATAATATTTAATGACATGAAATTAATAAATAGAAAAAGTGGCATAAAATATATAAAAAAAGTAATACAACTATCCTTATAAAAATCAGTAGTTTCCCCAGTTGTGATTATCTCATATATAAATCATAGAATATAATAACCACATTCAACATGTCCATTTTGAGGATGATACTGCAGTTATGAAACATTTAACTAATAATAAAGACCAATATATAACAAAAATATAAAAACTAATTAACTGTATGTCCACATATTTGATTTTCGTTGGTTTCTTTTCTAACATGTTTTCCTTTGCTTAATTTTTCCATGAACTGCATTTTTCTATATAAGAACTAATAAAACTTGTGTAAATAATGAAAATTAAACATAACAAACATATAAAAATAAAAAACAAGTTACAAGTTTAATAAGTTGGAAAATGGTTTACGCACTTTTCCAAATAAAGAGAAAAACCAATATAAGGTGCATTCATTTGGGAAAAATACGCCTAACATCCAATGCCTCCTACAATACAAAAAGTTCACAATTAATGACATTATAATGATCATTAGTTCAAAATTATGTTGAGGTTCTTACTTATCTAGAAATGGAAAAACCAGCACTGAATCTCTATTTGTGATAATCTCTCGGATATATATTGAACTCTTTCTTCATTCATTGCATATTTGACTTCCAAGGAAATGTACTCTAGATCTATAAAGCTGTAAATTCTTGTAGTTTAATTTTTTAAAAGAATACTGTGTAGATACCTAATTTAAAAGAAAATATAGTTATTCAATGACATAAAAATCTTTTGTTAAAGAAATAACAATTCAAACGTCAATTTACATACATGGAAAACAACTACACCACATTCAGCCCGATCTCTTCAAAATTAACTAAATTCATGATATCATATTTCAGTATTCTCAATTGATAATTTCTTCCACATATATCAGGCGTCATCCGAAACTCATAGATAAAATTCAAGGAAGAAGAGGACTCAGATAATCTTTTCAACCCATAAGAAATACCATATGTATTTACAACCAACTGTTCCAGAACATTTTTTTGCATTTGTACAGTTTCTTTTACTTTCATATATTCCTATATAAGTTAAATGTCCGAAAACATAATATGTAATTTGGAATCATTTGTAGTTAATATTTAAAAAAACTCATACCTCATGTGAAATACAACGAAGTAGGGTAGTTGGCCAAAGTAAAAAATGGCCCATACATTCCCCAACACTGGTGATCTCCACAGTAGGAAATGGTAGTAGAGCAGTAGGATCTATAATACCAAGTACTGATACTCTAACCTGACCCATCTGCATAGGCTGATGATGTACCGAGTCCCCCAAAAAATACACTTGTCCTAACTCAACAATATGTAAATGAGGATCTCCCGAAAACAACTGATAATATAAGGCTTGATCCGAGGGAGGAGGTGGAGGCTCAAAGTTAGCAGGTGGGGAAGGGTAGTCCGGTTGAGCAGGTTAAGAAGGAAGAAAAATGAAAAGGGTATATTAGTGTTTAATATTTATAACATAGAAAAATTGATTAAAAATTAAATAGAATAATATACCTCAAAAGGTTGCGCAGACGGGGCAGGGTAAGCAGATGGGGCAGGGTAGTCCGGGTGAGTAGGCTGAGAATGTTGAAAAATGAAAAAGTTATATTAGTGTTTATAATTTATAAAATAGAAAAATTAATGACATGTAAATAATATACCTCAGAAGGCTTTCCAGACAAGGCTGGGTAAGCCGATGAGGCAGGGTAGTCCGGGTGAGTTGGTTGAGAATTTTGAAAAATTAAAAAGTTATATCAGTGTTTATAATTTATAAAAAATAAAAATTGATGACAAGTAAAGAATATACCTCAGAAGGCTGCGCAGAATGTGATTGTCTTTCCTAGTGTTATAATGAAGCATTTTGTACTGCTGCTTGAATTTGATCACCCATAGACCATTTCATATCATGCAGCTCTTCTTTTAAGGATTCGATTTCTGGGTCCCTTGATTGCTTAATCTTACCAAAAACCTTCTGAAAACTAACACCCGGCTGATATCCTCTAACACGGCTGGGGTGTTCTTCCTTTCACAATGTAGTGGCTAGGATATCCATCCTACCCTCAAGGATAAAAGAGCCATGTTCCTCTTTCTCCTGATGTTCATCCTGAAATGAAAAATAAAAATGTTATATTAGTGTTTATAAATTATAATATAGAAAAATTGTTAATAAATAAATAATATTTACTTACAATTCTATAAGCCACTTGATGGGCTTCCCCTGTAAGATATTGTTCATTTTATTTATTCTTGATCGTTTTCATTTCTCATGTAGAGTGGGAGGAGATGGAAGACCATACTGGACCTCTTCTGAAACACTACTTGATCGAGCTCTTAAAACTTCAAATTTTTCTTCAATCATTTTCTGCTCCAAATATGAGTACCCTCCAGGTGATAAAGTATGAGGGTATACGTTTTGAAATTGAATCTCATGATGAGATCTCCTGGAGGCCTGTTACATAAAAATAAATTACTAAGTAATATAGAAAATATAGCATAAATTTTAAAATATAAATCAATTACAATACATAAAATTTCTCTTCCTAACGACTGACAGCAAATCTCTTCCATGTTTCTTCATCTATATATGGATACATAAGACATGGGCCTTCAAAAATTTTCTTTCCAAAAACATAATCTTTTGTCAGTTTGGTTTTAAAATCTCTCCATCGAACCGCCGCTAAAGAGAGATGTATTTTCCTAATTTCTTTGGTTTCCTCAAAATTTAATGCCATTTGTAATTGAATATATTAAATAAGTCATTTAAACTATACAATATTAAAAAAATGAGATAAAATAAATAAATAAAGTTATTTTACCGTCATGGCCACCCAAAGCTGTTGCTTCGACGTCCTGTCCACTGACTTCCAATCAGGATATAAAATATTAATCCTTCAACGGCTCTACATTGCTATATAACTGACAAACTGAACTACATTTGGGCCAACATCATTATTATTATCATCAAAACGGATGTTTACTTTGTTATCATCACGAGCAAGTGATAGTTTTGGTAAATGTGTAATACCACATTTACCAGCTTGAGAACTTGATTTTTGAGTAGTAACTAGAGAAGTCCCTTCCGCCGAGGACGCATCATTAGTCCTGCAATGTTTTTTTTAATTAACTATTTTATTTCATTAAATAAGTATATTTTTGAATATTTAATAATATTTCAAAATAGATATACCTCGGTAACTGCTCCTCTCTATCTATATCTGACAATGCTACTAGAAAGTGTAATTAAATTTTGTGTACCTGCATATCATTAGAAAACTGAATAATTAGAAACAAGGAAGACAAAAATAAATATGTAAAAATAGAGTCATGCATTTGTAAGTTTTAAAAATAGACCCAAAATATAAATATTTACTATAAACATTAGGAGACTAATTTAGTTTTTTTCCACATGCCTTCATCATGATCGGTACGTAATTTATGGACTATGTCTGTCTTATATTCATTGTAATCATCTGGAAATTTTGTAATAGATGAATAAGGTTCATGTAAATCACTAGAATCATCAGAATCATCCTCATAACCCAAATGATATCTTTTCCCTTGCGAAAAACTGGTCATTGATCATTCGACGGATCAATGACATAAAATACTTGTTTTTCATGTGTCGCAATGATAAATGGTTCCTCATTGTGATTAAATCTTTTCAAATCAACCAGTTTAAACCCATATTCATCATGTTTCATGCCACTATTACTATCAACCCAATTACACTTAAAAAAAGTGACTCGAAATTTAATATAATCAATTTCCCATATGTCTTCAATAACTCCAAAATATGAAGTTGATGTAGAAATTGGGTTTTTATCTTTGGAACTCAAAAAATGCACTGCTTCAGCGAATACCATCGCACCACTATTCTGAACGGTACTCTTGTCATCCAGGTTTTTTGTGTAAAATGTGTATCCATTGATATCAAAACCAGACCAAGTGATCACATTAAGAGATGGTCCCCCTGCCAACCACTTTAATATTTCTGATACAGATATATCTGGGGTGACTTTCTCTTTAATCCATGAAACAAATTTTTTCATATTCTCAATCATCAACCACTTTTCATTTATTTTCTGATATAGTAACTTTAATTTAGCAATATGTGAGGATATATATGGTTTAACCTCATCTGTGTTGTTCAAAATGTATAAATGTGCTTGCATAACGTCATCACGTGGAATGAACATTACCTTTAAGCCTCGAACCCCTCTAACTTCTCTATCAACTGTCATATGTCGAGATACAGGGAGACTAATATGCTCCACCACATTCAAATAATCAGTATAAAACTCAATCACCTCTTTTGATACATATTTCTTAACAATAGAGGCCTCTAGTCGATAAGTATTTTTAACATATCCTTTCAAAATATTCATATATCTTTCAAAAGGATACATCTATATTAAATAAAAGTCCCACATATTCATATCTCATGCACCAAATGAATCAATAGATGAACCATTATATCAAAAACTGTGGGTGGGAAATACATTTCTAGTTGAAAAAGAATAATATTTGCTTCATTCTCCAACACATTTTACATATTTGGATCAACGACCTTGCTACAAATGGATTTAATGTAATTACATAACCTGATTATTGTCTTTCTGATAGCTTTCGGAAATATACCATGCACTGATACTGGTAGAATTTGTTGCATCAACACATGGCAATCATGCGATTTCATACCTATTAATTTACAATCCTTCAATGACAAAAAATTATTAAAATTTGATGAAAAACCACTGGGTACTTTAATACCATGAAGACACTGAAAAAAATTCATCTTTTCAATCTTGCTTAATGTGTGACAAGCCGCAGGTAAATATGTTCTGTTTCCTTTCATAGCGGGAGCTAACTCCAAACGTATTCTCATTAATATCAAGTCCAATCTAGCATGTCATCCATATTTTGTCTTTCCTTTTATGTCTAACAAAGTTCCAATCATACTATCATATATGTTTTTCTCAACATGTATAACATCAATATTATGTTTTATCTCTAAAAATCTCCAACAAGATAGATTGAAAAAAATATACTGCTTCTTCCAGATATGTTTTTGTAGACCAGAACTTTTTCACTTTCCAAATGTCGAATCAATATCTTTTACTCTGTCATAATATTCTTCATATGAAAATGGTTGAGGGTGGAGGTTGTATTCTTGTAAACCTTAAATGCTTTTATCAATCTACGATAAAGATGATCAATTCGGAAAAATCTTCGATGTCCCAATTACACTGTCTTTATTCCATTCTACAATTGATAATATGATGTTTGTTCTTCACAAATTAGACATGATTTATGCCCCTTAACACTATATCCAGATAAGTTTCCATATGCAGGAAAGTCATTTATAGTGAACAATATCATAACACGCAAAAGAAAATACTCTTTCTTGTATGCATCGAAAAATTTAACACCTTCCTCCCATAGTAGTTTCAAATCGTCAATCAATGGTGTAAGATACACATCAATATCATTTCCCAGTTGTTTTGGTCTAGAAATCATCAAGATCATCATAACATATTTTTTCTTCATACATATATGTGGGGGAAAGTTGTAAAGTACCAGCAAAACAGGCCATGAACTATGTTGGCTACTGAGGCTCCAATATGGATTCATTCCATCAGTACACAATCCCATTATGAGATTTCTAATTTCACTTCCAAAATCATGAAATTTTTTATCAAACTTCTTCAACTGTGGTGAATCAGCAGGGTGACGTAAGTTACCATCAGAGATGCTCTCATCTGAATGCCATCTTAACCTTTTTTCATCAATTTAATTTGCCAATAGATGCTTCAAATGAGGAATTATTGGAAGGTACTAAATTGCTTTAGCTGGAGTTTTGATTCTGGTACCTAAAAATAAATCAGAATTGAAATAACCGAATTATATGCAAAAAATATTTGCTGATATCATTGGAAAGTAAAAAATTTATTTTTCATAACGTTACATGACATCACCTGAGAATGAATCTGAGTTGACTTTCTCATCCATAATATAGCGTGATGTCCCACATGTAGGACAACTTGATAAATGTTCATTTTCTTTCCTATACAGTACACAATCATTGGGGAAAGCATGTATATTTTTATACCCCAATCCCATTGGGCGTAATATTTTCTTCACATCACAATTGGAATCTGGAAGCCCATTGCCTTCTGGAAGTAGCCCTTTTAAACGCTCAAGTAAACTGGAGAAACTTTTATCACTCCACCCATTTTTTTCTTTTAAGTTAACTAATCTCAAAACTACTGATAACACTATATATTTACTGCAACCGAGGAATAATGGGTTCTCAGAATCTCCATACAATCGTTCAACAGTTGGTGTTTTTTCGATGGTTTCAACACCCAAATAATGAATTAATTCTTCAATATGATCCCTTGCCTCATTATGAATATCATCATCAACATTGGATGTTAAATTTTCAGTTCTTTCACCATGTAAAATCCAATGTGTATAATTAAGGCTAAAACCATAACAAATGAGTTGATCCTTGATTTATCTAGAGTTTAACATTCTCATATTTACAAACTTCACACATGGACAGAAAATGAAATCCATATTTTGAATATGTCGTTTAGAAAATTCCAAAAAAAGTTCTGCTTCTTTTTCATATTCACTAGTAGTTCTTCGTAAATAAATCTAATTACGATCCATTAATACCTGATATCACAATATAATTGATGAATATATTAAAACATATAAACATTTAAATATATATCTAATAAATTGTAAAAAAAAATATTTAATAAAAACTATTGATAATCAGATAAAAGATATCAGATATGAAACACGATTACAAATAGGGTAAACAATTTGTTTTCATATTATATACAACATTGTTATATTGATATTATAATTTAATTATAATATCATTCTTTTAAAATTTATTAGTACATTTTACACAGTTGCAATATTTCGATGTTGCATGTCTCAAAAATAATGAAGAGTACATTAATTTAAAGGATGCAATAAGTGAAATGTCGGAGTACATGGAAATATGTATAAATTATTGACGATTTTGTGGTATGATCGATACCTATGTACTAAAAAATACATGTATTGAGATTAATATGACGGTGAATATAGTAGCAGTTCTAGATAGAATGATAATACAAACCAAAAATAATTATAATACAAACCAAAAATAAACTAATAAAATCTATACCAACAATGATAATACAAACAAACACAGTAAAATGATAAACTACCACTATAAAATCTATACCAACAATGATAATACAAACAAACACAAATAATGAAAATCATGCAAAAATAGGGAGATGAAATCTATACCATAAATGATAATACAAACCAACAATGATAATATAAACAAACACTATATTGTTTGAATAAGCACAATAAAATCTATACCAACAATGATAAGACAAAAAATAATGAAAATCTCACAAAAATGATAATACAAACCAATGATAATACAAACAAACAATGATAATACAAACAAATCTATACCAATAATGATAATACAAACAAAAAATAATGATAATCTACAACTAATACCGAACCAATAATAAAAATCGTGCAAAATAGGGTTCATAATGAAGAAATAAACAATGGGAGATTAAAAAAGAGATAAATAGGAAGAACGCATACCCGAAATTGTGCAAACGGCACAAAAACTTCAACAATGGCCGTCCAAGATCACAAATCACGTTTGAAGGTCGTCGGGAGTCCAAAGCGACGCAACAGAACTCGTTTTGATGATAAAAAAATGTGGGTGTCAGTCCCTGAATAATTTTAAAAGACTTTTTGCAATGGTTTTAGAGAAAACCGACCCGGGAAATTTAAAAAAAACATTTCAGTGTCGGTTTTTCAAATAACTGACGCCGAAAATAAATCTTATGGTGTAGGTTTTCAAAAACACCGACAGAAGTTGTTTTTTTTATTTTCGGAGTCGGTTTTTCTGAAAACCGACGCCGAAATGTTTTTTTAAAATTATTTTCCACGTCGGTTTTACTAAAAACTGACGCCGAATTTTTTTTTCAATTAGTTTCGGCGTCGGTTTCCCTCAAAACCGACCCAATAAATTTGTTTATTATTATTATCGGCGTCGGTTTTCTTCAAAACCGATGCTGAAACATTTTGTAAAAAAATTTCAGCGTCGGTTTCTTGAAAACCGACGCGAAATATCATCGGATACTTGTTTTTGGAGTTGGTTTTTTGTAAAACCGACGCTAAAAATTTCCCGCACATACTATTCATGTCGGTTTTTAAAAAACCGACGTTATTACGATGACGTCAAAAACCGTATTTCCACTATTGTGGTCTTCACTAGATTCTCTTCATAGGAGATGTTATTCTCTAATGGTACCACCAAAGGATTGTGTACTTAAGATGAGTTATGCTATTACTTCCTCAAGCATGATACTTGGAATAGGTCATGTACTTGAGAAAGGTTCAGTGGAAGTGCTAGTCGATATGCCACAACTCCAATGTGATCGAGGATCTCAAAAGGGCCGTTGGACCATGGGATAAGCTTTCCCAACATACCAAATCTCATAACTCTCTTCCACGGTGATATGTGAAGGAATAGTGTGACTCCAACATCAAACTCTAGGTCTCATCAATGATTATTAGCATAGTTCTTTTTTCGTCTCTGAGTATCATTAATGTGCTGCTGGATGATATTAAAATTTTCAACCATTTTTTGACCATATTTGGACCTAGGAGCTTCCTCTCCCCATCTTCCTCACAAAATGATGGTGTTCTACACCTCTTCACATACAGGTCCTTATAAGGGAACATTTGGATGCTTGAGTGGAAAATGTTATTTTAAGAGAACTCAATCAGAGGATGATGTGGATCCCATCATACATTGATGTTTATTTAGAACGCTCTCAACATGTTCTCATGTGTTTGAATAGTATGCTCAAATTGGCCATCAATTTGAGGATGATCAGCCACATTAATGTACACCTCAGTATCTAGAGAATTTTGAACACTCTTCCAAAACATAAGGGTGAATCATGGATCCAAAACAGATATAATAGAAAGTGGTACTCCATATAGCCTTACATCATCTCTGATGTATATCCATGCCAGTTGATCCAATGAGAAATCATCCCGAATAGAAACGAAGTGTGTAGACTTTGTAAGACAATCCACAAAAACCCAAATTGCATTGTTTCTATTGGATGTCTTCATAAGTCTTCTGAGAATGTCCATGGTGATGTTCATCCATTTCCATGATGGTATGGTTAATGATTGCATAATCCCCTTAAGATTTCTTCCTCTCATCCTTAACTTTCTAACACACCAGGAACATTGATTTATACTCAGCGATCTTCATCTTCATGTTATCCCACCAAAATTTCTCTCAGTGATCTCTATACGTCTTTTTTTCCAGGCTGAATGGAAAAATTCAAACTACTAGCACATCCAAAAGTTCTTTCTTCACCTCCAGACTTGATGGATCACATGGTATTTTCCCAAATCTCACAATTCATTCTTCATTGACATTTAAATGTGAGGATTTCCCTTTTTATATAGTTTCCACCTTTTTCTAAATTCCCACATCATCCTTTTGAGCATAAATTAGGCCTTCCAAAAGATACGGTTGATAAATCATTAGGGAAAGGATTGATTATGTTCCCTTCTTTATGATTCCCATTTCAAACTTCATAAAATTTAAGATGATTTAATCCATTTCAATTATCATAAATAATATAATTTCTTGTTCCTTTTTACATAGAAAATATTCCACCTCGTTTTCATTCTCATGGTGGTAATGTATTGAGCAGTCATAGTCTTTGATGATCTAAAACCATCTTCATTGGTGCATATTCAACTCTTTCTATTTGAATATATACTTTAGGATTTTGTGGTCCGTGTATTTTTCACACTTCTCCCCAAAGAGGTAACGCCACCAAAATTTTAAAGTGAAGATCACAAATCCATCTCCAAATCATGTGTCAGATAGTTTTTCCCACGAACAATCAAATGACATGAACCATAGGTAATGAATCTGTCATTTCCCATAAACACCTATCCCTATCCTTTATTTGAGTCATCACTGAATATCACGAATAGATTTCCACTTGTGGGTAGTGTGAGTATGGGTGCAATGATAGGCCTTATTTTCAACTCCATGAAGCACTCTTTACATTCATCAATCCAAGAAAATATTACATCTTTTTGAGTTAGTAAGAGGGTTGGAAAATCGTGAGAATGATCTCACAAATCGGCAATAATATCCAACTAACTATAAGAATCTATGGATATCTGATACATATTTGGCATCGACCATTGCTAAATTTCAGCTATCTTAGAGGGATCCAATGATATCCCATTACTTGTGATGATATGACCCAATAATGAGATTTCCATCAAATAATAAACTCACAGATGATGTCCTTTTCATAGAGCATATCCTTTCGCAAGGTCACTTGTATAGTTCTTGGATGATCCTCATGCTCCTCCATGGTTTTGGAGAATATTAGAATATAATCCATAAATAATACCAATAATTTTTCAAGGTAATCTCTAAATACACTATTGATCTAGTCCATGATATTTGTTGGAGAATTACTGAGTATGAAAGACATTATTATGAATTCATAGTGCTTACATATTGTATGAAAAACACTCTTGGGGATATCCTCCTTCTTCACCCATACATAGTAATATCCCCACCTTGCCATGGTATTGTTCTCCATGTAGCAGTTCTGACAAGTCATCAATTTGTGGTAGAGGATTCTTGTTCTATATTGTGATTTTGTTGTGCTTAGTATAATCAATGCAATGGCGCATTGACCCATCAATATTCTTGATGAAGAGGACTAGTGCACCCCATGGTGAAGATCATGAGAATATAATCCCTTTATTTAGATTCTCCTATAGTTGTTTCTTCAGATCCTCAATATCCACAACATCCATTCTATATGGAGTCTTGGATACTGGCAATGCCCCAGGTATATGGTCAATTGATAATTGATCATATATTGTAGGAGGAAATCTAGAAAATTCATCAACAAACACTTCAAAAACATCCCTCACAATAGGAATGTCGTCATGGATGGTTTCTTCTTTAGTATCAATCATCTAGCCAAATACACATGGTCCTAGGGAACTAATATCCACACTTGGGATGATGGTGATAACGACGGGTCATATTCTTCCTTCCACTTTTATAGAATTAGGGGTTAATTATTCATATGGAGAGTGATTTCCCTCTCATGGAAATTTATGTTGGATCTATATAGGGATATCAAATCCATGCTAGGAATTGAATAATCTTCTAAAAGAGGGAGTATGACAAGGTCTTCCAGGAAGTTCATAAAAAAATTGTGATAGAGGAGGAGTAATATTCATAGGATTTAATGATTGCCCCATTCTCCATACTCACAGACAACTTTACTTCCATGATTTTTGGTGGTGTTGATATTCTTATAATATACTTTTGTGATATAAAATAATGTGTAGAACTATAATAAAAAATACGTTTATTATTATTGAATTAAAAACAAGAGTACATGTCACTAATTCCTTGTCAGGGTTCACATCAATGGTAGTGATGGAAGAATCTCGACCTTACTACCTTGGATGTTGGCGGTTCCCTCTGAAAAACCTTGTCACATGGAATAGATTTTAAAGGGTCCATGGTTCTTTGCAGTTGAAGCAATGAACAACATGTTAATGGTTGAATAGATCATTCTTCTTCTCTGTTATAGCTGATGGTTTTTGTTGTCGACAGTTAATGAATAGGTTCTCTTCTCTTCCACACCTAATGCATTTCCTCGTCCACTTCAGGAAATTAACATGGTGCTTATTTCCATACATTTGGAAAGTGGGGTGCTGGATTTTTGTAGAACTGTTGGATTTATCCATCGAACTGCCAGAATTTAATTCCACCATACCCTTTTTATCCCCATGATACCCTAGAGATTCGTCGATCTCCATTTTTAATTTCAGAACACATCAAACAATCTCATCATTATTATTGAAGTCACGAATCACCATATATTTCCTGAAGCTTTGTTTCTGACCACTAAAGAAGCATCCAAACTTGAATTTGGGGGTAACGACAGAGAAAGAGAAATATCTTAAAATCCTTTTGATGTTTTCCTCATATTCTTCAGTGGATTCATCAGATTTGTTTCTTGTGGGAATTGAACACCATTTCTATATTATGTCTGAGGGTGTGAGGAAAATATTTTTTGAAAAACATTTTTCATAAATGATTCCATTCCAACGCCTCAATATCATACTTAGGCTATATATTTTTGATTAATGTCCACCATTTATTGACTTCAACATCCATATGATAAGTAGCTATAATAACATTCCCTAGTTAGAAACATTGATGAATGGAGAAGACATTTTCAATGGAGTTGATCCATTGTTTGAAAATTGAGGGATCAGATGATCTATTAAAAGTAGGAGGCCTTTTCCTCATGAAGATCTAGATTGTTACTTTTTGTTTCCTATGGGGGGGTGAACGTTCTTCTAGACCATTTTTTCTATTTAATATTTGAGTTTATTTAGAGGGTATCATAACAATGTTCGTGATTCATTCTCACATTGGATTGGTCATCTCAATAGAACAATCATCACATTGATCTTCACATCAGTTGTTAGCCTGAGTCTTTTCATTACAGGCCATTGGTTGGAATAGAAGGAATGTTATTGGTAACACATAAAGGGTAATCTAAGGACAATAACAGATGACTTATAATTAACATTTATTTCTTTATCTTATGAATCTATATGATTTAATTTATGTAATCCATGATCTACTTCCCAACATTTATTATGAGTATCATTTTTTCATTCCCTTAATAATGGCTCATAATAAGCATGTGAATTTACCTAAGAATATCCCCCAAGAGTGTCATAAAAAAGAGTTTAATAAGGCCTATTTTCTTGTACCAGGATACCACAGGTCAAGTTCAAAACACCTTGTCGGAGTTTTCACTCCTAGGTACATCTATGACAGAGCTGCCTCTACCTACTCATAGCCATACACAGATGTATTTTCTTGGTAAGACACTTACTCAATACTCACCAAAACATAGGGATGTTTTAATTATACATAGTATAATCCCAAAGGCTTTAACTAGGGTTTTCTAATTCTAATCCCAAAAATAACAAAACATATTCTCTGATAACAACTATACCAACGCATCACTTTATTACACAATTAAACATGATTTGTTACATAAAATCATCACATGATAAAATATATAGAAGATCAAGAGGTCTAGTGTCTTTTGGGATTAGTATCATTATAAAATTATTTAAAACATGGAACAAAAAAACTTTATTTATAATATCCTTTAAATAACCACTATAGTCCATTATACTTAGCATTGCATGGAATAACCTGAGGACATGTTTAATAAAAATGTGATATAAAAATCCAAGTAAGGGAGTAAAAAATGAATAACATTAAGAATATAATAAAAGTTAAGAAGAAGACATATCAATGGAGCTTAAAAGAAACACAGACATAAAGGCATGACATAGCTTGATTTTTATAACAAGGAAATGTGGCGACAACACTCTATTGTGGGACCTCGGGACACCCTGAGAGGGGAGGGGTGAATCAGGGTGTCAACATTTTCTTCTTAATGTTGTGGATCTTGTTCCCACATTGGTAGGAACTACATAAACTTGTATGATGGATATGATCAGCAATGAAAGATTCATTTGCAAATAGATAACACAATAATTTTACTTGGTTCACCACTAAGGGCTACGTCCACGGAGCATACACCAACAAGTTGCAGGTCATACAAAATTCCACTAATCTTCCCTAGTTGTGGATTACAATGGTTCGTGAAGAGTCACTCTATCCCAGGATCACTGCCTTTACAAAGGTTCAGAGATAAATCACTGCTTCCCTCGGGTCACTCCCATTGACTCCCCCTGGCTCACATCCCTTGGTTAAGTCACACTCAGTTTACAGACATGAAGGCCTCTTCAATAGATTTTCATTGAAGTCTATGTCTCTTCTTATCATGAGACTCTGCTTGCATCCAAGTCCTGAGATGATGATCTTTTGTATTCAACCTTATACTTTAGTGCAATAATTGAATTCACTATATCTTCTTCTTCTCTTCCTTTGATTCTCAATACTAACAGCTGAGTGTATTGATATATTCCCCTCTCTCTGTGAAGATCTGAGTTTAGTCGCACGAACTGTTCTTCATCTCTTCACAAAGCACAGTGAGGATGTTTAAACACCAGTCATGTGTGTGCGGTACCACTTCTCTTCATAAAACCAAACGGTTTACTGTTCATCCATCTTCGCAAAGTAGATTTGAGAGTGCTAAGCACATGTCAAAGGCCAGTGGGACCCCCAAATTTTGGCGCACCCTTCCCGTTGCCTTGAATGTAAAATTTAAACCTTGAATGAAAAAATAAATTTTGGTGAGTAAAGGGCTTTTTTGCGCAACTGTTTTTTTTCGTGTAAATCTTCCCATTTTCACGCAACACCTTTTTTCTCCGCGCAACCCTTCTTCATTTCGCGCACCACTCTGTACCTGAATTTTTCTGTGTGCCAGAACTCGGGACCATTCTATGTGTCATGCCGCCCTTAATGAGATGGGTTCACCTCATATTTATAGGAATTTTTTATCCTGCAAGTAAAACCCTTTCTTGAGCGTAAAACTATGTCTCAGTTCTTTGAATTACGCGAACCTTCCTTTTCTTCTCGCACACTACCTTGGTTTTTCGGGAATCCCCTGAAATTTCTATTTTTCATCCTTCTAAACATGAATCATCTCTTGCGTGTAAAACATCAAACCTACATTTTGCACACAACCAATTTTTCGCGCAGACATTTGATTTTTCGCGCACATGACACGAACATCTCATATTTTCCACACGCCTCTTGCCTTTGATGATTTTTAGTGTTTCTGATTAGATACACCTCTTGCTTGAAAAACCTTGCTTCTCTATTTCGCGTATCATGCTATTTTTCACGCATTCCACATTTTTTCTCGAAAACCCTCTGTTCTTCACGCAAACCTGTTGTTTTCTGCGCAGCCCTTGATTTTTCCCGCATGCCTCCCGATATATTTCACACATCTTCCTCATCGCATGCACTTCCTTTTTCCAACAACATTTGTCTTCATTTTCTGATTTTGAGGCCAAAAAATTTGTAAAACACTGGGAGATAGCACCACCTTTAATATATGCTTCAGTCGTAATCTTCATGCTTCTTTTCTGTGATTTAGCTTCTTCAACAAATCTTCATCTATCATCACAAGATTCACTATCATGATTTATATCCTTTGATAGATCAACTCTAGCATCATTATATTTTATGACAATGTGATGTGCATGGCAATCACAAAATTCCAATCTCTGCACGACCATCTTAGAATTTCAATCACTTTCACATTGTCTTCTTCATCAACCGCCATGATCTACTTCATACAAAGCATATTATTCAATTCTCCAAGAAGTATCCTTCATGGTTCTCATGAAATCATGAGTAATTGCATGGTTTTAATCCAAAACCCCATTCTTCTTTAATCCTCATCAGATGGATTACACGTCACATTCATCATTGTTGTAAACAATGTATCACCTTTGACACATGTTCTTTGACCTTATGATCAGTACAACAATCGTCTGAATTACCATTCCCCCACTTCATCGGAGTACATCTTGGCCTCCTTCATTTTGACCTTTATGGACAACTATTGACATCAAATAAAACCTTATACACAAAGTGCTTCCAAAAATCTCCCCCATTTTATTTTGTTGTGAATACCTTATACATCTTCTAAAATCAATTCGTCAATGTCAAGATGAGAATCTTCTCTTCCATTAACCTTTTCTTTTCAAACATTAATTTCACATTCTCTCCCCCTTATTGAAAAGATATACAAAGAGCATGGTAGGAAGGGTATCAATCCATACTTATGAAATGTTTCATCAACCATTTCACTCTAAGTCTACTTGAGAAATGCTCGATGTAGAAAACAAGAGGATTTGATTAAGTCAACAACGTTGTACATTATTCACAGATCATGATACCAACATGGGATGGGAACTCATGTATATTGTCTTCAAGGGTTTGCCACTTTTATTTCAGGTAAAATAAAATCAAATGTGATAGGGAATAATCAACCAGGAACTTCTACACTCACATCAGCAAATAGATCAAAATCATTCAAGTGCAATCAGTAGGATAAGTGACCTTGGGGCATATCCAGTCTTCTTATGTCACTGATCAATTTAGTTACTCCCCCTTTGTAGAATAATATTTTATCTGAGTAACAATGGGATAGAGATTGATAAATAGAAAACCTTCTCCATTGACATGTTCTTCAAGAAATTCACAGAGTAACTACACTTGAGTCCAGCTGGAGTTCATATTGATTGAAATAGTGATATTGGATGCTTCTTCATTTTCCTCCCCCTCTAGGGAAACACTCCTCATCATATTCATCAAGATTTATCCTTCATCATCAAAATTTTTGAATATCAATTGAAGAATATACTAAGTATGGAGACTTATTTAGCTTGGCTATCATGAGTTGACAGCATTCACTACTTATCAGGTTCTCTCCCTGAGAGCATGATTAACCTTAAATTCCCTACATTATTAACACAAATACAATACACAAATGAATAAGTGAATAAGTTGGTTCCTCCTTGCTTCATCAGCATGTTCTATATGGTTGAGGTTCTTTTCTCAACCAAGTTCCTCTGTTCACTCCAGTCTTCATGCCTACACATTAGAACATCTGTTCTGACATCTGTTGATGTGGCCTGGCTTTCTTCACATTTTCTTCTACTTTTTGTGAGGAAGTGTTCTGCTTAACATCCATCATGAAGGATAAATTCTTACTCCTCTTAAGGACTGCTTCTTTCTCTGGTATTAAGGTTCGGAAACCTTTTTCAATGTGACCAGATTTCTTGAATCTCTCACACAGAACTTATTTGACATGTGTGTTTCTCTTCGTTTTCAATCTCTCATGCACTGCGTGTTCATCATGTAAAAGTTTTTCCTTTCCTTTGTCACCATCCATGGCCTTTTCATCTTCATGTTTCCTCGTTCTATTAAAATCATCGGGCCCGATGACAAATATGTCATTTGGAACTCTTGCAACTGGTTTGGGACTTCCACATGAAATTATCTGAGTTTCATCCCACTTAGTATTTATCTTGGATGAATGAGCCTTCAATTTCATGGATCTAAAATCCTGGGTCTTCTCAGCTTCCCTACATGAGATCTTATTGGGGAAATGATTGTTCGCACTATTCTTCTGATTTCTTCCCAAGGAAAATTCTTCCTTCTTATCCGTCTTGTGTGGTCTTCTATTCTTATCAGCTCTAGATATCTGTTGACATATGAATTCATCATTCTTGTGACCACTTCCGTTGTATACATCACAGATGTTATCAACCATTCAAAATCTGTTTTCTGTAAACATATACTTCTGGACATGCAGATGTTGCTTCTTCTTCTCTGTATTTCTTCCTTTTGACACAGGATTTATTGGTGCTTTTCCATTAAAGGGATTGTACCAACAATTCAGCACACAATGCCCAAATTTGTTGCAGCACCAACATCGACCCATAAATCTTTTCGTCTTTGTATCTTTTGTATGAGGTTTTTGGGCCTTATTCTTAAATTTTTGTGCTCTATTTGAGGAACCAACTTCCTTATTTTTTATTCCCATCCACCCTAGCCATGGTGGTAGGTTTCTTCTTCTCACCTTTCCTCATCCATACTTGTTTTGAACTTTTCTTCCAACCTGCACTAATTGTAGGAACATATTTAAAAACATGAGTACAAGATGGTTTGGATGGTACCTTCACTTTATCAGTTTCTTGTGATCGATCAATGAGTGAAGTCATGATCTTCTTATCACATGGTGGAAGTCTTTTGACAATAGAATCCTACAGTGATCAATGAGTACCAGTAGTAACTGATTCTTGATGTTGATAGTCAAGATTTGTCATAATCTTCTTGTCACATATTGGAGGTATTTCATCTTTAGATTCATCCCACATACATTGAGTATATGAATCACTCATTTCATTATTTTGTGAAGTCTCAATATGTTTATTCTCAATCATGGTCAACTGGGCTTCCAATTTTTGACCCTCAATATTGAGGATGATCTTCTGATCTTCAATCATGATCATCTTCCCTTCACAAGTCTTCTTCAATATTTTAAACACATCTTCATGCATTTTAATTTTATTTGTAACAAATAGTCAAGTTCCATGAATTTCCTGGAAGTATATTCCAAAACAATCTATTGACTTCATTGCTCTTCTTCAGATCAGCTTCAAGTGGATGGATCTTCTCTTTTAGAGACTTACTGACTTCATCTTTTTCTTAAAATACTTTAACCTATTTGGTGAGCTTCATACATTCCATAAATTTTCTTTCCAACCCCTTTACCATATTGTCAAATTACCTTTCTAATCGAGTGATCTCGACCTACATTGATTGGAATAGGCTACAAATAATAGCAACTCTTTTTTCAGGAATATCATGTAGATATGTTTTGAGTTTTTCCTGAATGCTTGAATAAGGGATGTCATCCTTTCCTCTGGAAGAATTCTGAGCCACCTTCTTGATACTTTCGAATCCTGATATTTCATCATTATTGGAATGGCATGGAGAACAAGACACTGCATATTCTATGGATGTGAGGGACTTATTTAGCTGCTTCTTCTCTTTCTTTTTCCTGTTTGTCATGGACTTGCTGGATGTAGACCTCTTCTCAGAAATGACTGAATCTTCATCAAGTCTTCTATTCACTATTAAATTTAGGAAAGAATCTCAAATCCTCTTCTGAATAGAATTACTGCATAATATCCAACATACGTGAACCTCCCTCTGATACCACTTGTGGGACCCCGGGACACCCTGAGAGGAGAGGGGTGAATCAGGGTGTCATCTTTTTCTTCATAAAGTTGTGGATCTTGTTCCCACATTTGTAGGAACTACTTAAACCTGTATGATGGATATGATTAGAAATGAAACATTCATATGCAAAGAGATAACACAACAATTTTACTTGGTTCACCACTAAGGGCTACATCCAAGGAGCATACACCGACAAGTTTCCAGTTGTACCAAATTCCACTAATCATCACTAGTTTTAGATTACAATGGTTCGGGAACAGTAACTCCATCCCTGGCTCACTGCCTTTACAAAGTTTTAGGGATAGATCACTACTTCCCTCGGGTCACTCCCATTGACCCCCTGGCTCACTGCCCTTGGTGAAGTCACATTCAGTTTATAGACGTGAAGGTCACATCAATAGATTTTCATTGAAGGCTTTGTCTCTTCTTAGAATGATACACTGCTTGCATCCAAGTCCTGAGTTGATGTTATTTTGTATTCAACCTTCTACTTTAGTGCAATAACTGAATGCACTATATCTTCTTCTTCTTTTCCTTTTATTCTCAATACTAACACTTGAGTGTATTGATATATTCCCCTCTCTGTGTGCAGATCAGAGTTTTGTTGCATGAACTGTTCTTCTTCTCTTCGCAAAGCACAATGAGGATGACTAAACACCAGTCATGTGTGTGCGGTACCACTTCTCTTCATAAAAACAAATGGTTGAATGTTCTTCTGTCTTCGCAAAGAATCTTTGAGAGTGCTAAGAATCTGTCAAAGGGCTGCGGGACCCCCAAATTTTCACGGACCTTGCCTGGTTTCTTACGCATAAAATTTAGACCTTGAGCATAAAAATAACTTTTTGTGCGTAAAAGGCTTTTCGCACAACTCTTCTTTTTCCTGCAAATATTCCCTTTTTTGCACAAAACCTTTTTTTCCACACGACCCTCCTTTTTTTTGCGCACCACTCTATACCTCAATTTTTTTGCACGCCAGAGCTTAGGATCTTTCTAAGTGTCTAGCCGCCCTGAATGAGTGGGGTTCACCTCATATTTATAGGCGTTTTTTATCCTGTGCGTAAAACCATTTCCTGCGCGTAAAACTGTATCTCAGTTCTTTGAATTACACGAACCTTCATTTTATTCTCGTGCACTGCCTTGGTTTTTTGAGCATCCCATGACATTTCCATTTTTCATCCTTCTAAACATGAATCCGCTCTTGCGTGAAAAACATCAAACCTACATTTTGCACACAACCATTTTTTCGTGCAGACATTTGATTTTTCGTGCACATGACACGAACATCTCAGATTTTTCGCGCGCCTCTTTCCTTCTCTAATTTTTAGTGTTTCTGATCCGAGACACCTCTTGTGCGAAAAGCCTTGCTCCGCTATTTTGCGCACCGCACAGGTTTTTGCGCACACTGCTGTTTTGCGCGAAAACCCGCTATTCTTCACGCAAACCCGTTGTTTTTTGCGTAGCCCTTGATTTTTTATGCATGCGTCCAGATATTTTTCACACGGCTTCCTCTTTGCATGCACTTACTTTTTCCAACAACATGTGTCTTCATTTTCCAATTTTGAGGCCCAAAAATTTGGCAAACACTGGGAGACAACGTCACCTTTAATATAGGCTTCATTCTTTACATTTATGCTTCTTTTCTATGATTTATCTTCTTCAGTAACTCTTCTTATTTCATTACAAGCTTCACTATCGTGATATATATCCTTTGATAGATCAACTCTAGCTTCATTATATTTTATGACAATATGATGTGCATGGCCATCTCAGAATTCCAATCCCAGCATGACGATCTTATAATTTCAATCACTTTCACATTGTCTTCTTTATCAACCGTCATGATCTACTTCATTCAAAGCATATGATTCAATTCACAAAGAAGTATCATGCATGGGTCTCATGAAATCATGAGTAATTGCATGGTTTTCATCCAAAACCACATTCTTCTTTAATCATCCTCAGACTGATTACACCTCACATTCATCATTTCTGTAAATAATGTATCACCTTTGACACATATTCTTTGACCTTATGATCAGTACAACAATCTTCTGAATTACCATTCCTACACTTCATCGGAGTACTTCTTGATCTCCTTCATTTTTATCTTTATTGACAACTATTGACAACAAATACAACCTTATACACAAAGTGGTTCCAACATCTACATGATATTATCATGATCCAGGGCTCATTGCACGTAGATCTTGAGTAAACCCTCATTTTACTTGAATTGGAGTTAGTAAACCTTTATTTAACATGATGTATCATGATACTAATATTTACTCAATTCATTGGAACACTCTCAGGATGCACCCTTCTTAATCATTTCATTTCATGTATAATTGTGCCACAAGATCATTCAACATAGATTCATTAAAAAACATTATTTATTCCATGGTAATGGAATGTGGAATTCATACATGGAACTAATCCATAAATATGTAAATTTTCTTAATGGTTAATACCCTATATATGAATTGGGCATGGTATTCACTACACATTGATTTTGGCATGGAAAATGGGAGTGTAGTTTCAACAGCATAACGGTGTGAGGTAAAACGTCATAAAAATATTGATGAGAGATAAATGGGTGTCACATAATATATAAATTAAATGGATAGTAAGGGGGTCATATAGATTATTTACCAACATAATTAATGGAATTTGGATTCATAATACAAAATAATAGCTTGAATGTATATGAGGAGTGAGAAATTACTTATAGAATTTTGGAATGGTATGGAGCGTACATGGGAGGTATTAATGAAGATAAAATGGGTCTCTAATAATTAAAACATAAAAAGGGAAGTATGGGGGAGGTTAAAAATTTTACCCCTACATTTATAATAGAAAATAAAATGGTGAAACAATATTAAGAAACATGGATAAAACAAGAAAGGAAGGAATCCCTTACTAGGAAGTGTGATCCCAATGTCTTGGGAGAGGCTTGAGAGTGGCTTCATGGGAGATTATGGTGCCATGTGAGGATTATAGATATAGGAGGGAAAAGTTTGGATGAACTCAAAAGGATTTGAGTATATAGGATTTGGGAGCTTGGGTGGGTTTATATACGAAATGAGATGGAGTTCTTTAATATTTTGGTCTGGGACACCACTCATTAAACAAATTCAAACCACAAACCAGCCCATAGGTTTTACCATGGTTTTATCTAAAGGGTAGTGGAAAAAATATATTTTATAAGGAAAATGGTCAAACTTCATAATGTATTAGGATTTTTTATGTGTGGGTGAGTCAAACTCTCAAGGAAATCAATTTAAAATGTTAAAATGTTTTTTATAATTTGGAGGGTCCACTAAGGATTTTTAAAATAATTAAAATAAACCTAAAATTATATTATTTCAATTGTAAAAAATATATTGGCCATACATAATGTTTATTGTATTTTATTACTTCACTATATGGACATTATGATGTAATAAAACACAATATAAATTTAAACAGTAGTCAATGTTTTCCCAAAAATTTGATTATCATAAAAAATTATGAAAAATTTAAAATTGGATAATTTACACCACCTGATTCCAAAAAATATTCATTTTATTGAAATAATTTTCTAAATATGTGAATCTTTACATTTAAAATAAAATTGAAATTTATCGAAAATTAATGGGTTTCGACAAAAATAGCATTAAAAACATAATAAAAATTACAATCATATTCTTAAAAATTATAGGAACATTTATATTTAATAAAAATCAAAATAGAAATAATATTTTATTAAAATATTTTTTAATTCAAAAAAAATTCTTTAATTCATCATAATAGATTTTTGAATTGAATATTATCTAAAAAGCTATTTTTTGTTTAAAAATATTTACAAAGTAACGCTAATAAAAAGAATGTATATTCACTATACAAAAATAATGTAGACAATCATTGTGATGGGGTTTTTGTAACATCATCCCTTATAACACCCATATACACCTGAAGGGTAATGTGTGCGATGGTGACAGACTCATGGGTGGATCAGATAACATCACTTGGGTGGTAATCTCTGTCAAATTCCACTTCACCCATAAGTGGTTCTACTCGATCTTAACATGTTGAAACACGGCTTGAGGTTGGTCAAGAGTGAAGCCCAATGATGTCACCTCTTTTTAGAGCTCTAAAAAATAGGATTTATTTGGGGAAAGTCTACTGGAAGAATCCATCACTTCATTTTTCCAAGTAAATTAAATTTGATAAATCCCTGTACTTATACTAATCACGTGATCACTATTTAACTAATATATTATCAATGGTGATAATTCATAATGGTATTTTGAAATCTAAAAACATAAAACTAAGGAATTGAATATGTTTTATATACCTGTAATAAGATAGTTAATTAGATTAAGAGGATTGTTCATTAATGATTGTTTGTGTCATTACAGATTACATGTGGTTAGCCACCCAGAGAGGAATCATGGGATTACATATGGTTATCGGCCTAGGGAGATGGATATTGATACTTACTCTTGTATGGAAGATCGATATAGACAAAACTAAGTGGGAGAAGGATGAGATAACAAAGGTCCCAGTGCCCGTATCTATTCGAGTCATTGGAACCAAATCATAAATAAGGACGAGGGATAATGAATCATATGGGAAAGGATAGGGGGTTACACGAAGACAGTTTCTTATCCCTGTGGATAGATGTTACTCCAACAAAGAAGATCTCATTCCATATGAGGAAGATCTCACTCCAGAAGAAATGTGCGGGTATGGAGAATTTTCAAGATGGATTTCCCCATGTGTAATGCATGGGGTGATGACACAATTTAATTTCATGTTCTGAGGATGATGAAACTTTGAAATTTAACGTCCTGTAGCTCAGACTGGGTGGGTTCACTCCGCACCCCTATAACTTATATAGCTGGCATGCTTTAACCCTTGGTTAAGGTAAGGCACTAGAAATTCCGTGGCGATGGGATGTTGTGGATTGATCCACTAAGGGGCCCACGTTAACATGGAGATTTGAAGAAGAAATAGCCATTAGCGTGCCTATGTGATGAAGCATAAGGTGAAGCAACGCCATGTAAGGAATCATCCAAGGGACCTTTAAATCACACCATACAATCTTGGAGGTCCATACAGGTGAAGAATTTGTATGACAACGATGTCACTATAATAGCGGCTTGAACATGGTGCCTTCGAAAAATAAAAACAAATTCAGGGAATAAGGAGAGAGTATTGCACGCAATGGAAGGGGTTTTCATATAATATTTTTTCAAATGATAACTTGTTCATGAAAAAAATATGGGTTACCCAAATAAATGAGGCGTGCATGTAACTGGGGAAGGTATAGACACAATAGAGGAGATTTGCACACACGAGGATGAGGTTTTCACAAAAGTAAAGTGACTTGTGTGAAACATGCCAATCAATTGCGGAATAAGTAGAGGGTCAACCCCTTGGGGTTTTGTGTGAAGGC
The DNA here is from genome assembly GCA_963277665.1 of Viscum album. Classification (NCBI taxonomy): domain Eukaryota; kingdom Viridiplantae; phylum Streptophyta; class Magnoliopsida; order Santalales; family Viscaceae; genus Viscum; species Viscum album. Next base: position 1,180,730,255 of record OY728130.1, read on the forward strand.
AGACCCCTGGGAGACCTGTTGTAGAAAATCCTATTCTGAAATGTTATATTTTTTAACAGTGAAGAGGGAATTGCATATGGGGGAGACAGTTGAAATTCTTCTGCCTGTAAGGGAGGGGGTTCCCTTTATATTTATTGGAGATCAGGGTCCTTGTGTTCGAACAGAGTGAGGAATGCACAGAAAACCTGAATAATCAATCATCCACATGTAAATTTCTACACGATGTGAAAAAAATGACATGGGCATGTAAAACTGTGCGTCGTGGGGCAGATTTATGCACAATCTTATAATTTTTTTCAAACTATTTCAGCCTCTCCCATACTAATTTTCTCAATCAAGATATTCCATCAGTTTTCCCAAAATTTCATCTAAAGGCCTTTGACAGATTTTAAGCATTTGTAGGTATGATGAATTCCCATTAATGGTGGAGGAGTGGTATTATTGTAAATAAAAAATGGTAAACAATATTGGGAGGTCTCCCTCATATAATGTGCCTCCAATAATGTACCCTATTAAATAAACCAAGATATATGGTTGATATATGGAAATCCAATTGGTATTTTACAAGTGTCTAGTTCATTCGGGAAATGGTTGATTTAATTCTAATGACTAACTAAACTCATTTTTAACCTAATCACTATAACAAATTTTTATTATTTTAACTAATATTTTCGATATAAAAATAATATTACCATAACAGAGATTAAAAATTATTCCGATTTCCAATATGGAATCAATTTATCAAAATTTTAGAAATTGGATTTTCATTATTTAATTTAATACTAATCCCACTGATAGGATAAGACAATGTGTTTTTATAGTAAAATTTTTCAAAAGTATGAAAATTTTTTATATCCAGTATCAATGTAAAATTTATTACAATGACAAAAATAAGATTTACTGATGGGTAATTTAACTAATTTGACATTAAATAATATTTAATATATAATTTATTGATATAAATAAATTATAAAAAAAATCAATTTTTAATTAAAATTAAATGTCTTTCACAGTAAATTAAAAAACCAAACTTTCCAAAATAATTGCAAAAATTACATCAAGGTAAATTTTGAAATTAATACATAAAAAAGACTATTATTTTTAATAAAAAATTATAAATGTTTCAAATTTTATTTTCAAAAAAATTGCACTAATAAAATCCTCTCAAACCTTTTATAGTAAAATAATATTGTTTTCATAAAACTATATTTATTATTATTTTTTAACCAATATTCTAGATTAATGTCAGAAAATATATAAACATGGGAGAATGTAATATTTTTAGTCATATTAATACCCTCCAATATTATAACTGGCCAATAACATCCATATTAGTAAATAATATTAATAATATATTGTTGTTCGATATAATTAAATATTGTGTGGAATTCAAGATATCGATGAAACACTTGTTTCATGTCAAATAAACTATCAAATATAGTGTTCATTTTAATTTAGAATTTTAAAAATACTAAAACATATTAATAAACATAAAAAGAACATATTATATCATTTAATGGGTTGTTACATTCTTCCCCTCGTTTTGAAATTACATATTCACCTTGTTATTCACTTGTTAAATGAGTGTATATATACTTCCCTCATCAAATTATTATGTTATAATGTTATATCCTAAAAAATATTGTTTTTAAATAGAAAAACATCCTTGGAAATTACCTTACACGGCAATTTGTGATCTCTATGTTCATTAATTTAAACTAGTTGCTCCTCATAAGATAGTTTTTATTATAACTAAATCATCTAAACTTTCTCTTCCATTTACACTACCAACTTTGTTCCCATAAACATCCTTTCTTCTACATCATCCCAAAATATTGTTTTCTTAAATTTCCATATATATAATGATAGAAATTTATTCATATTTATACTAGAATGAAAAATATTATTATAAGAAAAATCAACCAAATAAAATGTTGATCTCAACTTCCCAGGTAATAAATTGAGCAAGAATGAAGCATATCATCAATGTTTTGAATTATCCTCCCAGACTCTCGATCATATTGAGTATGAAAATATGTACTAAAATTTAACTTATTAACTAATGACTCATGATGTGTTTTACAAAAATTTAATGTGAAACATGGATCATTGTATGATATAATAGATAGAGAAACTCTATATAATCTAACAATATCCTATAATTATATTTGAGAAAAATGATATAATGAAATCATTTCATGAATATGATGGAAATTTTCAGATTTTTTAAGTATTAAAAAATGACCCATATCACATTACTACCCTGATAATTGTTATGATATCCTACCGTGAAATCAATTAATATATCTTAATAGTTGATGTATAGGGCTAAAAAAATTTGAAGAATCCCATTCAGAATAATTCATTCAAAATTATCCTGTCGTGATGTCAAACCGTTCATGGTAAACTCATACATATATCGTTCATTCCATCCCAAGGATAATACTTGTGGTGGAATCTGTACATATTACTGCTATATAGATAAATTTAAAACAATTCACTATGAGAATCAATCAATAATTATTTATTCAATTGGGATTCATAAGGAACAAATAATACTTTTGAAAATAATAAAACACGATCTTTATTTATATAATAATAAATAAAACATAACCTCATTAATAGATTTTACCTTTTCTATCAAGGTAATTTCATCCATCTTTGATTTATATATTTATCATGACATGTTTGACTTCACCAAAACCTGAAATAACATAGTGAATGTTTCAACATGCACAACGTCAACGCCCAATTTTTGTAGTCATTAACCAAAGGGTCTTGTTAGAAAAGTAGCATGGTTAAGGTCACATTATTTTTCATACCCAAAGAATCATCCTCTTATTTACGTCTCTAAGATGATATTGAATCACACAATCACTATCTTTTAAAATTTTCATCAATGTTCTCTATATCATATTAAACACCTTTAGAGTAAATATTTTCTTTAAATAGTAATGATTAGTACATATCTCCCACATCACATCATAAAAATGATGAATCCATAATTTCAAATTAAAATCAACTGTTTTAATTTAAAATCATGTGTATGGTAATTTAGAATATTATTTTTTAACTGATGAAAAGAATAAGATATTACCTTATCATTCTACATCAGTGCACAAAAATGTAATTTTAAAAAATCCTAATTGCATATTAAAAAAATAATCATTTCAAGAATGAATGTATCAAATTAGATCACTGACCTATCTATTTTTTAGTTTCAAAAAAAACATCATATTCTTCAATCCATATAATCTTAGCCCCTATCGTGTCAAAATAATTACTGGACTAGATAAAATGGAAACATATTAAACAAACCATCTTTAATGACCCATTATACAAATAAACGTTTAAATCTCTATGAAGATGGTAGGTTTTGGATAAAAATAAATTACTTTTTTAATAGATTAAATAGTTATTATATATTTAAAAACAATATGTCCCTGAAATGAATTTTTTTACAATAATAAACCCCTCATATTATACATTCTATATAGTTTTCATTTTTTTATGTTTTTTAAAGCAATCCATATTTTCCTTTAATGTTCCTACATTATTTTAGAATATTCCAAAATATCATTTATAAAAACAACAAAAAACAAATTCAATGACTGATAAAAGACACTATTTATAATATTCATAAATACAACAGGTGCATTTGATAACATAATGGTAATATCTATAAACTCACAATTCCAACATATTGTCCAAAATTATTTCTTTGTAATTACATCCTCCTTCACCATTAGATGATGTTAACCAGACCTAAAATCAATCTATGAAAAATATAGATCTCCATGTTACTTATCAAACATATAATCAATTTGTTGAAAATTGTACTTTTCCATTATAGTTATTTTATTAAATAACCTATAACCAACGAATATTTTCTTTGAACCATCATTCTATTTCAATAATAAAATAGATTTGGCCCAATTATTATCACTAGATCAACAGATTTAATAATCCAGAAATTACTTCTACTGGGTTTTCAATTCTATAACTTCTAATTCATCTATTAGATAAGGGTGGTTAAAAATTGGTATAAAATCATACTTTAAATCAATAATAAATTCATCTTCCAGATGAGGAAAACCACCAAGAAATTTATTTAGGAAAAAAATCCTTAAATTAATTCACTACTCAGATTGAACTAATCATAAATATTTATTTCTTTTCAAAAACATGATATAGATAAAGTTAATGACCATCAATTTCTAATATTTATGGAATGTGGTCAATGCAACTAAATAGTTGAATAAAACATTGTTGGGGTTGAAATATATTTTAGCATGATAATAAAATCCAACAATAAAAAAATTATATAAATATATTCTATGTGAAGTATAACAATATTTTTAGGAAAAACCATCCAGGTAATGATAATAATAATATTCCAATAAATATTTTTTTCTATTATACTTCCACCCATAGTTTTTACAAAAAAGTTCAATATCACACTCATGAGGTGATAATAAATGTTTTCTATAAAATTTCTCATAAAGGAAAGAATGTGAAGATATAAAGTAAAAAAGGAGTATTAAAATTAATTGAATAAACTAGTGACATACCTATAAACAATTCATTTTATGGATCAATATCAATTATAGTAGAAGAAAAATATTTTAAAATTACATTTTACCTTTGATCTTGTAGGTTTCGACACTAGGTAATCAATATTAGACACATATTGACATAATTACTTAGATCATTGTAACTAAAGAATTTTACTATTGATTTTTCATTACCTTAATGATGATCTATTTTATAGGCATGATCCATTTGACCAATATTATCAAATATTCATGACATCCATGAAATTCAAATACATTCTCTAGGATGACTTTTACCATAATTCATACAAAATGTAAATTTTGATTTCATATCTCTAAAACTTTCTTGATGAGTGGATCCTATTTAATTCCAAATAGATATTGTAATATACTTGTTTTTATATCACACATGATCGTCATAAAACTCCATTTATTCCTTATTAGAAGAAAAAAAATCATAACATTTTAACTCATGAGAAGCTATTTCCCATTGATATAATGGCTTAAATACTAAGTAAAACCTATTTTATCTCTTTAAATATCCCTTATAATATTTGGGATTTTACATACCAATCATGTAATATTTTCTCTATATGAAGCCACTGAATAGTCCACCTTTTGTCTCAATAATATTAATTATTTTTTCATTTGAATATGAACTACCTGAGGAAAATATTTCAAAAGGTAAATACTGTTAAATTCATACAATTCCAATTCATCAATATATTAAATTTATATAATATTATTAACCATAGACCATCACTAGTTTTTTTACCTTATAAATGATAAATTTTAAGTGTTACCTTTTTGTGATCTGATATAACCCATAACATCCAATATCTTTTCTAGGTATTCAATATATCCTCCACCCAGAACGAGGTAAGATGATCCTTTGAATTATTGTGATGTTTTCTTATAAAATTTTACAATATTATCATGTTCTCCTATAGTTTATCTAGTTGATCACATTCAAGGAAACCACCACCATTTATATATTTTGTCAATTAAGATGTCTGATATCTTTGTTTGATGAAAACATTTTATAGTATATTAATACATTTATTTTAGTAAATATAATTTTGATCATTAGAATTAGTAAATGGTTATATTTTTTGTTTTATTGTATGGAATAATGGTTATTTGGAAAATGGGAGAAATGTGGTGGCAATATTATCATAAAGACTCCATTACCCATGTTATTTTCTCATGAAGTGGTATAAGATTTTTTAGGATTAAACGAAGATACATAACTAGGAAGATATAATTTACATATTATGTATTTCATTACATGACATCAGTTCATCAATATATTCCACCAAAACCCATTTCATGTCATTATATGTTAAAAACTATGAATATATTTTTCTTTTCATGTAATTTATACATGATATGAATGTTCAAGATGCCATAAGATTTGAAAAATTCACTAGTGATGTGGATTACATGCAATGTAACTTTACACTTCATTAAAGTTCCAAAAAAATATTAAAGAGGTATTTTGTTTTACAAGGGTTTTTCCAAACAACTTATAATACTACAGCTCAACTGCACCTTTGGAGGATGATTAGGGAAATCCTCGACAAGGGACATCATCGACATGAGGTACTCTATTGTAAATCCATATTGCTTCCATTATTTAGATTTTGCGTCATTATTTTCTACACCCTCTAACAGCTAGCAAGGGGGGGGGGGTGATTTACATTTTCTATGAATTTCATGATGAATGGGTAATGAATACATGTGTAATTTTTTTTTATTTTAATTAATGATGTGATTTCATATTTTTTCTTCAATTTTATACCTCCCCTAATTCCTCTTATTTCATGAATATTGTGAGAAGGGTTAGGAAGTGGGATTAATTTCATTCATTATTTGAGAATTTCCATTCCATATATTGACTTAATTATACTCACAACCTAGTTGACTTTTATCAGTGAAGAACAAAGGTCATGGAAGGGATAATAAAGGAGAGTCAAATATTAATTTCAATGTTTATTATAAAAATTTCAATACCCTAGACTATAAATGTTTTGAGGATAAAGGTGACCATTTTATGAACATGAGTGGGATGAAACACAATTCAAAAATAAAATAAAGTTGAAGAATAAAAAATAATCAATAAGAAGAGACCTTGGATGATCAAAAGACACATCATTTCCTCCCAAAACTAGTTTTTCATCAAAATGAAGAAGAGGAGGAGAAGGAGGAAGAGACAAAACCCATATTAATTTCCAAATTATATAATATATTTGAGTACCCCAAGAATAAAAATAACCACATGAAACATGTTCTTACTAGGGATAAAAAAATCAACTACATCAAAATAAATTTTGGAGACAGCTATAAAAAATAAATAGATAATTGAATAAATATAATACTGGAAGCCACTTGTTAATAAAAAATATTTTTTTACCACCTATTAATTGAAACAAATATCATTTTAGAAATACTCATACTATCCAGTCTCTGGTCACCACCTCCGAGTTCCACACAAATTTCATCGTGTAAAATTTGAGATCAAGTAGGTTTATTTCAGAGAATGAATTGGGTGAACATGATATAGTTAGCTTTATACCACCCTCCAACTAGCTAACACATGTATGGTCATGCTGAATACAACTAAATAAGATCTACTTTATGTGGAAACATTATGTTTATATCTTAAAAATATTTTATATTTATTGATTATTTATGATATAATTTTATATTAGTATTTAATGTCAGTTCCAGTTATATTTTTGATTTTATTGAAATGAACTATATTTAATCTTATTTAAAATAGTTTTGAGGTCAATCAGTGGAACAATAAGAATTCATTGGTATAATTACAAGTATTTTATAGGTCCATTGCATGTTGTGACCCAAATTTTAACCAAGAAACTATAAATAATACACATAATGAATTCTAAACAATCCATGAATCAGGTGGATGAAGAACCAATGAATCTATGTTTGAAGAAATAATTAAACAGTTAGTGTGAATTTTAATTCATTACTTTTATGATGTATTCCCAACATTTAAATATATTTTTAACTTGCATTTTATTGTATAACATGATTATTTATTTAATCAACTAAACTCAAAGAGATAAGAAACATTGGAAAAATATTATTCCATTAATTTTAATTTCATTATCAAAAAATTTATATGAGAAAAATATGTGATATATTTTCTATTTCTAAACTTGCATATTATGATTTGAAAAATCATGATTTATGGGATCTTTTTAATCATTGAAAAAATATTTTCCTTAGTATATCCTCCTAATATTGTTTTTAGTATTTTTATTTATTTATTTAATTATTCGTATGACTTTCCTATAGTGATTTTCCTAACCATTCATCTAATTTTCAAGACATCCTCTAAGTATAATATTCATTAGTCATTGTAAAATATATTTATTGATAAAAACGACTACGTTTTCTTATTGAAAATGATATACATGTTATAAATTCTTTGGTTGAATATAAATTTTTTAATAAGATTGAGGAATTGTTTTCTAGCCCTTATCCAAAGACCCAAATTTCAATTTTTCATTTTTAAACCATGTTTAATTCATGAACATCATCATTTAAAAACGAGACATTTTAAAATAGTATAATACCTATTATTATCTTCCTATAAATATTTTTCATGATGTTCAAGCATAAGAGTAGGGGAAATAGTGACTGGTTTAAGGGATTTAAATTTTCTAATAAATATCGTTTTGGTGAATTTATGGATATTTGGATAAGGAGGAATCATTTTATTTATTTCTCCCCTCTTAAAAAAAGAGAAAAATAGAGAAAAGGATAAAAAGAAATAATATTTGGTTTATTTGCATTGGAATTCAAATATATCAATTTCTTGACTTATGATCTTTTTATAATTATCACAAATAGTTTTTTGATGAAATAATTTGGAGTTGGGTGGTGGTTGTGGTAGTTTTCCCTAGAACAACACTCAAAAAATAAATAACTAAAATTAAGAATAATATAAGATGTTACATTTATTTTATTTTATCTCATTATAATCATTCTTCGATATATTGGAGGAAGAGGAGACTTTCATTATGTTTTTTTTCGATTATTATGAAACATACATGAGAATCATAACTCTTTTTGAGATATATTTTTTACATAATTTAATATCCAACACTAAGATTCATTTTGATTTGATCCTAAACAGTGAATCCCCCATGAATAATTTATATTTTATCTTTATGTAGTGGAGAAGTCAGATACCATAAAATCATATATTAAGTGACTTTTTCTAGAGGTTTGTACATCACAGTATTTATTCACACCATGATGATGATCAAAAAAACTTAAGGTGTGGAAAATTAAAAATGACATCCATAATTATAATGAAATAAAAAATAAAAAAAAATGATTGAAAATTATTGGAAATTTATAAGATAAAATGTAACAGAAATGGTTGACTAGTTTACTTGAAAATGATTTTTTCATTTGTTTGTCTATGTTATATTTGAACATTTAATTTTCTATTTTATCAATTGATTATTGAAATAAAAATTATAATCATGGTACAAAATATTTAATTTTTATTGTGTTGAGATTCAATCCTTGAGGACATGTTTGAATTCATGTGTAGGGTTATTTGATATATATAATTCACGCATATATTTTATGATATATTAATGCATTGATTTATATAAATAATTGAAAAATCACTCCAATTTGGGAAATATTTGTTTTGTTAATTTTTATGGACGGAACAATAAATATTTAGAAAATAATAAAAAGGAGTCAAGAAATGAGCATAAGGACACTTCATTATGTATGCTTCACACATGGAATAACATTGAGTTTTTGAGGATTTATCTAAGATGAAGAACCATAAATGTTAATTTACACATCCTTTATTTTATTACTCAACACGTGTTACTCAATAGAGTATTCCTCCACCCTTTGGAAGTCATTACATATGATACAATGTGAAAAAATACACATCATGTACACTATATGTTACATAGAATTTATTAATGAAGATAAATAAAAACAATAATTTTCTAATATGGATTAAATGTTGTTTAAGTTAAAAAATTGTGACTATTTTAAGAAATATAAAAAGTAATTATTTATGAGGTATGTTATATATCAAACTGTTTAACCAAAACCCTTATAAAACCTCACCACTTCTGCACCTATGGAGGATGATCATAAGGATCCTCGAAGAGGGAAGACTCCAGCATAATTCATACGACTATAATGTGACGTGGATTTTTTGATGAATGGGGACTAAATATATAAGGTATTTTTTTCAATTTCAATTAATGTGAGGAATTATTTTTTTCATAAATTATTTTTCCCCTATAATATTAATTTAGATGGCCATTTTGAGAAGGGATAACAATTGGTTTTTTCAGCATAACCATTTACTATGTAGATTTAATAAGAATATTTAATGTGATGTCTAGGGTCTATAATTTCTCTATAAATATTGTTTTGGTATCTAAACAATTTTTATATATGGAATCTAGTTACACATTCTTTGAAATATAAAATACTTGTCCATGGGAAAATATAATATTTGGATGGAGTTGTTTTACCATGTCCATGGGACTCTTCATAACCTGATCCGGGTTAATCCATAAATGATAATTAATTTTTGGTGTACATTTTTATCCCTTGAATGTATAATCATATTTTCCTAACACCCATTTTATATTTTTTCTCAATCAATTTTCCATAATAGAAATCTTAGTATCTTAGATTAAATTTATGAAAATCCAAATTCTTCTTGGAGTTTTTTAATTTAGCTAATATTTTCTCCAACCCTATCTATGTGGGTTATTTTTTGGACATTAAATACATATACTAATATTTGGTTTACTATTTTTTTCATGTTATAAATTTATTAATTGGGTATCGATGATGTAATTAGTTCTTCCCCACAGGACAATCACCATTATTGTAAAAAACTACATAGTTCTAATTCGAAGTATCTCCAGTTGTTGACATAAAAGGTTGTCTTCTAGGTGAATTCCACTATTGATTAATTATTTTAATTTTGGAAATACATACTAAGATAACATAAATTATATGAATCAAAATTTTAATTTTTACATGTTAAAATAATTTAAATTAACCATAAGGAGAAATATTTCAATTCAATTCTACTAATATTAATATAAATACTATAGTTATCCAAAAATTTTCTTTGATACCAAATTTAATGAAATGGTTGTAAACATTAAATATAATTTATCATTAGTATAGAATTTACATTGTTTCACTTTTATGATCTTTTTAGGTTTATAATTTTGAATAATTATACCATAACCCATACATAATGAACCAAAAATTATAACATGAACACTGTTGATTAATATCCATTTTTTTCCAAAAATAAAACATTAAAAAGAAACCTTTCACATTTATGGAAAATATTGTTGACTATAAACTTAAGTAACTATATTCTTTTATTTGTCCTTAAATTTAGTAAAAATGGTAATAAATACATTTTATGAGATCAAAAAGCCCAATAATGGATACACAATGAATAAAACGCATCAGTAGTGTGAAAACATGATAACCTATGAAAAATATATCATAATGTAATAAATTTCCCCATTGATAAGTGGAAAATTCTTTCCTATGAATTAACATAATTTATTACCCTTTCTGTAATCACAATATTGCCATAAAACCCATAGAAATAATAGGCAACACATTAAGTTATCTTAAAACTGCATTATACTTGTCATAATTTTAAATTGAATAACCCAATAATCAACATCAATATATTACACACAAAAAAATGGAATAACCATTCATTTATCATCTATATCTAGTAAATTAGAGGGCTATCAAATACCCAGCCAACATTTTTTTATCACATAATAAAATTTCATTAGTTTATAATGTATTAAATCACTATTGTTTTATAACTTAACAACCCTTGAAATGTCCTAGATCCATTATACAATCATTACACATAAAATAATTACATTTTTAGCATGTCAATCATAATATTAAATATTAACACATAATAAAATATTTCATGTTTTTTAAATAATCAATCAATTTTCAAAACCCATATTCAATAAAAAAATACCGAAAAAAGGAAAATTTGTTTTTATTTTCGTTTAAAAAACCATAAATCTTTTATATGAATCCAAATATATAATAATGGTAATGTGGGAATAGAATTTTTTGTATCCATATATATTAAAATTAATTTTATTTATTTGTTTCAATAGAAATTCAAATATTATATATAGAAATCATAAAACAAGTTCTTTTTTAAAACATTTGTATGAAATTAAAAATAGGACTAAAATGTTCATCCTAATTATTTAATATATTTACAACTAAGACAATAAAATAATATCAAGGATATTGATATGAAGAAAAATATTTTGAAATGAAAACCAAAATTTTTTTACAAGAGTTTTTTAAATCAATGCATCCAATAATACGTAAGAACATTTTAGCCATAAGACCTATGATGGATATATTATTTTACACAATTAAATAATATGAGAATAAATAAATTCATGATATTATATGACATTAGGTTATGTATATAAACTGCATAAAATAAGGTGGGTGTAAAACAACAGAAATATTCCTTAAACAAAGGTGATTGATATGATGGACCTTGCCTTGTGTCTGAGATTCAACAAGTATCCTTATCTAAAATGACCCAGGATAAAAAACATATATATTAAATCAAAATTTATGAATATTCATCACATTAAAAAAGTACACACATGAAGATGATAACATTTTAGTATCACTGGGAACTGGGAATATATTCTTCTAATTGGGTGATACATCATCAATTCTCCTAGGAATATCTCCCCCTTCTGGAACTCCTACTTATAATCATTATTAATAATCTAGGGAAAGGAAAAATAATAAAAAAGTGATATCAAATGGTAAATAAGGGTAAGAAAGTAATATATGTATTCATAACATGATAAAAAGTATATAATATCATGATCACGAAATTTAGAAAGCTTACCATGCATATCAAATATCATAACCAAGGGTCATGGTATAAATAGTGGTAGTTTCTAAGACACGAATTATAAGGAATAAAAATAGTAAAAATCATGAAAACATTACCTAGTCATTCGAAAAATTCTTGTAGAATAATCACCATCTTATAATATTTCTAACATGTGTAAATAGAAACAAGTTATCCCATTTATTTAAGACAATGAAATTAGGCCTCACATAAACTTATTTATATGCTACCATGTCAATGCATAACATTATGAGCATATAATTCGGTTTACAGAAGGAAATCATTCCCTAAAATTCATCATTCCTTATAAAAACCTAATATAGGGGTTAATGGGGACTAAACATACTGGGTGGGGCACACCACTATCACCAGTTATATTCCATTCCATATAAGGGAACAAGATTCCCATCTGCCTATAGTGGGTTGCGTTTCCCCATCATCCCATATTGGATTGGTTTTCCCTATATTTTTTATTGGAACAAGTTAAACGAATTGATTCACATCAATATATTATGAGATATAAATCATTACCAAATATATTATAGTGGGATATAGGTCACACTCATTAATAAAAAAATCATACATATATGTTCCACTAGTTTATAGAAAATAATCATATCCTTTTATATAAATATTGATGGGTTTTATAAAAATCATATCGTAACCCAATTAATTAAAAGGGTATTATAACTGTTTCATCATAACATTACATATGAAAAGGATATGGGACTCAAAATCATATCATCAAATCATAACCCATGAAAGGAAGCGTGTTTCATAATAATATAACCTATTTAATATAAATGGGTTTTATAAAAATAATCCCATTAAAACATAAACCATTAATGAAATAATATTACTTATAATCATGGATGATATCCTTAGTAAATAATAAAACATTACATTGAATGAAATTCTATATTGAGAAGGATTCTGAAAAATCTCATGTGTAAAAACTCAACCCTAGTTTCCCAGAGCTGGTTCCTTATTACATTACAAGGAATTATTAAAAAATAGTCGTATCCAGAAGGAATGAATAGTTTAGAAGATTTTTAAATCAAAATACATACATAATATCAACATTGCAATGTGAATTGAAAAGTAAATAATAAGTTCCATTGGTAACATCCCCCACTCTATGTTTATATATGAAAGTCAATCATAATATACCTCTTCATGTCATGAAAAAAATGAAATATAAGAAGGGGTGTTCTTAGATTCTTAGTAAGGGTAAAAATTACAACGAAATATAAGATAAACATTAGGCATGGTGAATAATTTAAAACACATTCCTTTAAAAATAAATTTGAACATAATGTGGTAGAAATATAAGATGAGTCAATATTACAATAAAAAATCATAATAATGCATTTTATGCTATTAGAATAAACTCATGAACTATGAATTTATAAAATCATAATTGGGAAATGTAAATGCAGGACATTCTAAACCATACCATCAAGGACTTGGACGAAAAATCAAATAATGATAAATGCCTCAGCCAAAACCATATCTAAAAATGGGAAAGGCCTCAGAAAAGTCCATATATATATTTGTATCAGGAGACCTAATGATGAATACATGGGATATATAGGGACATAACATCACATAATATGTTTAATTAATTCCTCATATTAATGGGGATAAACATAAAAAATATATAAATTCATATTGAAACAGACATATGAAATGTAAATAACATTCCTCGATCATTAAGCATAAACACTAACCATTCATAGAAAATTGGTGAATGGTTTTAAGATAGAACAACCACCATCAATCTAATCATAAACCATTAAATTTAATTATGATGTATTATATCATAGAGATTAATCCCAACAATACATAATAATCAGTAGGTGTGTTGGAATAGATAAAGATTCTCTTAGAAAAATCATCAAGTAATTGATGAGGAAAATTCTCTTAATTTTAAAATAAAATTTATTTTTGAAAAGTTTATGTATAAAACAAAAATGAAGTTAGATAATATGTTCAGAATAAAAATTGTTATTTTTAAATTATATTTGTATCTAAAAATAGATAACTGAATTCCCTTGAGAATATGAACCAATTTGAGAAATTCCCTTGAGTCAGCCATGTATTTTTGGAAGAATTTTTTAATAATCATTTTTGAAACAATTAATTAACCTAAAATTAAGGTAGTTTTATGGGTGGAACACATATATAGATCATTAAAAAAAATATTATGTGTTCATATTAATGAATAAGAATTATATTTATGGAAGTAGATAATAAATGTAACATGAATGAAAATGGATGTTCGGGTGGAAAATCATTACCTTAAGTCCGAAGTTGTTCCTCACTTGATCATAAAAACCTGAATAATAAAATTTAAGCTCCTATATTGATCATAATAGAACCTAAAAGACATTTAATTGATTTATCCTAACCATATTATGTTCATTCATGGCCTTTTTATGGGTTAGGAGATTCAATTTTAATGTTTGGGAGGGTTTTCTTCCTTGGTTTTCATGATCAATTTACTTATATTAATGTATGGATAAACATGTAGAATGATAATAGTTTTCTAGATTTGATGTGGTATCTTATTAGTGAACAACCTAAAGATTACATGGTTATAATTTTTTTTTTATTATTGCAAGAGAAGATTGAATAATTATATAAAACTTTAATGACAATTGTTTTGGTTAATTGGCAATTTTTGATCAAAATGATCACATTTTGATTTTTAAATTTATATCATTTGTAAGAAAGTATTATAGTACCTTAAATATTTTATAATACATATATTATACTCTTTTTCAACTATGATAATGATTTCATGACCAGAATAGAATATAGTAGTAGAAATTTAAAAAAAAATTCCTTGAATGTGGTAAATTATTATATCTCAGATGGTGTATTGATTTCTTGTATAAAAGAATTAAAAATGTGATATTATGAAGAAATAATCCATTATAATAACAAAATTACTGTACATGTATGGTGCTGGAGTCATCACCACATTTGGATAAGTGTTGTTGAGTATTAAAAAACAAACGAAAAGAACTTGAAATAAAATAAATGAAAATATGAATATAAATATTGTAGTAATATTCCTTGAGAGACACTTTAGGGTAGAGATTTTGATCTTATTAGGAGACCATGGGAAACAAAACATGATTTTTGAGCTTTGGAGTATATTTGAGTAGAATTTATAAAATGCACAAGGATTGAGTGGAGTGATAATAAGAGGGAGTGAGGGGGGGGGGGGTGTATAGTGGAGGATAAGAGGGTTTTCCTATTTCTTAGTCATTATGTTATTAATTTGTGAAAGAAAAACACTATTTTTTATTGTTGTTTCTAAAAATAGTAATATGTGCTTGGGAGTTCAATCCATGTGTGATTACATCATACGTGTTGCTGGTAATAACTAATTCAACTGATAATGTATTTATATGGTAAATTACCGTAGTTTACTATTCATTAAAAATCGAGTATTTGAGAAAAATACCAAAAATTAACCCTAAAATTATTTCAATGTGTATAATTAAAAAAGAAACTCATTTTTTAAAATAACTTTCTGAATACTATTACTTTGATTTTTAAATAAGATCATAAGTGATTGAAAAAATAACAATTTTAAATCTATAATTCATTTTATATCACTATGAAAATTTAATGAAGACCTTATTTTATTATAACAAAAAAATATGGTTTTATATTCATAAGGGTCATATTACAATTCAAAATGGTTTGTTACTATTTAACAAAAATTATGTCTACCTTACCAGACACTAAATAACTTTTTGAACGCAACTGTGTATAACTGTTTTTTGAAATTCAAATCATAGAGGTGGAAAAATTATGTTTACTTTCTAGGTTATCACAAAGTGTTGTTATTTAGAGACTTATTGTTTCATTCATTAAATATTAAATTTATGTGCAGAATTGTGGGGTGCTACATTATCCCCTCTTTACAAAAAATATGTCTTAAAAATTACCTCACAAATCGATTTGGGAATTTATTCATCATAAGATCCTTAGGATCCCATGTTTCCTCTTTGATATTAGGATTTTTCCAATGTACCGTCATTAGTCGTGTCATCCGATTCCTCCCCTCTTTTTATTTAGTGTCCAGAATTAGGATACGCTCTTCATAGTAATATAGGTCTGGTGCCAATTCTTTACATTTAGAAGTGAGGACATGTGTTGGCTCTGAGATGTAAATTCATTGAAATGAGACATGGAACACATTTTTTACTTTAGACAGGCTAGATAATGTAGCCAAATGATATGAAAAAAACACCAATTCTCTTTTGAATCATGAAAGGGGCTATATTCTGAGGGCATAGTTTCTATTTCTTCCAGAATCATATAACACAATTCCATGGAGTTATTCATAAGAAAATATAATCTCCCACTTGAAACTCTAAATCCATGATTCAATTATCATCATAGTACTATTTCCTTTATTAAGTACCATTGACACACTGGTTTGATTAATTTTTACAATTATTGTTGTTTCCACAACAAGCTCTAGGCCCCCAGGATTCCATTCTCCATCATCATCCCAACAAGTTGGTGTATGCCATTAATTTCTGTAAAATGCTTTATATGGTTGAATATTAATACATTAATGGAAACTATTTTTGTAATATTACTCCACTAAAGGTAAATATTGACACCAAAAACCATGAAAGTCATGTGAACAAGATCTCAACATGTCTTATATGGTTTGGATCATCCTTTCAGATTTCCTTTCAGTTTGTGTGTGATAATCAGTACTCAATCGAATCTCATCATCTTAATATTACTGAAACCTTTTCAATAATTTTGATGTAAATTTTAGATCATGATTAGAAACATTTTAATGAGGTTCTCCATGATTTCTCACAAATTCATTAAAATAGAGTTGTTCTAGGTGATCTAGTGGAAAATCCCCTCTTATAGCAAAGAAATGTGCAGATTTCGTAAGTCGATCATCAATTAACCCTATTGAACCATTCATTCTCAAATATTTAGGTAATTCAATGACCCAATACATGGTGATGTCATCCCATTTCTATGTATGAATTGGTAGATGTTGCATGAATCATGTATGATTATGTCATTTGGCCTTCATTTGTTAACTTACTAAAAATCTTGATACATATTGAGTGATTTCCCTCTTCAAGTTATCCCACCAGAAATATTTTTTAAAATATATATATATTTTAGTGATACTAGGGTGTATAGATAAATTTTAGCTATTACAATCATCAAATTACTCCCTTTTCAGCTCAGGTATAGAGGGACGACATAGTCAGTTCCAAAATATTTTGAATTCGATCTTCACACATGAAATCAGGCAACATCCCATCTTTCGCATCATTAAATTTTTATTAAAAACTCTATTCATCAGACTGTGAAGCATTAATTCATTCTAACAAATAAGGTTGAAAGCTATTTTAAAAATTAGTGATGCTTCACCATCATTGATAATTTATATATCCATCGTAAATAGATTTATGTACAAATGAACCTTGTCAATCCTCATTTTGTTGAGGACTCCATGATCCTTCCTCCTCAATGCATCAGCTACCTTATTTTCCTTTACTGGGTGGTAAAGAATGGGAAAATCATAATTCTGGAGTATTTTGGGCCATCTATTTTTTTATATTGAGTTATTCACTATGAATATATATTTTAGACTCTTATGATCCATATATATCCCAATTTTTTTTTCAAAGAGATAAGGTCTCCATATCTTCATAGAAAAAATTACCATTTATATCTGAAGATCATGAGTATGATAGTTTTTTTAATGAATGTATAACTGCATTGATGCATAATAAATAACTCTGTCATTCTGTATAAGGACACAAACAACTCCTCTCTTTGATGCATCACTATAGATAACAAAATCATCATTCCATAATGGTTGAGTTAGGATCTGTGCATTCACTAATCTCTTCATTTTTTTTTGAGATTATCCTCAAATTCTTTTTTCCATATGAACTCAACCCCTTTATGTTTAAGCTTGTTTATTAGGTTCGATAAATGGTAGACGTTATGAAAAAATGACAATAATAACCTTATAAACTAATAAATCTATGTACCTCAGTTTTATTCATCGGAGTAGGCCATTATTTCACAGCATTTTGTCATCATAGAATCCACAAATATTCCATCCTCGGAGACAATGTGGCCAAGAAATGATACTTATTGAATCCAAAATTCATACTTACAAATCATCCCATATAATTCATTTCTTCTAAGAGACTTAAAAATAGGGCGCATGTGGTTTTAATGATCTTCATATCATTAGGAGTATACCAAGATAACATTAATAAAGACCATCACAATGTCATCATGATATTCTTAAAAAATGATATTCATTTTATCCATAAAAATAAAGGGTACATTAGTGATTCAAAAAGAATTATTGTAAAATTTTAATTCTCGTACGTAGTTTGGAATGATGAATTTAGAATAAATACCTTCCTCAAATGCTACTGATGATCTCCAAATCAATGTTCATAATTTGAATTTTTTTTAGATACATGAAGTTAATCAAATAAATCATCAATGTTAGGTATTGGATACTTGTTCTTTATTAATATTGAATTGATCTCACTGTAGTCAATTCACACCTTCCTAAATCCATTTCTCCTTAAATAAATGAAATGGGACTCTCCATGGAGAAATACTAGGGAAAATAAATCAATTATCACTCAATTCCTTTAGTTGTTTCATTAGTTACTATAATTATATAGTAGACATTCTATTAGGGGACTTTGATATTGTCCTTTAATCAAGAATTAATTAAATGTAAAACAAAATTTCCCACTCTAGAGGATGTCCATGTAAATCATCTTGAAACACATCAACATAATCTTGCACAATAGGTACATATTCTATTTGAACAAGAAATTCCTCACCCATATTTATTTCATTCCCTTCCTCCCCAAAAATTTAATTCTATAGAGATACTGGCGGTGGATCTAGATGAGAATCAGATGGTGATGTTTCTACACTAAAGATAAGGGATTCCAAATCATTCTCAAAAATTTTAAGCTTCTTCTTTTAGTAATAGAGTTTTTCACCATGGATCAAAATCCAATCCATTATAGGATTATATAAAATTCAATCATGGGTATGATAATTAAATCACAAGATAAAGAAACTGTATATGCCATAATTGGGACTACATGACATAACTTTTTTTTGATCATACATCCCTTAAGAGTTTTGACTGAAAAATCCCTTTTAAAAGTATATTGCTAATATATAATTTTCTAAGTAAATTGGGATGATATAAAAGAATGCAATGATCTAGAATAAAATAAATTATTTTCTATGTTTTAAGAGACAATTAATGTATATTCTACAATGACATTGGGAACATTAATATCATATATTGTGATCGTATAAGCTTGTCTCGGCTCCCATGGTTTTTTCTGAGGCACATTTCCTTGATGCATTGGATAATCAGTTGCATAGTGTCTCATATGACTACAAATATAGCATTAAACATTAATATATTCATTATTCCCTTGAAAACACTAGAATTATTCACTTTCTGTCACACATTACCAAACCCCTTTTCCTTTTAAGCAGGCACCAATGTGTTTCTTTCCCAAATTATCACAGGGTGGAAAGTCAACTATTTCCTTATTCTACATTTTCATATATACATTTCAAGAGATTTCAGAAACCCACTTCTTATTTTTCTTTTTTTTAATTTCATATTACATAGAGAAATCTTTTTCCATTTTGATAGCACATGAAACTATATCTTTATATGATGAGAAATTATTGCAGAACAATGCCCAATAGAGGAATGTATTTAAACCATCAATAAATCAATAAATATTTCTTCATGTAATATGTATATAGTCCACAACATCCCATTATATCCTTTCCAAGTTAGATTCATATCATTCAATATTCTCATCCTCATTTTTCCTCAAATTTAGAAACAAAATTTCTATATCTACTCGTTGTTCACAAGGAAAATATTTCTCTATGAAAATTTATTTAAATGTACTCCATTATAAGTTTTCTATATCTTCTTTCTCATTTGTGTTTTGAGTTATTTACCACTATTAATCCAAATCTCTCAAATGGAAATAAATTTCCATGATAACCTTCTCTATTTCGTTACATCCCATGGTGAGAAATATCTTCACCAAGGAACATATACATTACTCTCCTACAAAAGGGTTTGTAGTCCCATTAAATGATGGAGGTTGTTATCGCATAAATTGATCTAACATAGCTCTTCTACATTGAGGATTCATATGATCCATATAGGTATGTTTACTGTTCACAACCTAAGTATGTTGTCCTAGTGTAGCTATAAGTTTTTTCACACTAGGCGTAGCTCTAGATCCAACATCATTATCTTACACAAGAGGGAAATCCATACATGGGACACATGCATTAATTAATTTTCTATTCCTTCCACTAGGATTCATCACTAAATAATTGAATACAATATTATAGGTTATAAATCATAATGGTTAACCTTAACAAAAAAAATACTTAAAATATATTGAAATCATATTCATGGTTAATCCCATAATAATAAACATGGTCTGTTTGAAGAAAAATTTACATTTAAATACATAATAATGTATTATAAAGAAAATTATAATTATCCTATTGATATCACCTAGGAGTTTCCAACCACGTGTATATTAAGGCACGATTTCATGTACTAGGATACACCATGCCATTCCCGAAAATTCTTGTTTGTATTTTCACTCCTATGTATATATATGATAGAACCACATCCACATGTCGAATCCAGACATGGATGTATATTCTAGAAATATCCACATAATATATTCCATTACAAATACATGGATATTCTTGTATTATTATCCTCGAAGACAATCTTAATTGTTTGTTCCCAAATCTATTTTTTCTAAATATCATTTGCATGTTTTTTACTAAACATTATCTGATAACAATCGTAAAGAACAATCCTCAGTTTCTCGGAGCTGGTTACATATTACATTAAATTGGCATGATTAAAATAAAGTCGTATCCCAAATTAATTAATAATTAAGTTGATTCTGAAATCTAGATACAGATATATCTTCAACATTACAACTTTAAATGAAAAACAATAAATAAGTTCCATTGGGAACATCCCCCACTCTATGTTTATCCCTGCAAGTCAATCATAATATATCTGATCGTGTCCTGGGAAAAATGAAATATTGAAAGAGGTGATCTCATATTCTTATTAAGGGTAATAATTACAGTGGAATACAACAAAATCATTATTCATGGTGAATAATTAAAAACACATTTCTTTAAAAATAAACATGAACATAATAAGGTAGGAATATGAACTGAATAAATACTTCCATAATAAAACATAATAATGGGTAATGTATTAATCAAATAACCTCATGAAATATGAATTTAGAGTTTCATAATGAGGGAAATGAATATTCCGGACATTCTAAAAAATAACATCAAGTCCTCAGAGAAGACATCTAAACATTATTAATGCCTCGACCGAAACTATATCTAAATATGGGTAGGGCCCCGACCAAGTCCATATCTATTTGTCTCATCAGACCTTCCGACGCATATAGGGGATATATCAGGCCCCACCAATTACATAATAATTCTAATGGATTCCTCATATTAATGAGGATATTCATAAACAAAACATACATTTATATTGTAACTAACGTAAGAAACGTAAATAACTTTTCTGGAAAATTAAGCATAAACACAAACCATTTATAGTAAATTGGTGTATGGTTTTATGATTGCACATCCATTGAAAAAGTAATAATTAACTATTAAAATTTTACAAAATATATGATATATTAAATATTATTCCCAATAATAAATAATAATAAATAGGAGTGGTGAAATAAATTAATATACTCTTAAACAATTATCAACTAATTCTTGAGAAAAATACCCATTTACATTGAAAAGAAGAGTTATTTTGGAAAAGTGATTATATAAAACAATAAATTAAGTAAGATAGTATTTTCATAATAAAAGTAGTTATTTTAGAAAGTTAATGGTTTTCTAAAATATATTATAGAGTTGTCTTGAAAACAAGCACTAATTTGAGAAATTCCCTTGAGACCGTCTTGTATTTCAGGAAGAATTTTTGAAAGATCCTTTTAAAAGATATAATTACCCATAAATGAAGGTAGGATTATGGCTAGTACATATATATAGAACATTCAAAAAGAAATTATTTTTAGTAAATATTAACAAATAAAATTTTATTTTATGTAAGTATATAACTTATGTAACCTGATTGAAAATGGAGATTTGTGTGGAAAACCCATACCTTAATTCAGAAGGTGTTCCTCACTTGATCATAAATCCAAAATAATAAAATTTATGTTTCTAAATTAATGATTCTAGAACATAAAATAAGTTTAATTGATATATTATTACCATATTAAGTTCATTAATGTCCTTTTGATTGGTTAAGATATTCAATTCTATTTTTTGGGAGTGATTTATTCCTTGGTTTTCATGATCTGTTTAGTGATATTATAGTATGGATAAACATGTATAATGAAAATGGTTGTACTTAAAATAAATTTTATGTTAATAGTGAAAAAATATATTATTACATGGAAATTTAATTTGTTTAGTTATTGTTAGTGATTAATAATCATTATATAAAACATTAATGGCAATTTTTTGGGTTAATTGGCTGTTTTTTTATCACAATGAACTCATTTTGATTTATAAATTTATATCATGTTCTCAAAATGATTAAACAATATTAAATATGTTATAGGACATATATAATAGTTTTGTTCAAACATTAAAATGGTTTCACGAGTAGATGATAATATTTTAGTAGAAATTTAAAACTCTTTGTCCTTGAATGTGGTAAATTAACCCATCTAAGATGGTGTTTTCATTTTGTAGAATAAAATATGTGGAAATGTGATATGATGAAGACATATTAATTTATAATAGATACATTATAGTACATTATGGTACTGGAGTAATCAAAAAATTTGGATGAATAGAGGCGATGAATGAAAAAACAACGAAATGAACATGAAATAAAAGAAATGAAAATGAGGAATTTACCTCAAGCAGTAATCTTCTTTGAGATCCTAATTAGGGGAAGTAGTTTGGAATATTTATGAGACCAAAGTCTAATGGAAATGGGGGAGGAGATTGGGGGGATTTTTTTCTGAATTAAGACATGTAACACGACTTTATTAAACTGAATATAAGGGGGAGTGGGGGGGGGGGGTATAGTGGAGGAGATGAGGCTTTTCCCATTATTTTACTCAATATTTAATTATTTTCCAAATGAAAACCAATAGTACTGATTCATGTGACCAAGAATATTAATATGTTCCTATGATTTCAAACCATGTGTGCATACATAATCCATGATTCTAGGAATAGTTAATTTAACTAATAATGTTTAGATATGTTAAATTATAATATTTTACTATTAATGAAAATTTTGAGTATTTCAGAAAATCTCAAAACATTACCATAACCATTTTTTGATGTGTAATATTAAAAAATTAAATCAATATTTTGAAAATTATTTTCAATATATTATTTATTTAATTTGAAAATAAAATCATAATTTATTCAAAAAATAGAAATTTTAAAACTATAATTAGTTTTATATCACCTTGAAAAATTATTCATTTTCTCATTCTATTATAACCTTAATGCAATAAAATAATAATATGATTTACTATTCACAAGTGTCATATTACTATTCATATTACTATTCATAAGGGTTTGTTATAACTCACTAAAAATTAAGTTTATCTTATAAAACCTTAAATATCTTACTGAATGCAAATGTGTAAGTCATCTTTTCAAAAATCAAATCATAGTGGTGTAAAAATTATGTTTACATGCTTGGTTATAACAAACTAGTGTTTTTAGTGACTTTGTGTTTCATGTATTGAATATTAAATTTATATGCAAAATTATGTGTTGTCACAATGAGGAAAATTTCTTATCGGGGTATATCCTCCATGGAAAATCCATTTTATAAAAAAAATAATTTATTTTTATAATGAAATCATTCAAATTTCACATAAAAATATTCTTGATGAAAACATTAGTTTTTTTTAAAAAAAAACCACTTTTTTAAAACATTAATAATTTTTATAACCTCTACTTAAATACCAATGAACAATTATAATGTAATCATTGAAAGTTATTTGAATCCATTTTTAAATATAATTATCTTAATAGATTTATCACTGAAATAACATTCAAATCTTATGAAGAAATATTAGAATATAATTTAGAACATTTGTAAAAACAAATTTTTTGAAAGGATTTCTCTATAAATAATCCATTATAACCAATTATTTTCCAAATATTATGGAAAATATTTTCTTTAAAGATATCCTTTTGAACAATAAAAATATGCATCATACAGATGAAAGTATTTATGGTGGGTAAATCCATATATAGAAAATATTTTTTTTAAGAAAAGAACCTTAGAAAAGAGCCTTGATAAAAAATGATAAGATTATTCCATTAGAAAAAATATTAAAATGTTAAAACATCAGAAAAAATTACCATTAAGCATTATAATATAATACTAAAATTTATTTGAAAATTTTTATTAAAATATGATTTTGAGTGAATAATGATTTTCGACTAGAGGGAGAAATAAAAAAATCATAAAAACATTTAGTTAATTATCATAAGTACAAAATACTATTAAAATGGTAAAATTACATGGTTATAACACGAATAATCTGTAAAAAATATATTTCATGAGATATAATGATATATTGTTAACAAATATCCATAAATGAAAGAATAATCATAAACTATTCTCATAAATGATGATATTGTAGTAATAATGTCTTATGACTTGGTAAATTTAAATTATAATAGTCATGATAAAAAAATAATATTTTAAAATAATGAAAATATGAATATTAAAGATATAAATTTCAATGGGAATTATATACACCCCATTATGGAATATAGCTAAATTAAATAACATGTGTCTCAAACATGGGAACTTCAAACAAAATTACTTAATGGATTTGTTAAATTTTGAAATGTAAAACCCATAAAATAGAGATCATAAAATGAAAATGTAAATAAAAATTAATTTTTGTTTAATTATAATATAATTCATTTTTGGTCAGTACATACACCACAAAAAAATAAATGAATTATTAACTTGGTATGTAACTCACAGATATAAAAAGTTTGATGAAGAAACCATTACATTAAGTCATGACATTCTTCATAAAAATTCAAACCATCTGAATAGTATGTATATGTTAATTATAAATCCACCAATTAACCATATTATATCAGATAATAGAATATACTATTTAATTATGACTTTATATTACCTATTTATTAACAATTTAATTTTAATGTTTCACTTTAGATAATATCCGCGTTATTTTTGGTAAATGTTATGGCATTTTATTATTGATCCTTTTTCATAGACAATTATGAACATATTTCAATAATGGGAAAAATTATTTAAATTTCATAAATATCTATTATATAAATATTTATAATAATTTATAAAATAATGAAATATGAACCCAAATACACATTTCAGGGAGATGGTAGGTTGTACATACACAAGAATACTATTTTCAATGTATCATCGTATGGAAGAAAAAAAGAAACTGAAAAATATTTTTATATATATTATCATTAAAATAGTATTATTCTATAATATATTTCATGTATGTTCCTTAAAATAATCCTTAATACAATCCATGAAATTTTTGAACGAATGACATGGATTTAAAGAGATGATTGTCCACACGTCCACAAACAAAGATTACTTTTTTACATAAAATGGAAATCATGAATGAATTTTATATATGATAACTCCAGAAGCATAAATACATCATAAATATAGTATATATTATAAAAAACAAAAATAAAACATCAATTATTACCATCTTTGAATTTTTTCAATGAAAGAACAAATGAACTTGGTTTACGATGCAGTAGTCCACCGTAAACATGATGGATGATTGAGAATATTATTTGATTGAATTTTTTGTCATTATAGGTGAATCAATAAATATAAAAACATGTTTTTTATATTTATGATATAAGTGTTATTATGTAATCTTGGAATAATATAATTTTATGGTTGGATAAATAAATAAAACAATTTTTTGTTGAAGGATGTAACATCTTCTTTGGGTAACATCTTTTTTCACACAAAGTTCTTCATTAGATGAAATTATACACAAAGGGAGGATACTATGATTAATGGTTTGGATTTGGGATGATATTCAGGTTTTTTTTTCAATAAAAATGTTTTTATAGGTGTAAAAAGAGTTAGAGGATATGAGGTCTTTATTATTGTTGAAAATGACACATTTGGTATTATTGAAATGATACAAGTGCTCCAGACATTTTAA
Organism: Viscum album; assembly: GCA_963277665.1. Classification (NCBI taxonomy): domain Eukaryota; kingdom Viridiplantae; phylum Streptophyta; class Magnoliopsida; order Santalales; family Viscaceae; genus Viscum; species Viscum album. The sequence goes on from OY728130.1 coordinate 1,180,757,143, forward strand.
TTTTCCCAAAAGAGTTAAAGGTATTAAAATTAATGATCTATATAGGTTTAGTGGATGTAATATTTCCATCCAATAATTTTTATAAAAGTGTAGGGTTATTTATACATATTATTGTCTATGTTCAGTAATTAATTATGTTTCTTTTTAGATTAATCACTATAACTAATTTTAACTACCTTAAAAAATATTGTGGTTATAAAATCATAGTTGAAAAAATTTGAAGTTTAAATTAATATTATTCTAAATATGGAATACATTTTTACAAAATATTATAATATAATTTGTAGAAATTAGCTTAAATGTATTGATGCAGATGACATGAGGTGGTGAGTTTTTAACTTGAAAAAGTCCAAAATGTTGAAGTGTTTTTATATAAAATTTCATTTCTAAATTGGTTATATTGAACTCAATTAGATTAATTTATATATAATTTATCTATTTATACTTTAATATATATTTTAATTGTAATTAAATTATAAAAATAAATTATATGAAAAGTAGTTTTCAATTAAATGTTATTATTTTCACTATTAATCAAAACATTAGACCTCTTAGAAAAATACCAGAAATTAACCAAAAGATAATTTTGATATTACTCATTACAAAATAAATTTTATTTTTTCATATTAAAATTTTAAAAAATTTACAAATGATATTTAAAATGGGTTCTCTATTAAAATTTGACAAAATTATACTTTTGAAAAATGCATCTTTTATTCATAAAATTGTATTTATTCTTATCTTATTCCAATAAATTATATTGGATGAGTATCATTAAATTATATTTTACATGTAATATTTAAATTTCATTATAAAAATTCTTCAATGATATTTTTTTATTTAGTGAGATATTTGTTGTTTGTACATAGAGAAGTATTTTTCTTAGAAAAAGATTTTATTGAATCTAAAATAGTCGATACATTTATTTATAACTAATTTATAACTAAAGGATTTATTTTATATAAATTTTTTAAAACCAGTTTCATAATTTTGTCAATATCTATCATATATTACATCCTCAATTCTAGGTGAAAATTATAATAATAATTAAATAATATTATTTATATTATATTGTAACTTGGTAAAACTTAGTCTTATATACAACACAAGTTCACAAAGGGACTCTGTGTTTTGGGAATAAAAAACTAGACATAGTGTTGTGTTAATCCAAAGATAATAAAACAATTTTGTATAGGTAAATATTAACATGGTGTTGCAAATAATTCAATCCAAACATAGTGATTTCATATAACAAAACCTATATTTTGTGTCTGGTGAAAATAAAAATACCAAAGATATTGAATTAAATAATATATATATATATATAAATTTCAATGTGTTACATTGTACCCCATTCAAAATTATTTATACCTAAAAATTAATTTGGATAATCAACGGTTTAATACTAGAATGTTACTATCATACAAACCCACAATGTAAAATGAATACTAAAACTACCTTTAAAATGGGATATTTGGAACCAAAATGGTTACCCAATATAAATCATATATTGGTTTCCACATAGGATAACATAGGTGTAAAATTAAAGCATGGACATTGTAAAGACCCGTAAAATTGAAGGGAAATTTTTTCTTAATTTTCTTTGGAATTTTACAAGAGCGCGGTTTCTGATGGCACCTGATTCTGAGGCCCGGTGTGCCTAGAATCAATTTCCGAAGTTTGGCTCGGGTACGTTCAGTGAACGAACGAGCGGGAATTTCTAACTTTTGATCCGGTGCTCGGAATTGAAATCCGAGAACACCGATGAACTCGCAGCACCGTTATTCGCTTAAGGGGACCTTTTCCGAGGTTGCGTTTTATGCGAGACGAAAGTCAGTTTTGGGAGAAATTATAAGAAGTTAAATAAAATAAATGTGGAAACAATTTTTTTTATTTTGTTGGTTAACTTCTCTCAAAGGAAGTTAGGGGTGGGACTCACACCCACTTAACCTCCCTTGAGAGGATTAAGTGTGGTGGGGCCCACAGGAACCATAACTTTTCATCTTCTCTCAAAAATCCCTTTAAACCCTCTATAAATGACATGAAAACTTGTTATTTATTTTGGAGTTATTTTATTTGAATTTCAAACTTTTGAAATTCAATTTGTTAAGTGTGTGAATAAAATAAGACTCTATCTTATTTTATTTGGTTAGATTTCTCTAGCCTTCTTGAGAGGATTTTGGGAGCTCCTTCTTCTTCTTCAACTTTGATGAAGAACGCGAAGAACCTTCGAGCTCCGACGAAGAACGTCTCTCCTCTCTTCTTCGTAGCCGGTTGTTTCCGAAGATCGACAACGCCTTCCGTGTCAACAAAGGGAACACCGCTTCCTCCTCGGACTTCCTTCGTCGGCTTACGAAGATTCACCGACGACATACCTCTTCATCAACGGAATTGACGAACGTTACCGCGACACCCGACCTCCGCGATGTTGTCTTCCGCGGGTCGTTGACGATCATCGATCTTGAAACCATGGTAGGGGTAGTTTTTGATTATTTATTTACTCCCGTTCTTGGTTCCATCATGATAGTCTTGTGGATGATTATTTAAGAGTTATCATCTAACGAGAGGGGGGTCAGACCGCACAAACACGGCTGAATCCCCCTCCTTTGTTCGTGATTATATTTATTTTCATGTGGATGAACGAGATGGCGTGGTGCTGTCGCACCATGCGGGAATTCCCACGGTTGTATTGCGTGGCACCGCCGCGCCGCACCGTTGAAGGATCATCAAGAACGCGACGCCGTCGCGCCGTGTCGAAGGAAATCAAAGGCGTGGTGGAGGGGCGCGGTGCTGTCGCACCGCGCTGGACGATGAACACCGCGGCCGGTTCCGGGCCGCGGCGAAATGGGAAGACCGGCGGCGAGCCGGGCCGCCGGTGTCGGAAGCCGGAAGGGGACCGGCCTTGCCGGTCCTGTTGAGGAAGGACCGACCGGCCATGTCGGGCCGGCCGGAAGAGAGGTGTCAGGGGAATTAATTCCCCCGACTGGCCACAAGAAGGCCCCCCCCACATGAGGGGGGGACCGGTTACACAAAGGGGGGGCAGCACCCCCCCCCCATTTTCTCAAATGCAGGCCCCCACATGGGGGGCCAGTTTTCTCAAAGGCGTGACATCAGCCGCGCCGCCAGAGAGGAGGCGGGGGCCTTGCCCCCCGCGCGCTGCACCCGTGCGGCGCCTGGCCGCACCGCCGCCAGCCGGGCCGCGCCGGGCCGTGCCGCCACGCCGGACCGCCGCCGGCCAGGACGGATCGGACCCGGGTCGGGTCGACCAGGTTCGGGCCGACCCAGGGGGGGTCGGGCCGGGTCGGCCCGGACCAGGACCCCCCGTTTTCGAGACGACTTCGGTCTTTTGGTCATAACTTGTGCTACGGACCTCCGATTGATGAACCGTCATCGGCTATGCGATCCTTGGATCGAGACGGTCGATTCGAAATATCGCACTCAAAGTTTCGGAATACTTTGAGTTCGGCCAGGTTGGTTCGTTCACGAAACCAACCGGGCCTTCGAAGCGGAAACGCTCATATCTTGAGCTACGGACGTCCGATTGACCTGCCGTCAGCTTTGTTGTGTTCCTCATAGTGAGACGGCTCTTTTGGCATACTCCGCCCGAGGTTTGGACGCAGGTGGAGTACGGTCGGGATGGTTTTTCCTTAAAAACTAACCGGGCCCCTGGGACGAAAAAGCCAATAACTCTCAAACCGGGCGTCTGATCGACGCGCCGTCGGTTGCGTTCAGTTCATGTTGACGATACGGAACTTTTGGATACATCAACTCTGGACTTTGTGACTGTTGATGTATCAGCCTCTCGGCTCGTGGAGCGGACCCTCCTGAATGAGCTTGCTGTGTGCGGGAACCCTAGTGCTGGCTGCGACTGTTACTGTGACTGCTACTACTACTGCTACTGCTACTGTGACTGCGACGACGACAGTATAGAGATCCTGTGTGGATTCGACGACGACTATATCACTCAGCGATCCTACGTGGATCAGTGCTACAGGTCCTGTGTGGGCCCGATCCTATGTGGGTCTTTGCGCTCAGTGGTCCTGTGTGAACTAGCACCTACAGGTCCTGTGTGGGCCCGATCCTGTGTGGGTCTTTGCGGGGGTTAGTTACATATCGATCCTTCTTGGGTCCGACGACATAGATGGATCAGAGGTCATCTTTATCGTCTTTCGAAGAAGTATACCTGTTTGAGCTGAATCCTGTTACTTTCCTGTGTGGATTGTGTTGTGCTATCCAGTGTGGATTTCGTTTTTCTTTCCTGTGTGGAATATGTCTACTTTCCTGTGTGGGCTGAGTAGTACTTGGGCTCGGAGGTTGGAGCATATTGGAATTGATGACTTAGGTATATGTATGGGCATATACCTAAGCAGTGTCGGTTGTTACTTTGTGATTGTATCTCACCTTTGTGGTTTATCCTTTGTGGATTTTGGGAGACCTTCAGGGGTCTCGAGGTCCCTACATAGTAGCTTATACTCACCCCTGCACGGGCTATGCCTGCACTACGTTGTGTTGGTTGCAGACGACGGACAGCGTTGATCGTGGCTGAGGCTTGTAGAGCAGGACAATACCTGGAGGTGGACCACTGGGTGGGACGTGTTCGGAGCGGACGACGGGAACCGAGGAGCAGTGGAGCTATCGGTACCCACCCTTCAGGTGGGATTTCCAGGGGACAACTTGGAGTAGCGACTTTTACTTTACAGTTGCTGTTTTCCCTTTCGAGTTGTACATTAATTTTAGTTTGGGTTTGTATACTGGCCCATTTAATTTTCCGCACTTTCAGTTGTACTCTGTTTTTACTTAGTGTTTACTATCCGCTTGCTTACTCGGTGGTACTTGTTTACTTTACAAAGGCAATGCCTTCCCTTTTTACCAGGATTTACTCCTTGGTGCTAGTCGCCAGCCCCTGGCCTAAGGAAGGCGGGCTTGGGGTAGTCACGGCACGGGCCCCGAGGACGGGTCATGACAAATTGGTATCAGAGGAGTTCGGTTCTACCGCGAACTCTGATCTTTTCTATGTGAAGCAATAATGTTTAGCGTATTGAGTGTGGTTATCAGTCCAGGGAGTCCAGTGTTGGTGCGGCAGCCGACATATCCGTACACCAGGACCCTGACTTCTGATTTCCGATTTAATGCACGAAAACATTGATTGCGTGTGTGTTTCAAGGTTTTCTTTGTAATTACTTATATCAGCTCACCAGATATACTGTTCTGACCGTGGCGCACCTGTTTCCTTTTCAGGATGGCCCCACGACGGCAGCCAGCTAGGGTTCCGAGAGTCGAGTGTGACGACAGCCCACCGAGCGACGAGGCCTCGATGTAGGTCCCTTTGTCAGCAGGGGCACCGGCGGTAGCTCTACCCGTCGAGCCACCGATACTTCCAGCACCAGCCGCTGACGATGCACGTCGCCTAAGCGCACTGCATGAGTTTCAGCGCCAGCGACCACCCAGGTTTCGCGGGGAGATGGATACCCAGGCAGCCGAGGACTGGTTGGAGGCAGTGGTACGCGTGTTTAGGCTAGTGAGGACACCAGCAGACCTCATGGTGATCCTCGCTGCGAGCCTACTACACGCAGCAGCAAGACGATGGTGGAGCTTGATGCTCCAGGTGCACGATGAGGCATCTCTACTTTGGACAGACATTGAGAGCCTCTTCCGCTCAGAGTTCGTCCCAGCCACCCTTTGTGCGGTGCGTATCCAGGAGCTTCTTCAGCTGCGGCAGGGCAGCATGACAGTCACTCAGTACTCGGCGAGATTTACCGATCTCTCGCGCTACTCGACTGACATGGTACGGGACCCATTCTTCCGGGCCCGGACCTTCGAGCAGGGTTTGAGACACGAGATCAGGGCATCACTGATCTCCCTCAGCATACCAACTCAGACAGGAGTACTGGAGTGGGCTCTTTTGAACGAGAGCTTCCTTGCTGAGTCTGCACCAGCACCGAGACCCACCGTAGGGCGGCACGTGGCAGAGTCATCTGCAGCATGCAGTCGACGAATAAATCAGGGGTCCAGGCAGACCAGACCTTCGGGCAGACGACCTCAGGACACTGGCTCAGCAGTGCGGGGCACACAGCGAGGAGCTAGTCTTTCGAGAGGCAGACAGTGCTACTCGTGCGGCGGGCAGGGCCACATGGCTCGTGACTACCCGACCCGCCGTGCTGAGGAGAAGCAGATGGTTGAGGGACCACCGAGGAAGAGGCATAGGGTCGACCGTGGCGGTCCGCATGGGGGAGGCGGACGAGCCGAAGGAGCTGGCCGAGCAGCAGGTGGTGGGCGACGCTTGGAGGCTCTGCCACCACCACCACCAGGAGGTCCACCCCGACCACAGGGAGCTGGCGGGTAGAGACAGGCACAGCTCCAGGCAGCAGAGGCCTACGACCACGGCGCACCCGAGATGATTCGAGGTACTATCTGTGTCTATTCCACCTTTGCTGCAGTTCTTATAGACACAGGAACGAGTCACTCTTTCATAGCCGCTGCCCTTGTTCGGAGCTCGGAGATTCCGACAGAGCCGTTGGCTCGATCCTTACGGCTAGAGACTCCTACGGGAGCAGACTCGATGATTACGCACTGGTGCCGGCAGTGTGAGCTTACTCTAGGAGGCGAGATATTCAGCTGTGATCTTCTTGTAGTAGCGTCGAGGCCTTACGACATCATCTTGGGCATGGATTGGCTATCTACGGTCCATGCGCAGATTTCACTATTTTAGGCTCAAGGTGCGATGTGTACGCACCGACGGGAGCAGGTTCACCTTCACCGGCAAGAAGGGATCCTTTGAAGCACAAGATGGACTTCCGCGGAGGAGAGGAAAGACCATCACTCATCAGTTGGCTAGCCTCATCCTTGGAGCAGTTGACGTGCGGAGTCCTGGTTTTCCTGCAGTGGTGGACCAGTTTGCGGACGTTTTTCCCGACGACGTTCCAGGGCTGACTCCTCGCAGAGAGGTAGAATTTTATATTGACTTGTACCCCGGAACAGCCCCGATATCTACTCCAGCATATCGGATGCCCCCCGCTGAGCTTCGAGAGATACGGGTACAGTTGGAGGACTTGCGGGGCAAGGGGTTCATCGGACCCAGTGTTTCACCCTAGGCTTCCCCGATATTGTTCGCCAAGAAGGCGGACAGGAGCCTGCGACTTTGTGTTGACTATCGTCACCTGAACCAGGTGACAGTGAGGAACAAGTATCCGCTACCGAGGATTGATGACCTCTTTGATCAGCTCAAGGGAGCACGGTGGTTCTCGAAGATAGACCTCAGGCCAGGCTATCATCAGCTCAAATTCAGAGATGAGGACGTGCAGAAGACGGAATTCAGATGTCGGTATGGCCATTATGAGTTCTTGGTTATGCCTTTCGGCGTAACCAATGATCCAGCAGTGTTCATGGCCCTCATGAACAGGATCATTCAGACATACCTCGATCGATTTGTCATAGTCTTCATCGAAGAAATTCTGATTTACTCTACGACTGAGGAGGAGCACGCCTATCACTTGCAAGTTTTACTAGACACACTCCGAGAGCACCAGATTTATGGTAATCTCTCGAAGATCCAGTTCTGGATACGTGATGTCCACTTCTTGGGACACGTCATCTCTGAGGCGGGAGTTGCTGTGGATCCTGCGAAGATCGAGGCTGTGTTAGCATGGGAGCCACCGAGGAGCGTGACTGAGGTTCAAAGCTTCCTGGGACTAGCTGGTTACTATCGGAGATTCGTTCCAGAATTCTCTAGAGTTGCGGCACCACTCACAGCTTTGAAGAAGATGGGGAATCCCTTCGTGTGGTCAGACAGAATTCAGCAGAGCTTCCAGGAGCTGAGACAGAGATTGACCAACGCACCTATCTTGAGGTTGCCAGAGGAGGGAGTAGGGTACGTAGTTTACTACGATGCATCAGGGACCAGACTCGGATGTGTTCTGATGCAGGAGCGGGCAGTGATCGCCCTGTATCACGTCAGTTGAGACCACATGAGCAGAACTACGCTACCCATGACCTGGAGTTAGCAGTAGTGGTCTTCGCTCTGAAGACATGGTGACACTATCTGATGGGCGAGCGCTTTACAGTCTTTTCCTATCATCAGAGTCTCAGGTATATCTTCTTGCAGAAGGACCTGAACCTGAGACAGCGGCAATGGCTCGAGTTCCTCCAGGACTATGACTTTGAGATAGTCTATACTCCTCGGAAGGGGAACATGGTAGCCGATGCCCTCAGCAGGAGGACGGGCATTCAACTACTTGAGGAGGCGTCAGAGCAGCTAGCCTCTTTACAGATATATGTCATGGATAGAGATGGAGCAGCCTTCCTCCAGTCTCTCACAGTCACCTCTCCACTACTGCAGTGGGTCAGAGAGGCACAACATGAGGACGCTGACTGTGAGACACGGCGTTCACCGATATCCTCGGGACAGGAACCTGATGGTTTCTCCCTTGGAGTAGAGCACGACATCCTTTTCAGAGGACGTACCATGGTACCAGTCGCTTTGCGAGAGGAGGTGCTGAGAGAGTTTCACACTTCTCCTATGGCGGTACATCCAGGAGTGGCGAAGATGTACCAGGATCTCAGACGACAGCACTGGTGGCCGGGCATGAAGAAGGAAGTAGCAGAGTTCGTTTCTCGATGCCTCACCTGCCAACAGGTGAAGGCAGAGCATCAGGTACCAGCAGGCTTGGTACAGCCCTTGGAGGTCCCAGAGTGGAAGTGGGACGACATATCTATGGAATTGGTGACTAGACTTCCACGCACTTCTAGAGGTCACGACTCCATCTGAGTGATTTTTGACCGACTCACCAAGTCGGCACACTTCTTACCCATCAGAGAGTAGGGCTCAGTGGAGAGCTTGGGACGTCTCTACGTTTAGGATATTGTGCGGCTCCACGGCGTGCCATCATCTATCGTCTCCGATCGAGATGCTCGCTTTACATCCCGGCTTTGGAAGGGGTTACATGAGGCGTTCGTGACCCCGCTATGTCTGAGCACAGCTTTTCACCCTCAGATGGATGTTCAGACGGAGAGGACCATCCAGACTCTCGCAGACATGCTCCGCGCATGTGTCCTCGATTTTGGTCGTAGCTGGGAGGACCACTTAACCTTGGTGGAGTTTGCGTACAACAACAGCTACCACTCCACCATCAGGATGGCACCGTACGAGGCGTTGTACGGCCCACCTTGTAGATCTCATTTGTGATGGACAGACCCTGGGGAGTCAGCACTTGTGGGACCGGAGATGCTCCAGGCCACGACAGAGAAGGTCCAGGTCATCCAGGAGCGGCTGAGGACAGCTCAGAGCCGGCAGAAGTCATACGCTGAGAGGAGGCAGAGGCCACTGGAGTTCGAGGATGGCGACCACGTCTTCTTGCGGGTCTCACCTCGACGTGGTATTCGGAGATTTGGCCGAGGAGGCAAGTTATCTCCGCGCTTCATCGGACCCTTCCAGATCCTCAGCAGGATTGGAGAGGTGGCTTATCGCATGGCTCTACCACCTCAGTTGCACCGGGTGCACGACGTCTTCCACGTATCTCAGCTGAGGAGGTACATGCACGACCCGACGCACATCATTGACCATGGGGAGCTTGACATTGATGATGGGGAAACTTTTACGGAGGTCCCGGTGGAGATAGAGGATCAACAAGAGTGGGTCCTATGTGGGCGATAGATTCCTCTTGTGCGCATCAGATGGCAGCACGGGAACCTCCAGGAGAGTACATGGGAGAGGGAGGCTCAGATGCGTGCTCAGTACACTCATTTGTTCTCCTAGTTTTTTTGTTGTATCTTTACGGGGACGTAAAGCCCTGAGGTGGGAGTAATGTAAAGACCCGTAAAATTCAAGGGAAATTTTTTCTTAATTTTCTTTGTAATTTTACAAGAGCACGGTTTCTGACGGAACCTGATTCCAAGGCCCGGAGTGCCCGGAATCAATTTCCGAAGTTTGGCTCGGGTACGTTCAGTGAACGAACGAGCGAGAATTTCTAACTTTTGACCCGGTGCTTGGAATTGAAATCTGAGGACACCGATGAACTCGTAGCTCTGTTATTCGCTTAAGGGGACCTTTTCCGAGGTTGCGTTTTATGCGAGACGAAAGTTAGTTTTGGGAAAAATTATAAGAAGTTAAAAAAAAATGTGGAAACACTTTTTCTTTATTTTGTTGGTTAACTTCTCTCAAAGGAAGTTAGGGGTGGGACCCACACCCACTTAACCTCCCTTGAGAGGATTATGTGTGGTGGGGCCCACAGGAACCCTAACTTTTCATCTTCTCTCAAAACACCCTTTAACCCCTCTTTAAATGACATGAAATCTTGTTATTTATTTTGGAGTTATTTTATTTGAATTTCAATCCTTTGAAATTCAATTTGGTAAGTGTGTGAATAAAATAAGACTCTAAATTATTTTATTTGGTTAGATTTCTCTAGCCGTCTTGAGAGGATTTTGGGAGCTCCTTATTCTTCTTCAACTTTGACGAAGAACGTGAAGAACCTTCGAGCTCCGACGAAGAACGACACTCCTCTCTTTTTCGTAGCCGGTTGTTTCCAAAGATCAACGACGCCTTCCATGTCAATAAAGGGAACGCCGCTTCCTCCTCGAACTTCCTTCGTCAGCTTACGAAGATTCACCAACGACGTAACTCTTCATCAACGGAATTGATGAACGTTACCACGACACCTGACCCCCGCGACGTTGTCTTCCGCGGGTCGTTGACGATCATCGATCTTGAAACCAAGGTAGGGGTAGTTGATGATTATTTATTTACTCTCATTCTTGGTTCCATCATGATAGTCTTGTTGGTGATTATTTAAGAGTTATCATCTAACGAGAGGGGGGTCGGACCGCGCAAACACGGCCGAATCCCCCTCCTTTGTTCGTGATTATATTTATTTTCTTGTGGATGAACGAGATGGCGTGGTGCCGTCGCACCACGCGGGAATTCGCACTATTGTATTGCGCGGCGCCGTCGCGCCACGCCGTGGAAGGATCATCAAGAACGTGACGTCGTCGCGCCGCGTCGAAGGAAATAAAAGGCATGGTGGAGGGGCGCGGTGCCGTCGCACCGCGCTGGACGACGAACACCGCGGCCGGTTCCGGGCCGCGTCGAAATGGGAAGACTGGCGGCTAGCCGGGCCGCCGGTGTCGGAAGCCGGAAGGGGACCGGCCTTGCCGGTCCCGTTGAGGAAGGACTGGCCGGCCATGTCGGGCCGGCCGGAAGAGAGGTGCCGGGGGAATTAATTCCCCTGACTGGCCACAAGAAGGCCCCCCCATGTGAGGGGGGGGGGACCGGTTACACAAAGGGGGGGCAGTGCCCCCCCGTTTTCTCAAAAGCAAGCCCCCACATGGGGGGCCGGTTTTCTCAAAGGCGCGGCTTCAGCCGCGCCGCCAGAGAGGAGGCGGGGGCCTTGCCCCCCGCGCGCCGCACCCGTGCGGCGCCAGGCCGCACCGTCGCCGGCCGGGCCGCACCGCCGCGCCGGACGGCGCCGCCGCACCGGGCCGCGCCGTCGCGCCGGACCGCCGCCGGCCGGGCCAGGTCGGCCCAGACCCGGACCCCCGGTTTTCGAGACGACTTCGGTCTTTTGGTCATAACATGAGCTACAGACCTCCGATTGACGAACCGTCAGCGGAGATGCGATCCTTGGATCGAGGCGGTCGATTATCTATATCACACTCAATGTTTTGGAATACTTTGAGTCCGGCCGGGTTGGTTCGTTCACGAAACCAACCGGGCCTTCGGAGCGGAAACGCTCATATCATGAGCTACGAACGTCCAATTGACGTGTCGTCAGCTTTGTTGTGTTCCTCTTAGTGAGTCGGTTCATTTGGCATACTCCGTCCGAGGTTTGGACGCAGGTGGATTACGGTCGAGTTGGTTTTGCCTTAAAAACCAACCGGGCCCCTGGGACGAAAAAGCCAATAACTATCAGACCGGGCGTCCGATCGACGCGCCGTCTGTTGCGTTGAGTTCTTGTTGATGATACGGAACTTTTTGATACATCAACTCTGGAATTTGTGACAGTTGATGTATCAGCCTCTCGGCTCGTGGAGTGGCCCCTCCTGAACGAGCTTGCTGTGTGCGGGAACCCTAGTGCTGGCTGCGACTGTTACTGTGACTGCTACTACTACTGTTACTGCTACTGTGACTACGACGTCGACAGTACAGAGATTCTGTGTGGATTCGACGACGACTACAACACTCAGCGATCCTACATGGATCAGTGCTACAGGTCCTGTGTGGGCCCGATCCTGTGTGGGTCTTTGCGCTCAGCGGTCCTGTGTGAACCAGTGCCTACAGGTCCTGTGTGGGCCCGATCATGTGTGGGTATTTGCGGGGGCTAGTTACCTATCGATCCTTCGTGGGTCGGACGACTTAGATGGACCAGAGATCATCTTTATCGTCTTTCGAAGAAGTATACACGTGTGAGCTGAATCCTGTTACTTTCCTGTGTGGATTGTGTTGTGCTATCCTGTGTGGATTTCGTTTTGCTTTCCTGTGTGGAATATATCTACTTTCTTGTGTGGGCTGAGTTATACTTGGGCTCGGCGGTTGGATCGTATTGGAATTGATGACTTAGGTATATGTATGGGCATATACCTAAGCAGTGTCGGTTGTTACTTCGTGATTGTATCTCACCTTTGTGGTTTATCCTTTGTGGATTTTGGGAGATCTTCAGGGGTCTCGGGGTCCCTACTGAGTAGCTTATACTCACCCCTGCACGGGCTATGCCCGCACTACATTGTGTTGGATGCAGACGACGGACAGCGTTGATCGTGGCTGAGGCTTGCAGAGCAGGTCGGTACCTGGAGGTGGACCACTGGGCGGGACGTGTTTAGAGCGGATAGCGGGACCCGAGGAGCAGTGGAGCTATCTGTACCCACCCTTCAGGTGGGATTTCTAGTGGACAACTTGGAGTAGCGGCTTTTACCTTACAGTTGATGTTTTCCCTTTCGAGTTGTACTTTACTTTCAGTTTGGGTTTGTATACTGGCCCATTTACTTTTCCGCACTTTCAGTTGTACTCTGTTTTTACTTAGTGTTTACTTTCCGCTTTCTTACTCTGTGGTGCTTGTTTACTTTACAAAGGCAATGCCTTCCCTTTTTATCGGGATTTACGCCTTGGTGCTAGTTGCCAGCCCCTGGCCTAAGGAAGGTGGGCTTGGGGTAGTCACGGCACGGGCCCCGAGGACTGGTCATGACAGACATGGATAAAAATACAAAATAAATATATGGATTGATAATGTTTACTAATCATAATTAGGTAGGTGGTCTTGTTAAAGTTAACAATAAAAAAACTATAAACTAAAGAATAATGAAAGAGGTAATTGATATCACAAAAATTGATGATAAAAGAAAAGCATTTTATTCAGAGACACATTTTCCTATTGTTAATGAGTTTTTTATAAGACAATAAAATTTGTTTAATTAATTTTTTTCCATATGCACAATATGATCCTTTAGATGTGGCTTGATAAATTCCCACTTCATCAGTGACTCATGGAAATTAAGGTGACTTTTTTATTCCTAAAATGTAAAATATCCTGATATCCATAAATAAGAATATAATATATTCTATATTTATTTAGTAAAAATCAAAATAAAATTGTTATCATAAGTAATTCAACATGAATAAATCCTCATATAGAGAGATAATTGGTGAATGTCAAAAATCTTATCTAATGTATAAAAAACCATACCTCAAATTGTTAGCCTTATATTCCTTGTAATGTCGAATGTTCAGAAATTTATTAATATTGTCACTACAAAATTACTCAATATTGATCCGTTGTATATCATAAATTAGAAATCGTTTGTCACATATCAAACATGTGAATACCTTCATCATGTATTGTATGGAAAAATGGTAATAAACATAAATAATTATTGAAATGATGTCTATTTCCTTATTCAAATGTTTATTGGATATATTAATTAAATCAAAATATTTTGTAAACTCTATCTATTTAAGAACAACTAATTTGTAAGAAAATCCTTTTATCAGATCGAAGGTAATCAGTTTCATTAAATTAACATCATACAATCATCATTATCTTTAAATAAGCAACTTATTAAGGGTTATTATTCCCTTAGTCACATTTATCCCATGAATATATAACTCTTACATTAAATTACTTTTGTAGTCCCTCAGAAACAATCATCATATTTTTTGAAATCCTTAGAGAAAAACATAAAATGATAAATCCTAATGTATTTCAAAATTAATAAATATTGAATAAAAATATGTACAAATTCGATTATTCCACTTCATCATTAATCTATTAAAAGGATACTCATAGTATTACGTAATACCTCTTTCCTTTCACATTTCTATTTTAGTGTCATCATCAACATCAGTATAACCATTACTCATACTAGATTGTATATTCCATTCAGGATCATTCCACTAATGATATATATTTTCTTAAATCACATTCATTCGACAAATAAAATATCAATCTATGGATAATAACATAGGGATCAACATATATTCATCCATTATGTAAAAAAAATTATTTTCTATTTACTGTTATTAGTTTTGTGTCCTTATTATCCATATTTAAAATATCTTTTTACACCTTAATGAAATTTATATGGATTCTTATGTCAACATTATCGACATAAAGTAAATTGAATCTTTATTCCTTCATGGTACCATATACCAGAACTCTCAGTGACAAATTTAAATAAGTTATTTTGTGAGTCCAATGGTTGGTAATGGTACATGTTGTTAATAATGTTTTTTGAAATATGATTAGGCATGATAACCACATCGTTTACTCGAGTAATCATAACATTTGATTGCTCATAAACAAAATTTATACCACATTCAAAATAAACCTTGTTCTGTTTGGTTATAACTATTAACTAAAACTATATTTCATAATTTGAGCATCATATATCATAGAAGAATAGTACATTGTCACAAAAATTCACTTATAGGATTTCAAAATCTGTATTTGTTATATTAAATCCATAAAACCATAGGCTTATCTTTAGAAACAATGCATGAAATATCATTAGAAATATGCTAATGGAAATCACTAATGTTTTCAAATCCTAGTTACCCAAGGATTAATAAACACTCTATTTGATAAAAACTAAAAAGAACTAGTATTATCATTCATTTATGAAACATTATTATTTATAATATACAACATATTAAAAAATAACATGCCAAAAGACCATAATAGTTTTGTGTGTTTGGAAAATGGGGGAATATTCTTATAATTTTGTGAAAGATATTTATCATATACCATTACAATATTCCCCTTTTATGGCTTCTATTTTAACCCTATCATCATAACCCTAGTAAAGAAACCATAATAATTTGGTAATCTTAGATTCTTGATAATGGTAATAAAGGGAGATATGTAATCTTAACATGAGAATAGTGGTTTGAGAACATGATCATAACTTTATAATATCAAACCTCATATATCAATGATTATAATCAATGGTCATGGAATAAATAATGAAATATCATAATACATGAATCCTTCAGAATTCAAATAGAATAAGTAATGACATCATTCCATAGTCATTAGAAATAGGCTTTTAGAATAAACATCAGTTTATAACATTGTGAACATTTGTAAATAGAAAAATTTTCCCCATTTAATTAATTTCATGAAATAAGACACTTTCATAAAATTATAGACATTAAACTAGTTTCATGCATTGATAGTATAATATATAATTTTATTCACACATAATAATGATTACCTAGAAATAAAGGATCATTTCTAATACATTTTAAGGCACTTCATGGGGACTACACATACTGGGAGGCATAAAATACCATCCCCAATCATTATTCTTTACCTATAAAGGAAACAATATTCCTTATATTCACATTGTGGAATATGTTAACCAATATTCCCATAGTGGATTGAGTTTCCCCATATTCCCATAGTTTATTGGGGTTCCCCATCATCCATAGTGTATTAAGCTAATTATCATGATTACCATCATTAAATCATAATATATAAATCATTCCCAAAAGATTTGGAATGGGATATAGGTCCCACAAATTAGATAATTAAATCATATATACATGTTCACTAAGATCATGAAAAATCATCATATCATGACCCATAAAAATGGATGGGTTTCATTGACTTCATATCATAACCCATGAATGGAAATGGTTATTATAAACATGTCATCAGATCGTAACATGTAAAAAATAGATTGGTTTTATGGTTATTTATTAAAAAAAAATCATATTAAATGAAGCTAGTATCAAAACTATATAACCTATGGGAGATAAATGGGGTTTGTATACATGATTTCATCAAAATATAAAACATTCAATAAAGTATATGAATAATATTATTAGATTATATCCCTTTTAATGAATAAAATATAACAACTTATATTGACTTAGTTGGATAAGGATCTTGAAAGATGATATGGAACAATTCTTAAGGATAATTTCCTTTTATTGAATATTCTTTTCATAAAACCATTTCAAAAATCTACTACTTATTAAAAATTCATTAATGTTTTTAAAACATTTCATGGGGGAAATATCTTTTCTACTTTATAAGAGTAATTTTATTAAAACATTAATTATTTTGATGGAATTATTCATTTAAAATAACATTAGAAAATGTAAAGAAATAATTAAAAAAAATTTAAATCTATTTTTAAACATAAAACCTTTTTGAAAACCTCTTTCATTGATATAGTTTTATAATACTATAAAAGAATCCTAAAAAATTATTTAAATTTGATTCTTTAAACATAAAATATTTTTTATAAAAATTTTCATTGAATACCCTATTAAATTAATTAATTTCCAGAATATTTGGAAAGATATTCATTAAAAATATCCTTATAAACATTTTAAATATGTTTCAAGTAAATTATGGGCATGACTGTGGGTAAATTTATACACAAGAAACCGTTATTTTTCCCACAAAATGATTAGAAAATTTCTTTGATCAGAAAAAGAAAATGATATTAAATATAATTTTTTTAAAAGGTTAAAAATGTGAAAACAATTTCCAAAAAAAATTATAGGGTAATATAAAAATATTTTTGAAAACATAATTACAAAACATGGTTTTAATGTAACATAGATTTACGACCAAAAAGAGAAATAAATTTTTTTTTATAAAAATAGTTTTTTAATTATCTTATGTACAAAAGAGTGAATAAATGGTACATTACATGGATATAACATGAATGATAGTAGGAGATGTTAATTAATGATATTTTTTTGATATGTTGGATATATGTTCTAATCAATGAAAATATAATCATAAAAAAATCCCAAAAAACCGTGAGATTGTAGCCATAAGCTCTTACAACTTTGGTAACATTAAATCATAATACACAAAATATAAAATATTTAAATGAATATTATAATGTTATTAAAAGGATTATATTACTTATATATCACGTCAAAGGGAATTATAAACACACATTTGACGAATATAGGCACATGAGATAACTTGTTCCTCAATGAATGAAACTTAATACAAAAATAACTTAGATATTTGGAAACTTTTGAATCGTAAAACCCATAAAAAATAGATCATAAAATTGACATGTAAATAAATTAATAATTAATAATTTATATCACATAATAAATAAATGATAATTATATATAAAAAAAAATAAATGAGTGTTGAGCATGTAATTTCTGTCACGGATATGAAATGTGAGATGAGAAAACCCTTTCCGTAAGTCTTGAATTTCTTAATACACCTAAAACAACCATTAAAATGATTATATATTTATTATTAATAAAAAATGAACCATATTCTCAAATATCGTACCAAAAAAATATTTTATTTTGAATTTATACTAACTTTTTTTAATAAATTTCATGTTAATGTTACGTTTCATGTAATATATGATTTGTATTCATATATGTTTTGACTTATTCTTAGTGACCCTATTGCTATATCAATATTTAATTAATTATAGAATTTATAAAAATATTTAAATATCGTATATATTCAAAATATAAATATCTCTAATTATCAAAAATATTTATATATATTTCATGGAATACACCGTTCATGGAGACGGTATGTCGTACGTACACATGAATGTTGTATATGTTTTGTTGTCGTATTGAATGAATATAACTAAATGAAATAGATTTATATTTTTTTTTTCAAAATAGTAAAATTATTATGTCATATATATCATACAAATTCACTAAATCCATCCTCAATATATTCCATGTAAAGCGTGAAAGAATCACATCGCAATGAGGAGGTGGTCGTCAACACGTCTGCAAACAAAGTTATAGTATTTGCACAAAAGATTGATCATGATGTGATTTTTTATATAAAAATTATATAAGAATAAATATATAATTAATATAATATATATTTTATATAACAAAATAATTCCATCATTATTGCCAAACATGAAAGGTGCTAATGGAAGAGAAAACAATGTCAGTTCGCGAAGTAGTAATACACCATATACACAAACGATGATTGAATATCCTTTTTTATGGATGTGTGTGAGAATGTTGGTATAAAACTCAATAAAAAACATATCAGTATATTTTGGATAATTATTTTTTATAATAACATGACAATAAAATATTATGGGTTGATAATGAAATAATAAAAATGTTCTATTTGATGGGTGTTGCATCTTATTTGGCTTACTCAATTTTATTTTGACCAATGGGATTCCATATTTGGATTTATAAACCAAATAAGACTTATGATTCAATGGATTAGAGATTTAATTATATAATTTTTTGGAATTTATAAGAAAAAAGGGATTGATAGTTTCAAATATAGGGGAGGATATAAGGCATTTTATTGGTGAAGAAAAGGACACATTGGGTCTTCATGAAAATAGTTTAGTGCTCCCCATATTTTACATATGCCCTATGGATTCAAAATCATCCATTATAGCTCCCTATATGATTAATTGTCTAAATATCCATTAATGTTATTTTATACATATTTAGAGTTATTTTAATTCCTTATTTTCACTGTTTAGTAGTTGATTAACTTTGTTTTGTCCATAATAAATGTAATTAAATTTAATTAACACCACTATTTTTTTTGGTGTAATAATAATATTAAATTAGTATTAGTTATAAATTATTATTATTCCAAATAGGAAATATATTTTTCCAAATTTTAATCACATAAGACGAGATGAGGTGATAAATTTTTAAAGTGAACAATTTCAAAGGATTGAATAGTTTTTATATCAAATTTAATTGTTAAATTGTTATTATTTACCTAAATTTGATTAATTTAATTGTAATTGGTATGATTATACTTTAAAACCAAATTAAGATATAATTTATTTATATATGTAAATTATATAAAAACACCTTTCAATTAAAATTCTATAATATTCACTATTCATAAAAAGAATCCTCTTTCGAATATAGGAAACCGTCACCAAATGTAAATTTTTATATCAATATTTTCAAAATCACATTTAATTAGTATTTAAATAATTATTAATGTTTTAGTAATTATATTTAAAATGGGTTCTACATTAAATGGTTCAAAAATTAGCAATTTAAAAAATTCAACATTTTATTCATAACATTTGATTTCCTTTTATATTATTCCTATCAAATCTATTGTTTGAGGGTAAAAATAACTTATTCAATATATAATATATAATTAATATTTAAAATTTTTATCAAATGTATTTTTTTATTTATTGAGAATAAGAAGAGTTTTTACATATAAAATTAGTTTCTTAAAAATAAAATTTCATTATTCTTAAATAGTTTATATGTTATTTTTTATCAAATTAATAAACAAAGGATTCATTTATAAACATATGTAAACCATAGTTTCACAAATTATTCAATATAATTCATATCATACATCTTTATTACTTGGTTATAATTATAATAATATTTTAATATTAATATTTATATTATATTATGGTTTTGTAAAACATTGTCATGTGTGTAAAATATGTTTTCAATGGGACTCTTATTGTGTGTAACAAAAAAACATTGTTTCGTGTGCTCCATTATCATAGTAAATTGTTTCATGCAGTGAAATATTAACTTGGTATTTCATATTAAATAATAAAAAATTATTTCTTTTATATTAAAAATTCCTTATTCAGTGGTTGTTGAAATGATAAATAGCTAAAATGTTAAATTAATTTGAGAAACAATACCACACAAAATCTCTTGGCGTTAAATTATAATCCTGAATAATAAATATATTTTAAATATTTAAATTTTATATACTTTTTAATGGTTATAATTAATTTTATTTCCTTTATATATGTTTTTTATAAAATTACATAATCAATTACGCTAAGATCATATTTTTTTACAATAGTTTTCCTATGTATCAAAATTACTTTGGAAGGTTGACTGTCATCAATGTTGTCAATATTTTTAAAATATAAACAATCTTGATCACTGAATAATTATAATATTATATAATTAATAATAAAATATATACATATATATTTGATGTTGCAATGAAAATGAATAATGACATAACTTTGAGTAGGAAATAGCCCACACATCCTCAAATGACGTTACAACTTCTTTAGTTTGTGAAAAGGTAAGAATGAAACTGATATATTAAATTTCCATAAATATAATTGTTTCTGTGATAAAAAATAAATATCACATTTTTAATATATTTTTATTGAAATCATTCTTAATTCATTCCCTTCAATGAATGAATAAATCACATTGCTTTTATGAGGTTGTAGTTCACTCATCTAAAATCGATGTTATCGAATACTCTAAAAATTGAACGTCATACGTTATGTGTTTTCTAATAATTATAGATTCATAAATACATAATAAATATCATATATATCATATTAAAATTGTATTTATATAATTATTCTCAACTTGATAGGTGGTAATGGAAGAACAAATGACATTGGTTCATGAGTTGGTAGTCCTCTATACACATGAATGATAAATTTCTGTCCCATTTGATGGAAGTGTTTGATTTTCAGGTGGTAACCATAGAAGAAATATATATTATTTTATTGATGTTAATTAGGATAGTTTATTTTAATTATATAAAATTAAATAAAGGGTTTTTTGGGAAATAATGAAAATAAAAGTGTTCGTTGAGTAATATTACCTCTAATTTGGAAAATCTTACTTCTTGTCAACAAAATATATCCTTTAATGGATTTGATAGAAATTTAGTTCTTTTTGGATTATAGTAGTGATGTTTTCCATTTATTTGGGATGTATTTTGATGAGATGAAATTCATTATAGTTTTTCACAGATGGTGATAGTGAATTCCCTTTTTATTAAAATTTTGTATTAATCATTATTCATAAAAACCAGAACGCTCTTTGAAAAAAAAACCCAAAAATAAATATTGATATCAATATTTCCAAAATTATGTTTAATATGTCATATAAATTTTTTTAATGTTTCAAAACATATAATTAAAATGGGTTCTCAACTAAAAGGTGATAAAATTACCCATTTGAAAAATGAAATATTTTTTATTCATAAAATTTTATTTATTCTTATATTATTCCTATCAAATTTATATGATTAGTGTCAAAAATATTTTACATATAATATATACATTTTATTAAAAATATTCTACCTTTTTTTAATTTATTGAGATAAAATGAAATTTTAACGTAAAAATGTATTTTTCTTCAAACCAGAATTTAATTATTCTCAATAAGTTCATATTTATTTTCTAAAGAATTGATAAAAATTTTTTTCATTTTAAAATCATATTTAAACCATAATTTCATAAATTATTCAATATCATTCATATCATCCTACTGAATGACTGAGTGATAATTATAATAATATATTAATATTAATATTAACAATATATCGTAGTTTGGTAAAAATCAGTCATGTGTGTAACACAAGTTGTCGAAGGGACTCAGTATTGTGTGTAACACAATAAAAAATATAATTTTTTTGTACTATAATGTAATTTAAAGGTTTCATGCAGTGAAAGATTAACTTAGTATTTCGTATAACAAAAGTCAAAATTAGTGATTTTTTATAAAATATCTATAATCAGTGTTGGTAAAATGAAAAATAAAATATATTCTAAATTAGTTTGAGAAAAAATATTTTTCAATAATCTATTTGTGATACATTGTATAACACTAATTTTTATGAAATAATCACTTTGTTCAATAGCGTACAAGATACGATACATCGAGCCTAAATAAAAAACTAAATAGTATTATTTAAATGATACCATTATAACATAGTCGTTGGAAGGAAGAGAATGAATAATGTTAAAAGAATTAAAAAATGGTTTTAAAATGTATTTTTTATGATTTATTAGTTACCCAATTTATTAGAAATGAAAATAAAAACAAATTGAATATACGGGATATGTTTTTATGAAAACATATTTAAATGGGAATAATTGTGTCTATAAAATAATATCACATTATTTGGACTATATTAATGAAATATAAACTCAATGTTATTTTTAAATTTCATATTATATATTTTATAGGAAATATATAAGATTAAAATCAATTCTAAGAAAAAACATTATTTTTCAAAAAAGGAATTTTTAAATCCTTTTGGTGGTGAACCCATTTTAAATCATATTTTGAAACTTTTATAAGTTATAATTGAAAAAATAAACATCTTATTTAGAGTAGAGACATAAAAATTTACTTTGGATGAAATTTTTGTATTTTTCAGATTAAAATCATATTTACATAAATATTGAAACAATATTGCTTTATAATTCAAAAATACATTTTCATCTAAATTTTTATATAGATAGATTTTAATTTTAGTTTATTTTAATGTGTAAATGGAATATTTTTAATCATTTTATTTAATTTTTGTCATTTTATGTAATTTAAAATTGAAATATGATATAAACCCATGTCAATCATTGGCTGGTTTGACTTTTAAAAAACTTAATTTTTTCTTCTCACAATGTGAATTAATTTTAAATTAATTACATTATGTTATGTGTTTTTAATTTTCAAAAAATTATTACATATTTTGAATCATAAGGTCCATATTTTGTAAACATTTCCATTTTATTTGGAAATTATTAATACTAACATTATTAATTAATTTTATTTACAATGATTAAAGAGTAAATTAGGTGACTCTGGGAAAAAGAAATTTTATAATATTATACAACTACACTAACATGTGTCATAATATTATTTTATGATATATGGACGACCAAAAAATCACATGGGATGAAAATTTGGCATTTGAAATCCACTAGGGTGTGATTATGACACATATAACTTTTAATTTTAAGTAAAGGAAAATGTATTATAAAATAGAAGATTTTAACTAAAAAAATTAATAAGGGATTATATAAATTATATATTCGACTATAAATAGACATTTTAATGTAAAAATGATATCCTACATCATTTTATTTTATTTATAATTTTAATAGAATAAATAAATAAATTTAATTTTGACACAATGGTGATGTAGTGATTACTTCATTTATAAAAGATTCAAATAAATGATATTATTAATGTTAAAATAACTATTATATTAATTACATGATAACTAAAATGAATATTATTTATTACTATGACATTTTATTATTTATGTAATTTATTTTTTATAAGAAATCAAGTTGTTATAAATTTTTTAATAAAGTCAAGTACGAATAGTGTCAAAAATGACATATTTCGTAACAAAAAATATAAAATATTTTATTAAATGTTATAAAATTAAAAATATATAATATTTGATAAAATGGTCTAGATATTACTAATATTTCATAAATTATAGTTTGGTTGGATTTTTTGACATGTTATGGTAATTATATTAACACACAAATTGTAAATAAAATGTTATCAAAGGAAGACTAAGAAAGGTAAAATAACGGTGAAAAAAAAGAGAAGGATTAAAAAATATTGAAAATAGGTCTAATTGAAATTTTATAATTCATTGTATCTTTAAAATAATGATTCCGGGACAATTAGAAAATGGAAATCAATCTTTATTAAATCAATATTTCATGTCTTTCCAAATATGACTCTCATCTCTCCTATAAAAGGGAACTTGTCCTTACCTATTATGAACACATCCAAAGCATTTTGTTTTTGCCAATATCTAACCAAAATAATTCCTATAATGCATCCTCAAATTCATAGATCCTTATTTTTGGAATATCGCGCTTTATATATTTGTTATGGCGTTCTTCATGGGTGATCAACCGAAGAAGATGTATCATTTTTATTATGTGTTTCTATTTTATTTCTTCTTCCAATTCATTTTAATGTCCTCCAATCATGACGATATAATAACTCTAGTATCTTTAATATTATTATATTTTATTATCTTAATTTCATCACCTAAATCCTTTACCACTTCCATTAAATAAGAAAGAAATTAACCGTTCGTGCATTCATGTGAACTATCACCTCCCCGAACTGATCTAATTCATTTTCCATAACCCTATCTCAATAATGGTGATAATAATAAAGATAATTTTCAGATGTGATATTAATTATATATATATAATTAAATTATAATTGTATATTTATTAAGTTCTTGGTTCAATGTGCGTAAAAATGATAATGGCATTCATGCGTACGTGTGAACTATCACCTCCACAAGGTAGTGAGACTCGTTATGATACATTATATAACGTGTCAGATATATATATGTATATTTAAATGATTATTATGATGTTTATAAGATCATATTCATTATAGAAATCTAAAATGATTATTACCTTATTTCCATAATGATAAATTAAAAATGAAAATGTTACTAATGATTATGTACAAAATATAGTCTCCATAATTATAAAGTTGTTCATTTTTCATGACAATAATAAATGGTTTGATTTAAATATTAGTATTATTGTATTAAAGTGATTAATAATCCAGGAATACTCTTATTTATATGATGTACTTATGACTAAGAGGAATAATTTCATCATACCATGTTCATTTTCTACTCAAGTTTTGAATATCAATAAAATGATTGACATAAACTCAAAGAGTTAACTAATTTATATTATACGGTAATAAGGGATATAAAGGGAATAAAAATGATATTTTTGCGGAAATTAGAAAATAAAAAATGTTTTTTATTCAGGAAGATAAATAACAAAAGAGGCAATTCAGACTCAAGGTAAGGTAAATCAAAACTCAGTCTCAATTAATTTAGTTAAATAACAATGCAATTGGTATTGGTTTTCCAAGAATTTGTGTAAATGTCCTTTGACTATTTTAAAAATAATATCCAATTACATTAGGTTTATTTATATTTTCACACATAATTATGACGTTGATTTATCCTTAAAATAATTATATGATCATTATCTAGTTCTTCGTCTCAATCGTTTTTCATTGCGACATATCGTGATGTTTTTCACCTTTATTTTCCAATAAGGTGTTTGTGAAACACTTTTTACATGTTATATGAATAATTATTATATTATCATTATATTCAATATTATATTTATCATTATTAATTAATGATTTTTGTTTATGTGTTTCTCTAATAGTAAGTGACTATTTAACTAAGACATTGTTATAAATTATTTATTGATTTGTTATTATAAAACCATCTTTTTTGTAAATGTTTTAAAAATGGTTTTTATGAATTTTTTTATAAGGAAATGAATAATTTTAAATGATAATTTAATTAAAATGATTCAAAGTGGTACACGACACTTTGATTCAAAAATCTCTTTATTAAAAATTTTAAATGTGGTTGGAAATAGATTGAATATTTCTATATCTTGAAATATTTCTTGTGATTAAAAATTAATTATATGAGTGAAATGTTAAATATTGAAATATTTTATGTGTTATTGTTTTATAATGGTACCTAATAAATTTTATGGGTGGTTTAGTGATACATCAATGAGGGTTGGTTACGTGATAATGCAAAGACGGTTTGTTCTAGTATAAACCATGGATGAGAGGTTACATTATAACCTCAAATGCATTGGGTATGGAAGTTGGGCTTTTGGATATTACTGTTATTGATATGTTTGGAACCTGAATATATGGATCTTCTATTTAAGAATTATTATATACCAATTTATCTTCACATGTTATATGTCATTTTTCTGGTTTAAGGTGATCTTTTGATTACAAAAAAGGAAATTAATGAGATTATATTTGGTGGAGTGTATTTACTTCTTATTATACGTGAAAAATATTACATTATCATAATGTATTCATGTTTTTCATGTTTTTTCATGAAGAATATTTTTATTTCCTTGTGTATCCCTTTCTGAGTTTTTATGGTCATCCCAAGTGTGAAATTGTATTCAGAGGATTTAAAATAGAATAGAGTCATGTATGGGAATATTGAGAAGTTATATTGTGAAACAAACCCATTTTTCATTTTCAATAATTCTATTTTATGGATGAAATATATAATTATTATAATTGTACAACAATAATATTTAGTTTTTTATGTATTTTTATGGCCTAAATATATAATCTCTAAAAATGATAATATTCTCAATGAAAAATTAATTAAAATTATTTAATTTACTCAATTATAAATAATGTTTAATGTGAGGGCCATACAGTTGGTATTAGAAGGAGGTTTAAGTAACATTAGAGATTAGTGTGATTTATTAAGAGTCAGGGATATCATCATGGTATTATAATATTAAGGATGATCATAAGTCGAATGATCTAGAAACACATTATGAGGCTTTATGATATAAAATATTAAGGTGAATAATGGTATTTTTGGAGTCATTCACCTTTGAGGAAATTATGGGTTATTAGTTTTTGGGATGTTAAAAGTGAGGTATGAAATTATCATTGAGGTTAAAACATGTTATGGTTCTTTTTGATTTATTTTATTTATAATATTATAATAAGTATATATTTTTAGAAAAATGACAAACCATTTGATCAGTGGAATCCCATGGCCCTTGGAAAGGCTGTGAGAATCAAACCCACAATTGACGGGTGGTAAGGGTGCATCACAAACCACAATCCTACATGAAGTCACTTGAAAGTTTAATTTTTTTAATGAAATGATTTTATTTATTTATAATACGTTTATTTAGAACACATATTTTTATAGAATATATAACTACGGGATTAGAATATGATTTGGTGAGTAAGTGATTAATGTTATTTAGGATGACACTCACCATTTTGGGAACCATATATGATCAAGTTAAATAAAATACCATGGGATTTTATTTTAGTAATAATGGTTGAATTATTTATAGAGAAATTAGGGATTTAGTTATGGACATATAAAGATTTGGGTTATTTAGGTAAGTGAATAACCAAAAATGGAGGAAATGTGATTAGGTTAGTTAAATTTTGGTATGAGACATTAAGATTCATCCATATTATTTGTAGTTAAATTTTATAATTTATCTTGGAATAATATGTTAAAAAATAATTATAATTTGCGGGTTTCAATATTATTTTTGAATGCTTTTGAATAATTTTAAGGACAATTATCTATCAAACGGTCTTTATTGAACTTTGGATATTAATGATTAATTTTAGAGATTCAAAAGTAGTTCCTCTACATATAATGATTTATTCATTTTGGAAAATTGTCAGATTTTTTCAAAAATTGTTTTCTATTTGATATTTTTTCAATACATGATGAATAGATAATTAATCATTTGTGGATTAAGTGATTCTCAAGAATTTTATTATAGTTATTCAGGTGTGACCAAGTCATATTTAATAGTCATCATTTCAAGAAAATATGAATTTATGTAGAAATTTATTAATGGATAAAAAAGTACATGACATGTAAGTATTTATCCTTATGTTTTTAGTAATCCTCATAAATAAATTACTTAACTTTATTAAAAAGACCTTAAAACAAAAATGTTTCTCATTTTCATTTCATACTTAAAAATCAATGATCCTTTAACCCATTTAATTTTTGTCATTTTCTGATTATTAACATTCTCTTGATCATATTTTATATCAATATCTGTTAGAAAAAGAATGTTATTTTTTCTTTTATATCCATATTTTCCTATATAAAATGTTATTATGTGATATCATGGATGACTTTATTACTTCTCATTCTTTCTTTTAAATGTGTCATTTTATTAACCCTTTTTCTGATGTGGGTTTTCAATAAAGGTATTTAGACAATTAATTACTTTGTTACCATCCATAGATTAATATTTTGAGGACAAAATTTATTTTTAGGGTGAGTATATAACATCTTGAGTTTTATGATAAACAAACTTTGTTCCTTAGCGTACATGATAAGCTACATCTAGCTTAAACAAAAAAACTAAATATTATTATTTAAATGTAACCACTATAACCTAATTGGTGGAATAGAGTGAATGAATAGTATTAACTAAATTATAAAAATATGGTTTACACATATTTATATAATTATTCATTGGTTACTAAATTTACTATGAATGGAAATAAAAACTAATTGAATATAAAGGACGTGTTTTAATGAAAACCTATTTAAATGAGAATTTTTTATTATAAAATCATATAACTATTTTTGGATTTTATTAAATAATTATAAACTCAATGTGATGTTTAAAATTTTTATTATATGTTTTACAGAAAAAATATTAAAACAAAATCAATATTAAGTATAAAAGAAGCATTTTTCAAAAATGCATTTTATACCTTTTGATGGAAAAACCATTTTAAATATTGTTTTTGATATAGTTATAAGTTCTATGTTAAATATTAACTTCTTATATGTAATAGGGACATAAAAATATACTTTGTTTGAATATTTTTATGTTTTAATGAAAATTCATATTTTAACGAATATTGAAAATTATTAAATTTTAATTTAAAAATGCCTTCTATTATAATTTTTTTATATAGTTAGATTGTCCTTTTAGTTGGTTTTAAATTATAATTGGATTAAGTATTAATACTTAAATACAAAAATTTTAATTAGAATTAATTTCAAATATAAATTTTATATAAACACATGTAAATCTTTTGACCGATTTTACTTGTAAAAAACTGGTATTTTTATTTTGAAAACAGAAATTAATTTTTAATTAATTACAGAAAATTCTATGTTTCGAATTTCAAAAAAATGTATTTAATATTTGTAATCAGAATATTCAATTTTTTTAATTGGTCATTTTTATTTTTGGACATTATGAATAGTAACCTTAGTAATTATTTTTGTTTACCAAGGATAAAGGGAAAATCATCTAAATATATTATTATAATAATTTAAAACTATGATAACAGGTATAATAATCAAATTTAATTAAATATTTGTTACTATTAATACCCTTGTGATTAAAATTTGTCATTTTTAGTCCACTTAGGTATGATTAAGGCACATGCAACTTTTAATTTAATGAAACGAAAAATATGTTATAAACATCCATCTTCAAACAAAAATAATATTAATATTGGTTAATATAAATGATATCACTGCTATAGATAGTAATTATAAAGATAAAAATATTTCCTAAATAATGGTAATAAATATATATATGTATATTTCGTCAGTAAATAAATAAATTTTACAATGACACACTGGTGATGCATTGATTACTTCCTTAATAATTGATTCAAATAAATGATAATTTAAATGTTAAAATACATATTATTTGAAATATTTGATTCCATATTAAATATTTCTGAATGAATATGTCATTTTAGGATTGATTTAATGTATTTATAGGAAGTAATAATGGTTTTATAAATTTCCTAAAAATTTAGGTACGAATAGTGTCAAAATTGACATACTACATAACATAATATATAAAATTGTTTATATAATGTTATTAAATTCCTAAAAATAAAATATTCTACCAAATGATTATTATAAGTCCTAATATGTCATAAATGAAAATTTTTAGTCCCATCAGACATGTTTGGGTTATTTTATTAACATAAAAAGTGTAAATAACATGTTATCATGGTAAGAGTAAATAAGGTTAAATAAGGGTTAAATAAAAAATATAAGGATTAATGAATACTCAAAACTTGAATAATTTTAATTGGATAATAGTTATATGACCCAAAATAATCTTATATATAAAATAAAGGAGTTTTGGGCCATTATATAACGATAATAATTTTCTAAAAAACTAATATTTCAAGAATTTATTAAAGTGACCATCATTTCTCCTACAAAATGAATCTTATCCTTTTCTTTTATTAACAGAAAAAAATAATTTTAGACTGGAAAAATCTATCAAAACCCAATTATATAATATCTTCGAACATTATTATGTTATTATGTTATGCATAATATCTTTATTATAGGGGTTAAGCTGTTCTTCAAAGGCGATCAACTGAAGAAGAGGTATCATTTTATTAAGTGTTTCTATTTTTTTTATCTTACACATAATTGAAATCTTCTCCAATGATGATGAGAAAATAAATGTAGTGTAACTAATATAATTATATATTATTAAGTTAATATCATCACCTAAATCTATCTCCCCTTCTGTTAAATGGGAAATGAATTAATTGTTCATGTGTACGGGTGCACTATCACCTCCATGAACCGATCTAATTCGTTTTCCATAATCGTTTCTCATGACTGGTTATAATAAGGGAATTAATGTTAACAAGTGATATTAATGTAATATTAATCCTTATATGATAATATTATATCAATTATATTCTTACTTCTATGAGCGTAAAATTGATAATGACACTCATGTGTGCGTGTGGGCTATCACCTCCATTAAGAGGTGTGAGTCATTTTGATTCATTATATAACTTGAATGATATATATAATTATTCTTCTGATTATTATTATGATTTCAATATCATAATTATCTTTATTTAAAGGTTAAATGATAATTTTTTTTATTTCCATAATGGTCAATGAAAAATGGAAATGTTACTTTGGTGTACGTACGACCTACCATCTCTAGGATTATAATGTTGTTAATTTTACAAAAAAATTATTAATGGTTTGATTTAAAAAAATATATAATTTATTATTGCGATGAATATGTAATGAATAATATTCAGGAGATTATTGACATATAACAACAATAAAAAATTTAAGCATACAATGTTCATTTTCGACTGAAGTACATAATATCGACAAAACAACCTTCATGATCTCAATGAATTAACTAATTTGTAGAACATTGAAATCAAGTTATAAAGGGAAACCAAAATTAATGAAAATGGGTCAAAAGAATTTATACATTAATCTATGATTATTATTCATGATGATAAATAATGAACTAATAAAGTCAAAATCAGGGTAATGGAAATATTAACTCAATCTACATTCATTGAGTTAAATATCCATGTCATTGGTTTTGTTTTTTCAAGAATATGTGTGAATTACCTCTGATTTCTTACACTGATTGGCCATATATATTAGGTGTATTTATATTTTTCGCCCATAATTATTTCATTGATTTATCCTTAATCTAATGATACAATCTTTGTAAGGAACTTAGTCTCAATCTACGTTAATTTAGGTATATATTGATGTTTTAACACGTTATTATCCCATAAGGTGCTTATACAACCATTTGGACACATTATATGATTAATTAGTATATTATCATGTTATTTAATGTTTAATTTATTTTAATTAATTAATTATTTTTATTAATGTGTTTCTCTAGTTTTAAGAGACTCATTAACTAAAACATTTTTAGAAATGTTTCAACAATTTATTATTCCAAACCCTTGTATTTCCTGGTCATGTTTTCAAAATGGTTTTAATGAATTTCTTAGTTGGACATAAATATTTTAAAATGTTAATTTATTTTAAACGTTTTAATGTGGTTTGGGACACTTGGATTCAAAAGTCACATTATTAAACATTTTTAATGGTTTTGGAAATGGATTGAATATTTCAATATATTGAATGATTTTTCATGATTACAAATGAAATTTTATGAGAAAAATATTAAAAATTGAAAACCATTATGTTCTGTGATTGTATAATGGTACATGGAAATTTTATGGGTGGTTACATTATAATACATTGATGGGTGGTTACATGATAAACCAAAGACATGTGTTTTTTTTAAATCAAGTATGGGTGGTTACATTATAACCTACAATGAATTGGGAATGGAATCGAGCGTATGGAAATTACATTTAGTGATTTATGTGGAATTAAACCGTATGGTTATTCCATTTATCTATTCATATGTTCCAAGTTATATTTATATGATATATGTTTTTTATACGGGTTTATGGTGATATTTTGATTTGAAAAAAAATCCATGAAATAAGATTGTATTTGGTGAAGTTTATTTACTACAATTTAATGGTGAAAATATTAAACTACGATAATGTATTCCTGTTTTACAAGATTTTTCAAGACTAACACTTTTCATTCCTTATGTAGCTCTTAAATAGTTTTTATTCTCATCCCATGTCTGAATTGTTTTTCACATGATTTAATGGGGAATAGAGTCTAGGATGGGATGAATGAAACGTTATGCTATAAAATGAAATAATGTTTCTTTTTTAAATTTTCGATTATATTGATGAAATTGATATTGAGTATAATTTAATAATTATAATATTAATGTTGTTATGTATGAGTTACATCCTAACTATCTAAAAATCTAATTCTGAAAAGATCTTCAATGAAATATAAGTTCAAATTATTGACTTAACTAAAGATTATGTAATGTTGAAGGCTGACGCCTTAAATAAAAAATCTTCCAGAATTGTTAAAATATGATTATTATATTATTTAATTATATAATTTGAAATATTTACAGTTAAATTTATTTTAATTATTGTAATTTTATATATGATTACTTAATCAATTTTTTTAACAAAGTTTGTTTTGATAATATTTCCCCTATGTGTCAAAATGACATTGTAAGATTTATTATGGTTAATTAATTCATTATTTAAAAAATTTAAAAAATAATTATCATGGAATAATTATCATATTAATTAACTAATAAAATATATACATAGTTCTTGTTGATGTAGAAATTAAAATAAAGATTCAAATCACTTTTAGGAGGCGATTGTCTCCACTCCCCCAAACAACATTATAACTATTTTAGTGTGTGATAAGGTAAGATTCAAAATAATATATAAAATTTAACTAAATCTAAACTTGTAATTAATATCAAATATATATCATGTATATAACATATACTTATTCAAATCATCCTTAAAAATTCCATGTAATGAATGAATAAATCACATTACTTTTAGGAGGCGGTAATACACATATCCAGAAAATAATATTTCTGTATTCCCTGAAAATTGAACCCATGAAGGTATGTGTTATTTAATTATTATAGAGAAATAAATATATCACAATTATTATATATTTCATCTATAATATTATTACGATAATTATTCTCATCCTCGATAGGTGGAAATAGAAGGAATAAAGACAATGGATCAT
The DNA here is from genome assembly GCA_963277665.1 of Viscum album. Classification (NCBI taxonomy): domain Eukaryota; kingdom Viridiplantae; phylum Streptophyta; class Magnoliopsida; order Santalales; family Viscaceae; genus Viscum; species Viscum album. Next base: position 1,180,790,379 of record OY728130.1, read on the forward strand.
GAGGCAGTAGTCTGCTGTACACATGAAAGATAAATTCATATCTCATTTGATAGAAGTGTGTGATTATTTTGTGGTAACCATGTTATAAAAATATATAATTATATTAATGATAAAAAGGATATTAGATTTTAAGTATATTAAATAAATTAAATGGGTTTGAAAATAATGGAAATAAAAGTTCTCATTGATTAACATTACCTCTTATTCAGTATGTCCTTTTAGTTTTCACCACTATACATCCATGAATGAATTTAATAAAAATTTAGTTCTTCTAGGATGATATTATTGTTTTTATTTAGTTTCATTTTGTAGAATTTTAATTGTAGAAAATGCTTTATAGTTGTGTGTAGAAGGTGATAGTGAATTCCCTTTTATAGTGGAGGAGGAGTGTCATTCTTATAAAAACAAAAATGCAATCAGTATTGGGAGGTCTTCCTTACATCATGTTATTATAATAATGAATATTGTTTTGATAAAAATTGCGATGTTATCCAAATAGGTAAAAAATGGTGTTTTCATAGGTTTCTAGGCCAATTTTACACTTAGGAATAATGTTTAATCTGTAAGTAGAGACTTTAACTAATAGTTTTGGTAAAAACTATGTTTAATATGATATAAGTTATAAATTATAATGATATAAAAAATGGAATAAAATTTTCCATATTCCATTCTTATAATTTGTGGAATTTAATTTAATTATAATCCATCATATGTGACAAAATAACATATTTTTAATGTAAACATGTTCAAAAGTTTGAAATATTTTTATATCCAATATTTATTTGGAATTGATTCCAATTATCTACATGGGATTTATTTTGGTATAATTTAAATTATTATAATTTAAAACCAATTTAATTTATAATTTAAATATATTTATATATATCAATTAGATGAGAATGTATTTTTAAAATAAAATTCATATTTTTTTAATTTTCATAAAAATTTGAAACTTTTAATAAAAATACCAAAAATTCACCAAGATAAATTTTTAAATTATGATTTTAAAAATGGTTTTTATTTTTTAAAAATATAATTTATTAATATTAAAAAATTTAATTTTATAAAAATTTACCAATTTGAAGGTGGTAAACCAACATAGTAAAAACTGAATTTCTTAGAGTAAAACATGATCTATTATTATTTTACAACTATCTATGCTTTTGGGTGAATGATTAAAAGGTCTATAAGTTTTGGTAACAATAATATATTTATTAATATTCATATCCAAAAATATAATGTCTATTTGTTAAAAACATTATTAAATAATAATACTAATAATATATTATTGATCAGAATTATTCAGTATTGAATGTTATTCAAGATTTCAAAAAACTATTGTTTCATGTTGTATAATCTGAAGAAAATAGTGTTCCATTTATTTTAAAACATCAATATAATTAATAAATATTTATAAAAATTAAATATTGTTATTCCATCATTACCTTGGATATTACAAACCCACCTCATTAATTTATTTTACAAACATTTATTGGCATGTCAGTATTACGCCTAAAAAAATGATTGTTTAACTTCACATTTAATGGATGTGGATATAAATGGATATTATACCATTTATATAATATAATTTTAGTGTGTGAGGGATTATATTGTTATTACATTATTACTAATCATAAATAATTGATCTAGGGAAAAGATGAAGTAAAAAGGAGGTCAGTGAAGATGATTACCATGACATAGAAGAAATTCGTTTGGACATATTTTTAAGGATCCTAAATTTGGTATATTTGGAATAGTAGATTCTATATAATTTGGAAAAATTTTAGGTGATACATTTTAGAAGTTTATTTTAATAAAAATGGATTTATAAGTGTAAATAATTGAGTAATGGGGGCGCCTATTTATAAATGAGGATGAGTGGAATATTAGTAAATACCAACAACAATTCAATAATGGGATTCCATTATCAATAAATGTGAACAAAAGAAGTATATATATAGTAGTGTGGGAAACAAAATACTAACCAACACCTATAACACTAATAATAACAATGTGTTATTCAAGTTATTCTCTTAACATCTAATGTTAGTCACTTTTACTATTTTAATATTTTTCATCGCTATCAATTTTTTAATAATATTACTACTACTTACAATAAAGAAATAATATGAAATAAATATATAATATATATTTTTGAAATTCTATAATTTTAATCAATTATATCAAATTCAATTTATATATGTCACTTGATTTATTTTAAAATAAAACCCATAATCATGACCAAAAGATATTTTTTTAAAAATAAATTTTTCAATTAAATTGTCATCCTATATTAACTATATGAATTAAAATAATAATCATATGAATTTAAATTCAAAAATATAATTATATTATATAAAAAATTAATTAAAATAATTCCACATTATTGGTTGTTTTAAATAATTAATAATGTGAAATAGTATGCACATTAAAACAATTATCATTAAAATGAGTTTTAATCCTAAATATAAACATATACTAAAATCTTACATAATGATGACTCAAATGTAATAAAATGGTTAAAATATTAATAAACCATACATATATTTATTTTAAACAAATGTTATATAATTATTGGAATTTTAATTAAATAAATTTTAAAGAGAAATGAGACTTTAATAAAATATTCATCTTTCAAAAGTCACTAAAAAGATACCTTTTAAGAGAACTACCAAATTTTAATTTAATGTTAATATTGATATAATGACAAAAAGTGATATGAATTTTATAATATAAATTTTGTAAGATATCAAAAAATTATTTACAATATTTTCACACAATATTAACAAATATCATTTTTTAAGAAAATGTATTTCAGATTTATAAAATTAGGTTAAGGAAATTTGAGTAATTTTTTATAATGAAGTAATAAGTAAATTTAAATTATATGATATCAATTGAGATAATTTTTATTATAGTCTAATTCATATTTATGTAACCAATTTTAATAGTAATGTTACAATATTCATGTTTAAATAATAATATTTTAATAATATATTATCGTTCATTTATTCTCTAAGTACACTTTAGTATACCTAATTGAACATAATATTATATTAAAATATCATACTAGAACACACATTAGAAGTTTTACTATACATTTCCTGCTCTACTATAGGACTTATAAAATTATAAAATGAAATTTTCTATAGTCAGGGTACAACAGATGTCCAGAGTTCAATAATTAATATTTATTTTGAAGAGATGGAAAAAATCATATATTAAATGAAGGCAATGACAAAAGGGATGGTATTAGAAACTAAAATATCAAAATCATATTTAATCTACTTAAACAACTAGGTAATTTAGGAAAATGTTATATAAAATTTCAGAAATTATATACACCTTTCTTGTCTATGCATGCATTTGATGGGTAAAAGATAAGAGAAAACATAATCATGGAGAATGTCCATGTGTCTATATGGAAGTTGATTCATTTAAAAGAAATTTGGAGATTTAAAAAATAATGAGTCAACAACAAGATACAGAGAGAAATAAAATTATCTTAGTTAGGAATGGAGGAGAACAAATGTTTCCAAAACAACATTCCTATTTATAGTTTCACAGTTCAAACTCATACATATTAATTCTTATGTCGATTAACAAAAACCATTAATAAAAAATAAACCAATTATTGAGGAAAAGATTATAATTAATTTTTATTAATAACATATATTTTTATTGGGGTTTAAGAATCATATGTAATGTGATGTATTATTAAATGTGTTGGATTAGATATATTTATTTTTTAAACAAAAAACTAATCATTTTTGTAAAATATTTTATCCAGATATTGGATTTAATCTGTTGGATTGGGTCATTCAATGTTAATGGATGTTTTATTAATATTTATAGAACTATATTATTAAATAATCATTAACACTATTTAGTTTTTTAATAATATAAATAAATTATTAAAAGAATTAATAATAATAATAATTTTATTTGTTACTAAGATTATTTTAAAAATTAATAGCTTTTTACCAATTGATATGTTTTTATATGTCAACATCCCCCATGAATTGAAATTAGTAATTCAAAATTTTAAACATTATATGGTACAATATTTATTTTTTAATATTTTTTAATCTTCTATCACATAGAAGATAAATTTTACCATTATATATGATAAATAAAATAATGATTAATGTTATAAATTGAGTGTAATATCATATTTCCTTAAATTTATCCTATTATGGAAATTTCACGAGCACCAATGGAATTTTATTCCAAAATATGGGAAAACAAGCCAAAACAATTAATGAATAATAACACAAATGAAAAAAATGACATACATTGATTTCGATTAATAAAAATATAGATAGTGCGGATGAAAAAAATTCATTTTTTCCGTGAAAATATTACAAATAAATACATTTATTTTAGAGAACCATGATTGAATTAATATCCTGATAAAAAATAGTTTTATAATAATTTACATTTTTATAGAGATATATATATAGTATTGGTCCATTGTTTTAGGTTAATGATTTATGTAATGGATAAAAAACTACAATATTGATGTTAGTAATGTTGATACTACAAGAATTCTATGTTGAAGTCCACAATGATACATTACTTGTTGTCAACATCATATAATAGCTCTGCTATAATTGATCTAGTGTGATATAATACCTCCATCACTTAAGAGTCAATTTTTCGATAGAGATATTAATGTAGAATGTAAGAGGCCAATGTTTAATATGTATAAATATTTTATTACGAAAATAATAGATAATAAAATCACAATAAATGATGAAAATCGAAATTCAAATATCATAATATAATCGAAAAACGTAAAATAAAAAACCAAATATCTTAAGAACATATAAGCAAGGTATTTTTGAAGGAACCATGTAGTGATAATTAATACTCATGATAAATGGAAATGAAATATGATAAAAAAAATAGCATGAACGCATGTTTATAATTTGAATGTAGTACTGGGTGACATAGAGAAATTTGGAGTTTGAAATAAATCATTATTATCATATATAATACTCTTATAGATAATTTATTGAAATATGGAATTTACGGAAGCTGATGATTTGACTAAAAGATTATATCCAAGAGATTTTATGGGCCAAACTCTTGTGGGTCATATGGTATGACAATCATATTACCAAATTTGAAATTATTAACCCAATAATTGATGTCAAATATCTATTTAGTTTTTTTAAAAAATATTATTTGATTGTTGTTCTAGAATTTTTTTTTCATCTTGATATTTTAGAAAATTTACTAGACCAAACACACTGATAATCCTAAATAGAAATCAATCAATTTTTTTATGATGCCTTATCTAGATAATTGATTAAATACTTAGAATAGATTTTATAGTTTGAAATATCATGAATTATTTTCATTAATAATTAAATTATATATAATAATGATAATAATAATTGATTAGGTATTTAAAAAACACTAATAATTAATAAATCTATTAAAAAAATTAAAAAATGAAATAAATTAAATATATAACATTTATCAAAAATAATTTTTTATAAATTAATATCTTTTTGTTTGATATCATTCCCCATGAAAAGGAATAATTAATTCTTTGTTTTACATGTTCTTATCTAATGTATAAATATTTCAACCATCCATTATCTTCTATCATTTAAGAGATAAATATAACTATTTGATTTGACATTGATAATGAGAAATATATAAGTCTATTGATTATAATATCATATATCCTAGACATTCACGCATTATGAAAATACAGGGAGAACCAATGAAAAATGATTATAGATGAATATAATAAGGGAGAATAATAGATGAAGGATACTATCAAGAATAAGTGAATAATGATTTACACGGTCTATGATTAATCCCACCATCCATTGTGAGGAAAAAATCACTATATTTAGGATCATGTGATATGGTACACACACATAGTAAATTACCCAATGATCAAAATGTTCATATAAAGGAATGTGGTGATCCAATAACCCACATTTTTGCAGCTCAAGATACTCATTTATTATAAACTCTATTATAATAAAGATTTCAGTATATTTACAAGTGATATTTACCCAAATAAATAATGTCCATGTTGAAATAGTACCTTATCGAATTCTACATTTCCCCACAACCCGTTGTGTGTGTCACTTTTTAACTCTAAATTTTCTAGTTATCTATACAAAGATACCTCTATAATATGGAAAAAATTATCTATTGTGAGGTCAGTGAAGGATGTAAGAGATCTATGTTTAATACGGATGTATTATGGATTGATAAAACCATAGATAACCTGGAAAAAAGATAAAAGGGGGAAAAATTAAAATATCTCAATCTAATCAAAATCCACAAACACAAAATATCTAAATATGTTAGCACCTAAAAATGATGCTTATAAAAAAATTGTTAACGGTATCTATACTAGAGGTTAATGGGATAATCCATGGATTAAATACAACATATTATTGTGTTAATATTTTATAAATCTAAGAGTGATTATTTTTGATAAATCATTAAACCGGAAAAAATAATGAGTAAGATAAAATATATTTTTTTGGGTATTTTTTAAATGATGTAATATTGGAAATAAAAATTTCAACAATAAAATTATCTCTATAAAATAATATATTTAAAACTCATGTGGGGTCACTGTATGTGTATCAACCCACTACATTAATGATAATCAACTGATTTTTATGGCCTGCTGTATTTTTTTAAATATTATTATATTTGATTATTGTTTTAGTATAATGATTAAGGTATTTTTTTAAAAGGTGGTTCAACAAGATAAAATTATTGGTTAGAACACCATTAGATCATTTTTTAAAATAATTAATTCAGTTAATTGATTCAAAATATTGTCTAGATTAGTTTTTTAGAAAGAAAGATATTTATTATTATTACTATTAATTAAATTAATAATAATAATATTAATCACATATAGAAAACTTATTAATAATTTTTTTAGATCACTACTAATAAAAACTATTTTAATTAATTAAATTATATAATAATTAATAATTTTATATAAATAAATATTATTGTTGATTCCATAGCCTCTCATGAATGGGAATTATAAATTTCATGTTTCATCATTTCATATCCAAACAAAATATATTTCAATCCTTCAAAACCATTAATTAATTATGATATAAATATACCGATTAGATTTACAAATGATAAGGGGATTAATTTTTTCCATTGATTATAATCTCATATAGACATTAAATTATTCTATCATAATAACTCTAGGATGTCCAATGAAAGATGAATCTAGAAAAAGTGAATAAAGTATAAAAAAGAAACATGAATACAAATAGTATGAAAAACAAGGTATACGTGTTTTGAGAATTATCCAAACATATATGTTGAGGAAGAAATAATTATACCGAATATAAGATTCTATTTCATGTACACTTAGTTTGGAAACACGATATAAAAATAACAGAATAAATAAACGTGGTGATAAATTAATTCATGTGTCTATAGTGTAAGATCTACACAATTGGCCCATTGTGATCTAATAGTTATTATAGATAATTATATGAAGATATAGTACCTAATACAGAAAAGTCTATTTTGCTACATTACTATGTCAAAGACCATACTAATTTATTACTCATTGATTGTGTTACTAATCAACTATATAACTCTACATTCAAAATTTAGTATTGAATCTTTTTAAGGGGAATGATGTTTAGGTGTTAAGAGGTCCATATTTAATAAGAAAATAGATTTTATGGATAAAATAATAGATATTATAAAATAGGTGTTAAAAATTGATATTTATATACCAATATTTAATAAAAATTTGAACATAGAAAAGTCTAAATTTCATCAACCTGAAATCTAAGCATCAATCATATAATTATGTTGTGGTTATCTACACCAACGATTGATTAGAAAAATATAAAATAATACATTGTTGTGAAGCACTTTTTTTTTGTGTTTATAGGGTAGAGTGGACATCAAAATAAAACATGGAGTCTGAGTAATACACATGGTCGAGGGAAATAAATTCATAATGAAAAATTTATTGAAATGTTTAATTGCTGGAAATAAATTATTTAAAAATATCATTCACCATTTTTTATATTATTTGTTAATCCTTTAATGGTCTTGTGGGATTTGGATACGTTCCCAATATCCAGAACTAATCATGTTATTATTGTGGCCGTATAAATTCTTAATATTTTAAAAATGTATTATCTTATTTGTTTTTCATATCTTTTTGTGGTTATAAATTGAAATGATTTCTATTCTATAAATGCGTAAATATCATTCTTCCACCCTATAATTTTTTTAAACCAATTAATCAGGTACATTAATTCAATATGTGGGTCTTATTGGTTTATATTGAATTAAGTGAACTATTGATAATATTAAATAATTTATTATTTATAATCACTATCATCATTAGTTATATTACTAATAATTAATATAAATTAAATTTAATATTTATATTGGTTTGTATAATATAAATTATTTTTATTAATATTTTTTTTTTCAAAATTCATATATTAATGATGTTATCATTCCCTATTAAATAGAATAATTAATTATTAATCTTTACCTTCAATTTCAAAATTATTTATATTTCAAGAAATCCGTATCGTCTATAAATTAAAAGATAAATATAATAATAGAATTTGGAATGGGAGATGATGATTAATATGATAAATTTATTATAATATCATATTTCATAGAATATATCTTATTATAGAAACATGAAGAGCACTAACGAGTATCAAATTTATTGGATGTATGAAAAGGAGAAAATAATATTAATGATACAAGAACCAATTCATATACGTGGTTTGGTATAAATTACTATATTTTTGAAGATGAATTAAAAAAGTCTATATGAATATGAAAAACTTATTGTGAACACACACATAGTAAATAAACCCTATCATGAATTCATAACATAATGTGATATTGCACTATAATAACTCATATCTATACAATGTAATATTGGTGCAGTTAGTACATAGTCTAATATTATGACATTAGTAAATCCCAAATAGATACATTTTCTATGTTACAAAAGGTAATTATTTTACTAAACCACAATAATGTCCCATGTATTATAACAATCACTTTCAATTTTAGTAGTTATATCTTATATAATGGTTCATCTATTCTATGTAAAAACATGATAGTAATGTACTAATTTATAGAATGGGATAATATAATTTCACCAAGCTTCATCCAATGTGTCACACCCAACCATTCAAACATAACACACCACTTTTCTACTTATTTTATTTTTTAATTTATTAATACAAAAACTGACCATTAATTTCTTACAATCAACATTATGTTTCATCAATGACTGAAAAAAAAATATTAAAAATTAACTATGATTTATCAGTTTATAAATTCATTATTGTTTCAATGTTTTTATATTTCACATTTTATAAAAATTAATAAACATTATTTTTTATGTATTTCATTCAAACAATATGAGGTTATGATTCAATCTGGTCTCATTCTCTCTATCTAAAACTGGGTGGCCTCTATATCACTATGGGGTAAAATGACTCCATTTCTCATATAAGTGGTTGAAATGTCAAATAATATCACATGTGAGATGATTGTTGAGTTCAAGGAATTTTTATAGGTTGAAGAATTATTTTTAATACCATCCTAGTAAATATATATGTTTTCGTTATATAACATGAAGCCTTAATGGGGTGAAAATAAAGAATAATTATATTTCTGGAATATATATCATTATCAAAGTCCCTTCATTTAGTATATATATAAACGTTTTTAATGGATTTGGAATCCCATTCCTCTTTCATGATATTCTGTATGTTTCATACTATAATATATAATGTTGAGTAGGTTGGAAATATAATTCATAGTAATTTCCATTAAGGCTATCTATTTAGGCACGGTCAAGAGTCTCCAAGGAAGAAAAAAAGATCAAATAGATAGTTTTTTAACATAAAAGAATAATTATTAATTACACCATGATTTCATATATAGAAGGTGGAAATAAGGCCTTAATGAAGTTTCGTGCAATCCAAGAAGGTTTAAGGGACATTTTTTGGAGTTTTATACTCTCTATGTAGGCTTAATTATTAGATGGTGGAGGAAGGTACATTGATGTTGGGATGGATCCCATTAGAGTGGATTCTACAGAAACTATAAAATTGGAATAATTTTGATGTAGTTCTATTACCTTTAATGAGCAATATATTATATTTTATATTCATGTGACAATGACCTTTATGTATTCTTTTATAGTTATAAAATAATGACCATGAATGAAACTAATATGTTTATATTCCTAAACCCATTAGGTCCTTATTTTTAATGTCACATGAATAGGACAATGGCCATGTTGTCTAAATGGATGATGTGGGGATTAATAAGTAATAGTTATATATATATATATATTTGGGAGAAACAATTATGGTCTATATGGATTGGTGTTTATGAAACATAATGATTTTCGTAGAAAACCTCTCAAGGAATATGTGATCATGTTCCATTGGATGTTTTATAACTTACCACTCAAGGGATTTACATAACATGTATATGACGTTCACCTAATGGTATCCTAGAGATTAGATCAAATAGATGAACTTGGGGGAAGGTAGGTGAAATCAATAAGGGTTATATATAGGACTCCATGGTTTATATGTAATAATTACAAGAAGTATGAATTCCATGAAAGTGATGACAACAATTTAGTGAGGGAGATGACACCAACATTCTAATGTTTTGAACTATGATATGTATTCTTGAAATCCATTTTTAAAAAAGGAATACACATGTTTGATACTATTTCATTTCATTATGAGATAATTAGGACCTATTTTCTACGTTTTTTTATGCTTATAATTTTTACACATTGTCCTCATGCATAATGGTCACTTTATGTATATGTTGTAGTTCCATCATATTTTAGTACATTATAAAAATTATTGATAGTTTACATGAGGGTTTATTTTGAAATGGAATCACAAAATATTATTTTTTAGATAATGTCTCATGGATTTCCATAATAAAAAGGTCATCAATTTATTATCATATGTAGCATGATTTCAAAACATATTTAACAAACATTTTCAAAGTGATAGAGATATTCCATTAAATACATTTATATATATATATGATATATTTGGAACATATATTATGATATGATATGATATTCTATATGGCATGACATGAAAAATATAAAATAATCTTACTTCTCTTATAGGTGTATCATATCCTATTATATGTTGACATTATTGACATTATAGCTACAATAAAAATGACATATTTTGTGGTGTTTAAGAATTTAGAAACAATTTTTACCACTTATAAATGGCTTGAAGTAATTTATAAAATGAAGTGTGAATTTATTTTGTAAAAATCATTTCTCTATAATCTTCAAAATTTCAAAAATGTATTTGATAATGGATACATCATGATGATTTAAACTATAATGAAATGATGAGTTTTTTTCATAAAAAAATTATAAATAATATTTATTATAAATACTATTTTTTAAAATTATATATTTTAGAATTATGTAAAATGTTTTATTTTTTTTAACATTATTATTTTTTAATTGTTTTCATATTTGTTATAGATTACACAATATCATTCCAAAAGGTCACACATAATTACACTACTCTCACTCATTCTCACTTAACACTCTAAGTATTAAACACTCCACAAAATAAATTTACATGTATTAATATGTCTATACATGTTATTTGAAATACATGTTTTTATATTTATTTACACTATACAACATCATCTTAGGAGGTCACCCATCTATACGCTACTTCCAACCATTATCAATCAACCATCTATGTTATAAGCACTCCACCAGATGAATTTAAATATAATAATATTATTATAAATGTTACCTAAAATATATGAAAAATAAAATAATTTTTCTAAATATATAAGTAACTAAATAATTTCTTATAATTATTTAATCATTATTAAAAATTATAAATTACTGTCATTTTATAAATTTAAATTAAATTTGAAATTAACAATAAACAATTTTTTAATAATTATAATTAATAATATTAAAAAATTACATCGTTATATTATTTTTCGAAAATACTAATTTGGATTTGGTTGATATGTAACAAATTTAATATGACCTAATGATCAATAGGCACAAAGGCCTTATAATTACATGGATTAATGTCTTAGTGGGACATGACCTAAAATTGTAATGCTCCAATAATAATTATAACATTTTCCTTAATTGAACATTTCTTATACATCCTCACAATTTAATTTACTATCTTGTTGGATTTTATTGGTATAAATTCATTTCATCCAATAACTAGTTACACAACCATTATAACCTTAATAGACTCCTCATAATCATACTCACTAAACTACCACATCTCACACTGAACCTAATATTCTTTTTTCTGTGCATTCCCTTTGGTCAAAATTCTTATGATGGACCAAAATACGTTTAGACTAAAGGTCCATTTTTTGCATGAAATCCCATTAAATATGTAAAAAAATATGACAATAATACCTCACTGTAGTACATGTGACAATTCTCCCACCATTATAGTGTACCAATCTGTGCAACCAGAAATTCACACCCACCTCATATTAATCCCTGATTTCCTGAAAGACTTCTTGGAGATTTTACCTATATGTTAATTCTACAACTAGTAATAATTTATAATTTTTAAATATTAATAGATAATTAATAATTTATAATTTATAATATTATTTTTAAAAATAATTTATTTAAAATAATTATAATTAATTAAAAATTAAAAATTATATGTTATTTAAACATTTAAATCATATATAATAAGTAATGTATAAAAATAATTTGTTTTTTAAATTAATTTCTTATTATCATTTCTTATAATTTTTAATTTTTAATTAATATAATATTTCTATTTATTTTTTAAAATCACCACCAAAATTATATAAAAAACTAATAAAGTTAAATTTCATAATTCACAAAAATACTAATGGTTCCTAGAGAGTGGTTGGTTTCAATTTACTACAACGACTTTAAAAATATTCCTAAAAAATTCTCTGAAATAAAACATTCTGCAACATTTTTCAAAATCACCATTAAATTCCCTTTTTATATAGCGTTTCTAGAGATTCTGTATGCTATAAAAATGGATAATCTCATGGGTATTAAATTCTGTTGAATGATATTTTTTGATTTATAGAATTTCCTTATGATATACCATGTAGGAAAATTTTCAAAGGGTTAAATTATATTCATCTCATATTTAAAAATCGTTATATGTTTCATAAGATGATTCTGTTAGGGGGATTAATGTGATCTATTTATAAAATTAATGTATGGAAGACACATTAACTCTTATGTAACACAATTTATGTGTTAATAAAGTAATATTCAAGTAGATAAATGTGGTTATATAAAGAGGTAATATCCATGATATAGTAATCTTTTGATCTTGATAGTGCATCCTATAACTCTCTATGAATCTCTCGCCTAGGTCACTTCTCCTTCAGAGGTACTAACATGTCATGAGAAATAAAGAGAATTATACCCAATTAAAGGGTAATTTAAATAATCCCATGGATTCACTATACATAAAGATGTCTAATATATGACTATTAAGGTTCTTTATCTAACTTGTAAAATGGGGCAGAAATAGAAACAATCGATTGTTAATGGTTCACATGAATGTCATTCATTTTAGTTATGCATCATTTTATTTTATTACATCATAGATCTTTGTTCATAGGTTCCTAATCTTATCCCATTTAATGAATAATTATAAATATATATATATAGGAACCAATCTATGTTATTTTGGAAAATCCATAATTTTTTTAATATTGAAATAATGTTTATAATTATGAATTTGAAGACAATTCACTACCATTTTTAGTTTCCTAAAAAATGAGATAATATTTTTAAGGAGAATGTATATAATAATAAATATCATAAAATATGATATCTATGTATGAACATACATTGTATGACAATGTAATTGATATTAGCGTAACACCATACAATATTTAATATCATAGGTGATAACATAGTTAAATATTTTAGCATTTCAATGTATAATAGTTTATGATATTTGATATTGTATTGGGTGATAACGACACTTTCATACTAGAAAATATATATATTCCAAAGAGTATTTCCATATTATCTATATTCTAAAATAAAATAAAAATGTAACCAAAGGATACCTATATTTTGTAATTATGTCTTTCATAAAATAAATTAGTTGAAAAATACTTTTGAAAATAATGACATATAAATTTTCTATATATATAAGAAAGTGATGTTTGGTGATATTTATTTATTTTAAAATGTGTTTATAAAGTAATTCATTATAATTTTTTTAAAATGATAATTGTTTATGAAATAATTAATATATATATTTTTATTACTATTAAATTTTAATATTAAAATAAAAATTTCATGTACCAATTAATGACTTATATTGTAAAAATAAATCATTTTCAGACATGGATTTTTCATGAGGTATATAAAATATGTTAATAAGAGTATTAAAGGGTTGGTTTTAAAAATGGAGGGTTTCCTCAAAAGTGTTTTATTTTTTTATCAAAACAAAAGTCATATTTAACTTTATAATAATTGCAACAAAGAAAATAAGATGGATTTAGCTTGTATATTTACCAGACAACATCTATTGGTCCAAGTATAGTATATTATGGTTATTTTAATGATAAATGTGTTCAATGATTATCATACCATGCAAAAATTCAATTATATAGAGAGTTTTGAGAAGAAAAAAAATATAGTTATGATTTTCTATTCTCAATGTTTCAAACATCATGGTTATTCAAAGAAAAAAATGATTTAATAATATTTTAAATGTGGGTGTATCTAATTCTTATTTAAAATGTTCATACTATAATGTTAGGAGGATTATCAGTAGAAATATAATATTATAAAAAGTCTATTTGAGAAGTGTTTCTTATTTAAGTATATAATTATTTGGAATAAATTCATAAGTTGTTCATTGATTCTTATTTAATTATTTAATATATATTCGGTTAGTCACATAAGAGTTTCTAGTAACACTGTATATGGGTACATGTGATTCTATGATGTTTTTTCTCAATGATTGTAAATTATTCCATATAAATGAATATTGTTTATGTTAAAATGGAATATATAGAGGAATATAATCAGATGAAATCCAATTAGATGAACTCCAATTGGAAAAAAACCATTACATGATTTTGGAACAGTCATTGGTCTATGTCGAATGAATGAAATGAATACTGAATAAATTTAATCATGTAATATGACTGAAGGATTTAGTTAAATTCATCAAATAATTGTTTCAATATAATGATGAACGATTTTTGGTTGGCTTACAAATCCAACAATAAATGTAATAATTTAAATTCATGAAACTATGAATAAGTTGAGCATATAACTTATGAGAAGATCCAATGGCTATTTTTATATAAATAATTAGAGATAATCTCATCAGATAATAGTGATAATAAAATATTTTATCAAATATTTGGAATAGTGTGGAAATTTTTTTCCTGACTATATGATGTTTCAAAAAATAAGAAACTAAATATGATAAGATTATATTTTAACAGATGTTTATCTTTATATGATATAGAACTTTTTAAAATTTATTTAACACTGATGTTGAATATGTTTATATAATAATACATAGCCTATATGTGTGGATAGTAGATTTAATAATATTTTAGATGTGTATTAAATCATCCAATGATTTTAAATTTAGAGGGTGTTACATTTTTTAATTTTCATTGAGTGAAAAAATAAATTGGATATCCCACCATTTCTCTAATATTTTTCAATCCTAATTGTGTGTTTTAGACACCATCACGAGACACTATTTGTAGGCAAATAAGTTGGTTGAATCACCACAGAAGTGGAATGTTGATCAAATAGGAATTTTGTAGAATCATAGAAAATATGATGAGTGGATATTTATTTCTCAATAGTTTTAATATGATAGACAGTGTGGAAAATGATCACATGGAGGGGGTGTAAAGAAAAAATAAATTTATTTGAATTTACATTGTAATATGGATACTAGAATGAGTTTTAATATCATATGTCATCATGATTATTGAATGATATGGTGAGAAGATTAAAATTGTGTCAGAATCATTCAGTATACAATACACATTTGAAGGAATTTACTAAAATGAAATTAGTTGTTGAATACTAGATAGAACCATAAAAAAATATCAAAAATACTGAAGATTTTTTTTTATTTTACTGGAAAATAATTTTATGAATAATCAATTTCAATAATAGAAGGTGTGAATAAGTACATGTATTATTTTGGTATTATAATAACATAATTGAAGGGTTCTAAATTTTATTTTATTTTTTTGTTATATATTTTATCTATGTAAATATTACATGCACTATTGTTTTTTTAGTGTGAAATTTATGTCTTAGGATACTCTTAATTTTTCATAACCATATACAAAGGATTATTTTGTCAAGTTATTTATGATATTTTATTATTTTCCCACCATTATAAAGACTATATTATATTACTATGTGGTAAACTTATATATATTTATTTTACTATGGTTATGCTTGTTAGATAATTTTAATAAAATTAATATATCCTTATAAGAAGGTGAATTCAATTTCATTTGCATGAAAATATAAAAATAAAAAGATCACTAATTCAATATCTCCATAACTTATCAATGATGAAAATCCAATTTTTTCATTCAATTGGTATCAAAGTGATGGTTCCATTCATTGAATATATGTAGAAATATCAAAAAAAGATATTTTTCCAAGGATGTTATGAATTTTATTATCATAAAGGGGATTACTATTTTAAACTATTAGTATTATAATATTTGGAATGATATAATGTCAATTTATTTTATTTCCATTGTTTATGATGTTTATAAAGATGTAATATATAGTTTCTCACCTTACTGTATGATTCCCCTAATATCTATGGATAAGTATTGTTTTAAAAACAGTGGGTGAGAAAAAATGATATACATTCGTCAGTCTCAAAAATTTAATTTCTTGTAGTTAGGAGTTGGGAAAACTAAATTAATATTGAAGATGTGGAAAAATATCGATGAAGGAAATATGAAATTAATGAAATAATATTCACAAATCAAGGGACTAATGTATATTGATCATGATATGGGTGATTTTAAATCAATTGGTTGTTTATTTATAATGATTAATGATATTTTAATCCCAATAATATGTCTTTCTAAGAGGAATAAGAATTCCAACATTTTGATTAAAAAATTTACTATGTATTAATGAAAAATTTTATGTAAAAGATTTATCCTATAAAGGTAGATAATATGAATCCATATCTCTGAATGATATATATAACACTCCCCTCACTTTTTAAATGAGAATAGATAATTTTATAATGAACAAAGTGTATACGAGTTATAAAATTTCATTAAATGTCATCCAGAAAGGGATGCATAATAATCTTCATACAAAATATGATAAATAATTTGATACTGAAGATGTTGTTATTTTTTTATTTTTTATTTGGGATATATTTCCAAAAATGTTTAAAAGAGGAACTTTAGCGTTCAATGAAAAATCACAGTTGAATTTGTTTTTTAAAAAATGTTGTACATTTTGTTGAAAATTATTCTAATTTAAAGGTGGTCAATGACAGTGAAGGAGAATAAAAAAGTAAAAGTATATCTATTTGGAGAAATGAAAAAAATACCATTTGATATTATAAATTACATAATAATAAGTTATCATAATAAATAAGGATAATACATTTTTCTATGTGTAATGAAGATGATGATAGTGAAAAAATATGATAACTTCATTACTGACGATTTAAAAATATTCTTAATGAAAATGTGAATGATTAAATTTTCACCAGTAATGAAAGAATTATCTGTCAATAACAAGAATCATTGATAAATTTTATGATACTGGTATATTTGAAATACTCTGTTGCATTTTTTTAAGATATGAGGGGTAGAAAAAATTTTGATTGAAATAAATATTTTAGTTAATAATATATAATTTTAGGTGGAAAAAAATTATAATTTATCAAATAAATTGATTATTTTATGGGGTTTACTGATGAAATATAAAACCACTAAATTAATAATGATGAACGGTTGATTATGAAGGAGGAAGAGAATGAAATTTCATAAAAAACTAGTTAAATCTGAGTATGGGATTATAAAATTTCAAACCGAAGTTATAAAAAAAGGTTAAAATTCTATGAAATTTCATCATTTGAAATATAACAAAAAATTACCTCAATGAATATTATGATATCTGAAACATGATATAAATAAATAAATCTAAAAATTATATTTTTTAGCCAAAACATGAAGTGTATTAAATCATTAATATTCTATGGTTATAATATACGATCCAGAAGATGATAGAGACATTGATTTTCTAGTGGGTAATGTAACACCACATGTTTTAATGGTATGCTTCTCTTTGAATAATACAGTAGCGTGTGTTGTACACAACTTCAAGTTCTAACACACACCATAACCAATCAAACTAGCCATTATGAATAGTAATACCCACTTTTTGAAATTTTATAAATTTTATATTTCAAAATGGACTTCATTTTTAGAATCAGAATATCAAAATTAGCGTAGGGTGATTTTTTGGTGTTTTTCTGAAAACATACAATTTTTTATGAATAGTGAAAAACAATGAGTTATATGTTAAAAATGTCATTCTATTTAAATAATTATTTATTTCATTTAAATTTATTTTATGTGAAAATAGACACATAATACCTATATAATTTCAATGTAATTCATTGTTGTAGTTTTATATTAATTTAGATTTATATAATTCTTATTGAACTTTTCACAGTATTTACCCACCTCCTAGGAGAATTTAAAAATTCACATAAAACATGATTTTACTGCTTCTATGAATAGAATTGAAAAAATCCAAGAGACACGGTTGATATCAGTATGTAAAATGTAGTTCAATGAGATGAAAATAATTTTTGTTGAATAATTACTTCTTACTTTTATTTACGACGGTTAAAAGTAAATAGGGTAATTTAAAGTAAAAATGATATTATTTTTACCCTAACACATGTCATAATTATAGTGGATAAGTATAATTCAACCAAAAACAACCTTAGTAATAAAATATTATCCATTATGTCTACTTGGTATAGAATAGGACATTTATTAAAATTTTATTTCAAAAAGAGTTAAAAGAGCTAAAATCAATTTTTAATAAGTAAAACATTTTTAATATAGTTTTATACATAGGATAAATTAGACTATAAATATTCCATAGAAAGATAAAATTATATCATAAATAATAATATTTTTTTTATATTTTTTATAAATTAAATAATTTATTTTATTTATGACACATTGATGATGCAGTAATTACATAATTAATGGAATATAAAAAGAATTGATATTATAAATATCAAAATTAATGTAATTTGAGACTTTTATGAATTACAATAATTTTATAGGTTAATATTACATATTATGGTTGATTATATTAAATTTTTTTGATTTAATCATTCTGTTATGATTTTCACAAAAACAAAATACCAAATAATGTGAAAATTGACATAAAGGAGTTTTAAAAAAAAATATTATATTATTAAATGATATTCTATTTATTAATATCTATGATTCGTCCAAGAGACTTATATAATGATTGGTGTATCATTAATGAACCACTTGGGTGTCTCTTCAAAGTTTATAGTGTCTTTATTAACCATATAATATAAAAATACCAAGAGACATGGTAAATATCAAACTAATTATCTAAGAGTTAAAACTAAAAGAGAAGGTTAATATAGTGACCCAAACCTTTCTAAAACATATTGGTTGAGTTGTTTTCGACCCATCCCCACCATAGCCTCTAAATAAATCAGTTTGGGGCCATTAGATACCGAATATGAGTTTATTGTAAATTAATAATTTTAGCCTTTTCTAAGGTTCCCCTCACCCCTCTTATAAAAGGGCACTCCCCCTTCTCTCAAATTCACACCATCAAAGTCATTGGATCAGAAAAACCCTACCCAAATATTCTCTCAACATCCCTAAATTCATCCTAGAGGCATTATTTTGATAAAAAAGCCATCATATGAATCCATTTTTATCTAATCAAATGGAAGAACCCGAAAAAGAGGTAATAATTTCGCCACCCTCTTCCAAGTTCCTTTCTTCTTCCACTTCTTCTTTATTTTTTATTTCAATTCTAAAATAATAACTCCATTGTCTTATATATACTGTGATGTTATTATGGTACAACCATATTCATTATTCAATCCATCCTTTGAATTAATTGTCTCCATAAGTGCATACGCACAGCTTACCGTCTCCACATCATGGTGTAATTGTTATTAAAAACATTATTATTTGGATGGTTATGATAATGATGTAATTGATGTAAATAACAAATATATCAAGACAATTATTCTATATATGTGATATACCATCATATTATATATTATTTTAATATCAAAAGAATGATATTGTCACTCGTGCGTATGTATGAACTACCGTCTCCATGAACATGCTGAGATTCATTCCCCATCATATCCATTCAAGTCCAATTCCCATTTGATGAGTAAAAATAATGTTTATGTTCTTGATATAATTTTGTATGTAAATAAGATAGACCATTTCCACAATAAATATGACTCACATAACAAAGAGTATATGGGAAAATGAATCCTTTAACACCCAAAACAACGATAATACTAAAATATTATCAACAAAGAAATATTTAAAGATCATATATGTTATCATATTTATGTATATGATTCTTGTATAATTTAATAAAAAATTTTTAACTACAATCCAAGAGGGTAAGATTCCCTCGACCATTGAAAAATATAATGTAAGTGTTTATTTCACAATATCGTCATTATCCGTGGTTGTTTATACATAATTATCTACTGGGACCTCTTTATCATCCACATCCATGTTTCCTAAAAATGTATTCCAAAACATTTTTAAAATTTAATAGACTATGAGTTAAAGTGATTTATACCATTTTTTGACTTTTTATAAAAGAATTTGAAAGGAATCTTTCCATTTTTTTCCAAATAAGGTCCTTTTTAACCTTTTTGTCAAAATTAATGTAAGAATGTCTATTTAACTTATACGGTGTATGTGGCTATTTTATGCCATTATAAAACTATTGAAACTTCCCTTGTAAGCTTACAATAATATTTTCAAAGTAAATTAAGTCTTTCAAAATAATGTGACTTTTAAATGATTTCAAAAAAATATATATTTCTCTCAAATAGTTTTAGTTTCATCTATTTCGACATCCTTTGATGGATTTTAATCATATTTGAAGTTCATTTGTTATGATACAAAAATTCCATATTGTATTGAAGGTTTTGTAAAATTATTGACTATAGATGTGTTATTTTTATACCATTCATTGTTTATGGAAAATGTATTGACATTTCATATGATATTTTTAATATGAATGTTTATGTTATGATTAAACCTGGTAATATGAGGAATTCATTGGACATAATAAGTGATGGGTGGAGCCCTCTATAGCTCCTATATGCATCAGTAGGTATCATGAGACAAACTAGTGTCTTCGCACAAGGCTTTTGCAAAATCATATATGTAGTCTTGGCACAAGGCCATGACTATGTGGTTTTGATAGTCTAGCATTATGAATTACATCATTATAAAAGTGGTTATTGATATTGCATGTGATTATTCAAATAGTAGAATATCCATTTGAACATGTAAATGCCATTATTTCATTTTATTTTGGATATATTATGATGTTGTTCATGTTTAAAAGGCTTTTTTTAGTTATACAATGCCTTAAATTTTTATGCTTATTTATGAATGTTTCCAGTATATTTTTATCCTTAATGAGTATCTTAAATCACCCCTTTCTATGTTTAATTTTTGGAAGGATGTGAAAATGTATTATAGGATGACCCACATGGATAGTATGAAGGGATATGATTGTGGTATATGGAGACAATATGTTGTTGTAGTTTTTCAATTTATGATGTAATGTAAACTTTATGAATGTATCTAGTGATTCCAAGGACACTCAACTAATCGGCCTTTTGAGACAAGATTTTTTGTGACCATGAAAAAGTTTTATAATAATGCACTGACTCTGGGTAACTAGGGTTGGGACATTACAGTTCATATCAGAGGAAGTTTAGTACAATCCATGGAAGCTATATTTAGATAAACTCTGATTAGAGCACATAGACCTAATATGGACTTTGAGGATTAGTATAGAAAAACTTCCTAGAATCTTGGTATTGTAGATAATTTGTCAGTTTTCTGAGCAATACATCCATATTTGGATATGTGTAGGTAGATGTGGCTCTGGCATAGATGTTCCTAGGGGTAAAACCTGAAAAAACTGCTTTGAGCTAGACTTGAGTGTGAACTAGTGCATGACAACAGGCCTTGCAGCACACTTGGTTACGAAACTCCCGTGGGATATGCTTAGGATAATTCTATTTTTCATTAAAAACCATTATGAAGGGTTTATGAGTATATACTTCCTCAAAGAATTTTTTTTTTATTATGGACTATATTCTTAAACTGTTCAATTCATGTTAACTGTTTTACAAGTTTGGATTTATGTATTGCAATTAATAAACTAATATAGTGTATTCCATTGTTCAGATATGGAACCTAGTGGAAGAAATGTAAACTGTATCAATGCACGCACTCCATGTAGGGATTACCCTCCTGCTTAAGATTATTATAGCGGAGATGGTGATGAAACTAGTGCTGATCTCCTAATCACCATTCTAGGACAACTCACTTTGGGTATGAATAATAACCTTACCCGTATGGAGAACCCAGATCCATAGCATGTATGATCAATGTTAGATGGCTCTTTGTGGAAAAAACCACCAAATTTTAATATGAGTACAAATCCATTAGTAGCTGAGCAATGGATAAATTCCTTAGTGAAAATATTTCATTCCATGGGGAGTAGTGAAAGGGAAAAAGTTGTCATGGAAGTTCACTGCTTCACTGGACATGATGAGCAATGGTGGTCATTGATTATAAACACAAAAGAGGATGATGAATTATCAAATATTGAATGTATGGAGTTCAAAAAGATTTTATTGGAAAAATACTTTCATCTTGAACACCGAGCAGATATGGAAAGCCAATTTCTGAGTCTGGGACAAAAGGAGAATGAGAATGTCACAAAGTATGAGGCTAACATTAAAACATTACCAAGGCATGAAACAGATTATATACATAACAGAAGGAGTAAGATTGATTATTTCTTTGATGGGTTAAAACCATTTCTCTATCGATCATTAGTCTCACAATCCTTCTCTTCATACAAAGATATTGTCTCATTTGCCATCAAGATAGAAAAGGAATTCTCTTTGTCATATGACTTTAATGAAAAGAAAGAGAAGAAGATATATACTGATCACACTGGGAATGGAAATAAAGAGAATAAGGGAATAGTTTAATATCCATCTTGTAGTAAATGTGTAAAGAATCACCCTGGTACTTTCTGGAAGGGAATGGGAGTCTGTTGCAAGTTTGGTGAAAAAGGACACCTTGCTCGTGATTGCAAGGGGAAGAAGGAAGCTACCGATGTTCAATGATAAAATTGCAGGGAGATGGGACATTATGAAAATGAATATCCTAAGAGTCAGGGGAACGTACCTCATAAAAGGATAAGGGTTCAAGGGTAATTTTATTCTATCACTACTGCTGAGGTTGAAGCTTTGAAAGACGTGGTGGAAGGTAATTTAATGGTTTCCTCATATTTAGAAAATTCTTTATTGGATTATGAATCATCGCATTGTTTAATATCATTCCGGTTTGCTAAGAAAATTAGATATTTCCAATTTGATTTAACAAGGGATTTGTAAGTTAAAACCCATAAGGGAAGTATCATCACAACAATGTTTTGTGAATTAGTCCCCATCAAAGCATATAAATATTCTTTATCTGCTGATCTCATCATCATACCCAAGATTGTGTTTGATATAATATTTGGTATGGATTTGATTTTGGACCATGATGTGAAGAATTATTTTTAGTAGAAGGAGGTTTATATTTTTATGATGATGATAAAGAACAACTTTTCTTTATAGTAGAATCATCACTACATAATTCTTATCTAGATCCACAGCCAGTAGCTCAACTAAATTCAATTATTGGGGAGGAAGAGAATGAAATAATTGTGGGTGAGGAAAGGTATGTTCAAATAGAGGATGTATCTATTATGAAAGAATATGTAGATGTTTTTCCGGAAGATCACATAGACATCCTCCAGAATGAGAAAATGAGTTTTCCATTGATTTAATTTCTGGTTCAAGGCCCATATCGAATACCCATAATAAAATGGCCACAGTGGAATTAGTGTAATGGAAGAAAAAACTAGACGAATTGATTAATAAGGTATTTATTAACCGTAGTGTTTCTCTATGGGGATCCCCTATTCTTTATGTTAAGAATAAAGATGGATCTATGATGTTGTGCATTGACTACAGGAATATCAATTATATAACAATAAAGAACAAGTATCCCCTACCTCGCATTGTTGAATTTTTTGACAAAATGCATGGAGCTCAATACTTTTCAAAGATTTACCTTTGACTGGATACCATAAGTTGTCTGTGAAGAAGGAAGAGATTCCAAAGACAGCATCTCGAACCAGGTATGAGCATTATGAGTTCATAGTAATGCCTTCAGGGTTGACTATTGCACCCTCTGTTTTCATGGATCTAATGAACAATGTTTTCAAGGAATATCTCAATTATTTTTTAGTGGTATTTATTGTTGACATCTTGGTATATTCAATAATCTATAAAGATCATGAAAATCACTTGCGCATTATTCTAAATACTCTTAAAAGTCATGAATTATATTGAATGTTTAGCAAGTGGGAATTATAGCTTTAGGATATTTCTTTTCTTTTCCATATTTTCTCTAATGATGGAATCACTGTTGATCCTTCCAAGACAAGAATAATCCATGAATGGTCAGCACCAATGAGTATAACCTAGGTACATTGTTTTATTGGTTTATCAGGTTATTATCGATGTTTCACCCATTATTTTTCCTGATTGGCTAACCCATTAACGAAGATCACATGAAAACGGGTTAAATTTTTTTGACAAAAGAGTGTGAATGTTTTGTTTGGAAGAACTAAAGAGAATAATAGTAAATGATCTTATATTGACTCTACCATCGGGGAGTGATGGGGTTTTTATTTATAGTGATGCTTCAAAGAAAGTACTTGGTTGTATGCTTATGCAGAATGATATGGTCATTACTAATGCATCAGGATAGCTAAAAATGCATGAACAAAACTATCCAACTCATGATATTAAGTTAGAAGGTGTAATCATTTCTTTGAAGAAATGGTGACTTTATCTCTATGGTGAAAAATGTGAGATTTATACTGATCACAAGAGTTTGAAGTATATTTTCTCATAGAAAGAACTAAACATAAGGCAAAGGAGATGGCTTGATATACTCAAATATTATGATTTCATGATACAACAACACTCAGAGAAGGAAAATAAGGTTGAAGATACTTTGAGCAGAAAGGATCATGGAGTTTTGAACAAAATGAGATTTGAAAGGGATCTAATTTTCATGGATCTAGTAAAGTTGGATATGGGAATAACCATGGAAGGTGAAACATCGATACTTTTTCAAATGGTTTCCAAACCATATTTACTAAAAAGGATTTAGAGTTCTCAACCCAATGATGAAGAAATTAAGAAGAAGATTAAAGCTGTGAATGATGGTAGATTGAGTGACTTTGTGTTTGAAGAAGGAATTTTGAAATTTGGGAAGAGACTTTGTGTTCCCGATGTAGTTGATATAAATAGGGAATTGTTGGATGATGCTCATAGTTTCAATTTCTCTATACACCCTGGGAGCACAAAAATATATAGAGATTTAATGGAACATTTTTGCGGGGACAACATGAAGAGGTAGATTTCTGATTTTGTGTCAAGATGTATAGTTTGTCATGATGTGAAAGGAGAAAGGAAACATCCTGGATGAGTCATGCAACCTCTTCCGTTACCTGAGTGGAAATTGGATAATATTACGATGGACTTTGTCATGGGATAATAATGACTCTTAGAAGGAACGATGCAATATGGGTCATTATCGATCATCTTACAAAGTCACAACATTTTGTTACTATATGGTAGGATTAACCACTTGAACATCTAGAAAGACTATATATTAATTATGTAGTGAGACTTTATGGAGTACCACTATCGATTTTTTCTGATCATGATCCACATTTTACATCAATATTATGTAAAAGTCTTCAGAAATCCCTAGGTACTGAACTACCTTTGAGTACTGCCTACCACCCCCCAACCAATGGATAATCAAAATGGATTATTAAAACCTTATAAGAAATGTTGAGATCCTAATCACATGACTTTCAGGGTATGTGGGATCAATATTTACCTCTGTTAGAATTTTCCAATAACCATAGCTTCCATTAAAGTATCTAGTTGACACCATATGAAGCGTTATATAGAATGATATTTTGCACACCAAACTGTTGGGATGATGTTGGTGAAATAAACCTCGTTGGCCCAAAACTGGTGGAGGAAACGATGGAAAAGGTGAAGGTAATCCAAAGCCACATCAAAGAAGCTCAAAGTTGGAAGAAGTGCTATGTTGAGAACCGAAGGAAGGATTTGGAATTTCATGTCGGAGATCATGTTTTCTTGAAGGTATCTCCATGGAAGGGTGTTATATGTTTCGGTAAGAAAGGTAAATTGAGTCACAAGTATATAGGACCTTTCAAAATTATAGAACGAATTGGGGCTATCGCTTATCATATGGAAATGCTGCTAAATCTATCCAAAGATCACGATGTGTTCCAAGTATCACGTTGAGAAAATACATGCCTGACCCAATTCATGTACTCACCTGTGAGGATGTATAGTTGGAACACGACTTGTATTTTTGCGAAGAGCCCATCAGGATTCTTGATACCAGAGAACAGGTGCTGAGAAACCATAAGACGGAAGAGGTAACGTAGGATACCAAGGAAATTATGATGAAGTACCACCATAGTCTTTTCATGAGGGAGTATTGAAGAAATTTTGAGGATGAAATTATATGAAGGAGGGGATAATGTTACACCCCATGTTTTAACGATACACTTCTCTTTGAATAATATAGTAGCATGTGTTGTACGTAATTTCATGTTCTAACACACACCACAACCAATCAAACTAGACTTTATGAATAGTAATAGTCGCTTTTTAAAATTTAATAAATTTTATATTTCGAAATGGACTTTATTTTTGGATTCGGAATATCGAAATTAGCTTACGTGAATTTTTGGTATTTTTCTGAAAACTTTCAAATTTTTAATGAATAGTAAAAAACAATGAGTTATTTGTTAAAATTGACTTTTTATTTAAATAATTATTTATTTTATTCAAATTTATTTTAGGTAATAATACAAACATAATACCTATATAAGTTCAATGTAATTCTTTGGAATAATTTTATATTAATTTAGATATATAAAATTTTTATTGAACTTTTCATTGTATTTCACCCACCTCCTAGGATAATTTTCAAAATCACATAAAACATAATTTTACCAATTCTGTGAATTTAATTTCAAAAATACGAGTGACACGGTTGATATTAGTAAGTTATATTTTATTTAATGAAATGAAAATAAATTTTGGTGAATAGTAACTTTTTACTTTTATTTACCACAACTAAAAGTAAATAGGGTAATTAAGTGTAAAAATGATATTATTATTACCCTAAAACATTTCCTAATACTATTGGACAAGTATAATTCGATTGAAAACAACCATTGAAATTAAATATTATCATTTAGGTCCACATGGTTTAGAATAGGACATTTATTATTATTTTATTTAAAGAAGAGTTAAAAGAGATAAAACCAATGTTTAATAAGTAAAACATTTATTATATTCGGTTATACAGAAGATAAATTCAACTATAAATATTAATTAGAAAGATAAAACAATTTCCTACATAATGGTATTTTTTAATATTCTTTAGATATTAAATAATTTAAATTTTTTAGGACACAATGATGTTGCAGTAATTACCTAATTAATGAAATAATAAAATAATTGATATTATAAATATCAAAATAAATTTAATTTGATACTTCTATGAATTACAATATTTTTCTAGGTTAATATGACATATTACTGTGGATTATATGCACTTTTTTCAAAGTATTCATTCTGTTATGAGTTTCACAAAAACAAAATACCAAATAGTGTCAAAATTGACATAAAGAATTTTTTAAAACAAATATTATATTATTAATTGATATTTCATTCCTAAAAATATAAGGATTGTCCAAGAGACTTATATAATGATAGGTGTATCATTATTGAACCACATGGGGTTATTTTAGATGTTTATAGTAATTTTATTAACCGTATAATATAAAAATACCAAGAGACATGGTAAATGTCAAACTAATTAACTAAGAGATAAAACTAAATGGTAAGGTTAATACAGTGACCCAAACCTAGCTAAAACCTATTGGTTGAGTGGTTTTGCGACCCATACCCACCTTAGACTCTAAATAAATCAGTTTTGAGCCATTATACACCAAATAAAAATTTATTATAAATTAATAATTCTAGAATTTCCTAAGGCGCCCCTCACCCCTCTTATAAAAGGGCACTCCCCCTTCTCTCAAATTCATACCGTCAAAGCCTTTTGTCTTGGAAAAACCCTAACCAAATATTCTCTAAACTTACCTCACTTCATCCTAGAGGCATTATTTTGATCATAAATCCACCCTATGGATCCCTTTTGATCCAATCAAAAGGAAGAACCTGATGAAGCTGTAATAATTTCACCACCCTCTTTAAAGTTCCTTTCTTCTTCCACTTCTTATTTCATTGTTATTTACACTCTAAAATAATAACTACATTATCTTTAATATACTATGGTTTTATTATAGTACAACCATATTCAGTATTATGTCCATCATTTGAATGACATGACACCATACGTGCGTACGTATTTCTTACCGTTTCCACATCGTGCTGTAATTGTTATTCACAACATTATTATTTGGATGGGTTTGATAATGATGTATAATTGATGAAAATAATAATTAAATCATGATAATGATTCTGAATATGTGATATAACATCCAATTATATATTATTTTAATATCAAAAGAATGATATTGTCTCTCGTGCATACGTATGGACTACCCTCTCCACGAACAAGATGAGATTCATTCCCCATAATAACCATTCAAGTCTAATTCTCATTTGATGATTAAAAATAATGTTTAAGGACTTCATATAATTTTGGATATGAATAATTTACATCCCATCCACAACAAATATGACTCACATAAAAAAGATTATAATAGAAAATGAATCTTTTAGAACCCGAAAGGACGATAATAATAAAATATTATTAACAATGATATATTAAAAGATCATATATGATATCATATTTTTGTATATAATTCATGTATAATTTAATAAAAATTATTTAACTATTATAAATGAGTTTAAACTACCCTCTACCAAGGAAAATTACAAGGTAATGGTTTATTTCACAATTTCTTAATTATCCAGGGATGTTTATAATTAATTATCTACTGGGACGTCTTTATCATTCACATCCATGATTTTTAAAAATTTATTTCAAAACATATTTAATATTTACTAGACTATGAGTTAAAGTAATTTATATCCTTGTTTGACTTTTTATAATACTGTTTGAATGGAATCATTCCTTCATGTTTCAAACAAGGTCCTTTTTAACATTTTCGACAGAATTAAGGTAAGAATGTGTTTTTAACTTATATGGCATGTGCAGCTATTTTACGACATTATAAAATCATTGAATCTTCCCTTAAAATCTTACAATAATATTTTCAATGTAAATGATTTCTATTATAATTATAGGACTTTTAAATGATTTCATAAAATAGATATTTCTCTCAAATAGTTTTGATTTCCTCTTTCTCAACATCCTTTGATGGATTTTAAGATTATTTGATGTTTATTTATTATGATACAAAACTTCCATATTGTATTGATGGTTTTGTGATATGTTTGACTATGGATGTGTTATTTTTATACCTCTCAGAGTTTATAAAGGATGTATTGACATTTTGTATTCTAGTTTTAATAAGAATATTAATGTTAGGTTTAAACCTGTTCATATGAGGAATGCGTTGGACTTAATAAGTGACCGGTGGATCCTGCTATAGATCCTCGATGCATTGGTAGGTTTCATGAGACAAAATAGCGTCTTGGAACAATTCCTTGACAAAATATTATTTTTAGTCTTGGTACAAGGCCTTGACTATGTGGTTATGATAGTCTGACATTATATATTCAATCATTATAAAAGTGGTTATTGATATTGAATGTGATTATTCAACAAGTAGATTATCCTTGTGAATAAGTAAATGGAATTATTTCATTTTATTTTATCCTTATTATGCAAATGTTAATGTTTAAAAGGATTTTATTTTAGTTATACGTTTACTTAAAACATTATGCTAATTAATGATAATTTTTGCTATATTTTTATCCTTACTCAGCATCTGAGCACACCCCTTTTTATGTTTTATTTTTCCCATGATGTGAAGATGAATTTTATGAATGACCTATAGGGATAGTATGAGTGGATATAAGAGTAGTCTATGGAGACAAGATGTTTTTGTAGTTTTTGACTTTATGATGTAATGTAAAATTTATGAATGTATCTAGTGATTCCAAGGCTACTAAACTAAACGGTCATTTGAGACTTGATCTTTTGTGATTATTCCAATGTTATGTATTAATTCATTGACTCTGGGTAACTAGGGTTAGGGCGTTACTTGTAATAATAAAATTTCTAGAGGTAACCTAAACATTGGTGAAAATGGATTACTAAAGTGAAAGGTTTGATGGTTTGTGAAAAGTAGAAATAATAAACTAGGTTGAATGAATGTTATATAGATAAATATTATTTATGTGGGAAAAACCAGTATTTGGGAGGATTTGGTTTAAAATAAATATTTATTAGTTCAATCACCAAAAATACTATGAGTCGAGGAGAAACAATTGTCAATTATTGAGGGGATTCCAACCCACATAGTAAATAAAACTAGGTAAATTCATTGTTTAGATGGAGAATTGATTCCAACCATAAAAATTTATTCTTTTATGAAGTTATAAAACTAGTGATATTTATATTATTATTTTACCTTCAAAATAGTTTTTTTACAAAAAAATTGAAATAGTTTTATGAATAATTAAATAGTAAAATAAAAAGCCTCATTTTTTGAATCTATATTCAATGGTAAAAGTTATAACAGTCATGGATACTAAAAAAATTTCATCAATTACAATAGAATTTTTGACATTTGTGGAAAACATGAAATGTTTTTATGATTATATAATGAATTTTGTGAATTATGAATATCTCAAAAGTGATGTCATTGGATATGTATAATTGGGAAGAAAAATTAAAACTCGAAAAAGTATTTTTATTAATTATATGTTGAAAAATTTGTTTTCTGTTTCCAAACATGGTGACGAATTTCAAAAATTTGATTTTAAAAAACATGTTTTTGTTGATTAGAGTGATGAATATGGGAAACTGAAAAAAAGGATAATAGATATTTGGGAGATCATTTCATGTTAGTGATGCATAGTGTTCATTCTACATGAGTATGATGGAATAAAATCATATTTGGAATAAAATGAAGTCGAAAAAATATTGGTGGAATATTAGATTGATTAAAATTATTGAATGTATTTGGGATATTCCTAACATGATAGGAAGAATAGATTTATGTTGCTCCATTTTTCAGAATTGGAAGATTACAAACTCAATACATAATAAATTCATCAAACATTCAATTATTCACTTTGGGTTGGAACATTTTTATATTCCTGGTACTATGAGAAAAAAACCATCAGATTGAGAAAAGTACTATATTTCATTCAATTTCTACATTATTCACATAACAATGATTATGTTTTAGGAACACAAATAATATTACATCGAAATGTTCAAGAGTTTCTGTATATGGGTAGAAAAAATACATATATTATATAGAGAAAAAAAAACTGATAATGGTCAGGAATATAAAAGTAATATGTTTAGATATTATATTTAAAATGATGTAATTCATTATGATTTTAGTAAACTATACACATAATAACATAAAAATGTTACTTAAATAATTAATAAAAGTATAGTGGAGATAGAATGAACAATGTTCATCAAACATGATAATTCTTGATAATTTTTAAGAAACTACAAGAGAATAAATTAATATTCAGAGACAATGTTTATGTAGTCCAAACTAGATTATGACTCTTATAAAATACGTATTACAATTTTATCATCTCAAAATGGGTTCCATGCACTGGTGCCCTAGGTTAGTTGATCAAATGACCTCAGTCCTGCCTCCACATATGATAGAGGTTTCCAACTAGAAGCGAGGGTCTGGTTTCAGTCATGGGGAGAATATACCCACTTTTATCAGAGTTTAAACTATTTTAAATAATAATAAAATAGGTGTATAAATATATATCAATAAAAATACCACCTTATCAAGATAATGAAATCTGGAAATAAAATATCAAACTAAAACAGAAAACATGTCTTTTAGAAATATGTGTCGGGTTTCTAAAATGAAAACTAAATGTAAAGACAAACAAGACACTCAATAGAGTCCCAAACCATGTCTTGATCCCTCATAAAATATTCAATCAAACACTTCAATATAATATAAGGTCTTTTCCCTTGAACCTACTCAAAATATAAAATGTTTACTCTGGTACTGATCATACAACCTGAGTAGGCTCTAAGTACAACTCAGTAGTACACCAAAAATAATGTCTAAAATAAATACAACAAATAAAATTGTATATAGTTGTATATATTATAAAATAAAAGTAATAAGGTAAATAATTTACATTTAATGAATTATCCATTAATTTACCACATAATCCCCTAAGATCCCGTGGAATCCCATATCTCAATACCTACTCCGCTTCATGCCATAGTCTGAATTGTTTAAAATTATAAATTCATATTTCATTTAAACTAATGTGTTTTCATTATACATTTCAATTCCATTAAAATCTCAACTAATTGGAACCATTTTACAATGCAAATTAATGGGTATATAATGCCATTCCTAGCACCCTCAAGAGTATTTAGAGCATTAGTCCTTGTCTCACAACCCATTGGTATTTGGAGCATCTGTCCTTATCCCATAATAATATATTTTCATGCATGATGGGTGAAGAATTCCATGTCTATCACCATGTCAGCATTTGAAACATCAATCCCTATCTGACACACTAATTATAAGTAATTAATATATATCATGGGTGTGGAACATTATGTCCATCACATTGTGAGTATTTGGAGCATTAGTCCCTCTATCACAACCAATTTCTCTATAAACAACATACATTACATACATAACATCATAAAAGATTAATTGAAATTAATCTTTTATCACAATATTTTATGTCACGTGTATCACAACATCACATTAATTAATTCATGAATTTAATAATCACATACTTCTATTAATTAATACAATAATAAATTAATCACATCACCATATTAATTATTTCAACAACTAATTATTTACGTTATTATAATAATTAATTTAAAAATTAATAAATAATATCGTACAATTATTTATTTCAATAATTAATTAGCCATATAACCATATTAATTAATAAATAAATAAATAAATTATGTTATTACATTAATTTTTTTTACAATTAATTAATAACATATTCACAATAATTAATATAAAAATTAATTAAACACATCATCCCATTAATCAATTAAACAATTAATGAGAAATATCATCAAATAAATTAATTTAATAATTAATTAATCAATATTCAAAACTCAATATCTCATAATTAATTTTATAACTAGTTATCTCATTCACTATATCAATAGCTGATAATAAATTTTATAATTAATTAACTCGAATCATTTATTTCATTATCACATTATTAATTCCAATATTAATTAGTCAACATACCGATCTCATTACCTAATAATTAATTCAATAATAAATTATTCCACCTTATCAATTTAATATCTCAACCATCAACATTAATTAATTTATTAGTTAATTAATTTAATTCATTCAATTGCACCTTCAGAACAATTCCCATAATTTAATTCACCAAATAATTAATCCACCTTATTTAATTTCATAAACACAATAATCTCCATTTATTAATTCTTTAATTAATTAATTCAACTCATCTAATTATTGTACAAAAAAATCATCTTTAATTAATTCTCAAATTAATTAACCAAACTCGTTCAATTGTGCTAACAAAATAATTACCATTAGTTTATTAACAATATAAATCATCTAACTCAAAAATCATAATATTTAATCCACTATTTAATTTACCAATTTACTAATCAAAATTATTCCCATTGACTAATTCCATAGTTAATTAATCTAACACTACCACTTTAATTAATTTACTAATTAATTGTCTAGGTTATATCATATTAATGAATTCACAATTTACTAATACACATTAAACCACTCTACAATTAATCCAAAAATTAAATGTTTCATTTATTTACATTATTTAGTTCGACAATTAAATAATTATGTTACTTCAACTAATTAATACATCAATTAATTAATTCCATTATTTCATTCAACATTTAAATAATCACATTTTTCCATTAATTAATTTGTCAATTAATCAATCCACCTATTTAATTTAATCAAATTAATAATCACATTTCTTCAATAATTAATTTATCAATTAATGAATATCATTATTTAATTCAATAATTAAATAATCACATTTGTTTCATAATTAATTCATAAATTAATTAGATACATCATGAACGTTATTTAATTTAAAATTAATTTTCCAATTACACTATCAAAAAACCTTAATAATTAATATATCAATTAATTATATAAACAACCCATTTCTATTTCAAACCTCAAAACTCCCAAAATTAATTAATTTACCCAATTAATTAATTGAATATAGAAAACTCAATTGTTAGTCATATCACTAAAATTCCACAATCATATACAAATAAACGAATTGAGACTATGTGATTAGAATTTAGCCCACCAACCTCAAGAACTGTGATAATGAACACTGACCAACAAAAAACCCCAATTGGATGAGAATCAATTATGAATACGGTGATGAATGAGAATTATATTCGAACCCCAGGAGGTTTGTAAAGGGTAATTGATAGAAGATGGTGGTGCACGGAAGAGATTTTGTAGAAGGAGGTAATACAATGTGTTTTGGTCTAAGCTGAAGGTGTGTGGAGTCTTCACGATAAAGTGTAGAGGGTCCCACAACATTACATTAGAGGTGAGGAATTTTCATATGTTTACGATACAATGGACACTCAATTTTAATATACCAATCATCAAAATTATGTGATGTGAATTCTCATTTAACATCATGTAAATGTTTTAATGATTTTTCATTAAAATATCATCTTAACTCATTAAAGAATAATTAATTAGGTTATATTTTTTATTTTCACCACATATTTATTATTATTTTCTATTAACTTCATGTGTCAACCCATCATCATATTGAGCATTTCATGGTCTTGTACCATGATTCAAATTAAATATTCATCACCGGTCTTGAAATAACTGCATCAATTTCAAGGTTATACTACCACAAAGGCATGTCCATCATAAACCATGAGAAAACATTATAGGTGAAACGGTGTTCTAAAGACAATTATTTTCTCAATTTAATAATAATAATAATAATAAAATGAATATTATTATTATAATTTTATCATCACATTTCCAACAAAATTCATTAAATTTTGATAATATTTTTTAATTTAATAGTAACTCCACATATACATTTATTTAGTATTGGAAAATAATTTCACCTCTATAAGATTGATCAACAAGAATTATTCACACATGGTGAAATTATGTTTATCATTTAAGTGAAAAAATTATTTAATTAAACATGTACTTATCTATTCATTTTTTTTGAAAATAATAATAATAAACTTATCTTTAATAATTTTAATTTTATTAAAAATGATACACCTATTATTAATAATATTATTTTTATTAATAATAATACACTTATTAATTTAATTTCATTATCTTCGGAATAATTATTAAAATAATTAAAATATTATTTTAACCTAAATATGAAAATAACAACAAACACCCATTGCACAAAATAGTTATACCCAGAATAGGGTAAACCCACCTTTACGGGCATAACATTTTCCTCAGATGTCTCATATAATATTATTTTTGAGATATATTAGTTATTTAATATTCAAAAAATTATTAAAAAATTAATTAATTATAAAATTTTTTTTATCATGACCGGGATCTCAAAATGGTGACACATAAAAATTTCCTACCCTACATAGGTTAAATGCCCTATTATGCACACAAAACTGATAACATATTTCCCATAAGACACACCATTTGAGAGATATTAATTATTTAAAATAAAAAAGATTAAGTAATTAATTAAATATAAAAATTTTATTTTCTTGAGTAAGACATCCAACCATCTAGAGATTAAAAATGGTATACCCTGCTTTAAATAAATAGCCAATTATAGACACAACAATGGAATCATATTTTTCATAACATACATCATTTGAGAGATATTAATTATTCAAAATTAAAAAATGAATTACATATTTAATGAATTATAAAAAGATTAATTTTTTCGAGTGATTCATCTAATAATCCGACGCTTACAAATTTTTTACTACACCTAGATTAAAAACCATATTCCAAAAGTAATTATGGTCTCAGATTTGTTATTTGGCACACAATTTTTGAGTTATTCAATTATTTTCAATAAAAAGTTTTCACTAAATATATTATATTAAATATATTTATATTTAGCCTTCATAAAGACTTTTTTCCCCATAATCGCACACGTAACATAGTGTGCCACTACACAAATATTCATTTGAATTTATAAAGATGTTAACATGAAATTAGGGCATTTAATACATTTATAAAAAAAATTATAAATCACTCTGTTTTGAATTAAAACTATGACAACCCATATTCTCCTAAAAATTATTAGGGTCATACATAAAAAAGGATGAGGTCTTACAAAATCCCCCACCTTATAAGAGTTTTCCCTTGAGCATTACTCCCATGCACCATTAACAAAATTTTTATTCTTACAATATACCCACATTTGGATCATCATTAACCCTATATTTATGTATCTCCACAACCATATTTTTTTATCTAGCTCCATTCAATCCTAAAATCGTTATCCCTAAATAAACAATGGTTTCTATTCCATTAAGACCCACATTAGTTCTAGCCCTCACGGTTTTTCTTTTTCAGGGATCTGTCCCTTCAGAATCACCCATGTAAAGACCTCATAATAAGAGAGGTATCCACACCCCATTATAAAGGGGTGCTTCATGATCATTCTCCTTCGATGTGGGACATATATAATCCACCCCACTAAAAGGGAACAATATCCTCACTAGCACATCAAATGGAAATTGGTCTGGATACCACTTTGTAATATCCCAGCTGGGTTCCATGCACCAGTGCCCGATCCAGTCGGTCACATGACCTTAGGAATGCCTCTTTGTATTCTAGTGGCAACTAACATCCAGCGATGGTATGATAAATCAGTCATGGGGAGGCTATTCCATATTTTATGAGAGTAAACACGAATGGAAATAATAAATAATAATGGAATTAATATATATCTATTACAATACAATCTTCTCTAGATAATGAATTCTAGAAATACAATATCAAATAGAAACAAAAAACATGTCATGATGATGTATGTGTAATGTGTATAAAATAAAAACTAAAAATTAAAGACACTTGAGAAACACATGAAGGTACAAAATCATGTTTGTATCCCACATTGAAGGTCCATACCATCATAACATCCTAAATAATTGAATTTTCCATTAACCTATCTAGGAAATAAATTTTTTACTCATGTACTGATAATGAAGCCCGAGTAGGATGTGAGTACAACTCACTAGGCCACCACCAACAATGTCTAAAAAAATATAGTCAATAAATGTGTATATAGTTTTATAATGAATAAATACATGTAATAAGGAAAAAAATTTACATTTATTCAATTATCCTTTATTTAACTGCATAAACCCCCAGGTACCCATGGACACCAATATTCCATTACCTTCTTTGGACTGTGTTGGAGTCTTAAAAATTTTACATTATCAATTCATATTTCATTTAAACCATTATTATTTAACTATCCATTTCAATTAAATTATTATCATGTATAATTGTAACCAGAGTATAATGACAACTAGTGGGTATAGAACTCCATGTTTAGCACCCTCAGGGGTATTCGAAGTATTAATCTTTGTCTCACTACCCAAGGGCATTTGGAATATCAGGCCCAATCCAATAAAATAAAATTTTCATTCATGTTGGTTGGAGAACACCAAATCCATAACTCCATGAGTATTTAGAGCATCAGTCCCTATCTCACGCCATGATTATCAATCAAACATATCAATCGTTGGGGAAGAACGCCTTGCCTAGAACCGCGTGAGTATTTGGAGATATATCCCCTATATCACAACTCATTTCTTTATAATGAACATATATCACATAAATCACATTATTCAATATTAATCAACATCAATAATTTATCACAACATTAAATGTCACATGGATCACAACATGACATTAATTAATTCAATTATTAATAAATCACAACATCAAATTACGTAATTCAACATTTTATTTTTCGCATTGTCCCATTAATTAGTCCAACAATTAATTAATTGTGTTACCACATTAATTAATTTAGGAATTAAATAATCATAACCGTATATTAATTAATTTAAAAATTAATTAATTTAATCATTTGATTAAATAATTCAACAAATAATTCATCACATTGTCCTATTAATTTATTAAACAATTAATTAATCACATCATCCCATTAATTAATTCAACAATTAATGAATAATACTTTCACATTAATTAAATTTACCATTAATTTTTCAATGTTCAAAACTGAAAATCTCATAATTAATTCCACAGTTAACTATCTCATTCAGCATATCAATTAATTTTAATTAATTCTACAATTAATTATCTGGAATCATCTATTTCAGTATCATATATCTATTTCAACAATTAATTATTCAACTTTCAAATCTCATTGCCTCCTAATTAAGTCAAAAATTAATTATTCAAACTTATCAATTAAATATCCAACCCATCCACATTAATTAATTAATTATTTAATTATATAATCTAATTATTTTAATTTCACCTTCATAACAATTCACTTTAATTAATTCACCAATTAACAAATCTAACTAATTAAATTACTTCAAAACAATAATATACATTAATTAATTCATTAATTAATTAATTTGACTCATCAATTTATTATAACACAATAATCACCAATATTTAATTCATTAATTTATTAACCCAACTCATTCAGTTGTGTCAAAAAAAAATTCACATTAATTAATTATGTAACATTTTAATCATTCTCAAAAATCCCTAAATTTCATACGTTAATTAATTTACCAATTATCCATTCCAAAGTATCCCCATTAAATAATTCCTCAATTAATTCATCTAACTCAATCCCTTCATTTAAGTAACAAATTAATTTCCTCTGTCATGTCATAGTAATTAAATCAATATTAATTTATTCATATTCAACCACCCTTCAATTAATCCACCGATTAATTGTTTCCATCAATTATTTTATTAAGATCAATAATTAAATAATTATGTTAATTTAATTAATTCATTCATCAATTAATAAATTCCATTATATAATTCAACAATTAAATAAACATATTCTTCCCCAAATTGATTTGTAAATTAAATAATTACATTATTTAATTTAACCAATTAAATAATCACATTTCCTCATTTATTAATTCATCCATTGATTAATCTCATTATTTAATAAAATAATCTAATAATCAAATTTCATTATATATTAATTTATCAATTAATTTATCATCTCATGAATGTTAATTAATTCCAAAAATTATTAACCAATTCCACCGTCACAAAATTCACATATTTAGATAATTAATTTATTATTTAAACCAACCAATTCCATTCAATGTTTCATAATCCCCCAAGATAATTAATTTACCATATTAATTAATTGAATATAGAAGAACACAATTGATAAACCTATCATTATATTTCTAAAATAACATTGACATATACTAATTAAGACCATGGGATAAAAATATATATAAAATTCATCAAGAACGATCTTGAATATCACTCACAAATAAAAAACATAGATTTGAAGTGGATCAATTATGAACACTGTGAAGAACATGATTTAGATTCGAAAACGAAGAGGTGCACTATGGGTATTTGATCAAATATAGTGTTGCGTATAGAAGATTAGGTCCAAGGCAGAGGTGTGCTGATGAATTTTGATCTATGGAAGAGTTGCCTAGAGTTTCCACAGTGATGAAGAGGTGATTCCTATGACTTATAGTAGAGGTGAGGCGAGTTTGGAGATTAACGCAATGCTGGAGATGCATTTTAATATACTGAGTGTCAAAATTAATTGACATAAATTAACATTTCATATCATGTAAACGTTGTAAGAATTCCCAATTAAATTCGATCAAAACTATTTAAATAACAATTAATTTAGTTTCATTTATTATTTACATAACATTTTTATAAATATATTCAATTATTTTCATGTGTCAACCCATCATACTATTGTGAATTTAATGGTCCAATACCATTAGCCCAAATTAGTCAATCAACATTGGCACTGAAATAACTGCCTCAATGTAAAGACCCGTAAAATTCAAGGGAAATTTTTTCTTAATTTTCTTTAGAATTTTACAAGAGCGCGGTTTCAGACGGCACCTAATTCCGAGGCCCGGAGTGCCCGGAATTAATTTCGGAATTTTGGCTCGGGTACGTTCAGTGAACGAACGAGCGGGAATTCCTAACTTTTGATCCGGTGCTCGGAATTGAAATCCGAGGGCACCGATGAACTCGCAGCGCCGATTTTTAATTAAGAGGACTTTTCCCGAAGGTGCGTTTGCTGAGGAGGAGTTGTTAAAAAAAAGGGGAGTTAAATGTGAAGTAATAAAATTGTGTTACAATTTTATTTCATAATCTAAGTTGTTAACCTATGTGTGGAAGTTGGGTGGGACCTACTTGTTGTTAACTACCCTTGAGAGAATAAAGGTGGGGTGGGGCCCACACGAGCCCAACCCCTCACCTTCCCTAACTCCTCTAAACCCCCCACTTAAGATGTGTAACTCATCTTAACCTTTAAACTTCCCATTAATTGGGTGACTTTCCCTCTCCTCGCTTTAATCATGCCAACACACTAATCCAATTAATGGAATTAAGTTTTTGAATTTTGAAATCATAGAATGTCTTAATAAAATAAGATTAGCTTATTTTATTTTTGGGGGTTAGATTGGTTGTGTTGAGGATTGGAGGAGAGAGCTCTAAGTCTCTTGAAGAACTTCATCTTCTCCGGCGAAGAACGTCTTCATCCTAAACGAAGAACGACAACACTTCGTCAAGGATCATCGACTCGGCGACCCGGTATCTTCGGACCTCTTCTTCCTCCTCGGACCTTCTTCGTCGGCAAACGAAGATCCGCCAACGACATGTCTCTTCGGGCATATCTCTTCGTCAACGGATTTGACGAACGACGACCGCGACGCCCGACCTCCGCGACGCCGTCTTCCGCGGAGCGTAGACGAATCTTCAAATCTTAAACCCGAGGTAGGGGTTGTCGTTTTCTTTTGGTTTCCTTATTTTATTCTTGATCGTGATTTTATCAAGACTAACGTGTGACTTGATTTATTTTATGTTGCGTTTTTATTTTAACGTGAGGGGGGGGGGGGGCCGAACCGCACGAACACGGCCGAACCCCCCTCCATCGTTCTTGTTTTATTCATGCGGGTGGAAGCAAGTGGCGTGGTGCCGTCGCACCACGCGGATGATCGTGCTAATAATTTACGCGGCGCCGTCGCGCTACGTCAAGGAAAAATCCTCAAGAACGTGACGCCGTCGCGCCGCGTTGAAAAGAATCGTGGCACGGCGAAAGGGGCGCGGTGCCGTCGCACCGCGCCGGACGACGAACACCGCGGCCGGTTCCGGGCCGCGGCGGGACGAGGAGACCGCGGCCGGTTCCGGGCCGCGGCGGAAGAGAAAACCGGCGGCCGGGCCACCGGCGTCGGAAGCCGAAGGGGGAACCGGAAATTACCGGTTCCGTTGGAGAAAACCGGCCGGCCAGCTGGCCGGCCGGAAGGCATTAAACCGGGGAAATTAATTCCCCGGCCAGCCTGTAAAACCCCCCTCTTTAAGAGGGGGGCGGTTCCATGAAAGGGGGGGGGGGGCAACAGCCCCCCGGTCTTTTTTTTAAATCGGCCCCCACGTGGGGGCCGTTTGTTGCAAAGGCACGGCACAAGGCCGTGCCGCCTTGTCAAAATCGCGGGGCTTAGCCCCCGCGTGCGCCGCCACCTCGCGGCGCCTGGCCGCCGCGGCCCGCTGCCCCGCCGCCGCCCGCCGCCGCCGTCCGCCGCCGCCGGCCCCCGCCGCCGGCCACCGCGCCACCCAGGGGGGGTCGGGCCGGGTCGGCCCGGACCCGGACCCCCCGTTTCGAACCAGATTTGGTTTTTGGCCCATAACTTGAGCCTCAGACCTCCGATCGATGAACCGTCAGCGGCAACGCGATCCTTGGATCGAGACGGTCGTTTCGGTATATCGCACTCAAGGTTTCGGATTACTTTGAGTTCGGCCGGGTTGGTTCGTTCACGAAACCAACCGGGCCTTCGGAGCGGAAACGCTCATATCTTGAGCTACGAACGTCCGATTGACGCACCGTCAGTCGCGTTGTGTTCCTTTTAGTGAGTCAGATCTTTTGGCATACTCCACCCGGGGTTTGGACGCAGGTGGAGTACGGTCGGGTTGGTTTTGCTTTAAAAACCAACCGGGCCCCGGAGACGAAAATGCCAATAACTCACAGACCGGGCGTCCGATTGACGCGCCGTCTGTTTCGTTGACTTCCTCTTGATGAGACGGAACTTTTGACATACTCTGCCCGAGTTTTGGATACAGTCGGAGTATGGCCGGGTTGGATTGTACCCGAAATCCAACCGGGCCCCTGGAACGGGAAAGCCAATATCTTTCAGACAGGACGTCCGCTTGACGGACTGTCAGTGGCGTTGGTGGTTACGTTAAGTAACAGACCCTTTGAGTTTACCCTATGGGAGTTCGGGGCACAGTTGAGATACGGCCGGGATTGGTTTCGCTCACGAAACCAACCGGGCCCCTGGGACGAAAAGGCTAATAACTCACAGACCGGGCATCCGATCGACGCGCCGTCTGTTGCGTTGAGACCCCTGTGACGAGACGGTTCTTTGAGACACTTCTTTGCGGGACTTTGTGATACCTGGAGTATCGACCAGTAGCTCGTGGAGCGGACCCTCCCGGAGACGAGCGTGCAGAGTACGGAGACCGTGTAGCCGGCTGAGACCTGACGACTGCTTGACCGACACGACTTGGAGTGAGTCGACTAGCCCAGTGGACGGAGCGCCCGGTATTTGGCGGCAGACCCACGGCGGACGGAGTGCCTGGTAGTTGGCAGCAGACCCACGGTACTCGACAGGAGGAGTACCTCAGTAGGCTATTTGGGTAGTGCCCGGTATTTGGCAGCAGACCCTCAGCGGACGGAGCGCCTGGTAGTTGGCAGCAGACCCGCAGTACTCGACAGGAGGAGTACTTCAGCAGTCTTAGGTTAGTGAGCGGCGACCTCGGAGTCGTGACAGGACCACTGTACACTCTAGAGACGGAGCTCTTCAGCAGTTACAGTTTCGATAATGAAAATCCTGGTTTGAGCTGAGACTTTTGACCTTGTGTTTACCTCATGATTGAGATGGGTCACTTGCTAACTTTGGTATATGTATGGGCATATACCCGGGTAGTGGTTATCCGTCGTTTTCACAATCCTTGTGTTTCCTCATGATTGAGATGGGTTACTTGATAATTTAGGTATATGTATGGGCATATACCTAAGTAGAGTTTATCTGTTGAGATCTTCTTGTGT
The DNA here is from genome assembly GCA_963277665.1 of Viscum album. NCBI lineage: Eukaryota > Viridiplantae > Streptophyta > Magnoliopsida > Santalales > Viscaceae > Viscum > Viscum album. Next base: position 1,180,834,430 of record OY728130.1, read on the forward strand.
TTATCCTTGTTGGTTTTAGTGAGACCTTGAGGGTCTCGGGGTCCCTACTGAGTATCGTTATACTCACCCCTGCACGGGCTATGCCCGCACCTCGTTGTGTTGGTTGCAGACGACGGACAGTGCTGACAGAAGCCGAAGGTTCGAGGACTTGACGGTACCTGGAGGTGGACTATACGACGAGGCGGTACCCGGAGGTGGACCACTGGGCGGGACATACTCGGAGCAGATGGCGGGACCCGAGGAGCAGAGGAGCTATCTGTACCCACCCTTCAGGTGGGATTTCCAGTGGACATCTCAGCGTAGCAGCTTTACTTTTCAGTCGCTGTTTTCCCTTTCGAGTTGTACTTTACAGTTGGGCTTGTATTTCCGGCCCCTTTTTACTTTTCAGCTCTTCTTTTTGTACTTAGTGTTTACTTCCGCTTGTACTCTGTGGTGCTTGTTTTCTTTTATAAAGGCAATGCCTTCCCAGTTATCGGGATTTTACACCTTTGGTGCTAGTCGCCAGCCCCTGGCCTATGGAAGGCGGGCTTGGGGTAGTCACGGCACGGGCCCCGAGGACGGGTCGTGACAAATTGGTATCAGAGGTGGTCGGTTCTACCGCAGACTCTGATCTTTCTTTCTGTGAAGCAATAGTGTTAAGGGTACCGAGTGTGGTTTTTAGTTCAGGGAGTCCAGTGTTGGTGCGGGCGGCCGACATATCCATACACCAGGACCGTGACAATTGATTTCCGACTTTGTGCACGAAAACACTGATTGCGTGTGTGTTTTCAAAAGTTTTTCCCCTTAAAACAGCTCAAACCAGGTCAGCTCACCAGGTATAATCGTTTGATCGTGTTACGTGGTTTCTTTCAGGATGGCCCCACGACGGCAGCCAGTTAGGGTTCCGAGAATCGAACGTGACGACAGCCCACCGAGCGACGAGGCCTCGGTGCAGGGCCCTTTGTCAGCAGTGGCACCGGCGGAATCTCTACCCGCCGAGCCCCCGGTACTTCCAGCAGCAGCCGCTGACGATGCACGTCGCCTCAGTGCACTGCATGAGTTTCAGCGCCAGCGACCGCCCAGGTTTCGCGGGGAGACGGATCCCCAGGCTGCAGAGGACTGGCTGGAGGCAGTGGTACGAGTGTTTAGGCTAGTGAGGACACCAGCAGACCTCATGGTGATCCTCGCTGCGAGCCTACTACACGCAGCAGCAGGTAGGTGGTGGAGCCACTTGTTTCAGTTTTGCGATGAGATGAACTTCGCATGGGAAGACTTCGAGACCTTCTTCAGGGTGGAGTTTGTGCCAGTATCTCTACACCCCGAGCGTGTACAGGAGATTCTGCCTTTACCGCGTGTTTTTCGATCAGAAGCCGAGTCATCTGTGGGCAGTAGACAGATGATGTAGAGGTCCAGGAGGACCAGACCAGCAGTTGGGAGATCTCGGGTTTTAGGACCAGTGGTACAGGGCACCCGGAGTAGGAACAGAGCTAGCCGTGCAAGGAGCAGGTTGTGTTACTCATGCCGCAGAAAGGGTCACCTGGCACGTGACTGTCCGACTCCTCGATCCGCAGGCTTGGGGGGGAGCCACCGAGGTTGAGGCAGCGACAAATGCTTGAGCAACAGTAAAGCAGGTGGACAGGGGAGGAACTAGTGGATACGTCTTTTGTACTTCTAGTTCTATGTTGATGTTGCTTTTGTGTAGCGTCTTGTAATATGAGCTGCAATAATAAAAGACGCATACCTTTGTGATGTTTTCTTTCCTGTCCTCTTTTGTGATGTTACTAAGAGGTTCCAGTTGACTGTTGACTTGACCCTCACTTGTGAGACATCAGACATCTACTGGAGGAGACCAGTTACCACACACTGATGCCGACATTGTGACTCAACCCTTGGAGGTGAGAGTAACGGTTGGATCTCTTAGTAGTAGCGTCGAGGCCTTACGACGTCATCCTTGGTATGGATTAGTATCATCCATGTTAGGATTGACTGTTTTAGGCAAAGAATGTGGTTCATCCAGGGGATGAGACCAGGTTTCTCTTATCGGCAAAGAAGAAATCTCGCAGCTCTTATGGGACCAGAGATGGTCCGGGCCACGTCAGAGGAGGTCCATGTCATCCAGGAGCGGATGAGGACAACACAGAGCCGGCAGAAGTCATACGCTGACAGGAGGCGGAGGCCACTAAAGTTCGAGGATGGTGACCACGTCTTCTTGCGGGTCTCACCTCGACGTGGTATTCGGAGATTTGGCCGAGGCGGAAAGTTGTCTCCACGCTTCATCGGACCCTTCCAGGTCCTCAGCAGGGTTGGTGAGGTGGCTTATCGCCTGGCTCTACCACCTCAGTTGCACCGGGTGCACGACGTCTTCCACGTATTCTAGCTGAGGAGCTTGACGTTGACGATGGGGCGACTTCTACGGAGGTCCCGGTGGAGATAGAGGATCGACAGGAGCGGGTCCTACATGGGCGATCAATTCCTCTTGTGCGCAACAGATGGCGGCACGGGAATCTCCAGGAGAGAACATGGGAGCGGGAGGCTCAGATGCGTGCTCAGTACCCTCTTTTGTTTCCCTAGTTTTTGTTGTATCTTTACGGGGACGTAAAGCCCTGAGGTGGGAGTAATGTAAAGACCCGTAAAATTCAAGGGAAATTTTTTCTTAATTTTCTTTAGAATTTTACAAGAGCGCGGTTTCAGACGGCAACCTAATTCTGAGGCCCGGAGTGCCCGGAATTAATTTCCGAAGTTTGGCTCGGGTACGTTCAGTGAACGAACGAGCGGGAATTCCTAACTTTTGATCCGGTGCTCGGAATTGAAATCCGAGGGCACCGATGAACTCGCAGCGCCGATTTTTGCTTAAGAGGACTTTTCCCGAAGGTGCGTTTGCTGAGGAGGAGTTGTTAAAAAAAGGGGGAGTTAAATGTGAAGTAATAAAATTGTGTTACAATTTTATTTCATAATCTAAGTTGTTAACCTATGTGTGGAAGTTGGGTGGGACCTACTTGTTGTTAACTACCCTTGAGAGAATAAAGGTGGGGTGGGGCCCACACGAGCCCAACCCCTCACCTTCCCTAACTCCTCTAAACCCCCCACTTAAGATGTGTAACTCATCTTAACCTTTAAACTTCCCATTAATTGGGTGACTTTCCCTCTCCTCACTTTAATCATGCCAACACACTAATCCAATTAATGGAATTAAGTTTTTGAATTTTGAACTCATAGAATGTCTTAATAAAATAAGATTAGCTTATTTTATTTTTGGGGGTTAGATTGGTTGCGTTGAGGATTGGAGGAGAGAGCTCTAAGTCTCTTGAAGAACTTCATCTTCTCCGGCGAAGAACGTCTTCATCCTCAACGAAGAACGACAAACACTTCGTCAAGGATCATCGACTCGGCGACCCGGTATCTTCGGACCTCTTCTTCCTCCTCGGACCTTCTTCGTCGGCAAACGAAGATCCGCCAACGACGTGTCTCTTCGGGGCATATCTCTTCGTCAACGGATTTTGACGAACGACGACCGCGACGCCCGACCTCCGCGACGCCGTCTTCCACGGAGCGTAGACGAATCTTCAAATCTTAAAACCCGAGGTAGGGGTTGTCGTTTTTCTTTTGGTTTCCTTATTTTATTCTTGATCGTGATTTTATCAAGACTAACGTGTGACTTGATTTATTTTATGTTGCGTTTTTATTTTAACGTGAGGGGGGGGGGGGGGGGGGGGGCGGACCGCACGAACACGGCCGAACCCCCCTCCATCGTGTCTTGTTTTATTCATGCGGGTGGAAGCAAGTGGCGTGGTGCCGTCGCACCACGCGGATGATCGTGCTAATAATTTACGCGGCGCCGTCGCGCTACGTCAAGGAAAAATCCTCAAGAACGCGACGCCGTCGCGCCGCGTTGAAAAGAATCATGGCACGGTGAAAGGGGCGCGGTGCCGTCGCACCGCGCCGGACGACGAACACCGCGGCCGGTTCCGGGCCGCGGCAGAAGAGAAAACCGGCGGCCGGGCCGCCGGCGTCGGAAGCCGAAGGGGGAACCGGAAATTACCGGTTCCGTTGGAGAAAACCGGCCGGCCAGCTGGCCGGCCGGAAGGCATTAAACCGGGGAAATTAATTCCCCGTCCAGCCTGTAAAACCCCCCTCTTTAAGAGGGGGATGGTTCCATGTAAGGGGGGGGGGGGGCAACAGCCCCCCGGTCTTTTTTTTTAAATCGGCCCCCACGTGGGGGCCGTTTGTTGCAAAGGCACGACACAAGGCCGTGCCGCCTTGTCAAAACCGCGGGGCTTAGCCCCCGCGTGCGCCGCCACCTCGCGGCGCCGGGCCGCCGCGGCCCGCAGCGCCGCCGCGCCGCCGTCCGCCGCCGCCGGCCCCCGCCGCCGCGCCGCCGCGCAGCCGCCCGCCGCCGCCGTCCGCCGCCGCTGGCCGCCGCCGCCGGCCACCGCGCCACCCAGGGGGGGTCGGGCCGGGTCGGCCCGGACCCGGACCCCCCGTTTCGAACCAGATTTGGTTTTTGGCCCATAACTTGAGCCTCGGACCTCCGATCGATGAACCGTCAGCGGCAACGCGATCCTTGGATCGAGACGGTCGTTTCGGTATATCGCACTCAAGGTTTCGGATTACTTTGAGTTCGGCCGGGTTGGTTCGTTCATGAAACCAACCGGGCCTTCGGAGCAGAAACGCTCATATCTTGAGCTACGAACGTCCGATTGACGCACCGTCAGTCGCGTTGTGTTCCTTTTAGTGAGTCAGATCTTTTGGCATACTCCGCCCGAGGTTTGGACGCAAGTGGAGTACGGTCGGGATGGTTTTGCTTTAAAAACCAACCGGGCCCCGGAGACAAAAATGCCAATAACTCACAGACCGGGCGTCAGATTGACGCGCTGTCTGTTTCGTTGACTTCCTCTTGATGAGACGGAACTTTTGACATACTCTGCCCGTGTTTTGGATACAGTCGGAGTATGGCCGGGTTGGATTGTACCCGAAATCCAACCGGGCCCCTGGAACGGGAAAGCCAATATCTTTCAGACAGGACGTCCGCTTGACGGACTGTCAGTGGCGCTGGTGGTTACGTTAAGTAACAGACCCTTTGAGTTTACCCTATGGGAGTTCGGGGCACAGTTGAGATACGACCGGGATTGGTTTCGCTCACGAGACCAACCGGGACCCTGGGACGAAAAGGCTAATAACTCACAGACCGGGCATCCGATCGACGCGCCGTCTGTTGCGTTGAGACCCCTGTGACGAGACGGTTCTTTGAGACACTTCTTTGCGGGACTTTGTGATACTTGGAGTATCGACCAGTAGCTCGTGGAGCGGACCCTCCCGGATACGAGCGTGCAGAGTACGGAGACCGTGTAGCCGGCTGAGACCTGACGACTGCTTGACCGACACGACTTGGAGTGAGTCGACTAGCCCAGTGGACGGAGCGCCCGGTATTTGGCGGCAGACCCACGGCGGACGGAGCGCCTGGTAGTTGGCAGCAGACCCGCGGTACTCGACAGGAGGAGTACCTCAGTAGGCTATCTGGGTAGTGCCCGGTATTTGGCAGCAGACCCTCAGCGGACGGAGCGCCTGGTAGTTGGCAGCAGACCCGCAGTACTCGACAGGAGGAGTACTTCAGCAGTCTTAGGTTAGTGAGCGGCGGCCTCGGAGTCGTGACAGGACCACTGTACATTCTAGAGACGGAGCTCTTCAGCAGTTACGGTTTCGATAATGAAAATCCTGGTTTGAGCTGAGACTTTTGACCTTGTGTTTACCTCATGATTGAGATGGGTCACTTGCTAACTTTGGTATATGTATGGGCATATACCCGGGTAGTGGTTATCCGTCGTTTTCACAATCCTTGTGTTTCCTCATGATTGAGATGGGTTACTTGATAACTTAGGTATATGTATGGGCATATACCTAAGTAGAGTTTATCTGTTGAGATCTTCTTGTGTTTATCCTTGTTGGTTTTAGTGAGACCTTGAGGGTCTCGGGGTCCCTACTGAGTATCGTTATACTCACCCCTGCACGGGCTATGCCCGCACCTCGTTGTGTTGGTTGCAGACGACGGACAGTGCTGACAGAAGCCGAAGGTTCGAGGACTTGACGGTACCTGGAGGTGGACTATACGACGAGGCGGTACCCGGAGGTGGACCACTGGGCGGGACATACTCGGAGCAGATGGCGGGACCCGAGGAGCAGAGGAGCTATCTGTACCCACCCTTCAGGTGGGATTTCCAGTGGACATCTCAGCGTAGCAGCTTTACTTTTCAGTCGCTGTTTTCCCTTTCGAGTTGTACTTTACAGTTGGGCTTGTATTTCCGGCCCCTTTTTACTTTTCAGCTCTTCTTTTTGTACTTAGTGTTTACTTCCGCTTGTACTCTGTGGTGCTTGTTTTCTTTTATAAAGGCAATGCCTTCCCAGTTATCGGGATTTTACGCTATTGGTGCTAGTCGCCAGCCCCTGGCCTATGGAAGGCGGGCTTGGGGTAGTCACGGCACGGGCCCCGAGGACGGGTCGTGACACTGAATTTTGGGGTTATGCTGTTGCTGACAGAGTGTCAATCTGACACCATATGAAACAATTATGTCTCAAATTGATTTTTGGAAAAATAATATTCTCTTAATTTAATAATAATAATTATTACAATAATAAATATTATTATTATAAGTTATATTTCACTATTTAATACATCTAAAAAATTATTCATCAAATGCCAATTACAGTTAGTAAGTTAATATTAACTCCAAATTTACAATTATTTAGTGTTGACTAATAATTTCACCACTATTAAATTGATCAAAACAATTATTCACATGTTTAGAGACCTCATATATCATTTATGTGAAATAAATTATTTAATTACACATGTACTTTTTCATTGATTTTTTTTGAAAAAAATAACAATAATACATTTGTTATTAAAAAAATTATTTTTATTAATAGTATACACTTATTATTTATTAAATTATTTTTATTAATAATTATACACTTATTCATTAAATTACATTAAATTCGGAATAATTATGAAATTAATAAAATTTATCATTTAACAGAAAAATTCAAAAAACATAAAATGCATATGAAACATAAATGTTATACCAGAATAAAGATAACCCCCATGTTTTCGACCCAATAGTGATATCAAATTTTTCAAAAAATACACCTTTGTTGAGATATTAATTATTTAATAATCTAAAAAATAGATTAAGTAATTAATGAAATAAAAAATGGTATTTTCGTGAGTGAGTCATCCAATCATCCGTGCTTACAAATGTTACACACCGCCTTGGGTTAACAACATTTTCCAAAAAAAATAGTAGTCTCAAATTTCCTATATGAACCACTATTTGTGTAATGACCTAAATATTCATGAATAAAGCTTATTTTGAATTAATTAATTTCCTTATGATTATAGAGAACACATGCACTCTATTTGTTTTATTATATCCAATTGGACTTATATGAATGTTATGTATCCTTACCATTGATTATATAGCTATTAAACAACGATCACATGTCTAATATAAACATATGACTTTAACAAATAATTTTGGCATAGACAAATAAAGTGATGGCCTCAATCTATTGGATCATACCCTATGAATCCCATTTATTTGACATTTCGTGCGATATATCATTTCTGGGATCTACCCAAGACCAATCCCAAGCCAAGATACAAGAACGTAATCATGAGAGAAACTATTTTCAATAAAAGTTCATGATCGTGGAGATAACGACCTAAATAATGTTCACCGAATAACCCTATAAAAGCCCTATCATTGCTCACTATATTCATGTGGTGTATTATATTGTAATATAGGGATAAGTAACAAGACCCTATCATTATGAATATATAAATAATTTTTGTATAAAATAATGAATATACATTTATTATAAAATTGTTAGTTTGTAATTTTTTTAAATAACAATGAAATGGTTTGGTTAATATTTAAATTTAATTAAGAAATCCATTTTGATGAAGTAATATATTTTTGAATTAAATGATATTTTAATAAATTATTATTAATCATTTTATTTTATTAAATATAAATGATCGTATAATAATTATGATGTAAAATAAAATTTTTATTAATACATGAAAACTATTTTTGTCAAAAACCATCATTTTTGAATAAATATTGGGCTTTTAAAGTGAAAATTAAAATATTTATAAAAATATTTAATTAATATTAATATTTTTTTCAGAATCAATATATCGAAATTATCCAGTGGTAAATTTTTAATAATTTTTTGAGATAGTCAAATTGTTGTGTAAAAATTAAATCCCTTATTAATATATAATGTGTTTTATGAAATCAAAATGAACAAATAGTGATGTTATAAAATACTATAAATGATATCGTCAGAAAAATAAATATTTTCCAATAAAATAATTTAATTTTATGTTTATTTGATTTATTTTACAATGCATTAGTGAATCCACCAAGTCAAATAATATATTTTATGATTTTAAAATAATTTTCTGGAATGTGCGACTCACCTCTACATAAGAAATGAATTTATTTTAATATCCTTAGACCTAACCATTATGAAATAATGTATACCACTCCCATTTTCTAGTAACCATGGAAATAACCATGGGATGGTTTGTTGTTTTGAATATTTTAGTGTGTAGTGTCCAAAACCAAAATAATAAATAATTCCCAATCCTTTCCTATATAAACCAACCGAAGAACCCAATTATCTTCTATAATCATCTATCAATGTCAACCACCCTCCTCACTGCTAATTTTATGAATCCTCACAAGGAACTTAATGCTACCAAAAGCCTACCCCAATCCCTTGGGATTAGTCAACCATGTTAGGGATCTCCCTCTCTCATTTTTCTTCATGCAACACTTTTATGTTATGATTTTTAATTTCCATTTAATTGATATGGGATATTTTATTTAATACCTCATATAGGTAGATTTTATGAATAAATTTTTGGATCTTATTTTTACTCCCATGTATCTCACTATGTTCTTTTAAGCCAACCTGTTACAATGCTAAAATCCTATATAGGATTTCTCTATTCTAATTTACATTCAAGCATTTATTTTATTATTATACATCAAAATTCCATTAGACGTGTTGGGATATTATGTTACATTATCCTATTATTTTAAATATGATTTATAAATTTTTAAGGGCCACATTTTCTCTTATCAATGAAATATATGAATTTCAATACGATGTTTTTTTCTTCCCAAATTACACCATGATTTTCCATGACAAAATCATAATGTAGTAAATACCATATCCATTAAACTATGATGGGTCATCACCATTATAAACAAATATTAATTAAATGGAGACTTTCAGGTATGAATTTTTCATTCATTTATCATGTAAAAAATAATTATGTTGAATTAATCAAAGTTATATGATCTATGTGGAATGCTTAATCATGATATTAGCATGATTAAGAATGGATCACCCTGACAGTACTCTATTGAATTAGGTAATGATTAGTATAATGATATTACATGTCGGTATAGGGGTTTCCATGATTCCTTTATAGGAATTTTTCCACTGTGTTTGGACAAGGGAGTTCTTGATTCCTTTATATTAATGATTCAGTGCTTTAATTTGTCACCATATTTCCATGTTATGATAATCATGTTATATCATTACTTTTGGTTATTATTTCTCATATGCTATATTGATATGGATATTGTATAACATGTATTGTATTCTTTATGTAATGCCTTTTTTACTCCCTTACTAGCATTATAGATCACCATTATCTTATGTATGTTCTCAGGAAATACACTAAAATTCTATGTAAAAATGAATTTTGTGGTCATGTAAAATAGTTTTTTATTAAAGATGTTTGTTTGATGTTTTCTGTTTTTATGTAATGTTTCTAAGCCCTGAATAAACTATAACTATCACTCTTTTGAGTTATATTCAGTGAATGTTTAAGAAATAAATAATTTTTAAATATGAAATAAATAGAATAATTAATATAGTAGGTATTAGAGGATAGGTGTAGTTATTTTGGGATTAGGATTATAAAACACTAGTAAAATAATAATGGATAAGTCAATGTATGAGAAAATAATCCACAAATTTTGATTATTATATAGTAAGTAGTTTATCTTGAAAATATAACCCTCTATGGAAACAAAAAATTAGAGGTGGCTTTAGTACATAAGCTTTTAGTGGTAGAACCTGAAAACACCGCTTTGGTGTAGACTCGAATGAGACATAGTTCATGACAACAGGCTTTACTACACTCATCATTAGACACTATGAGGGGATATTCTTTGGTGAATTCATATTGTTAGTATGAACCATTATTAATGGGAAAAAAATCCCCCTATGATGATGTGTTATTAAGTATATCATAGATAATGTACATCGAATATTAGAAATTCATAAGTTACGGGAAATGAATGTAATTTATAAGTTATCACTTTTTTCATTCGATTTCCCTTTATGTGATTAATATTTAAAAAACTAGTCATCCAAAAGTATTTACTGGATAGAGTAGAACCAAAATTTAATTTTAACGTTAGGGTTATTGTCTATAATTATAAATATTATTTTATATCATGAATTATTAGTAGAAAAATCAAAAAAACAATTGAAGGCATGGAATTATAGCTGTATGTGAAAGTGGAATATGGGAAAATTATTTCATCTTATATATATAACCCCTCCTCTATCGGAATTTGAGGATTGAACTTCCCGATGAACCTTCTTATACTTACCTTGGTGAAATATGATACAATTATTTCATGGATTGACTTTCCCTATATTGATCCATTATTAATTTCCATGTGCGAGAAATCACTCTCCATCTGGTGAATCATCCTCCAATTATATTCAACTGAAAAGAGTAATATGAAACAACTTTAACACCATCATCTCAAGCATAGATATTAATTCCCTATGTGATACACATCATTCTCAAATGATCAAGATTATAAAAAGAACCATCCTCAAATAATTTCTTCTTCTGAGGTAATTCACTGATTTGTTTCCTGATTAATTGTATTATCTTCCTCTAAAAGTGATGTTGGATTATTGATTGATATTATACCTCGGGCATTTACAATATAAACTACTCTGAATAGAATAGATGATGTAGATATTGTTGAGAAAATGAAAAAACTATAAGAGAATATGTATAATGGGTTTATATTCCTAAGTGCTTCACTATTGCGTGAACTAATCCTCTCCATCAAAAAGAAGGATGGGTCAATACCCATTTTCATTGATTTGAATGAGCAAAAAAAATCAGGAAAAAAATATGTATCCTCTTCTTTGAATTTATGACTTGTTTTTTTATCAATCTGGAGCACAATACATCTCCAAGGTAGATTTGGGGTCCCGATATAATCAAGTACTGGTGAAGATAGAGGATATCCCCAAGATTGATTTCTCTATAATGTACGAGCACTATGAATTTATAGTAATGTTTTTTAGACTCACTAATTATCAAGAAATATTCATGTACCTGATGAATATAGTCTTCATATTTTTCTTCAACAAATTGGTGGTATTCTTTATAGATGATATTCTAATATATTCTAAAACCAAGGATGTGCATGAGAAGTATCTATGCATTTTTCTTGAGACCTTTTAAAAAGTGTAGCTATATGAAAAGTATATCAAGTCTTAGTTATAATTATAGTAAGTCTCATTCATGGGTCATATCATCACAATAAATGAGATATATGTAGATCCTTCAATGAAAAATGAAATTAAGGGGTGGATGAGTACAACATCTCATATGGATATCTGTATCTTCCTAGGGATATTTGGATTTTATCATCACTTTTTGAAAAATTTATCATGATTTTCAAACCATCTTACCACGCTAACAAAGAACAATACCAAATTTCCTTTGAATGATGAAGGTGAAGTAATCTCTATGGATAAAAATAAGAGGCTTATCACTGCCCCTACGATCACATTACCCAAAAGAGGGGATGTGTTCATAATATTTAGTGATTCTTCAAATATGGGTTTTGGATTTGGGTTGATACAGAATAAAAAATCCATTACCTATGTCTCAAGGCAGTTGAAAATTCATGGGAAAAAATATCCCACAAAATATCTAGAGTTAGAGGCTATTATCTTTGCGTTGATAATTTTTTAGAATTTTATTTTTGGGGAGAATTTTGAATGATATATTGATCCCAAAATTCACAAATATATATTCACATCGATGAAGATAAATATGGAACAATGAAGATGGATAGATCTAATCACATATTACAAGTGGTCAATCCACTACCACCATGTGAAATCGAACAAGGTGGATGATTATCTATATAGAAAGGACTAAAAAACAATAAAATTGATATGAATATAAAAGGATATAACCTATGTTGATTTTGCGAAGACATAAATTGGAATCCTAATGAAGTAAACATTATCAATCCATTCACAAATGATTGATCAACCATATCTTTTGGAAAGGATAATGCAAGCTCAAAATGACGACGTGTGAATTCAAAAAAAGTAGAATCTATCTAAAAAGTAATATCCTCAAATTTCAATGTTAATAAAGATAGAATTGTGATATTTGGATCGAGATAATGTATTTTATAAAATCTATAGTTAAAGAAAGAACTTTTGGATGAAGCAAATAGTTCAAATTTCTCAATTCACCCCAAAAAATCAAGATGTATCATTATATTTGAGAGGAAAATTGGTGGTATAAAGTGAATAATGATATCACTGAATATAAATCAAATTTCCTCGTATGTTATAATGTGAAGGATGAGACGCATACATATAATGGGATGATGAAACCATTACCCATACCCACATAAAAATGGGAATACATCACCATGGACAATTTCACTAGAAATCTGAAGAAATTCAATGGAAAAAAATACTATCTGGTTTTTTGCGGATCATCTTTCAAGGACTTCACACTTCATTACAATTCAAAAATATTTCTAACTAGATTAACTAGAATACATATACGTTAGATAAGTGTTAAGGCTATATAGAGTACCCATAACGATTATTTCTTATTGATATCCACGATTCAACTCTATGTTATATAGGAGTCTTCAATATGCTATTAACACTGAGTTGATCTTTAGCATGTCCAATCACCCTAAAACAAATTTCCAATTTAAGTATAATATCTAGACACATGAAGAAATTTGAGATATTTTTCAATGGACATCAATTTTGGATTGGACCAAAATCTTACTTTGGTGGAGTTCTCATAAACCAACAGTTTTACATCAAGCATATAAATGTCTCACTATGAAATCCATTATAGGAAGGGGTGAAGAACACCACCACATTTGGATGATTTCGGAGAATGAAAACATTGAGGTCTGGAAATTATGGATGAAATGGTGAAGGTTAAGAACATATAATACCCCATCAAAGATTCCCAGATTTGAAAAAAAAATTATACAGACAATTTTCAATGAGACATATAGTTTGATGTTGAAGACATGGTATTCCTATCGTATCGCCAAAGAAGAGAGTTATAAGTGTTTGGAATAATGGAAAGCTTAGTCTATGGTAAATCATCCATTTTGAGATCTTTGATAGAATCAATGTAGTGGCCTATTGACTAGAACTCCCGCTGAAATATCTCAAGTACATTATGTATTCCATGTATCACACTTATGGAAATAAATACCAAACCCATCACAAGTACTCAATCCAGATGTGGTGAAAATAAATAATGAACTCTCCAATGAAGAGAACTTGATGAAGATCTTAAATCAAAGATAAAAAGTTCTACGAAATTAGAAAATTCCCCTCATTAAAGTGTTACGGAGAAACCAAATGTTTAAAAGAACCGATGTTGGAACCCAAGGAAGAGATGAAGAAGAGATACCCTCGTCTTATTTATTGTAGGAAATGGAAATTTTGACGATGAAATTTCTTAAAGGGGGCATGTTAAAAATACCAAAACATTTAGGAATAAAATTTTGTTTCATTTAATTAAATGTCTTATGGATATAGAAAACACATATACTCCTTTTGTTTTATTATATCCAATTTTATTTAAATTACCATTTTGTATCATTTTTTTGATTATATAGACATTGAACATTGATAACATGACTAGTATAAATATAGGGTTTTAATAAGTCATTTTGGAATTGATAAATAATTTGATGGCTTCAACCAGAAGGATCATACCCTATGAGGCACATTTATCAGAGCTTCATAAAAAGAAAACATCTCTAGTCTTTACCGTAGACTAATACCAAGCCATGATCCAACAACTTAAACATGATAGAAACTGTTAACAGGAAATGTTCAAGCTCATCGTGATCACAACCCAAACCAAGTTCATCGAACAACCCCATAAAATCCCCACCATCAAGCACCGTAATCTTAGGTCGTATGTTGTTATAAGACAAGATATGTAATAAAACTCTATAATTATGGATATGTAAATTATTTTTGTACATAATAATGAATATTCTTTCATTGTTTTATTATTATTTGTAAATGATTTTTTAAAGCACAAATAATATTTTTGGTTAATATTCAAATTTCATTTAAAAATATATTTTGATGAATTAATATATTTTTTAATTAAATAATATTTTAACAAAATAGTATTATTAAAATACTTTTATTGAATATGAAATATGGTATAATTTTTATGATTCCAAATGTATCATTTAATAAGATTTGAAAACTATATTTGTCAAAAACCATAAATTTTAAATAAATGATGGTTTTGGTTTTAAAATTTAAAATTCACATATATAAAAAATTATTGGATAAAATGAATATTATTTTTTTAATTAGGACATAAAAATTATCCAATGGTGAAATATTTATAATTTTTAGAGACAATCGTTTTTTGGTTAAAAAATAAATACCATATTAATATATAATTAGTTTTATGAAATAATAATGAAAAATAGAAATGTAATAGTTTACTATAAAAGGTATCATCATACAGATATATTTTTTCCCATTTAAAATTATTTAATTTTATGTTTATTTTCTTTATTTTACAAATTCATAGTGAATCGACTAAGACCTATAATACATTTTAATATTTTAAAATTAGTTCGTTAAATGTGTGACTCACATACACATTAGAAATGGAAATATTTTAATATATTCAGAACATAGATTTATAAAATACCTTATACCACTTCTCTTTTCCATAAACCATTGGAATAAACCCTTTTATGGTCTGTGGATTTGAATATTTTAGTGTGTTGTGTCCAAAACAAAAATAATAATGAATTCCTCCACCATATTTATTTAAATCCACTAATTCACCCATTTATATTCACTAAAACCCATTTAAGCTCTAACTTTTTGTCCCCCCTACTCTCTAGGTTCCTAACATGGCACCCCAATGTCCAAAGAAGACTCCCCTAGCATTTGGTATCACACATCCAATTATGTGATCTCTCTGTCTCTTTTTTCTTCATGAACCTCTTTATTTTAAATCTTATTAATTTCAATTTTTTAAAATTTTATAGGTTATTCCATACCAATTTAATATAAATTTTATTTATACATTATGGGGTCTTCCTATAACTCCTATTAAGCCCCCTATGATCTTTTAAACCCACATTTTACAATGTTGAAATTTTGTAATGGATTTATCTCTACTTATTTCCATTCATGAAATTCATTTATATTATGCATCTAAATTATATTTCACTTTATGGGATATTATGTTCCATTACTACCCTACTAACCATACAATTTTTAAATGATGATATACCCTTTTCTATTTCGTCCCCCTAATTTATGTATTGTCTTATGATGTCATTATGCTGCCAAAATTACTCCATGTTTTTCTATGCAAAAATCATTATATAGTTAAGACCATACACATTACTCTATAAAGGGTATTGAAAATTGTAAACACATAAATAAGGAATGGTGACATACATTTATGATTTACACATTCCTTGATAATGGAAAAATGATTTTGTTGAATGAATCCATGTTATATGATCTATTTGGCTCACATAAGTATGCGATTAAAATGATTATAGAGGGTGTGCGCTGATAGTGATCTAATGGTTTGGGTAATGTTTAGTGTCATGATATGTCATTTTGGGATAGGGGGATACATGATTCCTTTATAATACTTTTTTCCACCTTATTGGGATTGTGTTTTACCTGATTTATTTATGTTAATGACGCATCATTTTATCTTCTTGTCACACATCCATGTTATGATAATCATACTATATCATTCCTTAATGTTCATGTTTCTATTATGATCCATCGATATGAATATTTTCTAACATGTATTTTATTCTTCATGTTATGTCTTTTTACTCCTTTACTAGGATTTGTAGCTTATAAATTTCAATATTTTTCCCTGAGTTATCCCATGCAATGATAAGTATCAAGGAATGTTCTGGTCATATAAAATAGGTTCTCAATAAAGATGTGTATTTCATGTTTTATGTTGCTATGTAATGTTCCCAATCCCCAAAGACACAATTAATCATGATCTTATGAGTTTTATTTAAAGATATTTTATGTAATAAATCATTTTTAGAAATGAATTAATGATCATGTCTGTTATAATTTGAGAGATATTAAATATCTAAAAATAAAAAAATTGATTAAATAACAAATCAAATATTAAAGGGTTATTTTTTGAGATATACATCTAAATGTCCGACAAATAAAAATGATACACCACACCTAGGATAAAAACACAATTTTAGAAATTTCAGTGGTCACATATTTCCCATATGATATATCGGTTGAGAGAAATTAATTATTTAATATATAAAAAATGGATTAAATAACTAACTAATTATAAAAAAAGTTTTTTTTTCTCTAGAGAGACACACAAAAATATGATTCTTACAATTTTTATACCCGTCCAAGTGTAAACAAGATTTTTTGGGCACAACAATGGTTTTATATTTATTATTGAACGCACCATTTTGGAGTTATTCAATTATTTTGAATATAAATTCTCTGGTTAATGAACTAAATTTAATATATTCTAATTTAGTCTTCATTGAGACTGTGGGGTACACAAAATATCACAAACAGCTCATAGTAGAATTCCAAAAAATATTCAATTGAATATTATAAGATGTTAACTATCATTTAAGGCCTCTAACATATTTATCAATTTTATGATGATAAATAACTTTTTTGTTTATTAAATCAATGAAAAACCATCTTCACCAGAAAAAAATTAAATAGTCATACCATAAAAAAGGATGATATTTTACAATAATAAAACCCAATTCATGAAACACCTAAGGGTGTCAAAAATTACATTCATTATAAAAATAATGTGTTATAACATTTGGATGATTGATCAAATAGGTGTTTGTAGAATATTTCATTAAAATCCTTATAATTATAGAGGATATGTGTATTATAATAAATAAATATGATTTATTGTTGTACTAATGGATGTGAATGTTATTGAATGTTTTGATAAGTAGGTTTTAAGGGAAATTAATTTTTTTTGTGAAATGGAAGATTAGATAGTTCCATATGAATAACATGAAAATGTTCTTAATTATAGTATTAATGTTTAAATTGATTGACATGTAGATTTGGACATAGCTATAATAGGTCATGAGTAATAATTATGTTTATCTCTTTATTGGTTATAGAAAAATCTATAAATTCATAACATAAATAGATAACATTTAGAATATGATCATCTCATAAAAACCTCACAATTAGTTTAACATTCTTCCTTGTATTCACATGTTTATCAAAATTATTTTGATATATATTTAGGGATAAAGGGATGATTGATTAAATGAATGAGAAGTTATATCATATTGAGAAGAATGATAAATGGGAACTTGTACCCAAACATGAAAATATGAATATGATTGGTACAATTTGGGTGTTCCTAATGTAGTTTAATGAAAAAGTTAATGTGATAATAAACAAGGAAATATTAGTTCATAATGTTTATTTAAAATTCAAAGGAATGTAAATTATGGAGGACCATAATGGGGTCTTTTTAAATGGGGTAATATGTGAATTCATCATATGAGAACTATTTTAATAGTTTTAATGTTGATCAAAGATAATTATTTTACATGAAGAATATATGAATGATTTATGAATACAGAAAAACATTCTTATATTCTGACATATGGACAACATGAAATTATTATTAAATGATTCTTGTTACCTATATAGAGTTAACACATGTAGGATTGGATTTATTGGATACATAATCCCTTTAATTTATAAATTTTATTAGTTATTTATGATCTATTATTAATAACATAATCTCATGTGGGAGATTGTTTGAAAAATGATGATTCACAAGGATGTTAAAAGATGTTAAGAATTAATTTTGTCATCTTGCTATGAAAATTAATGGTTTCTTAAATGATTTGGTCTAGTTTTTTTTAAAAATTAATCACCCTATCTTTGTTAATAATTAAAATATTTAATTAGATGGTTTTAATTTGTACATTTACCAGAAAAAGTATATTAGAAGATGGTTATCGAACAAAATATATCTCTAACAACCCATGTTTTCATTAATTTTTTTGACTAAAATAAACATCATTAATGACATGAGTTACCAGAATGAAAAAATATTATATTTCATTATAAGATACATGATTTTAAGGTTTCACTATATAAAACACTTTCTTCCCTTTCATTATACACAAAACAATTTTTTACAAAACCAAGATTCAATATTAATTTATTTAACTTGTAAAATTCTAAACTAACTATTAAACCTAGGGATATCCATAGTAATAACAAATATTTAAATATAATGTATACCAGTTTAATATAAATTTATCATATCAATAATCAAAAAATTAATTTTTTTTTAAATCACATTATATGATTCAGAAATACTATTTTCTTAAAAAATTGTCTTATATATACTTTTAAACAGTAATGAAATTAATTTTTAACACATTTAGATAAATAATTTAGGTAAATAAGATTTTTTTTTAAAATAATCATGAAAAAATCATCTAAGGATATTTTGTTTCTATTTTTGTGAAATATTCCATTTATTGATGAATAGAGAACAACAATAATTTTTTATTAAATATTCCCATTTCTTTTTAATTATTTTTAATAATAAATAATATTTTAAATAGTTTTTATAGGATAATTTGTTGAAATTTATTCTTATTCATCTTATTTTGGTCATTGTAATCAATTTAATTTTGAATTTATATATAAACACATTGTAATCATTTGATTGTTTTCCTATAAAATTCATCTCTCTCTTCATGTTGCTAGAATAATTTTAAATTAAAATTTTCCACTTATGTTAACTGAAATTTGAAAAATTGATTATATATTTTATATTTTAATAGGTTATAATATATAATATATTCAACTTAATTTTTATCCAAAATTAATGATAAATTCAGTATAAATAAATTAATGTTGTTAAAGTGAAAATAGGTTTACTCAGGATTATACTAGAAAGTAAAGAGTGAAAATTTCCTTGTATATAAATATAAATTTATTGATTTTTTATATCAATATTATACATAATATTCTCTGGAATATAGGAATTTATTTACACATTACTTTGAATATGGCACAAATAATAAGTTTATAATTAAAAAATTCAAAAAGGATATGAAAATGGAAAGAACTTTCATGCGTATTTACGAACTACATTCTCTATGAAAATATTTATATTATTTATTCTAAATAAATATGATGGAATACCATAAATAAAAATATAAAAATATATATTATATTTATATCATAATTTACAATTTTTAGATGATGAAACCATTATTTAATTAAGAGTATATAAAAAACCCAAAACATATATGAAAAACAAAGTAGTTATACAAAAATAACATTTATATGGAATTATTAATAAATGGGTAATAATAAATCATAATAAAGAAATATATGGTATTATATATATGAGTGTTTTTATTTAATTTATGTATAATAAAATATTATTTATTATTTAGTAGGATTTAATGAGTATGAGAGATACCATTACTTAATGTAAGGGATTTCCATTTCACTTTTTACTTATGTGAGATGCATCCCAGGTTCACCACATATTTCTTTTATATTGTTTTTATACTACCAATTAATTTATATTAAAATTATTATAATAAATTTTTTAACATACACATCTATTTTTGGATATATCTTTCATGGGGTTTATAGTTCAAAATTTAACAAATTTGTAAGGGTTTTATGTCTCCATTTTCCTCATTTGAGACATATATTTTGTTATGAAACTGTATTCCATTAAAACATTTATATAGGTAACTGTTGACATGTAATATAATAAATTTATTCATCCCAAATATATTTAAGATTCATTTTATTTTATTCCATAATGGTAATTATGATTCCTCGTTACCCAAATGATAATGATTTTATCATACAATCACATAATTTATCAAGGTTATTTGTGATTAAGCCACTAATGATGAAACACCATGATATATATCATAAGAATAATCATGAACTCTAATAAAATAAAAATATTTAGGATATCTTATATTAATGTTAAATTTCTTTACTCTTTGGTATATAAAATAAATAAGAATTTTTTTAAAGAAAAAATGATTTTATTTCTCGTTTCACTTGAAAATCAGTTTTTTTTAAAAACCATGTTTTCTAAAAAAATATTTAAACATTTTTTAATAGGTATTTTAGGTCATCTTAATTAAAAATGGTAGTGAATTTTTTTTATTTTTAAAAAATTGTTTTAAATTGTTATCTATTTAACCTTTATATGTTTTAAAGGTTATTTCTAAAGGAAAATAATTCAAATGTGTTTTATGTTATAAAATATTTTAACTTTTATTCAACTATTATAATAAATTTTTTCTATTTTATATTCAAATAAATTGTTTTAATTTTTTTTATGTTTTTATTCAAATTCAAAAAAATATTTTCCTATAAAAATGTTTTAATTGATTGATTAATATCACTATCCTTATAAGATGACCCACATTTATGTTACCAATTACATAATGAGGATTTGAAACATGGATACAAGTCAATTAATTTGATAATGGGTTTATTTTTATGGATATAATTTTTATTAAAAACTTTTTTCTCTCCCATGGGTTATACCATGATAAAATTTATATCAAACCCACTTTTTTCTTGGGAAATTATATAATGAAAATATTAAGAATCTTCTTCTTTTCCAAAGGTTAAAATATTATAAAATTTTTATGATACCCAATTCATTTCATGTCTTATGATATGATGAATTCTTATGATCTTACACCTCACAAAAATATGTTTTTCATTATATGAAGAGTGTAACCTAAATCTCAATACAATGAATTGGTTAAATATTAATGTCACTATTAATAATAGTGTGAAAAAGTGAAGAGATTTATCCACTATGGGAAATAGGTGTTCCTTAATCCATTATTTAAAACACATGTGTCCTATTCCAGTATAGGATATAGGTGTTCCCTATTCCAAAGTGGGAAAGAGGTACATTTAGATACACTGTCTTAATTTTCATGTTAGTTATCATTGACACAAGAAAGGGGTTTTTATATTTATTTTTTATGGTTCCAAACTTTTTTGGCATGACATTAGGGTTCATTATTTATTTGTGATGATTTATCCTACATATGGGGCTTGTTTTTAAGAAATGAAAATATTTTATGCTATTATCGTATATTTGATCTATGAATTGAAGGAAAAACATCACTAGTTTTTTTAATTATAACCTAAATTTTTGGTAATCTAATGATTTAAATTGATCATAGATTTATCTTTTCATGTTTAACTTTATTGAGCATTTGATGTAACCTATATGTTTAATTTCCCATTTTATTAATGAATGGTTTTATGTAGGCTATGTTTATGAAGAGTATTAAATTGGGTTATATTTATTGGAAACACTGATGATATTCCACAAAATTATAAGTTTGTGTTACATTTTTGAAAAGTTACTAATATATTACAGTCCTCATGAATTATTTATGTCATGTAACGAATATTCATAAAAATGATGTAATTTAAATATATTATTATCATGGGTCACCATAGTGTATATTAAATTAAATGTTTTTTATATCCATTGGAAACCAGGATAAAAAAACATTATTGATCTTTATATGGATATTTTTAAAGATATGCCTATAGATATATATAAGGAAAATTTAAAAGGCTAGTGAATGTATAGGGAAATTTCATCGAATTTATATAAAGGATATGAAGATTGGTTTCCAATAAATTACATCCATGTATAGATACTATAAGTGGATATGGACCTAGAAAAGTTTTAGAAAGGGGAAATATCATTAAAACTCTATATTGAGGCCGAATTGATCAGAAACTAGTGCATAGAAATAATCTTTACTACACACCATGTTGACACTCTTGGGTGATATGGTTTGGAAATTCACAAATTCATTAAGAACCCACATGAAGTATTTAAATAGGTGATGAATTCGAATTACCTCAGTTAAAAATTAAGTTACATAGATTAAAGAAGAATGTACAATTATTTAGACACCTTAAAAGTGATTTTTGATGGATATGTGCTTCCCCACTATGATTAGTTTCCATCACACTATGTATTTTTAGTCAATGGTTGGAACCTGAAGGAACCGTGTTGAAATTTATATAATATAAATTTTATTGATTTTAATCTCGAACATCCAAAAAATATGTTATATGGAATGAAAAATATTATTTATATGACCAAACAACTAGCTTTATCTATCAATCATTTTAGACTTCCGAATGATAAATGGAGGCCACTATGTTATGCTAAGTCTTTCATGAGGAAACATACACCTTCTTCTAATGCTTCCAAAGAACCTATAATTTTTGGGAAATGGTTTACTCTAACTAATTTTTTTTTCTATTTTTACTGTTTATATAATGAAAAGAACATTTTGTTTATTAATTATATAGAAGGTGGTGAAGATAAGTGGTGGACTATAATTAAATCATGATGAAATAAGAATAATTTTAATATATGGAATGAGATGAGTTTAAAGTGAAATTTTTCAAAAATTAATATTATCATATTATTTTATCAATAATGGATAATTAATTAATTGAGCAGAAGAAAAATTAAGATTAATACATTGCTACATATCAAGATATTTTTTCCTGACTTGCATGGTACACTTTTTGATTGATCATCAACCATTAATGAAAAATAAATCAATTTCTTATGGTCTTGAAACTATGTTTTTAAGGGAATTTAATTCCAGAGAAATTTTTAGTTATAAACAAGATGTTCTATGTAAACATATGGTGAAAATAGAAATTTCATATCCCAAAAAATTCTTTGGAATTGACATGAAATGGAAGATCAAGTCTCATGAAAACATAAATTTTTGAATGAAATTCATGGAATATGTATGCAAGAAATGTGGGAAGAAGAATAAATGGAATTTTTTTATAGAACTGGGCGGGTTCCAAATTAGGAATGGTAATAAATAATTTATTTAAATGTTAGAATATGATAAATGGTGTGTTAGTGTAATGGAGGAGAAGAAGATTCCAACTAAAGAACTACCCAGACTCTATTGTTCCAAGTGCAAGGAGTTCTGGAATTATACAAATAAATGCCATAATTCAATATATAAAATGTATTATAAGAAACAAAAACCTCTATTGAAAATATAAAAAGGTGAATATTATTAAATATTATTTTATGTTGTTAATATAGACAATTATGTAATACTAATCAACAATTGATTGAAAACTCATGATTGTTTTTTTATGAATGGGACCTTCCAAAATATTTTTGTACATCATTTTATGGATGCTCATTTAATTATCTACATCTACATGAATTATATATTATCAAAATAACAATTGATATCCTATTGATACAAGGATTATCTAAAGAATCCAATGAAACTATTTATGTATAAAAATAGGGCTTATTTACTGAATAAATGGGGAATTATTTTTTTAAAGCTTATATGTCTTTAGTAATGATTAATTTAAGACTTATTGATACAACCATGTATTGATGATTTTATGGTTTATATTATGTTAAGATTAATTAATACCTCATTTTATTTATTTATGATATTGGTTTTATCAAGATTAAAAGTATTTTAAAGACATTAATTGTAATGAAAGCATTAGGTATTATATGTTGTGTAAAATTTATTTAAAGACCACTGAGTTTAGAACTTTTTTATATATGATTAAATGATACTATAAGATATACTCTTATAGATTTCATAGGTGGTTCAGATCAATAACCTCATCGTGTTTACTTTTCTACCAACTTCAACTTTCTCCTGATCATTAATATGGCTCTTTAAGAATCCTTATATGGAAGGAAGGGTAGAATACCAATGTACTATAATGAAGTTATAGAAAAAAATGTATTACGTCCTGATAAAGGTGATGATATGGATGTGATGGGTAGATACATTCAAAAGCATGTAATTACTACACAATTTCATCTAAAATGTTACTCTGATAATTATCATCATGATCTCTAATATTAATTTACTGAAAAATACTTTCTACGAATTTCTCCAAGTAAGAAAGAAGAAAAAAACTAAGCCCTTGGTCTATCAGTCCCATTAAAATATATCATCAAATCATAAAAATAGATTTTAATTTCCATAAAACCTCTATTAGTATTGTTACGTGTTCTATGTATCATTTTTTATGAAGTACATACCTGATCCATCACTTGTACTAAACACAGAAGTCGTACCCCTTGAGTATGATTTTTTTATAAGGGACAACTGGTTGAGATTTGGCGCAACATCCCTGGTAATTATAGAATAATTTTGTTTTATATTTATTAATATTTATGAATAATATATTAATTTTAAGTGGGGTATTATTTGTCTGATAGCGTCCTTAACACACAACAGAAGGTTTCCCCCAAATATTACATTGCACAGAAGACTAAGTTATACTAAAAAATAATACATTATTTACAATATAATTTTAAATGGTTGTGAAAACCTTGTTTCTTTATTTGTGTGAATGAAAAAAATTAACTATATTATGTTTAAAAATATTTATTAAATATTTTTTAAATTAATCTAAAAAATTATAGATTCATAAGATGAGAATAAATCCAATTTTAAGCATAAAATACTCTAATATTTTTAAATTATTGTTTTACTAGCTTTTGATAGATAAAAATTTATAAACATAGTGTTTTAAAATTAATATATTACAATTGAAAATAAAACTTCTTCTTTGGATGTCGGATATCATAATTTACATTCATTGAAATTTTGGTATTTTTCTATTAAAATTCATATTTTAATGACTAATAAAAAATATAGCAGAATAATTCAAAATTTCATTTTCATATATTTTTTGTGTTGTTATATTATAATTTGAAAAAGTTTTTCTATTATATTTGTATTATGTTTTTATCATTTTATGAAATTTTGGTCATTAAAAGTATTTTCACATTTAAAATTGATATAAACATATGTGAATCTTTTTATAGTTTTTTCTTTTTAAAAACCCATTTTATCATTCCAACAATGATATTTATTTTAAAATTAAATTTTCCACTTATGTGAACTAAATTTTCAAAAGCTAACATAAATGATTTAAACCATTATATTAACTTTTGCTTAATATGGAAAAAATATTTTGTGGTGACTATTAACTATAATATTTTTTACCACGATTAAATGGTAAATAAATAAATAAGTGTAAAAATAATATTATATTAATATTTAACTACCCTAAAACATGTCTTAATATTAATGAATGAGTTATGACAGATCATGATATCCCTTGGGATGAAATGTTTTTCTTTGGGATCCACTAGGTTGCGATAATGACATTTGTAACATTTAATATAATGAAAATGAAAAAATATCATAAACATGCCTCTTTTTACTAAATAGAATTTAACATGGGGTTATAAAAATGATACCTTTGAATATAAATAATAATTATAAAGCAATAAAAATTCTTATATCATTTTATTTTATTAATAATTTGTAGATATTAAATAATTTAATTTAATTTAATTATGACACATTGATGATGGATTGATTGTCTTAATAATGAAAGAATCAAGTAAATTCATTATAAATATTAAAATAAATGATATTTTACATAATTTAGGTCATTATTGAATTTTACAGGTTAATATGACATTTTTGAATAATAATAAATGGTTTCTTAATGTTTGATCTCTTTTGGATATCATTTAAATCCAATAAAATGAATAGTGTCAAATTGACTGAATTAATATTTTATTAATATAAAAAAATATTAAATTATGAAAAAATACTAAAATTATTTTCAAATAAATAAATATATATGATAAATTCTAAATATTCATAAATTAACAATTTATGTAAAATTTACCCCATATAGGTAAAATTTATATTCTATTAATATTCAAAATGTTGTTATCACATTAAAATTTAAAATTGAATAATTAAGTGTAAACCAAAAATATTTGGTGTAGAATAAAATTGATATGTTTATAAAAATGATTGGATGTGATTGTTTAGAAATATTATCAGATTATGTTCGAAAGAAATAAATTTTGGATCTTTTGGAATCTAATTTGATTATATATTAATTTAATACTTTTAATAATTCCATGGATACCCCTCCCCCTCCAATAAAAGGGAACTCATTCCCCTCTATTAATCACAATTCCAAATCCTTCTTTATTGACCAAGATTATCCCAAAACTCTTAATATAATTATTGTACACTATCATGAGGCCTTATCTTAGGAATAACACCCTTCAAAGATGTGTTAATGTGTTCGTCAAAAGTGATCAACCGAAAAAGAGGTATCATTTTCTTTAGGTATTTGAATTTTTTTTATTCTAACACTTTTGTAAAATAAACTCTATCCATGATTAGAAAATAAATCCCATATACCTAGTATAATGATATTATATTATTTCAATATAGTAACCTAAATCCATATCCACTTCTAATAAATAAGAAAATAATTAATCATTCTTGTATATGTGTGAACTATCACCTCCATGAACCAATCAAATTCATTTTCTATAACCAACTCTCACGACTAGTTATAATAATGGATTTAATGTTTAATTATGATATATCTGAAATAAAAATCATTATATGATTTAACTTTCCGGTTATATTTATACTTCCTTGGACATTAAAATTATGTCATTGTTCATGCGTATGTGTGAACTGTCACCCCATGAAGCAATGTGACACATTTTATTATATCACTTGTATTTTACATATAAAATTATATTTTAATTATTAAATTGATATTAATAATTTAATTATAATTATGGAAAGATAAAATAATACTAATCTTCTTTGAATAATGATCCATGAAAAATGATAAATGTTACTCATGCATACATACGGTTTACTATCTCCCTTATTATAATGTTGTCATTTCTAATAATAATAATTCATGGATTAATTTAATGATATAATTTATGTATAAAAATAATAATTTCATTAATATTATTTTGGGGATTTTATATTTATGACCACATAGAGTTGTGATATCATACCATGTTCATTTTCGACACAAGTATTGAATATCAAAAAAATCCAATATGAACATAAATAATTATATAATTGTTATAATTTGGTAATATGTGCTATAAATGGAATAATAAACATGAAAAAGTTTCTAAATAATTATAAAAATTAACCAATGATTATTATTACAGAAGAACAATGAATGTATATGATGAATCAAACTCAAGGTAAAGGACTTCATCTCAATCTCCATTAATTGAAGAATATTTTGATAATATACACCCATTTCTATTATACGGTGTATATTAAATCATATGAATTTATTTTCATTCATGTTTTTAAAAATTGATTATTTTTTATATGAATTATTTCACTAAATGAGAAATGGATTTTGTTTGACATTTGCAACTACATCAAATTTTCCATCACTGTAACTGTTAGTTGATATTTAGCATCATATGTAATCCTTAATACTATTATTAAATTGAAACTGAAATCCCTTATTCCATTTTTGGGTGTTATGGTATTGAAAATGGTTTTAAAAGTGTATTTTAATTTTCAATATCTTGAAATGATTTCATATGAGTGAAAATAAAATTTTATGAGTGAAATGATGATAATTTAAATCTTTTATTTGTTTGATTATATAATGGTACAGGAATATTTAAGAGGTGATTATGTGATAATTCAAATATGATGTGTTACATGATAAAAAAATATGGGTGGTTTTGTGATAAAAAATGATCGGTGGTTATGATATCTCCTATAATGAATTGGGTATAGAATTCATCCATATAGATATTCTACTTACTGATATATGTGGATATCGACCATATAGTTATTATATTGAAGTACAAATATTTCTGGATTTGCCTTTATAAGTTATATGTTAATTTATATGTGTTTTAAGATAATAAATTGATAATAAAAACGGTAATAGATGAGGTTATATTATGTGAATTGTAATTACTACTTCAGAGAAGTTAAAATTATTAAATTATGATAAACTATTCAGGGATTACATGTTTTTTAATGACTAAATGTTTTCATTAATTCTGTATCTGTTGTTGATATTTTTATTCTCATCCCATGTATTGATATTTTTTTCATATATTATAAAGAAGAATATTGTTAAGGGCATGATTAAGGAAATATAATGATTTTTAAATTTTAAATGAAACAATGATTCTTTTTAAACATTTTTTTTGGGGAATAATGTTATAGTGTGTAGAAATGTATACATTGTGACATTTATGTTTTCATATATGATTTATGACTTATATCTCTAAATCCCAAAATATGAAATGATACTTGATGTTAATTAAATTCAAATTACAGACTTATCTCAAAATTTCGTAATGTGTAAAGATAAAGTCTAATAATGGGTATAAATGGTTGGTTTAGTTAAATTTAGGGGATAAGATAATATCTTTTGAATATCTTTAAATGAATTTGATTTATTTATGGTAAAATTAAAATGATATAGAATTACAATATTACCATGTTTTTTTATCTAAGATATGTTTGTTTTGAATGGTGTTCCATAGAGGAAACATGGAAACTATTCTGAGAAGGCATTCAGAGGAAAAAAACAATCCAGATCAGTATTCTAGGAAGGTCAGAATATTAATTTAATAGTTTGTTTTAGTTATGTATTAGTTTAACCAGGAGATAAATGCTACTGGTGATCATGAACATGATCAACCAAATAAACCACAGAAGAATTTCTCAATATTGTAGAATTTTATTAGGTAACGCCCCCATCATTCAGAGGATCGTCTAACCTGGTAGAAGTTGAATGATGTATTATAGAACTAGAAATGATTTTTTGATGTAATGGGGTGTTCATAAAATCAAAAGTATAGTTTTACTATTCATCATTTGGAAGGCTATGTCAAGCAATGGCAGACAATGGTTGATAATATTAGAGGAAGTGAAGAGATTATTGCCATGTAATGCGACGAAATTAAAAACATAATCCTTGAGAAATATTTTCCCAATGCAGTTTGACAAAGGAAAAAAAATTCATCAAATTAAGAAAAAATGAGGAATATTTTGTGGCTTCATGTGAAAAACATTTCACCATTTATTAAAGGTACATCGAAAATCATATTCGAGATTTTGAAAGTAAGATAAATCAGTTTTAATCTGGATTGATGCCAAAATATAAAAGGGAATTAGATTCTCATGAAATCAAAATCAATGATAAACTTGAATGTAGCGATAAGAAGGTAGCAGAGGTTTTTTAGGATCATGACTTCCATGAGAGAATGAAAAAGATGTCATCTAGTGGGTAGGAAATGGGAAAGAATTCATTAAATAAGTCTAGAGGTAAGAAAACTAAATTTCAATCTTGTGGGAAGTGTGGTAAAAAGAATTCTTGAGAATTTCTCTCAATGTACATTAAGTGATTATGATGTGGTATGATTTGTCTTATTTCTCATAACTGTAAGGAAGATGATCAAGCAGTCTATGAGAAACTAGTGTTAAGATGTTTTAGTTGTAATGAGTTAAAGCATTATACCAATTTGTATCCAATGTTGATTGCCAAAGGTAGCAACCAGCATGATCGAATGTCGAATGTAAGGGAAAAATAATTTTCTATGAATACAGTTTATATGGTACCATCAAATGATGTTTTGATATGTAAGTTACATGTTTTTTCAATGTATTCAATTACTCTACTTACTCTGTATATTTACATACATTTAATTCTATGATCTTTTCAAGTATATTGGAACTATTATTTCATGAATATGATATAAAAATATTGGTAAAAACCCTGGGTGGAAGCATTAAAGAGGCCATGATTTATGGGTATCCTATTATTATCATTAGTGGGATTGTACTTACATCAAATCTTATAGAACTTCCCATAATGTAATGTTATATCATTTTTGTTTATGTATTGGATTTTAGTTCATCATGATAAAATAGATTATGAATCCAATAATGTTTTATTCAATAATCTCAGACCATAAATCTGAGGGATTTATTAATTTTAGATGTTCATGTTATCTTTCTCATGTTGTTGAAAGGGAAGAAAATGTTTAGATTACTGATATTCTAGTCATGAATGAATTTAAAAATATTGATGAATATATTAGCATAGTTCTTGATCATGAGTTTTAATTTACCATTGACTTAGTTCCTAATGCTAAGATTATTTCTAATACCCCTTTTTGAATGTATCCTGTAGAATTGGTGGAATTGAAAAAACAATTGGGTGAATTTCTTGATAAATGATTCATTTAACCTAGCACTTCCCCATTTGGTGATCCTATTTTTTTTAATAAATAATGATGGATCTATAAGACTATTTTTCCTTAAAGAACCTATAATAACACAAATATTAATAACAAGTATACTGTATCTTATATCGATCATTTGTTTGATCATGTATAGGGAGCTTAGAATTATTTGATGATTGATTTGAGTTCTGGGTACCATCAGTTGAAGGTGTCGGAGGATGAAATTAAAAATACATCATTCCACACAATATATGGGTATTATGAGTTTTTAGTTTTGAACTTTGGGTTATCTAATGCCCTGGTTATATTCATGAATGTCATGAATGGTGTCTTTGATAATTTTTTGGATCAGTTTGTGGTTGTGTTTAAAAATAATATTTTTGTATATTCTAAAATCAAGAAAGAATAGGAAGGTAACATAAGGGATACTTTTCAGACATTAAAATAAAAGAAACTTTATGGAATGTATAATAAGAGTTAATTTTGGTTGAAAAAAATATTTTACGTGGTCATATTGTTTCTAAATATGGTATTAATATAGACCCTTACAAAAAAAAGTTGTTAAAGAGTGTCCAATACCTACCAATATCATAGAGATTCATAGTTATGTTTGATTAAACTGTTATTTCCCACATTTTGTGGAAAATAATTCTCAATTATATATCACACAAAAAATGTAAACACAGAAGTGAGTTAAATTCATCTGTACAAAAGAATGTGATTATTGTTTTCAAGAACTGTAAATAAGAATGGTAAATTTTCTAGTATTGGCCCTGCCTAATAAGAATGCTGATTTATTTACCATCAGTGATTACTCATCAAAATTAATTGGTTGTATCTTAAATAAGAGTGATAATGAAAATTCATATTCTTTATAGCAGTTGAAACCTCATGAATTAAATTACGCTACTCGTGATTTGGAAATAGATGTTGTTGTTATTTCGTTAAAAAATTTAGGCATCATTTTTATGGCATAAAATGTGTAATATATACTATTAAAAATGTTTTTAGTATACATTATATAAGAATGAATTGAACATGTGATTGTGGATATAAGAAGAATTATTCAAGGATTTTGGTTGCACAATTCAACAACATCTAAGAAAACAAATTGTGGTTGATGATTTAATTTGAAAGAGTAATTCTACATTAAAAAAGATACATTTTAAATGAGTTACATTAGATAATTATTTGATGAATTTTTTATTGAAATTCATTGGTGCATGGAATTCATATGTTATCTTTCAGGTGATAGTGAAATAAACTATATCAGATAGAATTAAGAAAGCATAGAATGAAGATAGTGAGGTGTAGAAAAAGGTAGAATTGGTTCATAAGGGTGCATTTCATGAATTTAACATTGGAAATGATTGTTTTTTGTGGTTTGCGAAGATATTATGCATTCCTTGTGATTCCTAATTTAATAAATAGTTGTTATGTGATGTTAAAACGTTTTTTTTCATATTATCCTAGTAGCACTATGATATACATAGATAATTGGGTGTATTTTGGTGGGGTTGAATAAAAAGAGATATTGTTGATTTTTCTCTATAGTGTTTAACTAATTAGTAGGTGAATACATAATGATAGTTTACAAATGGGATTTATATAAATTCCTAGTACCATAGTTGAAATAGGAAAATATAACCATGTATATTATATTGGGATTACCAAATACATCGCAAGGTAACAATGTGATCTGGGATATTATTGATCGATTGACTAAATCTGCTCATTTTCATCATATTCAGGATACATTGACTCGAGATCAAAATACTCAATTTTATATTAAATATATTGTCATGTTGCATTGAGTTACTTGCTCTATTGTATCTAATAGATATCCCTATTTCACTTATAACATTTGGAAAGGCCATCATATGTCACTAGGAACTAAATTATATTTCAGTAAAAAAATTCATCTTCAATTAGATGAGAATATAGAACGAACAATTAAAAACATTAAGTATATTTGATGTGATTATTCAATGGATAAATATGGATTTTTGTATCATCAACATTCAATGATTGAGTTTTATAATCATAATAATTTTTATTCTAGTATGCAAATTCAACCATTTGAGGAATTATATGGAAAACGATGTCAAACTAAATCTTCTGGGATGCAAAAGGAGAAAGGATGTTTATGGGACCCAAAATGGTAAAAGATATTTTAGATAATTTTTTGTTGATTTAGATGAAAATAAAGTGTGCTCAGAGCAGTCTGAAATGTAATGTGAATAATAATATGAAGGAACTTTCTTTTGAGGTAGTTGATCATTTCTTTTTAAAAGTATTTCCATAGAAAAATATGATGTTTTATAGTATGAAAGGGAACATGAGTTCATGTTTTGTTGGACCCTATGAAATCTTATATAAGGTAGGATTATTTTCATGTTGAGTGTCCTGGCCTCTGTGTTTATACCAAGTACAAAATGCTGTACATGTTTAAATGTTAGGAATGTATACACCAGATTAATCTTGTATTTTGACTCCATAAGTAGTTCATTTGGATTAGAATGTTTCTTACGAGGAGCAGCCACTCCAGATTCACTAACATATAGAGAAAGTGTTTGGTAATAAGCATATTTTTTTCGGTTATGTTAGTTTGGAAAACCATTATAGTTGAAGAGGATATATGGAAATCTGAAAATTGTA
The DNA here is from genome assembly GCA_963277665.1 of Viscum album. NCBI lineage: Eukaryota > Viridiplantae > Streptophyta > Magnoliopsida > Santalales > Viscaceae > Viscum > Viscum album. Next base: position 1,180,867,668 of record OY728130.1, read on the forward strand.
TGAAGTAGAAACACCCATACAAATTTTATGAGTAAAGAAAATCATAAGGCCACAGTTTCAATGTGGGGGAAGGATGTAACATCCCATGTAATTATATTATAAAAAAATTTCATATCTATTAATATTTATGTATAATATATTAAATTTATATTAATGGGGACACATTTTTTATAGTGTACCAGACACGCAACAATGAGTTGCTTTGATATCTGACATTTCTCAGAAGACTGAGTCATAAAAATTTATTATATTAAAAATAATGTTATTTTAAATGGTAAATAACACATACTCATTTTATTATAGGGAATGAATATAACTAACTATATTATGTTTATAGTGGTTTTTTACATTCATAAAATAGATTATAGAGTCCTAAAATGAGATTGAATCTAATTTTAATTATAAAATCATCTAATATTTTTAAAATGTAGTTTTACCGCATTTTGATGGAGAACACATTTCAAATATAGTTTTTGTCACCTTTATATGTTTTATTGGAAAAAATAAACTCATCCTTTGGAATCGGGACATAAAAATGTACTTTGGATGAAATATTGGAATTTTCCTAATAAAATTCATACTTTAATGAATAGTGAGAAATACCACATTTTAATACAAAACTAAATTTTCATCTAATTTAATGGTATTGTTAGAATATAATTTGAATATATTCTGAAGTATATTTATATTATTAATTTTTCATTTAATCCAATGTTGCACATTAAAAGTATTTTCACATTGAAATTAGATATAATCAAATGTCAATTTTTAATGGTTTTTTCTTTAAAAACCATTTTGTTATTCAGAATATGGGATTAATTTTAAAATTAAATCTTCCACTTATGTGAATTGAATTTTCCAAAATCAACATATATATTTAAAACTACTAAGAAAATTTTATTTTAATAGGATCAAAATAATGGTTTTTTGAATAGTAACTTTAGTATTTTATTTACCACAACTAAAGGGAAAATAATGTAAATAAGGGTGAGAATAAAATTTTTATAATATAAAAAAATGATAAAATTTTTTCTTAAACATATTGAATGAGTTATGTCTGACCACGAAAACCCTTGGGATGAGAAATTTGCTTTGGGATTCACTTGGTTGTGATAATGACATTTATAGCATTTCATTTAATATAAATTAAAATATATCATAAACATATCTCTTATTAATTAAAAACATTTAATATAGTGTTACATAATTGAAATCTTAGTCTATTAATAGTCATTATAAAAATAAAACGATTGCATATATCATTGTATTTTATTTATAAATTTTAAACATTAATAATTAAATTTAATTATGAAACAATGATGATGTAGTGAGTGTCTTATTAATGGAAAAATCAAATAAATGATATTATAAATATTAAAATAAATAAAATCTAACATAATTTATTCTATAAATGAATTTAGAGGTTAATATGACATGTTATAAACCTATTAAATGTTTTTTTGAATTTAGATCTCTGTTTGATTATTTTAAATTCAACAAAGTGAATATTGTCAAATTGACATAATTCATATTTTATAAATAAAAAATTTTATTAAATTAGTTGAAATTCGAAAACATCATTTATAATTATAAATTTTATATTATATGGTCTAAATTTTCATAAGTTATCCATTTATAAGAGACTAAATAGATATAAAAAAATTTATAGACTCAAAATATTTAATATATTGTTACTCTAATTATAATGAAAAGTGAATAATTATGGGTAAATTAAAAATATAATTTTTTAAATAAAACCAATACATGTCAATAATGTTTATCATGAGATGATTGGATACTATCTTCATCTTAGCTTTAAAATGAATTTTTTTTTGACATTTTGGAATTAAAAATATTTTTATATTAATTTAATATTTTTTATAAATCTAATGGTGCCCCTCAACTCTCTTATAAAAGTCACCCATTAGTCTCAATTAATCACACTTTAAAATACTTTTTGTTCTACCAAAATCTTTCCAAAACTATTCCTAGAATTCCTCTCTACTTTCATGAGGCTTTATATTAGGAATAACACCCTTCTTCGATGTGTTAAGGTGCTCTTCAAAGGTAATAAATCTAATAAGAGGTATCATTTTCTTGAAATGTTTCTATTTTAATTCTTCATTCACATCCTCCAAACCTCCGCTAACCATGATGAGATAATAAATCCAGCATCATGAATATAAATACATGTAATTTTGAAAATATCATCACCAAAATCCATGTCCACTTCCATTAAATGGGAATGAAATTAATCATTCGCGTGTACGTGTGAACTATCACCTCTATGAACTTATCTAATTTTTTTCCATAAAATCACTCATGTCTGGTTATTATAATGGAATTAATGGTAATATATGATATTCAAGAAATTTTAATCATTATAAGTTATAATTTATTTATTATGTTCGTAATTACATGCACATAAAAATGATAACGTCGTTCGTGGGTCTGTGTGGATTATCACCTCGACAAAGCGATGTGATTAGTTTTAATTTTTTATATATCATATATGATTTATATATAAGTATATTTAAAATTTTAACATGATATTAATGATGTTATGTTAATTCTGAAAAGATAAAATAATACTCACCTTCTTTCCATACCAATAAATAAAAAATGGAAATCGTTACTCTTGAGTATGTATTTCTTGTCGTATCCATCATTATAACATTGTTCATTATTGATAACCATAATTCATGGTTTTACATAAGTATATAATTTATGTACAGAAATTATAATGTCATGAATATTTTTAAGGGTTTTATTTACTGATAACCACATGGACTACTTACACCATACAATGTTCATTTTTGACTCACACACCAAATATAGAAAAAAAATCCAACATGAACATAAATAAAACATAATTGTTTTAATATGATAATATGTAATATAAATAGAATAATAAAGCTGAAAAAGATTATAAACCATGTAAAAATTAACCTAAGTTTATTTCTCAATAATAATAAGGAACATACGTGATGAATCGAACTCAAGGAAAAGGACTTCATCACAATATCCTTTCATTGAGGCATATTTGGATAATATGCACCAACTTATTTTATATAGTGTATAATCAACCATTTTTATTTTAATTTAATTCAATTGTTTCAAAAGGTAATTCTCTCTATAAAAATAGATTCACTAAATGAAAAAAGGAATGTTTTTAACATATGTGGTGATAACTTCCTCTACACCCCCATAACCTTAATTTGATATTTTTTTTCTGCTATATGAATTAATAATTATTTTAAAAAACGAAAAAAATACCTTATTCCATTTTTTGGTGTTTTTTTATTGAAAATGTTTCCAATGTATGTTGATTATTTCAATATCATGAAATGATTTCTTGTGATCTCAAATAAATATTTATGAGTGAAATATTCATAATTGTAAAATTTTATATGTCATGAATATATAATGGTACATGGAAATTTGATGGGTGGCAATGTGATAAACCAATGATAGGTTGTTGCATGATAATCCAAATATGATGAGTTCTATGATTAACCAAGGATGTGTGGTTACGTTATAAACTCCAATGAAATGTGTATGAATGTTGGTTGTATAGCTATTCAATTTAGTGATATGTGTAAAAGTTGATCGTATGGTTATTAAATGGAAGTATGATTACCTCCCATGTTACCTTTATTTATTATATGTTACTTTCTATAGGTATTAAGTTCATATTTTTAATAAAAAAAGGTATGTAATGAGATTATATTCTATGATGTGAAGTCACAACTTCATAAAGGAGGAAATTATTACATTATGATAATGTATTCATGGTTAACATGTTTTCGCAAGAAAAACAATTTTCCTCCTTTCAGTATTCCTTAATAAGATTTTTATTCTCATACCATGATTTGAAATTTTATCAATAAATTTAATGAAGTATATAGTCATGGATGGGATCATGAAAATTTTTTATTTTTTAAACATGAAACAAAAAAATTTTTTAATGCTTTTGTTATATGAAAAAAATGCATAGTATGTATAAGTCTCTACATTGAAAAATTTAAGTTTTTGTAAATGATTTTTGAACTAATTATCTAATTCTCTAAACATGAAATAATCCTAAATGTAAATTAATGTCAAATTATTAAATTATATCAAGATTATGTAATGTTTAAGGCTGTGGCCTTAAAATCTGGATCATAAAGAATAGTTGCACAAAATAAGATCACTCACTTGGTTAATATTCTAGGTTCAAATGACATATTTTAGAAAGAATTGTAGGAAATTGAGGATATGAAGAGGTAGATGTAACATTATTTTTTATATCAGAGTGAAAAATTTCAATGACGTAATTTATTATAAGGGGGTAGAATCTAACACCAAGAGTTTTTAGGAATTCATATTTCTAATTAATTTAAAATTGTTCGATGAATTTTGTTACACACAATACCATCTTTATCTTATTTAATAAACAAAACCATTTTATTCTTCTAATACACACAACATTGGTTTAACGTGAATTACAACTGACAATAACCTTTAACAAAATGAAGATATATTATTAATTTATTTAAATGAGACCATTTTAACCTATATGTTAAATCCTGTGATATGAACAGTAATATCTAATATTAAAATAATAATTATTAATTTTTATATAAATTAGTCATATTAATAATTAAATATATAGTTTTCTTGTAAGGTCTTTATATGTTTCAAAAATTATATTTTCTCGAGAAATGTTTATTATGAGGTTTTTATACAATAATAAAATTTATTTTTTAATATTTAAAAAAATAATAATTTTATTAAGTAAACAAATTTTTTAAATTTTTTTTGAATATAATCATTTGGGGACATCATTGTAATTTTCTAAGAAGCCCAATTTTTTTATGAATTTAAAAAAATACTAAATATTTATTGAAAAATAACAATTCATTTAATTTATTTATAGAGTTAAATAATATATTAAATTGGTATATAAAGTCTCATTATTTAAATTATATATCTATTAATTGAAATTTTGTTATTAGTGTCAATTTAATTTTGAATTTACATATATAATCATTATAATCATTCGATCCTTTTAACATTATAAACATACATTCTCATAACGTCAAGAGAATTAATATCAATTAAATATTTTAAATTTTGTGAATTGAATTTGGTAAAATATTTTCCATGTTCGAAATCTAGAAAATTTATAATTTTTTATATAATCAATGATATTTTTAACTAAATTGAATATTGATTGTAGTAAAAAATTCTACCGTGGTTAAAGAAAAAAAAATTCGGGTGGATCAAATAGAATGATAAGAGTGAAAATGACCAAAAATTAAAAATTAATTTTATATGAATGAATTTATTTAGATATTAGAAATAATTTTAAATAAAATATGGAAAATTGATACAACGTTAATTGCAATATGAAATATATAATATATCATGTAATGAAATATATAAATAACAATTCTTCATTTTAATATCCATAATGTTAGAGGTACAAATAAAGTGTTTCTATTATAAATCATGTATTGATATTTATAAGGGATTTTTTATCATAATAATTTATATTTATTTTTTATAGATTAAATAATTACATTAAATGCTTATGAAATTCCAATTAATTAATTATTAATATAATAATTTAATCAAATACATAATTATAAAAATACTAAATATGATATGTATTGAATGAATTATTTAGTTAAATTATTATTTAGTTGTATATGTAATTCTTATTGTGGTTTTAAAAAAATTATATTGAATTCCACAATCGCATTTCTATCTTTTAAATAGAAATTATTTAAATATAGTCAAAATTAACATTATTGTAATTTAATACTAAATGATATTTTATTTAATGATTTAATATTACTAAAAATATTTTTATAATTCTATTTTTTATTTAATTTTTAATAATTATTTACTATGTTAAATTTATGAAATATTTTTTCTTTTATAATGAATAAATTGACCTATAAAAATTTAAAATTTTGTTGGTGTAGTTATGGATAAAGTGTTGTTTTTTCATGTCACATACGCTTTTGTTAATGATAATTATAAAAATGATAGTAGTATTATTTTATTCCTTATATATAATACATATAATAATTATTTCTAAATTAACTAATATGTATCAATTTAATTTATTCTTAATGGATAAATTACTTAGGCTACAGAAATAGTCACCATTTTGAAATACCAAAATTGTAATATTATGGGGGATTAGATGTTAATGGAAAAAAAATTTAATATGGGGGATTAATAATATTTTAGAGGTTAATAAAAACCATTTAATCCCAAAAAAACAATAATTATTATATTTGGGGCCACTTGAGGTAACATTAACCTCTAAATAGTGAATAATTTTATTATTTACATGAATGCCACACCTCCTCAACTATAATAGAAAACTCACTCTCCCCACTCTATCACACCTATGAATTTTTTTATTGAACTAAATCTACCAAAATAAATTCCAAAATTCACCCATTATACTATAATCCTTATCTTTTGAAAAAAAATACCACCAAGGAAGGATATAGAGAAATAGAAGGTAGTATACCCAAAGAAAAGGCAAGGTTCATCAACAATCTTTATTGTTATATTAAATCTGTCACCCATATAATTTAAAGTTATAAAAATATTATGTAATATCCTTATTATTTTTTATATAATGAGATGTTATTTTATTAATGTTAATACCTACAACTATACACACATCCATCAAATGGGATAGACAATCATCATTCAAGTCTATAGTGGACTACATCGTTGTGGAATGATGTCATTTTTTACTATTACCACATTTGATATTTGATAATAATGAGGGATTCAAAATTTATATTAATATATATATATATATATATTAAATTTATGATGATATTAGTCTTTTTTAATTATTATACTACACATACCTTCGTACATTCTATATTTTGGGAATATAATAATGTCATTTGTGTGTAAAAAAAACTACCACCTCAAGAAGGGTTGTGATTCATTCAAACATTACATAGAATGTATTATATATGGGTTTAATGATAACATGTGATACATGTGGAATAATAAATATAATTTATTGATAATATATAGCATTTATTATTCCTTCTTTCAGTATGAAAATAAAATGGCATCAATGTTCAGGCATACATATGACCTACAATCTCCATGAACATATGTAAATAATATAGAATACAATTATCACACATATAGTGAATATATATTATATTTATATACTGTTTTAAATTCAAATGATTAATAAAAAATGATTTTATAAATTGAAAAAAAAAACAATCAAGAACATACATGAAAAACAAAGTGGTTATTAACCAAAATGTAAAGTTAACAAGAAAATATTAATTATCATGTAATAAAAGGTTAAAATAAAATAATAAATATTATGATATATATATATATATGTTTATGTAATAGATTTATAATGAACAATATTTATTATATAGGAGGTTTTAATGAGTGTGATGGAGTTCAAGGCTTAGTGTAACGGATTTTAATCTCACCTTTTTTTGACACACATGAAATATTCACCAAAAATTTATCATATATGGTCTGTATACATTATATGATTTTATATTATAATTATTAGAATTATAACTATTTGGTTTTATATTTACATTTTTGGATCTATCATTCGTTTATTTTATGTTTCAAAATATAACAAATCAGTAAGGGGGTTTTGTCTCAATTTATGGTTCTTGATATGTACATTATGTTATGCCCCTATATTCATTCTTGAGGTGTATATAAAGAACATTTAACCTATAATATCATGATTTTATTCATCTTAATTATATTTCTGATTTATTTAATTTTTTCTATCATAGTGATTATGATTTAATGTGAACAATTTGGTAAATATTTTATGTCACAGTCTTATCAGTTATCAAGGTTGTTTATGATTAAGCCTCGAATACCAAAATCTTTTGATCTATCCCAGAAAACATCCAATGAATATTTTTATAATCTGGTTATCCATGATATCTTCAATTAATGTGTACCATTTTTACAATTATTGGTAAAATATTTTTTTTAAATGTTTTAAATAAAATATGACATTATTTTTCAATTCAGTCATCTATCTGTATCATCTAAAACAATTTTTATAAAGACTATTTTCAAAAATATTTTTTAATGAACTCTTATGAACATTTTCATGGAAAATGTTTTCAAAAATGTTATATATTTTTTTATCAAAATTATATCACTTTAAATGTTTTTTTATACATATAAAGGGTATTTACAAAGAATATTATTCTGAATTTGTTTATTATATAAATATTTTTTACATGGTTTTAAAATATGCCACTATAATTTTTCATAGTACATTTTAATGATTTTTTTAAAATATATAATGTTTTAAACACTTCTTTTCAATTAATTAACGATATATTCTTCCACAAATATATTATACATGTAATCAAAATCACTACCCAACTATGATAACTCATGTTGATATTACATATTTCTTACTGTGGTTATAATATAAGATACCATTATTATTCTTTTTTATGAATGATTTATTTTTGTGATGAGAAGTTGTTTGTGAAACCCAATTCCGTTACACAGTTATAATATTATAACATTCATGTGAAACACACATCTTTTCATGAGTTATTCTATGGTGAAATTATTATGAAGCATAACCCTTTTACAGAAGATAAGATATGATGAAATTTTTATGATACCTATTTCATTTCATGGGTTATTATTTGATTAAATTTTATTATCATTGGGTATAAAAAAATATGGTATTCATTATGTGATATATGGGTACAATATCTAGAACAAATGAATTTGGTACTATTTTAGTCCTATGAGATAATCATTAGAAATGAGCCGATGGGATTGACCCAATATGGGAAACGGGTGGATCCTGATCCACTATGGAAAGACGGTGTTTCATGATCCACTAGGAGAAACGGGCATGTCATGATCCACTAGGAGAAACATGTGTATCCTTGTAAACTATGTTGAGGTTCTTGATAGTTATCATTGACATAAGAAATGGTTTTTATATAATTTTGATTGTTTAAGTCTTTAATGTCAAGATAATATGTTTCTTGATTGATTTATTATGATTTATCACCAATTGGGGCTTGATTTCAGATATTATAATGTTTTCCATGAATCATGTTTATGATCTATGCCAAGAAAGGTACAAAATGTTTATGTTATATTCATGATCACATACCTTTATTCATATTTCCTGAATTTATATTCTCATTGTTTGATATCTATTATGATTACCCATACAATGAATTAAATATCACCCTTTCATAAGTTTCCTTTACCAAGGTTTTGAAGAAATGTTTTATATATTGTTATCCTATACACACTACAACATGGGAATATTTTGTGGGAAAAATTGATGTCCATTCACTAGATTAAAATATTCTGTTATATTATTTAAATATAACCGAACTATTTTGGTATATAGGCATGTATTAAGGTAATATATTTAATATTCATGATAAAAAATTTAATATCTATGTATGATAATCATAGGTATCTATATTATTATCATGTTTAATGTAATGAATAATTATCTTACTTATCTAACAAGTGACCGTGGATAATGTTTTTGATGTAAAACAAATCTATAGATTCATTACTATTATTATTATTTATAAAATTATTAGTATTCAATGATATATTGATTGATGAGTATATCAAAATGGGATAAATTAATTGGTATCTATAATTTTAATACTTTAAATTTATAAAGATCATAACTAGGTATATGTTATAAAATAGGCGTCCAGATGAAAAGTTTTTTCGTTCGAAGAATATGATGGGTTTAAAGTGCTATGTAAGGGTATATGGGGTTAATATATAATGATAAAAAATGTTTTTTGAGATGTGTATTGGTTATTGAGAGTTATTACTAATGGTATGTGGTATTATATGATGTTTTTTTATCAATTTATGTAATATTTTCACTATATGGGTATGTTATTGATTCTTAATTGGAATATGTAGTGGATTTTTGTTCTCCTAATTATAATAAAATGTTGTCCAATTAGATAAAGGACATTGAGATAACTGTATAAAATCATCAGTATAAGCCAGAAAATGGACCAAGTATCAGAAAAATAATTCATATATATCATATAAAATGTTTTATATTATTTTATAAAATAGGAGTTTCAAAATAAAAATAATCCTTTAATGGTTGGAATACGGTATAAACCATCAATGTTTTCTAATGATATTCATCCTTCAATGAATGTTCTAGGATGAATATTTCAGATATGTTTCACAGATGTTGTGTTTGGAAAATCCAAAAACATCTCATTTTATTATAATACATATACATAGTTTTATTGAATTTTTGGAATAGACATGTACCAGTTTGATTTTTTATAAATTATTTTAGTAAATGTATAAAAATAAATATACAAATATAAACATTCTATGTATGTTTTCCTTCCTTTGAAAATGAATTTTTCTAAATGTTCCTTAGTATTAATGTTAAGGTAGCTTATTGTTGAATTTTGATGCTATTATTTCATATATATATATATCAAGAATATTCATTTAGTTTTGATACACATAAATTTTTTTGTGATATGTAGGAGATTTTAATTTTTGATTTCTGTTGATTGTAAAAATAAATTGGGGATACCTTATTTTCTACATCATACACTACAATTAAAAGGGTTGTTCATACAAAACAATATGAGACACTTTTTATGCAAAAAGAAGTGTGTTGAATAAGTGTATGTGAGTAATGTTAATTTGGTATAAATTTTCAAGAATCATTGAAAATATTATTCATGGATGAGTATTTCACATCAATAATATCAAACCGATGATGTGTAAAAATGATAATATGAAGAGTTATAGATTAAAAAGGTGATTTGTTAGAATATTCATCTGTAAAATGATACTTGATAGAGTTTTAATATTAGGTTGCATCATATATGCAGAATCATATTATGAGTAGATGAACAATGGTTTAGAATGATTCAGTCTATAAAAGGTATCACATTAAATTTATTGTACATACATCATATAGATTATTGCAGATAAACCCACATGATATATAGTAAATAGAATAAGGAATGTTATTTCATATTGTTGAGAAATAAATAAATTAATAAATACTCACATTAGTAGTATGTTTGAATAATTACATGTACCAAAATGAAAACCAAATGTCCCATATTGTTGAAGGTTTCTAATTTTTGTTATACAAATATTAAATAATATTTTCTCTGAGTACAGAGAGAACACACTTCTGTTTTTTTATAATGCCAAAAAATTGTCTGAATATTACCAACCTAATATAACCACAGAGAAATGATTTTTCTCAATTTGAGTTTATTTTATTAGTGTATTTTCAAACAATTCCAAATTCTAGATACTCTTACTATATATTGGATATTATAGAAACATATGTTCTTATAGTTGTTCTGGTATGATTTTTTTATTAAATCTTTAACCATTATCAAAATGGGAGTGTTGTTCCATAAGTAACAAAATATAAAAAATAAAAAACACCAATTCACCCCTATGTCTCTTAGTGACTTGAAAAATCTTTATTGGTCCATTCAAATTGTATAGAAGGAAACAATAATATTTATTTATAATGTTTTTAAAAAATTTCAAAATAAGGTAAATATAGAGAGATTTATATTTAGACTATCAATTTTCATTATTAATAAAAATTTGAAATATTAAAATAAGAATGATATATTTGTAAATTATTTAAACCATGATTATATATATTTTGAAAATAGATAGGGTGAATGGTTAAATAATACAAAATTATTGTTTTTTATGAAATTTAATTATTTATATAATCAAATTAAAATAAAATATATATACACACTTCATTTATATGTTATATTTAATGACTATTCTATATAAAATATTTTTTAAATGATTATATATTAGAGAAAATATATTGTTTATTTTAATGTAATAATGTAATGTATCTGTCTCATGACTAAATTATAGAGTTTATAAATATCATATTTAAAAAAATCACATATTTTTTTCTTGTTATTAAATTCATGAATTATTTACTTATTTGTCTGTATAATATTTATTAAAGAATATAAATTTTTTAATTAGATAATGATTTTTTTAAAATTTTTAATCTTCTTAAATAAATGGGAATATATCAATTTAAGGAGTTATATTATTTTTATTATAATTGTTATATTTTTCTTATACCTGGGATTTAAAATTTATATTATTAGGTTCCTTAATTAATGAGTTAGTAATAATTTATACATATCATGTATTAAAACTATAGTGTAATATTTTCTCACTCTTAATTATAGTTTCATTTGGTAAAGTGAAATTGTGAGAAACTACTCATTAGTAAGGTGGTTTCTACCTTGTCTAGAAAAGTAGGGTTTTATATCTATAGATTTATAGTTAATTCAGTTGGTATTTTTCGTTTAATATGATTTTAGGGTTTTACATGAATTTTTTTTGTATATTATGAAATTGATGAATTTTCATATGTACGTATATAGTATGATATTAATTAAGATTAGTAACAAAAATAATATGTTGTGTAAAGAGTTACACTTCATTATGGTGTGAATATATTTATTTGGTTTAGTAACCCAACCTATGAGTTGTGTTGATTAATAAAAATTTTATTTGGGTTAACCTAAAAAGACTATATTACAGATGGAATAGATTTATGTTTATCTGTCTAATGGATACTAGAAAATAGAAATATACTCAACTATCAAATATTCATATTTTATGTGATCAGACTCATTGTCGACCATAATATCTCTATTGTAGAAGATATAAAGATTTATACACATTTAAATGTAAATTATAGATCATGTACAACTAATGTAAATAAACTTTATAAAAGGAGACCCCCATTTTAGTGAAGTAAATTTTAATAGAAGTCCTTATAAAATAAATGTAAAATTGGATACTCAACTAATAAAATAATTTTTTATTGATTAATGGAATGATTATAATCAATCATAACATTGAGTTTAATATATATAGTATAAGATTAAAACTATAATATTATTTGAATGATGAAAAATATATGATTTTTTTTAAATGAAAAGGATTCATGTTTTAGAAAACCATGTTCACTAGTAACCAAATGTTGGAATTAGTCAGATAGTAAATGTAAAATATTATTAGAATAATGTAGTGTATGAAATTAATGTTTCAAAAATAAATATTTTCATGATTAAAAAATTAACATTACTCTCTAATAATATATTCAATATTAATTACAATGACAATGACATGGAGATACTAATGTTCTCTTGTAAGTCAATTTCAAGATATTCAATTAATTTTTGAATCACTGATGGAAGTGTTATGATCATATGAATGAGTTCAAAAGATTTTTATAGTATTTTTTCAATGCGTATAAAATATGTGAGCAATAAATGAGATGTATAGGCCGTAGTATTATCTTTATTGTAGAATTGAGTAAATGTTCAAATTAGATGAATAAATTTTAGCTTAAAAGTAAAACAATATTTTTCTATCATTCAATCCAATGCCATTGAATACTATAGATAATTATAGGATGTAATGGAAATTTTTCTATATAATTAAATCATCTAGAGTATATTATGTTGGTTTTGAAACACCATAGAAAATCCATGCTATGTATTGGTGTTATAGAAAATAATATATAAATATTGACGGGTATATAATAATAATTATATATTTTTAATACATTTTTATAGTGACCAAATGATTTTTATAAAGGTTTTTATTTTTTATCAATAATAAAAGAACTTATATGTTTAAAAATTCATTATGATTTATCATATTAATTTTAAATTTTTGATAAATTTGTTAATTTATTTATTTATATTTGAGATAAACTTATTTGGCAGAAGATACCTATTGAATGTATGATGTAGTTTTGAGATATACTACAAAATTTATATATATTTTTGAATTATTTCAATATTTATAAAAGTAATAAACAATATATCATTGTATAGAATATTATAAAAGTGACAAAGAAAAATACGTCAAACAAGATTATTTAGAGAATATATATAAAACAATGTGAGTTATAATATGATTCATTAAATCTTTTATATGACACATAATTTTTTTTAGCATAAAAAATATATCTTAGTGACAAACAATAAAACTATATGAGTTAATTATTAAATGAAAAAAAATAATTTCTTCATATGATATATAATATAATTCTTGAGTAGACAAATGATTTTAAAATTAATATATATAATTTTAATGTCATTTAATATTTACACTAATTTTATTCAAAAAACATAATAAAATTATATGTATACAATAGATATATTTGAAAATGAATTATAGAGTTTCTTGAACTAATTTAATATATATGATTAAACATTTATTTTGTTGGTTATATTCTTTTTTTGAAAAATGGAAGAAATATTAAATTATTTAATTCAATTTATGGTCTTACTATTCTTCAATGATTAAATATAATAATGCATTTGTATAAATTATTGATTCAAGTCAGTGATATCAATTATTATATTTAAAGGTGAATATTTATTAGATTAACCTAAAAATGTTTAAAATGAATGTTATTTTTATATATTTAAATAGAATTAGATGAATAATTATAAAATAAATTAAGTGGATTTTGAGAAGGAGGTCCGTGTGATTTTTTTTGAATTATGTATTGCGGATCATTGATAGTGAACCCCTATGAACTAATGAGTAATAAAATTAGAATATTTAGGAGTTTTTATTTGGATAATTATTTAATTTTAGGTAAATATTTAATTTTTTTAATATTAAATATGTAATACATTCCTAAATGGTATATTATTTATATTAATTGAGATGATATTGATTCCAAATATTGGGTATTTCTATATTTCAAAATTTGAGTAAAATAATCTCAAGATTACGATTATTCAAAAAGTAGATGTTATAAAATTATATGTTTATTCGGAAAAATATAGGTCTATGTAATACAACAATATTTTTTATTTTTTTCATTTAGAATAATCTTAAGGTGTTTGATAGTTTTACCTACATGCAACCTTGCTTTTATTTAAATTCAATATATTATATAATTATAAACTAACCATTAAATTAATTGTCACAAATTAAAATTAAACCATTTTAAAAATAGTTATAATGTTTTTAGATAAGAATTATATAATGATTAATGTATAATAAATATGTTCTCAATTTTTAGTAATACCATTTTATGATAAAATAAATGTTTTCACTGAACATGGGTTTTATCGAATTTTTCACCAAAAAAATTTAATATTACTTTTTTAGAAATACTATTTTAAAAATTAATTATAATTTTTAAAATTATTATTTCAATATTATCTTGTGGTGAATTTTTAATATTTATCTAAAATGTTATATTTTTCAGTAAGTAGTGAAAAAAAGTGTAGTAAAAATCAATCATTACACTAAAAATAATTTCCCATGTTTTTTTAATCTTTTACAAAATCAACATAAATATTATGTAATTATAAATATTATAAATAATTATATAAAAATAAAAATTATTCATTATATTTGTATTATTTCATTTTTTTCTTACAACACATTTTTTAAACAACATTCATGCATGTAATGTGTTTTTAACTTATCAAATAAACTAAAATATATTTATTAATGTTATTATATATATTGAGAGAATAAATAGTTTATATACTATTTTAATCATATATCATGGATTTTATATGTGTGGTAATTGAAATAAATTAATTTTATTTATTTAAAATTTATTTTTTCTGAATTGGTTTATGTTATGGTTTCCTCATTAATTTAAAATCAAAACCATTGACTTATAGAAATTGAATATAATAAAATAGATTCCTTAATTTTAAACAATAAAATTAATATAATGTAACATGGTTAACATGGTTTTTTTCATTAATAACAGTATTTCTTAATCATGGTAATGTTTAAAATTAGATTGTGAGGGGATATCATACGGGAGTTGAAACTAAGAGATAATGTTAGGACTGTTTAGTGTTAGGTTTTTTTGATGCATGGGTCCATTTAATTTCAATATAAGCCATCGTATTGTTTAAATAAATGTTACTAAATTTTTTGTCATGTTTTTAGGAGTGTTTGGGAATAGTTTGGTACCCAAAATCCTAGTTTTTTTTTAAATGGGTGAGGTGCACGGTTGGCACATATTTCGTTATAACTATGATAATCTTCTAGTTATCCTAAATGTTATGGTGTATGGATTATAATAATGAATGTGGAGATTCATGGGTGTTTAAATCATAAGAAATTTTTATAGTTACCACTGATGTTGTGAATATATAGTGATTAACTGTACTCTAAAACTATGCATGGTGGAAGTCATGGGAAGGTGAAAAATGCATGGTTTGAACATGGATTGTGTATCTTTTCACAAGAACTAGGTGATAGGCTTGTTCATAGGACATTATCTTAATTTAATTGTCATGTTCCTTAGAAAACCATGTAGTAAAACTATGTTCCCCTTTAAAAATTTTAAATGCATGATTTCATAGTTTGAACCTTTAACTCTTCGTTAATTTTTATTCTCGCTCAAATAAAGAAAAATTACCTCACGACTGAGATATCCTCATTTTTTACTCATATACTTTATAAAATATACCTAATTTATGCTCGAAATCAATATTTATTTGTACAATTGGATAACCCATGTTAATTATACAATTCCCCATATTATTTTATCATTTTATTTCACCATATAGGATGTTATTTTGATAAAAGATTATATTCCAATTTTCTAGAGAGTATATCAATATAATGTTATTTTTCTCATTTTAGACTAAATCAATGGTTGATAATAGATGGCTATTCTTATAATTATCTATTATAGGTTGTCTTTTAATTTTTTATTGAATCCTAGTTGTTTAAATATTGTGTCGTCGTTTCTCAATATAGAATTTTAATGTGTTTCTTATAAAAATAATATCACTTCAACTTGATTACATCGGATTAGGATGCTGTTCTCTGTGACTTTATTACATTTATAGAGGAAAATGATATCAAACAAAACAACCCATTTTAATTTGTGTGATTAAATGATATTTGACAATGAAACTAACTTATATTTAAATAGAAATTTTATGGGTGTTGTTTTAAATATCAGAGCATAATTAAAATAAGTAATTAGACATAAAATTTGAATGGTAAGACCATGTTACCATTCCTCTTGAATTATAATTTACATTTATGGGTATATATCTTTATAATTAAATGTCTAAATGATTTAAAATGTTTTATAATTGTGGTGTAAGACCCACCAAACATTGACCATTTATTATATAAATATTAATTAAATAATTGGGTAATAACTAGATAGGATTAGATGGGATCAAAAAATATATTGAATCAAATTTACATGCCCTTGATAATTTATTAATTTATTTCTAGGGTGATACATAGATTCAGATTCAGAGTTTATTGGATATGATAAATGACTAAATGGATTTATAAAATTCCTTGGGTGATTCCCGGTTTCTCATTTGGAAAATATTATACAAGATAAAAGAAAAAAATTGTATTATATAATTCTTGATAAAGGAAATGGAATTCGATCCCATTAACAGTTTATCATGACATGGGGATACTCTGATTGTTTTGTATAAAATTCTTTGTCTAACCTCACAAGGATTAAAGTGATTCATTTATGCCACCTTTAAGTGAAATAGAAATTTATGTATTGTCCAATGTCTTATATTTGATCATGCCTCATCATAACATTGATAGTTAAATTATTTTTTGAATATCAATAAAATATATTTTTCTTGTCTCTTTGGTTATAGATTGACGATTATGAATCAATTGAGATTATTTCAATGGTAGCGAATAAATTATAGCATTAAGGATAATCATGAATTGTTCATAGGTCTACGGTAACCCGCATTGGGTGAAATTAGAAGGGTACACCCCATCATAATATATTAATTTAATAAGTCCTAAATTCCATTTAACATATGGAACGAATTAAGATTGTCAATGTACATAAAATCCTTTGTTATATAACTTATTTTGAGACATTATTGTAGAATTTAAGATTATTTGAGACATTACAGCTTAGGGAAAATATTGTACGGTCATCCAAGAATCCTAGGATGAACGTGAAATAAATTTGGTATTTATGTTGTTGTTTTAAAATTATTATACCTATAAATTATTAATATAATATTCATATAAAATATATAATTATGTTCTTTTAGTTGTGGTCTATTGATTTTTACACACACCATATTTGGATTGGAATTTGGTATAATGAAATACTTCATAGATGGTGGTGGTAAACGGTAGTGCCCGATAATATATACTTGATATTTATTCTGGGTTGGAGTATTAGAGAAGTGGACCAATATATATCTTGGGATCCTATTAGATTTTATCTTTTTATACCTTTGTAATAATTTTTATCAAATATATTTTTTGATTCCTACTCCCTATTTTGGTAAAGAAATGAAATCACCATTTATTATAAGATAAAGTTCTGTGTTTTATCTATATGTAATAGCTTGATGACTTAATTCATATTTTATCGTTCTACTTCATCTAAATTTTTATATATTATTCTAAAAAAATTTCTAATTTGGTATAGGGGAGTTTAGTTTTTGTACTATACTATCATATACTGTTACAACAATTTGAAAGCTGCTAGCTTATAAGGAGGTTCACTCTTGGAAATGTGAAGCATGGGTTTAGTTACCTATTTTGAACTATCCCAAAAATATCACAATGATTTATCATAAATATCATTTCATTTACATAATATTTTTGGGGAGTATGTAGGTCATTATATATTTTCATAATTTTGTAATGAGAATGTTCCTAGCAGTAGCTATCCCACATTGGGTGGAGAAATCCATTCTTACATGTATGGTAAAAGTTGTTTTAGTTTTATAATAATAATGTTTTATTTATTTTCACCATTGGTTGATGTGAATTATTAATAACATTTATTATGATTATGATTATTTATAATTGGACCATTATGAGAAGGAAGTATTGTTTATGCATCATTATATGTACCGAAGTATTTAGATATCATTCATATTCAGTTTCATGATTATTTTAAAGAATACATTTCCTGAAACATATTTCATGTTCAATGATTTATATATTAGTAATTGTAATAACATTTCTTATTAGAAAATAGAACGTATAATTAGTTATGTAATGTGTTGAAATCAAAATAAATGGGTTTTACCCACAATCATTGATGGTGGATCCTTAACTAAGCAAATATCACATGATTAAGCTATATATATATGGATATATGAGATCAAACATTTGTTGATTATGATTAAATGAATCCCAATTATAAATTATGAGGATTTTTCACCCTAAATTGGTAATGGTGATCCATGTAATTAAATAATTTTATATGGAATTATTACATCATAGTAATATGTTTAATGGTCTTGTTGCTGTTATAGGATGGAAAATTGTAACTATTAATCCTATGGTAACAATAACTTCGGAATTGATATAAAATCAAGTGATAACTTATATTAAAACATGATAAATTATATATTTTAATGGAAATTATCCCAATTAATTTAGAAATCCACTTTCAATATAATGTGTGTTTTACTCTATAACATTTAATTGACAACCAATAAAATGATCTTCAATGATTGGACCTTGAAATCATACTGAAACATTGACCTTATATTTAGGTATTTGGATTAAAATATTTTTATAGGTGAGAACTTATACAAATATTGTCATCATAACTAAATAAATTAGGTTATATTATTCTGTTTTGAGGCATGTTAGTGGAATTATATACATATTCCTCGATGAAGACCTCAGGTTGTGGTTAAAATGGTTGAGACAATCGTGCAATTTAAGTGGTGGGAACTAAAATAGCTACTGTTCCACTAGTGGAACATCTATTAGTACTGAATCCTATACATAGACTAAGAAATTTAACCCATCATAGACCTGGTTTCTTATAATTAATGAATTATATGGAGGGATTTCCATGATCTTCACCTTGTCATGAATTGGTCTGAGATTCCATCTGACTTGTCACCTAACCCAATAAATGGAAAGTCTCAAAAGAAATTCCCATGAACCATGAGATAGTAAGTTGTTCCTGGTTATCAAACCTTTCATTTTTAAATTATTTCGCTGATGAGAATAAAACATAAACAATAGAAAATTTTCAACCATCACACTATGATCAATTACCACAAAAAAGAGAGAAATAATCACAAGACCATCATAATACAATTTTAAGACAAAACAAAAATACAAAAGGGAAATAAAAATACAACAAAAAACTCCTCATGGGGAATGCAAGAAAACACCCAATTCTATGACAATCAATGCCTAAAAAAATTAGAACACTAGAAACATGGTCCATCATCACCAACTCAGAAAATCTTGCCTTTAATTGGTCTAAAAATTACTAGGGTCACATAGAGCTAAGGGTTTATGAAGGTTGTGAGACAAATCATAGTAGGAAGTGTGACACCCCAAATTTTATTAAAAAAATATAAATTCATGAAAAATTGATTTAAATAGATATTTATAACTATCCTTTATGCTTTATTTTGTAGCTCTTATGTTTTGAATTTCAAGAAATAGTCATCTACAATTGTGATCATATTGTTTTTTATAGTCTAATGCAACTAAAATAATGTTATGGTGAATAAAAACCTACCCACATGAATAGAAATATGAAATGTAATATGAACCTAATGAATTGTAAATTTTATTATTATTTTATTATCTAAAGGTTTTATGATAATGAAATGTTGATTAATTTTTCACTATGTTAAAAATGAGATATAGATTTGAAATTGTTATTTTGGAATATATTATGATTTAATTAAAAATTAAATTAATAATATTTTGAAATTTCATTACAATATAGTGTTTATATTTTTAATTCTACACATCAAAAATTAGATACGATGATTTTTTGGAATTTTTCTGAAACAGTTAAATTTTCAGTGAAGAGTTAAAATATAGTTTTGGGTTTCAATGTGTTTCATGTCATCAATAATGATGTAATAATTATGTAATAATTCCAGTATACTTTGGTACAGTACAATTATATATGAGGTGTCCCATGTGCCTAATAACATGAGATAATACCATGGGCATGCCCATGGTTTTGAAAATACCACTTATGAGGGATCAATGGGAAATTAATAAATTATTTCCTCACTTTTGCTTTAAATATGAACCCATTATTTCATTAAATTCTTTTTAAATTCCTCCAAAACTAATATATGGTATTCTTAACTCCATATTATTCCTCCAAAGGTATCCTCAAGCCCCAAAGGTCCCAACCATTATGACTTACTTGTAACCCAACCATGAAAAGAGAATTCTCAACTTCGCTCTTTTTCCATTAATGTTATCTTTTATGTGGTATAACCATACATTTTTCATACAATGTTCCTATATATATTTTATTATTTCTCTATACTACATTATGATTCATTTATGGATAGTCTCCCAATTTCATTTCAATTTTCATGGTTTTCTAAAACTATGTTTGATAGCCATTATGCTGCAGAATTTTCATCTCAAAAATCCCACTCTTTTTCAAGAAAACTTATTATGTTATTAAAATTTAATTTAAATTGGATTAGGTTGGTATATTTTATTCCATAAAACCCTTAATTTCAATTTTTTTAATAATTATTACACACACTTTTTCTCAGATCAATATATTTTAAAAATTTCTATGTGATGTTATTAGGATGCTGAATTTTAATAAGGGATTTCTCAACGTTTCATTTATTTTGAGTTCCTTTATTTTATTATTATTTCCACATATTCCATTATACATGATTCATGCATGATCCAATATATTCAATATTCTATATTTAATCATGTTTACAAAAGATTCAACATTATAATTCTTCTCCTCTCTCACTAATTCAAGAAATTAAAACACGGCTTGTGATGTGTCAGTTTACAGACATCGTGGATGATGTGATTATAATTTCATCTAATTTCATAAATACTTGCCATTAAACTATTTTTATGATTTAAAAATACTATAATTAATGTATATTATCTTATATAATTTTATGGAATCATTTTTTACACATGGGATTAGTTTAGAAAACAAAATGAGATCATTACGATCAAAGAATTGCCAAAATGACCTAAATAATATCAATAATGTTTTAACATTTGAATCAATCCCATGTTATAATTAAAAAATGATAAATTATATAAATTATGTTAATAGAAATATTTAAATATGATTCTAGTCCAATTCTGGAGTTTCACATCTAATCAATAATAATATCCATTATGAACCGATCATGGAAATTGTGTAAAGAACAGACCCAAAACAATGTAAATAACAAAATATTACAAATAAATTCTTCAAATGATATTGTAGAATGATCATATAAGGTGTTATAAAAATTTATATTTTTTATTAAGATATTAATAACACCCTTTTAATCATTATACAAGAGGTTTATGAAGAATTTATGTAAGATGAACCTGAGGTAAGGAAATTCTTAACCCAATTTCCATTCTTTGTGTTAACCTTATTCATTATTAATAATGTGGTATTAACATAATTCATGTGATAATTTTTTGTTTATTTTGTATTTGAATTTTTTTATTATAGGGTATACACATATCCTTTCTATTCTATTAGTTCTAATTACAATTATTTTTTAAGGTACATTCCTTTTCAAATCCTTTTACACTCTTTTTAATAAATTTAAAAAGGCTTGTTTTTTTATATAAATATGCAATGAGTGATTTATCTTGGTTTAAAGATACTTTATCAAAAATATATGTCCCTTTTAAATTATTTATGTTGGGTTGATCCCATTATAGCTCAAAATATGATGGGTTGATACCATTATAGCTCAAGATATGATGGGTGAGCCCCATTATTTCTCTCAAATGCATGAGGTACTCTAGAGATGGATCTTGACCAAAAGGTTATTCCATGTGTAAGGGTGAATGTTAGAGTGATATGGAAAATGTGTAACAAGAAAACTATATTATGTTTCTATGAATATTATTTTTTATAATTATGGGTTTTATTGGTTTTTATGTTATCAATTGACTAATGATTTCTTTTTTTATATCCCTTTATGAGATTTATAATCATACCATGTTTTTAAAATGAATTTAATAGGATACTAGGATGGGTAAGAGAAAGAAGGGAGTCATGATGGTTGATATGTAGTGTTGTCAAAGAAATCCTTTTTTAAATTTTAATGATTTATATTTAAAAAAATGTATATTCTCTTTATTTGTATCCCTTTTTTCTGAATGTGGTATGTTATGTTTATAAGATAACCTAATTTGTTAAAAATATAAACACAGAAAGATCCTTTTTTGTGTTAGAATGTATGTTCTCATCTAAAAATCAAGATTACTTATCCTTTTATGTCTTTGTTCTTATAGTTGGTATTAAAGGATGTTTATGACAAATTTAGGAGTTATGATGAAGTTAAAAGAATAATATTAATGATTTTCACATTATGGTAATATAAAATGTTATATAATATATGTATTGAAATGTGGCTTAATCATTGTTATGTCTGTTCAGAATGGTTTTCCATAGAATAATCTTTGAAGCTGATTTAGGAAGGAACCAAGAGGAAGATGTCTTTAAGAATCTACAACACATAAGTTTGGGAATTAGAACAGAGTAGTTTTCGATATTAAATGCTCAGTTCACTCAAGAAATAAATGAGGGTGTTATCCAAGAGGGGGAGTAATGTGATCTACCACAATGAAGCATGTATTTTTTTGATATTTAATGATTGTAATGGGATTATTTTTTGATTCATTTCCTATAAAAATATTTTCCCAACACGGTTTGACATAGAATGGAGAATCAATTATTGGAAAAAAATAAGAAAGACAATGATTATGTGGTCGCATATGAAGGTAATTTTTCAATATTGTCCAAGTATGTACCAAATTTTTCATAGGATTTTGATTATTAAATTAATAGATTTTACTATAGTTTTAAACCATTTTATCAAAGATATGTTCCTTCACGAGAGTTTAAAATCAAATTGAGAAACGTGTTCATTGTGCTAAAAAAGTGGAGATAGAGTTTTCTGACACATATGTGTCTCATGATTACAAGAATAAGAAAAGGTTAGGTTTAAAGTCTTTAGGTAAGAATTATTCAATGAATTATGGAGGTAAAAAAATAAATTTTACTTCTTATGGAAAGTGTTATAAAAGGAATCATAGTAAATGTATTGTAAATTTTGGGAAATGTTACTAATGTAAAAAGATTGGACATATCTCTCATGACTGCAAGGAAAATGATCCGAAAACTAATGAGAAACTGATGGTGATGTGCTTTAACTGTAAGAAATTGGGACATTTTGCTAATGATTGTCCGAAAATAGTCCCTGAACAAGGGAATCATCAATATTAAAAGCATAAGTGTTTGGTAAAATATTATTCATCCACTTCAGCGGATGTTGAGATGTTAAATGAGGTGGTATCATGTATATTTCTTTTTTTTTGCATATTTCACATATGTGTTGATTCATTGAAGGTCTACAAATTCCTGTATTTCTGATAATTTTTTAGAAAAATTTAGAATTCAACCTCAAGAAATAAATTGAGATCTCATTTTAAAAATACCTCAATAAAATATTGTGGCAAAAAGAAATTATAAGATTCTATATATCCATGTATGACGAAAAGTTTTACCTACAATCCTTGTTGTTATAACTCTGTTAGAGTTATGTTATACAGGGTATGAACTGGCTTTATTTTTATCAGTGGAAGAGAGATTTTGGCGAAAAAGAAGTTGTTTTCAGAATGAATTCCATTTTTCATACAATAATGAAATCATAACAATGATAAAATATCAGGAAGCTAAGAAACTGATGTTGGATGAAATTGAATGTTATATTTCTCTTATTATTTAAGATAAGTAGACAGTCCATATTAATGATGTACTAGTGGTAAATGAATAATTGGGTGTTTTTCTAGTTGATTTTTCTGGTGTTATTCCTAATCAATAGGTTGAGTTTACTATTGACTTAGTTCTTGATTCTAAGGAAATTTCTAAACCCCCTTATCGAAAAGACCAAATGGAACTTCTACAATTAAAAAGAATTTGTAGAAACGATTAAATATATGATTCATCCTTCCTAGAACATCACCATGGGCTTCTCCTATTTTTCAGGTTATGAAGATAGATAGTTGAATGAGACATTGAATCAATTATAGAATTTTGAATAATATTACTATCAAAAACAAGTATCTATTTCTCATATCATGATTTATTTGATCAGCTCCAGTGAGCACAATGTTTTTCAAATGTTGACCTGAGGTTAGGGTACCATCAAATGAAATTAAAGGATGAAGAAATCTCTAAGACTACGTTTTATACTACATATAGTCATTATGAATTGGTAGTTATGCGTTTTGGGTTAACTAATTCATGTGATGTATTCATGGATCTTATGAATAAAATATTTCATGAGTTCTTGGATATGTTTTTGGTTGTGTTTTTTGGTGAAATTAAGGTATATTCTAGAAGCTAATTAAATCATGTAAAAAATTTAAGGGTTGTTTTGCAAACCATAAATGAAAAGAAACTGTATGGAAAATTTAGAAACTACAATTTTTTGTTGCCACAAATATCTTATCATGTACCATTGTAAATAAGGTTAGAATAATAGTTTATCCTGCCAAAAATAAAATGGTTAATGATTGACCTAGACCTAGAAATGTTATGGATATTTATAGTTTTCTTGAATTATCCTGTTATTGCTTACTATTTTGTTAAAAATGTTTCACTGTTATCTAGGCAGTTAACTAAGTGAACAAAAAAATGGGTTAAATTTATTTTGATAGAATAATGTTATGTATTCTTTTCACGAAATGGTGAATAGATTAGTGAATGATTCAGTTTTGGGATTTCCTTCTCGAAATGGTATGTTTTTTACCTAATGTGATTCTTCATTGAAGGGACATTGTTGTTTTCTGATTCATAATGATTAGGTAATTTCACATTATTTAAGAAAAATAAAACCTCATGAGTTAAATTATCTAACACTTGGTTTGGAATTGGAAGTAGTGGTTTTTTTCCTTGAAAATTAAAGGATCCATTTATACAGAGCTAAATGTAAAATATATACTTTCCCTAAAAATATTAAGTATATATTAACTAATAAGTAATTAAACATGAGGCATAGAAGATGCATATAACTGAAAAAGGATTATAATTGAATAGTCATTTACCATCTAAGAAAATAAAATAATGTGGTGGAGGGATTTTGTCGAAATCATCATTAATCATTTACCATGTTACGTTTGGAACATGATTATTTGATTAATGATTTGATGAATTTTGACACATAAGTTGTTATTGTAGGGAATAAATATGTTTCTATTCTATTTTCATTGTAGTCATCGTTATCGTAATGAATTAAGAGAGCATGGAAGGAAGATCATGAGCTATAGAAAATGGTAGAATTGGTTTTAAATGGTTTGCTTCTAGAATTTAACCATGATAAAGTTTGTGTTTTAATATTTTTGAAAAGGTTGTGTGTGCTTTTTTATTACCAATTGAAGATTGAATTGTTGTGTTGAGCTCATATTCCCCTATTTTCATTTAATCCTCAATGTACTAAGATGTATTGTACTAGTGTAATGGATGGCATGTGGATTTTGTAGAATTTAATTTTGAAAGTTTGACATGTCAAGAGGTTAAAGAAGAGTGATTGTTGCTGAAGGGGATGCTTCAACCATTGCCAGTGACAATGTGGAAATTGGAGAATATATTCGTGGACTTTGTTGTGGGACTAACTAATACATATCATGGTTACAATGTCATTTTCATTATTAATGACCAGTTCACAAAATCTGCACATTTTCTTTCTATTCGAGATATATTATCATTGGAACAATTTTCTTAATTGTACCTCAAAGAGATTGTCTGGTTACATGGAGTTCCTCTTTCTATTGTTTCTGATCAGGATTTCATGTTTACTAATATGTTTTTGAAGGGCCTTCAAAAATCATTGCGAATAGAATTAAATTTCAATACACCTTTTCATTCTCAATCGCATGGGCAGTCAGAAAGAATAATTCAAACATTGGAAGATATGTTTTGATATTTTTCAATAGAGTATAGGGAAGTTGGGATCAATATATTTCATTTTTGAATATTATTATAAAAATAGTTTTCACTGAAGTATACATATGTAAAATGTTGAGACATTATATGTGGAGCATTGTCGAACTCCAGCCTTTTGGGATAAATCTGGGAAAAAGAAGTTTATGGAACTAGATTTTTTAAAGGAAATGGATGTGAAATTAAAGATGATCCAGTAACAAATAAGGACATCTTAGAGTAGGAAAAAATGGTATTCATACAATAGGAGAAAATACATTTCTATTCAGGTTTGTGATCTTATTTTTCTTAGAATCTCAATATGGAAACATGTTAGTTGTTTTGGTAAGAAAGGAAAGCTAAGTCTATGGTTCATGATACCTTATAATATTCTTGATAAAGTTAGACCAGTTGTCTACTATGTAGCTTTACCTCCATGTTTATCTCAGGTCCACAATGTTATTCATGTTTTGATGTTGATAAAGCATGTGCTAGACTAATATCATGTTTGAGTGAATAAGTAGTTCATCTTGAAGAATAAATTTCTTATAATGAGAAACCAGTTCAGATTCCTAATCAAAGGGAACATGTATTCTATAACAATGTAATCCACAAGGTAGTTTTTTTTGGGAGAAACCACATGGTTAAAGAAGCAACATGGGAGTCTGAAAATGCTATGAGGGAAAGGTACCCTCAATGGATTAATAAGTAAATTAAATTGCGAAAATGCAATTTCCTAAAGGTAGGGATAATGTAACACCCCATTTTCACTAAATAAAAAATGAAATTAATGAATATTTTTTATTTAAATATTTATAACTTCCTTTAAAGATAATTTTGCAGATTCAATGTTTAGAATTTCAAAAAAAAATTCATCTACAATTTTGATCGGTATGTTATTTGGAGTCTAATAAAACTAACATAATTTTTTTGGTGAATCAAATCCAACTATTATGAATAGTAATATGAATAGTGATATGACCCTAATGAATAGTAATTAGAATTATTATTTTATTTTGTTATGGTTTTTAGATAATGAGATGTTGATTGATTTTTCAAGGTGTTAATAAATAATTTATAGATTTAACATTATTATTTTTGAATAAACTATTATTTTATTTATAAAATTAGATTAAAAAAATTTATAATTTTATTTTTAAAAATAGGATTTCAATTTTGAATTATACATGTCGAAAAATGGTTAGGCTATGTTTTTATGATTTTTCAGAAACCCTTGAATTTTCTTTGAATAATAAAAAAACGGTTTAGAGTTTCGATGTGTTTAATGACATCATTAATGATGTAATAATGATGTTATAATTTTAGATTATTTTTGTAAAGTAAAATAAAATATGAGGTGTCCCATGTGGAAAATACCATGGGAAAATACCATGGGAAACACCATGGTTTTGAGAATACCACTAATAAGGGGTCCCATGGAAATATAATTTTCATTAACTTTCATAGGAGTTTCATTTCAAGGTAATAGAATTTTCAAGTACTTTCATTTTTCAATTCAAGTTTTCTTTTCAGAATCTCTCTCTTTTTCAAGAACCCTTATTATGTTATTATCATTTAATTAAAATTGGATTATATTTTGATATGTCATTCTATATCCCACATAATGACTATATTATTAATGAATGATGATATACCTTTTTCTCCCATCA
Source organism: Viscum album (assembly GCA_963277665.1). Taxonomy (NCBI): domain Eukaryota; kingdom Viridiplantae; phylum Streptophyta; class Magnoliopsida; order Santalales; family Viscaceae; genus Viscum; species Viscum album. The sequence continues at coordinate 1,180,896,378 of OY728130.1, forward strand.
AAATATTTTATACATTTTTAAGTAACACAATTAGGTTGCTGAATAATCATAAGAGATTTCTCAACATTTATTTTATTTCTTTTTCCTGTTTTTTATATTATTTCCTAATATTACCTTATCCAAGAGTCATGAATGATCATGAATCTTAAATATTCTATATTTATTTATGTTTATGTTTGATTAAACATTATACTTCTTCTTCTCTCCATCTTATTCAAGAAATTAAATCATTTTCCGTGATGTGTTAATTTACCGACATCGTGGACGATGTTGTTTCAATTTTTATTAATTCCATTAATAGAGGACATAAAACCATATATACAGTTTAATCAGATTATTATTTATTTATTATATCATATATATGGTTCTGGATTCATTTTGTACACATGTGATTAATTTATAAAACAAAATTAATTTATTACTATGGAAGAATCTCAAAAATGACATAAATAAATGTCAATAATGTTTTAAATTTAGAATAATCATCATAAAAGAATTCAAAGTAATAAATGGTATAATTTATGCTTAATATAACTTTTAAAATACCATTACATTCAAAATTTTCAATTTCACATCCTATCGATAAGAATTTCCATCATGAACTAATCATGGAAACCATGTAAGGAACACACCTGAAACAATGTAAATAACAAAATATTATAAATAAATGTTATGAATGATGTGGTCAAATGATAATATAAGGTGTTATAAACATTAATATGTTTCATTAATATGTTAATAAAAATCATTTATCCTTTATATATGAGTTTTTAACACATTTTATGAAAGAAGAAAAAATGGAAAGGGGATTCTTAACCCAATTTCCATTCTTTTGGTTAACCATATTATTTATTCATTGTGTGGTATTAATATTATTAGTGTGATAATTTTTTTACATTAGGTCTCACTATTTTAATTTAAATTTCATAAATATATCATTTCCATTATATTGATTCTCTCTCTAATTATTTTTAAGGTTATTTCCTTTTAAAATAATTTTAAAACTCTATTTAATAAATTCCAAGTGGATTGTTTTTATATGAATATGGAATAATTTATTTCTCATGGTTTTAAGATTATTTATTATATATATATATTCCTTATATGTTATTTATGTTTGGTTAATCCCATTATACCTCATGATATGTTGGTTTGAGCCTATTATATCTCATGATATGGCAGGTGAGCCCCATTATAACTCTCCAATGCATTAGGTAGTACAGAGATGGAATTCGACATAAAGTTATTCAATGTGTCAGGGTGAAAGTATGAGTGATATAATAAATATGTCTGAATTAAACTAGATGATGTTCCTATGCATATGATTTTTTATGATTACGAGTTTTAATGATTTTTATACTATCACTAGACTAATGATTTCTTTCTTTAAATCCCTTGGAAAGATTTATAATCATCCCATGTTTCTGAAATGTATATAAAATGAGATAATGATGGTAAAAGGAAAGAAGAGAGTCATGATGTTTGATATAGAATGTTGTAAAAGGAATCATGTATTATTTTTTAATGTTTTATATTTTGGAAAAAATAGATACTGTTTGTTGTTATATCCTATATGTCAGAATGTGGTATGTTATGTCAGTAAGATATCATAATTATTTAAAACTCTAAACCCACAAAGATAATCATTGTGTAAGAATATATGTTATTGTATAAAATTTAATATTATATAATGTTTAGTGGTTGGGTCCTTATATAAAATCATCCAAAAATATTCTCTGGCATAACATAAAATGATAAATCTTCATGCATGATTTTAATGAAAAGTGAAAAAAAAATTAAAAGAAAAACTCTTTGAAAGGTAATGTTAGATGTAAATAACTCTATATACTGACAGTATTCATAACATCACTTGATCTTCACAGGAAACCACCATGGTAATAGTGTTAGTGGGACCCTATGAAACTTTTATTTTGGTGACATGGTGTAGCAACCATAATCCACAATGTCATTATGCATGGGTCATTAGAGAAGAATTCTCCCCAAGGTATAGTGGTCACAAAATGTCAAGAATGTTTTAGTAATATTTGTACTTCCAATATTGATATATGTAATCGGTCCTCAGCCACACTGATCCAACTAATCTATTAGTCCAACCCTTCCGAACTAGTTATGTAATAATACATTTGTTCCTAATTTATCTTCACTTCACACACAAACTAGCTCTTTGACACTCTCTTTTAAAACATTAGAAACACCCATGGAAATAAACAAATTTATATTGGAAAATCATTTCTAATGTCATTTAAAACACCAACACTACACACACCCAACTATGAAAAACACATGAAAACCACCATCTCCCATTTAAAAACACCATTAAAACTCAACTAAACATGAAAAACATTTGAATAAATCATTATCACAACCCACACAATTCAATTAATAAATTTTAAAATAAAGGATAACATATAAAAATATTTCAATAATGATAACTCATGAAATCACCTAAATCAAGATTGGAAACATTCTGAATCTAGTAGAAAACCACAACCCCACCACAAGTGGGCCCAATAAAGACAATATCACATGATAAATATTAGTATGTACCCAATAGAAAAATTATTGAACCATCAAAAGGGAAATTCATCCAATGGAGAATTAAAAATAAAATAATAGGTAGGATGAACCCAAAAGAGGGATAAAATAAAGAGATGAAGTGAATACATTAAAATTATTTAAAGATCAAAGGGTAAATCCACCATGAAAATGGAGTCCAAGGGAGACAATATGGAGTGGACACATACGTAGGGAATGGAGATCCAGAATGCGGTGAATTAGGGACGATTTGGGTTAAATTTGGGGGAAGTTAATTTAGGAAATTCCAAATTTTTATGTTTTGGGTAGGTATAAGGGTTTGGGTACAAGGTTTCCCAAACTGTGTGAAACTCATGTTTTACCTCATACCAAAAAAATAAGGATTGACAGTCTCATGGGGAGGGGTGAACTACCAAGATATTGTTCGAGCACCTCATATAGAACCATTGGTTTAGAAGCACAATTACCGACATACTTGTGTGGTCAAGATAGTCCCACTATCTTGGTGGCGCTGGCTCTTATGGGATGGTTCATTATTTCTTCTAACATTGTGCCTATCATATGACATCTATTATTGTGAAAACCCATCCATTATTCTAAAAAAATGTATTAATGGCAATGTAACAAAGAAAATACCAAAATAAAAGGAAAAAATACATCAAAATAAAATCATGTGTGGGACAACTCTCCTAACCATAAAAACTCTCCACTGACAAAAAAATAGAACCAATGTATGATCAGAGAACAAAATATGTACTTCCCTTCATCCCATGATTTATTCTCCTATGTATCAAGATCATCATTACTATTCTACAAAATATACCAGACCAATGGTATAGACTTACCACCATGAAAAGTATCTGAAGAATCCAAAAATCCCTAAGCAACTCTCAAGCACTAGAAAAATAGGTTCTAGCTCCACCTTCTGCCAATTCAACACCAGACACAAATCATGATTATAATTATTTAAAAGAGATACATGGAACACATCCTGAATTAACACCAACTTGGAAAACAAATTTAACTATTTATCCACCATACCAACCCTATCTGTAACCTCAAAATGTCATGAATACCTAATTCTAAGTATGATTTTTTCCAAGATGATGGTGACACATGTGAGGGTACACTTTTAGAGACCCTCGATCCCCAAATGATAACTGCTAGGATCATGGTTTCTAGTCAATGTAAGACTTACAATCGATCTACACTATCAAAAACCATGATCTGAACAATGGAACATTATAAAAGGTATCCTACGCATGGCTTTTCCAAGGGAATAAGTTTTGACCAACCTCTTCCCAACATAATGGAGACTGATATGGTTGAACATAAAGCACCTCAAATGGTTCCTTCTTTTTTAAGGTTTGGTAATTCTTATTTTATGTAAACTCAAAAAATTCCAAATGAAAATCCCATAAACCTTTGAATTACAATGCACATGTTCAGAGCATATCCTCTAAGATCTAATTCTCCCACTCTATTAGACCATCCCTTTGAGGATAATATTCCATACTCAACATGACATGTAACCCCATTTCATTGTGATGTGATTCCCAGAACTATGAGGTAAATTTGGGATACCTATATAAAATTATCACTGATAGGACACCTTTAAGACTCTATATCTCCTAAAAACAACTAACCCAGTAGTTCTTACTTGGATGAATATTTGTTTTGAATAAAATGTGATGTTTTTCTCAGGTGGCCAATCATAACCCAAATTGAATTATTTCGCAATCAGTATGAGGTAAATAATAAAATATATCTTTGGTGACCTCATCTAACATTCTGGTAGGAAGGGGTAGTGGTTTACAAAAATTGGAGGGCCTTGGGTTATAAACATTGACCTAAAAAAATATGCAACAAAGAGATAAAAAGTCATATTTTTACCACCACGTTCCCATCCAAAAAAACTAATGATGCACAATTTTAAATATCTTGGTGGTATCAAGATGAAAAAACCATATAGAATGGGGGTTATCTTATATTACCCCATTCCACATTCCTAATGACCTCACCAACTATACCTTGGAGAAAAAAATCCCATCTGATGACATATAAAAAATGCCAGGCACTTCCTCACCATTTAAAAAGAACGTAGAATATGAGCACAGTGTATCCCATCTAAAGATATAGAAAAATCACTAGGCACTTTCCCACCATTTAATAACTATGTAGAATATAGTAATAGTTAATCTACACATCTCTCTTTCCAAATCTACTCATGGAGTGAAGGTTTTAGTTGAACCCTATCATTAAAAGAACATCCATTTCTTTACTTGGTCTCTAGATGAATCTGGATAAAATGGACCCTTAATGACCATTAATTACAGGACTCTTTTAAATTTTAAATTAGAACATTTATACTCAAATAATTTTTTACCACATTAAAATTTCCCAGGCGGTACACAATATCAAAATCAAACCATTAAAGGAACATGACCCAACATCTCTACCTCAAAATTATATCATTATGGGAGAAAATATAATCCATGATCCTACGATCTAATTAGACTACAAACATATCCCCAATGAGATAAAGACACGATTTATTCAAATAATGAATTAGTAATGATAATTCTATGTCATGGGATGTGTAATTCATCTCATGTGGTCCGTGTTAGTTAGAATCATACACCACCACATATTTATCATGTGTCAACACAAACCCTAGTCCCATACATGTAACATCATATCCCTTATTTTCTCAGGGTCTACAAAAATCGCCCAATATGGGGACATTTGGACCAGAAACATCCCATACAGAATCTGAAATGTACACTTGGAGAGTTAATTATAATGACGATGAACTCTAAAAGTGTCCTATATGATCCTGAACAACTAGTTGTGTTCAAACTATGCCCTAGAGTAAACCAAGATGTCTTCCAGAAAAACCAAAAAAACAATTTCATGGTACACATGGAACACCCTGTTAATGAGATCTATAAAGACCACTAGAACATTATTCAATCTAAATGTTGTGACCAAATTCTCAAAGCATATATACTTACTTTAAAATGAATTTTTTGGGAAATATTCCTCTATAATTATAACCTAGTGACACCCCAAATATAAATAGTTCATAGAGAATCTCATTTTCCCTTTGAACTAGTAAATAAGGCCATCAATGAGGGATTATGAGTATTTTTTCTTGATTGTGACATTATAAAAACTCTTTAAATCAATAAATAACAAGAGAGAAATATTATCAATTTTTTAACAAGACCAGGTCATCCAATTAGGAGACACAGAAGAAAATGAATCCTTTAGATTCCAAATCATCAAGTTGTATCATTAATTCCAACAACTCAGTAGGATCGATGAGATAGGAGAGACGATATATTAAATAGTCTTGTAGTGTCATATCAATGGCGATCATTACATCCCACTCCAGAGGATAACCTAAAATCATTTAGAAATAACTCTAGAAAATCATCCACCACATGAGGTAACTCACTGTCAAACCCATAACCATCATCCTCCAACATGAGAAATGAGATAGGGAAAAAATATGTTCCAACTCTAGAAAGAGTGGTCCAGCATATTCTAGCCGAGGATTCCATTCCCCTTTAAATAAATAAGGGATTACATTAGGTTAAAAAATATCACTCACTTATAATAATAATCAACGTTCACCTGAAAATTCATCAGCCAATTATTACCAATGGTTAATTTGAAGAGGTACATTTCTGATACAAGGAAATCCAATTCCTTGTCAAATGGTTGCATGGTGAGTTCATAAGACATAATCCTGAAACCCTAAAAAATTTTCTTATGAAGATGCATCACCAACTCCATCACATATGTCACGAGTTCAATTGGACATTTTAAACATTTAAAAGTTGGTGAAAAATAAATCAAATATTGCCATCTATATCAAATAAGTCAACAACTACTGATTATTAAACCAAAAATAGTATCTTGAAATATCATAGGTCCTATATCATATTTTACTAGTTCTTGATCGAGATCATAAAGGTGTCTCATATCTACATGTGCCTACGAATAACCACGGATCATAATCCATGCACATGAGAACTCTGAATAGAATAATTCAAATCCCTACTACCATAAACAACAAATTAAGAGACCTGTTTCATTATTTTTCAGACGGTGTTGACATTCCCATAGTGTCTGTAGAATATAAACCACCTTTAAATGGGCATGAATATTTTAAAAACCACTACAATTTCCCCATAATTCCACAATAATGGATTTTTTGGGTTAATATGAATAGTATAACAACATATTCCCTTCATTCCAACACTTATAGAATTTGAAAATCAATAAAAAAATATGTAGATAAAAATTGACAAGATGGATGTCATGAAATAGCACCTTACCTCTTCTAATACTCATCATGAATCATATTTTTTTATATATACATCTTCTTCCCTCATCCCAGATAAATACTGTCTATATATACTATACATTCCAGATCATTCAATCACCACCATTAAAGCATGGTCATCCACATCCACATACTATTAAACATCAATAAGATTAATTGGGATCTAATTTATAGTTTATACTCTATTTCAAACCTTTGGGCCTTCAAATTTTCATTGGAATAAAATTTGGGTGTGAACCAAGTTAACCTAGAAAAATATTTGGAATACACCACCATGGTCTGATTCCTCTAGTAGAGACTGAAATCCATGAGGTCCTGGATAATTCTATGTATTAAAGAAATTAATCATCAATTATGAAATCTATGAAATCCTTCCAAACCATCACCTCATTATTCATAGCCTAAACCACTGGGTTCCACCACATACGATTACGAACATCTAATAAGAATAAAAAAATACACTTTACCTACCTTAGGACAGTTCAGAAATCAAAATAACCCCTTGATATTCTCAACCAAATATTCATCGTTCTAGGGATACATTAGAACTCAAAATAATGGAGGATTTTTCTTGAGATACTCCAGTGAATTATGCTTTATCAGACATAGTTTATTTCCTTAACAAGAGATTGACTATGCCCAACTCCCTAACCCAAGGCCTGAACAACTAATACAACTAATTTCACTAGTATTTAATCCACTGGTGAGGAAAAACACTCTTTAACCTCTTACTATTGTAGTATATGTTGTATTGAGTGAGGAATGATTCTTTAACAAACAAAAACTACAACACAACCATCAATACAATGTTTCTATAATGTTTTCAAGAAATAATACTTTTCAAAAGCCTTCATAAATAAAAAAATTGTATTCAAGACAAAAAATATCCAAATACACATCACCCCCACCCATTTTCCATAAAAATTCTACATATTTTCCCAATCATCTAGAAGAGAAGTCGAACCAAATTACCAATATCCCATGGTTACCCATGATCTGTCATGAGGTGTGTTGAATAGAAAACCAACTCGAAATTGAAACCTCAATCCCCAAATGACATAGTTTTGGTCTATTAAGACTCATTCATATGGTGTAAATTAATGTAAGTGGGAAATCATTCTGTGATATAATTTTATTACCTTAATGTATGGGATTCCATGAATCCCAACAACTGACTCTACCTATGGCATTACCCATGGAGCATTCCCAACCCCCATTGGTTGGAAACAAGTGTGTGGGAAGAAAAACTCTCTTTAGGGAATGATTTCTCCCATAATAAGCAATCATAAACAACCCTAAATAATCAAGAATCACATTATGATCAATAAACATAAAATAATAAGCACACCAATAACAAGATAATCATTTCAAATTTTATAACAACAAACCAAAATATGGAAGAGATGAAACTTCGCAACCATAAAATCTCAATTTGGAATGTTGGTCAACACCCAATGCCACCAAATCCAATGACTATAAGAAGTGGAACACTATCCTCCAAAACCATTATCGCCTCCATGAGAAAATGTTCATTTATCAATGTCAATAATAATAAGCTATATATAATCCAATTTTTGTATATAGTGTGGGAACCAAATCGTAATAGGAAATCACACAAAATAGATTTCTGCCCCCAACATAATGGGGTGAAAAAACATGAAATGTTTCAAAGGAAATTAAAAACTTTTTTTTAAAGAAACATTTTTTCAAAATAAAATTGAAAAGAATATTTTATATTACATTGAAGGTGTGCATATAATCAAATTAGAATCATGGTATATCCCTAAGTATCAACTATTCATAGGACCCTAATAACCTCTTATCTTGCTAAAATAGTATAGGGAAAAAACTCATAGTGTTTTCATTCATGATCCATACGATCAGAACACATAACATGTTCTAGTGGTCTCAAAAATTCATCATATATTTATATAGTTTTGTAGAATCAATCCAAATAGGATTAATCAGGCATCATACACACCAATCTTATGATCTTAGATGTTCTAGTCTGACAAAATAGTCACTAGGGATTCCCTTTTCTCTCAATTCCTCTTCTCATCAAATACAAAGAACCTCTTTCTGAAACACTTTTACAATATTATAAACATCGAAGGAAACCCACCATTATTAATTACAAATTCCTTTAACATCACATTTGAAACACTAGTACATATACACACACAAACACTCACTCAACCATGGAACACACATGAAGAAATACATATTCCAATGGAAAACCCCCTTTGAAACACAAACACACTCTGAAGACCATTAAAAAATCATTTTCAACACCGAAGAAATTCAAAGAAGACATTTATAAATTGGAGGAACCAAAACAAAGTCATTCAATATTTCAAAATCATGGAATCACCTACCTCAATATTTAAATCTTCCAAAATCCTGTCGAAAACAAAATCCACAGAACAAATAGAACATAAAAATGTAAAATCACTCCATAAACAAAAATATTTTACATTAGAACCTAAAATGGAAATATAAATTGGTGAAAAAATCCACTATAGATGTTTGAATCAAAATAAAGATGTAGGAGGAACCTATAAGAGGGAATAATATAAGAGAATAATGTCTTAATTGAAGACCCTATAATGATCCATGGACAAATACCCAAATAAAATGTAGTCCATGGGTTCCAAGATGGAGAGGGAGGCACATCTCGTATTAGTGATAAAAATGTGGGTGAATTGGATGTATTTGGGTTAATTTATAGGGATTTTTGATTAAGATATTCAATATTTTTTTTTCCTAGTAATGCCTCCTAGTTTTTGAATCCATGTTGTTTTCGTGTATAACCTCCTACTATAGGTAATAAAGGTTCCACGATGTCTTGGTAAGAGGAACTCACCCATGTGGTTGATCATATTCTCATGATAAAACCACTGGTCTAGAATAATGGTAAACCATATGCTAGTGTGGTAGGCCATTTGGCCTGAATATTCCTTATTTCTCAGGCACAAAGTCTCTTGTGGGATGGCGCATAGTTTCTTCTAACTATGCACCAACCATGATGAACATACGTTTTGGTCAAAACTATATTTTTTTTTAAAAAATACTACTAATTGAAGCACGCCAATTATAAGAACAAAATAATAGATAATGATACCTCAAAATAATGTCTTTGATGTGGCACACCCACTATGATAATATTGATATGAGATTTATAAAAGCATCTTCTCCCTACATTATTTAATGATGGTGGACCCTATGATGGTAATTCGTGTATTGATCCCACTCTCTCTACATTTTAACATCTGGATAAACCTCTATAAATAATGGTAAAGCAGTCAATTTATGTGCTTCATGATTCTTCATAACATTTGTAGGAAGTTCACAATCCAGAAGATCGCCATCGGGATAGGGTTAAAATTGACATGTAGACTACCTTATATGAATAAATCATTCAATAAATTTTAAGATAAGGATTATCATGTGAATGTATACACTTGATATAGGGTATAATATACAAAACAAATAATTCACCTTGATTCACTATGTAAAAATTATTTTTAATAACTTTTACAGGTGATTAGATATCTAGGGAGATACATTTTGAGGTTGGTATCAGGGGGTCCATTTGATCATAGATGAAAATATTCTAATTGGATACTAATTATGAAAATGTTAAATATGACTATATCTTCATGCACAATTTTAGAGGGTATAAAGGTACAATCCATGGTTGGTCAACATTGATGAAATGGATGTAGAACATGTAGTGGTAGTAAGCATTGTTTTGGGGGTTCTATTTAAGGAAGTGGTTATTCGATTATATGAATATGTATTTCTGTTTTATTCCAGTACTGTGGAATTCTAGGCCCCACAAACTGTTTGTGTGATGAGGACCTAAATGTGTAATAACCTTATGATAGTTTGGGTCTTCATTAGATATTATTCCATAATTTCCGGCAATACATAAGTGGTAGTGGGTAATAACTATATTCACCTTACATAGAATGATCAATAGCTTTGATACAGGTTGAATTCTAGAGCACCACTAGATGTCTAGGCGGAATAAATATATGAATATGATGAAGCTAGAAAAATTAAATTCCATTCATGTAGAGAAGACCTACACATGGATGTAAGGTTATAGCTCAGGGATATGAAACATGGTAGTTACATGTAGTTGTTCCTATAAATTTGAATCACTATATAAGACTTTTTATAGTGTGAGGTATGATTTTAGTATCCATGAATTTAGAGTTTCTTTTTTATAACACAGGTGCTTCAAATTCACACATATATATGTATAGAAATCAAGAAAGTTCATTTGATTAAAACTCGGTAACATTAGGGATTGATGAATATTGAGATATTTTGGGGTGTATGACAAGCGAGTGAATTCCAATTCAAGGTGTTACCCATAATTATTGGGGATTATCATTTCATATGTGTTGTTTTATAGTTGATATGTCATGCATTTACAATATTATTAGGATTTTTTATATTATTATTCATCACACCTATGTCAATGATTATTAATAGAAGGTTTCTTTTTCATCCAGTGAGTGTTGTAAGAATATGTTCAAGGGTGGATAAGAGTTAAGGATAGTAAATTGGGGAACAATAATTGTGGTTTGGGTGACGTTTAATTCTGGATTTCTTGTATTTTTATGAATTATTGAGTAATATGACAAGATATATATCCTAAATTGGTGTAGAAATTTATAAAATATTTTTAGGATGACTTGTTGGGACAATATACAATGAGACATGTAGATGTTATTATATATCATGATTCAGAAACGGAACCAATATACATTTCTCTATATATTATTGATCCTACATAGTTTCAAGATCTTAAGTGGTAGTCAGAGTAAATTGAATTCAAAGGGTTTGTAAAATCTAGTAATTTTCCTTAGGGTTCACCGATATATTTCTATAAGAATGTATATGGGTCTCATTTGCTATATGTGGATTACTAACAGTTGAATCATATTACATTCAAAATCTATACCCACTTACTTGTATAGATGATCACATTGACTATTATGAAGGAGCCAAATTCATCTCAAATATTGATTTTATATTGATATATCATCAGTTATGGGTATGAACTTTAGCTATATCATGATTATATTTGAGAAGTATATAAAGATTATTCAAATAAATGGTAATGTTATTGGGTCTCCACATCACACCTTCTTTTATTATTTCCGTAATGAATTTGTGTTTCCAACCCTACTTAAACTCTTTCATGGAAGTTTTATGATGATATCTTTGAGTATTCTCACTCATGACGTGATTATTCCAAACTGTGTACATTTTTTTCTATAAAAGATATCATAGGTTCTATTCAATGCTCAAAAAATTTCACAAATAGATTCTTAATTTTTTCTTACAAAGTCACATAATATTGGAATAAATGGAATCTATGGGTGTAGATTAGGTGAGAGACATATTTTCTGGGAGAAAATATATAATATTGTTGATATTATAAGCTTAATGGGGTTAGTTAGATACTATAGACATTTTATATTCGAGTTTCCACATCATGATGACCCTAGTATGGGGTTTTACAATAATGTTGTTGTGTTTAAATGCTATTCTACTTATGATAAATCTTTTAAAGAGTTTAATGTAAAGTTATCATTAATAATAATTCTTACTTTTTCAATATCTTATAAAAGGTTATATTATTTATTTTGTTGCATCAAATATTAGGCTATGATCTATTTTAAGGGAAGAATGAGAAGTTGTGTCGTGTAGGCCTTGAAATTTGATTCCTAAACAGGGGAATTACCCAACACTCGATGTCAATTTATTATAATTTTTTAATAAATTATATTTATGTTGAAAATATTTGATTGGGGAATAGTTTTCTTATACACATGTCCAAAAACACTCAAATACAAATTCCCACATATATATTTGAAATCGAAACAATATATTTGGATTCAAAACCTTGATTATATTGACATTGACCTTACATATACACCTAAAAAGTTAAATAGAGTTTTTTTTTCATTGAGCCAAAATAGTAAGACCCATGTTTTTAGGAAGCTAATAAAAATTGATATTTGGATCACATTATTTATGAGGTGAAACGAGAAGCCCTGTAGGGTCATGGGAATTGTATTCCAATAACCATATAAATAACCTCATAACCTATATATATAGTTACATAATAGTAACTATCTGATCATTATGGTTTTGTATTGTGGGACGGTGTTCACGTTGAGGAACCACCCCTGGACTAACCTTTCAACAATGATAAGATCTTTCATATTAATAGAAATGTCTTGATTTTTACAACTTTGGTAGAGGAATTGAAATTAGAGACTAAATCCTTGAAATGGGTAGTACAACAATGAGATACCAATATGTATTTTGGAATAAACTACCAGTATTGTCATCCTGGTATGAATAAGTACACTAAAATTTATATTACTTAGTGTTACAAATCTCAAAAGGAGATGGTGGAAGAGCTACAACCTACTAGTCTTTCAAAAAATTAACCATTTCAAAATGGTAATGGGATGTTGTAACTATATATTTCATAATGTTGTCACCAAATTCATGTTGATCTTGTGACATTATGTGGGTGAAAATGGATTCGTTGAAAAAGATTTCGCATTCCTACATAATCAATTATACCATTTGGTGGATAACCTTGGAAGGCATTATATCTACGTGTTCATATTCCTCCATGGGGTTCTATATTACAAAGTAACTGATTGGGATTCACTATTCACTTCATGGTATTGGTAGAGATTATTGAAGGATTTGGGTTCACATCTAATTTAGAGTGAAAGCTACCAACATTATATTATTGTTTTAACTAAGGGTAATATATATGTGTTATAGGGCATTCATAGGGAATTCATCATTGGAAATTTAGGTTCGTGGAATAAATATTCACCTCGTGATTATTTTTATAATAAATATAGATTCCATGGGACTAAATATAAGGTTGTTTATGAGGCACTATTCGTAAGTCATGTTGATCACTACTATGCTGGTTAGAGGTATGGTACAGAGAACTATTTTTCTCATTTCTATTTAAGGAGAAATCAATGTAGGTTCATATGATTAAGAAATGTATGGATGAAACTCTGTATAGGAATATGTAATTACACTAGTAATCGCTGATGATCTATGGATTTTGAGGTGAGATATCAGGTCTTCTTTTATGTTTTTCACAGATATAGTTATCGGGAGATACAGAGACATGGGAAGATGGAATATAGGTTAATTAGAGCCTTTGATTTTTTGGAGTGATTCATACTGGTATAATATTATATAGACATTAATATAAGCTACCAACCCATTCATGTAATCATCCACATTTATCTTCTATATTTCTATTAGTCTAACCCATATCACGATTTTGATCTTGAAAAAATTGAGTTAGAGAATTATGGTTATTTTATATTGTGTGTAGTTTTTATTAATTACTTTATCATATATATTTTTAATGATATGTTTTTTCCTACATTTTTTGTGATATGGAAGAATCACTATGTATAGAATGTGACATGGGAGTGGGATTTTAATATATAGTCTCTATATTTGGAGTGATTCATTCATCCTGATCAACCACCCTTATGGAATCTCAAGGATGAGTTTATTGAGGGATGATCTCTTGTAATGTATTTTATTTTCTGTATAGATAATTTAAATTTCATTATAAACACTCATTTTTATTTAAATTTAAGTTATAAAGGAGGTATTACATTTTTTAATGAGTGTTGGACCTTAGTTCAAGGCCCAAGGTCCATACATTTAGAGAAAATAGTGAGGTGGGTGGTTGGTTCGTTGTTGTTTATAACATTTTGGATAAACCATGATGGAAAAGAGTAATTTAACATGCTCTATTAGATCATGTTATAGGTCTCAAATTGATCGATGAAACATGCAACAAAATGATGTTGTACTGTGCATGATGTACTCATAATTTTCTTAACTCAACAGTTATACCATGTGTGGTGGGGGTAATGGGATAGTTTAAAATGTAACGTTTATGAATTGTTTAACTCTAACCTTTCCCCTAATCCATTTGAGCGTTTAAATATGGGTATAGATCCTTGATAGTTTGAGAATGGTTTCAAAAAAATCAGAATATCTATTATCTTCTTTGAAAATTAGAAATTTAGGATGTTTATCTCTTGTAAATTAACTCTTACTCTATTTTTATACTCCCTTATATGAACAGTGGATCTACTTATGTGATAACTCAAAATTTATTCCTCATATGATTTTTTAAATATGCATTATATGAGTTAGGAAAAAATAATTATCAATCATGTTTGATCAACCTTAGTATGTATAATATTATTCTTTCTTCATTTCTCAGTTACACTCACTGTATTGGATGCTATTTTCTAGTGAGAACATTTTACCTATATTTAGGGTGTCTGTATGGTTATCTTGCATTACCACAATACAGACCAAAATACTAAATGAGGCATTTTTACCCACATATGTAAGGTGGTGGTTACTTTTAACTAAAAGTATTGTTGTTTACATCATAATCTATTGTTATTCCTAATGGACATTGTACATATTTCTATCATATAAATTTATGTTCAATTTTATTTAAATATGCACTAGACTAGAGATTATATGAGATATTTTATATGGTTTAATGTTAATGACACCAATATGAACCCCCTTTTTGATTGGAATGATTAAATTTTTTTTTACTATAGTTCATTCCTTGTACTTAAAAAACCTTTGAAGAGTATTGTTTTGGATGTTGTTAATGTGATGATTAAGGAGACTTATATAAAATGAAATGTTAATTGTAAGATATTGTTTCATCACCCCTTTACATTCTATTAATATTTCATTGTGATGAGTATTTATAAGGAAATTCGTGAATAAATATAAATAAATTATATGTTATTTAGATGACTCACCTACAATTAACCATTCATTATATAAATCCTTTAGTAATTCTTGCTTTCTAAACAGAATTCCATATATGGTCACTTATGAAATATTAAATTCATTTTACCTAAAAATTATCATTTATTACATTATTCCTTTGGTGAAAATAGGATTTTGATTTAGAATTACATGTAGTGGATCAAATTAAGAAATGGAATTATATTATGCCTTAGGCGATACATTGATTTCAAATTAGAATTCCTTAGAATGGATGAATAAAAAATAGAATTATATTATGATGGAATTAATCATAGACTGAGATAACATTACATGGGTATTTTATTATTTAACGGTTGGGGTTGAATCTAAATTTTATTATTTATGAAAATACATATTTGGAATGGGTAGAAGGAGAAAAATTACATTTCCTAAAGGCCCATGTCCAAGTGGCCTAAATAAAAGGCTTGAAAGCCCATTTTTTCCCCAAAGGGACCATCGTTGAACAATAATGCTATATTACCTGGGCTATAACTATACCTACTAATGTCCCACCACTGCAACAGTTCCTCTGCCGCTACAGTGTCACCGCTTCTATTTTCCCACTACAGCAACAACACTGCTACAGTGTCCTTCTACAAAATGCTACAGTACCCCCCAGAATATTTTCCTTGCCCGAATTTGATGCTGGGTCTTTTGGATGCCATGTAGTAGCCTGAACCACATGGTCTTTAAAGGTGTACTATTTTTTGGTCTATACATTTATTCCATTATGAAATAACATGTCTATGATCATAGAGTGTTATCTGATTCATTGATGTTCCATCCATGTGAAATAACAAACTTGGATAGGTTAACATATTATTTACGTGAACTCTAAAAAATAACATCAAATGTTCACTTCATTTTGGAAATGAATTGAATTACTAAGATTATCTCCATGGATTTAGATTGATGATTTTAGAAAACCTATTATTAACTCAGCATGATACAATTATTTTTCTGCACATAATACATTTATTTTTTATTTGTTGGGATTATATAGGCCCTTTATGGTGAAATTTCAACGGTACATAGTTTCAGAGTACCCACTTCTACTATCTCATATGTTCCATGATACTTTTAGAACCCCATATTATTATCATTGTATATATATTTCATGGTTATATAATTTAGGAATTGAATATATTATATAATGTAAAATTCTCAATGGTATTCCAGTATAGGATGAAGTAGGTATGGCCATCCATGTATCCCATTAGGAGCCTACAAATGAAATTATATTTAATTTTTTTGTACATTTAATATACCTGAAAAATATAATTTTATAATTATATAAAAGATAGAATTATTCTCTCGTGGTGGTAGAATATTGAGTTATAACAACGCCCTATTTGGGATACCATTTTTTTTCCAAGGAACACATCACATATGATGGTAGGGATGTAAGTAATCACCTATATTTGGATGTATAATTTCATTTCATGGTCAGAATATGGGAGGAGTGGACAAAACTAGAGATTGAGATTCTATTAGTGTTTACACATTTGCTCATTTTTTATATTTTTATACAATTAATTTCTATATTCATTCTTTTAATTTTTGAATATACCAATCATCCTCATTTTTTTATATGTTAACATTCATTGTTATTTCTATATTTATTATCTACATTATTTAAATATAATTTATCAATTACTATGATTACATTGATTTATATATTATTATATATTAAATTTTACCATGATAATAGGTGGTATAGTCAACCCCCAATATTATCGTATACCCTCACTACTTGTTTCCAGCCAGTAGTGTATGTAGAGGCACACTTAAGGCCATGTTTTCCTAGGTTAGGTTACTTATTAGTGGAAAGATCCCATTATGTCAAAAATAATTCCATCCATACCAATAATATTATTTTTAGTAAACTATATTTCAACCTTATTTTATGATACCTTTAATTCCTTAGAAATAAAGAATCAACATTCCCAAGACATTGATCTAATATCATTGAAATGTTTTATGAAATTCAATGTTTCCCTCTCCTCATTTATTAAAAGTGACTTCTTCAACTCCATAATCGACACCATTTAGGGATTATATATTAAAAAATACTTCCATAAAAACCATACAATAATATTTAACTCAATACAAGATCTTCTGGTCTCCTCCTTTGACCAGTCCTTCAAGGCGTAAAGTGTTTGCCAAATGAGGTCTGTCAAAGAATATTAAAAACTATTATCCAATATATTTCAATTTATTTTATTATTATACTTTTTCTAAAAAGTACTATCTATAGAAACTTGAAAATACTATTACCATACAAATAATACGATGTTATTATGATTTTGGTGTATCCATTTACTACCAATTCATAATCAAATAGTAGAATAATGTATCACTCATGTGTGTGGGTGGAAAACTGCCACCACATAGAGATACAATTCATTTTCCATCACCATTATTCATGGAATATTTCTATTATGGGTTTAATTTTTATATATGATATTTGGAAAAAAATTGTGTATCTTAGATTGACATAACATATATACCTTTACACCTTCTAATCAATTAGTAAACAATAATGTCACTTGTGCATACATATGGATTACCACCTCTACGAAGCGATGCGATTTTTTTATCAATACTCTTTACATGGATATTAAAAACCATATATTTAATTAATATATATATATATATGTTTTATTTATGATAAAATAATGATTTTATAAGGGTGAATTTTCTTTTATATTTCTTTCTTGCAATCTAGGTAAATGAGGAATCATCACCTATTACTACTTATAGATTATCATCTATACAAGTTGATATAAATATTTTTCTCATTATTTTATTGTTTGAATGCTTTTAGATATTTATAGAGAAAATATATATGATTATTATATCATTTTTATCATTCTATAGATTAATACACCATGACAAAAGATCTTGAAAAAAAATAGTAAAACCAAATCATTAACAAAGATGGAATCATTTAGCACCTAAAATGATGAAGATAATAAAATATAGTTAATGAATTGGTGATAAGATGTTATAATTAAACCATGTATAGTATTTTATATTTGAACAAGCTTTTTTATATAATTATAACAAATTCCAATTTACTATATAAGATTATTGAGCACTAACAACGCTATAAAGAGTTGTCGTTAGGATCGTTTGTTATAGTTTCTTTCTTCAATGGGAGAGTTTAAGATTAATTTATATTGATGTAATTATATTATATATGAATCTAAAATATTATTCATTTTGTTTTAATCTATAAATTTTTGTTGATTATTTTATTTCCATTCATTTTCCTTTAATTATTTACTCGATAATCTAAATATCTATTTAAGTAAATTTGACCTTGTTTCATCTCTTCTATTGGAAATATCTTCTTCTATGTCCATATCTTCAATATAATTTTATCAATAAGGTTTTAAATATTATAAATGTTATATGTAATTTAAAATAGAGTCCAATATATTTATAAATTTTATATTTTAAATAGTTTATTTCAAAATGAAAAGTGTATTTTCCTCAATAAATGTTCTAATGATTTAAAAATGTATTTTTGTTTTTAAAAAAATCATTTCATGTTTAATATGATTTATTGAGAATATAATCTAATGTTATCACCATTATTCTATTTTATTGATTTTTTTATTAATATTAATTTTTAATGAGATTTTCATTCTTTCAATTGGTTATTTTTTTAACAAGTCCAGTCAAAAGCACAGCTTCTGACCAGTTATTCTTTGATGAAATAGTAAATTATTTTATGATCTCATCGCATAAATTTTAATGGATTTTTATGATGTAACATTAGGTTTCTTATAGAATAATTATAAGTTATAATAATATAAACCAAGGATAGGGGTTATGATATAATGTATGTATGGGTGAGTTCATTATTTCCATAATATTATTTGGTTAATGATGATGAATTTGAGAAAAACATAAGAGATGATGGTGTTTTTAAAATGTCATGGGATGAAAGAGTTATCAAGATAGAAGTTAATACTAATAAAATGTTTTAAATGATTAGAAAAATATTTAAATCATGAGGATTTCACCATAATGATATTCCTGGGAGTAAAAAGTGTCCAAGAAGGTTATTTACAAGGATTATATTACTTCCTTAAACACATATCTTATTATTATATTAGGTTCTTTTGTCTCATGGTGGACTATTGAAAATTCCACACTATTATGTATTATTTCCAATGATTAAAAAAACAGTAGTACATGATTCATGATTAATATTTATAAACTGATTATGAATGATTATTATAAGTATATTTATCTTATTCTCATACCATTATACAAATATTATACTTACTCATGATCATTGATTGATATACCTTATTTTTACCCTTAATGATCGTATGAGCTCACCATTTTTTATGTTTACATTCCTATATTTATGAATAAAGGATTTAAGTATGATATTTCTATAAAGGGTGATACTTTTGAGAAACTTAATTGGAAAAGAATTAGGTATTGTATATATTAGTTATTAATATATCAACGTACACAACTAAAATAAATGTTTTTTTCTTTAGTGGGGATCTTATTTATATATATAATGAACATTCAGAAAAAATTGAAATTCCTATTTGAAATGTTTGGTTTGTTATTGTTATAATCAGATCAAGTATTAACATTTTTTTAAAACTATTATGACAAAACAATTTAAAAACCATTTGATAAACATAAGTATATGTGAACGTCCTATGTTATAGTAAAGAATATTGTGTGTTTTTAATGAAAATATACCCTAGAATAAATACCATGATTAGAAATGTATATGAAACAATAGAATATAAGGGAAAAAAATCAAAAACTATTGGTCTATTGTATCTTATCTATCAATATGGGATAATGTTATTGGATAGTTACTACACAACTCATTTAAAACTATTGTGGGATATGCACTAACTCACTGAAATTTTATTTAATAAGAAATATTAATGATTTCGTATAACGTAAATTAAAGCTATGTTTTCATATATTGAAATGATGTTCTCATAATTATGATATCTTATAATTGATATTCATAAATATATTATTTCAAAAAGTTATTTTTATTTCCCATCCAACATTTTTTAGTCATGGGATAGAACTAGATGGAAATGTGTGAACACTGAATATGCCTGAATATTCAAGGATTATCCTCCTAAAAGCTAAATTTTAAATGAGATAGAATGAAAAATAAAATTTCTATGTATAATAAACTTATGATGTTATGAAGAATGTTAATATATCAAATTTGAAAATAAGGGAACATGCCTCAAT
The DNA here is from genome assembly GCA_963277665.1 of Viscum album. NCBI lineage: Eukaryota > Viridiplantae > Streptophyta > Magnoliopsida > Santalales > Viscaceae > Viscum > Viscum album. Next base: position 1,180,917,433 of record OY728130.1, read on the forward strand.
ATAGTCTTTCATGAGGAAAATCCGACCTTGTTATAGTGGTTCCTATGCTCCCATATTTGTGGAGAAATCAATCGACACCACAGAAAAAGTATAATCTATTCTTTATTTCATGAATATTGAAACAATTATCTTATCTATTTATCATTTTTATTGACAATCAAATCGATGGTTTAGTCTTGTAAATAATATGAGTAAATGAGAATAAATTATTTCATTGGTGTTGGATGAGTTTTAGTGTCTATTTTTTAATATGTAATTTACATATTTTTTTCATACTAAAATTGATATGGATGTATTTGTGATAAACCAAAATGGAGATGAATATGGTGATACCTAGGAGGAAAATCTTACAATATATTTGATATATACTTCTAGTATTATTGTTGAACCATAATACATTATTGATCAATTATTCAGTGGATTAAAACCACGTATCTTACAATTTTCATCTATATGATACATCAGTATCTAAAAATAAATAATTTTTTATTCAATCAACTTGGAGATTAAGATCCGAGTCACTAATAAATATCATGGGTTTAATAAGAATGGAATAATGGAATTAAAAATAAATTAAAATTTAATAAATCTTATAGATAACAAATATAGTATTCTTATATGAATGAAGTTTGAAATGAAACAAAGAGAAAATTATCATCAATGGGCTAGAAAATAACATAAGTGTCAAAAGGAATTCTATTAAGAAACTGATTTTCGATGTGGTGAAATGATTCTAGTTAATTAAATTAATGATTAAATAGATAAAAAAATTTAACTCACACACTAAAATTTCTAATTAAAGAAGTATTGTTATTACACCAACTAGTTCTTAAATCAAATGGAAAATGATGAGGATAAATGCAAGTTACCTTCTAACCCTACAGACAAAGTGAATCGGTTGCAAAAACTGTTACTGATAATGGGTATGAAAATGAAACAGGTAATTGTAAAAATACCAGAAACTATAGAACTACTAATGTGTTCTTTGATTAAATCTCTACACCATATTTTATATTGAGATAATTTTCTTAGGGTATTATATTACCATATAAAAATCTATATACTTAGATATTAATAAAAACATAAAATTTTATGATGATTTTATAAAAACTCTATGATTCTTCCCCATTTTTTGTTCTAGGAATGTTCTCATTGAAAATATTTTTATTAATATTATAGAATAATTATATGTGATTTAATTCATGGATGGGTTTCTTATATAATCTCTAAATAAATTTCTGTGGAACAATGTTCACATTTGAAATTCTGTAACAATCATTGATCATCTCATAGTGTGAGGATAATGTTGAAATTCCAAAAAAATGAAATAAATTACATTGTTCATGTACCCCATTTAAAATTTTCATTTATCTTTTGTGGTTTGGGACAAAAAACAATCGATGATGTTATGATAGTATGTTTATTTTATGATGTATTATTTGAGTATTTTTTTTATTCTTCAAATAAATCATATAGATGAGTTTTCAATAGAGCTCATATAAAATGCTAAACTTATTTCAAATAGTCCATATAAAATATAATATATTGAGTGGAATTAATTGAATAGAAAACTCTTTTATAATCATGCTAAAATAACTGTTTGACCAATGAATCTCTTTGAGTTGATCCTATTATTTTGGTTAAGAATAAATATTGATATTTGGATGACTATATTGATTACTAGGAATATAAAAAGGTCATGATCAAGATTATGTATCCTATTCCCATTATTGATGATCTAGCTGTTCAAGTATATAGTGATAAATATTTTATATAAATGTTCTCTATTTTTGATATTATCCACTGAGTGTCAAAAGGGGAGAAATATTGATGAAATCTTTTTATCTATGGTATATACACTATTAATTAATAGTGATTCCATTTTTTCTAACTAATGAGCCAATAATCATTATGTATTTCATAAAAAAAGTATTTAGAGGTATCCTTGATATGTATATGGTATTATTAATAAGTGAAAATAGTACATATACCAAGAGAAATGAACAAGAAGATTATTAGATTTTGATTGTACCAAATAACCTATAGATGTATATTATATATGTAAAATTTACCATGTGTGATTTTTTTTTACAAAATGTTTCATATTTTGGACACATATTATCAAGGCAAGGTATACTAGTAGATCCACTAAAAAACAGTGATTGAACACTAGAATAACCAAACACTATGACTATGTTAAGTATTTTTGTTGGATTGGATGGGTTTTATCCTACCTTTGTGATATATTTAAATTTAAAACATAATAGATTCACCTTGTTAAAATGGAAGGTATTTATGTTCCATTGGACATATGAATATTAAGAAACATTCAATCAACTAATAAGATAGTTTTTTAGTGAACCTGTGTTAACACTTCCCTAAAATGGATAAGGGTTTGTGATTTATAGTGATATATGAAAGACTGGTTTGGGTTGTTTTTTCTTAAAGAATTTTATGGTGATTTAATATGTGTCATTCCAATTGTAGGTTCTAGAGAAACAAAAAGATATTCATGATTTGTAGTTATTGGTGGAAATAGTTTCATTAAATATATATATGAATTATCATTTTAGAAAGAGGTGTGGCATATATATAATTTAAAATGTTATTGTATATATTCACCAAGAAAGATTTAATTATGAACAATATAATAATGTTTATATTGAACATATATTAAGAAGTATCAATAAATTACCACCATGGGAATGTAAAAAAATATTGTTGATGCTTTGAGTCAAAAGGGTCATCCTAAAAAATCTATGATAATATTCAAAGATGATTCAATATTTTTGTTTTTTCAATGTAAAATACTTGAAATATTAGGGGAATAAGAGAAATATTATCTTATGTAACTAAGTATTCATGATTTAATCCGTGTAATGATTAAAGTGAAACATAATGAGGATTTGGGGCTAATCAAGATGTTTGTAAATATATATGAGTTAAATATTAATTTTTATTGAATGGTAATGATTAAGAACTGAGTATATTAACCATCCATAGCTTACATAAGAAAATATCTCTTTTAATAATCTCATAACCCATCATTCTCTATTTATCAAAGAATATGAAAGATGTATATGGTTAAGAAATATCATTTTTTGGGGGATTACATAATAGGATATATTGTGGAGTATTTATATTGGTACATGGAATGATTTCATGTAAATGCCAATAGATTTAAGGCTATGAGTATTTAAAAACCAATAACAATTAAAAAATTACAATGTGTAAATGAATCCCATGATTTCATCATTATACTCAATAAAATTTCTAGTGGGCAATATTATACATTTGTTATAGTGGGTCACCTTATGATGTAAACACAATTCATTATAACCATAGAACATTTTTATCATCATTAGATTTCTAGAATATTTATTAATAAAGTAGTAAGAACTCATGGAGTAACATATTTTATATAATCTTCTGGAGATTATGTTTTTAAATAAATAGTATATAAAACACCATAGTATTCTCTATATATAGTTTTTTTCAGTAGTACATATCATTATTAGATAGATAGTCTATCTATGATGAGTATTTAAACACTTAACATAATATGAGATACTTTTAGCTAGATTTTAATGTTTTTTGGGATGATAACTATCCTATATATTGGTCGGAGTAGAATACTCAAGAGGGCAGGGGGTGGTGAATTGATCATATATAAAAAAATTATTTAAAAAGTATTCTTACATTGGTTCCCCAATAATTTTATATATTTCCCAGTTAATCAAAATTATACAGTTATGAATGCTTGACCATTTCAATAAATTCTTTAAATATTTATTAATTCTAAGTAATATTAATATCAGTTATTAGCATTAATATTGAATATATTATATTATGGAAAAACAATTATAACATCATTCCAAGATTAAATATAAAATTAAATTTAGTGATTTATGAATTAAAAAGTAAAACAATGATAACTAAAATAAACAACACATCAGATACAAAACAAGTGGTTCAGTATCAAGCATAGACCATATCCACTCCCCATGGGGATCACCGTCCACCATGTAGTTTAGATAAATTAACATGATCCACACCCTGGATCAGGGTTAACAACAGTTCACAAGACTATCCAGGTCACACGACCTCTTCTATAGTTCTTCGTAGGTATGAACTAACAGGTCACACAGGTACCTCTTCCACACCTATCTATGGTAATACACAAATGTAATGAGATGTAAGAGAAATTATATCTTTTATCTTTATGTTTTGAGTAAGTTATAGTGTGGGTTTTTATATAGAAACACATACTACTCGAAAGATAAAAACAATACACAATAGTGCATAAATGATGAGATTAGGTTTATGTGATATGAGTGTTAGTATAGGCATATCTGGTAATCTGGGATAAAGCATATATAGAAATCAAGACCTCTTGTGGAAAATAGAGTATCATAAGTTAGCTAGATCCGGCTCATGTTCTTTGGGGGAGTTGATAGTGAAGAAATGTTATCGACTCTAGGATTCGAGTATACTTCGTGAATTCTTTAGCAGTGTTAGGATGCATAAATGCGCATTCTTCTTAGTTATTGTTAAAAAACATGTTTTTATATTGTCACAATTGTCTCTTATCATCACGATCACCCATTTTTCTTCTGTCCGTGATGTAAATTTTATTTCTAAAATACATGTTTTGTAGCCAAGATGGTGCATGTAGTCTTAACCTCATAAATCTTATAGTCATGTGACATGTCTAAAAAGAAACATTTATTATGTTATCGGATTTTAAAAAATAAAATATGACTTTTATAAATTAAATTGATAATTTTCAAACCATATTAAGAAATAATTTCATAGTCTGTATATAAATGGTGTCCCCATGAAACTGTGTATTCATGAAACAATGTTGTAAACTATATCTTCATGAAACAATGTTTTCATTGTAATAGTGTCTTGATGGTCACTATTTTGGGACGGTCACGGTGTCTCGGTGGTCAAGGTGTCTGGATTGTCATGTTTTATATATGTTCATGGGGTCTGGATGGTCACAATGTCTATATGGTCACGGTGTCTCTGACATAGACAAATCTCTATACATAGACTTAAACACTGATATTCATAGAATGAATTAACTTAACAATTCAAAAGATAATTTCATTACAAACAATATTGTTTATAATATTTATTTAATACATAAAGAAACTAAAAAACATTGCACTTGATTTGAGATAGATTAAGCAGGATTAACAAGATTTACAGAATGTACCGGATTTGTGATCATTATAACATGATTAACACATTAGGAGTCCAATAATATCCCCCTTTTTTATGATCACAAATCATGTGAGTGAGATATATGTTTGTAGTTAATGTTCCTATTCCATAGTGCTTATATACAATACAACCATCTCCCCCTTTTGGGATTATCAAAAAGAGTAAATAAGAAATTTACAATAAAGGTGCATATTTCATGACAAGGATAAAAAGTTTTATTACAAATAGTAATGAAAAATTCTATATTAAACATCCCTATTAAAAGGAAGTAGTCACTGTTAATCAACATTGGCTTTTCTTCTCTTTTCCCTGGGCAGCTTTATCAAATGAAGAAGCCATAAGAGTAGAGGTAGAACTAGATAATGGTAGTGAACCAATGGACATTGCAGGTAAATGGAGTCAGTCAAAAACAGAAGGGGCAAGGTAGGTGAATTGGAAGACTGAGGAAACTGTTGATAAAGGACATCATGCAAGATATGACTCAGAGCCTGAGAGATAGAGATAGATGTGTAAGCAAGGGAAGAGGATGAAAAGGTAGGTAATAAAGATCTCAGGGGTGATACGATAAGAGAGACAATTGTAGTGCTCTGTACATGAAGATAATGCCTCCAATGCTTAATGAAGTCTGCAATGATCTCACCACCATACTTCACGACTTTTTCAAAGTAATCATAGTTCCCCATAAAATTATCCATCAAATGAGTGAAATCCTTGAGCTTTTTGGACTTGAGTTTGGAAATCATGAGTGATAGGAGGAATCCTCAGATTCTCCACAAGGTACATGAAGTGGTTGGTCATGTCATTATTAGAGAATATCTGATTGAAGTAAATGTCCATGTTCTTAGAAATTTCTTACTAAGAATCATTGGAAATATTATAATGAATTATCATGGAATCAATAACTCTATCATTGTTATAGATAACATCAGATATGGATTCCATGAAAAATACACTAAGCACATATTGAAGTTCTTCTTTGAAAAATGTTCTAAGTAGATCACTATCTAAAGAAGGTTGGGATAACTATCCAGAAGTACGATAAGCACTGAAAGCCATGGTAAGGGATTTTAGTTTATTTTGAAATTTCTAAAGACATCTCTTATAATCATTAGTTAATTTGTTTATACAAAAAACAAGCTCAATAATCTCTGGAAAAATATTCTTGTTTCATTCAGATACCTTTTCAACCAAGGAGGTCATATGAGGTAGGATCAGTGATGATACTTCCTATGGAGTCTGACTCGTAGAATCCTCAATAGGATAAGAAATAGTCTCTAGTCTTGATGTAATCATTATCATAATTTCTTTAACCATTACTCTGAGAGTTTTTACTTCATCACTGAGCTGTTTTTTCTTGACTCTGACTTCTTGAAACTCATGAGGCATCTTCGGTTGAATCAACAATAGGAGTTTTTCTGAAAACATGGAAGAATATCTCTCACATAAATTAGTTAAAGTATCATGTTGGGTGTTCATGAGTTTTTCAAAACCAACCAATATGGTATCTCAAAATGCTTTCATATGATCCATATTCACCATGTTTGGACGTAATTTTGAAGGTTCAAGAATAGATGGTGAGACAGGCTTAGGGTCATTGGAAAATATTACATCAAGAGAAGATTCCATTTTCAAACAAAACATAGTAGATAGATTGATTCCTATATCTGAGACTTCTTAGGAATAAGTCACATCAAAATAATTGGTGAATGTATACAATGTATCCACTAATCATGGATCACTTGGATTAGGGAGTTCGCTAAAGTCATGCTTGGGGGTTTCTCTCCCTATATTGGTGCATCTTTCTCAAGAATAGATATTTATATCCTTGATATATTTCCATGATTTCATCCTTAATCACCTCACCAATTTATTTTCTATCCCACTAAAAGGCTAGCTCCATTATTTCATTAGAAGATAGAATGACTTCAAGAACATATTTTCTGTCTGGGTGTTCTTCAAGAGTAGTTTCTTAGACAATGGAAATATCTTCATCTATATGATCCTCTACAACATCTTTCTCACTTACCATAGAAAAAAATTATTCTTTAGAATAATGTTATTCTTCTAGATCAACAACTTCTTCTGGAACCGATACTTCCTTCACAAATAAGACTTTATGAAAAGATTCACTATCTTACTCAACTAGAATAGTTTCTCTCAGAAGTAAAATAACCTCTACTTCTTCTTTAACAACAGAATACTCAATATGTTTATCTCATTCCAAAGGAGGATCAAAGATATTCATATATCGTGAAGGTTTTTCACTAGATTAAACTTCTTATAAACCCTATCATATACTCCACCCATTATTTTATCCATGGATTTGAAATGATTTTCTTTCTCTTTATGTAACTTTCAGAAGACATAACTCATGGTCCTTAATTGATTTGTCTTCTGGTCCAACCAATATTTTTTCATGAATCATAGATGAGATAAGTTGTCAAAAAATAGAGAGGTTTACTTGGAGGTTATATTTATCAAATCACACATATGGTGCATAATATACATTCATAGTTAGATATTATGTCTATTTTTCATGAGATGTATCAAAAAAATACATCTTGATACTTCAGTATAGAAAAATTACATTTCCTAGGGATAATCATATTCTGAACAAAATTAAACATATGTTCGGTTTCACCATCCAGATCAGCAGCTATGTTTCTCCTCTTAGTTTCATTTCCTGTTAAACATATTAATGCTTATTTAAAAACAAGGTACTCACTTTGAGGTGGAGGTCCTCTCTGGTAGTCCTCACAAATACCCTCATGAGGTATCCTAAGGAATGCATCCCATACTCATGATGAAAAGGTATAACTCTAGCCATTGAACCAACTTATCACAATATATCCATCTTCTGAATCAAAATAGAATTGAAAATACTGATAAAACTTTGAAACTACCTTCTCATAAATATTCCTATACACCTTTGTGAACCAATACAACCATCCTTTCTTTGTTAGCACTCTCAAGACCAAAGAATTACATGGAATAATCCACTTAGGGAATATCTTTTTTCAGGTACCAAAATTCTATCCATTGGATTCTGATTCAAAGGGTTTTTGAGTGCTAAATTCATCGTGATTTTCAACTTCTTCTTTGAACATTTATTTTCAAGAGTTAATGATGATGTGACTTTCATCCTGGGTATTCACTGAAGGTCCGAGAGAGAAAAGGGTTGAAAGAGGGGTTACAATTTGAGAGAAGAGATCCCAAGTGTATAATGTGTGAATCTTCTATTATATTATCATTTAGGGATATCGAGCATCACAATATCAATAGCACAGGAAATTTAAATGAATAAAACAATGAATTACCATGGTATGAGTTATAATATATAAATAAATCAATAAAACATCTTTATGGTGAGACTGTAATCAACATTCATGGTGAGACCATAACAATGTTATTTATAGACTGTTCGACTGTATTGTTTTATATAGTAAGTCTTAGACAGTAACCAAAAAATAGTAATTATGAGACCGTAAACATGAAACATCAATTCTTATGATAGAAAGACTATATAACTTTTAGAGTTAAACAATAATCATAAGACATTGACTTGTGAAACTATAATCTGTGAAATATCATACTTACTACTTAAGATTTATCTTTCACAATTCATGTATGATGAAATATATTCGTTCATAATTTAATGGTCTAGTAAATATATCAACACAATAATATTAATTTCTAATTAATTCCAAAGCGATGTCTCCTTTTTGATAATGATCTTTCAAAAAGTGATGTATTACATCAATATTTTTTGACTTAGATTGCAAAACATGATTTTTAAGATGTTAATAGAACTTTTATTGTCACAATTTATAGGTACATTCCTGAATTGAAATCCATAATTTAGTAATGTGTGTTTCATACTCTAAAGTTTTACACAACAACTACAATTAGCTATATATTCAGATTTTGTAGTAGATAATGCAACATTGTTTTGTTTCATACTATACCATGATACTAGGGACTTGCATAAAAAGTGACATGTTTCCAAGGTGTTTTTTCTATGTAAAATATAACCACGGAAGTTGACATAAAAATAACTCACTAACTCAAATGATTGTCCTTGGGGATACAACCATCTTAGATTGGGTCATTCTTCAGGTATTTGAAAATTATCATAACGTCATTTAATTGAGATTCCTTAAGATTTTCTTGGAACTGAGCACACATAAACCCACTAAATTTAATGTTAGGTAGACTAGCAGTTATGTAGAGTAAGCTTTCAATCATTCCTCTGTAAGTGGATTGATAAATAGATTTTCCATCTTCATCAAGATCCAACATACAAGTAATACTCATTGTAGTGTCACTACTTTTAGTTCTATCCAATCAAAAACGTTTTAAAAGATCTCTAGTATATTTTATTTGATTTAGAATTATACCATCATTACTTTTAATGATTTGAAATCCATGAAATAATTTGAGTTCACCCATTAAAATTATTTAAAATTCATTTTGCATCATTTTAGAAAATTCAATACATAACGAATTTTTTGAAGATATAAGGATAATGTCATCTACATAGATTTTAACTCCAAAAAAAACATTGGAAATTAATTTTATAAAAAGGGTTGGATTGGATATTCCTTTTATAAGCCCATTAGAAATAATAAAAGTACTTAGTCTATCATTCTATGATCTTGGAGATTGTTTTAAACCGTATAATGCTTTTCATAATTTAAAAATATTGTTTGGAAAATGAGGGTTTGTAAAACCAAGGTGTTTCTCAACAAAGACATCCCCAGCTATATACGCATTTAGAAATTCACTTTAGACTTCCATTTGTTCTGATTTGAAATTCAGATGTGCTGGATAAGAATTCAAGATTATGATGGCTTCAATTCTAGATAATGGTGAAAAGGTCTCTTCATAGTCAACTCCTTCTTATTGACTATATTATGGTGTAACCAATATAGCCTTGTTTCAACCTATATTACCATATTCATGTACATTATTTATAAACACCCATTTAGTGAATATGGTGAATGTTTCTTTGGGTATGTCAATAAGTTTCCAAACATTGTTCCTTTAAAACTGATTAAGCATTTCATGAATAACCATCACCAAAAATTCATCATTAATGGAATCATTAATTTTTTTATGTTCAAGTCATGACAAGAAGACTTGATGTTCAACCTTATTTCTAAGAAAAGATCTAGATTGAGTTCTTTTGTCTAAGTCTCCTACAACAGCATCTAAAATATGGTTCTTAAGAGTTATAATATCTCTAGAAAATGAAGGACTTTTGATCTCAGGTTCTTCAATAGGGTTAGGTTCTTTGTGACCTAAATATAAATAATTTACAGAACTAGATGTTTTCACAAATTCCTTTACTGGTTAGTTAGAGGATTTTTAGTTAATGTCTAGATTTGATACATAATCCTCCAGTTTCACTAGAGTGGTGTTATGGTCATGTGGATATGTTTCATCAAATTTGACAGGTATAGATTATTCCACACATTTAATTATTTTATTAAACACTATATAGGGTTTTCAATAAATTGAATATATTAAAACGATTCCTTCATCACACTTGGATGAAAATTTGTCAATATTTTTTTAGTATTAAGTATATTGACTTTGAACCCAAATACTTTGAAGAAACTAACTTTTGATTTTCTATTGTTCCACAACTTATATGGAGTTCTTTTAAGAATAAGACAAATCCATAGTCTCTTGATAATATAACATGATTTATTTACCACTTCAACATAAAATAAATAGGTATATAATATTCACTAAACATGATTTCTAGAAATATCTTGTAGGGTTCTATTTCTTCTTTCTATTTCTCCATTCTGTTGAGGTGTTCTAGGGGAAGAGAAATGAGGAATATAGCTATTTTTTGACAAAAAGGATTCAAACTCTTGATTTTCAAACTCATAACAATGATCACTTCTTAAGGATTTAATTTTATGTCCACTACAGTTTTTTACAGTTTTGGAATATTTGGTAAAATAAAATTAGGCTTCACCTTTGCGAGCGAAAAAGAAGGTCCATGTATATAAGGAAACGTAAAATACTAGAACATAAATATAGTGATTCCCATTTAAGATAGAATCTCTATATGGTCCAAAAAATCCATGGGAATCAATTATAGAGGTTGAAAAGATGACACTTCATTATTTGGGTTGAAGGATAATTTTCATTTCATTCCCCTTTGACAAAGATTACACACTTTATAATTTTGAAATTCAAGTATTGGAAGGTCTTTGACTATCTTTTTATATTAAAAATTCTAATGGAGTGAGTGTAATAGTGTCCTAGTATCCTATACCAATGACATGAATCATTCTGAAACACACTTAAACATGAATTATTTTGAGATACTACTGAATGAATGTTAATAGAATAAACATGGTCATTTCATAATATAGAAAACAGAAATTAATTTTTAAAAATAAAATCATTTCAAGCATCATTTTTCATTTTGACATTAAATCTATCATAACATACTTGTGAAATAATAATCAGATTATATTTAAATCCATCAAATAAATTACATTGTAAATAAAAATTTATTTAGAGATATCGATTTTGCCTAGGTCAATAATCATCAATTTGGCATTGTTACCAAAGGTGACATGCCTTCCACCAATTTATATTATGTTCTTGAAGAATGAATAATCTCCGGTCATGAGTATCGAACACCCACTGTGAAAGTACCCTATGATTTTTCATGAACTCCTTAAGCAACTTTCCTACAAAATAGTCAAATAAAAAAAGATTTTGGTACCCATACCAATTTGGGTCTACTTATATTATTGACCAGTTCCTTACCCATATCTACCTCGTAGGTTTCTTATAAGCATTTTTTAATGTATTTGGAAAATAAAAGCTATATGGTCTAGAAAAGTTTCAAAAAATATAGAATGTATCATAACATAATCTAGCTGAATGTTTTCTAGAACTGGGAGTAATGATGTATGTCCTAGAGTTAGAAACAAAATTATTTCATCCAAAATATCTTTTACCAAGTTGATAGTCAATGCCAGTAGTATATTTAGAAGAAATATATTTACCTAGATTGTGAAACAAGGTATCGTTACCATCAATAATCCTTTCAAGATCCATTTTCAATTTCTCATTTGATACTTTTAGTTAATTTTTCTCTTTGAGTAAATAAGAATTTTTCTACCTTTTGTAGTCAGTTCATTTTTAACAGTGAAGGTAAGAGATTGTTCTTTGTTTAAATACTTGTATTTATCTTTTAGTTCATTTCATGTCTCTTAAATCATATTATAGTACTCAATCATTTCTTCATTATACATATTTTCATATTCACACTAATCTTTATAATAATAGTAATTGTGTACAAGAGATTCTAGTGTTACCTTAGATGTGTTTTTCATAAAACACACATTGTCTTTATTAGAATATTCATCATGTGAAGAATATGAGTCACTTGAGATTTCCTCATAAGCACTCTTTGTTACTTTCATTTCATGTGTATACATTTTAAATTTGTCCCCAAATTTCACATTGTACATGAGCTTGGAAAAATAATCTTTTATATATCCCTTTCTATTACATTCATAGTAGAAAATTTCATTAGAATTTTCACTTCTTCTCAAATAATTCTTCCAGATTCATTTTTGATCATATATTTCATTAATGTTATGCTTTCTGGGAATGTTTTTTTCATTTAAAATCTATTAATCCTTCCGGATAATTATGTCATTTCCCTGTCACTATCAGGTGATGATTGTTCACTATTGGAACATTCTATAGAAACTTCAAATTTCCCTTTTTTATTGTGTTTAAAGGTGTTTTTATTGAACAAAACTGAGTTTCTTTTGGGTTCATCCACCTCTTCCTTGTTGAATTTATGCTCCTAAAATTCCTTTATAGGTATCTTGTTGATTTCTCATGAATCTCTAATAGAGACAATGTTTCCTCTCCATCTATAAGGTAGACATCTAAAAATCATCCTGATTTGTTCTTTGGCAGTGAATTATCTGCCAAGATAAATCATTGGGTTGAAAATTTCATTGATCCAGAGATAAATGTCATAATTAGGATCATCATGTTTCATTTTAATGTTATCATATATAATAGTATAAATATTAAGTATCATTTCTTTCACACTAGACTTCTTTCCTGTGAAACAGAAATGTTATCCAAAATTTCCTGGGCAGTTTTACATGCAGAGATTTTACTAAATTACTCATCTCATAATGTGTAGTATAAATAATTCATTTCATTGTAATTGTTATTGTAGGATTTTTTTAGTAGGTTCCTCCCAAGTAATTATATCATTAGTATGAATCTTATATTCCTCTACAATAGATGATCATATTTCAAATATCAAACTTTTTAAATGCATTATCATTTTAATTTTCCATTGGACATAATTGGTTCCATTAAATAATTGTGATCGGTTGGTTGCAGAACCTTCCAATATACAATCCATAATAAAATAATACATTAAAAGAGATAGAAATATAGAATTAAAAAAATTTATATCATTAAAATACAATTACAATCACAGTTAAATATAGTTAAAAAGTGTCTAAAAAACAATCCTCTAATACCAAATGTTGGTCGGAGGAGAATATTATAGAGGGAGGTGAATTGAGTGTCTAAAAACTTTTTGTTTTAAAATGTAATCATAAAAATGATCCCTAATGTTTTTTAAAATATCCCAATTAATCAATGATTTATTGTTATGAAATCTTGACAATTTAAATAACATCTTACAAGATTTATTATTTCTCAGTAATAATAAAATCATTTATTAACATTATTTTTTATTCTATTCTAATGAGTTAAAGAATTATAACTTATTTCCATGATTAATTATCAAATTAAATTTTGAGAGTTCAAAATTAAATAGTAAAATGAAGAAAACTAAAATAAAAAACACAATGGATATAAAACAAGTGGATCAATCTCACTCCAGGATATTATACACTCCACTAAGTGATCACCTGCCACCATGTAGTGTATATAAATAAACATGATCCACATTCTGGATTGGGGTTAACAAAAGTTCACAAGACTGTCCAGGTCACACGACCTCTTCTACAGTTCTTCATGGGTATGAATTAACAGGTCACATAGGGTCCTATTCCACACATATATGTGGAAATAATTAAGTGTAAAATGATGTAAGAGAAAGTATACCTTGTATCCTTCATTTTTATGTAAAAGACAGTGCATGTTTTTATACGTACACAAACACTACTGAAAAGATATAAATTATACACAATAGAGAATATATGATTAGATAAGGTTATAGGTACTCTGATTGTTAGTCTATGTAGCTCTGGACTTCTGGGATGAAGTAGATGTAGAAATCAAGTCCTCTCAGGGAAAACAAAGTAGCGTAAGTTAGCTAGATCTAGCTCCTGTTCCTTGTGGAGTTGATAGTGCGAAAATGTTCTAGACTCTAGGATTTGAGTATTCTCCGTGTGTTCTTATGTAGTGTCAGGTTTTATGAATTCTCATGCTACTTTATTATTGCACACACACTTGTTTTTCTATTTTTACAACTATTGCTTGTCCCCAAAATCACCCTTTTTTCTTCTGACCACACTATTTGTTTTATTCACAAAATGCATGTGTCAGAGCTAACATGATGCATTTATTCCACACCTTGTACCTCATACTATTAGGGGAAATGTCTACAAGGAAAAATTTATCATGTTAATGTATTTAAAAGAATCAAATATGATGGTTATAAATGAAATTGAAAAACAAAAAATAATATTAATAAATGGTTCCACAATCTTTCTTTAAATAGTGTCTCCATGAAACAATGTCTTCATGAAACGGTGTTGTAAACTGTGTCTTCATGAAACACTGCCTGGATGGTCATGGTGTCTGGATAGTCACTGTGTCTTGATGGTCATGGTGTTCGGTTGGTTACAGTGTCTAGATGTTCACTGTGTGTGGATGTTCACGTTGTTTGGATGGTCACAGTGTTTGAATGGTCAAGGTGTCTTGATCTTCACGATGTCTCGATGGTCACAGTGTCTCAGACATATCCAAATATCTATACAGTAATCAGTTAAATTCATAGAATATATTATACATAATCATTAAAAATATTATTTCATTATAAACAAAATAGTTTACAATAATTATTTAAGGTATAACAAAATAATCATCTGTACACGTGATTTTTGACAGATTAATCAAGACTAATAATCTTTACCAAATTTATAAGATTTTGATCATTAAAACAAGATTAACACATGATTTTTCCAAAAAAATAGTCATATTTTAATACAATCATAGATCTCAATAAAAAACTCAAATGGATCCATAAAAAATATAATAGAAATAAGTGTAGAACTATAGAATTGTGGGATGAAGTTATAGACATAAATATAATGATACCTAGGCTTGGTGATGAAATATAAAATAATGTTATATCCATTTGTCCACAAATGAAGCTAAGATAGATTTTATAGAATATTTATAATGAAAATCATCAGAGTTATCTAGAAATTGATGCTTGTGAGAAGGTATTTATTGAATTTCACTATCGAATAATGTTATGATATTTGGAATGAAGGAAAAAAATTCCCTATGATTACTGATCCTCTTTATATTTTTGATTAGATTGGGACAAGTACATATCACATGGTACTCCATATGATAATTGATCAGGTTAGAAAGTTATTCCAAAAATATCTCCTAAGAATATGAATACATTATAATTCACATGTATTGGACTCATAGGTTGTACCGCTGGAGAATGATCATTTTTATGAATAAAATCTGGAATAAATCTTCAATAACAATCCATAAATAGGACAATGTATTTATATAAACCACAATATAGTAAACTATTATAACATTACCGTTAAATTTGGATCTATATATAGTAATAATAAAATTATAATATTATGTTAAATGTTTTTCACTGTGAAAATATATTTTTTAATTCATAAGATAAAAATAATAATATTTTTGTTAATGCCATTTTTTTTCAATATATATTTGTTTTTCAAGAGACGAGGTTTTTTACAAATATTCACACACAAATTTATGAAACATTTCATAAATTTATGAAATGTTTATTTTTGGAAAATTATATAGTTTCTTAATATTATTTTCAATTTTACTATTTGTTTGTTTTTTATGCTTTCTCTAAAAATAATTATTTTTCAGTTAATATAGAAATAGTGATTTTATAAATAAATTTCCTTATATTATATTAAAATAATCATTATATTTTTAATTTGATATTAATGAAACACAATTATTATTTAATTATTAATAATATAATAAATTCATAAGATTCAAAATTGTATTTTATTTTATTATAAGTTTATTTTTGTGAATGAAAACACCTTTTTCTGAAAATAGTTTTTGTGTGAGAAATGTAATTTTAACATAATAAATTAAATTAACCTCAATTTATTAATGATTTTAATCAAATTTATAGTCTTCTTAATCTATAAAGGAATCTCACATTCTTTTTATGGTTTTCATATGGTAAATAATGGATGAAAAATATGTCTTACACATAAAAATTCAATTGTATAAAAATGGTTTTCATTGTGATTTGAAAACGTATTATAAAAAAAATTATACCAATTTTTTAAATTAAATATTATAATTCAAATTATATGTTTGTAATAAATTAATTTCATATATTATGTTAGGTCGAACATAATTGTTTTTCCATAGAGAAAAATAAAAATAAAGGAATTTTGTTACAATAGTTAAGGTTGAAATAGGTTTAACAATGGTTGACCAAAGATATACACGTATTATTACCACATAATACAATATAAATATTATTATATGAAGTTATTTCAACCATAAATTATAATAACACTAAATACATTTCAATTTGGATCCACCTTCCCATAAAAGGGACCTTATATTAATGAAAACCTTATATGAAATTCCATGTGTGTCTATGCCCTCAAATATAAATGTAAACCTATTATCCTCTATTATTCAAACAATTTGAGACTTATAGATTCTAAAAAACTTACTATAAAACCTTAATATGGTCCTTAACTTTATTATAGAGAGTTTTTATACTCCCAATACCAATCCTTGAAATCCTAATATGTAAGCCATTGTATGTCTCTCAAATAAGAGATAATAATCATAACCAAGTCATTCAATTGTATTTATTCTTTTTTTCTCTATAAAAAAATTTATATATTAAAATATTATTAATCCATTATCATAAAATAAAATTATTTTATAATTATAACATCAAAAGTATTTTCCACATATAGTTAATCAGATGAGATATTAATGTATCACCCATAAATATATGTTCTCTATAACATCACCATAGAAATATAATTACTTTTACATTCCAAACATTCATTGATAGATATTGTGATGGTGATAGTGATTTTAAATGATATTTATAAAATTATTACTATTTTATAACCATAATAACAAATATACCTTTATACCCTCTGATCTATCAGTAAAAGATAACATCGCTGCTACATTTTTCGGGACTACAACCTCCACATGGATATGACATTTGTTTACCATTTATGAATTATCTGGATAAAAAATAGATAGATATATGTAGATTATATGATAATTATAATTTAATCATGATTCATTTTATGGTTAATTATTATTTACATTTCATTCATTCTATCTTTAAAAAAGTGATAATGTCACATGTGTGTGTCAACGAATTTTTTTCTTTACGAAGTGGTGTAATTAATTTCTCAATAACTAATTTTATGAATTTGTATAATATTGTATATAGTTAATATATATAGTACATATATAATTATTAAAATTATTTATATGTATAAACCTTGATCAATATTCATATATCATAACATATGAGAAAAAAAATACATAAAAAACTAAAACGTTAGCATATCAAATGATAATTATAAAGAATGATTGTTAATGAAAGGGTGAAAATATGTAACAATTACACCATGTATGGTATTATAGTCATTAATATATTTCTATCATAAAATTATGATAAATTTAAATTTATTATACAGGAGGATAGAGTACAAACTAATTGAGACAGACAAGAGGTAATGCTTTTATGTTATAATCTCATTTTCCCCAGGGTTGTTTGTCATGGAATTTAGATTATAATATTATATCATATATCTCTCCAAAATCATATTTAATTTTATAGACTATGTTAAATTTTTTATATTAAATTATTTCCTTTAATTATCCTCTCTTTATTTTCTCAACTGTTGAAAATGATGTTTTTTAGATCAACTGACATATTCTCATCATTAGTTGGGAATATTCTATTCAATGTCATGAATTTTTATATAATATTTTTATGATGTGATTAATATTATTCATGTTTATTTCTAAAAAACTAATTTCATAATATTTTTTAAATTATTCTATTTTAATTATGTGATTTCAAAATGAAAATTGCATTTTCTTGAATAATTTTTAAATATTTTTAATTATATTTTACAATGTTAAAACATCCATTTATATATATTAGGATTTAACAGGTATATGATCCACTATTACCATTTTTTATCTCTATGTATTGCTTTTGATCATTATTTTGGAATGTATGTGAGTTCAATATTATTTCAATGGTGTATTCCATGTTGAAATGATAAATATTTTCTTAAAATTATTGCATAAATTTGTATGGGTTTTGATTATGTGGTATGTGGTTTGATTATAACAAAATTATAGGTTTTTACTTTATAAAACACTGATCATTGTTCATATTATATCCTATGTATTGGTGGGTTCATTATAACCCCCCAATTAATTAATTCATAATTATGGGGTTTACAAAATCCTAATAAATTAGAGAGTTCATAAAATCTTTAGAGATGATAGAGTTAAATGTATTGAAGCCGTTACTAATAGAATGATTTAAATTAAAGGGATGGAATATAAATTGTTGGACTTTATATAAAATGATTATTTTTGGAGTAATTATGCTCTTTCCTGTGCCTACGTGAATGTTAAAAATTCATGCCTTGATATTATATTATGTTCTAATGGATCATGATCAATTATTGATGATTGTGAATTCTTATATATTTTTTAATTTGATTAAAAAATATTACATAAGTCATGAATAAGCACATTAGACATATTAGGTATTATTAATATAATTTTTTATCATGTTCTCATTCTCTAAATCATGTCTTCTACTTAATTATGATTGTTGTTTGTTATCTATCATATGAATTCTAATTAAGAGTATTAGATCACACATTATTATGTTTACCTTCCCAAGGGTATAAATATTTTTTTATGTAATATATGTTAAATATGTTTACATATTGTGAATAAGTAAATGGGAAATATAGTATATCTTTTATATAGTTTTTGATAATATTTCAACGTTCCCACAACTAATAAGTCAATATGGTTCTAGCATGCATCAAAATGAACTTTAATGAGTATTCGTCAATTAATAAGTGATATTTTTTTTAATGTATTATCCGTTCAGTTGATGCTGATTTATAGAAAAATTATCATCATCAATGGAAGGAGAAAATTTTAATCTTCTACAACTATAGAACAAAATTTTCAGGATAAAAAATAATATAGAAAGAAATACCTACATGTTATTGCTATTAAATATATTATGGAATTTGATGTTCTTGATTGAAGAGGATAAACATGATTTGAATGTTATTTTTATATTTATCTTTTTTATAATTATGAGGATAATATTCACATACATGTTTTTATTTTGAACTTCAACCTGCAGAAAAATATTTTTTAGGAAGAGGATCTTATAATTTATTTCATTACATCCAAAAGGGTAGTATAATATGTTTTTTAAAGAATGTGGGGAATATAATTTTAAACTAGTGAGAGAAAATATAAATAATATACATAAGGCTATAATTGTTAATAAATGATATTTTCTTTTCATGATTATACCATTATGATATATTCACTTTACAGTATTAATGGATATCTATGTCTTAAAATTATTCAAAAAAATGAATGTAGTCAGTCATATTTTTTGAGATCATTGTAAATACTATGGTGTTTGAACTATATATTTACAGATTTACATGTGTTGTGTGTTTTTTAACACATAAACATGTCTATTTATCTTATTAGTTTAATAGTACAAAATATTAAGATGGTTAATTGATAGAAATGTACAATCATGTAAAATTAAGATTTAGTTTTTCACCACTAATGTTACTACATGACACTATTAGGAATAAAAATGGTATCAAACCAAATTAATAATAAATGAAATTATTTTCAAATTTATATTTAGGATATGTTTTTTACAGATTCACATTGATTAAAAGAATATTAAGTAATTTTTAATATGAAAGGAAAATTGATTTATTTTTACTAAATTCGTTTCCATGTGTTATATTGATTTATTTAATATCATAATTTCTAAATATTACATTTTTTTTGAGATAATGAACTTTATTATTTAAATAATCATGTTAAAATTCATATAAAATTAATTTTCTGGTTTTTTTTTAAAATATTTATTTTAAATTGAATGCTAAAGTATATCAATTTATTTAAATTATCATTTCTACTAATTAAATAATGTAATTGAAATGTAAAATTATTTATTTAGTATTTTAGTAATTTTACTAAAATTTAATTTAATTAAAAGTAATCTAATTAATTTCGTATTAATATAAATTATAATTTTTTTTCATATTAGTTTACTTTCTTCTTCACTAATAAATTTTAAAAAATCATTTTCCATTTAAAATTATCAAATTTATATTACCATTTATAGAATTTTAATATTAAATAATTCATTCAATATTTTCAATTTGGATGATAAGATTTAAAAAATAGTTCCCATTTTTAATAATTATGAATAGTAATGATAATAAATATTTGACACATTAGTAAGGGTACAATGGTTCAAATAACATAAAACTATTTTATAAGGCCAAAACACATCCCTAAATCTTGTATTTATTTTATTGAAATTGTTTTTTCTGACAATAACTATCTAAAGATTAAAAATTGGGAATTTATTACCACTTTCCATTGTTAATGACCTTAATATGATTTCACGTAACAACAAAAATTCACTCATTTTGTTTTAATATCTCTAATATTTTATCAATGGGATATGAAAATTCATGTTATTTTCTAAATTTGTCTTTTAAGAATGACTTGTTTTTTATCATGGTAATTTATTTTATAATATTATTAATGATATTGTTACCAATGTTCTTACAAAGCATCGACACAATTATTGTTCAATAAATAAGATTAATCCTATAATTGATAATTGAAGATATTATACAAAATAAAATTTTGATGAATTATTATGATCAAATAAATTTTTAGATATAAAAAACGTATCAATGATTTTTAAACTTTTTTTATTATAATTACATTAGTATATGTTTTTCATTATAGTCAAACAATGTGACAACTTTCAAAAAATGACTTCAATGTTATATTATGATAAATAAAAATTTATTTAATGCATATGATTCAAAATAATATTATCATTGTCCAGTTGAATGATATATTGTTTAGATTGTCAACCATTATCCATTAATGGTTAACATTTCCACTTATTGAATATTTTTTATATCATATAATGTTTTTTATATAGAAGTAATAATTAAAACTTTTAATGGTGGTTACAAATATGTGATATGTTTAAAAATAGATCCGAAAATTTTCAAAATTTTATTAAATGAGATAATTTATACTTATACCAAACCAAGATTTTAAATATTTCCATTTTTTTAACATCAAAAGGATAATTAATTTATAATAATTTAATACTTCATATAATTTCTAGGGTTCACCTCCTATCACTAATAAACAGTGAACTTATCACATAAAATTCTCAAACAATTTGAAACTACAGTATAAGAAAACCCATTCTGAGTCACTCCACAACATTAGTCTTCAAATCATGGTTTTCTTGATCTCAACATAACACAAATCATAGATACATTAATGTATAAATTTTTACTGACTTATTTAATTTTTTTTATTCCTCTTTAATCATAAAATAATATTTAACCATAATAAAATAATGATATCAGTGTATTAAATATACATAAATGTTTTTATGATTATGGTAAAACCCTTTTTTATCTCCATTTTCTTCTGATGTAAAATGAAATAATCGATTATGTGTACATGTGGACTTCCACCTCTATAAAAGAAAACTATAAATATTTTATCACCACCTCAAAATTATGGTTTAAATGATATATTTAATTAATATATAATAATATATATTGAATGAATGATATAATTTATTTGTATAAATATATTATTTCATATTCTTTCTTAAATTTTAATCCCATAAAAATGACAACATCGTTCAGGCTAACAAGTGGATGGAAAATTTCATGAAGCAATGAAATAAATTATTAATGTGAAACTTCTAATAACTCTTATAAAAATTGAATTTAATGTTTAACAACAATAATAATAACATGATTATGATTTTTGATATGATATAATAAGGAAACCATTGACCAAGGCCATCCAACCCAAGCTATTTTTGGATTCTGAATTGAACATACTCAAACCGTTTTATGAAATCATTAATTATTATTTAAAAATATAATTCATGGCCATAAGTGATATATAAGTGTTAATGATAATTTAATAAACATTAATTATGTATTTAATCATGTAAAAAACTAACATAGTTCTATATTCAACTATAAAAGAATGTATGATCAAATGAAATATTAATTTTTACAGGTTTTCAATTTAATCACTATTTTATAGTATTTTATTAAAATAATTTTCATATATATACCTATTATTTTAAATGATTTATTAATGTTACTATTTATACTTCAAACCATGCTAAATTTCATTTAGAACTAAACAAAACATTATTTATAAGGTTTAGAAAGAATTCATTTTATCATTTTTAAATGAGATATTTTTACCAATGGTGTGAAAGGAATCATTGTTTTATATTTATAAAAAAATTATGCCATAATTTATTTTCATGTCATTACTTTTAGCTTAAATTATTACATTTTTTCCAAATAAAATATTTTCCATAATATTTTGGGAATTTTTATTTTTAATGAGTTTGAAAAATAAATTTTTATTTATTATTGTCAAGAAAAACTCGTAAGTTATCTAATTATTGATTAAAAAGTGTTTTTCAAGGGATTTATGATGAAATTTTTAAATAAAAAATGTATTTATGATGTGATACTTGGATGATTGGTTAGCCAAATACAACTTATATGATGGGATATTTGGATACTGATTATTGGTTAGGAGAGACTGATAATGACTATAGGATGGGTGAACCTGAATTAGAACACCAATGCATCATGTAACGATCCTAATCCTCAATGTAAATAAGGAGGGAGATAATTGGGTGAGGTTTCACCTATGGATTTTTTAGTCCCTTTTTTTCTTAATTGTGTAAAAATAACTCATGAATATAATATTCTCGGATGAGAGAAATGTATTCAATCTTATAATATATTTATTTATGTAAAATATTTGTTTTCCATATCGATATAATTTATATTATACAATAAATTATATTTATTCAAAGATATAAATACTCTTGGATACCTTTATTTTCATTGTATAGAATAATTTATTCTTTTAAACTAAATTCAATGCATTTTGTGCTCATTTAATACATTTAAGGGTTTATCAATGAGTATATAGAAGATTAATAATAAATAATAGGTCAAAATGAAAGTAAAGAAGTGTTGGGTGGAGTGGACACTCAAGAGGGGGTGAATTAAGTTCTAATTAAAATTTCTGTTTAAAATCCTTTACAAAAATCCCCCATTATAAAATACTAATTTAATTGTACTGAATTTAAATTAAATAAAACATTTAGTTAGGTTCACAAGGGATTGACTAATTAACAGTTAATCTAATCTAAAGATCAGATTAGCTTTTGAAACTAACCTAATGATTTTCAAGTAATGCAAACACTTTCTAATTCAATTATCAGAGTAACTTTGAAAAATAGTATAAGTTTTAAAGCACATAGCAGTAGAATAAAATATTTTAGATAAAACTAAAAAAATCACAACAGATATAACCAAGAGGTTCATTCTCAAGCTGAGACACAGTCCACTCAACAATTTATATAAATTTGATCCACACCCTGGACCGGGGTTCATAACAGTTTACAACTGTCCAGGTCAAAGACCTCTACCACAGTTCTACGTGGGAAACAAAAACAACAGCAAATACTGCTGTCCAGGTCACACACGACCTCTACCACTATCCACAGTGGGAAAAAGAAGTTTCATGGTGTTTGAATGGGGATTTACACATCCTCCAGTAAAGGTTCAGGAGACAGTGTGTGTGTAAATTGAAACTGATGATACACACTGCTCGTAATGTAAATAATAAATCACTGAGAAATATATAGAATTTATAATGCCTCTAGTGATTGCAGTGTAGCTCCGGACTCCTTCGAATTAATCATAAGTGGTTCTAAGTCCTGTTCTAGTTTTTTTCTGGAAAACAGACTGTCGTCTGCTTGATATCCAGGTTCAATGATAGTGAAAATGTTGTCGATGAAGTTCTTCAAAATCCTCATGAATGTA
Source organism: Viscum album (assembly GCA_963277665.1). NCBI lineage: Eukaryota > Viridiplantae > Streptophyta > Magnoliopsida > Santalales > Viscaceae > Viscum > Viscum album. The sequence continues at coordinate 1,180,942,161 of OY728130.1, forward strand.
CACAGCTCTTCATGAGGAAACGTGATTGTGTATGAGCTTCAGTGTCTTCTTGGTCGTCCAATTATATCTGTATGTGCTCTTATTTTCTATGTCACTTGTATCACTTCTGTATATCCCTTGTATATTCTTCTTGTTTTTTTCAGCAACCGAGACTTCTTATATTTATGGAATGAGCTCCGAAAAAAGAAATGATTTCTTTTTGCACATATGAGGTACGGTTCTCTGACATCCAACAACCTTCATTAAATAAACGACTTAGCATTAAAATATACCTGATATGACTGTTGGTTAGATTAAACAATGATAAAGAAAATAAGGTAGCGTCAGATTCTCTAGAACGGTAGCTTTGGATATCGGTAGGCTTGTGTATCAGTAACCTCTTGTGTAATGGTAGCCATTCTATCGGTAGACTTTATGCCTGTCGGTAGACTTGATCGGTAGCGGTAGACTTAGTGTACCGGTGACCTTTCGTGTAACGGTACCCTTCATGTACCGGTAGGATTTCACAATGGTGACTTGTCTGTATCGGTAGGATTGCATAAGGGTGACTTGTGTGTATCTGTAGGCCTGCATAATGGTGACTTGTCTGTATCAGTAGGATTTCATAATGGTGACTTGTTTTTATTGGTAGTCTTGCATAATGGTGACTTTTCTGTGTCGGTAGGCTTGTTCTGTAACAATGACCTTCACGTATTGGTAGACTTGTTTGTATCGGTTACCTTCACGTAACAGTAGACTTGTTTTACCGGTGGAATTGATGTATCGGTGACCTTATACATAACGGTGGACTTTACAAACCTGTAGCTTTGTTATGTAACGGTGACCACTTGTCTATTTAAGCATTCCATTGGAAGAATAGGTTATGGTAGAATATATATCCATCCAGTAACCTAATTCTCTGAACATAATATAAATATTGTAATATATGAATATCTGCATGGTGTATATAAATACTGAGCATAGTTGGGATTATCATAATATTATTCAGCATAATTGGGATTATCAAAATATGAGTTCAACTAATTCTCCTAGAGGGTTTAAAAATCTACCCCTTTTTGATAATCACAACTTAATCCAAAGTATTAAAAAATTAAAATGGTGTCAGTGGAAAAACTTCCTAAAAAACATTAAAACAAAGTTCTCATTTTTCTCCCCATTTCGATTTCACTCACAGTTCTCATTTGTTTCATTTTCCCCCCCACTATGATTAACAAAAAAAGGGTAGAATCAAAGAAATTGAAAGACAAAAATAGAACATATGGAAAATAAACATAAACACAGTAATGTGGAGAATGTAAGAGTAAATAACCATTAAGTCACAAAAGATACAAACTGATAAAGTCAGTATTACAAAAAAAATACAAGTGAATCCTATCAAAAACATACAGAATCACTCAATCGGCCTCTTGAATAGGAGGCTTTCCATTAATATTAGAAAAGGGTGCAGGTTTAGATGGAGTAGATGGCTTGGGAATAACTGAAAGAGCAACTGGAGGGTTAGCCACTGAAACTGTACAAGATATGAAATTTGTTCTCTTCTGTGGGATCATAGGTGTCAAGCATCGAATAGCCTGAACTGGAGTCAACTGAGCTGTACTCCCAGAGGCAGAGGCAGGAAGAGCAGGAGGTACAATAACAGGTCTGACATCCACATGTAAGAAGTGTAGAAACAGGTTCCTAAAATCCATAATAATACTACCTCCTCTCCCCATTGCTGACACAAAATCTTCTCGATTTTCAATGAATTTATCCAAGGCAGGAGTAAGCTTCATGAGCTTACTAACCTGTTCTCTTAAAGCTTGAGTTACTGGAGGCAACTTCATATTCTCCATCAAAATCTTGAAATGGTTGGTCATTTGATGCTTGGTATAGACCTTCTCAAAGTAAGCTTCCACTTTATTATTAATTGCCTCTTGAGAAGCAGTAACTGCCCGTAGGTGATCACGAACAAAACTACTAACATCCCTAGTGGTCGAAAGGATCTGAGTATCTGAGTTACCACTGGTACTAGCCTTATCCAACTCTTCCTGGATAACAGTTCTGATCTGGACAAGTTTCATAGTGGAGTAGGATGAGGGAAGGGGTTTAACTAAGAAAGCTATTATCTCCTTGAAAGATTGTGTGAGATTACTAACCACCTTCTGAACAAGTTCATCTTGGCTGTTCAAATGTTCGTTGACTGATTTTATTAAAGCCACACAAACATCCACAAACTGATTGACTACTTCTTTGATATATCTGATATCAGTATTCACTTGGGTTTGAGAACTGTTCATGGCAGTCAATGAGGAAATCGATTGTCTTAGAGCAACCACAGCTCCTGTCCAACTCTCAATTTGAGTATGGAATACTTTAACTTCATCCATGATTCCCTTTACTGGACTAGAAATAGAACATCCCAGAGATAGATCCAGGGATTGCTCCACACTCCTCATTTCATCAACCAAGATTTTCTTTAAATCTATTACTGATTCTATCAGTGCTTCTTTCATTTTAGCCTTTAAGGACTCAAGTTCCTCCTTGGTTTCCAAATTTTCAGCCACAGTAGGTAGGATAAATTAATCCCATTGAGGATTGTCTTCCTCATTAGAATCTCCATAATTAAGTCCATGTACTATATATCCTGGATCAGATGTCTAACCTTCAATGTCATACAGTATAGAAACTGAACCAAGATGCTCCCCCTCACATAGAAAATTCTCCTGAGTAATCTCCCCTAACTATTCTGCTCGAGGTAACTCTACACCCTCCTCTGCAACTTCAGTAGATGCAACAACCATTTTATCTGATAGTTCAACAGTGTGGTTAGTCCTATCCTTTTTTGAGTCATCAATGACTCTCTCATCAATGGTAGTAGATGCCACTTCTGCTTCCTGATCAGGCACTATCTAGATGGTACTATCTATCAGAGGGCTCAAACTGAGCTCTTTTTCTTCATTTTCCCCCATCATCTTCTTCACCAGCACCCTCCTTTTCTCCATTAACAAAAATATAGGATTCTGTTGCCTCATCCTCTTCTGATGTGTCCTTAACAACATACTGATATGCTTCTTCTTGTTCTTTTGTGGTCTCAGTATCATTGTCCTTTAAAAAAATTTCTCTCCTTTGTAGTTCTTTTGGAGGGCCAACTGCTCCATAGAAAATATTTTGGTGCACAGGACTTAGAGGTAAATCTGGGTCTCCTCCTTCCTCAACTGATGTCTCTTCCTCCTCAGTTTCAGCCTTATCACTGTAAACTGGTTCTGGCTCATCTATTCCAAGACCAGGATCACTCACATCCTTTGGTCTAGAAGGATGGTCCAAAGGAGTGTACTTGCCATAGATTTTCCCTTCATCATTAACCCATGATTTCTTCCAACGGTTCCGGCTATCTTTCATAAACTTAGAAATAGACCTGGTGATGTAAAATTTATCCTTAACCACAACAGTTTCATCATGAGGTCTATCTACCTCCTTTTCCTTCAACATAATAGAAATCAACTTGGAAAAGAATAGTGCATTGGACATAGACTTCGGTATAGTCATATCCTCAATCTAAATCATTATCAATCTACACAAATTCACATTCACTCCATGCTTTAATAGATACAACAAATAAATATCCTGAAATATGAGGGTAGAAAAATCTCCTCTCCTTGGTCTAATCACATGCTGAATGAACTTAAAAAGTAGTTTATCCTCCCCTGCCATCTCTGCAGCAATGACCTTTCTAAGAGTTACATTTCCTATCAATTCTAACAAGGCATCATAATAATTTAAAAAGTCACTAGCAGTAGGTATGGAATTTTATTAATATCCATAATCACCACTATGAGGAACTCTAAGGTTCTCAACCCATTCAACAGATGAAAATGAAAAATTATAACCGTTCACAAAGGAAATAATCATATTCTCCTCTTCTGATGTATCAAAACAGACAAACTCATAGAACCCTTTTACCAGTTTAGTATAATATGTTCCATTATTGTTCATGAAGAATTCGAGCCATCCTTGATCTTGTAAAATCGTCAGAATCAAGGATTACTTTCCAATAGACATTCTGCACATAACTCTTTTCCACTACAATTTCTCACTTCGATAAATGCAGATTCAAAGGATTCCTTCGAGAAACACCTCTAATGCTTCCACTTGCACTAGCATTGGATACTTTCTGCTTCTTATCTTGCGGTACATCACTCCATTCATCCACTGAGGGTCGCTTCACAAGGGCCATTTCAGATTCGTAGGCTTAGGGTTTTGCGAGCATGAGAGCTTTAGGTATGAGGGATTTAAAAAGATGGGTTCATGGTGATTGAGTGATGTCTAGAGTCAGGTTTAATATCATTTAGGATTCACATATAAAATATATCTGTTACTAAAAATGTTTCGGAGTCTCGGACATAGTACGAAAATTTAAAACTCCGCGAGAGATGTACCGGTGAGGTGTCCTTAAATGGTGAGGTCTATCCTAACGGTGAGGTTTTATCTAACGGTGAGGTCTATCCTAACGGTGAGGTCTATCCTAATGGTGAGTTCTTATCTAATGGTAAGGTTTATCTAACGGTGAGGTTTATCCTGACGGTGAGTTTATTCTAACAGTGATGTTTATCTAATGGTGAGGTTTATCTAACGGTGAGGTTTATCCTTATGGTGATGTTTATCTAACAGCGAGGTTTATCTAACGGTGAGGTTTATCTAACGGTGAGGTTTTTCTAACGATGAGGTTTATCTAATGGTTAGGTTTATCTTGACGTTTTAAGAGTTAGTTATAATTCCTAATTCATGTCTAATGAAACTTAATCTTTCTGAAATTAAAGGCTTAGTGAATATATCAGTTAATTGGAGTTCAATGCCTATAAATTCAAGATTTATATCACCTATTTGATAATGATCTCTTAGAAAGTGGTGTCTAACATCAATGTGTTTGGTTCTAGAGTCTGACACAGGGTTCTTAGAGATGTTGATCGCACTAGTGTTATCACAGTTAATTGAAACATGTTTAAAATCAAATCCATAGTCCAATAAAGTGTGTTTCATCCACAGAATCTGTGAACAACAACTACCAGCAGCTATATACTCTGCTTCAGCAGTAGATAATGCAACTGAGTTCTGTTTATTACAACACCATGATACTAGGGACTTTCCAAGTAAATGAAATTTTCTAGATGTGCTCTTTCTATCTAACTTGCATCCAGCAAAGTCAGCATCTGAATAACTTATTAAATCAAATTATTGTCCTCTTGGGTAAAATAGTCCCAAATTAGCAGTATATTTAAGATATTTAAAAATCCTTTTAACAGCAAGAAAGTGTGAATCATTAGGGTTAGCTTGAAATCTAGAACACATACATACACTAAACATAATATCAGGTCGACTAACAGTATGATAACGTAAACTCCCAATAATACCTCTGTAATTAGTTTGATCCACCAGTTTCCCAGTTTCATCAATATCCAATTTACAGGTGGTACTCATATGTGTATCACTTCCCTTAATACTATCCAAACCAAAACGTTTTAACAAATCATTTTTATATTTACTCTGAATCAAAATAATACCATCTTTAGTTTGAAATATTTGAAATCCAAGAAAGTACTTAAGCTCTCCCATTAAGCTCATTTCAAACTCATTTTGCATAACCTTAGAAAAACCAGTATATAATGAATTTTTAGAGGATACAAAAATAATATCATCAACATAGACTTGTACTATTAAAACATCTTTTGAGATTATTTTTATAAAAAGAGTGGGATCAGCAATTCCTTTTGTAAATACTTTTGCAATAATAAAATTTGTAAGTCTTTCATACCAAGCTCTTGGAGATTGTTTTAAACCATATAAATCTTTAGAAAGTTTAAAAACATGATTTTGAAAGTAAGGATTTTAGAAACGAGGTGGTTGTTCTATAAAAGCATCTTCAACAATAACGCCTTTTAGAAAAGCACTTTTCAAATCCATTTGATATAACATGAAATTCAGATGTGATGCAAAGGCAAGTAAGATCCTAATTGCCTCTAATCTAGCTACATGTGCAAAGGTTTCTTCATAGTCAATTCCTTCTTCATTATTGTAAGCTTGTGAAACTAGTCTAGATTTGATTCTAATGATGTTTCAAGATTCATCAACTTTGTTTCTAAACACCCACATTGTGCCTATGGTTAATGTGTCTTTAGGTCTTTCTAATAATTCCCAGACCTTATTTCTTTCAAATTGATTTTGTTCTTATTGCATATCCATTACCCAAAATTCATCATTGATATCATTATTGATATTTTTAGGTTCTAACTGTGAAAGAAAGGCTTGATGTTCAACCTAATCTCTTAGAGAAGCTCTAGTCGGTGTTCGTCTATCAAGATTACCTACAACAGCATCCAAGGGATGGTTCATTAGAATCCTAGTTGGTCTCAAAAAGGTACGGCTAAAGATTTCAGGTTCATCAACAAGTTTGGAATCAACAGAAGCAGGTTCTGGAAAATTTCCAGAACTGGGTGTTTCAACTATAGGTCCACTTTCTTTATCATTAAGGTTCAAAACAGAGAGATCATCTTCAAGATTTTCAAGAGAGTTATGAGGTTCATGTGGACCAGTTTCATCAAATTTGATGTAAACATATTCCTCCACAAATTTGGTTCTCTTATTGAAAACTCTATAGGCATTACTAGAAATAGATTAACCTAGGTAAGTTCATTCATCACTCTTGGAGGCAAACTTGTCAAGATTATATTTGGTATTAAGAATAATGAATTTGTAACCAAAAACTCTAAAGTAGTTAACCTTTGGATTCCTATGGTTCCACAACTCATAAGGGGTCTTCATAAGAACAGGTCTGATCAAGATTCTATTGATAATATAACAAGCTGTATTGACTTCTTCAGCCCAAAAATAAATAGGTAGTTCATACTCATTGAGCATGGTTCTAGAAATTTCTTGAAGGGTTCTATTCCTCCTTTCTACTACGCCATTTTTCTGAGGTGTCCTAGTGGAAGAGAAATTGTGACTATATCCATTGTGTGAGCTGTAGGATTCAAACTCATGATTTTCAAACTCATGTCCATGATCACTTCTCAAGTTTTTAATCTTAAGTCCACTAAGGTTCTCTACAGACATGGAATATTTAACAAAGTAAGAACAAGAATCAATTTTGTGATCTAGAAAATATGCCCAAGTATACCTAGAATAGTCATCTACTTGAACATAGACACAGTGCTTCCCATTTAATCTATAAACTCTAGAAGGTTCAATAAATTCCAATTGAACCAAATCGATAGGTTGAGATGTTGACACTTCTTTCTTTGATTTGAAAGAAACATTATGTTGCTTTCCCTTTTGACAGGGATTACAAACATTATCTGATGTGAATTCAAGTTTTGGCAGGTCTCTAACTAAGTTCTTCCTAGTATGTTTTCTAAGTAAATGTACAGTGCAGTGTCCTAATCTTCTGTGCCAATGCCAGGACTCTTTATGAAAAGCATTTAAACAAGTAATGTTTTTCATAGCTAAAGAATTTAAATCAACAGCATAGAAATTTTCATTTAGTAAAGCAGAAAATACTAAATCATTTTTAGAATAAAAAACATTGAATGAATTATTTTCAAATTTAACGTTAACACCATCATCACATTACTGAGAAATACATAGTAAATTATACTTAAGTCCATCACCAAATATATCTTTAGAAATTAACACTGAGTCAGTGTTAGAAATCTGGCCTAAGCCGATGATTTTCCCTTTAAAATTATCACCAATGGTGACAAAACCTCCATCAACTATGACTAATCTTTTAAATCATGAGAAGTATCCTGACATATGTCCTGAAAATCCACTATCCATGTACCAAGTCTTTATACAAGAGCTATTTAAGTAGGTTACCTACAAAAGATATTTAGATAGGAAATTATTTTGGTACCCAAATTTTCTTGGGTCTAGACAGGTTATCCAATAAAACATTAGGTACCCAAATTTGTCTTATGAGTCTCATAAAATTTATAGAATCAATAGATTTAGAAAGATAAACCATATTGGATCTGCAACTATGAATATAACTAGTTGAATCATATGAACTTCCAGAACTAGAACTATCTGCATTCTGTCCAGGTTTAGAAATAAATCTAGCTTTGGTAATTTTTCTTTTTCCATGTTGGTATCCTATAACAGTAGTATATCTAGGTGCAATCTGCATACCTAGCATTTGAGTAAGAGTATCATTTCCATTTTTAAACTTTTATAAATCCTTCCTAAGTTCCTCATTTGACAATTTTAGGTTAGTGTTTTCAATAATTAACTGAGAAGTCTATTCCATTTCTATGTCAAGATCAGATTTATGTTTAATAGTTAAAGCATATTGTTTCTTTAAACCTTTGTATTTGTCTTTCAGCTCATTACATGTTTCTTCCAACATATCACAGTATTCAAATAGTTCATATTTTGACAAATTTTAAGAATTAGAATCATCTCCAGAATAATAATAATTTAAAGCAGGAGTTTCAGATGTTACCTCAGAAGTGTTTTTCATAAAACACTTGTTTTCCTTATTTCTATTTTCAGTCTCAGAAGAATCAGATTTACTGGACCTATCCTCAGAAGCACTATATGTATCCTGCATGGATTTCTTATACATATTGTACTTATTCTCATACTTCTTCTTGTATTTCAGCATTGTACAGTCTTCTTTTATATGTCCTTTTCTATTGCATTCATAGTAGAAAACTTCATCAGATTTGTCAGATTTCTTCCTGTACATTTTCCAGTGACCCTTGATGTCATACTTAACTTCGTAATATGATTTTCTAAAAAACATATTCTTCCTATAAAACTTCTTAAATCATCTGCCTATGTGAGACATTTCTGCATCACTGTCAGATTCACTTTCATCACAGCTTGAGCTATCACTCATGGTCTGAATTTTCTCTTTATCCTTATTCTTTGAAGTAGATGTGTTGAAGGCAACTAACTTCCTTTTTGTTTAATCGTCTTCTTCTTTTTTTAGATTTTGTTCTTCTTATTACATCATTAAATTCCCAATAAGTTCCTTAACTAGTGGTTTATCAATATCACAAGATTCACTGATTGAAACAGAGGTGCCCCTCCATCTTTCAGGTAGGCATCTCAATATTCTCATGATCTGCTCTTTTGATGGAACATCCTTTCCCAGTGAGATCATTGTATTGATAATTTCGTTAAACCTGAGATACATATCAGAAATGGGTTCATCTGGCTTTATCTTAAAATTATCATATTTAATATTATAGGTATCCAATCTCATTTCCTTAACATTAGTTGTTCCTTCATGAGAAACACCTAAAGTATCCCAAATTTCATATGCAGTATTACAAGGAGATATTCTATTAAATTCCTCATCACATAAGGCACAATACAGAGCATTCATAGCATTCCAATTATTATTGTGAGCTATCTTAGTAGCCTCATTCCAAGTAGATCTAACAGTAGTGGGAATTTTATATTCTTATTCTATGGTAGTCTAAATATCAAAACCCATGCTTTCTAAATTAATTTTCCTCTTATTCTTCCACTGAGCCTAATTGATTCCATTGAAAAACAGTGTTCAATTAGTAGAAACACCCTCATGTCTACTATACATGATAACTAGGTTAAAAAAAAGTTTAAAGAGATAAAAATTTAGAAATAACATAAATTTTAAGAACATTAAAATACAACTAAAATCACAGTTGAAAAACAGAGTACTTCAGAAAATATTTTACACCTCTGATACCAATTGTTTGTCGGAGTGGACACTCAAGAGGGGGGTGAATTGAGTTCCAATTAAAATTTCTGTTCAAAATCCTTTATAAAAATCCCCCAATTAAAAATAATAATTGAATTGTTGTGAATTTGAATTAAAGAAAACTTTCAGTTAGGTTCTCAAGGGATTGATTAATTCCCAGTTAATCTAATCAGAAGATCAGATTAGCTTTTGAAACTAACCTAATGATTTGCAAGTGATGAAAACACTTGATAATTCAATTATCAACGTAACTTTGAAAAACAGTTTATGTTTTAAATCACTTAGAAACGGAATAAATGGTTTTAGATAAAACTAAATAAAGCATAGTAGATATAACCAAGAGGTTCAGTCTCATGCTGTGACTTAGTCCTCTCAACAATTTATATAAATTTGATACACACCCTGGACCAGTGTTCACAACATTTTACAACTGTCCAGGTCAAAGACCACTACCACATTTCTACATGGGAAACAAAAACAACAGCAAATACAGCTGTCCAGGTAACACACGACCTCTACCACTATCCGCAGTGGGAAAAAGAAGATTTAGGGAGTTTGAATGAGGATTTACACATCCTCCAGTTATGGTTCAGGAGACAGTGTGTGTGTAAATTATAACTTATGATACACACAACTCATAATGTAAATAATAAATCACTGAGAAAGATATAGAGTTTAGAATGGCTCTAGTGATTGCAGTGTAGCTCCGGACTCCTTCGAATTGATCAGAAATGGTTCTGAGTCCTCTTCTGGTTTCTGTCAGGAAAATAGAGTGTTGTTTTCTTGATATCTAGGGTCAGAGATAGTGAATATGTAGTCGATGAAGTTCTTCAAAATCCTCATGAATGTACACATCTCTTCATGATTAAGGGTGAGTGTGTATGAGCTTCTGTCTCTTCTTTGTCATGCATGTATATCTGTATGAGCACTTCTTGTGTATGTCACTTGTATCACTTCTGTATATCCCTTTTATATTATTCATGTTATTTCCAGCAACAGGGACTTGTAATATTTATGGCATGTGCTCCAAAAAAAGAAATGATTTATTTTTTCAAGTACGAGGTACAGTTCCCTGACATCCAACAACCTTCATTAAATAAATGACAGAGCTTTAAAATATACCTGATATGACCGTGGGTTAGATTAAACAAATATAAATAAATTAAGGCAGTGTCAGATTCTTTGGAATGGTAGCTTTGGATATCAGTAGCCTTTTGTACTAGTAACCTCTTGTGTAGATGTAGCCTTTCTATCGGTAGACTTCATGTCTTTCGGTAGACTTGATCTGTAGCGGTAGACTTAATATACCGGTGAACTTTCGTGTAACGGTAGCCTTCATGTACGGATAGGCTTGCACAACGGTGACTTGTCTGTATCAGTAGGCATGCTTATCTGTGACTTGTTTGTATTGGTAGGCTTGCATAATGGTGACTTTTCTGTATCAGTAGTCTTGGATAATGGTGACTTGATTGTATCGGTAGGCTTGCATAATGGTGACTTGTCTGTGTCGGTAGGCTTGTTCCGTAACGGTGACCTTCACTTATCAGTAGAATTTTTTTTATCGATGACCTTCATGTAACGGTATACTTGTTGTACTGGTGGACTTTATGTATCAGTGACCTTATACATAAAGGTGGACTTTAAGAATCGGAAGCTTTGTTCTCTAATGGTGACCACTTTTCTGTTTAATAATTCTATTGGCAGAATGCATTATGTTAGAATATATATCCATCCAGTAACTGAATTCTTTGAAGATAATATAAATATTGTAATATATGAATATGTGCATGGTGTACAGAAATACTGAGCATAGTTGGGATTATCATAATATAATTGAGCATAATTGGGATTATCAAAATATGAGTTCAACTAATTCTCCCAGAGGGTTCAACAAGAATAATTTTATTGATGAAAACATTAGTCATTTATAATGATTAATATTTTTTGAAAAATTGATATAGAATAAATTTATCCACATTGTGAGGTATGATTTTTTTATGTATCATTTATAACCTGATTCACTAAAACTGTAAACACAAAAGGTATTTGGGAATATAATAATGTGAATTCATGTTTAAATACATTATGTTATGTATTAATTTTTGTTTATGACATTATAGTTGGTATAAAACAGATCTATTAGATATCAATATAGATTTGGTTAATACTGGAATATCCTTGAGAGATTCAAACTCATGTTTATATTTATATGATAGAGAATGTGAATTATACGATAATATTTATGTAATATAATACTATTTATATTGGCATTAAATTTAATAAATAGATAATCTTATGAATGAAGGTATCATTATGGCTATTTATTTCAAAATCAAATTCTAGAAATGGTTGGAATTAGAACTAATTAGTTTCTTGTTATAATATATCAGTAAAGCATGAAATAATTTTGGTGGTATCCATATTTTATAGTGGTTATAATTATCATATAAAAACATGTTGATAATAAAGTATTTATGAAATAACTCTATATAAATTTTGGTATGATGTCAACTCTATGAGTTAATAAATGATAAATCAAGGCTTTGAAAATGATATAAAAATATATCGGATTTTTAAAACAACAAAATGAAACTCATTTAATTTATCATTTTGATGGGGAATCTGATTGATTGTGGTAACTCATTAATAATACAAGAGAGTAAAAAATGATTCATACCATGGATATGATAAATTTGTGAATAGTTTAATTTGTGAAATACCGACATAATGTATTTTGAATTGAAGGAGAGAAAACATTATTTGAATTAGGATAAAGTATTATAATATTTAGTAGCAACCTATATAGAAAATTTCAAAATAGCAGCTAAGTATGAACCAATTTGTATCATAGAAATTGATATTAAAATTAATATATTTTACTGAATATTGGAAACAAGATTATGTAGATAATTTTCTTCATAGGAATATAAAAGTATTGAAAAACATATTCACTATGTTGAGAATGACAAGATTTAATTTTCTAAAACATATTTTTTTATGAAGAAAAAATTAACTATAATTCATGGTTTATAGAAATAGAGAAGAATTCAACTAATAAATCATGATCCAAGATCCCTACATGTTCCATGATTAGTAATAAACATTTTGGAAAAAACTTTATAGGACCTAGAATGTGTTACGAAGGTAGTATATTTGGTCATAGGGCTGATTGATATATAGAAAAATTCCCTATTGAATCCATGAATTGAGGAATAATATAGCAAACTAATAGAAATCATCATTATCAAATATTTCTTGAAAAATCATTTCCAATGACTATGTTTGATGTTTATTCAACTAATAAAGTAGTGATATATACATAACTTATTTATTCAAATTACAATAATTTCATATTTTACTACGAATTTTTACATTAATCCATTTCTAAGAAATTTACATGTAAAATTGGTAAATAACCTCATGGAAATAAAATATAACTATTATTGATAAATAATATTTAAAGTATTAAAAAATCCAAGATTAAATGGAATCATTTTATTATTATCTGTTGGATGGTATTTTATAAATATATTCTAAAAAATTACACAGTAGTGTTTGAATTATTATAGTAATACATTTCCTTTTAATTTATCATTCTATGATATATTTCATAGCTAAAATGGTAATATTCAATGATTTCAAACATTTGGTAATGTAAAAAAGATAAGAAATTGAATAAACACGGATGTTAATGTTATATATGACATGAGGTTGAAAACAAAAAATCCATTAAAAGTAGTTATTTTTGAATATTGAAATAATATATGAATTTATTTTTTAAAGATTTCCTTGATTATATTCAAATCAAGAGGATTAATTTACTATTTATTTTTTCCTAATACTATAGATATTTGAAATCTACCATATTGAATAGATCAAGATTATATTTTATACATGAAAAATCTTGTGTATATGTTTTTAGATTTACATTTTCTTTCTTTAGAGAACATAACTATGACAATATATTATTTTATTTGTCAAAATGAATGATTATTTAATGAATCCTAGAATTTACTATAGAGTTTTAAATGATATAATTGTTAATAATGTGTATAATTTTCCTCATATTAATATTTTTTTAGTTATTAGTTCAGTGTACACAATTTTTCAATCATTTATCTTCAGTTAGGACACCATTAGATGAAAGAGAATGAGAATTATATTTTTAAGATACTATTATAAAATGAGTATGGGTATTATTGTTCTTTTTTATGACTTTCCCTTTGTCTAATTAACTAGCTATATTCATGTATGTTATAAATATATCATCCATGAATCTATTGATAATTTATTGTTTTTGTGTTTCTTGATGACATTTTGTTATATTCTAAATGTCATAGGGCCATGGAAGAAACATTATTATTGTTGATAAAATCATTAAATAAATATGGTTACATGAAATGTTTATTCAATGTAAATTTTTTGATCATTATATGTATTTCCTCTGGATTATTGATGCTAAAAATGGAACAACAAATTATCCATAAATAAAAAATTGGGTTGATGAATGGAAATGATCTATAATTGTAAATAGAGATTCATTGTTTTCATATAATAGTGGTTTACTTATGTTAATTTTTCCAAATTTTTTCTCTGTTATCCATACCAATGTCTATGTTAACTCCAAATGGAATTAAATTAATTTGGATGAAAGAGTACAATTAATATTTCATAGAAATGGAAAAAATATTAGTGACTTATACATTTCTTCCAACCCTTTAGAAATAATAAACCTTTCATCATAAAAAATTCACTTTGGAAGGGGTATAACAGTTTTACGATGAAGAATGATCATGTAATTTCATATTTATCACATGAATTGAAATATAATTTTCCATATTATACTATAAATGATATATAACAAGATGGTATATGAATTTAATAAATAATATAGATAAATCAATTAAATATTAGTAAATATTGAAATATATTCTTGATTGAAAATGTTTTTATGTATCTCAAAAGTAGTTGAATATGTGGAAGATAAGATTGTTAAAACTGATAAGGTTTTATGATCTTATGATTCATTCCCATATAATAAAGGAAAAAGTTACATATTATTTTTAGAAAAAACACAATATAACATTTTCAAGCTATTTTTTGCAACATGATACATTGGTAAATGATTTTATTATCGATGGCCAATAAATTCTATGTGTAGAAATATTATCTATATTATTTTTGGGTTCAATGTGTTCAAAATTGTTAGATAAAAATAATAAATTCTATAAAAAAGACCATGGATTTCTTTGAAAAGAATAATCTTTCAATTACTGGGATGTTTCATGAATTTTTCATTGATTGGAAAAGTGTTATTGTGATTTAGAAAAATGATGTACTTGTTAGATGTATTGTATTTAGAAAAGTAATTATTCACTGAATCTCAAAAATCTATTTTTTGTTCATCATGTATATACTATGATGTACTGGGTTCTTTAGGAGTATTATTTATAGGACATATTTAAGAACGATATATTATATTTTTATTTTAAATATTTTACAAATTAATAATATCAATATACATTACTATTTTTAAAACTAATTTGTAGGCCTTTTCAAATGTATTATAAGAAATAATAAAATACATCTATGGATTCCATGGTGGGATTACGAAATAATTCTTTAGGAAACAATTTGATTCCAGTTATCTTGATTAATTGACAGATCCATCACTTTTCCTTCATATTTAAGATATTATGTTTTTATATATTGGTTTCTCTACTAAATCACATGTTGAATAATGGAATATATATATTTATTATATAAATATATATCTAATAGTGATCTTATATTTACTCATAATGTTTTTTAAAATAGTTCATAACATGTAGACCAATGAATAAAATTTTAGTTTAGCTTTTCATCATCAATATTATATAAAATATTAGAAAACAATTATGACAATTAAAGATATGTTTCATTATTATTTAATAAATTACCAAGTATTTTTTAATCATCATTTTTCATTATATTTATTATCATATATAAGATAATTATAATAAAAGTATGGAACCATCTATATAATTATATATAAATTAGTGTCTAATAACCACTTTTTTGGATGAAATTTGTGAAATGTATTTGCTTCGGAAAATTTTGGCTTTTGAAATAGATGAGAAGGAAAATATAAATTTCAATCACCAAAAATATTCTCATTGTTTACAAAATATGTTAATCAGATAATCATAAGAAATTTCTTTCATATGAGGTACACAATCATTTTTTTTTCTCAAAGTATGCATACTATATAGTGTTATGTTTATTCTGAAAAAAATAGAATTTTTTATATACTATTACTTAGACCATATTATTATCAAGATAAATTATGATAATTTTCTTAATGACTGTCCTTGCGTCTTTTTATCACACGTACATGATGTATTTCTTGTTCATTAACAATGAAATATGTTCTAGAAGTATCTATTGTTTTGAACACTAATGTGTTACAACTGACATTTCATCATTAATTTAGGAGAAATTAGTTGGTGCTATACATCATGAAAAAAAGGTGCTATAAAACTAGGTGATTCATCAATTTAATGTTTTATGAAAAAAATACATGATTGAATAAGAATCTTGAAAATCAAAAAAAATTAAAAGGAATATATCCCCACTAGTTAATATGGTGAATAGAATATTGAGGGGTAAATTTCCAAAAGGGGTGAAGAATTTGAAAACCCAGGTAATAATAAAATAATTTAACAAATTATTTAAATTAACGAAATATATTATATATATATATATATTCATTATAATAAAATTATGTAATTTTTTAATCAAAATCTAAATAGTTCTATTCTTAATAAATTCTTTTACATTCTGGTAAGGAAAAAATGGATAAAACATGGTTACTATGAAATTATAAGGCCTATAAAACTCCTTAAATATTTAATAATTTTATTTTATCAGAATATTTTGAAAATAAATATATAAATTTTTTAGATAAAATAATTTTGCTACATTATTTCTTGGATAATGAACTTAACATGAGTTTATTTAAGGATTAAAAAACTGACAGTCCCTCTATTTAAAAAGTCATAAGATTTTTTCAAATAGATATAAAGAGGATATTTTTCGTTTTAAATTTTTTATTTGAAACATAATATCATGATAATTTACTTTTATTTTTTCTGTGATGGAATAATTATCTTATGTGCATAAGAAACTGTAACACAATGCTTTTTGAAGTAAATGAAAATTCAAGAAAAGGACTATTAAAATCACTATAAAGTAATACAATATAGATGAATTATTGTGTCTGATGTAATTTTATGAATCATATGAAATATATTTAATGTCATAAAATTATATATTTAATTTCCATTATTAACATGATTTCATTACAGATGAACTATATGAATACTCACCAAAGTGACTCTAATCCTCTATTTTGTGAAATAATATTCTATTTGTTGAGTTAAAATTAAAGAATCTATTTTTTTATTATTCAATTAGATATGGTTAATTATATAAATCCACTTCCAATTATGGGTAATTTTTTGTTTATAGAAACATTCTTGAATACAATAGAGTAAAATAACATCAATGACGTCGTAATCATCACAATGGTTTATGGGGGTCACAGTAAAAATATAAATGTGAGAAAATCACCAAAACATTTCTAAATTTTATTGGAAGATAAGATTTATAATCCACCATATCCTATATTCAAAATTTAAAAACTCTTATCCACATGAACATGAAAATTAATTTATATTAATTGAGTATTTTAGGTAATTTCAACACTTCCCATTCCATCACATATAAAAGGTCACATACACTCCCTTATTCCTAAAATGTATTAACCACTCATTTTTATCTATTTCATGCATAAATGTCTCCCGAAAACCCCCCTCCATTTATTAGAGTCTAGTGTGTCACCAAAATTGTGATCCTTTAAGGCTCAAGGTGTAATCCAAATTGGTTATCAAAATAGATTTTATAAATCCTAAAAAACACATTTTATTTTTATTTCCTCATCTACAATATTTAAATATTTATTAAATAGAATAAAATAATAACCTAATTATATAATATATAATTTAACGTTATTATGATTGTTTTTATCACTTTTCAGATCATTTTCAATAACACCACGACTTCAGTAACCTAGTGTCTAGGTTATTTTCAATATTGGAACAATATCATAGGGATCACAACCAGAAAGATAAAATAGTATAATATTCATGGGAGATTAAATAAATATATTAATATATTGTTAAAAATAATAACAAGAATTAAAATATAAAACCAATTAGGGTATATTATTGAAATGTTCTGTAAAATCCATGAATTCATTTTTAGATTTCATTATGGTATCCTAATGAAAGGAAAACATAATAACAGGTGGGCTCATATGCTTGATTTGGGAATGCATAAATGAATTTCTATCATAAAATATAAAAATAATGAATAGAATTTAGGACATAAATATTAGTAAAATACTCTATATAACTAAAATAAAAAAGGGAAGTAAATCCACAGATTACATATAAATATAAGAAAAACATGGATATGAAATAACTATTTTCATAATTATATAATTCATAATGGAAAACATCGTAATGTTACCATCATTTCCTTATTCCAAGATAACATAGATAAATAGTTAAGATCTATCCAAAATTACAAACCTAGTTTGTCTCGTGAAACATAGAAATGAATCAGTAGAATGTAACATGTTCATACCTTAACATACTATGAACAACTCATTCATAATATTACATTTGGTGATGGTAAATTCAATTCACAATAAACCTAAAATTTCAAATTAAACAACTATAATATTATATGTTTGTGTGTTCCACACTATATAAATATCACATGACCATAATACATATAGTGTAATTTGGAGGATGGTATCAAACAATAATATCACTGAAAAAACATAATATCAATTCAGAATATTGAAATAGTTGAAAAGGAAATAAAGAAATCATTGGAATATATATTGAGAAATATACACATTAATTTATATATATCATAAAATAAAATAATAAATTTTTTGAAATATTAAATTATTTTTTTAAAATAAAAATTGGGAACCCATAAAGATATCATAAATTTAATGATTATTCATTACAAATAAGAAATGAATTTTTGCAGTATATCGAAAATCTATTATTCCCTTCACAGCTATTCTAATAAGCAACTCAATCATAAAAAGGCATTAATATTTATTTTAATCCATTTTATTGAAATTAAAACATATGAAAAAATTACTATAATCTATAAATAGATCATATTAAAAAAATCAACAGACAATTGTAAAAAAAATATGGATATTAATGAATAATACACTGATGAATAAAAAATGTCTACTTTTAATAATTTCATTTGGTTTTTTGAGTAAAAATGATTATAAAATCTGAACTAAAATTTTAAAATCCGCAAAATTACTATTGGATAAGAATATTGATGGTATTATAAATAAAATGATATAATGCCTCAAAATAGAAACATAAATATACAAAATACCAGTAAAGGATGAGATTATAGGAAACACATTACCTAGAGACGTACTTATATCATAAGTAGTTTTAGAATCTTGAAAAATAAATATAAATTTAGTAAAAATGTATAATAGATCCATATACATACTTATAACATCATAAATTACTCAATAATAGCATTTTAATCACCGTTTATTATGAATTATTTATTAAAACCATCATATCTGAGTGTTTGCAATTTATTTTACATGTAAATTTTGGTTTAATAGTTTTGGAACTAGCATATTTTTATTGGTTATAACATATAAATAATCGTATTGTAATTTCTCAAGTTTTACATGTGATATTTTTAAATATTATAAGGAATTATTTCATGTTCAATATTTAAGACGACATGTGAATCTAAGGCCCGAAGTTCCCAGAATAATTTTTTGAAATAAATTAGACTTTTAAATAGAGCACATAACACATTTTCATAAAAAATTGGAATAACATTTAAAAGGGTTCCCAAATCATATATATGAGGCCATTTTTTTTTATAGAGTAGTGACTTTAACTTATATAACGTCTAACATCGATCGGTGCAGGTCGACTGCAAATGATAATTTTTTAAGGAGCTAAATTAAATTTAATAGTTTATTTAATTTTAACATTTCGATAACATAGTGAAAATTTATGTGATTTTAAATTATCAGATGCCCATGGATAAGCTCATAGACCAAGAATCATTCCCTGAAGTCCTATGGAACTATATAGAGGATCCACCTATGGGAATTATCGATAATTGATAATGATTAGTGGTTCATGGATTGTTGTGTTGTGAGATCAAATCCTGGCCGAAGACCTATCTCCTTCTTAATTGATGACCTAGGACTCTTTTCTGTTTCAATTTCTTTCTCATTCTATGATTTAAATCACTAACACAGATCAACACTTGAACAGGTTGACCCGAAGATTTCCCATTCTTACAGGTGGGTTTTATCCAGTTTATTTCACGAAATTAATCCATGAATGATTTGATTTATATTTTATTAGGTCTGTTTGATCCTTATAATAAGAGATAATCAAGAATATGATGAAATACTACGTATGTTTGTTCCTAAATTCAATATTTGGATTTATTCTTCGGTTTGACCTCATGTTCTTATCATTATTTGTGGGGCTATTAACGAAGGATCACTGGATGTCTGTTTCAAAAATAAATGATTCCAAATTAGAGATATTACATCCTGACAACCCAGTGGAGGTGTGACAATGATGGTGGTGAAAAAATCGACTCTATTCAAGAGAAATTATTCTTCAACGATTCATTGGGTGGGTGGATCAAAACATGTTTTTGGGGGCGATCCATTGTCTGAAACCAATGGAATCTGATTTGTGGTGATAGGGAGACCATTATCCATGAGTTTCATGGTGATCAGATAACCTAATAAATAGATCAATGATCAACTAATGTGTGGGGGAAAGAATATTGATTTTCTAGAAAATAATGAAGAGCACGACATGTATCCTGAAGAACACCATGTGTGGGACCCGTCCAACGGTGGGTAGGTTTCCACACGACATGAAGTGAAGAAACGAAATGTGACAACACTCACAAAATTTGTTAGTCCATATGTGGGACTCGGCGTGTGTCTTGAAATATTCACAAACAAGGGGTGGAGTACACTACATGTACACTACCACATGCCCAGACTAGGCCGGTCACGCAGGTTACCATGTGTACCAGTACATGGGTTGGAATACATGTGTGGTAGAGATGTACGGGCACATGACCAACATATATTGAGCATCCCCCAGATACTAGGACAAAACATGTCATGTTCTTACATTCTATGCATATTTGTTCAACATGACATGCTCTTCGACAAGGGATATTGTACAATGAAAGTATCCAGTGTCATAGGACATAGTATGTGACCTTTCTACATGATATGTACTTTTCTATACATGGATTTATATTCTTTTCCACTGTTCCCTAGAAAGGTTTTTCTTGCATTAGAGACCCCTTTTCTCATTCCTCTAAAGGTTTTGTATCGTTTAGACCAATAGAAGTATGATCCCTTCTGCAAGATATTCTGGATAGAGTCAGAATGCCTCTTAGTGGCCCATACTGATATCATCTACCCATTCTTGGCACTCGGTAGAGTCAGGTATTGTAATGTCCTGGACCTCTCCGGTCCATTACTTTGTGAAATGTTGGTGTGGGAGGTGTTCCAGGAGGTCAAGGGGACTTATCCCCAACACTTTGCCAATTTTCCAGTTTTGTGAACAGTGTTTCCAGTTTTATGAACAGTAACAGATCGGTCTCACCGATCGGTCTGACAGATCGGTGTGACAGATAGGTTTCACAGATCGGTCTGACAGATCGGTTTCACAGATCGGTGTGACAGATCGGTTTCACAGATCGGTCTGACAGATCGGTTTCACAGATCGGTGTGACAGATCGGTTTCATAGATCGGTCTGACCGATCGGTTTCACAGATCGGTGTGACAGATCTGTTTTACAGATCGGTTTCACAGATCGGTGTGACAGATCGGTTTCACAGATCGGTCTGACAGATCAGTTTCACATATCGGTGTGACAGATCGGTTTCACAGATCGGTCTGACAGATCGGTTTCACAGATCGGTTTGACAGATCGGTTTCACAGATCGGTCTAACAGATCGGTTTCACAGATCGGTGTGAGAGATCGGTTTCACAGATCGGTGTGACAGATCGGTTTCACAGATCGGTGTGACAGATCGGTTTCACAGATCGGTCTGACAGATCGGTTTCACAGATCGGTGTGACAGATCGGTTTCAGAGATCGGTCTGACAGATCGGTTTCACAGATCGGTTTCACGGATCGGTTTCACAGATCCGATTCACAGATCGGTTTCACGGATCGGTTTCACAGATCGGTTTCATGTACAGTAATGGTGGGTGAACAGTGTTTCCAGACTCCTATAGTTTTGCCCCTTTTGACGTTTCCTTTGACATAAAATACATTTAAAGCCTTATTTTTAAGGGCTCTTAAGGCCGTTTAAAATGCCATAAATCCTATATTAATTATTCCTAAGGCTTGGAATGTTTTACTTGGTCAACCGCGTGGGTTAATGCGATCCGTTTTTAATGGAGAATTAACCGGATCATAAACCGTCGCCCCATTAAATCTTAAAAAGGGACGAGATATCATTCATCCTTGTTCTTTCCCATTTTTCTCGATTAAGAGGCACTAGAACCTTTCAAATCCTTTCCGTAGTAGTTTCCCAATCAATATTTACTCCAAGGATTGGTTCCGCTTTGTTTTGATGCAACCAAGTTGTGTCGATTAATCTTCGATATAAGCTATGTTGTAGCGTCGTTCTTTTGGGGTTCACCTTCTCCTATCCTCCTTTCAATAATTATACCATGTAATTTCCAATATTCTAATGGGTTTTCTAATGGGGTTGGTTGGTACTGTCGTACCGCAGCATCCTCCGGTGGATGCAGTTGTCGCGAGGGGAGGATCGTGACCTGTTGTGTGGATAAAGAACGTGAAAAACTGTTTGAGGTAGGGGATTAATGGCTTCTCAAATTTTATATGTGCAATTGTAGGATTGGAATGATTTATACCTTCGGATCACAATGAAATTGACCTAATTAAATACTTGAACCGGATTAAAATATTTGGTTTATCGCATGTTGTTGCTTTATACCGTGATAACAGTTTGCCTCATGTTTTCCTAGATATAGTGATATCTATGATTCTTTGATTTTTTGTTCGTTCATGATATAAATTGATAACGAACGTAAAGCCGGAATTAATTGTTAATTAATTGGATAAAGATAAAGAGGCATGTAAATTAATCAGGTTATTGCAGTTGTTGTAGTTGTTCTAATTTGAGGATAATCAAATTAGGGAAGTAAGCATGGTTATTTAATTGTGATAGCTTGCTGATTAGGTATCCATGATTGGAACCTATGAATAACAAATCTGTTAATTCAATATGGATTAGAGAACAGATTATGTGGGAATTTCTAAAAGGGTTCTGAGTTACCCTCTTGTTTGTTAAAGGGTCAAGAGCCCATGATGTGATGTTTGTTTTCCTGCTGCTTGTGCTGTGATGTGAGCCTGGATGGCTGTTGTGATATGTGGAGGCATGGAGGCCTTGTTGTTATGGTAGCAGATGATTCCTAGAGTGGTGAGATTCATCAGTTTATGCATGTGGGTGTCGGGGAGGACACCAGGGGTGATAGAATGGGATGGATGTGGTTGCTGGTTGCTTGCGGTTTTCTTGAATGTTAATCTGCTTCGCTTTTCCCCACTGCTCAAGGCAGCTGGTCTTGCTACCCTTCTTCTGAAGGAGGCGAAGACGCGCGGGGTATGCCACGTGCTTTCCGTGTTTAGCCTCCCGAGGGAGAATGGGTATATGCTCTTTCTATAGGCGGCAAAGACTCGACGGGTAGTATATCTACTCACCGTGTTGAGCCTCCTTTGTTTTTAGAAGCATATGATTCTTTTCTAGAATGCCTGGGAATGTGGAAAAGTAATTCTGTAAGGAATGTTTGATTAAATGGTGAAAATCCACGGGGATGGAGATGCTGGAATATAAAGGTGATGTGAATCTTAAAAAGGAGCAGTTGTTTTTGAATGTGATGCCAATTCAGTTTAATGTGGAATTGTTCATTATTAATTAATGTTTAAAGAATTAATTAAGGTACAGTGGAACTGATAAAATGAGAATGGAGTAATCTATTAAATCTCTTCAAATGTTTGTGTGCTTATAGGATACCTAGTCTTAGAAGTAGCAGTCTGGAGTCTGAGAGACGTTAGCTGCAGATGTATCTAAGACTAGTTAATGCCCATAGTGTGGATGTGAGTTATATATATATTCTGTACTTTTTGTGTTTCTATATGCTACTCCACCCTGTCGGTAAGGGCAACTGACACCCCGGGGATTCTGAGCCCTGGGGGGGTGTTTTCCCCAACATTCTGATGGGAGGTTGAATTGCTGACTACCCCCTTTTTCCCCGCTCTCTTCTCTTGGTAGATACTTGTGCCATGAGGCACAGTGGTTAGTTACCCCATATATGTGTGTAGAGGGATGTAATGGCTTATGGTTATTCACACGCATATATTCTGGATATAGTATCCTATGGACTGCTATAGGTGTAACGTGTATTGGCTATGATGGCTTGAGGATCCTTACTCGGCGTATGGGCTGTAATGGCTTGAGGTATTATATCCGACGTATGATACACGTTATGCGAGTTGTGGTGGCTCCCGGAAATTACCTGGTTACTTTTGGTTGTGAGGACGGTGTGGTTCTTCATCCAGGTGTCTGCGGGCAAGCCTATGTGGTGCATGAGGTGTAGATTGTGGAGCTTAGCCCAGGTGTCTGCGGGCAAGCCTTTGGAGAGAGATGCACAGGACGTATGTTGTTGTGGCAAAGCGGCAAACCAGTGGGGAAGTAGTAGCGGGGTGCCCTTGATATTCTTTACTATATTCTATATTCTTGTATGCGTTACTTGGTGAGAGTAGCAATGGTGAGGTTGGGAACATAGTATACCTGTTTAGGTGATGAGTTAGTTTCACTTGTTGTTCACTGGGCTTTAGCATGCTTTATTTACCTTTGCACGAGAGGCTTGGGGAGGGTCCTAATGATTATACTGTTATACTCAACCTATGTACATATAAACTGTTTTTTAGGTCACTTGTAGCAAGTTGGAGATCAAGCGGGTTACTACTAGCTTGTGGTTGGAGGAGGAGAAGTTCGGGCTCGTGGTCGCTGCCGTTTTTCTTTCTTTTGGGTACTTTTAGTTTTCCCTTTCAGTTGTAGTATTTTTGCATGACATTTCATATATGTACTAGGGTTTATTTTATATTTCAGTTATGAGTTGGAGTTGGTTGGAGTCTATTCTATCTCTCTCTTCTACATGTGTTCTCTTAGAGGGTAATGCCTCCCATTTGTATGTTATTATACCCTCGGTGCTAGTCGCCAACCCGGGGCCTACTGGAGGCGGGACTCGGGGGTCATTATCTCCCTTTTCACTTTGCCGGCCCAGGAGGGGTACACATTGTGGGGAGGGGGTCGTGACAGAGTGGTATCAGAGGTCTGGTTGAGGGATAGGATGGAGTTTGGAGTTTGGCACAGGTGAGGATGCATGGGATGGTAGGGAAACGGTGTCATTCATGTTTAGCATGTGGGGTAAACACTGGAGACCGGCAGAGACATAGGCGTTCAGGGCCCCCTATGATCTGTTGGACGAACCTTTAAGTTTACGATGGCTACTAAAAAAAGTGATACTGGTTGTAGGGTAGAGACCTAGGAAAAGGATCATGCATCATTATTCTTTGCGCTTGTGTTTGAATTGGTAGACCTTGGGATAGGTAACCTAAAATTAATAAAACAAAATAATTAATTAATTAATGTCGAGTCTTCCATATTCCAGGCTTAGGAGCTCTAACAGTTGTTATTTTACAGGTATGGCTCTAGATCGACGTACTCGTTAGGTTTGCGCAGAAGGTGCCCAGCAGACTGTTCCAGCAGATCGCCACCGGGTAGAGGTTGACGACGATGACACTTGGAGGAAGACACTCCGAAAGTTTCAGCGCCAGAGTCTACAGTAGTACGAGGGATCCGTTTCAGATGCAGTCATAGAAGACTGGTTGGAGGAGGTCGAGATAGGCTTCAGTTCGATTCGTGCTCGGAAGGAACACTGGGTGTCCTTGGTTGTGACGATGTTGCGTGGAGCAGCGAGAAAGTGGTGGTTCTTGATCCTCGGGGATCGTGAGGAGTCAGCGATCTCATGTGAGGAGTTTCGAGAAAGGTTTAGAGTTGAGTTTCTTTCATCGACTGCGAAGGCGTCCAGTCGCCAGGAGCTACTCACCCTTCAACAGGGGAGCTCCAGTGTTCGAGAGTTTGGAATCCGTTTCAGGAACCTTCTACGATATGCTTCAGACCTGTTACCAGATGATGAGGCTAGGGCGAGGCATTTCGAGGAGGATTTGCGTCCAGATATCCAGCGCCAGGTCACCCCATTTATGCTGAAGACATATCTTGAGGTGCTGGCGAGGGTAGAGGTTGTTGAGAGGACTTTGACCAGGACCGGATCGTCACGAGAGGGGAATCGTCATGATTTCTCACGAAGCAGAGCTGTGGTCAGGGGTTCCCGATTTTCAGGACAGAAGAGTTTCCGTTCACCTGGGGGTAGGTCCCATCCCTTCCCATATCGTTTCTCCGGAGGCAGCAACTCTCAGGCCTATGTCAAGGGATCAGGCGCTTGTTTTTCTTGTGGTGCTCGTGGTCATCAGCAGCGGGAGTGATCGACTTTTCATAGCAGTCATCGTGCACCAGGCGCTCCACTCTAGGTTCCTCCGTTGAGGCAGTTCCATCCGAGGCAGCAGCAGCAGGTTGCACCAGCTTTAGATCACCAGAGGGTAGATGGAGCAGGCAGAGGACATCCCCATGACACTCCCCGTCCTCAGATAGCAGAGCGCGGCCGTGGTGGTGGTCGTCATCAGGGTCAGAGAGTCCGTGGAGGTTGTTGTGGTCAGCTTCATGCTCTTGCGTTGCCAGCTCCAGGCGAGCCAGACATCTTCCGAGGTACCCTTTTCTTGTTTTATATCTTGATGTATGCCTTGTTTGATTCATGAGCGAGACACTCCTTTATATCCCCTACCCTTGTCCACACTTTGGGACTTGAGGTAGAGAGGCTTCCAGTGACCTTGGCGTTGACTACGCCAGTTGGAGGTCGAGCTAGCTTGTTTGAAGTATGTAGAGACTGTGAGCTAATGTTGGGGCAGCACCGCTCTTGGGGAGATTTCCTATGTTTACGAATAAAACCATATGATTTCATCCTCGGCATGGATTGGTTGTATTCGGTGCAGGCTATTGTGGATTGCTACAGGAAGAAGGTCGTTTTCTTTGATGAAGATGGAGAGGAAGAAGTGTTTGTTGGTGAGAGAGATCCTCGGATGAGTCATAGACGAGTTTCATCCTTATCATCCATTATGGATGGGATGATGCTGAGTTCTTCAGAGTTTCAACAGTTGGCATTTCCTAGGGTCGTAGAAAAGTACCCTGACGTCTTTCCAGAAGATGTTGTATCCTTACCCCCTCGACGAGATATCGAGTTTGGGATCGAGCTACAGCCGGGAGCGTCTCCTATCTCTATGTCTCTGTATAGGATGACCCCTTCTGAGTTACGAGAACTGCGTATACAGCTCGATGGTCTGTTGCAGTGTGGTTTTGTTCGGCAAAGTGTGTCACCGTGGGGTGCACCAGTTTTGTTTGTGAAAAAGGCCGACGATAGTTTGCGGTTGTGCGTCTATTATCGTCGATTAAACAAAGTGACAATAAAGAATCACTATCCTCTTCCATGGATTGATGACCTATTCGATCAACTGAAGGGTGCAAGTTGGTTCTCAAAGATCGAATTGCGGTCAGGATATCATCAGATGCGTGTAAAGGATGAGGATATCCCGATTACTGCTTTCTGTTGTCGTCATGGGCATTATGAGTTTGTTGTAATGCCATTCGGCGTGACGAATGGTCCAGCTGTTTTCATGGGGTTGATGAATGCTGTGTTCCGTGAATTCCTGGACAAGATTGTTGTGGTTTTCATCGATGACTTCCTTGTGTACTCCACATCTGGAGAAGAGCATACAGAGCATCTACGAGCTGTTTTGGGAGTTCTTCCCCAACATCAGTTGTTTGGGATGTTGTCCAAGTGTGCGTTCTGGGCTCAAGAAGTTCGTTTCTTAGGGCATGTTGTGTCCCAACAGGGAGTAGCTGTCGATCCTTCGAAGATAGAAGGAGTAGTGTCTTGGGCAGCCCCCAAGACTGTGTCAGAGGGGCGAAGTTTCCTTGGTCTCGCAGGCTATTATAGGAGGTTTGTAGCCAATTTCTCCCGAGTTGCGAATCCTCTGATAGCTTTGACCAAGAAGGATCAAGCGTTCATATGGACTGATTAGTGTGAGGCAGCTTTCGAATATCTAAAGGAGAAGTTGGTAAGTGCTCCAGTCCTTTGTCTTCCAGCAGAGGGAGTCCAGTTTGATGTTTTCTGTGATGCTTCACATCTGGGGCTAGGCTATGTTCTCATGCAGCAGAGGTCAGTTGTTTCTTATGGGTCTCGGCAGTTGCGTCCCCATGAACGCAACTATGCCACCCATGATCATGAGTTGGCAGCCGTGGTGTTTGCTCTGAAGTTGTGGATACATTACCTCATTGGTGAGCACTTTGTGGTTTTCACCGATCATAAGAGTTTGAGGTATGTTTTCTCCCAATGTGACTTGAACTTGAGGCAGCATCGGTGGATGGATTTCTTACAGGAATAAGACTTTGAAATATCGTATACACCTGGAAAAGGGAACGTTGTAGCTGATGCACTAAGACGAAAGTCACGTAATGATGTTGTGCGTGAATCTGGTGATTCTTGGAGAGTAATGGAGGAACTGTCAGCATTACATCTTGATATGGGAGAAGTTGGGGGTAGAGGTTGTCTTTTCCAGATGGCGGTGCAGTCATCCCTGATGCAGAAGGTGGAAGAGTCTCAGTTGGGTGATCTAGAGGTGGAAGTTTGGAGAGATAGAGTTGTCTGTGGGGAGGCCCCTGATGGTTGGTCGGAGGATGAACAACACCGAGTGTTGTATCATGGAAGGCTGTTTGTTCCCTTGGCGATGCACGAGACGGTTCTCCGAGAGTTCCATAGTTCACCCTTGGCAGTACATCCTGGTGTGACGAAGATGTATCGATCCTTAAGGAGTCAGTCCTGGTGGCCTGGGCTGAACAGTATGGTTGCAGAGTGTGTGTCTCTATGTTTAGTCTGCCAGAAGGTGAAGGCCGAACACCGTGTTCCCGGTGGTCTTCTCCAACACATAGAGATTCCCCAGTGGAAGTGGGAGGACATCTCAATGGACTTTGTTACAGGTTTACCTCGAGCTCCGGGAGGACATGATGCTATATGGTTGGTATTGGATCTTTTAACTAAATAGGCCCACTTCATAGCAATCAAGGAGTCGAGCTCAGTGGAGGTTTTGTCGAGGCAGTACCTGGAGTAGGTGGTGAGGCTTCACGGAGTTCCTAAGATGATCATTTATTATCGAGATCCTCTTTTTACCTCTAGGGTGTGGAGAGGTCTCTAGCATGCTTTTGGCTCTCAACTCTGCCTTGGCACTGCTTTTCATCCTCAAACGGATGGTCAGATAGAGCGAACCATCCAGACTCATGAAAACATGCTGCGCTCTTGAGTTCTTGATTTTGGAGGTTCATAGGTGAAGCACATACCCTTGGTAGAGTTCTCTTACAATAATAGTTTTCACTCTACCATCGGTATGGCACCGTTTGAAGCCTTGTATGGCCAGCCATGCCGTTCTCCGTTGTGCTGGACTGGGGTCGGAGAGTCAGCAATTCTCGGACCAGAACTAGTGCAGAATACAACAGAGATGGTTCAAGTGATTCGTGAGAGGATGAAGATAGCACAAGATCGTCAGAAATCATATGCTGATCAAAGAAGGAGACCGTTAGAGTTTAATGTTGGGGATCATGTGTTTCTAAAGGTGACTCCCCATCGTGGGCAGTGAAGGATTGGTCGTGGAAGTAAGCTTTCTCCCCGGTTTGATGGGCCTTTCGAGGTGTTGTCTCGTGTTGGAGTTGTGGCGTATCGAGTAGCAATTCCCCCTCATATGAGTCGGATACATGATTTTTTCTATGTATAACATCTCCATCGTTATCTTCATTATGAATCTCATGTTATCGATTGGGGAGAGATCGATATTGACGATGATGCAACCTTTTATGAGAGACCTGTGGAGATCCAAGACCGTAAGGAGAAAGTTTTGTGTGGGAGTTCTATCCCCTTAGTTCGTGTCTTGTGGCGACACCGTGGCATGGAGGAGAGTACCTAGGAGAGTGAGTCACAGATACGTGCTCAGTACCTATAGTTGTTTAATGTTTAACTCCTTTCATGTAATGATGTTTCCTCTCTGGTTAGACCTTTCATGTTGTATTTATGTACCTTTGATGTGATGTTGTGAATGAATTGTTTGGGTATGGATTGTTTGTTCCCGGATGTCATAGGTTTGTTCCAGCTTTCGAACAACTCATGGTGGTTTTTTTCCTGAGAGGTATCTTGTGGGGTGGTTGTTCGGACCCCTCTTCTCTTCTAGGTTGGTTTTTAATTCTCGAGGACGAGAATGTTTTGAGAGGTATCTAATGTAATGGCCCGGACCTCTCCGGTCCATTACTTTGTGAAATGTTGGTGTTGGAGGTGTTTCGGGAGTTCAAGGGGACTTATCCCCAACACTTTGCCAATTTTCGTGTTCTGTGAATAGTGTTTCCAGTTTTATGAACAGTAACAGATCGGCCTCACCGATCGGTCTGACAGATCGGTCTCACAGATCGGTGTGACAGATCGGTTTCACAGATCGGTCTGACAGATCAGTTTCACATATCGGTGTGACAGATCGGTTTCACAGATCGGTTTGACAGATCGGTTTCACAGATTGGTGTGACAGATCGGTTTCACAGATCGGTCTGAAAGATCGTTTTCACAGATCGGTGTGACAGATCGGTTTCACAGATCGGTCTGCCAGATCTGTTTCACATATCAGTGTGACAGATCGGTTTCACAGATCGGTCTGACAGATCGGTTTCACAGATCGGTGTGACAAATCGGTTTCACAGATCGGTCTGGCAGATCTGTTTCACAGATCGGTGTGACAGATCAGTTTCACAGATCGGTGTGACAGATCGGTTTAACAGATCGGTGTGACAGATTGGTTTCACAGATCGGTCTGACAGATCAGTTTCACAGAACGGTGTGACAGATCGGTTTTACAGATCGGTCTGACAGATCGGTTTCACAGATCGGTTTTACATATCAGTTTCACTGATCCGTTTCACAGATCAGTTTCACAGATCGGTTTCACAGATCGGTTTCATGTACAGTAACGGTGGGTGAACAGTGTTTCCAGACTCCTACAGTTTTGCCCCTTTTGACGTTTCCTTTGACGTAAAATAAATTTAAATCCTTATTTTTAAGGGCTCTTAAGGCCGTTTAAAATTCCATAAATCATATATTAATTATTCCTAAGGCTTGGAATGTTTTACTTGGTCAACCGTGTGGGTTAATGCGATCCGTTTTTAATGGAGAATTAACCGGATCTTAAACTGTCGCCCCATTAAATCTTAAAAAGGGACGAGATATCATTCTTCCTTGTTCTTTCCCTTTGTTCTCGATTAAGAGGCACTAGAACCTTTCAAATCCTTTCCGTAGGAGTTGCACAATCAATATTTACTCCTAGGATTGGTTCTTCTTTGTTTTGATGCAACCAAGCTGTGTCGATCAATCTTCGATATAAGGTATGTTGTATCGTCGTTCTTTTGGGGTTCATCTTCTCCTCTTCTCCTTTAAATAATTATACCATGTAATTTCCAAGATTCTAATCGGTTTTCTAATGGGGTTGGTTGGTACTGTCGTACCGCAGCATCCTCCGGTGGATGCAGTTGTCGCGAGGGGAGGATCGTGACCAGTTGTGTGGATAAAGAACGTGAGGAACTGTTTGAGGTAGGGGATTCATGGCTTCCCTAATTGTATATGTGCAATCGTAGGATTAGCATGATTTATCCCTTTGGATCACAATGAAATTGACCTAATTAAATACTTGAACCAGATTAAAAGAATTCGTTGATCGCATGTTGTTGCTTTATACCGTGATAACGGTTTGCCTCATGTTTTCCTAGATATAGTGATATCTATGTTTCTTTGATTTGTTGTTCGTTCATGATAGAAATTGATAACGAACGTAAAGCTGAAATTAATTGTTAATTAATTGGCTAAAGATAAAGAGGCATGTAAATTAATCTGGTTATTGCAGTTGTTGTAGTTGTTCTAATTTGAGGATAATCAAATTAGGGAA
Source organism: Viscum album (assembly GCA_963277665.1). NCBI lineage: Eukaryota > Viridiplantae > Streptophyta > Magnoliopsida > Santalales > Viscaceae > Viscum > Viscum album. Next base: position 1,180,974,221 of record OY728130.1, read on the forward strand.
GAAAGCATGGTTATTTAATTGTGATAGCTTGCTGATTTGGTATCCATGATTGGAACATACGAATAACAAATCTGTTAATTCAATATGGATTAGAGAACAAATTATGTGGGAATTTCTAAAAGGGTTCTGAGTTACCCTCTTGTTTGTTAAAGGGTCAAGAGCCCATGATGTGATGTTTGTTTTCCTGCTGCTTGTGCTGTGATGTGAGCCTGGATGGCTGTTGTGATATGTGGAGGCATGGAGGCCTTGTGGTTATGGCAGAAGATGACGCCTAGTGTGGCGAGATGCATCAGTTTATGCATGTGGGTGTCAGGGAGGACACCAGGGGTGATGGAATGGGATGGATGTGGTTGCTGGTTGCTTGCGGTTTTCTTGAATGTTAATCTGCTTCGCTTTTCCCCACTGCTCAAGGCAGCTGGTCTTGCTACCCTTCTTCCAATGGAGGCGAAGACGCGCGGGGTATGCCACATGCTTTCCATGTTTAGCCTCCCAAGAGAGAATGGGTATATGCTCTTTCTATTGGCGGTAATGACTCGACGGGTAGTATATCTACTCACCGTGTTGAGCCTCCATTGTGTTTAGAAGCATAGGATGCTTTTCTAGAATGTCTGGGAATGTGGAAAAGTAATTCTGTAAGGAATGTTTGATTAAATGGTGAAAATCTACGGGGATGGAGATGCTGGAATTTAAAGGTGATGTGAATCTTAAAAAGGAGCAGTTGTTTTTGAATGTGATGCCAATTCAGTTTAATGTGGAATTGTTCATTCTTAATTAATGTTTAAAGAATTAATTAATGTACAGTGGAACTGATAAAATGAGAACGGAGTAATCTAATAAATCTCTTCAAATGTTTGTGTGCTTATAGGATACCTAGTCTCAGAAGTAGCAGCCTGGAGTCTGAGAGACGTTAGCTGCAGTTGTATCTAAGACTAGGTAATGCCCATAGTGTGGATGTGAGTTATATATATATTCTATACTTTTTGTGTTTCTATACGCTACTCCACCCTGTCGGTACGGGCAACTGACACCCCGGGGATTCTGAGCCCTAGGGGGGTGTTTTCCCCAACATTCTGATGGGAGGTTGAATGGCTGACTACCCCTTTGGCCCCGCCCTCTTCTCTTGGTAGATACTTGTGCCATAAGGCACATCGGTTAGTTACCCCATATATGTGTGTAGAGGGCTGTAATGGCTTGTGGTTATTCACACGTATATATTCTGGATATAGTATCCTATGGACTACTATAGGTGTAACGTGTATAGGCTATGGAGGCTTGAGGATCCTTACTCGGCGTATGGGTTGTAATGGCTTGAGGTATTATATCCGACGTATGATACACGTTATGAAAGATGTGGTGGCTCCCAGAAATTACCTGGTTACTTTTGGTTGTGAGTACGGTGGGGTGCTTTGCACAGGTGTCTGCGGGCAAGCCTATGTGGTGCACGAGGTGCATATTTTGGAGCTTAGCCCAGGTGTCTGCGGGCAAGCCTTTGGAGAGAGATGCACATGATGTATGTCGTTGGGGAAAAGCGGAAAATCAGTGGGGAAGTAGTAGCGGGGTACCCTTGATATTCTTTACTATATGCTATATTCTTGTATGCGTTACTTGGTGAGAGTAGCCATGGTGAGGTTGGGAACATAGTATACCTGTTTAGGTGATGAGTTAGTTTCACTTGTTGTCCACTGGGCTTTAGCATGCTTTCTTTACCTTTGAACGAGAGGCTTGGGGAGGATCCTACTGATTATACTGTTATACTCACCCTATGTACATATAAACTATTTTTCAGGTCACTTGGAGCATGTTGGAGATCAAGCGGGTTACTACTAGCTTGTGGTTGGAGGAGGAGCTATTCGGGCTCGTGGTCGCTACCGTTTTTCTTTCTTTTGGGTACTTTTAGTTTTCCCTTTCAGTTGTAGTACTTTTGCATGAAATTTCATATATGTACTACGGTTTCTTTTATATTTCTGTTATGAGTTGGAGTTGGTTGGAGTCTATTCTATCTCTCTCTTCTGCATGTGTTCTCTTAGAAGGTAATGCCTCCCATTTGTATGTTATTATACCCTCGGTGCTAGTCACCAACCCGGGGCCTACTGGAGGCGGGACTCGGGGGTCATTATCTCCCTTTTCACATTGCCGGCCCAGGAGGGGTACACTTTGTAGGGAGGGGGTCGTGACAGGTATCGATGTGAAAAATCATACATGACATTGATCCTATAAATAGATGTTTAATATAGATGATTCATGGCATATTCCAAGGAACATGCAATGATCCTCATCAATGTATTGTTATCTTTCTCCACTCAAGAGTTTCTTCTGCCAAAATGAGTGCATTTTTTCTCTCTTCAGAACTATTAGTGTTTATATCTCTCTCATGATACTTCCCAATGAACATACATCTTATACAGACATCATTAGAGCTATCAAACACAAGGAGTGAGTTATCCCAGAAGAGTGATTCAGGGAATCTTCAGACTAAATCACTAGCGTGGGTATGTGGTCATTATGACATACCTTTAGACTACGAGTCTGGGTTTCTAGTAAACCAAGATATATTTCACTTATTATATCATATTTTGAAATATATTGTTTAGATATGGTTGCACCTTTATATTTTTTATTGATTTATGGTTTTCCAGGTCCCCTATTGTGTATTGTAATACTCACCCCTGCTTGATATTTTCCTACATGTGTCAGTTCTTGTACAGTTGAGCAGACTTTTGATAGAATCCAGCGCTGTGAACAATGACCAGACTGGGCCTTGTGATCTTCCCTACAGGCCGAGGCATTCCGATAACATTGAGTAGTAGTCCCAATACCTATTTCTTTCATACAGATTGGACATTGTAGATTTGAAACTCTTTCTTTTGGTGGGATTGTATTCTCACACAATTTACATTCCTCGCATTACTTTTCATTGGAATCTATTATTTGGGTATAGTTCAATGTATTAATTGGTTCCTTAGTTTCATTTTTAAATTTCAACATTTGTGGAATTAGATATGTGTTCATTTTAAATGTATGTAGGAAATACATCTCATGTTATTGATTTACCTACTTCGAGCAAGTTACAAGCCCAAAGACTATTGGAGGTGAGCATGGTGAGTCGAAGCACGGGTCTCACTAGGATGGGTCGTGATATAGTGGTACCAAAGGATGTTAGATATGCCTTAAGACCAAGAGTCTATGATATTGGTTTGGGGAAACAATGTTAAGTGGTTCATGATTGGATTTCAGGCTAGGGAATCCAGTGTTGGTGCAAGTGGCTGACAAATCCATACACCAAGACTCTAATAACCTGCATTCCGACTTGGGACATTAGAACACTAACTCCAGGGAAAAAATTAAAGGTACGTGAATCATATAGGAATGGGTTGTGTTTTGCATGTCTTTTGTGTCAGATATCACTACATACCCGTTAACCCAGGTATTTATTGTTTCATTACAAGATTCATCTATGATGCATACATGCGAGGATTCAACAACTTGGTCATGGGGATGACCCCCCTTAAGGAAGAGGATTCAATGTATAGACTAGTTCCCTATGAGTTAACTACATGTGGTGCACCTTCTATACCACCACAAGTGGACCATCATGTGGTACCTAAAATAAAAGTAGTTAAGGGGTGTAGGCTGAGCATGCTCTATGAGTTTTAGAGCTAGATACCCATCAGGTCCCATGGTGAGCCTAACCCTCAGGTTGAGGAGGAGTGGCTTTGATGTGGTGACCACAGTTTTTTTTCAATGGAGTTCACCAGTGGACCAGATGTTGAGATTTTTAGTGAGACTTCTTTAGGGTTGGATTGGATACTGGGGGATTTTGACCCCTAGACTTAGGATGAGGAAAATATTTTAGAGACGGAGTTAGATCAGCTCTTTATAGAGGACTTTTCTCCAGTTATGCTAAATTTAGTTTGTATCCAAGTGATTCTTCAGCTCCATCGGGGTAATTTAACAGTGGCTGACTATTCATGGAGGTTCAAAAAACATTATAGGTACTCTATGTATATGGTCAGGGATTATTCATTTAGTTCGCAGACGTTCGATTGATGTCTACAATGAGATATCCTGACTAGTGCCATGCCTCTATGCATTTCAACTTATTTTGGATTGCTTTGGAGAGCTTTGGTGGTCAAGAGATTCATGGAATAGAAGAGATAACCAATATATGTCAAAAGCATGAAAATAGGTGTAGATACATCGATATCAAGGATCTGACATCATGAATTGGGATCAGAATGTGGGAGACATCAGAGGAAGACCCAAGACTATAGATCTGCAATCCATGGATATAAGGATAGGACCCAGTTTGGCTAGGGAGAGACAATGATACTCGTTTGACGATAGGGGACATTCCATTATAGATTCTCCAATCCATTGAAATGCTGATAAGGAGGGTGATAGACTTACCACTAAGGTAGAGGTAGAGAGTGGATTAGGAAGACATGTCGGGCAGTGAATGTGGTAATAGAGTATGGAGAGATACAAGAGGATGAATAGGAGTTTGATCGACTTCCACTACCACCCCAGGAGATCATCACCAGGCTTGGGGAGCTGGGCGGATAAGGGCGGGGGAAGCAAAATGCTGTTAAGGTATACAACCCGGGGACTCCAAGGATGATCCCAGGTATAATCTAGGTATTTTATACCATTGATGTTTTATATATATACACATGTTACATTCATTCATTCTTCACCTCATGTCTTTTTTGAAACCTTTAGATTCTATTAGATTCATTTTTAGACCCTTACTCTTAGAGACGCCAACAAGAGGAGGATGGATGATCAAACATCTTCGAAAATAGGGAGATCTTACCCTTTTAGGTGAGAGATTTATTTAGAACCACTTTGTGGTAGAATCGAGTCCTTATGACATAATTATTGTTATGTATTGGTTATATTTGTATAATGACCATATTGACTTGTATTGAAGAAGAGTGCAGTGTGTCTGCAGTAATGGAACAAGGAATTCCATGGTAGGTAAAAAGGATTCCTAGGAAGAATAGAATGGTTTCATGCTTATGCGGGTGTTGTCGATCACGCATGATCATTGTGAGATTAGGGTGAATTTTGTGGATTTATTGAGTAAGGTCTTCGTAAGACCCGATGTTTTATCATGGAGACACTGATTTTGTTTTCCATGAAGGAAGATGGGTGTTTGAGGTTATGCATGGATTTTCGGAGCCTGAACCATGTGATGTTGTAGAAAAAGTAACCACTACCATGGATAGATGGCAACATTATTAAATAATAGAGGCACATGGTTTCTCTAAGGATGAACATTGATATTTATACCACCTCTTACGAGTACGAGATGAGGATATACTGAAGACATCTTTCAGATGAAACTATGGTCTGTACAATACATGGTGATGCCTTTTAGTGTGACGAATGAACCCACAATGTTAGTGTGGATTATGAAACAAATAAATCATTTTTACCATGTTTAGTTCATTGTAGTCTTCATAGGTGGGATCCTATTGTTTTTTATGTCAGGGAGGAGCACGTGAGAAACCTGAAGATAGTTCTATACGTACTCTGAGAGCATCAGCATCATGGGATGCTCTAAAACTTTCAGTTATGGATAATGGAGGTTCACATTCTAGGACATTTTATAACATTATATGGAGTAGGATTTGAATAAGACAAATTATAGGTTGTGCTTGCATAAGAGCCACCCCAGATTGTGACAGAGGTGAGAAGTATCCTTTGGTTGGTGGGATATTACTGGAGATTTATCCCTAATTTATCCCGGATATCAGCAATGATGAAAGCATTGACCAGAAAGGGGTTGAATTTCATATAAAAAAATATGTTCCAGTAAACATTTTGGCTTTTGAGGTAGAGTTTAACGAGCAAACCAATCATGATATTTCTAAAAAATAGTGTAGAAAAAAAAATCTGTGATGCATCTCAGAATGGGTTTGGCAGTGTCATGATGCCAAGATAAGTTGTGGTTTATAATAGTTTGTGGAAAATATGGACACATGAGGATAACTATGAAGCCTAGGATCTTGTGTTGGCAGTGGTAGACATTGCATTGATGATGTGATGACACAACCTAATGGGTGAAAATTTTATCATATACTCTGACCAAAATAGCCTAATGTAAATATTCTCTTCGAAGGGTATTAATCATTGACAGAGGATATGGAAATACATCATCAAAGATTATGAATTTTGGATCATATAAACTCCTAGGAAGGGGAACGTAGTAGGTGGTTATTTTGTTCTATGATTGAGTTCACAGTTGATGAGAGGGGCATCAGAGTAGTTGGCCTCACTATAGTTATCCTTCATGGATGGAGCTAATTCAGATTACATCTATTTGATTTTTGTCACCCCAGAAATCTTGTGGAGATTTTTGGAGTCACATCATGGAGATGATGAAAGAGAGACATTACATTTCTATTTATCCACCTAACATTCTCTTGGTAGAAATTCGAAAGGGTGGAAGCATATCATCCTTTTTAGAGGATGCTGAGTTGTTCCTGTAGAATTGAAGGGGATTTTTCTAAGGGGGTTACATAAATCCCCATTTTTGGTATATACTATAGTGGAAAAAATGTACCAGGACATCTGGCGTCAGTTCTTGTGGACAAGGATGAAGAAGGAAGAATCAGAGTTTATTTCTTGATGAATTACATGCCCGAAGGTGAAGGTTGTGAACAAGGTTCTATCAGGGATAGGTCACCCCTGGAACTGTTGTAGTGGAAGTGGGATGTAATATTTATAGACATAATTAAAGGAATAACATGAATTGATAGGGGAAAAGATTCCATCTAGGAGATTATTGACTGGCACACCAACTCTGACCACTACCTAGCTATCAAGGTGCAAAGGTCTGTAGAGAGTGTGGCCCTCCTCTGTATACAGGGGATATATAAGATTTAGGGAATCCCATTGATGATAGTTACATATCGTGATTCCTGTTTCACATCCTAGTAAAGGTAGTGTTTATATGTATTCAAAGATAATGCCATAGCTGCTAGCTCTAGATCATGCATTGGGAATTTCTACTAATGGATCTTCAATATTCATATGGAATCAGTTATAACATTATCATTCTACATGATTAAAGAACCAAAATAATTCTTTAAACTATATATGTTTTTAAAATATATTATCCACATGTTGTTATATTGAGTGAAGGCATAGTGATAAGCCTCTTATTGAGCTCCTTAAATCATTCCTCGCATTCTTCCATTCAAAATTTACCAACCCTTTCTTTGTAAAATTAGTTATTGGTCTATTAAATCATGAAGAATTTCCTAAAAATCATCCGTATTACCCTAAAAACCCAAAAAATAAAACATTTTTCTATGCCACTAGTTGGTCTGGGACATTCTATAATTTCTTTCATCTTTAATATGTATATATAAATTCCCTCACATGTGATCATGTTCCCAAAAAATGTGACATGTTGCATAGACAATTCATAAATCCTGAACACAGAATACATTTTCTCTTTATTTGATCTTCTTTGTAAAATATTTATATTCTCTTCCTGTTATTCCTAGATCGTATTGTTGATGATAATATCATTAATATTATATTCCTCAAATAAATTATTATTTCAAGATAATTAGTAAGTTCGAAGGGAATAAATATGAACTCATCATGTCAATACAATTAATGAAAGGTGGTATTTGGAATGTATTTTTTCATCACCTTCAAATGATGGTATGTCAAAATATGATCCAAATTTTAGAAATAATAATCTCTCAATTTTTTTATCAATGAAGTTTCAAATACATAGTAGGGGATACATGCTATTTATGGCGATATTTGTAAGCTCTCAGTATGTGATACAAATCAACATTGATCTATATTTTTCTTTACAAATACATCTATCACATCCCAATGTGATTCACTAGGGTGTAAGAAACCCTGGTCCAAATTATCTTCCATCCACTTCATTAACTCTTATAATTATATTGGGTCATCTTATATGAGAATTTATAAATTATAATGGATTTGATTATATGTTCAATTGTGACCTCAACCTCATTATATGGGGGATGTCCGAGTACCTATTTAGGAAATAAATCAATATTTTTCATAAAAATGGGAATTAACTATATTTTAATACCTTCCTTTAACTAAAGTTTTGGGGAAAATATGATTTTTCATTATCCATCAACACCAACATTGTTGTTTTATTCTCCAATAGAGATTTAAAATTTTTATTACATTTGAATAGTATAATGGGATGGCTAGGAATGTAGGAAGATATTTCCATTTCCTTCCAATTTACGTTTTCATTATATACTATTTTCTAATCCAAAGTTATTATAGTGTCAAATTCTACCATTGGAAGCATTATTATATTCACTATAAGGTTCGTCCTAAAAATGCTAATAGCGGTAGTGTACAACGCTTTGGTTGAAATGATCACACTACTAGGTATCATTTCATATATATCTTCTTCTTGAAATTTTGGATTCAATTCAATATTTCAAAAAATGATGTCGGATATAAAAGAATACTTAAAACCAAAATCAAATGAAAAATTATTCCCTTCTTTAGTAAATAGGGCATGTACATTGTACAACTTCGTTTTCACAATCCACTTTAGTAGTAGTGATGGAATATTCATTCCCTTTAATATTTTTATTTAGTTGATTATAACTTGAATTAAACATAACAACAAATGTTTTAGTGTCGTAGCTTGAATAGTTACATTGACCCCTAAATATAATGTATTGAACCATGTGTGGTTCTTTAGGAGGTACCCTCCTTTCCTCTGTCACGTTAGCCATATTTTTCATAACTCATTGACATTCCTGAGCTTGGATGAATTATCTATAACACAAAATGAATTTATATCTTCCATTGAGTATATTTTCATATTGGTTATTCTGACATTATTATCATTTTAGTGGTTGGATCCTCTTTCAAACTATGTTATTCGAAAAATTATTATGAATGTTTATTTTTTTTGTTATATCCATATCCATGATAATGTTCATAAAACGATGTATCTAATTAGAGAGAACATCAAACCATTTCTATATAACTCTAGAATACATAGAAATGTAGAGCCTTTATAATGTCTGGTTTTAATCCAATTACGAATATATTTATTTTCTATAATTATTGAAAACAAATCATAAGGAATATCTTTCAATCATCGAGAAATTTTACTCAAAATACAATACATAATCAATTTATTTGTTCATAATCCTTACGAATTCAATCCCCAATATGATCATAATGTATATGTATATGGAATAATATAAGAGGGGTTGGGGTGAATTGTATGGTCAAAAGATTCATTTTTATCTATTAAATGGATTTTGTGTAAAACCATATAATCTATTTCAATTCAAAAAACCTCTTAATGTAATTATAATAATTAATCGGATTGGAACGTGGTTCTGTTGAATAACAATACCTTAATTATGTTTGTTTCGATAAGTATTCCATATTTCATAATTGAAATTAACTGAATTCACGGTTGAATTTATTTAAATAGAGTAAGAGTGTAACACATTGTAATCACTATGATTACGATGATGAGAGTAAAACAATACAAAGATTCAATCATAAAGAGTATTGAATCATATCGAGTAATTAGAAATATATTAATAACTATAATTGCAATTAAGATGATCAAAATCAGAGTAATTCACATATATCTTAATCATATTGGTTGTATTATATAGAATATAGAATAGAAACTTGTATATGTAAAACCATTTACTTTTTATTACAATTCAGTGGAAATGAAATTCAGTAAATGAAATGAATACAATTCATTTTACCTAAAGAGAAGGGTACTCAATAACCTTGGATTGAGGTCTAATAATTTATACATTCATGCTTGTATTCATTTCCTAGAACATTGTATTCACTCGTTTTTAATATTAAATTCTAACCTACTATCCCGACAAGCCCTCCATTATGTAGTTAATCAGCACCTCTCTGTTCCTAGCCTTAGAAGACCTCAATGTAAAAATGATCTGAATTTCTGTATTCCTATCTACAAAATCCATCAATGAAAATCAACAATGATTAGATTTTCTATTTGAAAATAAAAAAAACATGAAACTAAAATGAATGTTGAATGAGAAGTTCACAACTGAACATCATAGTCTTTTGCAAGAAGCAGAGATTTGATAGAGCTCTAGTAGGATTTCGTTAAATTTTAAAAAGTCTGAGATAATCTAAATGGCCATGTATTTATATGAATTATCCCAATTGTCATAATTTTTCTCCAATGGTCATATTCCTTCCTAAAATTTTGCAAGGGCTTGGACACATAGCACTCCAACTATCATCTTGTAACTATGACAATGACATCATTATGATATAATTATTTCGATTAAAATTGTGCATTCTGAATATAAGAAACTAAAAAAATGTTTATGATGATTATCATATTGAGAGTGGATAAAATTTTTATTTTTAGTGTGTTATATATGATTTAAATAATAATTGGTGTGACTGATAAAAATCGTGTCCATCTTTTTCAATGAATATCACATCTAGTGAGTACCGTAAAAATTGTTATCAGGTTATAACACGAATCATATAAAAATTATTTTTCTAAAATTGTTGGGTATGATTATTATAATATCCAAATAAGTTATCATAATGATATAATTTTAATACCAATGAATTCATTAAAAAATATATCAAATAAAATTAAAAAATATTTTATGATATCCAATTAAAATAGAATAGAAATGTAAAAACATGGAATTTGAATCAAAAATTTCTCCCTTTTAGAAAGCCCAAACCATATGCTAAACAAAATAGAATATTATATTAAATATTCGTATTTGAAATTTATTACCTATACTAATATATTATTTATTGTTAAAAATCTACTAAATATAGTTTGAAAAAAAAACTAATCACTTACTCAAGATAAGACAATACTTAAGGAATGTATTCTAAAAAATGATCCACCTTATTGAAAACATTGTTATTTTAATTATCATTCTTACATTATCCACATATTGAATGAATTATACCCATATATAATGCATTATCACTATATTTGATTTCCAAAAGGAATATGTAATGTCATCTTATACCAAAAAAGTTGATAAAAGAAAAATATATATATAATAAATTTGATGATCTATAAAGAGTGAAATAAGATTCTTTAAAAAAAGTGAAATATTCAATCAAAAGTAATGTAGATGTAATATAATTTCATTAGAGTTTCAATGAAAATAAAAAAAGAGAGTTCAAAATGGATTTATATTCTTTTAATTTTTCTTTATCCATCATAAAATTGTCTAGAACAACATTCTTCATTTTTTTATATCTATTCTCTTGTCTTTTATTTTGTCATGATATTTGTTATAATACCAAATCATTTATTTCTGATCTTCAAATAACTAGTCCTGGATAATATATTTTTCTTCTTTTGAATTTAATTTCACTTCTGGAGAATGAATCTAAGCTTCATAATCATTAATAATTTTTACTTGAAACTCAAACCTATCAGTCATCAAGAAATTCCTATTTTCAACTCACTGATATCTTTTTTATAACATATGATATTTTCAAACTCTACTAAAATGAAATTTAACATATTTCCAAACATATTAAAATCATTAGACTAACTTTATTTTTCCCCATTAACATATATAAATTTTGGAGAAGTATTGCATTATAAATTGTTGAAATCATTAGAGAGTTAATTCACATTATTTATGATGTATTATATTTTGAAATGATGGAACATGAGATTCCCATGAAACATGATTGAACACTTTAAAACTTCATTAAATTCGTTACAATTCTCCTTATATCTTTCATTAAACATATTTATATTGGCCTTGTGTCTCATCATTCATTTTATTTAGAGCTTGATTGTGTCTGATATCTGTTTCTTATTCTCATCCAAAAAATCAATTTTCCCATAATTTCTTGAAAAAAAACAACTTATTTTCAATTAATATAATAGATTCAAGATGATATTGATCTATTTTCAAGAATATATTATTAAATTCATCAATGAATTATATATTATTTGGACGATCTGTAGAAGTTCATCCATTATCATTAGCATCTAAATCTTAATTCATACATAAATTAGATATTTTGTCTTCATCTTTATCTAAAATTTGGATAATTTTTTGTGTTTGAGATTTAACATAAGCCTATTTGTCTGACTCAGTAGCTAGAGATGGAATTTGACATTATGCAACTCGAGAATATCATATTAAAATTTTATTAGACTCTCATTCTTCAATATATTATTATTCATTATCTACTTCATTATTTATTTCAACATCTACACTAATATATTCTTCTATCTCTCTTATCTTTGTATCCTTTTTCATCTAATCTAATATATTGAGAAATTTTTTGAGATGTAGATTCTTCAATTGTTCCCTTATTTTTCTTTTCCTTATCTTGAATGCCGGATGTTATTTCTTATTTTGTTATAATTGGTTCTTATATTCCAATACATGCAATGTATTTTTCAATGCTTTTAATGATATTTCCAATATTAAGAAAGTGTCCCTTTCAAATTTTCAGCTTCTTCTTCTACTCATTTTCAGTGAGGATTTCTTGAGTCCAAATAGTTTTAGCTAAGGCTTCTATGGTGTTCAATCCAAATTATGTGCCTCACAATTTTCTTTGAATTTTATTCTTTCTCCACTTAGCAGAAGTATCATCACAGTGAATTATTTTATTCTTTGGATTTATAATAGTACCTAATTTGGATTTCATTTTCTTATCTAAAATAATCAGTACATATTTATTTGGAAAAACCATCTACCTCAAAATAAAGAATTTTGAGAATTTTTTTCAATATCATTGATATCATTCTATGATTTATAATCGAAATATCATTTAAATTTATTTATTGTTTAATCAACAATCTAAGTAACACTAAATTTTTTTAGTTTTAACATAACTTCTTTATTGAAAAACTTGCTTCATTCAAGAATTATCCATTTTAGAATTACCTAAAACATAATAAGTTAGGATTTGATCAAACCAGACATCATGTTTTGAGGGTCCCAAAAATGTAACTCTTCATGTTTCCCTTTCCCATATTAACCAAATAGTCATTGATAAAAACACATTAAGGAGTTAATATTTCATTATAACATTTCTTGGGAATTAATACCCCTTTCATCCCGTGATAAGTCAAATGACTATCAAGAGAAATATGATTTTTTTATTTTATGTTCATGGACTCAAAAGTGATTTGAGAACATTGATATTATTAAAAGTTCCATTTAAGTTTTTCAATTTATGGGAAGGAAAAAATGCATCACCCTTAGAAGTAACACCTAATAAATGAGAAACATGTTTTCAGTATACACCAATATCTCTATCATACTTTTGAAAAGTAATATTCAAATTTTTATTTAATTAAAAATAATTATATAATTTTCCAATATCTTCCACAATAATGGGGACTTGAAAAGAATTAGCTTTTTCAATATTGATCAACTCCCTACCTTGAAATTAAATGATTATTTTCAAAGATTAATCATAATTTTTAGAAAATTATTTGGTTACTAACCATTCCCTAAAATAAAAAACATTTAATCGAAATCAGTCAGAGAAAATTATGATGGATATGTTGATGATGATTGATACATGGGTAAGAAGAAATTATATGATAAAAAAAATTATCGTACACAACTATATGAGAAGTGGTAGAGCATCAACTTATAGAAGAAGAAATACAATGAGTATAAGGGATGGGGAACTTTAATATAGGTGATGGAAAAAATGACCAATGAACATCTACAATTCATATCAGATTAGATAAGATCCAACAAATTAAGAATGTTTAACAATTGATTGTTTTTAATTTATATTTTTAAAAATCATATTCAATATGAATCTGATAAATTGTTTTATTTAAATTAACAAAAAATTAGAATAAAATTGTTGAGTAAAAATTAATATAATATATTAATCATTTAAAGGTCTCATGATTTATCTTTTTGTGTTGATAAAATTTTTTTTAAAACCGAGTATGAAATTTTCTTAATGCATACAATGGGTATGTAAAATGAATTGTAAAAATGACTGTGAAAATGTTTTTAATATCTACAATAGAAATATAATGTGAAATGTGAAAATGATTACAATTTTTTAATGTGTATAATGTAAATTTAATGTGGACAGTGAAAATGAGTTTGAAAACATTTTTAATGTTTATGAATGAAATTTAATGCGAAAAATTAATATGAGTATGATAAATATTATAATTCATATGATATAAATATAAAGTGGATAGTGAAGATGCGTTAGAAAATATTTTTAATGCATACGATGAAAATATAATGTGAAGAGTGAAATTGATTATAAAAAAAATTGGGTACGAAAAATAATTTATGTTCATGATCATTTTGTGTATGAAAAAAAAATTTTAGTTATGACAATATTTGTTACAAATTGTTTTTCTAAAATATCGACAATAAGTACTCCACATTTTTAGATGATTAATTTATTTTAATGATATGGTTTAAAGACAAATTGGATATGAATTATTACATTATGGTGATAATTACAAGATTTTGTTTAATGTATTCCAATTCTACCAGAATTTAATGTTTTTGTAAATATACAATCATGTTGTTATTTTGTTCTGATGAATTGTAATATGATATCTCTTTTCTATTTTTGATCCTGAAAAAATTTACACCTAATATCTATGTGTTTTGAATATGAGTGGTGTGTATGATTTTTATATAGAGATATGGATCAACTGTTATCACATCGAATTTGTGTTTTTTAAAAACTCAAACTCTAATCAGTGATTGTGTGTTTTATCCACAATACATGAGCAAAACAACCTCATGCTTCCACTTATTTAGAATCACTAGTGGAATGTACCATTGATTAGTGGTCCTTACAAGACTAGGAAACAAACGAATTTCCTATGAAGTGAGAAGTTATGGAAGATATTTTTTCAATCCATTCTCTTACGTCCATAATTAAAATCGAAAAAAATTTTAAATTCAAAATCACTTATTGATGAATAAAAAAATTAATTCCATAATCCCTATTAAATAATAAAAAATTAATTTAAAATATTTTATATGGGAGTCTGTATGTTTTACATGATAAATTTAACATAATTATACTAAAAAGATTATATATGGATGAATAGGTGTTATGTATAATATGATTCCAAGCATCTGAGTAATTTTTTTAATTTACTGGTTGTCCAACATCATCAACATCATGAGTATTTGAGGCATCTATTGGAGTAATAATAATTTTATTATTATCATATTGATACTTTCTAATAATATATTTAATATACTTATGTTGTGATATATAAGTTACTTCAGGTTTTTTTATATTTAAAACCCAAGAAATAACATTAACTCTCCCATCATACTAACCTCAACTTTAGGTTTCATACGATTCACAAAAGAATCTTTTAAACATTTTTTGGTTGATTCGAATATATTTTCATCATCATATATTTCAATTTTAATTTTTTTTTGTTTATTTAGTAATAGTATTGAATCCTCAATTCCAATAATAAAATTATTTTGATGAAAAAATTATATTAATATGTCATACTAGGCTCTACGGGATTGTTTAAGACCATAAAACGAATTTATTAGTTCAAAAAAATATTTAGAAAGTAAGGAATATTCAAAAACAGACGGTTGTTTATTAAAAACATACTCTTAAACATATACATTTAGAAAATAACACTTCACTTCAATTTGGAAAAGTTTGAAAATAAATAATGTGGTAAAGGATAGTAGTATTCGACTGGATTCGTGTCTATCTAAATGGGAATAACATCCATCATAATCTATTCCCTCTTGTTGATTATAACCATAAGAAACTGGTGTTTCATTATATATAATGATTTTTCCATTTTCATCATCTTTGTTTCTGAAACCCCATTTTACTCCAAATACAGAAGCATCATTAGGTCTTTTAACCAAGACCCAGACATTATTCCTTACAAAATCATTTTTTTATCTTGCATTACTTTTATCCAATATTAATCACTTAAATCCTCATTAGGGATTTTAGGATTGAATTTTGAAAGGAATTATAGATGTTCTATGTCATTTCCCAAAGAATAACTAGTTCTTATCGGTTGATTTTCATCGAGAATGATACTATCACTAGGAATATTCTTACGAAACAACTGATTTGTGTTTATTTAAACCTATTAATCACCATATGATAGGAAGTGTTCTGGACAATATAAATTGATATTAATTTCATGAGTATTTTTTTATTAGAATAATCTTATATTTTCAGTTGATAATAAATTTTGGAAAACACATTGGAAGATGTTGGGTGAGGTTGTTTAAAAATAAATTTATTACATTCATAATGTTTAACATGAATTGTTTCCTCCACATTACAAAAATTCATATTGAAAACGTTATAAGACATAAATGTATTGGAAGATTATAAGAAAACTCCTTCATCGTATTTGGGTTTTAATTAATATAAAATATATTTTTTATTATTAAAAATTAATACTTTTCAACAAAATACATTGATGATTGTAACTTTTGGTTTTTGGCGAATACCTAATTCATAAGGGGTTTTATTTACAAATGGCCTAATTAAATCAAAATTTATATTATAACAATTACTACTCAAAGATTCAATACAAAATATTTTTGAAATATGATATTCAATAAACATGGTTATGGCTATCTCTTGAAAAATATGATTTCATCATTCAACAAGACCATTTTGTTGAGGAGTTCTCGGTATTTGAATGTTATGTATAATTCTTTTTTACTACAAAAAGTTTCAAAATTCAAATTCTAAAATTATATACCACGATTGCTTTGAAATTTTATCAAAGGTAGTTTTTTTTACCATTTTTTAATTTTTGAATAAGTTGTTTTAAAATTAGAAATGGGTTCATATGTGTTTCCTAAAAAATTGACCCATGTATATCAGGTGTAACCATGAATAAGAAAAAATAAATAGTATTTGATGAAAATATCTCAATTTTATATTTTTCAAAATAAATACACGTGTACAAACTATAATGAATCATTTTTTGGACTTATCTAATATATTTAAATCATAAATTTTATTGATTTTCAAATTGAAAAGGATGACGGAATTTTGAGCAATCAAATCGTAGTATTTGTATATCTTTAATAAGTATTTATTTAGACAGTTTATATAAGTTCATAATATTATAGTTTCTGAATCTGCTATCCCATAACAATGATTTAATGTTTATTTCACTAAGGCATGGATATTCTTGGATCCTGAGGTCATCTATGTTCAGTATATATACATTCTCATGAATATATCGAGAAATAATGAATTCATCATTGGAATTGTGCACTAAAAATTTATCATTCCTAGAATTCGCAAGATAAACATAATCAGATAATAGACTTATGCTTATAAGATTGTTCTTAAGAGTCTTTGAAGAAATTAAAATCAAAACATTTCCCTAAAGACATTACTACTTATACTAAGAGTCCTTTCTTGAGTATTATCTCTAAAATTAACTCTTTGACATTTAATTTTAATAATATTTTCATTGAATTATTTGTTACCAGTAATATTACAATTAAATCAACTATTCATGTTCCATATATTTTTTTAGAACTTCTGTTTTTTTCCTGAATGTAAATCTATTAGATTTTTGAAATCCAAATCATTTTTAATCCAAAAATGAATCAATGAAAAATTTTCAGAAACCACATTTTTTTAACAAAATATTGTTTTTAAATTCCATGATTGATTTTTTGGAGGAACTATTTTTATTCCAATGACATTCACATTTTGATTTAGTGAAAATGTTGAATTTTCATGAACAAAATAATTATAACTAAATAAAATTTTTTAATGAGCATATCCCATTACTGAACAATTACCCTATGGATGAAGTTTTTTATTCATTTTGTCACAACATTATTTATTAGAGTTAAATTTTTTCCAATGAATATTTATGGAAACATTTTATACTATAGTCTAATAACTAAATTCATATCCACATTGGTATTATATTATGATGTGTGTTTTGAATCTAAAACCTTTTTCTCTGAAATAACATTATCATGTACTTTTTAAAGAATATCCTTTATAGATTTAGCTTCCTCAATGTTTTTAGAAAAAGAATTTATATCAATACATTTCTTATTAAGACCAGTTGAATGTTATGATACTTCTAATATGAATACATTTATTCTAGATTTTTCTTTATCTAGTTTTTGAATAACATTGAAATTTTTTACGTTCAATAAATTTTGTGAATCTGCAGACTTCTTCATATAATGATAAATAGTTATCTTATACTATTGAATTCTATTCATCTGATGAAATATAAAAATTATAATTAGAGTAATTTGAATTTAGAGACATATTAGTCATGTATTCATTAGTTTCAACCTTTTACATTAAAAATTGATCTTCATAAGGTATTTAGGAAAGAAGAACAATCTTCTTTTTTTGGGTGTTTTCCTTGTCTAATGATTCAACTAAAGAACCCCACCTCTAAAACTCCATGAATCATTTCCCTTTAATTCATTTTTTCATTTTACTAATAGTAAAATTTCTAATTCCATTCAAAGTGTCTTTACATCCTATCATTTATTTTAATATTTGGGTAATACAGTCTAATGGGTATATATTTCTTCCACTAGTAACATGTATCTTTAGTATCTCTTTTCTATTTATTTATTTTCATATATCTGTATTAGAAATCCTTCATTCCATCATTATTGTTAATCCTTGATTCCCGATTGGGTAACTAAAAATCTTAATCTTCTGATTCAATAAAATATGGTTGAATCATAACTTTTTGTTCTTTTGTAAACATAACAATCTTATCAAAAGTGTTGGATTTGTTCTGATTTATAACATTAGTAAGAGAATCAACATTTTTCTTTTTCTTGGATTTTTCTTCATATTTTTTCAATCTGTTTTCATATTGCAAAAGAGTCCTAATCAAATCATCAAGAGAAAATATAGTATCCTTTTTGATTCATCAACATATATGATTTTCTATTCCCACTAATAGTTCATGAGTTCTATGATCTTATAATCAAGGGTTTTCCTTTCTAGTCAATTCCATCACATGGACTGTAAACTACTTACAATTTTCATGAATGTTATTTTGTACCTTAAACATAGGTTCTCTATAAATAAAATTATAAAGCTCAATAGTTTTCTCTTAGTATATATATTCTAGTCACAACTAATTTAGATGTACCAAAATGTGTAATCTCGAGATTCATACAATTACTATTGGATTATTTATAAGAAGAAATATGGAAAATTATATTTCTAGAAATTGAACATAGTAAATTATTTCAAACATTGTAATTCAATTAATACACTTGTTTCAATTTATTTGTAAAGAGTATAACTTCGATGTCCAGAATTATATACTCTCCAATCATCATAACAAAATTGTTAACTCCATCGTTGATTTAAAATGTATTCATTCTATCACTCTAGTATTCATAGTCATTACCATCACAAATAGATGGTCATGTGGGATTATTATTTTCAATTGAACTGACATTAAGTCATGCCATCCTTAAAACATAAAAAAATTTCCTTTTTAGATAATATACATTATTGTAGTAGATATTTATAAAAATAAAATTTTATAAATCAAATTAAAATAAATTAAAAATGTAATATAAGAAAACATATGAATATTAGAAACCTCCTTTTATACCAATTATAGGATCTTAATATATTAACATATGGCTCAATAAAAGATGCAGGTGAATTTTAGGTTTAAAAGAATTGACTTTTTATCCCTATAAAGGATTTAATTTAATATAATTCAAAAGAACTCAATTCACAAAACCTCTTAATGTATTTAAAATATTTAATCAAGTTGGTCCCTAGTTTTAATGAATAATTATATCATAAACAGGATTTTTGGGATAACTATTCCACAAGATGTAATTTAAAATAACCGCATTCCCGGTTGAAATTATTTAAACAAGTTAAGAATGTAAAAAATCATAATCAATATGGTTACAATGAATAGAGTAAAATAATACAATGATTTAATTATAAAGTGTACTAAATAGTATTGAGTAATTAAAAATAACATAATCCCTACAATCGTAATTACAATAATCATAATAATAGTAATACAAATATATTGTGAAAATACTGGTTATGATAAACAGAATATAAAACAGAAATATGAATATGTAAAACAATTAATATTCTATTATAATTCACATTAATGAATTTAAATAAATGAATTGAATACAATTTGTTTAACCAATAGAAATTGGTATCTAATAAGCTTGTAACGAGGTTTCTTGATTGATAAATTAAAGAAATTCTATATTAATAACTCTAGGGAAATCCCTCAATATAAAGAGCGATTTCTATTTTTTAATCACTGAAACCCCCTGATTATTTATGTTATCAGAACCTTTTTCATCATTTCTTTGGAATCCCATGATCTGAAAATGATCGGAACATTTTTCTTTAAATCATGGGAATCCATTGACTGTAAAAAGCGATGTTTAGAATCACACTAGAAAAAATAGAAACTCATGAATTTCACCGGTTTGTAGAATGATAAGTTCAAAAAATGAATTAAGAGGCTTTCACATGAAGTATATATTTGATAGAGGTCTTGCATGATGTCTTCAATTCATCAAATGTTTTGAGCACATCTAAAAGACCCCATATTAATAGGCCTCATCTCACCAGTATTATTATTGATCCAACTGTTGTATTTCTTCCTAATATATAGGATGGGATTAAACTCATGGCACTCCAATGGTCAACCTGTAAATGAAAAAATGAGAAAATTTTATAATACATATTTAAACAGGATACAAGAAATCATTGTGATTTAATATTTTTCACTACAATACTGATATTAAATTATATAAATATTGAATAAATAATTATGATGATTATACTTTAGACAGTGAATAAAATATTTCTTATTAGTGTGGTATGTATGGTGGGAATCATAATAGGAATGATCGGTAAAAATAATTTTTATGTTTTTCTTTGATGATTATATCTACTGAGTGTGATGAGAGTTGTAATAAGGGTCATAACAATAATCATATAAAAGATTATTTTTGTAAAATTGATGGGATTGATTATTATTGTATCAAAATGGGAAATCATAAAAATAGAATTCTAAAACCAATGTCTTTATAAAATAATGTATGAAATAATTTGAAAATAGATTTATTTATTTCCAAAAAAATATAAATTTAAAAACAGGACATATGACTCAACATCTCTATCAGTTTTTAAAGATTTAATGGTAAATACATGTTAAAAAATATACATATAAATTATTTCAACTCAATATCGTCTATTTTTTACCCTGGATTGGTGTTATTTAATAACAACCGCCAGTGATCAACATCTAAATTTACAATAACATATAGTTATATTCACCTTCATATTTTCATCATCATGGAACATAGAAAATTATATTCTTCATTGAGTTAACCCACTATTCAATTACAAGTGTATTAAGAAATCTGTTAAATGTCAATGGTCAATGCAACATTATAGACAGTATAACTAGTTATACATTCTTGGTTGTATGTGTATGTTAAACATGGTTCTTGTTATTATCCATAGCATAAGTCAACTATGTAAGAATATTCATAATGTTTTCACTCTACCTACAATGATATTAGGGATGTCATTTGGATAATCGGTACACCTTCCTTCACATGTTTTTTCACCCTAGTATCTCAAGGTTCCCACCTTTTTCCAAATTAAAATGTTTTGAACAAAAATTATGTCATCATATAATTAATAAATAATCTACATGTTTGTGAAATTATTTTCTAAAATCCTATCCTATGTGATCTATTTCTTCCTAAATTTTCTAAAATAATACTTCTAGGATGTTTACCAATATGTTGTCTTATACTAATAGTTTCCAATAACATTTCGTAATCATAATTCCAAAATTAACTAAAATATGCATCTCATAAAACTATTGATGTACAACATTTACATACCTAACTATTTGAACAATTTGATGTTAAAAAATTTAATAATTATATATCCCTGGTACGAATAATTTGGTTTATACCTAAATTATACGTAAAAGAACATAAAATTTAAAAAATACTTATTCTTTATCAACAAAAACTATCTCAAATTGTATATATTACATATAGTTATATGAGAATAAACATCAATTTAATGGATGATAAGAAATACTAGTAATGGAAATTATAACATTGCTGAAATAAGAGGAACAATTTAATAGAACATGGTTGATCATATTAATAATAATCATTTCATAAGCATGGGATCATCATGTAAAGCATAATTAGTTAATTTTAAAATCAAATTAATTGTAGAATAGTAATAAAAATTAAGCGTCATGTCATATTAGTCAAATACCACACGTAGTTTTGAATGATGACAGCATCACATTAATGAAAAACATATGCACATAAATCAAATATTAAACATTGTATGAAAATAACACATCATGATTATTAATAATACATTATATATCATGAGATATATCTCATTCACCAATCCATTGGAGGGTTATATAATACTATTTACACCAGTCACAAAAATAATATTTACGTAATAATCCATTCCATATTAAACATATAACAATAGTAATCATGAATGAACCATGGAAAGGAATAGGTTTCATAAGGATATCATCAAGAATAATTCTGTTAATAAAAAAGTGGTTTCAAAATTAACATGGTAAATTATATTTTTCATAGGCCACATAATTCTTGAGTGAATAAGAAAAAACTCAAGAGTAAACGATTTGTTTTAGAATGAAAATAACTTTTGTAAAATCCTTATATTGGGTTGTAAAATAATGAGGGTGACATGAATATCCCAAAAAAAATCGAATAATAGTGAATTTATATTTAATAAAGATTATTTGAATATCCATATAGACTTTGACATGAATGACGTATTACCTAAAGAAAGGTAGTTGGGTCTGAGAAACTCGTTACCCTACATAATAAATTATTTCATTTATTTTTGAATCATGAATAATAATCATAGCTTTATTAAAACAATCATAAAATTTTAGTTTTTTTAATTTTTTCATTAATTATCAAATATAACCATTTTATTATATTTTCAATTTTCCTTTATTAATGGGATGTCATATTAATATCACTTTTCCTTAAAATTTGTTATTTTACTTCAATTTCACAATTCTGTTCAATGTAATTTATACATAAGTATAATTAAATACAAAATAAAAAAATAATTATTTTTATGCATTTATATATAATAAAATATTTTTTACAATCATCCATATGTTATCTAATAAGGACCAGATTGGAGACATCCTCATTAGTAGTTAAAAAACCACTAACGAGATATTGTCAAAAAAAGTGGGAAAGAGATGTATGATAATTTATTATTTTTTTAATAGGAGGATTAAAATATTTTAACATCATTAATATAATTATAAAATATTAATTATGTTTACTTATAACATTTTTTTTTGAAAATTGGCCATTAATGAACAAATACAATAAAGAATTCGATGGAGAATTGATGAGAAGAAATCATCATCTTGGCGTTTCTTCCTCTCGATGGCACTAAACCAAATTTATTATTGGAGTTGATTGGATAAAAACATCCCAAGGTATTCCAATATGAGTTATAAAGATTATTTTATAGATATTGGGTTTTATATAGAGAGGGATTAGTGGTTTTCCTGGGGAGTTCTTTATACTTTAGGGGAGTTATATTTTCAAAATGAAATATTTATTGAAAGGTATAAATTTTAATAGATATTTTGTTACAATATTAATCATATATAAATATAATATAGTTATTTTAATAAATTAAACCCCATTATAATTATTATTAATTGGTTTATTATACTAGAATGTGGATAAAATAAATTTTTTTAAAGTGAAGATTTTATACTTTAGACATTGGAAAATGAATTTTTGTTTTGAAATTATTTTTCCTTAAATTTAATAAATATTTTACGAAATTATATATGAATTGGTGGAGCATCAAATTATATAAATTATTATGTAATTATGTAATCATGATTGATATGATTTAATATATACCTGTTATGAAAAAACTATATTTTCACTATTCAAGTGATAAATGATTTATGTGAGATAATATCCAAAAAAGTACCTTTTGAAAATTTTAACATTACAAATTCAAAATTGAAATTTATTTAAAAAAAATTATCTGCTAGAATATGTTGTTTTTATATTTAATAAAGAATTTATGAAATTTTATTGATATTAGAATATTCATCTTATTAAAACGTGCTAAGATTTTCGTTGTGTTTTAATATTGATATATTTTTTCAATTTTAATATTTATATTTACATAAATGAACCATGATTAATATTGTTTATATTAAAATTTATTTTTTATAATTAAATTACTATTCGGATGCTAAGATTACAATTCTGAATAGTCATGTAACATTTCCCAGTAGTACGGTTGATATTCCAATAGTCACATTACAACTCAAACAATCCCATTACATCCTATAAATACATATTCATTGAATATTTCAATATTATAATCAATGTCGCTATAATATTATACATTTCTATTTTATAATATCTCAGTTGTATTATTAATATTTTTTTTCTTTTTAATAGTTATGTTCATGGGATGGTTGATTATAGTAGATTAGGCTGATCCATAATTTCCTATTTGAGTTATCATATTTATTTTTTTCATCTTTCAATGATTGGAATTTCAATAGTATAAGTCACTTAACAATTTAAATAA
The DNA here is from genome assembly GCA_963277665.1 of Viscum album. NCBI lineage: Eukaryota > Viridiplantae > Streptophyta > Magnoliopsida > Santalales > Viscaceae > Viscum > Viscum album. The sequence continues at coordinate 1,180,998,902 of OY728130.1, forward strand.
TTTCATTAATGAATTAATTTATTTTTCTCAATATGTTCTCTATGTGTTCAGTAATCATATAATATAATTTAACACACATTAATTTTGAAATAGTTTATCCTGAAAATGTCTAGGTCATTGTAGTTTTAATTTTATTTTTTGACATGATATAATAATAAAAATTGTATTAAATTCAATATTACATTAATGGTGGATATGATCACTAAAAATTATTTTTATTCCACAAAAAAAGTCAAAAGGTAGGGTAATTTATTATATAAACTAAAATATGTGAATACAAACATGAATGTGATGAAATTTGACTAACAAAGATTAATTTTCAATTTTTGGATTCTTGGAAGGCCGAAAAAATGGACCTCGAATTATAACATAATATATTACTCAATTTATATTTACAGTTTACATCATTGAGTAGGGTAAAATGTTTTTCCCGGAGGGATCCACTTAAATTCATGTAAAATACACGAGAAAAGAAGAATATATCTTTTTCCAACATGTTTGTATGCCATCATATTTAATTTAATAACATTTAAAAATGTTTCAACTATGATGTAGAGTGCTATTATGAATTAAACAATAATAAAATAATATTAATCAATGGTTTAATAAAATCAATGATCAGGGATAATCCATGAGATAAAAATACATAGTCTCATTTTCATGATGAAAAAAATATTTTGTGATAAAAAACAAGAAAAATTGGAATTTAGAGAAATATTCCAGATAAAAAAATATAATATTATATGAAGTAAAATAACACATAAAGATGCATTATATGAAATCTAAATGCATCAATTTATATGGAATAATGATCTTTAAAAAAAGATAATAAATCAATACAATAAATAATATAATTTTTGTTTTGGATGGAATTTATATATAAATACATAATATTTGTACGAATTTTCTTAAAAAGGGTAAGATAATGGTTATATAAAATATATGTGGAAAATTAAATCTATATATTGTGGAAATTAATATATGATTATTTCAATACTATAGTTAAATATGGAAATAAATATGGAGAAATCATAAAATAATGCATTTCCCTTTTTAGTTGATATATAAAATTCAATTTAATAGAATGAGAAAAATACGAAAAAAGAATCAAATTCTAGATAATGAAAACTAACTTTGGAAAAAAAAGGAATATGATTAATGATTAATTTTTACTAATCTGGTGTAGACATGAAAAGTGTTTTTATTCTGAGAAACAATGAACATCTTTATTCTTATAACTATATAGAAAAAAAGAATCTGCCTTATTCCCATGTATATGTTTTTTTAATATTTATAAAATTTAATATGATTTTATTTTAGGGGAGAACTAGATTTCTGTAAATATTTTAAATCTAAATGATTAATTAATAATTTATCAATTTATTTGGTATGAAGTTTCCTACAAGAAACACATCAATTGGTGTTATAAGTATATTATTAGTAATAAATTATAAAAATGATCATCAAAGATGAAAAATTATTATAGTGAATAACTTGAGGGTGAGATAGAGATGTTTCCCAATATTCAAGAAATTGTTATTCCAAATGAATCTAATTATTTTGGAAGTTAAGATATCATCCGTTAATAATCTATGTGAATTATATTCTCCAATCCATATGAAAAAAATAAAATTTCCAATTAAATAAATGATTCAAAATTTTGAATGAAATGAAAATTTAGATTAAATATTTTCGAATCAAGGGATATAATTTTAGAATCCAACATGTTAGTGAATATTTTTATTTATTTTTTGATGTCCAATATTGTAAATTATGTAAATATATGGTTGAATAGTCACGAGATGTTTGTTTTTTTGATAGTATCTCATGAAGTGTTATTTTATAGAATAATATAACATTTTGATTCAACAATATTTTCTTAATAAATATATATAGCTAAAATATACATAGTAATTTTAAATTATTGACTGAATAATTTTAGAAAAATATTTCCATACTTCTATCAATTTAATATGTTTTAACATTCATTAAGAGGCACAATAATTATTTTTAGTAAAAATTTGTGAAATAAATTATCAGGTCTTTCCCATGATCTAGAATAATTATATTTATTCCAGAAATGGGGATATAAAAACATTAGAGGTTATAGTGTTTAATTTTAAATGATTATTGATTAAAAGTTCAATGATATATATTTAATTAATAATTATATTATGATGTTGGGTTTTTTGTTTACTTATAATGTGAAGATAATTTATTATCTCAAAATTTATTTAAGATTTGTGATGAATATTTCTATGATGATTTGATAAATTTTAAATTTAATTTCAGTTATTTTGAGATGATATGGAATTTTAGTGATTCAATAATAATGATTGAATATTTTTTGAGAGAATATGTAGAAGATATATATTTCTAAGTTAGAGTAGATATATGATGTCTCAAACCATCACTCTTGAGTATGCTGTTGAAAATACATTCTTCACATAGTATTATATCTTAAAATTTAAATGAATCAAGTAAAATTTTTTTTTTCATTTTTTATAAATTAGATCTCATTAAAATAAGTATATTCTATAACAAAATGGTTTGTGTCTTGGATGATTTATTATATAAAAATATTATTTTGAAAATTTCTCCATAGACATATCAACTAGATCCCCTTCTAGAAATATCCTAGGTTATACACATCTTCAAATCCTGAATTTGAAAAACATATAAAAGGAGGGAGTTCATATTATTCGTAATAAAAATACATATCATTGTTTCAATATGTTTTATAGAGTATTTATATGAGTAAAATAAGCTTGGTAGATAAATGTGGTTTAAAAAAAGAACAAAAAAACAATACTTTTTCATAAAAAGGTTAATGGTCATGTAATCTAAAATTCTCAAACATATATAATGGAATAATATTGAATAATCATTAGACTATTATAATTTCCATAGAGAATAAGATAGGTTTATAAAATTGAAATATGGAATAAGTATAATTTTAACTTATGTAGTAATAAAATTATAAATGTTTCCAAATGAAAACAGTTCCACATATTTAATCTTTTGGCTTCTGATAACTACATGTGTACCTCAATGGGATTACAATTACCAATTTCTCTAACCATAGTCTTTGGCTTACCACTAATTTACCCTTGGTATTGGGTTTTCAAATCATGTACCCTTTTAATTAAAATTAATAACTATGTAACCTCAGGCATGGGCTTAAGAATCGTGTACCCTTAGGGTTGGACGTATCACTCCTATATCGTATGGCCCAGTCTATGGTAAACCCTAATCCTTCCACCCATATTCCAATATCCTATAAATGATCCTTGTATGTTATAATTATAATTCATAATGACATTTCTTGCAAATTATATATTTCATTCATAATATAGTTTCATATATTAATATAATTTAATTGAAAATATACACTATATTGCTATGATTTGAAAAAAAAATTCTCTTAAAAAATATATTGGATCATTTAAGTTCACATTTGTGTGTGGGAACAAATATTAAACATTTTATTTATCTTATGTAAAACATAAACTAATATATCCTGGTGTAAAATTCTACATCACATAAATTAATAAAATCTAGATATTTTTTATTTTCTTATTATAATTAATTAAAGGTAAAAGAGTGATTGAATATTTAATATTCAACTCAATATTAAGGTTAATACTAAAAAAATCACATTATCCTTCATAATTGGAATGCATTTAGAGAATCAATTTTTTTTTCAAGTCCTCTTCTCTATCTATTTATTTGTATTCTAATTTTTAGGACGCATACATTTCACATCATCATTTTCAAGATCCTATTTATAAAAAAAATTACTAAAAGAAAAATGGATTTGGTAAAATCCATTAAGATCATTGTTGATGCTCCTTTCGTCACAAAATCTAATGATTGGAAAAGGGGATTATCTTAACTGAAAGTGATTCAACCTTTGGAAAAATATCAAAAATTGACAAAGGAAAAAATAAGAAAAATGTTGCACAAGGGTCGCACAAGTTCTACTATGGTCGCGCAAGTACACTTGCGCAACGCAGATAACCTCCTGGGGTCTTTTTCCAGCCTATAAATATACCCAGTCGGCCCCCCATTTCGAGAGGAATTTTTCCAGAAACTCAGATTTGAGATCCTAGTGCCCTAGTCTCTTCTCAAAGCTTCTGAAACACTTCTAAGGTAATTTCTTACCTAGAACGGAACATCTAAAGAGGGGGAGGAAGGAATAAGTGTTGAAATTCATCAACACTTGCGCGCCTGAGTGGTCAGACCTTAAGGAAAATGGCAACACTTGCGCGCTGCCTAACTCCTTCAATAGAACTTGCGCACCACTCTTCTGGAAGAACCTCAAGATGATTCTAAAGGCTTTAACCAAGTGTCAGTAAAGTATTACACTTCTGGTTAATCGTTGCACAAGTACCCATGTGTCGCACAAGTATACCTGCGCAACCAGGACTTGCGCTCCCACGCAGTACCTACGCGCCTGCCAGGACTTGCGCGCCCCTACCTTTTTTGGGTGATCTTCTTGCCCATTTCACCCCTCTTAAGATATTATACCTCTCTTATTCAAGATTAAGTCTTCAAGACACTCTTAAAAGCCAGTTATGGAATGATTTCTTGATTTGACTTCCTTATCTGAAAGGAATTCTGTGGAATATCTCTCAAAACATTGTGATTTACACATCTTTATGTCACAAAAGATTGAGATTTCATTCATTAAAACTCATCCTTTAATATTAGAGAACTCATTAACCTAGGACTCCCATTCAGGAATAAGACCTAGTCATAAATTCTTAACATGGGCCTCCTTTTCAAGAATAACCCCAGTCATAAATTCTTATCCAAGGCCTCCTTTTCAGGAATAATCCCTAGTCAAAATCATTAATCTGGGCCTCCTTTTCAGGAGTAAGCCCCAGTCTCAAATATGGGCATCCTCTTTAGGAGTAAGCCCTGAGTCCCTTATTTTTTCTTGTCTCTTAACCTAGGCCTCCTTTTCAAGAGTAATCCCCAGTCATAATTTCTCTTAACCAGCCCTAATTTTCCTTTGATCTGGGATTCCTTCTAAGGAGTAAGACCCAATCATAAGTCATCTCCTAACTTGGGCCTACTTTTCAGGAGTAAGCCACAAGTTAGAGTATTGAAATCTCCTTGAAGTACATATACCTTTATGGACCTTGTTCCTAGATTTCTTCCCTGAAGTAAATCCTAATCTTCATTTATCTGGGCAGTCATACATACATAACTCCCATATTATTTCTTATGATTGCATCTTTCATGGCATAATTGTCTAATTTTTACCAATACCTCTTGTTTCTCACACCGAGCATGAGTCATGTGAGAATTGAGTGTAAAAGTAATTATGACATCCTTCGTTGAGCCACCAATCATAAAAATCATACTCCCTTACTCAAACTACATGGGTTTTGATTCCTTTTCTAAAAAAAGGATACGTAGGTAGCCCATATGGGGGTTCGATCCCAACACTGAAATAATCCATGTCCTTCTGAATGAAAATAAACTTCAAGTGCCCCATTGAGTGGCTTTAAAACCAGAATGATCATCATAATGACCAAGAGAATTCTATATAAATGTGTCGAAGGATACCATTGACCAAGAATATCTAATAACTACAGATGATTCTATATCGATGAAGAACCTCGAATATATATAAAAGATTCTATAAATTTCCTACATATTTAATCATTGATTTTCAGATCTGAAGGAATGGTCATTTTATACTTGGTAATCTAATAATGATTCACGGACATAACTTAAAACTATAAAGACAGTCTCAGAGATGACAATAATTACCCTAAAAAAGGTGTGATGAGTCCGACCTCCCATCCTCTTAACCAATCCAAATTCTTAATCCTCATCAGTCCACACACTAATGAGCGCCTACCTTTGGATAGTAGGTCCAAATGGATGTGGAATAGTTCGATGTTTCCGGTTCTACGAAGAAACCTGTTAGAAACCGATTGGAATGTTTGAACCTTCAATCAAGGAGGTCAATCCCCAAATTTCTGAGGGAAACAAAAAATGGTGAACCTGACGTGAATCCTTAACCATGTTAAAATGTTGTTTTACCTATTTGTTAGGCCCCTATTTAAAACTCAATGAGAGGGCCAACAAAAAAATCATTGACATATGTGCTCATCAAAACGATGTAGTGGATGAATTTATCTTGATTACATATATTATATCAATCATGCACTATTTTCCAATATCTTATGCATTTCCAGAATCGCTGCTCTCAAATTCACACCTGTGAATACTGCTGCTGCAAATGTCACTGCTGCTACTCCTGTTGGATCGTCATCCGCTTTGAGGATGACATCACCTACTTAGCATCTTCAACTCTGGGTATCAAATTCGCTGGTTAAGGAGTACTGTCAACACGGTACCATCCCAACTCTGGAGGCTTCCCAACAAGCCCTCCAAGGGAACAACTTACACCGGCCATCCGAACAACGACGACCAGTGATCATGAAGCAGGTGGTGCTAACCACCGTCTCCAAACGTTTTAGGTCGTTATCTCCAGAACACAATCACCATTCACTCCCATATTCTAGGGAGGTGAATGAGTAGGTCCTTCATGGCCTTAATTAAAAGAAACAAGAGTCCTTCTTGAGGGATCCTATCAACAATCACCACCAAACTCATGCAGCAGTACGCCCTCAACATGATGAGGGTACTGACTCCAGGCATTTGGCTCAGGTTCCTCGAACCCAAGCAGGAAAGATGAATCGCCAGAAGCTAAATCTGGTTAACAGTGAGTAGGTTCTCATCTCTACCATCTCCGGAGAAGTCCACCAACCTAACATGGTGGCAAGAAACGAGCGGGCACACACACCTTCCCGTTTTAATTCCACTATCTAGTAGACTCGTCTGGTGGAATCATGCCAATACTGCCAGGAAATTCTGCCAGAGTACTATAGGCAGGAATATACAACTGTTTATACATGATCAGCCAGTCAGCAGGCTCGTCTGACAACATATGATGGATCTCATCTACCACGTTTGGCGAAGTGCAATCAGCAGGCACATACACCTGCTTATATTGATCAATCTTACTAACAGTCTCGCTTGGTATCACTAGGAGAAGTCAGTCAGAATGCTCCAGCGACAACCAGGAGGCAGACTCAACTCTCTTCCCCCACACTTGAGTACTGGTAGGATTCATTGACTGGAAAAGGAGGACAGGAGCAGGAACACACACCTACTCCAAGAACGGAATGGACGTATATCCCCGTTCTAGCAGATGAGGTCACCAAGCATATTCTATCAATAGTGAAAGAGCAGAAGCAAATCTCTTCTCATATTCTGGAAGGCTACCAAGATATTATAACTGCTTCAGTAGTATCTCAGGGAAAGACACATAAACCTATCCCTACCAGTGGAGTGACACCTCAACAGTTCACTCCGGAATAGACAGACACATTTGTTCCATTCTGAGAGGGTTGCGGGGGAATACTCCCCCATATCTTATGGACAACCAAGTTAGGCTCATACACCTTATCTGAGTGGAGATCATCAGCCTAACCTGACCATCTTTCCTAATAAGGCACATACACCTGCTCAGAGAAGCCACTTTCGTCAACAAGTGGTTTCCAAAGTGAGTAAGAAGGCATCAACGAAAAAGACCCACCCATCACAGTTAGGAGATCAATAGCTAATCTGTAACACGACCTTTCCCGATGCTTGAGTTCTTTAAGCCCTCAGACAGTTATCTATGGGAATTCAAGATTCTACTCCCTCATTTCTCAATAGTGGGAACATTAATTCTGAAGGTCTTCAACAGACACATTCTCATGAAGGCTTTCTTCATGACAATTCAGTCAATCTAGATGTTTCATCTTCATATGAGAGCCACACAAACCCTCTGTGTGTTCAGAAGACCAAGGACCATGTGATCTCATCTTTTGTTGTAACCCATTATGGTGGTCCTCCCCATGATGATGAATTTCACTGCAAAAGTCCTCTCTACAGTAGTGGTACACATTGCCCTGAAAATGCTCTAGTGGACAATGTAGTTCCGAGAAAGCCCTCTTATCTTGAGGCACTTTCAAATGTGAAACCAGTCATGTTTGATGCTTCATCACTAGCTGGTGAAATAATTTCTCAATCAGAAGATAGCCCAGGGTATAGGTCATTCTCTGAACCACCCCTAAGTCATGACTCATCTAGATTGATCAATGATTTCTCTACCAATATTGTTGAATCCGATAAAACAACAAGGAAACAACAACTTTGGTCAAATCAGGTAGAAGAATCTTCATTGAATGATAAAGCAGAAATGATGAACATGATAAAACAATTGAAAAAAGGTGAAGTACCCGTCATGTTTTGGCCTCTGGATGAATCTCAGTATGACATTCCAATGATGTTGACGGAAGATGGAATTCATGATATTCGTCTCAACATATAGAAAACACTTTTTCAGTTGAAGAAGAAAGTATTATCTTATGATGAATATAAAAATCCTCTTAAGATAATAGAAGGGTTACAACGTTAGATTGATTTGGCATCTCTCTCAGTCTCTCGATATCCGAAGGCTGAAAAGTAGCAGAGAGCCCTTGAACATTCATTCCTTGGCGCACTATGAAGATTTCGTAAGTTAATTTCTAATGCCCCATCTGGTATTTATGTTAGTGGATGGGGTGTTCATGGAGAACTACATTTAATGGTGCACTCCAGTCAACAAAGCCCGTCGAAAATGGTCTCATGAAATGTTATTGCCTATGGCCAGCCAATGTTAATGGGCATTGTTTTTAATCAAAAGCTTTCCCAAGAATAGGCTTCAACTAGTTCCTCTCAAAATCAAGCATACATAGAACAAGTTTATGAATTACTCCTACATCAAGCAAATGAGAATATTGAACATTACTCTCATATGGAGCAAGAACATCATCAAGTGACAGAAGTGTCCGAAAACACCCAATGGTCTTTTGAACCAGGTGATAAAAGTGGATGCATGTTAATGCATCCAGCTAATTTCCGGACTATGGTTCGCAAGATCAAGAGAGAATTTAAGAAAGTCTCAGACATAGAATGTCAAGAGCCATTCCAGCTTCCCAGACTAGGGAATCTTTTAAACAAACCCTTAGAATCAAAAAATCGGATTCAAAGAGTTGAGCGGGAACAGCAGGAAATCCCAAGTCCATCGGACTGGGGACTTTTTCAAGTCATCAATCCCCTCCTCAGAGAAATTCGGTCTTTTCTCTATTGGTAATGAATCCTCAAGAGGAACGAAGAGCCAAATTATCAGGATATTCCCTCCAAATTACAGTTCGTCAAGAAGTTCCTGAGGTATTGAATCAACAAAAGGAAATGTCTCAATAAAGACATGGAAGAAGACAATATCACAGAAATACTGATAGAAGGGATGTGATGTGTTATGCATCAATCAATTTAATCAATGTCGTTGTTGTTGATCAACCATATGAGGCTCACTTAGGGGACTCATATGAAGAGGTTCCTGCTCACGAAGATGTACGCACCGACACAAATGAAGAAGGTGTGCGTACACGAAATCAAAGGATTACTCAGAACCTAGTTAATCCTTCAAGTAACCCAATTCACCTCTCCGAAAAGGATCCAACAAAGGGAGGGGAAAGAATTAGGTTACATATATTTCCTTTAGAGAAGGCCAATCACTCTCACTAGAGAAAAGGTTTGCACAACAGGAGGAAGAAATGAATGAATTAAGGGTGTTGAATGCGGAACTACTTTAGGGTAGTCTTCTTCTTAATCATGATGGAGTCAGTCAGCCAAGGGAATTTCTTTTAGCTACTGAGATGGATCACGAATATCCTCCTCTATCAGTACACCCTCACAGGTCTAATATTATGGGTCAAGCGCAACAACAGTTGGTAGTGCTACCATCAGTTATAGCACCAACCACCAAATATTTCCAAACTCCAGTCATTGCACCTACCAAAGACCATGTTCAACCGAATGTTTCTCAAAAGTTAATAACTACCATTGAGTCATGAACATCTCGGTTAGAAACTATGGAAGGGAAACGTGCATAGGTTCAAACATAAAAGAATGTTTACCCTGAATGGGTAGATTCAATCTCTCTCCCATCCAATTTTGGAAACCCTGTATTCCCTATTTTCAATGGATCAGGCGACCATGAATAGTATTTGATGCATTACGTGTCTTGTTGTGATCCTATGATGGGAACTCCAGAGCAACAAGAAGAAGTAAAACTCAAATGCTTCATACGAACCTTGCAAGGACCAGCATTTTTTTTGGTATACATGCATGCAATCCCGGTCAGTTACCAGATGGGAGGATCTTCGCCAAAAATTCCTTCTTCAGTTTAGCTCAACTTTGCCAAAGACAACAGTTTTTTATCATAAAAACAGTAAGCAAAGAAATAATGAAAGGGTCTCAGATTTCATTACTTGCTGGAAAGGATTAACATATTCCCTATGATTAGCACTCCCTCAAGAGGAATTTATGCCAATCTGTGTGGAAAATCTACATGACAAATTACGCACACTGTTGATCCGTGTGAAATACACAGGAGGGTTTCGATACCTTACTTCAATCGCTCAGTAGATTGAAAGTTCCCTTATACATGATAAGGTTAAATCTTGTGTAATTCCATCAGCTCCTGAAAGGAGAATGGGTAAAGTAGAAAATTCTACAATTATGCTTAAACAAGAACCTATAACTTTTTTTACTTTAAAACCTTTATCTTCTCGAAGGGTTCCACCTCTTGAGCACCAGCAACAAAGGCTGTTTCATCCATATGATCAAAGAGATCAAAGAAGAAAACAATTAGAGGAACTGAAGAGAAAAACATACTCTTTCCAAAATGAACAAGTTCCTAGATACATCATTTCAGCTTTGGAAAATAATCTGGTTCAATTTCCAAGGCCTAAGAGAACAAACAAGGAAGGAGATAAAGACCGTCCCAATTATTTCCCTTTTCATCAAATGTTGGGGCATCCCATCCAGGATTGTTTTGTCTTCAATGACCTCCTGCAAAAGATGGTTGACTCGAGACAAGTCAAACTGAAAGGTTCATCATCTTAGGTAGCATGTGTTACTGCTACAATTCCAGAGGAAGAAGGCGAATTTCAAGAAGTCAAAAGAAAAAATGCATAGAAGTATGATGATTGGATATTCCGAAATACAATCAACCAAACTCATGCTATTTTTCGAACACAATTAAAGAAACCGATTGTGTCGTTTGCCACTAATGTTGTGGAAACACCCTCTTCATCTGAGGTAATGTCCTAAAAACGGCATGATTCAAAGAGATAAAAAGAATCATAAGAAGATAAGTACGTGTCAATGAATATGTTGTCTTTGACTCTGTAAGACTTCATGCCATCTAATTCAAAGCCACGGGCACCACCCCACCAAACGACACAACCAAAACATACTAATCAGGCGGAGTCTTCATCAGACGAAGAGTTAATCTTCGGTTCTATTAATATTATTCAATTAACACATCCATATGCCAGTCATAGTTTCGATTTCGATGAACCTGAATTCCCTGTATAAAATAGGGGAATCAGAAGAAGTTCCAGAGTCTTGGGATACAGGGGAAGATGTGGCTCTTTCAAAAGACACTATTCCAATTCTACCATTGCTAGAACTGTGTACGTAGTAGAAAATCGTGGTAGATCCCTTCAGCGAGCTCACCAAGAACAAGCATGTTCTTCTACCAATAACAAATTTAGTCCTGGCATAGTTATTTTGGAAGACTGGTTAAAGGTTACATCTTCTTCCTCGTAGAAAGTAAATGGATCTAATCGGTCTAATCTTCCAAAACCTGGAATATTTCCAACTCTTATCCCAATACAAGATGCATCAAAATCCAAATAATCCGCTTCCAAGGTACCTGTTAAACCACATATTCCTGTTGGGAAACGCAGACCTATGGATCAAAAGTATGATGTATTAAAACACTTGTCCCAATTACCTGCCAAGTTATCAATTCTGGATGCTCTGAATCTGTCAAATGATCTTCGGGAAGCACTCATCGATGATTTGTCAAGTCCTCGGGAGTTTGAAACTGAAATTGCTACAGCTGAAGTCTATCACATAGAGAATAATCCTGAATAATTCCATGCAATAATATCCTTTACTGATGAAGATAAAGATGATGTTGTGCATGGGCATATTAGACCTTTGTACGTATCTGGTATGGTCAATGGCGTAGACATCCGAAGAGATTTCATTGACAATGGTTCAGGAGTCAACCCCATGCCTATTCGTACACTTCGTCGATTGGGCATCACAGAATCTTATTTATCTTCTTCTACCATGATATTACAAGGATATGACAAAAATGAACAAGAACCACTGGGCGAAATTACACTCAGAACTCAGATTGGAGATCTTGTATCCAATTCGGATTTCATGGTTGTTGATCAAGAATCAGCTTTCATCATCTTTCTTGGAAGACCCTGGCTACATCAACATACGTCTATCCCTTCATCATACCATCAATGTCTCAAATATTGTTTTTATGGTCACGTTGGGACATTGTATGGTGATACGGACCCATTCAATACATGTGAGTCTCAATAAATTGAGGCGGCATTATATAACATGAAGGGAAGGGAGAAATCCACAACAAAGGAGATTACCAAAGTTAATGCTCCATATGGTTTGGAGAAGATTCCAGTAAATCAATTTACACATGTGAGTATAGATTATGTGTTTCCTATCAGTCAAATTGATAAGATAGACACAAATCAAAATACTCTTATGGAAAGATCCATAATGTCAATTATGAAAATCGAGCCAGACAACATGGGAGAAATTGGTAACCCACCAAGTAGTGATGAAAGCACAAATGGTGACGTCTTCAATTCATCTGCTGAAATCCAACAAGTCTATACATCAATAATTAGGACCGAAGAATTTAAAGAAACATTGGTGGTGAACAATGATGTCTATTCTCAATCCATCATCTCCTCTTTATTACCCAAAGAAGACCCTTCATCATCAATTGGGTCGGAAATGGAAGCTTCTTCTTCAACATATGCAAATTTTGACATCTCTTCGGATCATGAATGTTATGCATTATCATCTACTATACAAGTAGAAATGGAAGAAATAACACATGATGAAGAAGAAGAGGGAGATCTCAGAGATGCTCCTCTATCTTTTGAAGAGGGTATCTCTACCATTGTTGATGAACTCAGAGAAATAAATCTGGGTACAAAAGAAGATCCACGACCCACTTTAATCAGTGCGGTCATGACTCTTGAATACCAAGAGATGTATATTTCTTTTCCAAAGGGAAATAAAGATATATTTTCTTGGAACTATACAAAAATTCCTGGTCTTGATCCTGATGTTCCTACTCATCATTTGGGTTTACCAGAAGAACATCTAGGATTTAAGCAAGCTGTGAGAAGAACACACCCAACTTTTGCTTAAAAATTTGAGGCTGAAGTGGATAATCTTTTAAAAGATAACTTCATCAGAGAAGTTCAATATCCCAATTTGTTGGTTAATATTTTCCCTATAAATATGAATAACGGACAAATTAGAGTTTGCATCAATTTCAGAGATCATAATCGGAATTTTACAAAGGATGATTTCCCAGTTCCGATTACAGAACTTTTAGTTGATGCAACAGCTGGCTATGAAGCACTTTCCTTCATGGATGGATATTCCAGATATAATCAGATCCTAATGGACCTAGAAGACGATGAATCCATAGCCTTTAGATCCCAACAGGGTTTTTTTTTCTTCCGAGTAATTCCCTTTGGATTGAAGAATGCAGGCACAACATATCAGCGTGCCATGCATAATATCTTCAAACCCATCTTAGGGACGTTTGTTGAATGCTATGTAGATGATTTGGTGGTTAAATCCAAACAAAGTTCTAATCACATGGCTGGTTTGGAAGTAATATTCTACACGCTTCGAGAACATGATTAGAAGATGAACCCCTTAAAATGTGCTTTTGGGGTAACCTCAGGAAAATTTCTCGGCTTTGTTGTATGCCATCATGGTATTTAAGTCAATCCTGAGAAGACCAAGTCAATCCTTGGTATGTCACCTCCTCAAAATTTGAATGAATTAAGAGGAAATGAAGAACACTTATCCTATATTCGGCATTTCATCTCCAATTTGGAAGGAAAAAGATTACCCTTCACCAAATTTATGATGAAGGGAGTCACTTACTAGTGGACTGAACAATGTCAAGAAGAATTCGATATTATTAAGAAATACCTCTTGATTCCACCAGTACTCATGCCACCTATTGAAGTAAGACCACTTATCCTCTACGTGACAACTCTAGAGCGATCATTGGGTGCCTTTCTTGCTCAAAATAATGATGCTGGGAATGAAAACAACCACTACTATCTCAGTCAAACTATGCTTGAAGCAGAAACCCGGTATTCAAGTATTGAGAAGTGATGCCTGGCATTAATCTTTACAGTTTAGAAGTTGGGACACTACCTTCAACATCACGAGGTCCAATTGGTTTCTCACAATAACCTTCTCAAATTCATCCTTAGTTTTCCAATGCATATAGAACATCTGGCAAGGGGGGAAGTTATTTTACAGCAATTCGACATTCAGTATGTGTCTCAAAAGGCGATAAAGGGCCAAGATATAGCTGATTTTCTGGCTGAACACCATTCAGTGGAAATCACATCATCAGATATTGAACTACCTGATGAGGAAGTCTTCTCTATTCAAGAAAGTCCTCAAGCATGGGAAATTTATTTTGATGGTGCTTCCAGAAGTCCAACAGGGAGGAAAATGGAAAATCCAAAATTCAACAAAGTTGGCTTAGGAATTGTGCTAATTTCCCTAGAAAAGGTAGTGTTACCTTATTCCTTCTTATTGTGGGAAGGTGGTACCAATAATGAAGTATAATAGCAAGCTCTCATCTCATGCTTGGAATTAGCGCTTCAAGCACAAGTGAATCACATAAATGTGAAAGGTGATTCAGACTTGTCAATCAAACAATTCAATGAGGATTATGCCATAAAAAAAGAAGTACTAATCCCTTTGTATGATTACATCATAGAGTTAATGGCAGAATTCCCTTTAGAACCGACATTTTATTATTTCCCAAGATCACAAAATGCTCAAGCTGATGCACTGGATAATATAGCCACAACTCTGGAAGATCCAAATCAGGATGAGACAACCATCATTATTGACCACCATCGTGCAATTTCACCTTAAGTTCGAATCAGAATACAGGAAATTAATGAAATTAGTCCCATTCTTGAACCGTATGGTCATACTACAGGATGAATGTCACCTATCAAGGAATACATTCAAAATGGAACACTTCCACCTGATAGAGCCGAGAAAGAACAAATCTGGTGACGTGTGGTCAATTTTACTCTTTATGATAGCCCAGATCACCTAGAGAAAATTCTCTACAAACACTGTTTTGATGGAGTTCTCTTTAGATGCATTGATGGGGAAGAGACAAAGGTTGTAATGAAAGAAGTTCATGTATGAGTCTGTGGTGCCCACCAGTCTGGCCATAGACTGTCTGATCAGAATCGAAGGATTGAATACTTTTGGCCTTCAATGATACAAGACTGTGTTGATTTAACAAAGAACTGTCATTCATTCCAAGTACATGCCAACTTCATTCATCATCCTCCTGAGATGCTTCATAGAGCTAAATATTCATGGCCATTTACCACATGGGGAATGAATGTGGTGGGACCTTACCCTTAGGCTACGACCAAGAAGTTTTAGTACATTCTTACTATTACTGACTACTTTTCCAAATGGGCAGAGGCAATACCTCTCAAGGAAGTCAGTTCTAAATGAATTGTTAGATTTATCAAGTCTAACATCATTACCTGATTTTGTGTCCCTCATACCATATTGGCAGACAATGGCACCAACTTCTGTTCATCCAAGTTGAAGAAGTTATATCATGAATACAACATCAAATCCAACAATTCATCTTAGTATCATGAAGAGGCCAATGGACAGATATAATCCTTCAACAAGAATCTTTCAAATATACTACAAAAGATGGTGGATAAAGATAAGAAGTCATGGCCTGATAGACTCATTCATGATTTATGGGCTTATCAAACTACCACCCGCACAGTGACGAGGTTAACTCCATATTCATGGGTATATAGAAGGGAAGCAGTCATGCCAATTGAAGTTCAACTACCCTCGCTCAGAGTTTCCATTTGGGATCAATCATCTACAGATGAACAATATCAAAAGCGATTGAATGAATTGGAACAGTTAGATGAGAAAGGATTTGTGCACTTTGCACCACATGGAATTCTATCAGAATCGAATAGCACGAGATTTTAACAAAAATGATCGTCTTCGTTCATTCACTCAGGGAGAATTGGTATTAGTTCTCAGAACTCCAATGATACCAGGAAAATTACCTCCCAATCTTGAGCCAAAATGGGAAGGACTTTACTCAATACATAGGGTCTACTCCAATAAAGCTTATTCATTAATCTCGATGGACGGAGAACTCATCACTACTCCAACCAAATGCCATATTTTTAAGAATTATTTTGTATAAACACAAAATATATCATCTGAAAGGTCCTGTATGACCTTAAACTACACCACCGTCCAACAAGAAGTTAAACTTCATAACCAACAGTCCATGCATATGACCCTAAAATATTTTCACATATGTCCAACATATCATTAAACTGTGATAAATGTTCCCTAATTCATCCAACATAATGTTAAATGGTGTACTCTTTTATCCTCACTACATGACATTAAACTGCACAGTCCCCCTTTCATCCAACATGACATTAAACTATATCATCCCCATCGTCTTAACTACATGACGCTAAACTGTACAGAAATTCCTTGATACATCCTACATGACATTAAAATGTACATTTTCCCTACTACATGACATTAAACTGTGCAGCACCAATAGTCCTAACTGCAATACTTTAAACTGCATAGTCCCTTTATATGTCTTACATGACATTTAACTATGCATCGTTAAGGTTGTTGTTACCTCTTGTTTCTCACACCGAGTATGACTCACGTGAGCTTAGAGAAAACCTCAACCATAACACTCTCTATGGGCTACTAACCATGTGTAAGTCCCAACAACATCATTTTCTTGGTCGTTGTACCCAAGAACAACTTGATCATTAATTCATCCTTTAATTGAACTACACGGTCTTTGATCCTTGCCTTCCAGGCAGGGTACATAGGCAACCTCCCAAGGTTCAAGCCCAAAACGAATATCTTCACATCGATTCACCTCCATCTCATACGATGTTGATTCATGAAACCGCCCCTAGAATCATTATCTTTACATTTGTTCACTTTCGTCCTTGTTATACGACGTTAAACTATACAACACATTTCTACAGTATCACAACAAACTACAATATTCTTTGATATCCTCACCAGAGAGGCAACCATTATTTACATTGATTATTTCAATCATGTTTCATTTCAAAGACTACGTGCATACATGGCAATGTCCAAACCATTTATCATGGGTTAAACCATCATTATACTAGAGTCCCCTTTCACCCTTCACATGTACGAACCAAATATGTACCGAAGGTATTTCTAGAACTATGTGGGCTTGATTCTCATACTTATGGGATACGTAGGAACGTTCGAGTGTCCCTCGAATCCAGTCCCATGTCTTTTGGGCCTAACCCCAAATTCATCTTTCAGTCCCCTAGCTGAAAAGTCCACATAAAAACACACACTGTGTAATTCTTATAATGGTCCAAACTCGATGACCCTAAACTAATATCTTCAATCCTCTTGTCCCAAACGACGTTAAACTGTAGTTCAAGAACTACGTATGGCCTGATTCCATCCTTATGGGATACGTAGTGAAGTCCAACATTCCAATTCAGGACCTGACCACAACATGATTATGGTTAGGATTGATCTGTGTATCTCTTTATACATTGTAAAATACCCATCTTTATGTGTCATAATCCTAACCTTAAATATTTTCAGATCTTTATAACCCTTTTCTTGACTTTTAGTCAAAAAATGTCAAATTTCTAAGAGTTCTTTTACCTGACTATGCAGAACATGCCCTTAGGCGGCCTTGCCTAAACAGTCTCTGTAACCAACTTGTTAGCTGAAAGATACTCTTATTTGACTATGAATCCCATGCCCTTAGGTGGCCCTGCATAATTCAACCCCCTAACAGGTTTGTTAAATAATGGTAACTTCATTCTTGGGAAGAAAACCTCTTTTTTACTTATTTGTCTTAAATGATAGTATGTATGGATCCGCAAAAATATCCATCCTTATCATATTTATCTCATATCCTTTTTCATGATCTGAAAGTATACATGTTTATGGTTTATATTCTCCTTCCCTACATTTGGGTCAGACATTCGTAGGAGTGATATCCTTCTAGTTCTTCGACAATCTTGTTTGGAAATATCTTCTCCATATTCAAGTACCTCTTTCTATATAGTAAACTCTATACTTTGGAAAATTTTAATCTCCATAAACTTTCACTGGATTTTTAGAACTAGGAATGTAAAATTCCGAGAGTTCTTTTTCCTGACTATGTAGCACGTTCCATTAGGCGGCCTTGCATAAAAAGTCTACATAATAGACTTGTTAGCCAAAAGATTCTATTTATTTGACTATGCAGCCAATGCCCTTAGGTGTCCCTGCACAATTCAACCCCCTAACTGGTCTGTTAAATAATAGTAACTTAATTCTTTGAAACTACTTCTTGTGATGCCTTATAGCTCTTTTACATATCATTCCTTAGATTCAAATATTCTTAGGCCATAGTTTTCATTTTTTCCCTCATACATGAGTATGGTAATATGTTTTTAGATAAATTTTCAAAGAATTGAGTCAATTATAATTCATTCAGTCAAAGCTATTTTCGACCTTAAACATTATCCTCGGTATGTCCTATGTGCATGACTTTAAACATCCCACAAAAGGAAAAGGAAATCTGGATAAAAGTCATGTTCTAGCTCACTAATCCTATCTTTTGTATGATTTAGGTAATATTGAGCAATTAAAAGATTCAAAGTTTGTAGGTTTATTTATAATAATCATATTAAAAATCAAACTATGCTTACTAGGCCCATTGCCTTAGGTAAAATTTAAAGCAGGTAGCAAGAAATCCGTGAGAGACGAGTGCTTTGCGTGGAATGAAGCCCCCTATTTATAGATGCGGCCATGACCCTACACGTTGTACCCTGTACGACTAAAGGTCATACCCCTGCGTGAAAACCCTATATGCCCGAAGCTCATTTGCGTACCATACCCTGCGCGCCCCAATTTCCTTTTGATTCTCGATTTCCTCAAAGTAAAATCCTCATTTCTTTTGGATCCAACTCCGAGGGGGGGAATTTTTTGAAAATCATTTCATAAAAAAATCTAAATATTGGAAAAGGGGATTATCTTAACTCAAAGTGATTCATCCTTTGAAAAAATATCAAAAATTGACAAAGGAAGGAATAAGAAGAATGTTACACAAGGGTCACACAAGTTCTACTATGGTCGCACAAGTGAAATTGCACGCCGCAAGGGTCACGCAAGTACAGTTGTGCTCCCTAAGTGATAACTGCCTGGGGACTTTTTCCTGCCTATAAATAGACCCTGTGGGCCCCCCATTTTGAGAGGAATTTTTTCCAGAAACTCGTATTTGAGCTCCCGGCACCCAAGCCTATTCTCAAAGCTTCCGAAACACTTCTAAGGTAATTTCGTACCTAGAACGGAAGATCTAAAGAGGGGGAGGTAGGCCTAAGTGTTTAAACTCATCAACAGTTGCGCGCCTGAGTGCCCAACCCTTAAGTTAAATGACCACACTTGCGTCCCGCCTCACTCCTTCAATAGATCTTGCACGCCACTCTTCCGGAAGAACATCAAGATGATTCTAAAGGGTTTAAACAAGAATAAACCCTTGTATTACGTTGTTGGTTAACCATCATGCAATTACCCATGTGTCGCGTAGGTATACTCATGTGACCAGGACTTGTGCGCCAATGCAATACCTACGCGCCTTCCAGGACTTGCGTGCCCCTGCCTTTTTTGGGTTCTCTTCTTACCCATTTCACCCCTCTTAAGCCATTCCACCTCTCCTATTCAAGATTCAGTCTTCAAGACACTCTTCAAATCAATTTATGGCATGATTTTTTTGATTGGACTTCCTTATCTGAAAGGAATTCTGTGGAATATCTCTCAAAACCTAGTGATTCACATATCTTTATGTCACTATTGATTGATATTTAATTCATTAAACCTCATCTTTTAAGATGAGAGAACTCATTAACCTGGCCATCCTTTTCAGGAATAAGGCCCAGTCATAAATTCTTAACCTGAGCCTCCTTTTCAGGAATAATCCCTAGCCATAATCATTACCCAGGGCCTCCTTTTCAGGAGTAATCCCCAATCTCATATATGGGAATCCTCTTCAGGAGTAAGCCCCAACTCCCTTATTTTTTTCAGTTCTCTTAATTTGGGCCTCCTTTTCAAGAGTAAGCCTCGGTCTTAATTTCTCATAAACAGTTCTAATTTACCTTTGATCTGGGATTCCTTCTCAGGAGTAAAACCCAATCATAAGTCCTCTCATAATTTGGGCCTCCTTATCAGGAGTAATCCCCAAGTTTGAGTATTCAAATCTCCATGAAGCATATATACCTTTATGAACCTTGTTCCTGGATTTCTTCCCTGATGTAAATCCTAATATTCATTTATCTGGGAATTCATAAATACATAAGTCCCACATTCATTCTTATGATTTCATCTTTCATGGCACAATTTTATGATTTTTACCAATACCTCTTATTCCTCACACCGAGCATGAATCACCTGAGCTTAGAGTGTAAAAGTAATTATGACATCCTTCTTTGAGCCACCAATCATAAACATCATACTCCCTTACTCGAACTATGTGGGTTATGGTACCTTTTATAAACAAAGGATACGCTGGTAGCCCATCTACGGGTTCGATCCCAACTATGAAATAATCCATGTCTTCTGAATGACAACAAACATCAAGTGCCCCACTGAGTGGCTTTAAAACCAGCATTATCATCATAATGACCAAGAGACTTCTATATAAATGTGTCGAAGGATAACATTGACCATGAATCTCTAATAAATTTAGATGATTCTCTATCGATGAAGAACCTCGAATACATATAAAATATTCTCTAAATTTCCTACATATTTAATCATTGATTGTCACATCTGAAGGAAAGAACATTTTATTCATTGTAATGTAATAAGGATTTACGTACCTAACTTAAATCTATAAAGAGAGTCCCAGAGTAGACAATAATTCCCCTAAAAATGGTGTGATGAGTCCGACCTCCCATCCTCTCAACCAATGAAAATTCCTAATACTCATAAGTCCACAAACTAATGAGCACCTAACTTTGGAAAGTAGTTCCAAATGGATGTGGAATCATTGGATGTTTCCGGTTCTACGAACTAACCTGTTAGAAACAGATTGGAATGTTTGAACCTTCAATCAACGAGGTCAATCCCCAAATTCTGAGGGAAAAATCACATTGAATGATCATATAAATAAAAAAAATGTATCCTATTTTGTGACACCCCATAACTCTTGTAACATATTGATGATATTTAACTTATTACATTGGTAAAAGATACAAGAGATCACATTCTAAATGATTGAAGAGTTTAATATTATTTTAAGACATGATAATAACATAATTGCAATAATAAATAGAAATAATAGATAATATCTGCTAATATTTATAAAAAAATCATATATACTTCAGTAAATACTTTAAATTCATTCAAATATCCCTTACTGGTACACTGGGAATGGATAACATAATGAAAGTGGGGCTCAGATTCTCGGTAAGGGAAATATTAATGGTAAATATAACATTAATACATAATCGACATACAATATTATTGAATAAATAGTCAATAAATGTAAAATATATTTAATAAAAATGGATGGAAAATATAAGGATTTAGAAAACATAGTAATAACACTGAAAATGATAAAAAATTTCTTATTGAATGAATGAATTATGTTAGATATCTTAAACATACTGTCAATACCTCCCATATAATAAATATTATATATCATCAAGAATACCCAATTATGATATATTATATACTATAATAGTCACCCATAAATGATATATTACATCCAATCTAGGTGAAAGATCAATGACATCTTATACAGTCAATTTTTCTCATCCATAGCATTATAAATGAATAATTAATCCATATGAATAACAACCAAGTTCGTTTTTATCGTGAGACCATGTAATAAATTTATGATCTATAATGATCCCCTATCACCAATTAAACATTCTAAATGAATCCCTCATATATTGAATTATCAATAAAATAAATAATCAAAATGTCATAGTAGTATTTTTATAAATGTATTGATTCAAGTATACAAAACCTAAATATTACCCCTATCAGAATAATATCATGATCATAAAATATATATTAAATAAATGTGGATGATATTGTCAGAACATATCTCCAACAAGGTATAAAATATTTTTATAAATAATTAAATTGAAGTAAAATACCCTTACAAATTCCTTATAAAGTATCTTTTATTAGAGGAAGAAATATCCTTTTATATTAGTTAAACAAGTTTTTAAATATTGGAACCCCAAGGAAAATTTTTAAAAAATGTCCATCAAAAACTATATAAAATTGTAGAATAATATTGCTAATAAATAATGGCTATGCTATCTAGAAAAGGAAATAATGATATAAACATTAAAATAAAATTCTTAACAAACATCTATAAAAATAAAGTCAAAATTGATTCAGGAATTTTTTGACATGTCTAATTTTAGTAACATTAAAATAAATTAATTTTTTTTCAAATTTTTTTTTTAAAATTCTTGATAAAAACATCAAAAAAATTATGTAAATAAAATCAACATGAAGGAGAATGATTCAAAAAAAAGTGATATAGCATAGGATTGGGTAAAAAATGTATTTCATTCCTTTGGACTACAAAATATATACAAAAGTAACTAAACAAAAAACACTTTTAAAATTATTATATAACAATTATTAATGGCTTAAATTTATAAATATCATATAATACCTCTAAAAACAATTGGGCCTAAACAATCCTGGATAAAAATAACATTTCAAAATAAACACATTCCATGGATTCTGACTTTACTGGGTGGGTTCTTTACTACTTTATAATATAAGTATCTTAAATATTCAGATATATAATAACCAAATTATATCTATATAAATTGATAATGTTTATTAATATCATCTTTTTACACATTTACTCATAAATATCAGTTATAAATAAACAATTAATTGGTATATTTCCCATACATGATTTGACTTAATAGTTCTAATCCTTACACCTTGGACATTATTTCATCACATCCAAAATAATAATCATATATATCATTTTTTTAAATTATATAAACTTTTATAAAAAATTAAATAAGGTATTTATGTAAAATTGAATACATCTTTCATGGAGGTTGTAGCTGATAAAAACATAGTAGAAAAATTTCCATTTTTCCAATATATAGTAAGAAAATAATGTAGAAAATGGTTTAACTTTATTGAATCATAATAGGAAAATATAAAATCATATTAAATCTTTAAATACAAATATATGACAAAACATGTTATATGGTAATGAAAAATTAAATATTTTTATCATGGAGGTTGTAGTCCCCACATAAAAATGTGTCATATTTCCATTTTCCAATGTATAGAATATAAGAAGTTAGATTATATCTTATAATTTAAGTCTTATAAATATATCAACAATAATATATATTTATATATATATTAAATAAATATACATAAATATTCATGTGAGGTGGTGATGAGAATAATATACCCCCTCGTGGAGGTGGTATCCATTTTATACGCATGAGTGACACTTTTATTTCCCATAGAAATAATAATCGAACAGAAAAGGTTTGATCCTTAACATAAAAAA
Organism: Viscum album; assembly: GCA_963277665.1. NCBI lineage: Eukaryota > Viridiplantae > Streptophyta > Magnoliopsida > Santalales > Viscaceae > Viscum > Viscum album. The sequence goes on from OY728130.1 coordinate 1,181,022,786, forward strand.
TTTCCGTATATTTAAAAATTATTTTTTCATTATGTTGTGATTGTTAAATAATATTTTTAGTATGGTTATGAGGAAATAATCATTACATTTATTAGTAAGAATAGATACATATTCTATCGATAAAATCGATTGAAATAAAACTGATAAGGATTCATGGAAATGAAATTTTGGAACTAAAAAACATATATGTCAATTATAAGGGTATTTATTATATGGTGGGGTATATAATGATTAATTTATATGGCTAAAATTGTTTTTTTAAGGGATCATTATTTTTTCTTTTATAATATACAGGGAAGTAAACTATTTTAAATATTAACATCGTTTATATATAATAAATTTACTTCCTCTGTAAAGTGGCTCAAATTTAGTAATATTTAAAATATAAGACAATTTTACGTTGATATACACTCATCCAATAAAATTTATTAATGTTTTCGATATATGGTATTCCTTATCACTTAGTTTAACCCATTCCTTTAGTACTTTTACACTTAAACTTGAAATAATATCACTGCCATGGTAAAAATTTACAATGACTAAAAATAAATTTAGAACTACTAAATAGTGTTAATATATGATTTATTAGAATGGAAACAATATTAAAATATTCCATTGATAAATGTTGGAAAATTTAATTTTAATAAAAATATACAAAAGGCAATGAAGAATGTTTTTTGAAAAATTATTTTTAACCATAGAGGTAAATTTTAATGAAATTAAAGAATATAATATATTCTAATGAGATTAATTCTATTATGAATAATCAAATTATAGAGAATTGATCTTAATATTTTTTAATCCAAATATAAAAATCGTATTCTTAATTAAAGAAAGGAATAAAAATAATCATTTTTATGATAACACAATACATTGATTTCAAAAATGTAAATCACACATTAATATGAGAAAATTTAATTTATTTTATTAGTTATATTTTTTCTAAAAAAATATATACTTTGAAAATTATATTTAAAAAAAATTGGGTAATTTTTATGCCCAGATTATGATATAAAAGAGCGGGAATTTGTATAAGTGGTATTTTATACTATACCTCCAAAAATTAACAATATCATAAAATATTAAAAAATAACCCTTGAGTAATAATTTTATTATTAATAAAAAATTGACTTCATTTCATTAAAATATAACTATAAAATTATAATATTAAAATATTAATCTTTTAAAACAAAATATTTTTTTAGTAAAAATCAATCTTTTAAATAGTAACTATTATTTATATCAATTTATAATTAATTTGGTTTTAATATATTATTTTAGAAATTTAAATATTTTGTATTATTTTTAAAAAAGTATTAAAATTGGTCAATTAAGGTTTTTCAGATAAAATTCACAACACATAAAAAATAATCCATGAAAAAATATCCAGTTTAACATTTAAATACTTTTAATCATATCATATTAATTATTTATTCTGTTGTCAATAATTTTTTGTAATAAAACAAAAATAGAAAAATATAAATATGCTAATGGATTATAATCATTAAATTTACTAATGGATTACTATTATTTGTTTTAAAAAATTTGGTTTTTTGTTGTATGCCTAAGAGGTTATTCAAAATAATATTTACTCAAATGATGACACATAATAGAACCATGTGGTGTTAAATTTGTACCCATTATTTTAATATTATCATCTGAATATCAATTAGTAGTTTTCAATTAATTTAGGCCAGGGTATCAATAATAAATATATGACACAAGATATAATATCTACAATGATATAACACTCACCATAATAGTTAATACTATGAAAATTATTGTATATATTTCTTATAACACATATGTATCATTATAAAAATTCTAAATGTTGATGAATTTTCAATTTTGGAAAATAATGCTAGGTTATTCACAAAATATATTTATTGACTTTTAGAATTTATGGATGACGAGAGGAATACATATATGATAATTTTCTAAATATTATTTGAAATGTTTCACTTTTATTGAGTGTTTAAATATTATTCAACATTTGATTCTAAAAATGAATTTCGTAGAAAAAAAAATTCATGCCTAATGAATGAATTTTTTTTTTGATCTTGTGATCCAAAAAATAATTACATGTCATTTTACTAATATAAAATAAATAATATCTTTAAAAATATTAGATAATATTCAATATGATGAATCCATAAAGTGGGTATATGACACATTAATTCCAAATATAGAAATTATAATAATTAATTAAATGGTCAAATAAATTAACAATAAAATTCTTTAGAAATAATAGAACTTGTTTAAAAGAAATTATTTTATGATTCTTATAAAACATATTTTATAAAAAAATATTAAATTATCACTAAAATTAAATAATTTATATGAACTCAAACATATTTATTGCACGTATTTTTTAAATTAGGGAATATCGATTCTTCATACTTTATATATTTCTATTATAACCATATTTAATTTTGGAATATTAAATAGAAAATCATTCCTAGAATTTGAAGGATGATTAAAAATAAATTAAAAATATAAAAGAGTGTGTATATCATGATTGAAAAAATGATATATTAGATAATAAATATAACTACTAGAATAACATAGTTCACGTAAAATTTTTCCATAGTAAGTTCATTGAATTTTCCATTCACTATTAACTACTTATGTGTAAATTATAATACTAATTGGAGAATTGATTTTAATATGTCACCATATTCATTTAGTTTAGTCACTTAATATTTTTAGATAAATTCATCCATTTGTATTCATAATACATATGGACATTATATTGAAAATTGAAATTGAATCTCATTCCCTTTAACTTAATACCATGTTTATTCATTCCCAAATTTTCCCATTTTCTATGTTCTACCCTTACACTCTTCTAATTTTCTACATTTAGTTATCCCTTGGTACATTTTTGTACGATTATCCAATTAAATTATTAATAAAATATAAAAAAATAGATAATTATTTTTTTGTATTTATGTCCATTGGATCATTATGATCATATGATGAATACTTCTGATAGACAAATGACCTTCAGAGTCTCAACAAGAACCTATCAATAAAACATTCATTATAAAATTCTATATTCTATATATACTACATGTCATGACTTTTTAATATAACACAATTTTCATCATACTCATAAATACTTTCCTCAACATTCTATCTTAAATTATGTAATTTCATTTCCATATATTCTCATTCCTCTAAATGAACATATTTATTAAGTTACATCACCTTAGAAGACTTCAATTCCATTTTCTTAATATTATCGTCATCCTTTGGGTTAAAAATAAATTACCACCAATGATCAACATATATCTATACGTAATACACATAAATAATAAAATTAAACATTTCATTCATTCTAAAATCTAATGATACTGTTTTAAAGGATACGGCCCATTGTTCAACTATTAATGGATTAGTAGTTCCATAAATAATACCGGATTCTAGAACAAATTATTTTCCAATGTAATTTGATAATTATGTGAATAAAAATTTTGTTCCACAAAGAAAATTTTATTGGTAATAACATGAGCCAGATACCATTATATAGTCATGATCTTATTAATTCAAACACAAATCATGTTGTATTTCTCAGGAGGAAAAAACCTACTCTGATTATTGGTGTTGATATAATTCACATTCCATCAATTATTCTATTTGTTATAATAAATATATGAACCCAATTATGGATATTGATCTTTTTTATATAAATAAATAAAATTTATTGATAATTCATGGGGTTTCTCTAAATGTTCATAGTAATATTCTTCTTATAATATATTATATCCAAGGGGTCTATAGAATATTATAAGATAAAAATATAACCAACCCTAATATATTATGAAAGATACAATTTTATAATTACTAGAGTAGTACAAGATATAGGAGATCTCATTACAAATTATTGAAGAGTTCATTAGTCTTGGGAGCTAATACATATTCATAATTCATAAAATAAATTGTCCATATAAATCATTTCTTTCACAATTTATTAGAACAATGTAATTTCATTTTAATCATTCTATTAAATAATTCAATGATATATCTTGTTAAATTAGAATATAAATAATATAATAACTGAGGTACATAGTAATGAAAAACATAAAACCTAATCCATATCTAATATATAAGGCATAAAAATATGATAATGTAAATAATTATTTTCCATTATATACAATTACATTATTATAAAAAATATTGAAGGTCAAAAATATTTTAATCAACATGAAAATTATAACTAATTTCATAATGATTGAATACATTATTTTGGACATCATTATATTATATTGAAGTGCTCATAAACATGAAATGATACATATAATTATGGACCCCCATCTAAAACACATTATATACCTTCAAATATTATCAACCATGAAATGGTAAATATAATACAAAACCACATCCAATATATCATATAGAAATATGTTTTGATTAACCATATACTTAAGATAGTTTGTCCCATGAGATTAACTGATGCATCAATAGATAATAATGGGCCATACACATCAATAATAAATCTCCATTTAATTCATTATCGATTTAATAATTAATAAAATACACAGTCTAAATTACATATAAATCTATAAATCATAATAATAAATCAAGTACACATATTGTCAATATTCCCCACACAATAGAATATCATCATCCTACGACTTACAGGAAAAAGTTGTGGATGGAATCAATAGAGAATATACATAATTTGGAATAAAATACATTAATGGTTCTTTATGAAAATGCAAAATTACTTTATATAGACAATAATAACTCACATAGAAATATTGATGAAATATACTTTTCCTTTGGATATATTTAATCTTCATAATACCAGCACTTAAAATTAAGGATATTATTTTAAAACCCAAAGAAATGTTTTAAAAAAATATTGTTTACAAAAATTACAATGATTGAGGGAAAATGATATCATGTAGTAAATTTTAAACAAACATTATTTTCAAAAGGCTATAATAACATTTAGAATTGATTTATATGGAAATTTACTAAAAAACCAATTTAGTTATTTGAAAAAATTTACAATCTAGTAAAATAGTGTTTTAAGAACATTTATATATAGATAAAAATTTCCCTGACTAAATTATAAATTCACTAACTCAGAGGAGAAATATTCCAGAAGTAAAGAAGTAAAATAAGATTCTTATTTCATAAAAACATTATTTAACCCTTTATGAGTACCAGTGAGAGTAAGATAAAACTAATACATAAAAATTAATAAATATTATATTATAAGAAATTATTTTTATTAAAACTTAAAAATATCATATAATTTATCATATATAAATTAATTCATAAACAATCCTAATTAAAAATGAGATTATGAAACAAAATCAAACATTAAATTATCCCTTGGTCAGATGTTTTCCAGCCTCCTCGATAATAAATTTCTATAAATTATTCATTTATATAAAACATGTATAATATCTATATTTTTGGATATCATAAGTTCATAACTCATTTTTTTCCTTTTAAATATAATTCTATATTAAAATAAATAATTTTACCATTGTGATTCTCATGTATGTTTTGACATGGTAGTTTTGGTATGTGAACCTTGTTCATGGTTTAATCACCTAAAATATTTTAATTAGGTCACATATTTTTTTAAATTTATTAAACAATCTGTTATAACCAACCATGAATGGTGGTTAAGAAAAATAAAATATGATCATCATGGGGGTGGTAATCTGCACACTTGCATGATAGATGTTTTAATATTCTAATATATGAAGAGAAAATAAAGTAAATAAAGGATTTATATTAAATTTTTATCATATTATAAATATAAAATTAATTAATTAAATATATACTTATATATATCCATGTGATATGGTAATGAGAAAGTAAATGTGTTGTTCATTGTGGTTATACTCCACCCTAATTCTTTAGTGGCATTTCGATTTTCCAATATATGGGAGGGTCCAAATGTCGATAATATCTTATATATATCCAGTTGTGTTAGTTATTGATGAAATTTGAATCACATAAAATCATGGAGGTTGTATTTCACATTTACCCATGATTGGAATTTTTACTTCCCATAAGATAGAATGGATATAGGAAGTGGATTCACCAATAACATATGTTTTTTACACTATATATTTTTATTTCATTTTTTTAATATGCTTATAAAATAATTATAGATGGTTTATAATAAAATATTTTTGAATGAACATTTTATGAACTTATACATCATTCTTGGATAATTCCCTTTGAAAACACATTTTGGACGGTTGGTATGAATTTTTGATAAAAAACATAGAGGTCATGTATAAGTGTTTGGGATGATTTTTAGGGATATTTTGATATAGAGAATGTGTTATAGTGTCTTGGAGAAGTGAGAATAAAATTTTATATTTCATATGTTAGGGGAGTGGTATATTATTAAATATTAGGAACATTTAAAAATAATAAATGTTTTTCTCAAATAAAGAGACATTAATTTAGGCTTGTTCAAATTAAATGAAAAATTAGTGTCTAAATAAAATCTAAGAATAAAAATATATATATTAATAGATATTTTAAACATTATCAATTTCTTTAACATCTTATTTAACCATTTATCCCTTACTACACTAACTGCATTATTTACCATGGTAACCTTTCATTATTTCTATAAAATAGGAAATTTTTATAACATTAAATATTATAATTCGAAAAATGAATTTATATTAATGGGTTTATTAAAATAATGTTTTAAAGTAAGATTTTAAAATATTTAAATAAAATAAAATTAAATATGTATTTAGAAAATATCATAGTAAGCATAGAAGTGAATTTATAGAAAAATATTCAATTGAATTTATTATCATGATATTAATTGTATTGTTAATAAAAAAAGTAAATTTATATAACATAAAAATTAATATAAAACCTATTATAACCTTGTAATTAATTAATTAAAGAAAATTATATAAAACATTTATTTTATTATAATAATAATAAATTTGAAATAAAAAAATTTAAAACTATATTTATATGTTCAAAATTATATTTTTGAATTAAATATATTTGTTTGAAATTTATAATAAATTTTTTTCAAAAACATTCAATTCATTATAATTTAATGATAATGTAAAAAAGTGAAATAATTTGTAGAAAGTTTATTTTTCATTATTCCCTCAAATATCAATAATTTCAGAAAAATACCAAAACCTCACCATGAGATAATTTTGACCTAATGATTTAAGAAATTAATATTATTTAATAAAATTAAAATTATAAAATTAATAAATTTATAATTTACATCAAAATAAAAAATTATAATAAAAACATCAATTATAGAAAAAAAATTACCTTCTTAACATTATGTTTTATTCATATAAATTAAAACATTAATTATTATTAATATAATTGTTAACAAATAAAAATCGTACATATTTTTAAAAATTTATTTAAAATGTGATCAGAATAATTTATTTTGATAAAAATATAAACAAATTAAATAAATATTTATTTAAAAAAATATAATTTTTTAAAGATGAATATTTTAAATAATATAATAAAAATTATATACATTTTAATAATTATATATCTTAAAATAATATAAAACATTAGAATATATGTGTTATAACTTATTAGTTTATTAAAATTTACTAAATGGTTACTACAATACGTCATAACCCATTTTATTTCAGTGTTCTATTAGCTATAAGATATTAAACGTATTAATTTTAATGGAAAACACATAAAAATATTGAGGTGTCATATAAAAATTCTTTTCATAGGAAATAATTTTTTTGACCTAATATAATCTCTAAAACTACTATATGATTGGATCAAAATATAACACCTTTGGTGTAACATATGTTTTCCAAGAATATTTTTCATTTCTATTCTCTATCATTAATCATAATAGAATTCTAATATATTTAAATACTATATAATGTATTGTAAAGATTATGTGTATAAACCTAAACATACCCCCTCCTTAAAAAGGAGTGTCAAAAAATTGTGTGATTTTAGGAAAACATATTATGCAATAAGTGATAATTTAATTAATACCTAACAAACCTTCTCATAGATTATTACACATAGATGAATCTTTATTTAAACATGAATAAACTTGTTTTCAACTATACACTAATGTATCTTCTGGGAAAATAGGGACAAAATACATTTTAAATTTCAATAATATTTTATATATTTCTAATTATTAATTGGGATTTAACTTATGTTCTTCTATTCTAATCCTTGAAATATCTAAACTACCACCCTAACCTAAAAAACTAAACCCCACTCTGATACCAACACCAAAAACACATACCCACTCTATAAATTATAGTACTAAAAATAAATACTTTACTTGATAGATTTATTCATTTCTATATCGGTCATGTCAACCATACATAAATTTCCATGTATCATGTACTATATCTTTTAATAACAATATAGTTCTAGAACATGTATATTTACATTCATTAGAGATTATATATATAAAAATCATATTATTAGCATTTATAAAAAAATACATCATATTACTTACACTTCTTGTCGTATCCTTGGTTATAATGATATTTATAAGTAGGGGAATTGAAAACATAAGGATGGGGTGACCTCTAATCATCAGTAATTGAAAAATGTATCACTGATTTAAAAAATGTTATTGAATAATATTATAAAAAACAAGAACTGGGGAAAACAATTGATTTTAAAAGATGAGTTGTCTTCAACAGGAGATTAATGTTGTCTAATATTGTAAAGACATGAAAATTTCAAGGGAATATTTTTTTCTTAATTGCATTGAAATTTTACAAGTACACAGTTTCTATCGGCACCTGATTCCGAGGTTCGGTGTGCCAGGAATAATTTTCTGAAGTTTAGCTCGGGTACGTTTATTGAACGAATGAGTAGGGTTTTCTATAATTTGAAGCGGTGCTCGGAATTAAAATCCAAACGCACCGGTGAACTCACAACACTACTATTTTCATAAGGGAACCTTTACCGTTGTTGCATTTTGTGTGGGTTGAAAGTTAATTTATGGGACTTAATCTTAAACTAAATAAAATTGTGTGGTACATGATTTTATTTGTGAATTGGTTATTTCCTACCAATTGTGGATATTTTTTAGGTGGGTCCCACAAAATACCCAAACATCACCCCCAATAACTCTCCTCAAACTCCCCATTAATTCTTTGATGTTTCTTTTGATAACATGACACATTTATTGTGGTGGAGCCTTCCCACCTCCCTCTTCCCATTAATTGTGAAAAATATGATAATTAATTTCTGCATTTTTTTAATCAACACATCTTTTGAATTAATAGAAATTTCATATAAATTATATTAATTGAAGATACCCATTATTTACTTTCATTGGAAAACCACTTTTTGGAAAGGGGGTATGGAGAATTAAAGTGGTGATCATTCATCAACGAAGAACACCATTCTTCAATGAAGAACACCCCCAGCGAAAACTTGAATATGATATTTCAATGAAGCATCTTCCTCAGATTCACATTGACGTCAAGGAGCCTACGTTGCCTATGACTACTACCCTTCCAACATTGTTGATGAAACGACAACATTATTCCACAACGCCCATCTACAGCGACACTCATCTTCTGAGGATCGATGACGTACGATAAAAACTTCATGGTATGGGGATTTTTATATTTCAGTTAGGTGATTTATAATCTCAAACATGGTGTTTAATTTATCGGTGATGATTTGAACAACTAACGTGGTGGGTACAGACTAGCGAACAAGTTCGGACCCACCGATATTTGGTTCTTGATGTGTGGGGTGATTGGCGACGACGAAACGGGACCACAATAGCGATTTGGGGCCTTTGCAGTGGAGTTTGGATCCTAAGAAGACCGTAGGCACAGACGGGAGAAAAAATGGACAACTGGAATGACTCTGGTGGCCCGTAGAAGACCCCGGCGCCGCCGGTGTCCGGAGGCGGCAGCGCCTCGGCGCGCCCTCGACAGGAGTCCACCATAGCACTGGCTACGGCGTCGCCCGGCTGTGCCGGGACGCACCTAGATGGTCCAGACCCGGACCCAGGTCAGGTCGACCTGGTTCGGGCCAACCCAGGGGGGTTGGGCCGGGTCGGACCTGGCCCAGACCCCCCACTTCGGACCGTTTTTCGGTCTTTTTCCCATAACATGAGTTATGGACCTCCCATAGATGCACCCTTAATTTCATATGAATATTTAGATCGATATGGTGGTTTAAATATAATACACTCTAGGTTATGGAAAAGTTTGGGCATGTCTGGGCCGGTTCGAACCTAAAACCAACCAGGCCCTCGTAGCGGAAATGCTCATAAATTAAGTATCGTACATCCGATTGACGTTCCGTCTACTATGTTTAATTCCTTTTGTTGAGATGGTTTTTTTGTAATACTCCACTAGTGGTTTGGATGCATATGGAATATGGTGGGGTTGGTTTTAGCTTAATAACCAATCAGGCCTCTCAAACTGAAAAGCCAATAACTCTCATACCGGGTGTCCGATTGACGCAACATCTATCACGTTGGGTTTTTTTTAAAGAGAAGGAACATTAGGATACATTGAATCTGTACATCTTGATATTTTATGTATCAACACCATTTCTCTAGGAGCGGACCCTCCAGAATTGTACGTACTGTGAGGGGAACCCTAGAGCTGGCTGCGACGGCATCGACTACTGTACTGGAATCCTCCGTGGGTTCAACAGCGACGACTACCATACTGGGATCCTCTGTGGGTTCGACGATGATGACTACTATTCTTGTATCCTGTATGGGTCCAGTAGTATTGACCTATCTACTTGTATCCTATATGGGTTCTGTAGAGTAGCTGGTCTTGTATGCTGTGTGGGTCCGACAGCTTAGCTGGTCTTGTATCCTATGTGGGTCTGACAGCTTGGATGAATCAGTGACTACATATGATCATCTTTATCACTATACAAAATGTGTATACCTGTGTGAGCTGAGTCTTGACTTTTAGTTATTACCAACAGTGTGAGTGACTTCTTTCCTGTGTGGACTAGGATATGCTTGGGCTCGAGAGTAGGAGCCGAATTGGAATTGATAACACATGTATATGTATGGGAATATATATAAGTAGAGTTGGTTGATACATCATGATTGTATATTTCCTTTGTGGTTTATCCATTGTGTATTCTGGGATACTTTAGGGGGTCTCAAGGTCCCTACTGAGTATCGTATACTCACCCCTGCGCAGGCTATGCCCGTACTACATTGTATTGGATGCTGACGATAGACATCACTAATCGTGGAGGAGTCTTGTGGAGCTGGACAGTACCCAGAGGTGGACCACCTAGTGAGGGATGCACGGAGTGGACAGACGGACCTGAGGATCCAAAGAGACCATCAGTACCCACCCTTAAGGTGGGGTTCCTAGAGGACGACTCAGTTTTGCTGATTTACTATACTGCTGTTGTACTTTCCATTAAACTGTATTGTACTTTCAGTAGGGTTTGTATACTGGTCCATTTACTTTTAAGCTTTTACTTTTGTACGCATTTTACTTAGCGATTTCTTTATTTGTGTACTCTATTGTGTTTGTTACTATCATAAAGGAAATTCCTTCCCTTTATATAGGGATTTACGCTTTTGGTGCTAGTCACCATCCCATGGCCTAGGGAAGGCGGGCATGGGGTAGTCATGGAATGGGCCCTGAGGGAGGTTCGTGACAAATTGGTATCGGAGGATTCAATTCTATAGCAGGACTCAGGACTCTAATCTTTCCCTTCAGTGAAGAAATAGTGTTAAGAGTATTGAGGATGGTTTTTATTCTAGGGAGTACAGTGTTCGTGCGGCGGATGACGTATCCATACACTAGGACACTGACCTATGATTTCCGACTCAGTGCACGAAAACACTGTTTGAATGAATGTTTTCCTTTCAAAAGTTCTCTTTGTGACTACATTGTGTCAGCTCACCAGGTATACTACTTGACTGTGGCATACCTGTTTCTTTTCAGGATGGCCCCATGAAGGTCGCCAGCTAGGGTTCCAAGTTACGTGCGAGATGGCAGCCCATCGAGCGACGAGGCCTCGGTGCAGGGCCCCATCATAGCAGAGGAACCAGTTGTACCACTACCCGTTGAGCCACCAATGATACCATCCCCAGCAGCAGAGAGTGCGTTCCTCCTGAGTGCGTTGCACAAGTTTCAGTGACAGAGGCAGCCCAGGTTCTGTAGAGAGACATACCCTCAGGTAGTTGAGGATTGGCTAGAGTCTATCGTCAGTGTCTTCAGGTTGGTAGGGACAAAATTTGACATTATGGTGATCCTTGCTATGATTCTACTGCACGCAGAAGCAGATAGATGGTGGTGCCTGATGCTCTAGGTCCACAATGAGAAATCTCTAATTTGGATGGACTTAGAGAGTCTCTTCCACTCAGTGATTGTTCCCGCCACTCTTTGTGTGGTGCGTATTCAGGAGTTATTTCATCTGCAGTAGTGTAGTATGATAGTAGCTCAGTACTGGGCGTGGTTTACTGAACACTCACACTACTTCACGGATATGTTATGGGACCCGTTCTTCAAGTCCCGGACCTTCGAGTAGGGACTGAGGCACGAGATACGGGTTTCGAAGATTCCCCTCAGCATCCTAATGCAAGAAGGGGTTCTGGAACGAGCCCTTTTAGTGGAGAACATTCTCGCTGAGCAGCCACCAGCAGTGAGACCCACCACAGGGCGACATGTAGAGGATTCTTCTACAGTCAGTAGTAGACAGGTGTCATAGGGGTCCAAGTGGACCAGGCCATCAGGTGGGTGACCTCAAGATACAGGTTCAGTAGTGTGGGGCACATGAAACAGAGCCAGACTTACGAGGAGCAGACAGGGCTATGCATGCGGCGGGCAGAGCCACATGGCTCATGACTGCCCGACCGCCATGAAGACGAGCAGCAGACAGTGGAGGGACCTACCAGGTAGAGGCAGAGGTTCGACCATGGTGTTCCACAGGGAGCAGGCAGATAAAGCAGAGGAGCTGGCTGAGCAACGGGTTGTGTACAACATTTCGAGGCTCTACCACCACCACCCCCAGGAGGTCCTCCCCCGACCACAGCGAGCTAGCAGTCAGAGGCAGGCCCATCTCTTGGGAGTAGAGGCCTATGACCACAGTTCACCTGAGAAGATTCGAGGTGTTATCTATGTATACTCTACTCTTATTGTAGTTATTATAGACAATGGTGCGAGTCATTATTTAATTGTTGTTTCCCTTGTTCGGAGCTCGATGATTGTGACAGAGCCGTTTGCTCGATCCTAACATCTAAAGACACTTACGGGATAATACTCAACAATTACACACTGGTGCCAGCAGTGTGAGCTTACTCTAGGAGGCGAGATCTTTGGCTATGATCTTCTTGTAGTGGCGTCGAGGCCTTACGATGTCATCTTGGGTATGGACTGGTTATCTACAGTCTATACCCATATCAACTTTATTTGGCGCAATGTGCGGTGAGTCCAAATGAATGGGACTAGGTTCACCTTCACCTACGAGAAGGGAGCCTTTGCTGCACAGGATGGGCTTATGAAAAGGAGAGGGTATCTAATCACACATCAGTTGGCTAGTCTCATCCTCAGAGTAGTTGATGTGCGGAGTCCGAGTTTTCCTATTTTGGTGGATCAGTATGCAGTCATTTTCCCTGACGAAGTTCAAGGACTACCTCCTCACAAATAGGTATACTTCTACATTGACCTGTACCCTAGGACAGTGCCGATATCTACTCCAGAATATCGGATGGCTCCAGATGAGCTTCCTGAGCTGTGGGTACAACTAGAGGACTTGCAAGGAATTGGATTCATCCGACCCAGTGTTTCACCATTGGCTTCTCCAATTTTGTTCTCTAAGAAGGCGGATGGGAGCTTGCAACTATGTTTCGATTACCATTTCCAGAATCAGGTGACCGTACGGAACATGTAACCACTTCTGAGGATTGACAACCTCTTCGTTCAGATCATGGGAGAATGATGGTTCTCGAAGATAGACCTCAGGCCAGGCTATCACCAGCTTATAGTTCAAGATGAGGATAACCAGAAGATAGCGTTCAAGTGTCGGTATGTCCACTACAAATTATTGGTAATTCCCTTCAGCATGAAAAACGCTCCAGCAGTGTTCATGAGTCTGATGAACACGATCTTCTAGCCTTACCTCGATCGGTTTTTCATAGTCTTCATTGACGACATACTGATTTACTCTACTACGGAGGAGGAGCACGCCAACCACATACAGGTTGTACTGGATACATTCTGAGATCCCCATCATTATGGTAATCTCTCAAAGTTCCATTTCTGGATTCGATAGGTTCTCTTCATAGAGAACGTCATCTCGGATGTGGGAGTTGCAGTGGATTCTGTGAAGATTGAGGAAGTACTTTCTTGGGAGCCACCCAGGAGCGTGGCGGAGGTGTGGAGTTTCCTAGATCTAGCTGGGTACTATCAGAGATTTGTGCCAGACTTTTCTATAGTTCCTGCACCAATTTTAGCTTTGACGAAATGGGTAATCCCTTCATGTGGTCAGATAGATGCAAGCAAGGATTTCAAGAGCTGAGACAGAGATTGACCAGTGCGCCCATCTTGAGGACACCAGAGTAGGGCGTGGGGTATGTAATTTTCTACGACGCCTCAGGGACTGGACTCGAGTGTGTCCTGATAAAGGAGCGGGTAGTGATCGCTTACTGTTCACGATAGTTGAGGCAGCACGAGCAGAACTATTCTACCCATGACCTGGAGTTATAAGTAGTGGTCTTCGCCCTGAAGATGTGGCAGAACTACCTGATGGGAGAGCAGTTTACAGTCTACTCTGACCACCAGAGTCTCAGGTACATTTTCTCATAGACGGTCCTGAACCTGAGATAGCGGCGATGGATTGAATTCCTCCCAGACTATGACTTTGAGATATTCTATACTCCGGAGAAGGGGAACATTGTGGCTGATGCTCTCAGAATGAGATCAGGAATTGAGCGACTTGGAGGTGCAACAGAGCACTTAGCTGCTTTGCATATATCCTTCATGGATAGAGATGGGGAACCCTTTCTACAATCTCTCCTCCACTACTTCAGCGAGTCAGAGAGGCACAACATGGTGACGTTGACTGTGAGATGTGATGTGCTCATATTTCCACAGGACATTCACCACATTAAATTTCTGAAGGAGAATAACACGTCATCCTCTTCAGGGAATGTACCATGGTACCAGATTCACTGCAGGGGGAAGTGCTAAAGGAGTTCCACACTTCCCCTCTAGCGGTACATCCTGGAGTGGTGAAGATGTTCCAGGACCTCAGACGACAGCACTGGTGGCCGGGTATGAAGAAGGCTATAGTAGAGTTCGTTTCACGATGCCTCACTTGTCAGTAAGTGATGGTGGTGCACCAGGTACCAGTAGGCTTGGTACATCCCTTGGAGGTTCCTGAGAGGGAGTGAGACGGTATGTCAATTGATTTTGGGATAGGGCTCCCACATACGTCAAGAGGACACGACTCCATATGGGTGATCATAGACTGACTCACCATGTTGGTCCACTTCCTTCCGATTAGAGAGCAGGTCTCAGTAGAGAGCATGGGATGCCTCTACGTTTAGGAGATCATAAGACTTCATGGTGTGTCATCTTCTATCATCTCTGATCGAAACACTCCCTTTAATTCCCGAATTTGAAAGGGGTTATAGGAGGTTTTTGGGACACAGCTACGCCTGAGCACTGCCTTTCCTCCTCAAACGGATGTCCAGATCTAGAGGACCATTCAGACTCTCGAGGACATGATCCATGCATGTGTCCTTGACTTTGGTCGTAGCTGGGAGGATCACCTACCCATGGTGGAGTTTTCATACAAAAATAGATACTACTCCACCATTGGGATGTCACCTTACGAGGAACTGTACAATTGACCATGCAAATCAACTCTATGCTGGACTGACCCTGGGAGACAGCACATGTAGGACAACAGATGGTTCAGGCTACGACGGAGAAGGTGCAGATCTTCCTGGAGCGGATGAGGACTGCAAAGAGCAGACAGAAGTCTTATGCTGATAGGAGGCAGAGCCCACTAGAGTTCGAGGCTGGAAACCATATTTTATTACGAGTCTCACCTCGACATGGATTACAGATATTTTGTCGTGGTGGAAAGTTATCTCAGTACTTCATCGGACCTTTCCAGGTCCTTAGTAGAGTAGGTGAGGTGGCTTAACACCTGTCCCTTCCACCTTAGTTGTACAGGGTGCACGATGTCTTCCACGTATCTTAGCTGAGGAGATACGTGCATGACCCAACCCACATCATCGATCACGGGGAGCTGGACAACGATGACAGGGTGACGTTTTTCTGAGGTACCGGTGGAGATCAGGGATCGACAGGAGTGGGTCCTTCATGGATGGTTGATTCCTCTAGTGCGCGTTTGCTAGAAGCACTGGAACCTTCAGAAGGGCACATGGGAGAGGGAGGCTCAGTTGCATGCTCAGTACCCCTTTTCGTTTCCCAAGTGTATGTTTTAGAAATATGGGGACATAAAGCCCTGAGGTGGGAGTAATGTAATGACCCTATAATTTCAAGGAATTTTGTTTCCTAAATAAATTTAAATTTTACGAGTACGCAGTTTTTGGAGGCACCTGATTCCGAGGCCCAGTGTGCATGGAATACTTTTTTTGAAGTTTAGCTCATGTACATTTAGTGAACGAACGAGTATCTTTTGAAGCAGTGCTCGGAATAGAAATTCGAAGGCACCGGTGAAGTCGCAGCGCCGATATTTGTTTAAGAGAACCTTTACCGTAGTTGCATTTTTTACGGGTTGAAAGTTAATTTTTAGGGCATAATCTAAAACTACATAAAATTGTGTGGTACACGATTTTATTAGTTAATTGGTTATTTCCTACAATTTGTGGATATTTGTGAGGTGGAGACCACACGATCCCCAACCATCACCCCCCAATAACTCTCTTAAAACTAACCATTAATTACTTAGTTTTTCCTTTGAAAACTCCACACATTTATTGTGATGGAGCCTACCCACCTCCATCTTCTCATTAATTGTGCCAAATCTGAAAATTAATGTCTGCGTTTATTAATGGACACCTCTTTTATATTAATAGGAATTTCATTGAAACTCTATTAATTGAAGATCACCCTTATTTCCTTGCGTTAGCATACCACTTTTGTAAAAGGGGATATAGAGAATTAAATAGGTGATCCATCATCAACGAAGAACACAGTTCTTCAATGAAGATCACCCTCAATGAAGAACGCAAAGAAATTCTTCCAACAACGCATCTTCCTCGGATTCACCTCATCTTCAATGAGCTTATGTCGCCTACGACAATGACCCTTCATCCATAGTTGATGGAATGACACCATTCTTCTGCGATGCCCGTCTACCGTGATGCTCATCTTCCGCGGATCGAAGACGTATGACAAAAACATCATGGTAGGGGAATTTGTATAATTCATTTATGTGGTTTATACTCTCGAACATGGAGTTTAATTGTTGGGTGATTATCTGAACTTCTAATGTAGTTGATACGGACTAACGAACATGTCCGGACCCACCGATATTTTGTTCTTGACGTGTGGGGTGTTTCGCGACAACGCAACGAGATCGTAAGGGCGGTTTGGGGCATTCACAATAGAGTTTGGATCCCGAGATGACCGCATGTGATGAAGGGAGAAAAAACAGTCCACTGGACTGACTCTGGTGGCCTGCAGAAGACCCAGGTGGCACGGCTCCCCGACAGCTGGAGGTGGCAGAAGATATCAGTCGGCTGCCCGGAGGGTGCGGCGCCCCAGCGCGCCGCCGGCAGGAGCCAGCCGCAGCACCGACCACTGTAGATCCCGCAGCTGCACGAGATCTGGGGGGACTGGTGGCACTATCATGGTGCTGTGTTTGCGGAACAGCCCCCCCCCCCCCGGCTGGGCCGGGGCAGGCCACGCAGACCGGGCCGCACCTAGCTAGGTCGAGCCATGTCCAGCCGGGCCAGACCCAGAACCGGGTCAGGTCGGCTGGTTCCGACCAACCCAGGGGGGTTGGGCCCGGTTGAAATGGGCCAAGACACCCCACTTCGGACCGTTTTTTAGTATTCTTCCAATAACATGAGATACAGACCCCCGATCTATGCATCGTACATTGTGTAGGAATCCTTGGATCAAGACAGTCGTTTTATTATATTATACTCGAGGATTCGGAAACGTTAGTGTAAAAACGGGTTGGTTTGAACCCGAAACCAACCGGGCCCTCTAAGCTAAAATGCTCATAATATAAGGACCAGACGTCAGATTAACGTGTTGTCAACTACATTGAATTCCTTCTATTGATATGGTTCATTTGACATACTCTACTTGAGGTTTATACATAGCTGGAGTACGGTTGGGATGTTTTTAGCTTAAAAACCAACTGGGCCCCTCAAACGGAAAAACCAATAACTCTCATACCGGGAGTCCGATTGACGCACCGTCTATCGCATTGGGTTTCTTTTGAAAAGACAGAACATTGGGATACAATAACTCAGGACTTTATGATAGTTGATGTATCGAACTCCTTGCTCTAGGAGTGGACCCTCCCGGAATCGAGCGTGATGTGTGCAGGAACCCTAGAGCTGGCTGCGACTGCATCGACTACTGTACTGGAATCCTCCATGGGTTCGACAGCGACGACTACCGTACTGGGATCCTCTGTGGGTTCGACGATGATGGCTATTGTTCTTATATCCTATGTGGGTCTGGTAGTATTGACCTATATACTTCTATCTGGTGTGGGTCCGGCAGAGTAGCTGGTCTTGTATCCTATGTGGGTTTGACATCTTAGTTGGTCTTGTATCATGTGTGGGTCCAATAGATTAGATGAATCAATGACTAAATCTGATCATCTCTATCGCTATATGAAATGTGTGTACCTGTGTGAGTTGACTCTTGACTTTCAGTCATTACCAATGGTGGGTTGACTTCATTTCTGTGTGGATTGGGTTACGCTTGGTCTAGAGGGTAGTAGTCGAACATGAATTGATAACAACAGTATATGTATGGGCATATACCTAAGTAGATATGATTTGTACTTCATGATTGTATCTTTCCTTTGTGGTTTATCCTTTTTGGTTTATCCTTTGTGGATTCTGGGAGACCTTCAGGGGTATTGGGGTCCCTACTGAGTATCCTATACTCACCCATGCATGGGTTATGCCTACACTACGTTGTGTTGGATGCAGATGATGGACAACATTGATCGCGGAGGTGTCTTGTGGAGTTGGATTGTACTTGGAGGTAGAACTCATAGTGAGGTGTTCACAGAGCTGAAAGACGGACATGAGGTGCTGAGGAGACCATCTTTACCCACCTTTTAGGTGGAATTCTTGGAGGACGACTCCATGTTGATGCTTTACTTTACTACTGTTGTAGTTTAGTTTTTGTTGTATTGTACTTTCAGTTTGGTATGTATACTGGACCATTTATATTTCAGCATTTACTATGGTACTCAGTTTACTTAGTTCTTTCTTCAGTTGTGTACTCTGTTTTTATTGTAACTATCAAAAAGGCAATGCCTTCCCTTTATATCAGGATTTATGCCTTTGGTGCTAGTCACCAGCCCCTGGCCTAGGGAAGGCGGGCTTCGGGTAGTCACGACACGGGCCCTGAGGACGGGTTGTGAAAAATATCAAATGATAAAATATATAATTATAAATATTTACATGAAATCATTAGAAAATAATGACGTTCCATAGAGTATAATATTAGTATATAACATAGAAATGTTTCATAAGTTCGAGAATAAAAATAGTTTATACGAAAACTATGAACCTGTATAAATAAAAAAAGGTACATGTATAAGAAATTTATTCTTTAGTATGCCACACATTTATATAATTAGGATATGGATTTCCAAACATGTACCCCTGTGAATTGGAATTTAAACCATGTATCCTTGGTCTTTGACTAAGAAATATTCTACCATTGGTCTTGGTCTATAGAACACTGTAGTGATGCTGCATCCACTCCATGATCAGAAAAATGTTCTTCTAAGGGAAAAGTTTTACTATATTTTTAAATATCATCTACGTAATATATTAAATTCTTAATATGATTTCATCTTCTTATACCCACTAATTAAAAAACAATATTATAATGAACATTTTTTAATACTTATTAATTTTTCTTCATAAAATGTGTTCTATTTGATATTATTTTAGTGTTCCATGTAGAGGATGATATTATATATTTAATTTGATTAATGTAAAATATAATCTAAAATATCATTAAATATCATGAATAATTGAACATGTTATATATAAGATAACTTATAATTAGATATTAGATAAATAGTGGAGCTCAATAAGGTATGTAATATTCCATATATGATACATAAGAATTGATGGATGTTACACAATGATATGTAATAACTTTTACATAACATATAAAATTTGACAATAAATAATATCTCTCAGTGTATATAAAATAAAATTTTTATTTCATTATGAAATTTAACAAAAGGAATGTTGTAATGTGAAACATATGATAAAAAATACAATATTTAATATTTAACAGGATATTCATAACTTATCATATATGGTATGTAACCTTTTCATTGATGTTATTCAGGATAAAACACCCCCCATTAAAGTATATAAAACCTATTTTTGAGTATGTGTGTGAGAGTTAATCATGATTGATTGATATGTATGAGTGACTAGGGTTCTCGCGCTGCCTTCCCCTTCCCAGATCGCGCTCCCTCACCTTTCTGGTTCAACTGGTTGGGGGTGGTGGTTCTCTATTGCTACGACCTTGTTTCACTAGTTATGCACGCACTGGTGAATTTATATTTGACATAGTGTTGAATCTACGCCGGAAATCCTTACCCGGTGGTCCGAGACCGTCCCTTCGTCCACATTTGGGTGTTTGATGGTAGATTGTTGTTTCTGTGGAGTTGTTGGATGGGAGCGTCGGGATCTGGTTTTCTTTTAGTGGATGAGGTGCCTCTTCTTCCATTGATTCTTCACATTTATGTTTGATTAGGGTTTCTTGATGTTTGCTGGGATTCGGTTTTGAGGTTGAGTTGGTCTAGTTGGTTTGGGGAAGTCTGTTTCATGTTGTTTTGTTTCAATCTGGTGGTGGATTTTTTTCTGGCCGATTTTTTACTGGCTGATCTTGGACACTGAAGGCCTGATTAATGGTCTGGAAATTCGTCAATGTTGTCTAAGGTTGATGGTGAAACTCAAAAGTTCTCCGGTTAAAGAGGATGAATTGTTTTTCTGTTCGTTCGAGACAAGTCGTGGATCATGCATCATGGTTTGTTCTCTTGTGGATGGGATGAAGGTGGTGGTCTGACAGTGCTTCTGCGACTTCGTCCGCTGATGGTTCTAGCATCTTCCTGTAGTTAATGGTGGCACGGGGTGATGGATCTCATATTTCTAGCGACGACTCTTCCGATGGTCTCACCGATGACTGACAGATATGATGTATGTGATTCTATGCAGTGTGATGGTTCGACCTGTAGCGACGGAGAATCAGTGAAGGTGACGTGTGATGATGGGTTCAAGTCTCGAGGTGTAGCACGTGTATTTTTAAGAATGTGTTTTGGTTTGAATTTGAAATTCGAATTCTGGATTGTGGGGACTGTTTGTACGGGTACCGAGAACCCCTAAACCGGCTATTGAAAAATGAAAAAATGATTCGACCCGTATGAGTGACTATTTTCTATAGGATATTTATTTCATAAAAAATGTTCAAAATATGATATATTTAAATTATATTTTGATTATTCTACTATTAAAATTCCTTAATTTCATATACTAGTTGTATTAAAATGTAATTTAGCCATGTGATTTCAAGGGTGAGAATTTAAATATGGGATTCAATAAATGATCTTCTACAAATTTAATATTGTAAATAATTGTTCATGTTTTTGGAAGACTATTAAAGAATTTTTACAATATATGAAAGGGTCTTGAAAAAATAAAACCAAATTATTTCATTAAAAAATAATGATTATGGATTTTATGGAATAACTAAATATGATTCTATGAATAATTAAATTAGAATATTGAAGTCTTGTTGACATGAAAATTCTAGAATTTCAATTAAAAATATCTGAAATTTGTTTTCTAATGATGGAACATGGGACAAATTACTATAAATTTATTATTTATTTTTAGCTTAGAAGATCAAGGTGCTAAATATATTGTAGATTTTATATTTTAATATATGAATAAAATATTTACAATATTCTATATTTATAAAAATTTAAAATGAATATATTATTTGTTTGTTGAAAAAGATAATATCTAAAAACTTGGTCATTAAATATCATATCATATTTTATGTATTGAAAATATGTTTACTAGATACAACTAGAGATAAAATGTGTCAACAAAATAAGAATTATTCTAAGATAACTACAAAAAAAGTGTCTTCACTACATTTTTCATTGATGTTAATCATCAAGGTTGAAGAAAACATTATTGAGGTTCCAATTATATTTATCCATTGGTTATTTTAATTTTACGGAGGATACTAACATGAATACTATGTTTTTGAAAATCCACATACTATCATTGGTCATTATTGAGGAATATAATATTATCTTTTTATTCCATGAAATCCTAATGTGATACAAAATTACCTTTTTAAAAAGTTGGGGATGACACATAGTAAAAAGATGCCTTCATTCGACATCATTCATAAGATATAAGTTTTATATAATATAACAAACTCAAATAAATGATAATTTAGAGGACTATTGAATTTATAAACTATATAGAAAAATATTTATTTTATAAATATATTTAAAATTTTCTAAACAAACTCAACACACTATATATTATTCTGAACATCTCTCAAATTAAACTCATCCTCATGAAATATGAAAAAATGATATATGAGAAGTTATAAAATAAATTATCCTTACAGGAAACATAATTATATTAACATGTTACTTAGGCTATGGTTATAAAAATATTAGAGATCATCTGATGGAGATAAATATCATATTAAAAGAATGTAGAATCATAAAAATGTTTCATTTAGAAAGATAAGCGATATAATATTCCGAGAATATCAATCATATAACCTAGAATAATTACTAGTAAAACATGATCCATAAATAAAAATACATGTTATATAGAATTATCAAATATAAAATAAATTTTAAACATTCATATGAATTGAAGCATATATTTTTTGATCTTCCATAACAAATTGTCAAAAAGTATCCCAAAATACTAAGGTACCGGGATACCCATGCTAGCTCAGAAATATTATGATGGGAATTCCAAATACCCATTGTTTGGTGATAACAACAATGATTAATACAAGAAATAAGAATGAATTAATTTTAAACAAAACAATAGAAAAAAAATGATTCTTGTCGGAATGATAAACACACAAAAGGGGGAATGTACTAGAAATAAATTAGTACGAGTTGTATAGAAAGATAAAAATCCAAAATGAAACAACTACATCAATAAAATAAATTTATTAAAATTTCATCTCTTACAAAGGGATAACATCTGAATTAGGAAAAATCAACCCTCAATGGCCCTAAGGATCCTGAAAATACAAAAACTATAATTGGAACTTTTTAATTTCGTATATTGGACATAAGAATATCATTAAATGTTTGAAGGAAATGGAAGAGTTTGAGATATAAATACATGTAGTTTCACAAAAAATGTTCCATAATAAGTTTTAAAAAATGAAACAAATTATTATTACATATGAAATTAGAAAATTGATGGTATAATATTCCCATATTTTTAATGAAAACATTCTTCAATATTATAAATTTATGATTGTTAGATCAAAACTAGATTAAATAAACATTTTATATAAACACACATATAAATTATTTTTAATTAATAAAATATTTCAATAGTCAATGGAATGTATATTAATGTGAAGAAATCATACCAATCTGAATAAAATCCCCATAGTAAGATAGTTCATGTAATAGGATATTCAAAATCTTCAATAATAATCATTTATCAAGATAAGTGTGCACACACAAATCGATTTATGTCATAACCAGGTAATCTACATAGGCCATATACATTCACAAAGGATAACCTTTTCATGAAATCATTACATTTTTTGTGTTTTAATGTTTCCAAATCAATCTATACATATGGAATCATGGTAATAACATGCATTTCCTAGTAATCACTAACTACCACGTCTAACATGTGCTTCAAACAAAAAATCAACAAAATTTTGCAAAATCATTAATTTCTAATCCATACAATTTACTTATTCAATGTTTTATTTTTCATAGTTACATTATCATTGGTATAGTAATAAATTCATTTTCATCAATTCATTGCGTTCAAAATCATCTTCGAATTGAGTCCATTTTATCAAGGTAGAATATAAAAAAAAATTATTAACTAATTTTCAAAACCGAACAAGATGTTTTCCAAAAATATTCACCCTATTTCAATTACTTTGAAATTGATTTTTTACATCAATTCCATTTTAATATAAAATATATACATAAAATAATTATATATATGGGGTTTTATATCATTTTAATTTAATTATGAAATTTAATGATTTTATCATGGGGAAAATTATTATGTAACTCCCTCACATAAAATTAGGAAATTACAATATACTACACCCACAATAGGGAACACTGATAGAGAACGATATATAGAAGTTCAATACACTAAACTTAGAATAATGACACAGAAAAATAAATATTAGATCAATCAATTACAAGATGGTATATTAGGCTATATGGTGGATTGGAAGATATATCAGAACAAACTATATGAGAAGATATATACATTCCCTTAAGAGATTTAACAAATTAACCATATATTTTACTCCCAAGGAAAACAATTTAGAATAGTCAAAATTTACTCTTTAGAGTCTTCAAGGACCTAAGATTATAGTTAAGTTAAAAAGTGTGTTATTATTTAATATAAAGGGTGGTTTTAGATTTTTAATAAAATTTTCTAGTGAATTTAAACATGTTTTCATGGTTTTCTAGGTATGGTCACACTATTAGGGAAACTGTGTGCCCATAAAATGTTCCACTATAGGTATGGTTCATGTTTAATCCAAGAATTTCTCATATTTTATCATTTGGTAATCCAAAAATTTTACCCCTTACTATATGAGGATTCGTGGTCTAGATGGTTTGGTGACATTGTTTTGAAAAACCATGTGTCCATTTCTATTGTATCAGAGTACAGAATATGGAATGGTGTTCCAGAACATAGTATGTTACCTAACAATATTGTAATTCTTAATATCCACATAGGCTTCCAAAAGTCTCTAGATTTCACTAAAAACATCCAGAGAAAAAACCCATACAAAACGAGGTTAAAAAATTATTCTATGAAATACAGGGTGAAGGTAATGAGATATTATAACCTCAAAAACAAAAAAAATTTATATCCCTAGAAGTCCTATTATGAGATATACATATCAATATGTTAGGTCACTACTCCCTCATCATTTCCTACCTCTTTCGTGTCTCATCAAAATCAGATCCTTGATTTTATAGATCTCAATCCAAATGTATATTCATTCCTTTAAGAACCTCCAACATAGAGTTAATTATCCTTATTGGAGGCTTAGTCATAGATAAATATTGATAAACATCATGATTTTCACAAATCAGGACATTAGAAGGTACATAAAGTTATCATGTTTGCAATGAAACATGAAATAGTTATTTGATAAAAGTAAACTAAAATAGATTTTACAAATGGAAATCCATATTCCCCATATTCTCAACAATCCCAAAAAGACCAACAAACCTCGGTGTAATATTTCCAGGTGTCTGGAGAAGATAGTAACCCAATCAATGTGAAATTCCCCGGAAAATGTAGTCATCAATGGAAAAATCCAATGATCATCAATGATAATTTTCATATCACTTATACTAGATATATGTTGTATACATTATCTGATGAGTCAAATAAATTTTCATTGTCATCTATTATATCAAACTTGATCTATCAAAGGAAGAGTCAGAAACCTATAACCAAAGAAAACCATATATACATGGAATACAACAAAAAGTATAAAAATGGGTTGTAGGGATTCTATATTGGTAAATATTATAATAATAAAACTAATCCATTAAAATAATGGATTCCCCATGCCAAAATAATGACAAGAACATAAGATGGTAACATGCCCTTGAGAAACAACATGTCTCTTTCTATGTGAACATAAATTTTGGGATGATATGATATTGTAAAATACACATGATATCCTAGTGAATCATGGAGGAATTACCACATGAGATATATAAAATGGGTATCCCTATTAATGACTTTATCCAATGGGACTCCATGTCATAGGAAACTATTATGCTTATAGGGATTCCCCATGTCCAAAAAATTTATTATATCATCAATGTCTATAAATTGATATTATCTGGTTATCCTATTGACAACTACCCATATCAAATTCTTCATATGGGGGGTACATGGAAGCTCACAAAATAGTTCAGACAGATCAAATACCACATCAACATTGTCATTGGATGTGACTCATGAAAATGTGAAGATTTTTAGTGCTCATTGTTGACCTGTTGATAGGTATTAAATGGGAAACAATGTCATCCTTTCCTCATATCATTCTTAGAAACCGTAATCATTACTACATAACATAATTTTTTATGGAACCAAGGTTCAAAACCCTCTAGTAATTATTTAAATCCACCATTGGAGCCTTCTCATGGAAAAATATAAAATGGACTAGTTCTAAAATCGAAAGATTTTATCAGAAGATAATTACCACTAACCAATGGTATCTAAACCATAAATAGAGCACCTAATTCTATATAATTCATCACCAATGTGACTATCCTAATGAGTTGTTTTGAGAAGCGTGGTGGAAAATTCATTTATAATTAAGATAACATTGAAATTTTCCTTTCGGTATCCCAGATACAATCAAGTATGAAAATTCCTCATGAAAATTTCTACTAATTATTCTCTCTTTGAATGGGTTGGATGTTTCCTAAATATATAATAAACAATGACATTAACCTTTCCTAAGTTTTTGGAAATGTCAAAATAAAAATACTAAAGTTACTCCACCCAATAACTCTTTCAGATGATGAAATTATTTCAGAGAATATAAAACTGAAGCAGTTATAGACATAATAATAGTCAATCCTTCACCGAAAAAGATATTTCCATAAACTATTAAATGAATGAATAATTGCTTCTTGTTCAAGATTATGGGTTAGAGAATTCTTCTTATTTTTTTCAACATGTCTTGAGCCATAGGCAACCACATGATCACACAACATAACAACACATAAAAAACCAAAACCAGAGATATCATAAAAGACTATATACCCTTAGTCATACTTTATAAGAGTGAATAATGGTTTATAATTATAAATAAATATCATCTAATTAAAGTAACTCTAATTTATTTTACATTCCATAATAACATCACTACATTATTTTTTGGGTGGTCCTTAGAGAATACAGTTTGAATAATTACTCAACTAACCTACCACAAAACCCTTCCTTTAGAAAAAACCAGTATATATAGAAAAAATTATTGTTTCTCCCATGTCATAACAGCCTTTACCATCCCAAGATATATTGAGACTCCATTTTAAGTGAAGTTGTGACCCAAGAACATAACATCATGTATCCAAAAATCATATTTAAAATATTATTATAATGATTAATATTTATCATGATTTATAGGACCACTCTAAAATGAATTACATGGTACCACTATTTTTTAGAGTAAACTAACATATATTACCCAAACACCTCCACATATGAATTGATGTTATCCTAGAATATTCATCTCGTAAATCCCATAAAGGAAATAGGTGAATTAGTGTAACACCCCGACCACAATTTCCTAGGGTCGGTGCATTATTACATAGCATTGACACGATACAAGGAAATAATGTCCCGAAAGACCGATCAGTTTAGTATCCTTGTAAATACTTGATACATTCATAAGTCTAACATTACAACATGAAAATAAAAAAACACTAAATTATTCCATTGGAAACATCCATGATTCCTAGATTATGTCTACAAGTCACTCATAACTTACTTCTTCCCATCTTGGGAAAATGAATAATAGAAAGTGGGTGAGCTCAAATGATCAGTAAGGATAAGAATATAGATGAAACATTTATAAATAAGCATAAACCTTTAAGGAAATGACTATCTAAAACAAAATACTTTTAAACATGAACATAAATATAATATGGCAAAAAAAATTTAATAATTCCATTTATATATTAACGAGGATAATCTACATGTCGAATAATCACATGCAATATCAATAACCACTTTCATATTGGTTGAATGCATAATGCTAGACTATCTTAATCACATAGTAAAGGCCTTGAGATTTTTTCATGGTCTTGTGGAAAGACATTAGTTTATCTCATGAGACCTAACGTTTCATCGAGGAGCTATAGTGGGATCCACTCATTACTTAATAAGTCAAATTCATTCTTCATATGAATAGATTTAAACATAATATAAACATTCATATTAAAACTAGAATATGAAATGTCCATACATTTTCCACAAACCATGAATGATATTAAAATAGGACATCCACAGTAAAACATAACTCATTAGATACAATATGGGAGATTGTATTGTATCAGATTAACCTCAATCGAGAATAATGAAGGATATTGACATAGATGAAAGTAATCATCAAAACTATTAGAGGTAAATATCCCCCTTTTTCTTAATATCATTTAAAATTCACACTATTTTTCAATAATCCATTTAAAAATATATTTTTGAATCAATGTTTCCCATACCACTTTGAAACTTTTTAAAAAAATTAATTTTAAATCATTAATTTCCATATAAATAAATCCATAAAACCATTTTTTAAAACATGGACATTAATGAGATATATTTACAATAATAAATCATTAAAATATTTAAAATGATATTTTAGATAGAGTTCCTAACCAAAAGAAAGAAACTTGAATTCAAATTATTGAGGTAATAAAAACATTGTAATTTCAAGAAAATATAGGGATTCATGATATATTATGTCAAAGTACAATATATACACAATGTAAATGTGATTTGGTGTATAACAACAAAGGAGTCTCAATGGAATGTAAATTGAGATGAAATATCTCAAAAGGCCATATCCTTAAGTTAAGGATAATTCAACGATATAATTATGTGTGACAAACATAAATACAATCAATATGATTGTATACTCAGTGTAAAAAAATTAAATTAAATTCACACATATTCTCGTAAAAACAACACTAATGAATTGGATATTTAACTCAACAAATGTCGATCGAGTTAAATTTACTCTTATCAAGTTCTTACTGATGACTTAATGATTTGTCAATGGAGTGATTATGGGTATCAAAAGTATATCCACTAAAAGGGGAGTGGAAATTATGACATAAGCAAATGAATACTGATTCCACACATAATCATGAAGTAAAATAATCAATGAAGTATGCATGAAGCCAAATGAGTGGAAATAGAAATTTTAAATTCCATTATCGATTTGGAAACTTACGATACATACACCCATGAAAGAAAGATAATACAATGATGATTTAGATATAAATAAATTAATGTATATTAATCAATTAATACAATCACGGTCAGTACACACACCACATGCTATAAAAAAGTGGTGAACAATGGAAATCTCACAGAACTAAAAGTTAGATAAGAAACCCCTTACCTTAAGTCCAAATTGTCTTCTGTGTTCCTTGTTCTTCCGGAATAATAAATATAAGTTAATTTATACATGATTAAGAACACTTTTAAATTGTATAATTCCTTTTATATCACTTATTACATTTCTCTAATAATTAGTTAATAATTAGAGCTCATATTAGATATTTTATTGATGTTCGGAACTTGAGTCAAAATTGAACTTGTTATGATAACAATTTGTCCATGTGGTCAAAATTCCATTATCTAAAGAATGATATAAATGATATGTAAATCATATAAATATTATATATCAAGTATATATATGTATTTATAATAGTAAATAACACTTGGAGATAAGAAATGAAATGCATATTTCATGGAGACGGTAAGCCGTACGTACGCATGAATGCTACTTTCATTTTTATTTTTTTATTTTAATGGAATTAAAACATAATGATAAATATGTATATTATAATTCCAATATAATATCATATAATATATGTTTTTAAATAATTTAATTAACTCTATCCTTTATATGTTCCATGAATGTCATAATGAATCATATCACCTTGATGGGGCGGTAGTCTGCACTTCCTCAAAAGAAATTATCGTGGTCACGCATATTGGAAAGCATAAAGGTGTGTTTTTAAATTTAAATTATAGAAGCATAGAAAACAAATAAACATAATATTCATAAGATATAAATATAGTCCCATAAAAATTGCCACCATAAGGGGTGGTAGGAGATAATCGAACAATCATCGTTTCTTGAGGCATTAGTTTCCCATCCACAGAAACATTATGTTCTTCACCCATTAAATGGTTGTGTGTGTAAGTGTTTCCAAAATACATATTATAAAAACATCATAGTATATTTAAGATACATGTGTTGTTATAAAATAAAGGAATAAAAAGAGTTAATGTGGTTTGAGAAGTAAAATAAAATAAATTATTTTAAGAGAAACTAATACATTTAAATTGGGTAACTCCCTTTTGTTTAAACCAAAAGGAATTCATGATGTTTCTTCATCCTAAGGTAAGGCTAATATGTGTAGGAGGGGATGTAGGTATTTTAATAGGGGATTGTTTTGAAGAGCCAAAATTATTTAGAGGTGTTAAGAATTGGTTATAAGTGTTCTCTTTTTATAAGGGAGAGGAGGTGATCTTTAGGAAAGTGTGAAACTATCATTTTAATATAAACATATATTCAGTTTCAAAAGGTCCAAAATACATTACAGTTGAAGATAAGATATCTAATATTAGAATTAAAATCATATAATCATAATTGGACAAGTTTTGAATAATATTTTAATCATTATAATATTATTTATTTAAATCATTTATTAGTGAGATAAAACAGTACATCATTATTGTGTCATAAATAATTTAATTTATTTGATATCAAAAAATTATTAAAAAATACCATGATGTTGGAAATATTTTTATATTTCTAATTAATATTTTTAGTCAAAAATATAACTTATATTGACCCATGTAATAATTAATTTACTAAAAGATATTTGTTTCTGTCATTTTTGGCTTTACTGTAAATTAATTAATCTAAATAGTCATTATCACTATGAAGTGGCTCCATGGGGTCCCAAAATTGACCCAAAGTTGTCCATGGTTGTACATGTATCAAAAAATATGGTTAGGACATGTTTTATTGTAATTTATTATTATTATAATATTATTTTTACACTTATTTACCGGATTTACCATTTAACCATGGTAAATAAAATATTTACCAAAATAATTAATCAAAATGTCATAAAATAAAAGTTACCTATTTAAAAAATTTGTACTTACAGATTATAAATGTGGAATCCATTTCTATAAACTCAGAACACATATGTGGAAGAAATTAATTTAAAATTAATTCCTGTTATCGAATGAAAAATCGTTTTTTTAACCAATAATAATTATCAAAAGATTGACACTTTCTTATGTCCAGTTTAAATATTAAATTATGCCCAATGACCAAAATTAGATAAGTTGGTAAAATTATAATCTAATTATACTTTAAAATCACTCAAATTCATAATTTATCATTATTGATTATTTCGATTAAAAAGTTGTTTTTAATTAAAATTTAGTAATTTCCTCTAATCATCAAAATATGAAAGTTATCATAAAAGTACCAAAATTTCAACCTAATATAATTTGGATATTCCTAATCCAAAAATGAAATAAATTTTACCAAATTAAAAACATAAAATTTTAATTTATTAATTTAAAATTAATTCACACTGTCAAAACCAAAATGCGTATTTTTAAGAAATAATAATAATCAAAAGTTTGATAGTTGTTTATGTCCAATTTCAATGTGAAATTACATAGAATGTACATAATTTGATTAAATTGAAAAAATATAATATATTTATACTTACAAACCATTAAAATGTATAATTTAAAAATATATATTATTTTGATTAAAAATGTTGTTTTCTATTAAAATATAGTATTTTTAACTATTCACCCAAATATGAATGTTATCAGAAAAACACAAAAAAATCATTGATACTAAATTCATCTGTCCTTATTCTAATGAAGAAGTTTATTTTGTTAAATTGAATGTATAAAAGTTTCAAATATTGGATTTAAACAGGCTTCTCTATTAAAAGGCGGTAAAATTACATTTTTTGAAAAATACATCTTTTATCTGAAAAAATGTATTTGTTCTTACATTATGTCAATGAAACTCATAATAAGGATTATAAAATTATATGAATTATATAAAGTTCAAAATTCATTTAATACTATTCATATCCTCTTTTGAAAGGCTTGTTTGGTATGTCTTGGCATGCTAGAACTCAGTGTTGTGTGTAGTGAAAGTTATTTTATTACATTGTAGAAATAACGTATTATAAAACCATGGGGTGTTACATTATTCCCTCATTTTTGGAATTGCATCCTCACAATTTTACAATTGGGTTCAGAATCTTCATTGAAATCCCTACATCGGAAAAATGGTCAATAAAACTATCACTTTAAAATAAATTAAGAGAAGTAAAAAGGCTGCCCGAGACAACATATACAATGATTCCATGAAAACATGGATATAGAGGAGAAAAAAAGTGTCCAGTTCTAATGGAGATGGATAGAAAACATTATTATGAGAAAGTTAACAATAAGAAAATTACAATCTTGTGATGGGATAAATGGTTAATAGTTTCCTAGTAGGAAAAGTAAAGGAATAATGTTTTTTTAAGTTCCATTTAATAAATTTGAGAATTTATTTATGATATTGACTAATAACATAAAGAGATATACTTAATTTCTAAGTAGTGTTTCATTTTTTAATAAATTTCTACCACCAACTCGTCTCTTTTTTTTCAAACGACGAGTATTCAAGATGACTTGGTCACACCAGATGAGCTAGAATGAACGACTAGAGAATCGCATGATCCACAAAAGATAAACAATATATTTACCTTGACTTTAGAGATTAACCACCACCAAATGGTTAGTAAAAGTTCATATGATCCCCAAAATGGATAATCCTTTAGAAAAAGAAATACTAATCTTATTTTTTAATATTAAACAAACAATACCAAAATTTCAATAAATTACATTAATTTAAAAAAATTGTCCTTAAAATCCAACAATATAATCTAAACTAATTTTGAAACCCAAAGCATAGAAGAATATGTTTACATAGTCTCCCACGTTAAATTGTATCTCCAAATGATATCAACTACTTATAAAGTCATATACTTAATATTAATTTACCCAATCACATTTTTTCTATTATATGTTAATCATTTCCACAAATAACCCAAATAACTATAAAGCCACAATAAAAAATTCAATAAAAATCCACCATTACTCATCAAATGAAATCCCATAGTATTCTATTTTCCTTGGGCATATAGTGTTCCCAAAAAAGAAAACATATTCCAAATAACATTTATCACTTAATCACCATATCATTTTCCTATACTAAGGTTACTCATTTGATAATACATAAGATCCAAAATAAACTTATTATAGATCAATTAAATCATTTAACTAAAAATAATTAGTCACACTAACCATGGAATTCACGCAGTCCAGTGGTAGGCGATAAATCCCATTCGCACTCTGGTGATGGTTTCGATTACCATATCTTTGTCTGATGCGATGGGTTGTCACACGGTCTATATGTTGTCCTTTTTCAAAAACTATATTTTATAACTTTACCAAAATAAGATAAATTCCTCAAACTAACCATAACATAATTTGACCACAAATTTTATCTCATACCTTAAATTTTCATACCAAAATATAATAACTTGTATTTTCTTTAAACCCAATGACCATATAAAACAAATGGGATATTTATAACTATATCCACAAGAGAAAAGATAATTCATCCTCAAATATCATTTTTACATTACCAACTGTAGGGTTACGAATACAAGAGATAATTATACCAAATTAACCCCATCAACAATGAGCACTAATACTTTTAAAAATTTCTCTAACCATTTATAGCTTTATCATTGACCAAAAAATATCCTATAGAATAGGGCCTTCACATGGGTAAGGGACATGTCCCCTACATTTACAGAAAATGACTGTAAATGGATTCTTGGGACATTTTTATTTTCTTCTATAGTACTCTTCATTTTTTCTCGGAAATTATTCACTTTATGTTCTTCTTTCCCAAAACATTACTTTTTTTGGAAAATATCCTATCAACATTCCTTTTTGTTTCTCATTTCCACCATCATTCCCACATTGTACATCATGCTCAAAGTTACTATGACTTCCTTGGAATACAACGATTGACTAAAACCCGAAAGCATTGTGTGAGTAACAGTAGTTATAAAATCATTTACATAATATAATTACGCTATATTTTTAATTTTGAAACACATTAGGATTAAACAAGGTCATTTATTCTCATCTTACATTAAAATCAATCAAATCGGTTTGTAAAGAAAATGTAAATTATCCTATGCATGTCCCCTAGGAGTGTCCTAACCAAGAGTGCAACAAGGCCCATTGACGTGAACCAGTTCCAATTAGAGTCTAGCTAAAAGTGGTGTTTTTGGGGTTTACCCCTAGGTACATCTGTGCTAGAGCCGCCTCTACCTGCTCGTATCCAAATAGAGATGTATTTCCTGGAAAACTCACAAAATCATTACAATACCAATTTTTTTGAATGTTCTTCTATATGAATCCTCAATGTTTATCTTAGAGATATGCACTCTAATCAGGGATTATCAAAATATAACTTCCATGGTTTCTACTAAAAATCCTCTGATACCAACTGTAACGCCCCGACCCCAATTACATATAGTCAGTTCATCATTACAAAACATTGGCATGATACAAGGAAATCATGTCCTGAAAGACCGTTCAGTTTAGTTGCCTTTGAAATAATAGATACATTCATAGGGTCATCATTACAACTTGAAATGAAAAACAACACTAAATTATTCCATTGGAAACGTCCAAGATTCCTATATTATGCTTGTATGTCACTCATAACTAACTTCTTCACATCCTGTGAGAAATAAAACATAGAAAGTGGGTGAGCTCAAATGCTCAGTAATGATAGAAATATAGATGAAACTTTCATAAATAAGCATAAACCTTTAAGGAAATGCCAAACTAAATCAAAATCATTTTAAATGGTTCATACAAAGCTTATAAATTTACTAAATCTAGGTTATCGATGATCATATATTCTTATGTGAATCTTTATTTTATTTTATTCTTTCCCTTTAATAATGGTTCATACAAATCTTATGAATTTACCAAAGAATATCCCTCGGGAGTGTGGTAACCATGAGTTCATCAAGGCCCATTGTCATGTACCAGTTCCCATTCGAGTCTAGCTAAAACGGTGTTTTCGAGTTTTACCCCTATGTACATCTGTGCCAAAGACACCTCTACATGTTCGTATCCAGATAGGGATGTATTTTCTTGATAAACCACTTACTCAATACTCAAAAAATACCAGAATGAATTCCAATATTTAAACTTTTCTATAGTGTTCTTCCTATTGTTTTAATATCCTAATTTCCACAAATAACTCAACTATAATTTGATACCGTCTATATCATCCCACCTTTTTATAACATAATTTCTCATTACATTTTACAAAATCAAGGATCTTTAAGGTTTAGTGTCTTAGAAACCAGGAACAGAAAACATGAAAACATAAAACATTATTTTTAAACACATGAAAGGATTATCCATATGTTTATCCTAGGTTTATTACTAAATCTCATAACCTGGGGACATACATCAAATGAAAGGGTGATCATAACGCCCAGTAAGGGAAAAAGGGGAAACATTTAACATGTGAACTTGAGATACATCAATAAAGTCACGAAAAAGAACTTTAAGGCCTGAGAAAGAAATCATGAGGCATATAATAATAAAAATAACATATTTCATAACTTGGAGATGTGGATACAACATTTAACTTATACAATCATGAAAATATCCCCAAGGTCCATCCCAAAGGTTTCAATTGAAATTACCAAGGTTATTCACCAAGGTATCGTAGAAATTGTAATCCCTAGTAGTTACATCATTAACCAATGAATTGGAGAACTATCAGGGCACACCCTTAAATTTTATTTTATTATCATGTGAAACTCATATATAATCTTCCAAAATTTCATAAATAACCCATATATCATAAAAGAAATGGGTTTCAATTCATAATCATAACGTTTTAAAAACTACTTTAATGACATGACATTATGTCACTTTAAACCCACAGAAAAGGAAAGCGTGTTTCATGTATGTAAATACCAGAATTTAAAATAGAACATTTTGATATATATGTGAATACCCCTATAGAAGAATGATCTTTGAGTATTAACTTAATAAAATAAATTAATTTGAGAAAAATAGAGAGACATTTTGAGACAAAAATTTTGTAGCATAACAACTTTGTGGCAGGGTTTTTAGAAAACATTGAAAAGAGAGGGGACATGGGTCACCCACCAATAAATGATACCTAAAATAGCATATGGACAGAATATAAAGGATATAAGAACATGGTAATGAAATTTGAAAGGCATTCCATACGAAATGAAAAACATGGAAGGAAGACAAAAATAAGATTTCTCTTATGAAAATTCGCCAGCCTAATGGCGTCACTTAAAACTTCAAAAAGAGAATGATGAGATCAAATAGGGTCTCTCATAATATGAACATAAAAGATAAGTATGATAGATATAGATATCATACACCAACATAATAAAAAATGAACTTGAAATACTTGACATGAAAATATATTTTGAAAATGAGAAGGGTGAAAGATTCCCTAAAAAATTCGGCAGCCAAATAGTGCCACTTAATCAATTTTAAAATGAATTGATTAGGGAAAGAGGGGGTCTCTCATAATATGTAAATGAAAATTACCATAGGATTAATATAAAAGAATATCTCCAACATAAAAACTTTTCACTTAAAATAAATGACATAAATGAGAGTACTTGAAAAGAAAATGAGAGGTATGATCCCTTACCTTGGAGAGTAACTTCAAAATCATGAAGTTTGGGACCTTGGGAGGCTTAAGGAAAACTAGGGAGGAATCCTTGGGAGGTAAAGAGACCATAAATTCATTGAGGATTATTTTTGGAAGGGAAAGGATGATATAATGTCTTGGTATTTAAAGGGGTGCGAGGGGACAGGGCATTAATGGCCAAGGGACACCTCATAGGTGGTATTGGCAAAACCATGGGCCTTCCCATGGTATTTTCCCATGGTATTGGCCACTTGAGACACCTCATACCGTATCTTACTATCCATAAGTCGACCATATTGGTTATATACTTAATAAATAATATAATTATGTTATTAAACACTCGTAACTTAAAAACAATATTTTCGTTATTCACCGAAAATTCTACTTTCTCAGAAAAATCCCAACATTTCCCCACAAACAAATATTTATGCTCTGATTTCAAAAATGAGCTCCATTTTAAAAAAATAATTTTCTAAATATATTTAATTTATTTTTTAACTAAATAAACTATTCACCGAAAATTCATTTTTTTAGAAAAATCCCCAAAAATTACCTTCACATTATATCGATGCTCTCAGTTCAAAAATAAACTCCGTTTTATAAAAATAATTGTCTAAATATTTTTAATTAAAATTTTAATAAAAAAACTATCCACATGGAAAAACTAAGACTTTACTAATAATTTATGAAACATTTATTTACCTATTTTATTGAATCAAATTACTTAATCCAGGTGCCTAGATTATATTAATACTTTCTTTAAGTGAGATTACAAATCCATTGGTCACATTACTAATCCGAAGCGTAAAATCAGTATTCATAATTTATTATTCATCAAAAATTATGTTGATCTTATTAGACTCTAAATTTCTTACTGATCATAATTGTAGAAGACCATTTTTTGAAAAATCATTACAAAAAATTAATTATTTAATGTTTACATATATATTTTCAAATATTCATTTTCTAGAATTCATCAAAAATATGCATACTATATTTACCCGGACATTTGAAAATTCACAATCTTCATCATAAGAACAAATCATAATTTTTATTTAAATCAGAGGATTACACAAGGCAGTTACTATCTCCTAACATAGACCCATATAACCACAGGATAAGACCTATGTGTAAGGTGTGCTAAGGTGAGTGAATATTAGGGGCTCTCGCCCAACATTGCATGAGTAGTAATTTCTATTAGTTTGAACTTCTCGTGATGATGAGTCCATTCTAGCTTCACACGAAGAAGTTCGGCTCAAGTTTGGTCCAGATCAAACCCAGTGGTGCTACCTCCTTCCCAGGTTCTGTTAGATGGGCTTCGATTGGCCCGAGACTACTGGATGAGGCCATCAAATCTTCTTTCTATATTAACTAACCAAGATCACTTGTATTTAGAGACAATAA
Source organism: Viscum album (assembly GCA_963277665.1). Taxonomy (NCBI): domain Eukaryota; kingdom Viridiplantae; phylum Streptophyta; class Magnoliopsida; order Santalales; family Viscaceae; genus Viscum; species Viscum album. The sequence continues at coordinate 1,181,061,251 of OY728130.1, forward strand.
TCGCAACATTTAGTTTCCAACGGTCATATTGACCAATGGTCATAAAAAAGTCAAAACCCAACGGTCTCATTTTAATTATACTCATGTTATCAAATGAAACTGTTTTTTAGTAAAAAAATAAAATGACCCACAAAATTAGTAAACAAGATTTATTCAAAATTTTGGGTCGTTACAATCTTCCCCACATAAGAAATTGTGTCCTCTCAATTTTTAAAATTGGGCATGGAAATTTCATTGAATGTCCCACATCAAGAAAAGAGTCAGTAACACAATTAATTTAAAATAATGAAAAGGAAGTACAAAGGTCACTCAAGTTAACCCATACTTGGATTCCCTGTAGGAAAACATGGATATGAATGGGACAATAAAAAGAAAAAGTTATAATGGAAAGTGATTGAAAACATGTGTAAGAGGAAGTTAACCACTAGAAAATGACAAACTTGTGATGGGTTAAACGGTCTTTAATTACCTAGTATGAAACATAAAACGACAATGTTTTTGTTTTACATTGCTTTTAATAATTTTGAGGAATTCATTTACTACATAGAATAAGAACACAAGGAAATATATTTACCTTCAAGTAGAGTTTCATCCCTTAATAACTTTCCACCAAGACTAATCTTTTCTCCAAAAAATGAGCATTCAAAATTACATTGTCTCATCAAAGCACAAGAATCATCTTCTAGAGAATCATGTAATACACTAAAGAATGACTATATATCATTAAAAATTTATCCCAAAAACAGAAAGGGTAAGATGAAACAACTCCTCAAAAAAAAATAACCCCATAGGAAGGGAATCTACTTTAAATCTTAAAAGTTCCACTATACTACCCAATGTTCATTATAGACCATTCCATAAATAAATTTCCTTAAAATTCCTCCAAATAAACTAAACTGAGCTAGAAACCCAAATATAAGAAGGATTTAATAACATATTCTTCCAATATATACTTTATCATTCATCTCCAAACAACAACAACCACTCCTAACATATTTTAACAACAATGACTAACCTAAACATATTTTCCCCCAAGATAGGTTAATCATTTCCATAATTAACATAAAATACTATAAGTTCACCGTAAATTCATCGATTCTTCAAAATATAAGTCAAACATTACTCCTCAAAGAAAACATCATACTAATCTATTTACCTCGATCATATAGGGTTCCAAAATAGTGATCGTCTTCCAAAATAATAATCATCTTTTAATCCCCCATTCCTCTTTTTTTTTCAAGAATAACAGCCTCACAACATCAAGATGTGGTACATAACAATAGATGTTTTCCTTAATGATATAAAAAAATATTAGGTAGTGACTCGATGTTCATAGAAAACATTAAAGATACACTCATAGGGCATGAAATAGAATACAACATGACATAGACAATTATTGTGAAGAAGTTTCATGTACTTTAGTCATCATGATAAAATTCAGCATAGGACATGCATTGTTCCCTTATCCTTGAATATTTTTGATACTCATCATGCTAATCATCCCTTCCAAGAGAGAATTCCCTTGGATAATGTCTAACTTCTCCACATTTACAACATTTAAAAGTATATGGTACATTAGATCGAACCTTATCTCTATTCATCAAATTATCCATTTTTGATGTAATTGGATACTTTATGCCCTATCACCTCACCCTTAAAACATCTCCCGGTTCCTTTGACATTATCCTTGGTCCCCCATTCCACAATTTTTTTAAAATGGAAATTGGTTATTCATTCCCTTATCAACTTTATCTGATGAACATCCTTGAGACTTCTTCTTCTGCATCTTCCTTAATGAATTTGATCATTCAACTAGGTACCAATTATTAATTGTGATTTTTGATATTTGGTTTGGAATAATCACAATATGATCACATTGATCTCTCGTCATCTCTATCTTATTAATAGGGAAATAGTCACATTTCTTATCACATTGGGTGTTGGGACATCTTATTCAATTTCCCACCATTAACTAATAAAATAAAGTATAATTAGGGGGGCTTAAATACATAGTCGGTAATCATGAAAAGGAAACATAATGAATATAAAGATAAAAATGTAGAAGAAAATTATACCCTAACTTTTGATCCCCTAGGTTCCAATCTTGGTTATCCATGATCATATATTCCTATGTGAATCTTTATGTTATTTTATCTTTGTCCCTTTAATAATGGTTCATATAAAGCTTATAAATTTACCAAATAATATCCCCCAGGAGTGTCGTAACCAAGAGTGAAACAAGTCTCTTCATAGTTTACATGTTCATGTTTGAGTCTAGCTCAAACGGTGTTTTCATGTTTTAACCCTATGTAAATCTATGACATAGACACCTCTACCTACTTGTATCCAGACAAGGATTTATTTTCTTGATAAAGCACTTACTCAATACTCACCAAAATACCAGGAAGATTTACTATATTTAAACTTTTCTATAGGGTTCTTCCTAAATATTTGATATCCTAATTTCCACAAATACATAAACTATCATTTGATACCATCTATAGCATCCAGCCTTTTTATAACATAACTTTTCATAACATTTTACAAAACCGATGATCTTTAAGGTTTAGTGTCTTGGAAACCAGGAACTTAAAACATGAAAACATCAAAGATTCTTCTTAAACACATGAAATGATTATCCTTATGTTAATCCTAGGATCAATAATAAATCTCATAACCTAGTTACATTCATCAAAAGAATGGGTGAGCAGAAGGCCCAGCAAAGGAAACAAGGGGAAACATTTAACATGTGAACTTGAGATACATCAATAAAGCCATGAAAAAGAACATTAAGGCATGGGAAAGATATCATGAGTCATATAATAATAAAAATAACATATCCCATAACATGAAGATGTGGCTACAACATTGAACATATAAAATCATGAGTATATCACCAAGGTCCATCCCCAATGTGTCATTTGAAATTACCAAGGTTATTCACCAATGTATCGTTGAAATTATAATCTCTTGTGGTTCATCATTACCCAATGAGTTGGAGTTCTATCAAGGAGGAACCTTAAATTTTCCTTTATAATCATCTGATCCACATATATAATCATCAAAAAATTCATAAATAACCCATATATCATAAAATAAATGGGTTTCATTTCATAATCATAACATTTTAAAAACTACATTGAAGACATGATCTTTATGTAACTTTAAACCCATGGAAAAGGAAAGATGGTTTCATGTATGTAAATACCAGAATTTAATATAGAATATTTTAATATATATGTGAATACCCCTGTAGAAGAATTATCTTTTAGTATTTACATAATAAAATAAATGAATTTGAGAAAAAAGAAAGACATTTTGAGACGAAAATTCAGCAGCAAGGCAGCTATGTTGTAGGGTTTTTTAGAAAACATTGAAATGGGAGGGGACATGGGTCACCCAATAATAAATGATTCATAAAAAAGTATAGGGAAAAAATATAATTTATATAAGAACATGGTAATTAAATTTGAATGGTATACCATATGAAATGAAAAACATGGAAGGAAGACAAAAATACGATTTCTCTTATGAAAATTCGGCAGCCTAACGACGTCACTTAAAACATCAAAAAGATATTTGATGAGATAAAATAGGGTGTCTCATAATATGAACCTCAAATATAAGTATGATAGATATAGAGATCATACCCAAACATAATAAAAAAGGAACTTGAACGACTTGACATGAAAATAGAACATGAAAAGGAGAAGGGTGAAAGAATCCCTAAAAATGCGGCAGCCTAACGGCACCACATAATCAATATTAAAATGAATTGATGAGACAAATAGGGGGTCTATCATAATATGAAAATGAAATGTACAGTAGGATGAATATTAAATAACATCCCCAAAATAAGAACCTGGGGCTTAAAAGAAATGACATAAATGAGAGTACCTTAAAAGAATAAGAGAGGTAAGATTCCTTACCTTGGAGTGTAACTTTAAAATCTTGATGTTTGGGACCTTGGTTGGCCTAATGGAACCTTGAGATGACTTCATGGGAGTTAAGGAGACCATAAAATCTTTGAGGATGATTTTTGGAATGGAATGGATGAGATAATGGCTTGGTATTTATAGGGGATGTGAGGGGACAAGGCTTTAATGGCCAAGGGACACCTCCTTGGTGGAATTGTCAAAACCATGGGCCTTTCCATGGTACATTCCCATGGTATTGGCCACTTGAGACACATTATACCTTATATTGCTATTCATAAGTCGACCATATTGATTACATAATTAATACAACGTTTAATGATGTCAATAAACACCCGTAACTTAAAAACTGTATTTTCACTATTCACCGAAAATTCAACTTTCTTAGAAAAATCCCAAAATTTCACCTTAACCAAATATAGATGCACTAATTTCAAAAATGAAATCCATTTTATAAAATTAATTTTCTAAATATTTTTAATTTAATTTTTAAATAAATACACTATTCACTGGAAATTCATTTTTTTCAGAAAAATCCCCCAAAATTACCTTAACATAATATCAATGCTCTGAGTTAAAAAATGAACTCAATTTTATAAAAATAAATTTCTAAATAATTTTAAATAAATTTTTAATTAAAAAACACTATTCATTAGAAAAAACTAAGACTTGACTAATAATTTTTGAAATGGTTATTTACCTATTTTATTGAATCACATTACTTAATCAAGGTGCCTAGATTATATTAATACTTTCTTTATGTGAGATTACTAATCCATTTGGTCACATTACTAATCCCAAGCCTAAAATCACTATTCATAACCTAATATTCATAAAAATTATGTTGATATTATAAGACTCTAGATTTCTTACTGAACATAATTGTTGAAGACCATTTTTTGAAAATCATTACACATAATTAATTATTTAAGGATTACGTAAATATTTTCAAATATCCTTTTTCTAGAATTCATCAAAAATATACATACCATATTTATCTAGACATAAGAAATTTCACAATCTTAATCATAAGTAGAAATAAATTTTTTTTTGAATCAAAGGATTGCACAAGGTAATTACGGTCTCCTTACATAGCCCCTTATAACCACAGCATAGGACCTAAGTGTAAGGAGTGTTAAGGAGAGAAAATCTGAGGGCGGCTCGACCAACATTGCACGAGTAGTAATTTATATCATTTTCATCTTCTTGTGAAGGTGATTCCGTTCTAGCTTCACACGATGATGTTCAGCTTGGGTTTGGTCCAGAACAAATCCCAATGGTGCTACCTCCTTCTCATGTTCTGTTAGATGGGATTCGATTTCCCTGAGACTACTATATGAGGCCATCAAATCTTTTTTCTATATTAATTAACCTACATCACTTGAATTTAGATAGAATAATAGAAACATTTAGTTTTCAATGGTCATATAGCCCAATGGTCATATAATTGTGGAAACCCAATGGTCTCATTTTAATATTACTCATGTAATCAAATGAAAGGGTTTTGTTGAGTATAAAAAAAATAACACACAAAATTAAGAAACAAAATTTATTCAAAATTTCAGGTCGTTACAGTATGTCTCATGAGACCTACCGATGCATTGAGGATCTATAACGGTCACCTCCTGTCAGTTACTAAGTCCAATTCATTCCTCATATGAATAGGTTTAAACATAACATAAACATTCGTATTAAAACTAGAATGCGAAATGTCAATACATTGTCCACAAACCATGAATGGTATTAAAATACCACATCCATTGTCAAACATTACTCATTCGATACAATATGGAAGATTGTATGGTATCAGATTCACCTCAATCGAGAATAATGAATGATATTGACATTGATGAAAAGAATCATCAAAACTATTAGAGGGAAATATCCCTCTTTTTCTTAAAATCATTTAAAATTCACACGATTTGTCAAGAAGCCATTTAAAAATAGATTTTTAAATCAAAGTATCCCATACCACATTGAAACATTTAAAAGGAATTTAAATTTTAAAACCTCAATGTGCATATAAATAAATCCTTAAAACAATTATAAAAAACATGGACATTAATGAGATAGATTTAAAATAATAAATGATTAAAAAATTTAAAATAATATTTTATTTGCAGATCCTAACCAAAAGAGAGACACTTGAATACAAATAATTTAGGTAATAAATTTTTTTAATATCATAAGAATAAAGGGATTCATGATATTCTTTGTTAAATTACATTATATACACCATGTAATAGTGATTTGGTGTATAACAACAAAGGAGTCTCACTGGAATGTAAATTGAGATGAAATTTCTCAAAAGGTCGTATCCTTAGGTTATCGGTAAATCAACGACATAATTATGTGTGAAAAATATAAATACACTCAATATTATTGGATATTCAGTGTAAAACAATGAAAGGAAATTCATACATAATCTTGTAAAAACAACACCAATGTATTGGAAATTTAACTCAACAAATAGCGATTGAGTTAAATTTACACATATCAAATTCTAACAGATAACATGAGGGTTTATCAATTTTGTGATTATGTGTATCAAAATTATATCCACTAAAAGGGGAGAGGAAATTATGACATAATAAAATGAATACATATTCCACACATAATCATGAAGTAAAATAATCATTGAAGTAAGCGTAAATCCAAATGAGTAGAAATTGGAATTTTAAATTCCCTTATCTATTTGGTAAATTACAAAACATACACCCATAAATAAGTATAATACAATGATGATGTAGATATATATAAATTATAGAATATTACAAAATTAATACAAACATGGGCAGTATGCACACCACAAGCAATAAATATGTGGTGAACAATGGAAATCACACGGAATTAAAAGTGAAATAAGAAACCTCTTACCTCAAGTCTGAATTATCTTGTGTGTTCCTTGTTCTTCCTGAATAATAAAATTATGTTAATTTATACATGATTAAAAAAAATTATTATTACTTTTATATCACTTATTACCTTTCTATAATAATTAGTTAATTATTTGATCTCATATTGGAAATTTTATTGATGTTCAGAACTTCTGTCAAAAATGAACTTTGTATAATTACAACTTGTCCTTGTGGTCAACAGTCTATTATCAAGAGAATGATATAAATGATTTGGATATCATATAAGTGTTATATATACAGTATATATATGTATTTATAACAGTACATAACTTTTGGAGATAAGAAATGAAATGCACCTTTCATGGAGATGGTAAGCCGTATGTACGCATGAACACTACATTCATTTCTATTTTTTTATTTTAATGGAATTAAAACATAATAATAAACATGTATATTATAATTGTATTATAATATCATATGATATAATATTATTAAATAATTTAATTGACTCTATCCTTTATACGTTCCATGAATGTCATGAACGAATCATATGACCTTGATGGGGCGGTAGTCCGCACATCCTCAAATGAAATTATCGTGGTCACACATATTGGAAAAACATAAAGGTTTGTGTTTAAAAGAAAATTACAGAATCATAGAGAAAACATAAGAATAATATAAATATTATATAAATATAGTTCCATCATAATGGCCACTATAAGAGGCGGTGGGAGATAATCGAACAATCATCGTTTCGTGAGGCGTTAGTTTTCTATCCACAGAAACATTATGTTCTTCACCCATTAGATGGAGGTGTCTATAAGTGCAGCTCAAATCCTTATTATTACAACATCCTAGTATATTGAATATACTGGTGTTGTTAAAAAATAATGGAATAAAAAGTGTTCATGGGGTTGGAGAAGTAAAATAAAAGAAATGAATTTAAGAGAAACTGTTACATTTAATTTTGGTAACTCCCTTTGGTTTGAAACAAAAGGACTTCTTGAAGTGCCTTGTGTCTAAGGTAAGGCTTCTCGGTGAAGGATAGGGATGTAGAGATCTTAATTGGGTAGAGTTCGGACGAGCCAAAAGGCTTTATATGTTTTATGAATTGGTTATAAGTGGTCTCCTTTTATAAGGGATAGGAGGGGCTCTTTAGGAAAGTGTGAATCTGTTATTTTATTATAAACATATCGTCGGTTTCAAAAGGTCCAAAACACATTAAAGTAAAATATAAGATGAATAATATTCTAAATAAAATAAACCAATCATAATTGGATATGTTTAGGATAATAGTTTAATCTTTATAATCTTATTTATTTAAATCATTTATTAGTGAGGTAAACACTTCATCATTATTGTGTCATAAATAATTTAATTTTTATGATGTATAAAAATTATTAAAAAAATTATATGATGTAGGAAATATTTTTCGATTTCTAATTAATATTTATAGTCGAAAATATAAATTACATAGACCCATGTAAAAATTAATTTACTAAAAGATATTATTTTGTGTCATTTTAGGATTTAATTTAAATTAATTAATCTAAAGACTCAATATCACTCTCAAGTGGCTCCATGGGGTCCCAAAATCGACCCAAAGTTTCCCATGGTCGTAAATGTATCACCCAATAGGGTTAGGAAACGTTTTAGGGTAATTTATTATTATTATAATATTATTTGTTACACTTATTTACCGAATTTACCATTTAAACATGGTAAATAAAATATTTACTGAAGTAATTAATCGAAATCTCTAAAAATAAATGTTACCTATTTTTACAATTTAAAACTCCTTATTCAAAATGTGGAAACCATTTTTATAAATTAAAAACACAGAAGTGGCAGAAATTAATTTAAAAATAATTCCCGTTGTCGAAACAAAAAGGGTTTTTTTAACAAATAATAATTATCAAAAGATTGACACTTTCTTATCTCCAGTTTAAATATGAAATTATGTCCAATGAAGAAAATTGGATTAAATGGTAAAATTATAATCTAATTATACTTTAATATCACTCAAATGCATAATTTATCACTATTAATTATTTTGAATAAAAAATTATTTTTTAATTAAAATTTATTAATTTTCACTATTCATCAAAATATGAAATTTATCAAAAAAAATATCAAATTTTAACCCTAAAAAAATATCGATATTCCGAATCCAAAAATGTAGTCTATTTTATAAAATTAAAAACATAAAATTTGCATTTATTAATTTAAAATTAATTCCTGCTGTCAAAACCAAAAGGCGTATTTTTATTAAATAATAACAATCAAAAGTTTGACACTTGTTTATGTCCAATTTCAAAGTGAAATTACTTAAAATGACCATCATTTGATTAAATGGTAAAAATAAAATCTATTTATAATTCCAATCTTTAACACCCCATGATTTTATGAAAAATATTCTTTTTAATTTCGTTGATGTCTTGTGTTGTACGCTCCATCAAAAGGAGCTTGCACTACACGAATCCCTGACTTGGCTTTCTTTACACGCAATCACGACCTTCCATGAGAGCATGTGTTGTATGCAATACCGAGTTTCACTAAACAAAGATATGTTATATAAAATAGCTGTTATGAATAGTAATACCCACTTTTTGAAATTATATAAATTTTATCTTTAGAAATGTACTTCATTTTTGGATTTAGTATATTGAAATTAGCCTTGGGTGAATTTTTGTTATTTTTCTGAAAACTTTAAATTTTTTATGAATAGTGAAAACAGTAGGTTACTATTTAAAAACCGAATTTTTATTTAAATAATTTTTTATTTTAATTAAATATATTATAGGTCAAAATTTATATATAAAACATATATATATTCACTGTAATTCATTGGAGTAATTTTATAATAATTATAGATTTATAAAAATTTCAATGAACTTTTCACAGTCTTTACCCACCTCCTACGAGGATTTGTAATTGTACATAAAACATAATTTTACCGCTTCTGTGAGTTGAATTTTGAAAATCTGAGAGACACGGTTAATATCAAGGAGTAAAATGTGGTTCAATAATAAAAAAATAATTTTTGTTGAATATTAATTTTTACTTTTATTTACAACAGTTAAAAGTAAATAGGGTAATTAAGGGTACACATGATATTATTATTACCCTAACACGTGTCCTAATCCTATTGGATAAATGTAATTCGACCAAAAACAACATTATGGGTAAAATATTACCCTTTAGGTCCACATGGATTAGATTACGACATTAATTATTATTTTATTTAAAGAAGAGTTAAAATAGTTAAAATCAAACATAATAACTAAATTTTTTTAATATACTGTTATACCGAATATATATTCTACTAAAAATATTCATTAGAAAGATAAAAATATTTCCTAAATAATGTTATTTTATTTTTAATATTTAGACATTAAATAATTTAATTTATTTATGACACAATGATGATGTCATAATTACCTTATTAGTGAAATATTAACATAATTGATGTCATAAATATCCAAATAAATGTAATTTTAGACTTTTTATGGATTAAAATAATTATATTTGTTAATATGACATGTTATTATTTATTTAATTATATTTTTTTGAACTAATCATGTTGTTATGATTTTCACAAAAATGAAGTACCAAATAGTGTCAAAATTGACATAAAATAGTTTTTAAAACAAATATTATATTATTAATTGTTATTTTATTCCTAAAAATATAATGATTGGCCAAATGAAATATATAATGATATATATATATATATTAATAATTAACAACTTGGGGGTAGTTTGCCTTGTTATTGTAAGTTTATTAACCATATATTGTAAGAAAACAAAAAGAGACAGTAAAAGTTAAATTATTTAACTTAGAGTTAAATCTAAATGATAAGGATAAAATAGTAACCTAAACTTCTCTAAAACATATTGGTTGAGAGTATTTATACCCACACCCACCTTATATTTGAAATAAATCAATTTTGAGCTATTAAAAAATGAATATGACTTTATTATAATATAATATTTTATGTTTTCTTAAGGTTCCCCTCTCCTCCCTTATAAAAAGGGCACCACTTCCCTCTTCTCTTCATACCATTTTGAGACTTGAAGCTCATCCAACCCCTGACAATTACTCTTCTCAACCTCTCTAGTTATATCATAGAGGTTCTGGTCTTCTCAAAAGTCCAACTCTAGTGCCCTATGAAGAATTTTAAAGGAGGTGCGTCGAGGAAGAGGTAATCTCTTCTACCGACTCTTTCAAGTTTCTTTCTTCTTCTACATATTCTTATTTAGTTATTTCATTATAAAATAAGAACATAAGTATTACTTATATACTGATATGTTATTATAAATATGAAACAACCCCATTTAACCTTCTATCCATCCTACATAAAATTAAATCACCACGTGTGCGTGCGTACAGAATACCGTCTCCACGTCGTGGTGTAATCTGTTTTTCCACCCCCACCTTAATTCGATGAGTATAATGGTCTAAATAATTACTATATATGATTATTATAACATAATATGGATTCTAATATATTATATCGTCCACTCCAATTCCATTCAATAAATATTGGAACGATATCATTGCTCGTGCGTACATAAAGATTACCGTCTCCCCGACATGATGAGATTCAATTTCAATGTTAACAATTAAAGAATGATTATAAAATATATATAATAAGTAATCATGAAATATATGACATAATAATTTTACTTTATTTATGTATATATATATTTATTTCATCTACTAAATTCCATTAAAGTCAATAAGGAAAGGAAAACAGCGTTCATGCGTACGTACAACCTACTGTCTCCAGGAACGGTGTATTTCATTTCATTCATCTATCTATTATATATTTGTATATACTAAATATATATGATATTTAAATAATTATTTACAATTTTTAAGTAATTAAATCATGATATAAGTACTAATAATATCAATAACAACAAATCAAAACACATACGATAAATGAAATGATTTTACCCGAAACACTGCTTTAAAATGGAATTTACAAAAGAACGGGTAATAAAAAGTTACATGTGAACCTAATATGACATCATAATAATGAATATGATTCTGTAATAATTAAAGTACATTATTTAAATCATTATACAGGAGGTTTGGATACATACAAAGCATATCATACATAAGTTAATGGATAATTATTCCAATCTCATTCTTATCCGAGATTGTTTATTCGTAAGTATTTACTAGGGTTATGTTTGTTATACATGTCCATATGATATCAAAATGTTTTCATAAAATGTTCAAATTTCTTCCATGTATGTAAAATTTCATTTTTACCTTTTTTTTACTTTTACCACATCGTATGGATATAATCATTCATTTGTTTACCATACGATGTAATTTTTGAATTTTTCGGCAAAAGTACGAGAGGAATGTTTTTTTAACTTATACGGCATGAAGGGATTTTTACAGTTTCATAATGCCTTAATTTCAAGAATCTTAATCTATAATATTTCATGAATATTTTCAAAATAATCCATTTATTTTAAAATTTCATGTCATTTTGAGGAAAGAAAATGATTTTGAAGAAGAAAGGATATTTTCCTCAAGAATTCATTTCAAGTGTTTTATCAAAAACATTTTCCATCTAGGATGAAATTATTTAATATATTTATGTTTCAAGTATAATGTATCTATGATTTACATTTATTCACTTCTCTTATGATGAAATGATATCCATTTGTTTTATATGGATTATGATATGATGGGATGATGTTTATGAAACATATTTTATTATTTGGATTATGATGACTGATTTCTGTTTATGTTGTGGCACATGTAAGAATGATTTCATAATGAGATTGGTGGGACCTATATCTTCCTACAATGAATTGGGTAAAAATTTATATCTTATAAGATAAACATGGTTTGAATGGTAAGTTAATCTGGTTCAGTGATATAGGACTGGACCGAGGAGTGAACTCAATTCAGAAAGAGACTTTGTCCACTAAGATAGTCATGGCACCAATGCCTTGGCTACTATGGAAATATTATATTTTGCTTAATGGTTTCCACAATTACATGTTTTATTCCAATTATATTTTATAATTATTGATGTTCCATTATGATATATTCATTACGTACATCCATGATTTATGACTTTTCTTATGATTTTGATGTTTAAATTTTATGTTCATGTTTTTTCTTTCAAATGTTTTTGGATTGTTTTATTTTCTCTATGTTTTCCATTACTGAGCATTTGAGCTCACCCTTTTTATGTTTTATTTTCCACATGATATAAATAAAGGTTTTATGTGAGAAATAAAATAATATCTTTATGGGAGATATTGAAGATCTTTCACCAAGATTACAAGATTATGTTCAATGTTTCCAAAGGTACTAAACTATTACTATCTTTTGGTGCCTATGGATTTTATGTATTAAGTATTCCGCAAAATTAATGTAATGTCTATGTGCATCAAGATCTGGGTAACTACAGTGGTATCAGAGGAAAGGTTTAGTTAACCATTGGAAACTAGGATGCAAAAACTTTAGTGATATCCCTAGATATAGTTATAACATATGTCTAGGGATGCCCCTAAGGATAAGTATACGTATAGGTTATAGTCCTATACATATAGTAACGAAATTATAATTAAACCTAAGATTTTATATATTGAATATAATCCCACTTGATTATGATTTTTTCCTCTCACACTATTCTTTTTGGGTTTTAGGAAATGACTGGAAACCAGAAGATTCACGATAATGGAGGATATGATGGACAATGGAATGATATTTTTTATGAGCAATCAAATGAAATGGTATTTGGATGTCCAAAAATCCTTATTATTCCTAATAATCAATCTCATAATATGATCAATAATCTCAACATTGGTAAGTTTCTTGACTCAGCTAATAAGATAAAGATGGAGTTCCGCGATGATCATAGTGGAAATAAAGTTCAATTTCCATCATGTAAATCATGTGGTAAGAGGCATCTGGGAGAATGTTTCATAGGAACTGGAAGATGATTTGGGTGTGTAAAAGAAGGACACAAATCTAGTAAGTGCAAAGGAAAAGGTTCAGTTAAAACCATGGACATAGATAATGGTATTTCTAGGACATCATCGATGGTTAAATGTTTTAAATGTTGAATGTACGGGCATTATGAAAACCAATTCCCTAAAGTAAAGTCTCATAAAGAGAATCATCATGGTAGTACGGGTAGTATATATGTTGATAATGATGGAGAGACTTCAAATAATATGTGAGATGAAAGAATTGTTCAATCTCGGTCAATGGTTTACGAAGGTAGTGGAATAATTTGTTTTTATCAAGAGTTATGTTGTATAAGTAATGGTACTATGGAATAAAGACTCATCAAAGGATTGTTACACTATTGTTTTTCTTAAAATATTTGAAAGTATATATTGAGTGGCACTGGTAACCATGAAAGGTTATTCCAATATTTTTGTAAGGTATATGATATGTGCATAATGATAGAATAAAGTGATAATGAAATATTTGAGAGTATTAATGAGATCCTAACTAAAAAAAGGATAGAGTGATATCATGGTTTGAGTATAAAGAATTTTTCGGATTTTGTTATGTCGAAAAAGATACCTTTTTATAGCATTCATGTATTCACTATGGTTCTATGATAATTTATGTTTCAAGAGAATACATGATTAAGGTATTCACATGTTTGTAATGTGACCAACAAGATATATCGTATGATATATGGGGGATAAATGATGGTATTCACATTCTTGTTATATGACCTTTCAAGTAATCATTTTATTTATACAATGAGCTTGGACCGAAGTATTTTGGATAAGCCTAAAGATTGGAATGAATAATGCTAGACATATGATAGTATTGTTTAAGGCTAGAAATTTTTTGATATTATTGTAGGAATGTTATAATAATGTAATTTTAGAAAAGGGGACATCCTGTATGACGGGTGAAAACCCATCGTGTCGGATAAGGTTGTGGGAATAGAACCCACAACCGAAGTGCGACAGGACTTAATCGCCTAACAGTGGCCTATAGGAAGTCCATGGTTAGTATAAATTAGTTTTAATTTATTAAGTGGTATGATATATGAAGAATAAGTCCATTTTAGGAACCATATACGATTAATCGACTTATGTATATTTAAAATATTATTCTAACCTCTTGTTTGAGACAGAAGGAATGACATATCATTCTATCACATGATCTGCTAACACTTCACAAATGACAAATTCAACTTCATTTCTTTAAGAGATGAAGTGGTAATTTTTCAAGGCATGAACTACGATGTTATTGTACCAAAATCAAGTGAGTATTTCTTTTAATTCAAAAATTCTTCAACATTAGGGAAATGATATTGAAAAAAAAATATTTTCTTAGTAATCTCATATCTGAAGAATCAGATAGTACCTTAGATCATAAAACAATTATGGCTTTGTGATTATTGGCTTTTACATAGCCATGTTTTCTACCACTCTTCATTAGAACATAATGGTTAGATTTCCCTTCCATATCCATATTTTCACATATGTTCTCCTATGTGAAAACCCAATGATTAGTTAATTTTTTTTACCATTATGTTTCATACTTTAGTTTTTAAAGAAAAGTTTTGTATTCCTCTTTACGATGTGGGTTTCTATTAAATCTTTTGTGTAGTAAACCATTTATATCCCCGATGAATTTTGAGGGGGAAAGTAATAATAAAGGGGGTAGAATGTAACACACCAAGATTTTATAAAAAAAATATTCTTTTTAATTTTATTGATATCTTGTGTTGTACGCTACACCAAAAGGATCTTGCACTACACGCGTCCCTGACTTGGCTTTCATTACACGCAATCGCGACCTTCCACGATAGCATGTGTTGTACGCAATACCCAGTTTCACTAATCAATGATATGTTATATAAACTAGCTGTTATGAATATTAATACTCACTTTTTGAAATATTATAAATTTTATCTATCAAAATGGACTTCATTTTTGGATTCAGAATATCGAAATTATCCTCGGGTAAATTTTTGGTATTTTTCTTAAAACTTTCAATTTTTGATAAATAGTGAATACATTGGGTTACTATTTAAAAACCTACTTTTTATTTAAATAATTATTTCTTTAAATTAAATTTATTTTAGGTAAAAACTGATACATAATACCTATATAAGTTCAATGTAATTCATAGGAGTAATTTTATAATAATTTCAAATATGTAAAAAGTTAATTGAACTTTTCCCTGTCTTTACCCACCTCCTAGAAGCATTTGTAATTGTACATAAAACATAACTTTACCAATTATGGGAGTTAAATTTTGAAAATCATAGAGACACTGTTAATATCAAGGAGTAAAATGTGGTTCAATAAGATAAAAATAATTTTTGTTGAATAGTATCATTTTACTTTTATTTACCACGGTTAAAAGTAATTAGGGTAATTAAGGGTAAAAATGATATTATTATTACCCTACCACATGTCCTAATTCTATTAGATAAATTTAATTCAATCAAAAACAACCTTAGGGATAATATATTACCCTTTAGGTCCACTTGGATTAGATATGGACATTTATTATTATTTTATTTATAGAGTTAAAATAGTTAAAATCAAAGTTTAATAACTAAAACATTTTCAATATAGGGTTATAAATCAGATAAATTTGACTATAAATATTCATTATAAATCCAAAAATATTTCTGACATAATGGTATTTTATTTATAATTTTTAGATAGTAAATAATTTAATTTATTTATGACACAATGATGATGAGGTAAATACCTTATTAATGAAATATTAACATAATTGATGTTATAAATACCAAAATAAATGTAATTTTATACTTTTTATGTATTTTAATAATTTTATAGGTTAATATGAAATTTTAGTATTGATTTAATTATCGTTTTTATAACTAATCATGCTGCTATGAGTTTCAGAAAAATTATGTACCATATAGTGTCAAAATTGTCATAAAATTGTTTTTAAAACAAATATTATATTATTAATTGTTATTTTATTGCTAAAAATATACGTTTTAGAAAAATGAATTAAATAGGGATATATATTAATAATGAACCACTAGGGGTTCATGTGGCTCATTATAGTAAGTATACTAACCATATTGTGAAAGAAAACAAAAAGACAAGGTAAAAGTAAAATTATATAACTTAGACTTAAATCTAAATGATAAGGATAGAATAGTAATCTAAACGTGTCTAAAAACTACTTTTTGATATTATTTTGACCCATACCCAACATATACTCTAAATAAATCAATTTTGAGATATTAAAAACCGAATATGACTTTATTATAAAATTATATTTCATGTTTTCTAAGGTTCCCATCTCCTCCCTTATATAAAAGGCACCCCATCCAACATATCTTCACAAACTTTTGAGACTTGAAGAATGGCCAAAACCACCCAATTAATCTTTTAAACCTCTCTAGTTTTATCATATAGGTTCTGGTTTTCTCAGATGACCAACTCTAGTGCCTTATGAAGAAGTTTAAAGGAGGTGCGTCGAGGAAGATGTAATCTCTTCTACCGACTCTTTTATGTTTTTTTTCTTCTGATACTTCCTCTTATTTTGTTGTTTGAATATAAAGTAATAATATCAGTATTACTTATATACATATATGTTATTATAAATATGAAACAACCCTATTTCTCCTTTTATACATCCTACAGAAAATGAAATCAATGCGCGTGCGTACGTACAGAATACAGTCTCCACACCGTGGTGTAATCTGTTTTTCCACCACCACCTTACATGTATGGGTATAATGGTGTAAAGAATAACTATATATGATTATTATGACATCATAAATATTCTAAGAAATTATATCATCTACTCCAATTCCATTCAATAAATATGGGAACGATATCATCGATCGTGCGTACGTACGGATTACCGTATCCACGACGTGATGAGATTCATTTTCCATTTAAACAATTCAAGAATGATTATAAAGTATATATAATAAGTAATCATGAAATATATGACAAAATAATTCTACTTTATTTATTTATTTATATACTTATGTCATCTACTTAATTTCATTCATGTCAATAAGGAAAGGAAAACAACGTTCATGCGTACGTACGGCCTACCGTCTCCATGAACGGTGTATTTCATTTCATTCGTCTATCTATTATATATATGTATATACTCAATATATATATGATATATAAATAATTATTTACATGTTTTATGTAATTAAATAAATATATAAGTAATAATAATATCAAGAACAACAAATCGAAACATGTACGACAAATGAAACGATTTTACCCAAAATGCTGCTTTAAATTGGAATTTACAAAAAGAACAGGTAATATAAAGTCATAAGTGAACCATATATGATATCATAAAAACAAATATGATTTTTTAATAATCCAATGAAATTATTTAAATCATTATACAGGAGGATCAGATACATATGAAACATATCATACATAAGGTAAGGGATAGTTATTCAAATCTCATTCTTATCTGAGATTGATTATTCGTAAGTATTTATTGGGGTTATGTTTATTATCCATGTCCATGTGTTCTAAATATGTTTTCATAAAAGGTTTAATTTTCATCCATGTATTTTTAACGTCATTTTTAACTTTTTTTACTTTTAACACATCATATGGAAGTAATCTTTCTATTTTTTACCATACGAGGTACTTTTTGACTTTTCCGGCAAAAGTATGAGACAAATGTTTTTTTAACTTATATAGGATGAAAAGATTTTTACAATTTCATAATGCCTTATTTTCATGAAGATTAATCTATAATATTTCATGAATATATTCAAAAAAATCCTTTTCTTTTAATATTTCATGTCATTTTGAGAAAAGAAAATGAATTTTCATTAGAAAAGATATTTTGCTCAAGAAATCATTTCAAGTGTTTTATCAAAACCATTTTCTAAATAAGATGAAATTATTTCATATGTGTATGTTTCAATTATAACGTCTCTATGATTTAAATGATTTCACTTCTCTTATGATGAAATAATATCCATTTGTTTTATATGGATTATGTTATGATGGGATGATGTTTATGAAACCCATTTTATTCTTTGGGTTATGATGAATGATTTATGTTTATGTTGTGGCACACATAAGAATTATTTAATTATGAGATGGGTGGGAACTATATCCCCCTCAAATGCATTCTGTAAATATTTATGTCTCATGAGATATACATGGAAATAATTTTAAGTTAATCTAGTTCATTGATACAGGACTGGAACGAGGAGTGAACGCGATTCAGAAAGGGACTTTGTCCACTAATATGGTCTTGGAAGCAATGTCTTGGCTACTATGGAAATCATATCATGTGTTTAATGGTTCCCATAATTTCATTTTTTATTCCAATTCTATTTTATCATTTTTTATGTTCCATTATGATATATTCCTTACGTACTTCAATGATTTATGTCTTTGCTCAAGATTTTTATGTTTAAATTTTATGTTCATGTTTTTGCTTTCAAATGTTTGTGGATTGTTTTATGTTCTCTATGTTTTCCCTTACTGAGCATTTGATCTCACCCTTTTTATGTTTTATTTTC
Organism: Viscum album; assembly: GCA_963277665.1. Lineage (NCBI taxonomy): Eukaryota > Viridiplantae > Streptophyta > Magnoliopsida > Santalales > Viscaceae > Viscum > Viscum album. The sequence continues at coordinate 1,181,080,567 of OY728130.1, forward strand.
CCCAGGATATAAATAATGTTATTAGGTAAGATAAAAAGGATGATCTTGATGGGAGATATTGAAGATCTTTCACCAAGATTAGAAGATTATGTTCCCAATTTCCAAAGGCACTAAACTATTACAGGACTTTGGTGCCTAATTTTGTTATGTATTAAGTATTCCAAAAAAGTAATGTAATTTCTATGTAAATAATTATTTGGGTCTCTAAAAAAACATTAAAATGTATAATTTAAAAATATATATTATATTGATTAAAAATGTTGTTTCCAGTTAAAATATAGTAGTTTTCACTATTCACCCAAATATGAAAGTTATCAGAAAAACACAAAAACTTCATTGAAAATAAATTTTTATATTTCTATTTTGAAGAATAAGTTTATTTTGTTAAATTGAATATATAAAAGATTCAACTGTTGGATTTAAAAAGGCTTCGCCATTAAAAGGCGGTAAAATTTCATTTTTTGAAAAATACTTCTTTTATCTGAAAAAAATGTATTAGTTCATACATTATGTCTATGAAACTCATAATATAGATTCTAAAATTATAAGGATTATATAATGGTCAAAATTCAGTTAATACTATTCATAACTGCTTTTGAACAGCTTGTTTGGTAAGTCATGGTGCGCTAGAACTCGGTGTTGCATGTAGTGAAATTTATTGGATTACTTTGAAGAAATAATGTACTATGAAATCATAGGGTTTTACAATTAGTATTGAAAAAGGGAAATAAAATATACTCAATGTGGCTATACATTGTTCTAAATGCAGTTTTTGTAATGTAATGCTCATTTATTCTCAAATTGTTTTAAATCTATCATGGATCAATCATTGAAATCCACTACAGCCCTTTCATCTAGTAAAAATTATCATCAATCCACAACAACATATACATATTCTTTAACATAACTTGATTTTGATTCTATAAATCAAAAAAAGAAGAAGAATTATTCCCCAATTATTGTTCTAAAGAGAATAGGAACTTCCCATGGTGACACACTGGGGAATATAAATCTGTTATCTTAATGATTATCCTACTATGTACATAATTTATTCAACTATTTTGGTATTATTTAGTAAAAATAAATAGTAACTATATGAGTACATGGTACTAAATAAATAGGTAACTCTACTACTCATAATGGTGGGAGACCATAAAAATTATAGAGAAACATGTAATGAAAATCGATGAAAACTGGAGGGAGATCTTCAAACAACGATTCTATCTTTAATTCGAAAGAGGACCCTGAAATTACCTATCCCAATGATGGAAATGAATGTTTAGATATACCGAAGATAAGATCATTATGACGACCCATTCATTACATACATTTTTATTACTTCAGAATTGAAGCATACTTATTACAACATATAACAAAACAATGATAGGACCGTATAGGTATGGTGTCTTTAGAAACTGGAAAAAACCTAAGCAACTGGTTCATAGATCAGTTACATTGTCTCCCATTTATTTCATCATATCTAGAGTCCCTTTTGGACTATCCTAATTTGTGCCCTTCTTACTGACCTAGGGAAATGAAAACATACAATAGGCTGAGCTCGAATGATCAGTAAGGGTGAAAAAAGGAAATATCAATCATATAATATTCATAAGAACAGAACATTTTGAAAATCATAACCTACAAAAGAGATCATAATATCATAACATGGGATAAATAATAGTAGTGATATGTAATCCCAGTAATTATAACATAAAACCTGAAACATTGTGGAATACACACATAATCATTGAAAATCATTTCATATTTGTCAAGACTCATTACCATGACTATCATAGCGGACAAATTCCATTTCTGAACCGAGTTCACTCCTCGTTCTAGTCCTGTATCACTGAACCAGATTAACTTTCCATTCCAACCATGTCTATCTAATGAGATATAAATCTTTACCCAATGAATTGGAGGGATATTTATGTCCCACACATCTCTTAATGATACAATTATTATGTGTGCCACAAAATGATAAATCATATATCATAGCATATCACAAGTAAAAAAATGGGATTCATAAACATCATTCCATCATAACATAATCCATATATGTTAAAAGTAATTCATAGAAATATTCCATCATAATATAATAAAATCAATTTAAAAATAGGCACAGAAATAGAACCCTGTATTATCTCAGATATAAAATAATTTTGATAAAACGCTTGAACTCCATTCTTGAGGAAAAAATCCATTTTCCTTCAAAAACACTTTTCCTTTCTCAATATGTCATTCAATTTTAAACTAAAATAATTAATTTGAAAATAATAATTAAAAATTGTAAAGGATTATTCATGGAAATAATGGTCTATGAAATCATAAAAATCCATTCATGCCGTATAAGCTAAAAAATATTCTTCTCATACTTAGCTCGTAAAAGTCAAAAACTATCTCGTACTGAAAATGTAAAAATATTCCTTTCATAAATTTTACTAAAAATTCACCAATAAGTAAAATTATATTTAAACAATCATAAGAGGATAAAAATAAAATTACATATTTAGGAAACATGGACGTGGATGATAAATATGCCCCAGTAAATTTTGAAGTATAAACAATCTGAGATAAAAATGAGATTGCGAGAGTTTCCCTTACCTTAGATCTGATATGCTTTGTATGTTTCCAAACATCATGTATAATGATTTAAATAATGTCATTTAATTATTCCAGAATCATACTCATTGTTATAATATCATATATGGTCATATTCTTATCTTCTTATTAGTAATATTTCATTGCTACTTGTTATTTAGGCGTTCATTGCTTTTTGTTCTAATGCATGTTTTGTTAAATAAATTCTTATTCCCCTATTTATGTTATAGCTACATAATTTACAGAATGGTAGTAGTATAATATATATCAGATCTATTCATTAAATTCATTTTTATAATCATTTTTTAATGAAGATCATCAATAATGAATCAAATCGCATCGTAGAGACGGTAAGCCGTACATACGCACGAGCAATGATAGGATTCCCATAATTATTGAATGGTCTTGGAGTGGATGATAGAATATTTCAGGATTAGTATCATGTTATAATAATCATAAATTGTTATTCTTTATAGCATTATATCCATTCAAGTAATGTTGTGGTGGAAAAAATATTACTCCACGACGTGGATATAGTATTTTGTACGTACGCACGCGTGTGGATTTAATTTTACATATGAAGTATAGAAGGTAAAATAGGTGTTTCTGATGCTTTTTCTGAGGTGCGTGCATCCGTCTGTGAGGAGGAGGACACACTGCACTGTTGCCCTGCATTCCCGCTTTCCAAAGGCGGGCGACATTCATTCCATGTTCAGGTACGTCTGCTCCTTGATCGAAACGGGATGATGGGATGCCGGTTCTTCCTTCCTTGGCTTCCTCCTCATAACTAATCACCTAGTCCTGGTCTCCCTCATAGATTTAATTCATTGTTCTTGAATATCATTCCCAGTGCCGTATCTTCATGGACGCTGGTTAATTACACTACTTCCGTAAAGACTTTCCATAGGGTCTTGACATGGTAGCAACCTTCGGTCGGAGTAGACGACAACATCATGCATGTCAGGGCATCCCTGGGTGCATGGGCATTGGGGAACCTGTATTCTTCTTCATGAGAGGGCATATCAAGGGTTCATAACCTGAGGCATCCCACGTTGAGTGTAGGGAGTCATATGCCATAGGCATGTACCTGAGATTTTCCTCAACTTCCCATGTTTAACACAGGTTATGCATCATGTTTAACGTCTTGAGAAGATGGTTACGCCAAAGGATTGTCATTAGAGGCTTTCCTCAGGCATCTCATTTTTATCACGAGGTAGGTCGTGAGTTTAACGTCTTACGAAGATGGTTACGCCAAAGGTGTGTCATCCGAGGTTTTCCTCAGGCATCTCATGTTTATCACGAGGTGGGCCTTGAGTTTAACGTCTTACGGAGACAGAATGAGGATGATCAGAAAGTCCCATAGAGACAGATCAGATTGGTATAATCCTAGGAGGGAACACCTGGAAGGTTTACCAAGGGGATGGATCAGAACGCACAATGAGGACAGATCTGAGGTGGTGTGCCCCATGGAGGGAAGATGTCACACCTTAATTGCTGATCTGAACACCACTGGGGGCAGATTAGGGGAAGTGCACCCTAATCTGGAGTACACCATGGATTACCATTGGTTGGGATTGATCCTCTTGGAGGTTTCCTATGTCCCTTATGAAGATAATAGGGATCAAAACCCACGTAGTTCGAAGTGGTGATGAATCAGGGTGTACACAGAGGACAACGACCTGGAGGTATGCTGGGTATTACACGTGGAAAGCGGCCCATGCACCGCTAGGAGCAGCGACGAGGTGGATGGCATAATCCTACCGGGATTTGGCATCCCGGGTTAAAATCATGATGAGTAATGGATGGATGAATGAAGTGGAGATGGAATGAAATGGGACCATCACAGGGGAGATGATGAAGTTTGGATTGAGCCTCGAAGAGACCACCTACGTATCCCCATGGCAGGGAATCAAAGTCTGCGTTGTTTGGTATGGTGCTGGTGGACCGACGTGAAGGTGGACCTTGGTCCGATGGATGTTTTCAGCGAACCGACGTGAAGAGGGTCAGAGTGACCACAGGTGGTGGGCTTGAACCTCTGGGAGGATTCCTACGTATCATGCCTTGACATGGATCAAAGACCTCGTAGTTCAAATGGGCTTCTTCGGCGAACCGACATGAAGGTGGACTTTGGTCTGATGGGTGGTGGGATTGACCCTCTGGAAGGCTTCCTACGTACCATGCCTTGACATGGATCAAAGACCTCATAGTTCAAATGATGGGATTCATCAGCGAACCGACGTGAAAGTGGAACTTGGTCAAATGAGAGATGGGCTTGAACCTTGGGGAGGCTTCCTATTTACCATGCCTTGGAATGGATCAAAGACCTCATAGTTCAAAGGGTTTTCGTCGGTGAACCGACGTGAAGGTGAACCCGGGGGGGTCCACTTGTGGTGGGTTTCAACGAACTGACATGAAGAACGGACCTTGGTCCGATGAGATATGGGCTTGAAACTCAGGGAGGCTTCCTACGTACCGTGCCTTGACATGGATCAAAGTCCTCGTAGTTCTAGTTGGTCACAATGGCTTGCCGTCGGACTGGAGTGCAGTTTAATGTCATGCGGGACGAGAGTGAACCCTTACGTGAATAAACGACGGGCGGTGGTCTTGAACCTCATAGAGGCTTCCTACGTACCATTCCTTGACATGGATCAAAGTCCCCATAGTTCGGCATGGCAGTGGGTGTCGGCGAACCGATGTAAATGAGGGACCTTGGTCTGATGAGAGATGGGCTTGAACCTCTGGGAGGCTTCCTACATACCATGCCTTGACATGAATCAAAGTCCCTGTAGTTTGGGATGATCACAACAGCTTGACATTGGACTGGAATGCAGTTTAACGTCATGCTGGACGAAGGTAGAACTCGACCTGAATTGGATGACGGGTTGGCTTGAACCTCATGGAGGCTTCCTACGTACCATGCCTTGACATGGATCAAAGACCTCATAGTTCAAATGTGTGTGTAGTTTAATGTCATGCAGGAAAATGTTGTATAGTTTAACGTCCTGATGGACGAGGTCATGTAGTTTAACGTCATGCTGGACGAGGGCATGTAGTTTAATGCTGTGCTGGATGAGGTATTGCCATGTCCAATTCCAACTCTAAGCCCACGTGAGTCATGATCAGTGTGAGAAACAAGAGACAGAAAGGACCCGATGATCACACCGCGAAGGGTGCGTCCATGTGAAGCGAAGAGGGGCTTACGCGTTAGGCTGCCCATGGTGCTGGGACATACTCCAGGATGGAGGCCCGAATGAAAGGATGACGATGGTTTCAGGCTTGAGACTTGAAGAGGCATCCTACGTATCCTCGTGGCAGGGAATCAAAGTCAACGTAGTTCTTCTAATGACGGATTACCTCCGATTGGGGGTTTCAACGGCTCACCATTGGATTGGGTGTGAACGGCTTACCACTGGATAAGGATGTGAACGTCTTACCACTAAATGGGTTCACAATGGCTTACCGCTAGATTGGGTAACAAAAGCTTACCACTGGAAAAGGATGTCAACGACTTACCGCTGAATAGGATCACAATGGCTTACCGCTGATTAGGATCACAATGGCTTACTGCTAGATAAAGATCAGAACAGCTTACCACTGGATAAGGATCACAACGGCTTACCAGTTGATAAGGGTGTCAACGGCTTAACGCTGCATGGGGTTGCAACGGCTAAACGATGGATGGGATCACAACGGTTTACTGATGCAAAGTGATGTCAACGTCTTACCGCTGAAATGGAGTGACAATAGTGAATGGGGCTTACGCAAGGAAGCTGCCCGGGTGCCGCAATGGAGTGGAAATGGTGAATGGGGATTACGCAAGGATGCTGCCCAGGTGCCACTATAGAGAAGCACTAGTGAATGGGGCTTACACAAGGAAGTTTCCCGGGTGCCGCTAAGGAGCGGCAATGGTGAATGGGGCTTACGCTAGGAAGCTACTCGGGTGCCTCTATGGAGCGGAACATGTGAATGGGGCTTACGGTAGGAAGATGCCCGGGTGATGCTATAGAGAGGCACTAGTGGATGGGGATTATGCTCGAAAGTTACCCAGGTGCCGCTAAGGAGCTGCAATGGTGAATGGGGCTTACACTAGGAAGCTTCCTGGGTGCCGCTATAGAGAGGCACTGGTGAATGGGGCTTATGCAAGGAAGTTTCCCGGGTGTCGCTATGGAGCGGAAATGGTGAATGGGGCTTACGCTAGGAAGATGACCGTAATATATTCCTCATGTCAGGACATGAGGGCATCCTAACTCACTAGTGAGTTGAGGCCTTCACTTATGCACTGGTGCACAAGAGGGAGAATGCCTAAGGGAGTTGGAATTATGACACTGTAATCATGGCATTAGGCATCTTATGCTCGGAGCATAAGGCATCTCTTATTTGGAGAAAGAGGCATCCTATGTTTGGAACATAGGGATTACTACATTTTAAAGTCATGTAGAAAGGACTGTTAGCATCTCATTCTAGGATCATAAGGCATCTCTTATATGGAGCAAGAGGCATCCTATGTTTGGAACATAGGGAGAATACTACAGTTTATAGTCTTGTAGGTAGGACTGTTGGAATATAATGCTAGGAGCATCAGGCACCTATTTCGAGGAGAAAGGGGCATCCTATCTTTTGTTAGATATGGAGAATACTACATTTTAGAGTCATGTAGGTAGGACTATTTGCATCTCATTCTAGGAGCATAAGGCATCTTTCATATAGGGCAAGAGGCATCCTATCATTTGTTAGATAGGGTGTACTACATTTTATAGTAATGTAGATAGGACTATTAGGCATATTACGCTTGGAGCATAAGGCATCTCTCGTATAGGGAAAGACGCAACCTATCATTTGTTAAATAGGGAGTACTACAGTTTATAGTCATGTGGATAGGACTATTAGAATCTCATGCTTGGAACATAAGACATATCTCGTATAGGGCAAGAGGCATCCTATGTTTGGCAAATAAGGATTACTACAGTTTAGAGTCATGTAAGTAGGACTATTAGGCAGAAGATGCCTAGAATTGGTTGGTGTTGGGACTTACGCAAGGGTGACCCTTTCTGGTTCAGCCTGGCAAAGGATCCAACTGATTGGGTTTGGAGGAGTTGCATGAGGAATGTTTCGAATCCAGGTACTCGAGGAATTGATGATGAGAACCTCAACTCAAGACATAGGAAAGAAACCAAGAGGAATACATCAACTCAATGTGTTTCATGGTATGTGGAGGAGTGTATCAAATCATGGTATTCCATAGGTTGAAGGTGGGAGTGCATAAGGGCGCAATGGAAAATCTCGGCATCCCGGCCAGAAAAGATCGCGGTGCGACTCTCCATTTTTAATGGGGGTCTGTGAGGGTAGTGAAGGGACCGGCTCGGGGGGCTGGGACCGCAGTCGGGCACTAACCACCAAGAGGGGGTGCAGGGGCGCAGGCCCCGCTGTATGGACTGTTGGGCGCGAAGGTAGGATCCTCGCCAAGGAGAGGTCTTTGCGAAGTAGCTTTGTGGAGCATGGCCTCGCAGAGCAATGGTCTCTCACGGAGCAAAGGGGTCTCCCGGAGAAAAGGGGTCTCATGGAGCGAAGGGGTCTTGCGGAGCAAAGGGTTCTCACGGAGCCAAGGGCTCTCACGGAACATGGTCTCACAGAGCAAAGGGACCTCGTAGAGCAAAGGGCTCTCGCGAAGCTTGGTCTCGTGGAGCGAAGGGCTCTCGCGGAGCAAAGGGCTCTCAAAAAGCTTGGTCTCGCAGAGCAGCATAGCGGAGCATGGGAGTCTTGCGGAAAAAGGGCGGCTCGCGGAGTGCTCGCAGAGCAGCAATGCGAAGAAAGCTACTCACGGAGCATGGCCCCACGGAGCAGCAAAGTGGAGCTCTGCGGACAGGGAAATCGACCGCCCAAGGGGCGAAGTGGTCGTGGCTGTCCATGTTGAGAAGGGGGTTGAGCTGGGTATTTATAGGCAAAGGTAACCGCAAAGTATAGATCACGTGGCGCAGAGACGTAGCTTGCTCCACAGCGGATCATCGCGGCACGTCGCGATTGTCAATGCACTTCGCGGAGCCGTCCTTCCTCCTTTTCATCGCGGCGAGTTCACGAATGTCAAATGAGTTCGCATAGAATCCCACCTCCTATGCTTTATGGTGTGTTCATGAACGTCAAATTCGTTCGTGGAGCATCCCGCCTCTTGGGATTCATGGCGCGTCTTCACGGCGCATCGCGAACATCAAACAGGTTCACAGAGCTTCCCGCCTCATTGCTTCCTGGTGGCGCTTCGCAATCGCGGAGGCGGCTTCGCGAATGGCCTTTGAGAAACAGTTTTCCATCCAAACTTCAAATGTCCATAACTCCTAATCTCTAACTCCGTTCAGGCCCTACGACCTACCAAATCGAAGCTTGCGAAATGGACTAAGATCTTCGATCATGTATTGAAGCATTTGGAACATTTTGGGGATGCATTTTCCGGGTCTACAATAGGATTGTTTCATATTTATAATAACATATAAGTATATTATTGATACTTATGTTATTACTTTATAATGAAACAAATAAAGAATAGGATGTAGAAGAAGAAATAAATTTGAAAGTATCGGTAATGGATATTACCTCTTCTTCAACGCGCCTCTTCAAAACCTCCTCTTAGGGAACTAGAGTTGGACTTTGAAGAAGACCAGGACCTCTTGAATGTTTCTTGGGAAGTGATGAAGAGAAATTGACAGGGGTTGTCTGAGCATGAATGCTCAAAATGGTGTGAGGAGGGGAGGGAGGAGGTGCCATTTTATTAGGGAGGAGAGGGGCACCTTTGGAAACATAAGAAAAATTAATTTATAATAAATTCCAAACCCACATAAAAACCTCCAAAAATGACTCAATTTGAAGATGAGATTAGATACAGTTGTAATATCATCAGCCAATTAAATTTTTGACATGTTTTGAATTTCTTTTAAACCTTATCAAATTGATTTATCCTTATTTAATCTATTAAATTTTATTTGGGGTAATAATATTCTAGATTGTAAATTGTTATAAATAATAAATAATGTGTTGTTAATGTTCTATAATTGGATACTTTATTACATTTTAGACCATATAAATTTAAATTTAGAGTTATTAAATATTTTTTAGATTTTTTAAATAATTTTATAATATGTTATTTTTATAAAATAACAATAGTGTCAATTTTGACACTATTCAATTATTTGTATTTCAATAAAATACACACATAGTATTAAATCGAACCAAACTATTTAATATATTCCCAACATATCATATTCCTATATAAATTTTGTGGGGAACATTAATTTTTTTATATAATATTTATTTTATCATTTTTAAAACGATTTATTTGATATATCAATCAAGAAAATAATTTCTACATTACTATTGTGTCATCATTAATGATAAATATATACTCCTTAAACATACTAAATAAATTCCCAGGATATATATAATTTTATTTTATTTCGGGAGAATATTTATATTTGATGTTTTATGAGTTTTATAAATAAATTAAAATTATTACAATTATAACATATAAGAGAGTTACATGTTGTCACATTCTTTGGTTTTAATAATAATTATATAATTTTCAGGGTCAAAAGTCCATGAAATGAATCTATTCTAACCCTTAAGTGATATGGTTATACTTTTATTCATCTAATAAAATTTTTGAAGGTGTTAGGGTAATTTTATAATCTTATATTTACCCTTAATTACTCGAATTACCTTTAATTGTAGTAAATAAAAATTACTGTAGTTTCTATTCAAAATTTCTAAAAAAGAAAAGTAACATATTGACATTATGTGGACCCACTCAATCCAAATATGGAATCCATTTCTCAAAATTTAAAACACAGAAGTAGTAGTAATTAATTTAAAATTAATCTCGTTGTTAAGAAAATGAGTTTTAAAAGTTAAAATATTGTGAAAGATTGAAATGTTTTTACCTATGAATTTAATGTAAAATTACATGTTATGAAATAAATTATATTAAATGGTATAAATATATTCCATTTATACGTTAAAACCATTAAATATTATCATTTAACCATATAAATTATCTTGATGGAAGGAGTTGTTTTTAAGAAAAATTTAGCATATTGTTACTATTCAACATAATATTAAAGTTATCAGAAAAGAATAAAAAATTAATCCAATGTAAATTTTTATATCCTGATTAAAAAGGTGAAATTTATTTTCTAAAATTGATCTTATAAACTATTAATAATTATATTTAAAATAGTTGTGCCATCAAAAGGCGGATAAACTATATTTTTTAAAAAATACTTCTTTTATCCGAAAATTTGATTTTGTTTTCATATCTCATTCTAGAAAATGAGTAAGATGAATTATAATGTTATAAAATTAAAAATTAGGTTAATACTATTAATAAAGTCCAGTTAATAGTATTATAAGAATATATCTTTCTTTAGTCAAACTCGGGATTGCGTACAACGCAAGCTATCGAGGAAGGATTCCCTTGCGTGTAACGCAAGCCACACAATTTTTGTGTGTAGTGAAAGATTATCTTGGTGTTGTTTATAAAATAATAAATTAAAAAAATTAATTCTCATAAAATATCTGGGTGCTACATTCTACCCCCCGTAAAATTAATTTCACCATTGAAATTCGTAACTTCGTAACAAACAGATGAGGATACATCGCCATCATCATATCCTCAAATTCCCATGTATCTTCTTCTAATTGGTGGTTCATCCATAAAACATTACCCAAGAGAGTGATCTTGTTTCATAGAACTTTTTTTCTATGATCCAAAATCTCTATTGCTTATTATTCATAAGAAAGATCTTGTTCCAGCAGTACAACTTCTGAGCTTAGTACATGTGAAGGATCATGTATATACTTTCTCAGGTGAGATACATAGAAAAAATCATGTAACACCCCAAGATTTTATGAGAAATATTATTTTTAATTTCTTTGATGTCTTGTGTTGTACACTACACCAAGATTATACTTTCACTATATGAAACATCGTATTAGCTTGTAGTATACACAACACTATTCTTGGCTTGCGTTACACAGAAGATAAACCATCCTCGATAGCTTGTGTTTTACGCAATACTGAGTTTCACTACAAACGATATGTTATTAAAATATTATATAAACTAGCCTTTATGTATAGTAATACCCACTAATTGAAATTTTATAAATTTTATCATTTAAAATTGACAACATTTTTGGATTCGTAATATCAAAATTAGCTTAGGGTGAATTTTTGGAATTTTTCTAAAATAATTGAATTTTTTATGAATAGTGAAAATCACTAAGTTATAGTTTAAAACCGAATTTTTATCTAAATAATAATTTTTTTATTTAAATTTATTTTAGGTCAAAATAGATACATGATACCTATATAAGATCAATTTAATTCATTGGAGTTATTTTATAATAATTATAGATATATAAAAATTTTATTTAACTTCTTAACGTCTTTTACCCACCTCCAATGAGAATTTCCAAATTTACATAAAACATAATTTTACTGCTTCTGTAAGTTGATGTTCAAAAATCCAAGAGACACAGTTGGTATTAGTTTGTAAAATTTGGTTTAATATGATAAAAATAATTTTTGGTGAATAGAAACTTTTAACTTTTATTTACCACGATTAAAAGTAAATAGGGTAATTAAGGGTAAAAATGATATTATTATTAGCCTAATACATGTCCTAATTCTATTGGATAAGTTTAATTCGACAAACAAACCTTAGGAATAAAATATTAACCTTTAGATCCACTTGGATTATATTAGGACATTTATTATTATTCCATTTAAAGAAGAGTTAAAATAGTTAAAATCAATGTTTAATAACTATAACATTTGTAATATAGCTTTATACATAAGATAAATTTGAATATAAATATTTATTAAAAAGATAAAAAATATTTTCTACATAATGGTATTTTATTTATATTTTTTAGACATTAAATAATTTAATTTATTTATGGCACAATGATGATGCAGTTATTACCTTATTAATGAAATATTAACAAAATCGATACCCAAATAAATGTAATTTGAGTCTTTTTATGAATTAAAGTAATTTTTTAAGTTAATATAACATATTTTAGTTTTTTAGATGAATTTTATTTGAAGTAATAATGCTGTTATGAATTGAGAAAATACAAAATACAAAATATTGTCAAAATTGACATAAAAGAGTTTTTAAATCAAATATTATATTATTAATTGATATAATGGTCCTAAAAATATAAGGTTATTCCAAAAGACTTATATAATAATATATATGATAATTATTAGGCAAATGGGGTTCTATTGGCAGTTTATTGTATGTTTATTAACTCTAAAGTGTAAGAATACAATAAGACACGGTAAAAGTTAAATTATTTAACATAGAGTTAAATCTAAATGATAAGGTTAAAATTATAACCTAAACGTGACTAAATCCTATTGGATGATATAATTACGACCCATCACCACCCTATCCTTGAAATAGGACACTTTGGAGCCAGTATAAACCGAATATGAATTTATAATAAAATAATATTTTATGTTTTTCCTAAGGTTCCCCTCACCCCTCTTATAAAAGGGTACACCACCTTCTCTTTAAATCACACCTCCAAATCCCTTTTTCTCGGCAAAAGCCTGCCCAAATACCCTATCAACTATCCTCCCTTCATCCTAGTGTCCCTCATTTAGTCAAAAAGCCAACCTAACGTGACCTTTTGAACAAATCAAAATTAAGAACCCGAAGAAGAGGTAAATATCTCACAACCTATTTCATGTTTCTTTCTTCTTCCACTTCCTTCTTTTTTTTGTTTCCATTCTAAACTAATAAATATAGTATATTCTATATACTGTGATGATATTATAAAAATTTTACATCCATATTAGTTATTTTATCCATCCTATGAATGAATAATTCAACAGACGTGCGTACGTACGACTTACTGTCTCCACGTCGTGGTGTATTTTTTATTCAAACATTTCGTCATTTGGATGGGTATAATAATGAGTATAAATGATATAAATAATAAATATAACATTTTTATGATTATTTATATATTATATACCATACAATTATAAATAATTTTAATATCAAAATTATGATATTGTCGCTCGTGCGTACGTACGGATTACTGTCTCCACGACGCGATGAGATTCATTATCCATGTTAACCATTCAATAATGATTATAAAATATATATATATAATGAATAATGTTGATATATATTACATAATAATTCTACTATATATATATATATATCATCTACCTACTTTCATTCAAGTCAATAAGGAATGGAAAATAGCGTTCATGTGTTCGTACGGCCTACCGTCTCCATGAACCGTGTATTTCATTCCATTTATCTAACTAATATATATATATACTAAATATATATGATATATAAATCATGTTTTGAATAATTGAATTAAGTAAATCATCACATAAGTAATAATAATATCAAGAACAACAAGTCCAAACAGGTACGATAATTGAAACGATTTTACCGAAAATATTGCTTTAACATTGAATTCACAAAAGAAAAGGTAATATAATGACATTAGTGAATCATATAGGATATCATAAATATTATTATCTTTCTGTTACAAGTTTATAATATGTCCAAACCCACTATATGGGAGTTTCAGACACCTATAGAAGAAATTGTACCGAAGGTAAGAGATAATTTTACAATCTCATTTGTATCTGAGATTGCTTATACGTAAGTATTTACTAGGGATTTTATTTATCATCCATTTCCATGTTTTTTAAAACTATTTTCATAAAGTGTTTACTATTATTCCATGTATTTTTTATTTTTTTTACCCCTTTTTATTTTTACTATATAGTGTCGAAGGAATCTTTTTTTACCATAAGAGGTACTTTTTGACTTTTCCAGTAAAAAATACTTGGATAATGTTTTTTTAATTATACCGCATGAATGGATTTTTATAGTTTCATTACTCCTTATTTCCAGGAATATTCCTCAAAAATATTTCATGATTATTTTAAAAAATTATCTTTTATTTTAAAATTGAACGGCATTTTGTGAAAAGAAAATGATTTTTAAGAAGAAAGGATACTTTCATCAATAATTCATTTCAAGTATTTTGTCAAAAATATTTTCCACCGAAGATGAAATTATTTTGTATAATTATGTTTCAAGTCTAATTTCTCTATTATTTACATTTTTTTATTCTTCTTATGATGAAATGACATCCCTTTTTTTATATGGATTACGTTAAGATGGGATGATGTTTATGAAACCCATTTTATTCATTTTGTTATGATGAATGATTTATGTTTATTTTTTGGCACAAGAAAGAATGATTTCAATATAAGATGGGTGGGAAATATACCTACGTCTAATGAATTGGTTCAATATTTATATCTCATTAGATAAACATGGCTGGAATGGTAAGTAAACTATGGTTTAGTAATACAGTGCTGGAATTGCAAGTAATCCCAGTTCAATATTGAACTTTGTCCACTATGATGGTCTTGGCAGCAATGAATTTGCTACTATGGAAATCATAACATGTGCATAATGGTTACCACAATTTAATGTTTTATTCCAATGCTATTTTATCATGATTAATCTTTCTTTATGATCTATGCCTTATGTACTTCCATGTTTTATGTCATTTCTCAAGATTTTGATGTTTAGATTTTATGCTCATGTTTTTACGTTCAAATGTTTATGGAATGTTTTATGTCCTCTATATTTAACCTTATAGAGCATTTGATCTCACCATTTTTATTTTTTCTTTTCCCTAGGATAAGTCTAAAGGTATATGGTAAGAAAACAAAAAGGGGATGATCTTTATGGGAGATGTTGAAGATCTTTCACCACGATTAGAAGGTTATGTTCTGAGTTTCCAAAGACACAAACTGTTACGGTCCTTGGATGTTTGGTTTTGTTATGTATTAATTATCATGAGAAACTAATGTAATATCCATGTACGTCATGTGTGGGTCCCTACAGTTGGTATCGGAGGAAATGTTTTGATAACCTTTGTAAACTAGTATCTGAAATTTTTAGTGAAATCCCTAGAGATATTTTAATGATATTTCTAGGGATGTACCTAAGGTTAGGTATAAGTATAGGTTATAGTCCTAGAATTATGGCTACAATCATAGAATTAAACATAATATTTTATATATTTATGGTACTCCCCCTTTATTATGTTATTTTCATATCATGATATTTGTCTTTCAAACTATTGTTTTGTGGTTTTAGACGATGGATGGAAGCTGAAGGAACCGTGTTGATCAAAGTAATTGACAATTCAATTATTGTCTTCTGGAAATAACCAAATGTTATGGTAGATGGAGTGAAAAATATTATTGCTATACTTACACAAGCTATGAATCATTCCGGACTTCCACATGAGAAGAGAAGGGAACAGTATTTTATTGAGTCCTTCATGAGGAAAAGTCCCCCTTCTTTTATTGGGTCTTCTGATCCACTTATTGCTGAAAAATGGATCAGTACGATTGAAAAGTTATTTTTTAAACTTCACTATTTAGATCATGAAAAATAAATTTTAGTTGTTTACCGTTTAGAAGGTGAAGCAGACCACTATTGGACTATAATTAAGAATACACGGCCCCAAGATGAAATTGAATCCATGGAATGGGACGAGTTCAAGAATGTGTTTTTCAATATGTTTTAGCCTCATATTCTTCAAACAAATATGGAAAATTAGTTCCTTGATCTTATGAAAAAGGATGATGAATATTTCGGTATATACGAGGCAAATTTTACAAGGCTTGAAAGGTATGCATCTGGATTTATCATCCAACCTGAAAGTAAAGTTGATCGATTCTTGAGTGGCATAAAACCATGACTCCGACTGGAATTAGCTATAAGAGACTTTATAGTAGCTATGAAAAAATTCAGAGTTGTGCTATCATGGTAGAACTGTAAGTTTTTGTAACATATCCATCTCATTGTTTTGACAAGAAATGAAAGTTGGAGTTCAAGGAAAAATCTCAAAAAAATGGTGAAAAGATGAAGAATGTTTCATTATACTCAATGTGTGCAATGAAGCATGGTGGATATTATATTAAAAGGACTAGAAAATGTTTTAATTTTTGAAAATAAGTTCATCGAGTAACTGAGTGCCGATGTAATGGGAAGAAGATAGCTAATGATGTGAATAGAGAAAATACTACAAACAAAGCACCGCCAACACTTCTATGCTTCAGGTGCAAGGAAATAGGGCATTATGGTAACCAATTCTCTAATCCAAGGGTCATTGATGATCGACATCAACAACCTCTCAAAGAAAAGGACAAAGGGAAGTTACATGCAATCACTATTGGAAATGTTGAATATGGAAATGAATTGGTGGATTGATTAAGTGTTTTTGTAAATGGATTCCAAAAAAGTGTTGTGGAATCACATTTTTAGTATCATGGAATATTGGAATATCTATGTATTTGTTTGTTGTGTATTTCAATAATTATATGGTACCTGTAACCATGAATAGTGATTGAATTATTTTTGGAAAGAAGATGATTTTCATATAATAAATGGATAAGGAGGAAATAATATGTTTGATAGTATTAATGAGATCATGACTGATATAAGGACAAAGGGATATCATGGTTTGAGTATATAGAAATTTTGGGATTTTGGTATGTAGAAAGAGTTAACATTTGACAGCATTAATGTTTTCACTATGGTTCAATGGGTATTCATTTTTCAAGAGAATATATGATTAAGGTATTCACATGTTTGGTATGTGACCAACAAAAAGATATATCTTATGATATATAATGGATAAATAAAGGTATTCACATGCTCGGTAAATGAAATTTATAGTAATCAGACAGAAGTATTTTCAGTAAGCCTAAAGGATGGAATGGATTAATTTAGACATCAGATAGTATATATTAAGGATATACCTTTTTGATTTTATTTCTGAAATGTTATAATAATATAGTTTTAGAAAAAGGACAAGCCATTGGACGGGCGACAACCCGTCGTGTCGGACAAGGATGTAGGAATCGAACATGCAACCGAAGTGCGACATGCATTTATCACCTACTACTGGCCTACATGATGTCCCTGGTTAGTATAAACTAGTTATATTTTATTAATCAGTATGATAGATAATGTTGAAGTCCATTATTGGAACCATATACAATTAATCTCAACATAGATGGACTTATGTATATTTAATTACTTTTTCTAACCTTTTGTTTGAGACAAATGGAATGGCCTATCATTCTATCACATGATCTGCTAACACTTCACGAATAAAAAATTCAACTTCATTTCATTACGATATGAAGTGGAAATTGTTCATGGAATGACCAATGGTGGGATTGTACAAAAATCAATTAAGTATTCCTTCTAATTCCAATTTTTTTCAACATTTGGGAAATGATAATGAAAACAAAAAACATTGTCCTAGATGGTACCTTAGATCATAAAATATTTATAGCTTTGTGATTGTTGGATTTTTAATATCCATGTTCTCTACCACTCTCCATCAGAACATTATGGTTAGATTTATCTTCCATATCTATATTTTCAATTATGTTATCCATTGTGGAAACACAATGATGAGTTAATTTGTGTAACCGTTACATTTTATACTTTAGTTTCTTAAAATTATGTTTTAGTATTCATTTTCACAATGTGTCTTTTTATGAATGAAAAATTCAAGTAATAAACTATTTATAACCCCGTAGAATTTCAAGGGCTAAATTCATTTTAATGGGGGGTAAAATGTCTATGATTTTTAGAGAAATATTCTTCTTAATTTCATTGATGTCTTGTGTTGCACGCTACACAAAGATTATATTTTGTTATATGAATCACCGTATTAGATTTTAGTATATGCATCCCTATTCTTGGATAGCGTTTCAAACAAGAGAAACCTTCCTAGATAGCATGCGTTTTACGCAATACCGAGTTTCACTAATCAATGATATGTTATTAAAATATTATATTTACTAGCCGTTATGAATAGTAATACAAACTTTTTGAAACTTTATAAATTTTATCTTTCAAAATGGAGTTCATTTTTGGATTCGGAATATTGAAATTAGTTTAGGGTGAATTTTTGGTATGTTTTTGAAAACTTTCAATTTTTGATGAATAGTGAATAACACTGAGTTATAGTTTAAACTGAATTTTTATAAATTATAATTTATTTTTTTTATATTTATTTTAGGTCACATGATACCTATATAAGTTCAATTTAATTAATTGGTGTCATTTTATAATAATTTTAGATATATAAAATTTTTACTAAACTTTTTACCGTCTTTTACCCACATCCTAGGAGAATTTGAAAATTTACATAAAACATAATTTTACCGCTTCTATGAGTGGAATTTCAAAAATCTGAGAAACATGGTTGATATCAGTATGTAAAATGGTGTTCAATAAGAAAAAAATAATTTTTGGAGAATTGTAACTTTTTACATTTATTTACCACGGTTAAAAGTAAATATGATAATTAATGGTAAAATGATATTATTTTTACACTAACAGAAGTCTTAATTCTATTGGATATGTATAATTCAACCAAAAACAACCTTAGAAATAAAATATTACCCTTTACGTCCACTTTTATTAGATTAGGACATTTATTATTTTAATATTTAATGAAGACTTAAAATAGTTAAAATCAATGTTTTATAACTAAAACATTTTTAATATAGGGTCATACATACGATAAATTTGACAATAAATATCCATTAAAAAGGTAAAAAGATATCATACATATTAGTATTTTATTTATATTTTTTAGACATAAAATAATTTAATTTATTTATGACTCAATGAGGATACAGTAATTACCTTATTAATGAAATAGAAAAATAATTGATACCCAAATAAAAGTAATTTGAGTCTTTTTATGAATTACACTAATTTTATATGATAATATATCATATTAGGGTTCGTTAGATGAATTTTGTTCGATGTAATAATGCTGGTATGAATTTAGAAAATGTAAATACCAAATAGTGTCAAAAAAGTCAAAAAAGAGTTTTTAAAACAAATATTGTATTATTAATTGATATAATGGTCCTAAAAATATAATGTTCTTCCAAAATAACTATATAATAATATATATTACATTAAGGATACATTTGGGGTTTTCTTTTCAGTTTAGATCTTGTTTATTAACCATATAGTGTAAGAATAAAAGAAGACACAGTAAAAGTATAATTTTTTAACTTAGAGTTAAATCTAAATTATAAGGTTAAAATGGTAACCTAAACTCTTCTTAAACATATTGGTTGAATGAATATCGACCCATCCCCACCATATCTTCAAAATAAGTCACTTTGGAGCCATTATAAACCAAAAATTAATTTATTATAAAATAATATTCTATGTTTTTTTTAAGGTGTCCCTCACCCCTCGTATAAAAGGGGACTACCCTTATCTCTAATTTACAACTCCAAAGCCATTTGGATCGTCCAAAACCTGCCCAAATACCCTCTAAACTGTCCTCCCTTCATCATAGCGTCCTTACTTTAGTCAGAAAGACAGATTATGGAGCCCTTTTAATCAAATCAAAAGGAAGAACTCGAAGAAGAGGTAAATATCTCACCACTTATTTCAAGTTCCATTCATCTACCACTTACTCCTTATTTGTTGTTTCAATTCCAAAAAAATAAATCTAGTATTTTATATATACTGAGATGTTATTATAAAAAATTTACAACCATATTTTTTATTTTATTTATCCTATTAATGAAAAAGTCACCACACGATCGTACGTACGGCTTACCATCTGCACGTCATGGTGTAGTTTGTTATTCAAACATTTCATCATTTGGATGGTTATAATAATGAGTATAAATGATATAAATAATAAATATAACATTATTATGATTCTTTATATATTATATACCATGAAATTATATATGATTTTAATATCAAAAGAATGATATCGCCGCTCGTACGTACGTATAGATTACCATCTCCACGACGCGATGAGATTCATTCTCCATGTTAACCATTCAAGAATGATTATAAATTATATATAATTAATAATAATGACATATATGAAATAATAATTCTATTGGAATTATGTATATATATATATGTCATCTACATAATTCCATTCATGTCAATTAGGAAAGGAAAACAGTGTTCATGCGTACGTACGACCAACCATCTCCATAAACGGTGTGATTCATTTCATTTATCTATCTATTATATATATATACTGAATATATATGATATATAAATCATGTTATACATTCTAGAAGTATGTAATTCAGGATATAATTTATAATAATATCAAGAACAACAAGTCCAAACACGTACGATAAATGATACGATTTTATCCAAAACGCTTCTTTAACATGGAATTGACAAAAGAACGGGTAATATAATGTAATAAGTGAATCATATATGATATGATAAACATTATTATGGTCCTGTTATAAATTAATAATATTATCAAACCCACTATACAGCTGTTTTGGACTCATATAGAAAAAAATATTCCTAAGGTAAGGGATAATTTTTCAATCTCATTTTTATCCGAGATCGATTATAAGTAAGTATTTACTGGGGGGTTATATTTATCATCTATGTCTGTTTTTTATAAAAATGTTTCCATAAAGTGTTTACTATTATTCACTGTATTATTAAATTCATGTTTACCACTTTTTTATTTTTACTATGTCGTATGGAAGGAAACATTCTTTTGTTTACCATACGAGGTACTTTCTGACATTTCCGATAAAAAATAGGAGATGTTTTTTACATATACAGAATGAAAAAATATTCACATTTTGATAACGCCTTATTTCCATGAATATTCCTCTACAGGATTTCATGATTATTTTCAACAAAATCCTTCTGTTTTAAAATTGCATGGCATTTTGTGAAAATGATTTTGAAGAAGAAATGATATTATCCACAAGAATTCATTTCAAGTGTTCTATCAAACTATTTTCTATCTAAGATGACATTACTGGGTATGAATATGATTCAAGTATAATGTCTCTATTTTTTAAATGGTTTTATTATTCTTATGATGAATTGATATCCATTTGTTTTATATGGATTACTTTAAGATGGGATGTTGTTTATGAAAGCCATTTTATTTTTTGGGTTATGATTAATGATTTATGTTTATTTTGTGGCACAAGTAAGAATGATTTCAATATGAGTAGGTTGGTACCTATATCTCCATCTAATCATTTGGGTAAGGATTTATATCTAATGAGATAAACATGGTTTGAATGAAAAGTAAAATCTGGATCAGTAAAATAGGGTTGAAACGAAAAGTAAACCCGGTTCAGTAATAGACATTGTCAATAATGATGGTCTTGGTAGCAATGCCTTGGACACCATGGAAATAATAAAATGTGATTAATGGATTCCACAATTACATGATTTATTCCAATGCTAGTTAATCATGATTATTGGTCCTTTATGATCTATGCCTTATTTACTGCCATGTTTTATGTCATTTCCCAGGATATTGATGTTTATATTTTATGTTCATGTTTTTATGATCAAATGTTTATGGATTGTTTTATGTTCGCTATGTTTACCCTTACTGAGCATTTGAGCTCACCCTTTTTCTGTCATTTCTCATGATTTTGATATTTAGATTTTATGCTCATGTTTTTACAGTCAAATGTTTATGGATTGTTTTATGTTCTCTATGTTTACCCTTACAAAGCATTTGAGCTCACCCTTTTTATGATTTCTATTCCCCAGAATATAAAGAAAGGTTTTAGGTAAGAAAAAAAAGGTGAAGATATTTATGGGATATGTTGAAGATCTTTCACCATGATTATAATATTATGTTCTAAGTTTCCAAAGACACTAAACTATTATGGTCCTTGGATGTTTGTTTTTGTTATATATTAAGTCTTATGTGAAAGTAACGTAATGTCCATGTACGTCAAGTGTGGGTCCCTAAAATTGGTATCCGAGGAAAGGATTAGTTAATATTTGGAAACAACGATGTGAAAACTTTAGTGAACTCCCTAGAGATTTTTTAAATGTATGTTTAGGGATGTCCGTAAGGTTATGTATAAGTATTGGTTATAGTCATAGAATTACAGCTACAATCATAGAATTATACCTATGATTTTAGATATTGAACTTACTCCCCCTTTATTATGTTATTATCCTAGAATGAATTTTTCCTCTCACACTATTCTTTTTGGTTTTTTAATGATTGTTGGAACCCGAAGGAATGGTGTTGATCCATATAATGGACAATCTAATGATTGTCCTCCTAAACAACCAAATGTTATGGGAGATTTAGTGAAAAATATTATTCATATACTTACCCAAGCTATGAATCATTCTCGACTTCCAAATGAGCAGAGAAGGGAACAATATTCTATTGAGTCTTTCACGGGGAAACATCCCACTTCTTTCACTGGGTCATCAGATCCACTTTTTGGTGAACAATGGATCAGTACCACTGAAAATATATTTTCCATACTTCACTGTTTAGAGAATGAAAAATTCATTTTAGCTATTTACCATTTATAAGGTGAAGCAGACTAGTGGTGGGCTCTAATTAAGAATACAGGGCCCCAAGATGAAATTTGAATCCATGGATTGGGACGAGTTCAAGAACATGTTTTTCAATAAGTACTTCACTCTTATTCTTCGAACAAATATCGAAAAAGAGTTTCTTGAGCTTAAGAAAGTGGATGATGAATCTGTTGGTATATACGAGGCGAATTTTACAAGGCTTGTAAGGTATGGATCTAGATTTATCATCCAACCAGAATGTATAGTTGATCGATTCTTCAGTGGCTTAAAACAAAGTCGTCAAAGGGCATTATCTTTAAGAGTCTTCAGTAGCTATGAAGAAGTTATGTGTTGTGCTATCAATGTATAACTTTATGTTGGTGTTAAATATCAATCTCATGGTTTTTACAAGGAACAAAAGATGAAGTTCAAGGAAAAATCTCAAAAAATGGTGAAAAGAAGATGAATGTATCTTTATGCTCAAAGATTGGAAAGAAGAAGGGTTGTGATTGTCTTAAAGGAACTAGAAAATGTTTCAAGTGTGCAAAAGAAGGTCATTGAGTAGCTGAGTGACAAATTAATGGGAAAAAGGTAGCTAATGATATGAATAGATAAAATACTATAGAGAATGCACCGCCAATACTTAAATGATTTATGTGCAAGTTAATGGGGCATTATACTAACCAATGCCCTAATCCAAGGTTAAATGATGATCGACATCAACAAAATCTCAAGTTAGAGGACAAAGGGAATTCACATGTGATCACTTTTGGTGATGTTGAATATGGAAATTAAGAGGTGGAATTATTATGTGTTTATGTAATAGGATTCCAAAATAGTGTTGTGGAATCTCATTTTTAGTATCATGGAATATTGGAATATCTATGTATTGGTTTGTTGTGGATTTCAATAATTATATGGTACTGGTAACCATGAAAATTAATTGAAATAATTTTGGAAAGAAGATGATATGCACATAAAAATGTATTAGGGGGTAATAATATGTTCGATAGTATTAATGATGTAATGACTGATATAAGGACAAAGTGATATCATGGTTTGAGTATATGAAAATTTTGAGATTTTGCTATGTGGAAAGAGTTATCTTTTGACAACATTCACATTTTTACTAAGGTTTAATGGGTATTTATTTTTCCATAGAATACATGATTAAGGTATTATCATTTTTGGAATGTGACAAATAACAAGATATATCTTATGATATATAGGGGATAAATGCAGGTATTCACATGCTTGGCAGAAGAAATTTCAAGTAATCAGACAGAAGTATTTTCGATAAGCCTAATGGTTTGAATGAATTAATTTAGACATCAGATACTATAGCTTAAGGGTATAATTTTTATATTTTATATCTGAAATGTTTTAGTAATATATTTTTATAAAAAGGACAACCCATGGGATGGGTCACTACCCATCACCCCGGACAAGTATGTTAGAATCGAACCCACAACTGAAGTGTGACATGCCTTTATCTCCTACTACTGGCCTATAGTAAGTCCTTGGTTAACATAAAGCAGTTTTATTTTATTAATCGGTATGATAGATGAAGTATAAGTCCATTTTTGGAACTATATATGATTATTCATACCATAGATGGACTTATATATATTTAAAAACTTTTGCTAACCTTTAGTTTGAGACAGATGGAATGACCTTTCATTCTATCATATGATTTTCTAACACTTCATGAATGAAAAATTCAACATCATTTCTTTAATATATGAAGGGGATATTGTTCAAGGAATTACAAATGGTGATATTGTTCCAAAATCAATTAAGTATTTCTTCTAATTCCAATTTTTTTCTTCATTAGGGAAATGATCTTCAAAACAAAAAAAAAACATTGTCCTAGATGGTACCTTAGATCATGACAAATTTATAGATTTGTGATTTTTGGATTTTTCATAGCGTTGTTCTCTACCACTATCCATCAGAATTTGATTGTGATATTTCTCTTCCATATCCATATTTTTCACTTATGTTCTCCTATGTGGAACCACAGTGATGAGTTAATTTGGGTAACCGTTACATTTCATAATTTATTTTTATAAAATTATGTTTTAGTATTCATTTTTATGATGTGGGTTTCTATGAATGAATCCTTCATGTAATAAACCATTTATAACCCCAACGAATTTCGAGGGTGAAATTCATTTTAAGGGGGTAGAATGTAACACCCCGAGATTATTTGAGAAATAATATTTTTAATTTCTTTGATGTCTTGTGTTGTAAATTACACCAGTATTATATTGTGCTATACACAAGACCATATTATCTTGTAGTATACACAACACTATTCGTGGCTTTTGTTACATGAAAAAGAAAACTTCCTCGATAGCTTGTGTTTTATGCAATACTGAGTTTCACTAAACAACGATATGTTATTAAAATGTTATATAAACTAGCCGTTATGAATACTAATACCAACATTTTGAAATTTTATAAATTTTACCATTCAAAATGGACTTCATTTTTGGATTTAGAATATCGAAATTAGCTTAGGGTGTATTTTTTGTATTTTTCTAAAAACATTCAATTTTTGATGAATAGTGAAAAACAGAGAGTTGAAGATTAAAACCATGTTTTTAATTAAATAATAATTTTTTTATTTAAATATAATTTAGGTCAAAATAGATATATGAAACCTATATAAGTTCAATTTAATTCATTAGAGCCATTTAATAATAATTTTAGATATATAAAAATTTTATTGAACTTTTTACAGTCTTTTTCCCACCTCCTAGGAGAATTCTCAAATTTACAAAAACATTATTTTACCACTTCTGTGACTGGATTTGAAAATTTTTAGAGACACAGTTGATATCTGTAAGTAAAATGTGGTTCAATAAAATTAAAATAATTTTTTTGAATAGTAACTTTTAACTTTTATTTACCACGGTTAAAAGTAAATAGGGTAATTAAGGGTAAAAATGATATTATTTTACCCTAACAGAAGTCCTAATTCTATTGGAAAACTGTAATATGAAGAAAAACAACCTTATTAATAATATATTACCCTTTAGGTCCAATGGATTAGATTAGGACATTTATTATTATTTTATTTAAAGAAGAGTTAAAAAAGTTAAAATCAATGTTTAAAAACTAAATTTTTTTTAGTATATGGTTATAAATAATATATATTTGACTATAAATATTCAGTAAAAATATATTTAAAATTTCCTACATAATGGTAGTTTTTTAATATTTTTGAGACATTAAATAATTTAATTTATTTATGACACAATGATGATGCATTAATTAATATATTAATGAAATATTACCCAAATTGATACCCAAATAAATGTAATTTGAGACTTTTTATGAATTAAACTAATTTTATAGGTTACTATAACATATTAGGGTTGGTTAGATGAATTTTATTCGATGTAATAATGTTGTTATGAATTTAGAAAAAATAGAAAACCAAATACTTTCAAAATTGACATAAAAGAGTTTTTAAAACAAATATTATATTATTAATTGGTATAATGGTCATAAAAATATAAGGTTCATCAAAAAGACTTATATAATAATATATATTACACTAAGGAACTAAATAGTTTTCTATTGGTAGTTTATTAAAAGTTTTTTAATCATACAGTGTAAGAATACTAGAAGACACGGTAAAAGTTAACTTATTTAACATAGAATTAAATCTAAATGATAAGGTTAAAATGGTAACCTAAACTTGTATAAAACCTATTGGTTGAGAGGATTTAGACTCATACCCATCCTAGCCTCTAAATAATCCACTTTTGAGCCATTTTAAAACTAATATGAATTTTTTATAAAATAATATTTTATGTTTTTCCAAAGGTGAGCCTCACCCCTCTTATAAAAGGGCACTCGCCCTTCACTCTAATTCACACCACCAAATGAATTTGGGTAGGACAAACCCTAACAAAATATCCTCTAAACTAACCTCCCTTTATCTTGGAGTCCTTCATTTAGTCAGAAATCCAATCTATGGATCTTTTTTTATCAAATCAAAAGGAATAACCTGAAAAAGAGGTAAATATAACACCACCTATTTCAAGTTCCTTTCTTCTTCCACTTCGTCCGTATTTTTTGTTTCAATTATAAAATAATGACTCCAGTATATTCTATATACTGTAATTTTATTATAAAATTTTTACAACCTTATTAGTTATTTTATCCATCCTATTAATGAAAAATCCACCACACGTGCGTACATACGGCTTACCGTCTCCATGTCGTGGGGTAGTTTGTTATTCAAAAATTTCATCATTTAGATGTGTATAATAAGGAGTATAAATGGTATAAATAAAATATTTAAAATTATGATTATTCTGTATGTATTATATACCATCCATTTATATATGATTTTAAAATCAAAAGAATGATATTGTCGATCGTGAGTACGTACAGATTACCGTCTCCATGACGCGATGAGATTCATTGTCCTTGTTAACAATTCACGAATGATTATAAAGTATATATAATGAATAATAATGATATATATGACATAATAATGATACTGGATTTATTTGTGTATATATATATATGTCATCCACTTACATCCATTCAAGTCAATAAGGAAAGGAAAATAGTGTTCATGCGTACATAAGGCCTACCGTCTCCATGAACAGTGTTTTTCATTTCATTTGTCTATCTATTATATATATATATAGTGAATATATATAATAAATAAATCATGTTTAAAATTCTGGAAGTAATTAAATCATGATATAAGTAATAATAATATCATGAAAATCAAGTCCAAACACGTACAATAAATGAAATGAGTTTACCGAAAATGCTGCTTTAACATAGAATTTACAAAAGAACGGGTAATATAAAGCCATAAGTGAAACCTATATGATATAATAAATATTATTATCATTCTGTTACAATTTATTAAAATTTTTAAACCCACTATACAAGTGTTTCTGACATGTATAAGAAAAAATTGGTCTTAAGGAAAGGGATAATTTTTCAATCTCATTTTTTTTAGAATGATGATATGTAACTATATACTGGGGGTTATATTTATCATCAATGTCTGTGTTTTATAAAAATGTTTTCTTAATGTGTTTAATATTATTCCATGTATGTTTAATTTTATGTTTACCCCTTTTTTATTTTTACTATTTAGTATGGAAGGAATGTTTTTTTGTTTACATACAAGGTAACTTTTGACTTTTTCGGTAAAAAATATAAAGAGAATTTTTTTACTGATACAACATGAATGCATTTTTACTGTTTCATAACACCTTATTTACTTGAATATTACTCTACAAGAATTCATGATTATTTTCAGAAAAATAATTTTATATAAAAATTGAATTGCATTTTGTGAAAATATAATGATTTAGAAGAAGAATGTATATTTTTGTCAAAAATTCATTTCAAGGGTTTTGTCAAAACTATTTTCCATTTAAGATGAAATTATTTAGTATGATTATGTTTCAAGTATAATTTCTATACTAATTACATGGCTTCATTATTTTTTTGATGAAATTATATCCATTTGTTTTATATATATTACGTTAATATGGGATAATGTTTTTGAAACACATTTTATTCTTTAGGATAAAATTAATGATTTATGTTTATTTTTTGGCACAAGGAAAAATGAATTCAATATGAGATGGGTGGGACCTATATCTCCCTCCAATGCATTGGGTAAATATTTATATATCATGCGATAAACATGGATGAAATACCACATAAAATATTGTTCAGTAATACAGGGATGGAACGACAAGTAAACTCATTTTAGTAATGGACTTCGTCCACTAATATGGTCTTGGAAGAAATGCCTTGGATAATATAGAAATCATAACATGTGCTTAACGGTTTCCACAATTAAATGTTTTATTCTCATGCTAGTTTATCATGATTAAAGTTCCTTTATGATCTATGTCTTATGTACAACCATGTTTTGTGTCATTGCTCAAGAATGTGATGTTTAGATTTTATGCTCATGATTTTAACTTCAAATGTTTATGGACTGTTTTATGTTCTCTATGCTTACCCTTACTGAACATTTTAGCTCACCCATTTTAATTTTTCTTTTCCCCAGGATATAAGGAATGTTTTTAGATAACTAAAAAAATGGGAAGATATTTATGGGAGATGTTGAAGATCTTTCACTGTGATTTGATGATTATGATCCATGTTTCCAAAGATACTAAACTATTATGGTCCATTGATGTTTTTTTGTTATGTATAATGTATTCTGCGAAATTAATGTAATTTACCTGTACATCAAGTGTGGGTCCCTACAGTTGGTATCCGAGAAATGTTTTACTAATCTTTTGGAAACTAGGATAATAAAATTTTAGTGAAATCCCAAGAGTTATTTTAAAGGTATGTCTAGGGATGTCCCCAAGGTTAAATATAAGTAGAGGTTATAGTCCTACAATTAAGGATAAAATCATTGTATTAAACCTATGATGTTAGATATTAAAGGTACTCCCCCACTATTATGTTATTTTCCTAGAATGATTTTTTACCTCTAACACTATTATTTTTGTGTTTTATACTCTGGCTCGATCCCAAATACCCTGTGTTGATCAATGTAATGAAAAATGAAACCTCCAGAACAACCAAATTTTATGGGAGATGGAGTGAAAAATCTTATTGTTATACTTTCACGAGGTATGAATCATTCTGGACTTCCAAATGAGTAGGGAAGGGAACAATATTATATTTATTCCTTCATAAGGCAATTCCCCCTTCTATCAGTGGGTTTCCTGATCCACTTGTTTCTGAACAATGGATCGGTACTATTAAATAGATATTTTTCATACTTTTATGTTCAGAGCATGAAAAATTCATTTTATCTATTTAATGTTTAGAAGGTTAATCAAAAATGTGGTTGACTCTAATTAAGAATACATGGCCCAATATGAAATTGAATCAATGGAATGTGATGAGTTGAAGAACATGTTTTTCAATAATTACTTCCATCATATTCTTCAAAATAAATATAGAAAAGGAGTTCCATGAGCTTAAGAAAAAGTCTTATGAATCTGTTGGTATATATGAGGCACCTATTACAAGGCTTGCAAGGTAAGAACCTGGATTTATCATCCCACCTGAATGTGAAGTTGATCGATTCTTCAGGTGCTTAAAACCAATTCTATGAAGGGAATTAGCTTTAAGAGACTTCAGTAGCTATGAAGAAATTGTGTGTTGTGCTATCAAGGTAGAACTGGAAGGTGGTGTTACATATCCATCTCATGGAGTTGTCATGAAACGAAATATAGAGTTCCAGGAAAAATCTCAAAACGATGGTGAAAAGAAAAAGAATGTTTCATTATGCTCAAAGGGTGGAAAGAATCATGGTGGAGATTGTCTTAAAGGGACAAGAAACCTTTTTAAGTGTGGAAAAGAAGGTCATTGAGTATTTGAGTTCTGAAGTAATGGGAAGATGTGAGCTAATTATGTGAATAGAGAAAAGAATACAGATAATGCACCGCCTATACTTCAACACTTATAGTGCAAGGAAATTGGGCATTATGCTAACCAATGCCATTATCCAAGGGTTAATGATGATCAAAATCAAAAACCTCTCAATTCAAAAAATAAAGGGATGTCACATGCGATCTCTATTGGTGACGTTGAATATATCAATGAAGTGGGGGTCTGATTAAGTTTTTATGTAACAGGATTCCAGAATAGTGTTGTGGAATCTCATTTTTAGTATCGTGGAATATTGTAATATCTATGTATTTGTTTGTTGTGGATTTAAATAATTATATGGTACCGGTAACCATGAAAAGTGACTGAAATATTTATGTAAAGAAGGTGATATTTGCATAATAAAGAGATAAGGAGGAAATAATATGTTTGATACTATTAATGAGTTAATGACTGATATAAGGATAATGTGATATCATGGTTTGAGTATATAGAAATTTTGGGATTTTGGTATGTGGAAAGAGTTAACTTTTGACAGCATCCAGGTTTTCACTAAGGTTTAATGTGTATTCATTTTTCAAGAGAATACATGAATAAGATATTCACATGTTTGGAATGTGACCAACAACAACATATATCTTATGATATATAGGGGATAAATGATGGTATTCACATGCTTGGTAGATGAAATTTATAGTAATTAGACATAAGTATTTTCAATAAGCCTAACGGTTGTAATGGATTAATTTCGACATCAGATAGTATTGCATAAACTATACCATTATTATTTTATTTCTAAAATGTTATAATAATATAGTTTTATAAAAAAGAAAACCCGTAGGACGGGCGACAACCCGTCGCCTCGGACAAGGATGCAGGAATTGAACCTACAACCGAAGCGAGACATGCCTTTATCACCAACTATTGGCCTATATGATGTCCCTGGTTAGTATATAAAAGTTTTTTTTATTAATAGGTATTATTGATGAAGTATAAGTCTATTTTTGCAACAATATATGATTAATCTCACCAAAGATGGACTTATGTATATTTAATAACTTTTTCTAACCTTATGTTTGAGACAGATTGAAAGACCTATCATTCTATCACATGATCTGCTAACACTTCACAGATGACAAATTCAACTTCATTTCCTTAAGAGATGAAGTGTAAATTGTTCATTGAATGTCCAATGGTGAGATTGTACCAAAATCAATTAGGCATTTCTTCTAATTCCAATTTTTTTAAACTTTAGAGAAATTGTCTTGAAAACCAAAAATGTTGTCCTAGATGGTACCTTAGATAATCACAAATTTATGGCTTTGTGACTATTGGATTTTTCATAGTAATTTTCTCTACCTCTCTCTATCCAACCATGATTTTTAGATTTCCCTTTCATATCCATATTTTCACTTATGTTCTCCTATGTGGAAACCCAGGGATGAGTTAGTGTGGTTAACCATTACGTTTCATACTTTACTTTCTTATAATTATGTTCTAGTATTCTTTTTAATGATTTGGGTTTCTATTAATTAATATTTCAACAAATAAAACATTTATAACCACAACGAATTTTGAGGGTGAAATTCATTTTAAGGGGGGTAGAATGTAACACCCCAAGATTTTATGTGAAATATTATTATTAATTTCGTTGATGTCTTGTGTTGTATACTACACCAAGATTATATTGTGCTATACGCAACACCGTATTAGGTTGTAGTATATGCAACACTATTCTCTACTTTCGTTACACACAAGAGAAACCTTCCTCGATAGATTATGTTGTACGCAATACTGAGTTTCACTAAACAACGATATGTTATTAAAATATTATATAAACTAGCAGTTATGAATAGTAATACCCACTTATTGAAATTTTATAAATTTTATATCTCAAAATTGACTTCATTTTTGGATTCAGAATATCGAAATTAACTTAAGGTGAATTTTTTATATTTTTCAGAAAAATTTCAATTTTTGATGAATAGTGAAAACCACTGATGTATAGTTTAAAATAGGATTATTATTTAAATAATAAATTATTTTATTTAAATTTATTTTAGGTCAAAATAAATACATGATACCTATATATGTTCAGTTTAATTCATTGGAGTCATTTTATAATAATTTAAGATATATAAAAAATTTAGTGAACTTTTTACTGTCTTTTACCCACCTCCTATGAGAATTTTCAAATTTATATAAATCATAATTTTACTACTTCTGTGAGTAGAATTTCAAAAATCCAAGAGACATGGTTGATATCTTTATGTAAAATATGGTTCAATAAGATAATTTTTTTGGTGAATAGAAACATTTTACTTTTATTTACCACGGTTAAAAGTAAATAGGTTAATTAAGGGTAAAAATTATGTTATTATTACCACAACATATGTCTTAATTCTGTTGGATAAATATAATGAGACAAAAAACCCTTATGAATAAAATATTACCCTTTAGGTCCACTTAGATTATATTAGGACATTTATTATTATTTTATTTAAATAAGAGTCAATGTAGTTAAAATCAATGTTTAATAACTAAAACATTTTTAATATATGGTTATAGATAATATAAATTTTAAAATAAGTATTCATTAGAAAGATATAAATATTTACTACCAAATGGTATTTTATTTATATTTTTTATACATTAAATGATTTAATTTATTTATGACATAATGATGATGCCGTAATTACCTTATTAATGAAATATTAACATAACTGATACACAAATAAATGTAATTTGAAACTTTTTATGAAATAAAATAATATTATAGGTTAATATAACATATTAGGGTTGGTTAGATGAATTTTTTTATAAGTAATAATGTTGTTATGAATTTAGAAAAAAGAAAATACCAAATAGTGTCAAAATTGACAAAAAAGTGTTTTTAAAAACAAATATTATATTATTTATTGATATAATGGTCCTAAAACTATATGGTTCATCCAAAAGACTTATATAATAATACATATGATATTAATGACCCAATGGGGGTTATATTGGTAGTTTATAGTATATTTATTAACCATATAGTGTAAGAATACAAGAAGACACGATAAAAGTTAAATTATTTAACGTAGTGTTTAATCTAAATGATAAGGCTATAATAGGAACCTAAACTTCTCTAAAACCTATTGGTTGATAGGAGTTCGACCCATACCCACCCTATACTCTAAATAAGTCACTTTTTAGCCATCATCAACCGAATATTAATTTCTTATAATATAATATTTTATGTTTTTCCTAAGGTGTCCCTCACACTTCTTATAAAAGGGAACTCACCCTTCTCTCTAATTAACACCTCCAAATCCATTTGACTCAGACAAACCCTGCCCAAATACCTTATAAACTCTCCTCCCATCATCATAGAGGCCTCACATTAGTCAGAAAGCCATCCTATGGAGCCCTTTTGAAAAAATCAAAAGGAAGAACCCGAAGAAGAGGTAAATATATCACCAACTATTTCAAGTTCCTTTCTTCTTCCACTTCATCCATTATTATTGTTTCCATTATAAAATAATAAATCTAGTATATTATATATAATTTTAAGTTATTATAAAAATTGTACAAAAATATTAGTTATTTGACCCATCCAATGAATGAAAAAGTCACCACACGTGCGTACGTACGACTTATCGTCTCCACGTCGTGGTGTAGTTTGTTATTCAAACATTTCATCATTTGGATGGGTATAATAATGAGTATGAGTGATATAAATAATAAATATAACATTATAAAGATTATGTATGTATGATATACCATCCAATTGTATTGTTTTTTATTATCAAAAGAATGATATTGTCGCTCGTGCGTATGTACAGATTACCTTCTCTACGACACGATAAGATTCATTCTCCATGTTAACCATTAAAGAATGATTATAACGTATATATAATGTATAATAATGATATATATGAAATAATAATTCTACTTTACTCATTTTTATATATATATTTCATCTACTTACATCCATTCAAGTCAATAAATAACGGAAAACATCGTTCATGCGTACGTACAACCTACAGTCTCCATGAATAGTGTGTTTCATTTCATTTATTTATCTATTTTATATATATATTGAACACATATGATATATATATGATGTTTTAAATTCTATACGTAAGTAAATAATGATATAATTTATGATAATATCAATAACTACAAGTCCAAACACGTAAGATAAATGAAATGATTTTACCCAAAACATTACTTTAACATGGAATTGAAAAAATAATGGGTAATATAAAGTCATAATTGAATCAAATATGATATCATAAATATTATTAGGGTTCAGTTACAGGTTAATAATATTTTTAAAACCACTATATAGGAGTTTTAGACAATTACAGAAGAAATTGGACCTAAGGTAAGGGATAATTTTGAAATCTCATTTTATCTGAGATTGCTTATACGTAAGTTTTTACTTGGTGTTATACTTATCATCCATATTCGTCTATTGTAAAAATGTGTTCATAAAGTGTTTATATTATTCCATGTATGTTTAAAGTGATTTTTACCCTTTTTACTATTTAGTATTGAAGGAATGTATCTTTTATTTACCATACGAGGTACTTTTTGACTTTTACAGTAAGAAATACAAGAATCATGTTTTTTTAGTTATACAACATGAAAGGATTTCTATAGTATCATAATGCCTTAATTCCATGATGATTCCTCTACAATATTTCATGATTATTTTCAAAAAAATCCTTTTCATTTAAAATTTAATGGAATTTTGTGAAAAGAAATTGAATTTGAAGAAGAAAGGATATTTTCCTCAAGAATTCATTTCATGTGTTTTGTCAAACCTATTTTCCACCTAATATGACAATATTTAGTATGATTATGTTTTAATTATAATGCCTCTATTATTTACATGTTTTTGTTCTTCTTATGATTAAATTATAATCATTTCTTTTATATGGATTACGTTAAGATGGGATGATGTTTATGAAACCCATTTTATTCATTGGGTTATGATTAATGATTTATATTTATTCTGTGGAACAAGTAATAATAATTTCAAAATGATATGGGTGGGAACTATAACTCCCTACAATTAATTGTGTATATATTTATATCTAATGAGATAAACATGGATGGAAAGGAAAGTACAATCTGGTTCAGTAATACAAGTCTAGAATGGCATGTAAACCTGGTTCAGTAATGGACCTTGTGCACTATGATGGTCTTGGAAGCAAAGACTTTGCTACTTTAGAAATCATAACATTTGCGTAATGGTTTCCACCATTACATGTTTTATTACCATTCTATTTTATCATGATAAATGTTCCTTTATGATCTATTCCTTATATGCTACCATGTTTTATGTCATTGCGAATGATTTTGATGTTTATATTTTATGATCGTGTTTTGAAATTCAAATGTTTATGGAATGTTTTATGTTCTCTCTGTTTACCCTTACTAAGGAATTGATCTCAAAATTTTTTGTTTTTATTTTCCCCTGGATATAAGTAATGGTTTTAGTTATGAATACAAAAGGTGAAGATCTTTATGGGAGATGTTGAAGATCTTTCACCATGATTAGAAGATTATGTTCTAAGTTTCCAAAGACACTAAACTATTGCGATCCTTGGATATTTTTTTGTTATGTATTAAGAATAATGATAATGTAATGTAATGTCTATGTACGTCAATTGTGGGTCCCTACACATGGAGAACTTGAGAGAGATTAGGTGGAAGCACCAATCAGTATGCTATAATCCCAACCTGATTCAGTATTTGAAAAGGACCAATATACCTAGGGATTAGCTTTCCTTTATTTCCAAATCTCATTACTCTCTTCCATTGAGATATTCTTAATAATACATTATCACCCAATTCTAACTCTAGGTCATTTATTCGGTTGATGTCATAACTTTTTTTTCAACTTTGAACATCTCTTATTTGTTCTTGAATAGATCTAACCTTTTCTGCCATCTCATCAACAACATGAGGTCCTAATAGCATTCCTTCCCCATCTTCATCCCAACAAGTTTCAGTTTTGAATTTATTTCCATAGAGAGATTCATAAGGATCCATCTTAATAATGGAGTGAAATATATTATTATAAGTAAATTCCACCAGTGGTAGGTGTTTATCCCAACCACCTTTGAAATCCATAGAGAAATATCTCAAAATGTCTTATAGAGTTTTAATTGTCCTCTCTGACTGACTGTCTATCTGAGGACGGTAAGAAGTACTGAAACAAAACCCTGTATATAGATTATGCTGATGACTTCACCAAAACAGCATGGTAAACCTCAGATCTTGATCTGATATAATGGAATGTGGTACTCCATACAATCTTACCACTTCATTTAAATATATCATGTCAAGATGATCAATAGATAAATCTTCTCTAATAGAAATGAAGTGTGCCAACTTCGTATGACGATGAACTATAACCCAAAGAGAATTATTTCCTTTCGATGTTTCAGGAAGTCCAGTGACAAAGTCCATAGTGATGTTTTCCCATTGCCATTCTGGTATGGGTAATGGTTGTAACATCCCCTTAGACTTCTGTCTCCTGGCTTTAACTTGATGACAAACCAAGCATCAAGAGACATATTCAGCAACATCTCTTTTCATGCCATCCCACCAGAAGTACTCCATCAGGTCCCTATACATCTTCTTTTATCCAAGGTGAATAGAGAATTATGAAATATGAGCTTCATCCAATATGTCCTTCTTTAATTCTGGGATGCGAGGAACACAAACTTGATTCTTGAACCTTAATATTTCATCACAATCAATTTGGAATTCAAGAACATTTATCACCTTCTTTTGAAACTCTACATCTTCTTTCTATGCCTCATTAATCTTCACATGTATAAAAGGTTGAAAATTCATTTGAGAAAGATACAATTTTTCCCCTTCTAATATAAATACAAGATCCATCCATTAAAGATCTTCAAATATTTGATCTTTTTTTGATCCTCATCATGGATAAGATAGCATGTTCTTATCAACTTAATGTGTCTACCACCTTGTTTTCTTTCCCACCGTAATAATGAATTGAGCAGTCGTAATCCTTAATCAGCTCCAAACATCTTCATTGGCTCATATTCAGATCCTTTTGTGTGAAAATATACTGTAAACATTTTTGATCAGTATAAATATCAGACAATTCACCATAAAGATAATGATTCTAAATCTTTAATGCATATATTATCACAGCTAACTCCAAATTATGTGTTGGTTAATTTTTCTCATGGATTATCAACAGTCATGAGGCATAAGTTATCACCATATCGTTTTGCATGAGAACAAACCCCCCATCCCTTCTTGGATGCATCACTATAGATCACAATTTTTTCTCCACTAGAAGTCAATGTAAGCACAGGTGCACTAGCTAACCTTATTTTTAACAGCTTGAAATTCTCTTCACACTCCTCCGTCCAAACGAACTTAACTCCTTTTCAAGTCTATGTGGTTATTGGATTAGATAATCATGAAAAATCATTCACAGAACGTCGATAATATCGTGCCAAACCCAGAAAACATTGGATCTCAGTAACAGTTGTTGATCTAGACCATCTTTCGATAACCTCTGATTTTTCTAGATCCACAAATATCCCCTCTTTTGAGATTATGTGACCCAAAAATGAATCTTTTTGAAACCAAAATTCACACCTGTTAAATTTGGAATAAAGAGTCTCTTTTCTTAGGGACTTCAATACAATTCTCAAGTGGTCTTCATGTTTATCGTTGCATGTTTAATAGGCAAAAATATTGTCTATAAGGACTACCAAAAACTAATCATGATAGTCTCTAAGACTCTATTCATTAAATCAATTAAGATAGCAAGGGAATTAGTAATAACAAATAGAATGACTATAAATTCATAGTGTCTATACCATGTACGGAAAGTCTTCATTGGTATATCCTATTTTTTTACCCATAATTACTGATACCCTGAATGAAGATCAATCTTGGAAAAGTATTGAGCCTGAGTAGTTGGTAAAATAAGTCATCAATGCATGGGAGAGGATAGTTTTTCTTGATAGTGATCTTGTTATGTTTGCGATAATCAATGAAGAGTCTCATTGATCCATTTTCTTCTTAACAAATAGAACAGGTGCTCTTAAGGAGATACACTAGGGCATATGAATCCCTTATCATGATTCTCTTGGAGTTGCATCTTCAATTCCTCCTACTCAATTGGGGCCATTCTATAAGATGTCCTTGAAATAGAAATTGCACCCGGTATGAGATCTACTGAAAACTCAACTTTAAGATTTTGTGGAAGACCTGAAAATTACTCGGGAAAAACATCATCAAACTCTCGTACAATGGGAATATTCTTAACCATGAGTTTCTCTCCAACCATTTGGAAAAAATAAACTACATTTATTGGAATCAATAACAATAAGATGGATGATATTTCCACTAGAAGGTTATATTCATACATGCATCGATTGATGAAGATAGATTGATCATTAATATGAAATGTGACTTCTCTTCTTTGGAAATCGATATGAGCTCCATATAAGGAAATCAAATCCATGCCAAGAATCACATAAAATTCCACTATAGGAAGGATCACAAGATTTTCAGAAATCACATTCCCACAGACATCACTTAGAGTCGAATTATAAACTTTTAGTACAATTATTGTGCAATTAGGATTTGTTACAGCTAACTCAATAGCTAATTGTTTAGGTAGTAAGACGATAACCTTAGAAAATTATTTAGAAATAAAATATTGATTGGATCCAGAATCAAATAAAAAAATTTCTAATTTAGAGTGGATGGTATGTGTATCTTTCACCACTTCAATATTGTACTCCATATCACCGATAAAAATTTCATGTGACATTCCTTTGTCTTCAGCCTTAAGAGTTTGTTGAAGTCGATCCTCATCAACAAACCTTGGATAAGGGCATTGATTAGCATAGTTCCCCATTTCCTTGCACTTGTAACATTGAAGTGTAAGAGGTGCATTCTGTGTAGCCTTTTCATTGTTCTCATCACAAGACATCTTTTTCCCATCACTATGGAATTCAATTTCCCGATAACCTTCTTATCCAAAGATATCACATTTACTTGTCCCTTTAAGAAAATTTCCTCCATGTTTCTTCCCAAACATTGAGCATAAGGGAAAAATCATCTTCTTTTCAGTTTGGTCTTTAGATTTTCCTTTTAATTCCATTTCCCTCTTCGTATCAAACCCATATTACTAATGGGTTACACCAATATCCATCTCAACCTTAAGAGAACATCAATCAATTTATTCATAGCTATTTAAGTCTCTTATATCGATTTCCATTCAGAGACATGGTTTTAAGCCACTAAAGAATCGATCGATCATACTCTCAGTTTCGATAATAATCCCAGAAGTGTACCTTGCAAGCCTTGTAAAATTTTCTTCGTAAGTACCAATAGATTCATCATCCTTTTGCTTCAGTTCAAGAAACTCTTTCTCCATCTCTATTTAAAGTATACAAGGGATGTACTTATTGAAAAATAAGTTCTTTAACTCGTCCCATTCCCTGGACTCAGTTTCATGGTTTTTCCTCATATTATTTATAATATTCCACTATTGATCAGCTTCACCTTCCAAACGATATACTTCTAAGATGGATTTATCATGTTCAGAACAATAAAGAATATAAAATATCTTTTCAGTGGTACTGATCCATTGTTCAGCCACTAATGGATCAGTAGACCCTCTGAATGAGGGTGGATGTTTCCTCTTGAAGGATTAAACAAAATGGTTCTCTTTCCTTTGCTAATATGGAAGCCCTTCATGATTCCTAGCTTGACAAAGTTCTGGGAGCATGGCTAAAAGATTTTTCATTATAGCTCCCACAACGTTTGGTTGCTCAGGGAGACAGTCATTGCATTTCCCCTTGGATTCAGCAGTAACACAATTCCTTCGGGATCCAACCATTGACTAAAACCAAGTAGCATAGTGTGAGAAATTATAATTACAATAGGAAAACCACATAATCAGAAATAAAATTTCACACTTTAGGTCATATCATAGGTTATTCATGGTCATTTCTAAAACACTAATATTGTGTTCTATGCTTAGACATATCCTTAGGGTTCTTACTAAGACTTTCACATCTTAGTTTCAAAAGGTTGACTATACCATTCCTCTAATACCAACTATAACGAAGTATATATTATATACATTGTTATTTCATCAGAATTAAATCATACTTATTACAACATATAACAAAACAATGATAGAAACATATAGGTATAATGTATTTAGAAACTAGGAAACATAAACAACTGGTTCATAAAGCATCTACATTGTCTCTCGTTTATTTCATCATATCTAGAGTCCATTTTGGAATATCCTACTTAATACCCTTCTTCCTGAACTGGGGAAAAGTAAACATACTAAAGGGTGAGCTCAAATGATCAGTAAGGGTAAACAAAGGAACCGTTAATCATATCATATTCATAAGAATATAACATTTTTAAAATCATTACCTGCAAAAGAGATTATAATATCATAACATGGGATAAATCATAATAGTGAAATGTAATCCCAATAATATTAACATAAAACATGAAAATTTGTGGCATACACACATAATTATAGAAAATCATTTCATATTAGTAAGGACTCTTTGCCAAGACTATCATAGTGTACAAAGTCCATTACTGAACCGAGTTCAGTCCTCGTTCCAGTCCTGTATCAGTGAACCAGATTAACTTGTCATTCCAACCATGTCTATCTAATGACATATAAATCTTTACCCAATAAATTGGAGAGAGATATAGGTCCCACCCATATATTAATGATACCATTATTATGTGTTCCACAATATCATAAATCATATATCATAGAATATCCCATGTAAAAAAAATAGGATTCCAAAACATCATGCCATCATATCATAATCCATATAAGATAAAAGGACATCATAAAAATAATTCCGTCATAACATAATCAAATCAATTTAAAAATAGGGATAGAAATTTAACCCTATATTATTTTAGATTGAAAATAATTTTGATAAAACACTTGATCTCCATTCTTGTGGAAAATATCATTTCTACTTTAATTTTTTTTTCCTTTCACAATGTGTCTTACAAATTTAAACTAAAATAAGGTAATTGAAAATAAATATGAAAAAAAGTAAATTAAGCTTCATGGAAATAATTTATTATGAAATCATAAAAATCCATTCATGATGTATAAGCTAAAAAAACATTATTCTCGTACTTTCCCACGAAATAGTCAAAAACTATCTCGTACTGAAAATGAAAAAAGATCCATTTCATAATATTTACTAAAAATTCAACAATAGGTAAAATTGGGTTTAAAATATTTTTGGAGGATAGAAATAATATTACATATTGAGGAAACCTTGATGTTGATGATAAATATTCACTAGTAAATTCTGAAGTATAAACAATCGAAGATAATAATGCGATTGTGAGATTTTCCCTTACATTTGTTCCGACATGCATTATACATGTCTGAACCTCCTGTATAATGATTTAAATAATGTCATTGACTTATTACAGAATCATACTCATTGTTATAATATCATATATGGTCATATTCCTTTCTATTTATTAGTAATATTTTATTGCTAATTGTTATTCGAGTGTTCATTTCTTTATGTTCTTATGCGTGTTTTGTTGAATAAATATTATTCATATTTTTAGGTTATTGAAACATCATTTACAGAATGGTATTTGTATAATATATATAAGATTTATTCATTCAATTCGTTTAAATAATCTTGTTTTAATGAATATCATGTAGAACGAATCACATCGCATCGTGGAGACGGTAAGATGTACGTACGCACGAGCGATGATATTGTTCCCATTATTATTGAATGGTCTTGGAGTGGATGATAGAATACTTCAGGATTAGTATCATTTTATAATAATAATATATAGTTATTTTTTACAACATTATACCCATACAAGTAAGGTGGTGGTGGAAAATAGATTAAACCACATCATGGAGACGGTATTCCGTACGTACTCACGCGTGGTAATATCATTTTCCATAGGATGGATAGATAGAGAAATTGGGTTGTTTCATATTTATAATTACATATCAGTATATTATTGACACTTATGTTATTACTTTATAATGAAACCTATAATTAAGAGGATGTAGAAGAAGAAATAAATTTGAAACGATCGATAAAGGATTTTACCTCTTCTTCGACGTGCCTCTTCAAAAGATCCTCTTAGGGCCCTAAATATGGTCATTGAGGAAGACAAATACCTCTATTATGTTTCTAGGGATGTGTAGAATATAAATTTCTAGGGTTTGGATGAGCTTGAAAGCTAAACATGGTGTGAGGAGGAGAGGGTGGAGGTTCCCTTTTTTAAGGGAGGAGAGAGGGACATTTGGAGAAATAAGAAATGTTAATTTATAATAAATTACCACCCAACATTAAAACCAAAAAAAATTACTCAATTAGAATATTAGATGATATAGGGTTGTAATCTAATCAAGAAATAAAATTTAGACATGTTTTGAAGTTATTTTAAAACTTATAAATCGATTTATCCTTATTTATTCTATTTAATTTAATTTGTGGTAATAATATTCTAAAATTTAAATAGTTATAAATAATTACTTATGTATTGTGAATTGTCCATATTTTGATATTTTATGACATTTTAGAACATATATATTTAAATTTATAATTTTTAAATAATTTTTTGATTTGTTAAACAATTTTATAATATTTATTTTTTATAAATTAACAATAGTGTCAA
The DNA here is from genome assembly GCA_963277665.1 of Viscum album. Classification (NCBI taxonomy): domain Eukaryota; kingdom Viridiplantae; phylum Streptophyta; class Magnoliopsida; order Santalales; family Viscaceae; genus Viscum; species Viscum album. The sequence continues at coordinate 1,181,123,742 of OY728130.1, forward strand.
TTTTGAAACTATTCGTTTATTTGTATTTATATAAAATTCACACTGAGAAAATAATTGAACCTAACAATATAATAGATTCATAAAATATAATACTCATATATAAAATTTTTGGAGAACATTAATTAGTTAATATAATATTTATTTTATCATTTTTCAAACCATTTATTTGATATTTCAATCAATAAAATAAATTATACATTCTTATTGTGGCATCATTAATAATAAATATTTAATCCTTAAAAATTATAAATAAATTATCATGATGTATATAATTGTATTACCTTTCTGGAAACTATTTATATTCTATGTTTTTTTAGATTTATCACTAAATTAAAATTATTACCCTTATAAGATACATCAGAGTGACATATTGTCACTTTCTATGGTTTTATTAATAAATATATAATTTTCAAGGTCAAAAGTCTATGAAATGAATCTATTCCGACCCTTCGGTGACATGGGTCAACTTTTATTAATCCAATAGATTTTTTTCAGGTGTTAGGGTAATTTTATAATATTGTTTTTACCTTTAATTACCTGATTTACCTTTAACTGTAGTAAATTAAAATTACCATAGTTACTATTAATAATGTCAAAAAAGTAACCTATTAACATAAATTGGACCCACTGAATCAAAATATGGATTCCATTTTTCAATATTCAAAAAATAGAAGATGCAGTAATTAATTTAAAATTAATCTTGTTTTTAAGAAAACGGTTTTTAAAAGTTATATCATTGTCAAAGATTGAAATTATTTTACCTATGAATTTAATGTAATATTAAAGGTAATAACATACAATATATTAAATGGTAAAAATATATTCTATTTATACATTAAAAACATTAAATTGTTTCATTTAACAATATAAATTATCTTTATGAAAAAAGTAGTTTTTAAGAAAAAGTTAGCGTATTTCTACTATTCATCAAAATATGAAAGTTTTGAGAAAAATATAACAAATTTATCCAATATAAATAATTATATCCTTATTCAAAATAATAAGTCTATTTTTTAAAATTTAACTTATAAAATTTTCAAAAATTATACTTAAAATGGGTGCACCATCAAAAGGTAGTAAAACTGCATTTTTTTAAAAATACTTCTTTTATCTGAAAAATTGATTTTGTTTTCATATCTCATTCTATAAATTGTCTAAGTTGAATTATAATGTTATAAAAGTTAAAATTCAGTTAATACTATTCAGAATGGAAAATTCATAGTATTATAATAATATATCATTATTTAGTGAAACTCTGTATTGCGTACAACACAATCAATAGAGGATGGTTGCTCTTGCGTGTAACGCAAGCCAGACCAGTGTTGTGTGTAGTGAAATATTTTATTGGTGTTTCATATAACATAAGACATTAAAAAAATTCTCATAAAATATTAGGTTGTTACAATAATATTCTCTATTCATTTCATAGATCAACCTATTAGGTGCAATAATGGAGAACCACTGAAGGTAACATTTAATCAGTTTCTTATAATAAAGTAGCCAAACCACTATAGATATAATTTAATTATGTTTCATGTCTATAAGAAATTTTTTTACATATGATCAATCAATTATAAATATAAAACATTGTAAGAACATTGGAGACCCCTGTCACTCTTCATTATGAGATGAACAATAATAATAACCATCATAATAAAAAAATCCAAATGATGATATAGTTGTTTTATAATAAAACATGATTTAATTGAATGAGACACAATAATGTCAAATAAGGAAGTCACTAATTATAAAGTTACTATGATGGTACCTCACAGAGTCAATGGACATATATCAACTTCCATTGAGGAATTTTCCAGTGCGTGAAGTTACTTTTACCAGCATGAGTGTTTTCAAAACCCCTTATATCCTGAAGAATCATATTATAATGCAGTAATTGTTTTCGGTGGAAATATTTTTCCTCTTGATGTATTTAAAAGAACTAAAATAATCTATATATATCTTGAGTGACCACATGAATGTAACCTATATGGAACCTCTATAAAAAAAGTATCAAATTTCCAACCTTTCTTTTCAATAAGGATGTATATGGGCATCTAAAAACCACTATAGGTGGTGTGGAAGATTCCTATTATATTTTACCTATGATAGAGTCTTCATGAAACATCATTACATTTAATGAACTCATATAACCACCCCTAGTGGAAAATAAAAAATTTTCATCGCTGACTTAATAGCCAGGTCAAGATTAAACATAAATGCATTACCAAGATCAACAGCATAAGAATACATATTTTTAAAAAATAACTAAGATCATATTTATGATCAATGACCCATAAAAAAATAAATTCTTGTCCTTCCCATTAGTTACATCCTAAGGAGAAATCTGAAAAAGAACATAGAAGTGGTTTTCATAGGGAGTCAGGGTCTTTTTAACATTTTGGATGTTATCAAACTATATATATTTCAATTAGATAATAAATTATAGATATAATTTATCGCTAAAAAATATTATAATGCCATTATATTAAAAAAACATCATGCTTCTTCACCATCAGCATCGACTCCCACCATCTTCTGTATATCTGATCATTCTAAAAGGTAGAACATTTATCCTTAATAACATTATGAATTTATATGAAATATAAAATAATATTAATCTATTTCAACCAGTTCATAGACCCTTAAGGATCATTTAAGCCTTTTAATGTTGGTGAGTTGTAGAAAAGACACCATTGGGAATCATCAAAATATTCATACCACAAGGGTTACACTACCAACGCCTGGATGAGATTGAGTGTAGGTACATTTCATAGTTCTTGGAATGACCAGACAACTATATCGACAGATTTCTGGCCCACTAGTGGTTTCTCTCACTACTGTTCACAAGTGTATTCTTCCTGATGCGTAATCACAAAACTTCTTGAATAAATATCTCTACCCATCATTAACGAACACCACTGATGATATCATAAGTGATACCCAAATCCAAGATACTAGATTATCAATTTTATTGAGTATAAATTTGATATTTATTTTTAAATATTCTCATTCCAAAGTCATTGAAAATACAAGAATTAGAATAGTAAATTCATCCAAAACACATTTTGAAGACTCTAATTATGTCATAAGGCATGTTACGATTACATCTATCTCCGAACTCTCTCATAAATACCTATGATGTACCATCATGACATCCCATACTACATACTGAAATCGTGGAAATATGATTTTTTTTACCATTAGTAATAATTTTTTACAAACATTCCTAGAATGATCGTGTACCCATATAACTAATCCAACTATGACATAACATGAAGGGAATTCGTTATCCCTGCAAGCTAGCGAAAATCCATTATAATTAAAAAAGAAAATAGTGGGAATATATTTTCCAAAAAATAGTATAATATAAATGATACAAGTCAATATACTTCACACTCCAATGGGAGAATGTACCATAAAAAAATTTAGTTAAAATATTACGTAGACAAAAAGATAAATATCCCAAAGGAAAGAACAATTAAAAAGAAAAAATTCATGAATTATTAAATAAAAAGGTATTTTTGGATCTATAAATTCAATTAGGGTCTCACCATATGTTCCATAATCAATTTTTTAACAATTAATCCAATTATTCATGCCCTTAAAATTATACAAGGAATGATATATCGTTAAAATATTTTAAACTGAACATGATTCCAAATAAGAAATGGATGGATGATTCTTTAACGCTAGATTAAATTAACCTTAAATATAATAATATTATATAACATATTTTTCATAATTAAAATATTTTAAATGGTAAATGTAGGGTATATTCAAGTCAAAAAAGAAAATAACCATGTAAAAAATAACTAAAGTATGTTATTTCAGGTTATATAATCTATATACATCTCAATAATGATATGGGAGAATGAATGTTGTGCACACTAGAATAAATCGACAACCAAATTTGGAAACCCTAATGGCCATCTTTACCTCTAAAGGGGAACCCCCAAGTGTTAATGAAATAATTATTTATTTATATTTTTCATCATTAATCCATTTTTAGGGATTCATGGTCCTAGAATTAGTATCCTTGTAAACACTAACTACCTATGACAAAATGTTCTTCAAAAAAACAATCAATAAAATTTTAAAAAATAAAGAATTTCAACTAATTTTAAATGATAATTTCCCAATTTCAGGTTTCAACATGCCTCTCTTCTCCCAAAACAAATATGGAGGTTTTCATAAATTCATTCCAGGTGAAATAAATTACCACATTATGAAATTTTATCAATGTTCAAAATCAAATCAATTTATCAATTAAATTTCAAAATATAGCCACCATTTTCATATAGTCCACCACACATTTCCTCTCCATTAAAACATGGGTTTCTCATCAATTACATGACAGTCTAGAATTAAAACCCCATATAATTTAAATTAATTTTCTAAATCATCTACTAAATTATATAAATTTTATCATTAAATTTAATGTTTCTATCATATGTGAATGATTTATGCAATATCCTACCTTAAAATCAATTGATCACACTACATGATACTCAAAATGGGGAATTTCAACAAAGAATAATGGAAAAAGAGATCAAGAAATTAAAACTACAATTAAGATCTATCAAAATGGATATTAGATCCATCAATAAAAAATATATCCATAATTATTTATAGAGGTTATAAAGTGAAATTTTGAGAAACTATAAAAAGTGATATCAACTTACATAGACAAGATCAAAAATAATAATTAGATATTAATTTTTTTATGAAAAGGTTTTATAGGAGTAAAAATATCTTCTTGAGAGACATTATAATAAAAGGATTCGAGTATGGATGAAATAGGGTGATTAAGGATTAAATCATAGGGTTTAAGTATTTTAATATGAATTTTGAGGGAACTGAAAAATCCACACATGGTTTTCAGAGTAATTTCGCATGTTTAGACAAACTGTGTGCAATAACAATGATCCCCTCATTCTAGGGTGAAAAATTTATTGTAGGTGGGATCATAGTTTTCCAATCCATGAGTCAATAATGAACAACCTAAATACTTTTTAAATCATAATTTGGAGGGACATGCTGCATGGTATTAATAAACCATTTTCCCCCACTATGTAGCTAACTAAATGGTAAATGTTTTGTTGGGACAAATAACTAGGTTTTCCTTTACTATGCACCAGCTGTTCACATTTCCCTGTACTTCCAAAATTCTAAAAATTTCACCCAAAACACCTCGAAAATAATGCCAAACTAAAAGGACATAAAAAAAGTGTCAATAAATACCTTTCATAATGTATCATGATTGAATAAATTTGTTCACATAGTTTATTAGGAATCACAACATGTTTCACATGGAATATTTGGAAACAGAACATGATTCCTATTATAGATTATAAAAAATAACATTGTAACCATTTAAGATTATGTATCACAACATTTTCACCATTAATAAAATATATTAAACTATTTATTAAATAAATTATTGTTTTAAAATGGTTCCACCCATCACATAATGATAGTCTATACACATGTGTTCCATAAGATAACATTTTATCACAACATCATTAAAACCCATGAATAATATTCTGTATCACAATACATTTCCAAATTTGTCACAAACAAACTATGTATAATAGATAATTTTTCATAATATTCAATCACACAAAAAGGTAAGATCATAATTTCATTTAGAGGGTGACATAAAAACATATAATTTGTTAAAATAGATCTCTTTTTACAAAAAGATGAAAATGGAAGACAAAAATGATATTAACAGATATTATCATTAAAAAATACTATAAATATTAAATTATTTGATAGATATTTGGATATAATAATATGAATAAAGAAAATCATTGTAAATGGCAAACATGGACTTGAACGAAATATCCATTTAATTGAAATCAACTCTCATGATAATGGGAATAATTCTAAACATATTAAACTTTTTGTATAATAAATTATTCAAAGGGGGATTAAATTAGTAAATAATTTTCCAAATATAAATAATATTTTATATCATTTTTAAATATAATATCATTGATTATAGATAAAATTGACTGATAATGTCCAAAAGAAACTACATATCTCAGTGAAATAGATTTTAATTACCATATTCCCTTATAATTAAATGATTATTTTTATCAATAGAATATGATATGGAGTTTGAGAATGATCTTTAAATTATCATGAAGTGTAATATTATTATCTCACATAAAATATATTTTCTATTGAATATATAATTCAAGAAAATAACAGTTTTATTATAAGAAATATGTATCAGGTTATTGAAAATTGACAAATATAACCTTTTATATTTTATCTTATCTTCTATGAATGTTCCCTAAATTCATATCTAATAAACATAAACATATAAATATATAATATTGTTACAACATTAATCAAAAAATTTATTTTACATTCCATTTATAATAATTCCCAACTTGTATATTTTTATGTTATTACCTATTTTCTATAAGAAAATGTTTACTATTTTGGTTATATTTAATAGTTTTATAGGATATGAAGCGTAATTAATTATTCTGCTTTGTATCATCAATAAAATATTATTTAATTAACATTAATTTATTTATTAAAAAATATATATGTCATGAAATTTTTTTTTCATGAGTGTTTCTTAATTTCTACATGAAAGTGATCTTAGAAATAATCATACCATTGTTATTTTATTGTCCAAAAAATGTGTTTTATTAATTATTTACTAAAATATTGAAAATTAATTTCTGAATCCAAAACCAAAATATATATATTATATTATACAATTAATTATGTTTTCATATTCATCCTTTATATAATTTTGTATCATTGTTCATAAATATCATGAAATTGACCCAAACGTGAACTTACAATGGTTAATCGATGATTATTAGGTGTTTTAGTTGAAATTTCATTATTATATTATAATAATCAATTCATATTGTATTTATTATAGTGATATATTTCAATTTTGATTATTTAGGATTGTATGTGAGGTGTGTGATCCATTTACATAGTATTATTATTTTGTTTCTCCATAGTTTGCTTGTTTAATATTGATAATTTTATAATTATTACTTGTCATTATAATTATTATTGGCTTATTAATATTTTTAGGAAATCTTATCCACACATAAAAATAATTTTTGTCATTTAAATATAATAATATAACAAAAAATTAATTTGGTATTGAAAAATGGAATGTATCGACCCATGCATGAAGAAGTCTACACATTCAAATGGATGATGATTTCTATTTAAATGAATAAAAGAAATTATAATTATTAATATATATTAAAGACACAAAAATTGTAAAATATACCAAAATAATTTATTAAATTTCTCTATTTACAACTCAGGTTATTTGGATAAATAATATTAAACACATATATTCATGGTGGAGGTAGTCTATAAATAATAATGTTTCACCATTTAACTTTTCATAACTAAAAATGTTACAATTATCAATGGGTGTAATATAGTTTTAATAACATATTAATTGAGTAGATATTTTTATTTTATCATTTTCATATGCGGAATTTTAATTTAACGAATAATTATTTAAAAGAAAGAAATAAAAATGTGAAAGGAGAAGAAAAAAATTGTTATCTCAGTACATCGATTATATCATTTTTAAGGGAGAGTAACATTAAAAATATGTTCTATTTATAATTCCAAATACTATTTTTGGTGGATCATAGTGTTGAATATATTTTTTGGAATCTTTTGGTCAAAACACTTGGGGTTATGATGTGAAAATATGTGAGGAGAATATGGCCTCTTTTATAAATGAAAATGAATGGAATATATGTATGTACAAAAAATCTAAATAGTGGGAAATAAATAAAAATGAACATAAATCCAAAAATGAGAAATGTTTTATATGATAAGTGATATGGTTAATAATGTCATCAAAAAAATTTCCCACACATTTTTGTTTCATCAGTAAAGAGGTGACCAAGAACTATCATCGATGTGGGTCTGGTTTGGCCCGACAGTTGATTATGGGGGCTATGTAATGCACAATAATTAACATGGTGTCATAAATTTATATCTTAATAGAGTCTACCAACGGTTACCTATATTTAAAATGGTGAAGGAATGCTTTCTAAAAGATGGTGGTCAGTTGGGGTTTGAGACTGAACAACGCTTGGGGACTCCCATTGGATGAGAGGATGGGTAGTTGGGATCACCAAATCCTTTTGGGGGAATTGTTTCCTAATATAAGAATCTACTATGTATTTAAGATATTTTCATGAATCTCTTATTAATATTGAAACTAAAATGGATACCATAATGAAATATTACACTTTAATTCTATTTTCTATACAAGGTAAGAGAGAATAACTTCATCGAATACATCTATATGTATATGTGGTTTTTCATTAGTTTCCAAAATAATGGGCATGTTCTTATGTACTGAATCCTTATAAATATATAATTCTTTATTTTATCACATGCAGTGAAGAAGTTTATATTATGAGGAGTAATTTTGAGACATAACGAGGATTCCTATGTATCCTAGTTATCACATGAATCAAAAACCACATAGTTTGTTAAACTAATGTAGTTTTTGGTCATGCGGAATGGAAATATGTGGTGGCATATAGGAGCCAAATATTCCAGCCGATGTTTTGAGGAGATGTCCAACATATAGTGACTATGAAAACCATTAGATTTACTATATTTCGGTCGCACCCTCGGGAAAAACCTCGTGGTAAATGTCCTCATATGGGGGGACGTTCTATAATTACACTCATCAAGGATTACATGATGATGCTTCCCTATATATTGTAGATTCATGAGGCCAATGATGTATTAATTGGGGCTCCCTAATCCTATAATAACTAAACTCAATGTGAAAAAAAAGTTATTGCAAGTGATCAAAATAATTTCATATGGGTGTGGGACTTAGGTAATGAGTCGGTCTGTGGATTCTAATATAGGGCTTGAGCCCCGATGTAGGGTCTTATATATCTTATTTTTGGAGGGAATCAATGTCTTGGTACATCATTTTGTTTCTCAATCTGATGATGAATGATGTAGAGTGACTAGCCCATGGGAATGATTGGATAGTGATGGAGGAAATGTAAAATATATGGGAAATACATCGAAAAGGAAGTTTATTTGAGCTTAGGGTGTAGGAATCAGTCTTATATAACCTATATATTTCAATAATCAGAGTTATCTACCATTAGTTCATTAGGGATTATATGATCATGATTCTTTAAATATGGGACATAACATATTATTCCCCTAATTAGGGCATACACTCTATGTTATCCCATTATTTTTTAGTGTCTTATAGAAGAAATGATAATATTATTAGGACCACTTAATACAACATGATCTATGAATGATGTGGGTATGAATTTTTGGGAAATGATCAATTTCACTTATTATAGATTTGGGAATTATATACTAGTAATGTCCTTGGATGTTAATTTAAATAATGGGCCTAAATAATGTATTCTAAATATCCTAGTTATCAAAGGAATCACATTCATCAAACATTAAATGATGATTAATTACATGAGGATATTCCCCTATATGCAATAGATATCATATTATTCTATTGATCTAGGATTACATGTTGGTGTTTGTCTATGGTGAAGGATAATACACTGAGGGTGGAAAACGATCAATCTGTGGGAATCCCCTGTAACCTATATTTATTTCTCACTTGACATTCTTGATTTCATGATTTACATGGCATAATTTTCTATTATTATATGTATACGGATGTATGACCATGTCTTGTTCTGTTGAAGATATGTCCAAATACAGTTGTATGATCTATTTGGCTCATTGAAGGGATACTACATATCCTTGATTGATTTTTTGAGGGTCATGATATTATTATGAATGAATTGTTAAGAGAAAATCGAAATACATGACCAGTGGATCCTAGAATCCATCCCATGATTTCAAATTATATAACAAGCGGTCATCACATGATCCAGATTAAATGAATGTGTATCATAGTATGATATAATAGACACTCTTATAGTGTATTCCGTGAGTTATTTCATCATGTCATTGAGGGTGTCACATTTTCTAGCTAACATGTTTATAGGGCTTGGAGAAGCCTGGTTGGCATGTTCGAGGGGTGTCATAAGAAATGTCTAACATTCTCGAGTACTACAAAAAGTCTAAGTTAATAAGGATTGGTGTCTCTCAGTTAGTTCAATGACATGAGTGAATGATATCTTTAGGACTGAATAAGAAGTCTATAGGGTTTCATGAGACTTGGTTAGAATGCCTAAGGGACACCATATATCTTTCGTTTCCATATCTAGAGGACATCACATGACCCATATAGTATACCGAATGAGCATTGTGATATCTGGGTGACATGTCATTGTTCTTTTTTTTATCATGGTTGTATTACGAGAAGCCAGTGAGGATCAAAATATGTGTTTTTCATGTATCTCTACCACATTCTGTCTTTTTTATAGACTTATATATTTTCATTGTATGATTATTTTATGTCTCATATGATCTAGCAGATGTGTGTAATGTTTACGTCCTTCCTTCCAATGGTCTATCATATTATCTATAGTGAACATTAAATGTTTTTATTCGTGCTTCATGATTGTTCTAACTTTTCACTTGCATCTTAACTAATGGAAAACATTCCATTTATGAGATTATCTACTCCCAAAAATCTTCTTTGTCCCATGGATGAGAAATGGGAAACATGTATTTTCAAGATTATTCATCCATTTTTCATGGTGGGTTGGGGGATTTTTCGACATCACCTTCATGGTTTTTCACCTTTTTCAACGAAAATATCATGCCAATCCAGGTAAGATTTTGATGGATGGCCTTCACGTCACCCATATTCCCATGTCCCTTTTGTGGATCACTCATAAGGTGGGGCCTTGTATACCATGAATACGAGTCTATATTTCCATCACCTCCTTTACCATATTACTCTTAATTAATGGGGACTTATTGAATAATGATGGTTTTTCTAATTATATTGATATGATCAAGGGCCTTCATAAGATCAAGGATCTAGTATAACGGTCTTCATGCAATCTTACCCACTCATAAATGGGTCTTTTCAAATATATTATGTGGATAGAATTTATGTGTTACAATAGTATTACGACCAAAAGAGGGGCTCACCTCCTCTTTTTTTTTATTTTCTTCATATTGTTTTAAAATGATTAGTGAGAATGAGAGATTTTATTATTGTTGCCGATGACTATAAATATACCTCTTTGTGATCTGTCATAAGACCAAACTAGTTCCTATGGTGATGCATGATAATTTCAGGGAAAATTCAATCTATTAGTCCATGGGTAGATAAAAGGAGATCCTGAGTTCCCCTAGACTTAATTTAGTATCTTCACATGATGAGGTTGACATGTCGACATGCATTCATTAGGATAAAACATCACAAGGGTCCTAAACCTTCATCCCAATTATCAAGGCTGCATCACATGACTACTACAATCGTGAGGCTTCAGCCTCCAATATATTTATTTTTATTCTTTATTTTACAATTTATGGTGAGTTTTAGAGTCTCCTAGAATGATGTCAAGGATAATAAATGTCCTGAGTAGTGATGTCTCATGAGATAATCCCGACTGAAAGATGATCTCACCTATTGGATATTTTCCCCATATTTTGAAATAATTTTACAGTGGTTGGTTAGGAATCCTCCAACTGAAAATCCATATTTCATAGGGTAGATTTCATGATAGAAACCACATGGACATTGACAATATGTGGTTTCTTCTCATGACCATAAGGACTCATCGAAGGGACTTCATTGGATCATCCATAGGGTTTTTCACTATGCATGGCTCCATCGTGCGACCTTATGATGGTCACACCATCATGTACCCATTGTATGATCACCTGATCTGTGCGTCTTGACCACCATAATATTTCCATTATTTTTTTATGAAAAATCCAATATTTAGGTTCTTATTACATTGTTAATTTCTCAGTGATCATTTGTATGGAATCAGCAAATACCCCCCTCTGGTTTGACATCTTCAGTGAAATGGAATCAATTTTGATGAATGTTAATGCCCACCTGATTCATTAATGAAGTTTGGGATCAATTTATAAGGAAACGATTCTTCTTATATGTGACACTAAGTATTATGCATAATTCCTTATATATAGGGGAATGGAGGGCAGATTCATTCACATGTTTCCTATTTGTCTATATCACTCTCACAGTGCATCTTCACATTCCCTTGTCACCAGACCATGCCAAAAGACCCGATCTAAATAACCTTTTAGAAGATCTTTTTTCATGAAATATTCATCAAGAAAACTTTTTCTCAAGCTCCCATTGGAACCAACTATGAATTTTACATTTGTATTTTCATAATCATAGGCCATTGGAATACGATTTTCTTGATAGATATGCTTGTTTTTCATTATTGATTGAGTGACCTATTAAATATTGAGTGGCATACATGACTATGTATAGTTCATATGGTTGTGAATATCCCTATTTTCATGATATATCATGATTCCCTATACAGTCATGTGACCCAAAATTTCATCGAGGGTCAAGCAATTCATGATACATTTAGGTGATTCATGAATGTAATTTTTGATTGATATGATGGGAATGATGATACAATAACAATAATCATTTCCATTTATATGATTTTATTTCATCTATCTCGAATGTGAAACTTACATTAGTTGAGATAGAATCTAGATCTATTTAATATTCTTCTCTTGTGACCTGTCAATGGTGTATGATTCAAAAAAATTGCTATCCTGACAACCATTACTTTTCATATTTTTATAATGGTATTTTTAAGAGGTTCCTTTCAACTACGATTTATGATTATCCTCAATATCAAAATATTTCTTTATATGGGATTGGTTTTCTAGAAATGTTTACATTCATCCTTCGGATATCAATATTTCATCTCACTTGGTGTCAACTTCTTCTAACTGTATTCAAATGAAAATTTCCAAAGAATTCCAGCTCATTAAAACTCTACCTTAGAGATTCTCTTATATATTGGTAAAATATCCCTTAGTATAAGATGGAATCTAATTCAAAAATAATCAATTTACTCAAAACTCCTTGAATAAATTAGCATATACACCGAACAATCCATGTAGTGGATGGAGATAGAAATGGAATCCCTATACAATAAGTATGTTCTATAATGAATTGACATGGACATTTTGGGTCTAGAAAATTTGTATAATGTTCCTTGATTACCTATATAGGGTCTCTCATTATAAGGCCATGTTAATTAAAAAATTCATTATCTATTGATAGGCTTCACATATTTAGGAACTTATAATTCATTGGTACCATGGTGCCATCATATTCCATTTTCACATTGTCAAGTGGGCATAAACTTATAGGGAATCAACTAGATGGTTCTGATTCCTTCTCAAAGAGAAATGTATTATGAGTGCCTCCCATTACACATTATTTCATTGATCATGTGTAGAATATAGTATAAGTTAGTTAAATTATTAAAATATTAATGGATAAGATGAAGAAGGAGATGAATATGCTCTCTCCTATCTTTCATGGACTAGAACAAAATTTTCATTTACCGAAACTTAGTTTGGAATACATCTATACACCCCCATCAGTGTCGTTCCCAACTATTTCACAATAGTGTTGTCTCATATTAGTCCATTTTAGAAGTTGGGGACTATAATTCATGGAGATTCTGAGTGAACTCGGATATCTCATTGATCCATAGTTTGGAAGCTATTTTGGCCATATTTTTTTAATGGATATTATTTCTCAATGGGAGAAACATGTAAATGGAATTTTTTAGAACAAAGAGACGGATACATATTTATTATAAGGTAAAAACCTCAATTTTACAATTTCTTCATTGAATGAATTTGCTGACTCATGTCACACATTAAAAAATTAAATATCCCCTATATGATTAGTTGACCTTTTAAAAAAAAATTGTTTGTACATGGAATTTTTTTTATTTTTATGAATACTACAATGTCACTAGAATATTAGGTGCCTTATATCAACCATGATTGGTTAAGATGTCTTTTTTTCAGGCCTTGACACTTATCTCTAATGAGGATAGTGTTTAATTGAGTCTATCATATAGTTTTGGCCTCACCACTACCATACATAGACTGGGCTGATTATAGATAACAGTGGAAGTTCCCTTGAGAAATTTTTTTATTTTTATCTCACTTCAGGATGGGGTTCTTATAGCTTGGGTGGAATTTCTTATCAAATTTCATCCATACACTCCTTAGTTTTCTTATTATTTTTTCTATACCAAAATGGTTTCACATATCCAATGGATGGCATATAAGGAGAGAGAAATATGGGGATCATATGTAAAATTTGGATGATGTTAGTGTATGAAAATATTGATGTTCATATCACTCCTCCATCCACTATTGCTTCTTCCTTTCTTATCAGGGGTTATGTCAAGTCTTGGGTAGCATCCTATACTAATGATGTGTTAATTCTGTGAGTTTTTCTTTTAAACAATAGATTTTCTCCACTAAATCTACTTTTGTGGAAACTAATGGATAAATATAGTATGTGAGAAATACTTTGAGAAAACACCATAATCTAAGGGATGTCCATCCTGATTGTGTGAGTTAATTTGTTGATGAAATAATCCCTCTGTACTAAGAAATGTGTAATTCTTATATTGAGGTGGAGATATGTGGTGTCTCATCTCATTCTTCCATTCTAGATCTAATGAGCATTCCTTCGTTTGGTGTCCATATCCCAACATTCATAAAGGCCCAAAAAGAAGATTATATGATCTGAGAACAAATTATCACCATAATTACTAATATTCCTATTAGAAATGATTCATGATCTAGGGGAACCTTTATTAGTTGTTTAATTACATTGGGTGAGATGGATATCATCATTATCCACTATATGAAATCAGGAATGAAATCATCCTTACTGGGTGATATTTTTCTACCAATGAGAGGGAATTTCACAATTTTGAAGACATGGCTCCCCTTACAGGATATATGAAAGAGGATTAAAGGGAACTCAAGAAGCGTTTATAATATTATCAAACTTCAAAATCTAGATGGATTAATGTACTCTGAAAATTTCAATACATATGGAAATCATATCTCACCTAAGGTAAGATATCTCTATGTCATAATAATAATTAAAAAATATTCAATATATATTTCAAGAGATGAATAATTTTTTTTATTCTTACCTTCCCAGGGTAGTATAAAATGAGGATGGGTGAACGACACTTCAACATTAAATTGATGGATCCCAGTATACACTCACCAATTTTCCATTTCACTACCTCAAATAATATTGTATTTTAATTTACATTTTCTAATAAGAATCTTAGAGATACCCTGAAATGTAATTATTCCCAACTTTTATCAAATTATTAATGAATGAGTTTTCTGGAACCATCCATCATTGATATAATTTTTTATCTATTCATGATATGTATAAAATTTCATTTCTCTAATGTTATAAGAATCACTGAAAAAACCCATCCCTTTCATAATATCAAATAAAAATTAATGGTTTGAGTTGAATATAGAAATTATAACATATTAATATTGAGAAATTCTCAATATTACCCACTAAAAATGTATTTATGATTTATATATATGCCCCATCTATCCTGATATCTCCTCATATGGAGAAGGATAATTGGGTAGAACACATGTCCTTGAGTGTGAGTGTTTTATCTTTTACTGATGCTGGTAGGCTTGGAGAGAGAATTTTGGTTTTCTCTAAGGACATATAGCGGGCCTTTCTAGATCATATAGGATAAATTTTTGTTGTGATATATTTTTGGGTCTTTTATTTTAGACCATTTATTTCTACATTTTAGGTTCTTTTAGTTAGGTATGTCAATTTTAGTAGTTTATGGAATTTTACCTCAGACCTTTTATTGTTATTGTCTAGGATCTTTTAGCTTGGACCTTTAATCTATTTATTTTAGGGTCTTTTATCATATAAATTCTATCAAGATAGTATTGGGTATTTTATCTTGTATATTTAATCAATTTAGTTAAAGGACTTTCATCTCGTACATTATATAATTGTAGCTTGGGTTCTTTTAGTTTGGACCTCCTATCAGTTTAGTTTAGGGTCTTTTAGATCAGAACTTTTACTATTATAGTTTAAGTAAATTTATCTCAAAATTTCTATTATTGTACATTCGGGTGATATAGCTCAGACCTTCTATCACATTAGTTTAGCCTATTTATATCATACATTATATTATTCTAGTTTAGGTTATTTTATCTCAGACCTATTTATTGATGTAGTTTAGGGTCTTTTGTCTCAGAACATCTATTTATATTGTTTAGGGTATTTTAGTTGGGACCTTTTGTCACATTATTTTTGGGAATTTTAACAAAGAACATTTATTATTAAATTTTATGGTCATTTTTATCTGCCCTTTTATTTTGTTAGTTTAAGGTTTTATATCCTAGGCCTTCTATCACTTTATTTTAAGGAATTTTAGCTCAAAATCTTTATTGATGTAGTTTAAGGACTTTAAGCACAGACCTTTTATCAATGTAGTTTATGTAATTTTAAATCATACCTCCAATCAATTTATTTTATGTTCTTTTATATCGAACCTTTTATTGATTTATATTAGATTATTTTAGCTAGAGCGTTATATATATTTAGCTTAGGTTTGTTTAGCTTGGACCTTATCGATGATGTAGTGGTATGGTGTAGACGTGATTGGAATGACCCAAAACATACTAAGATAATGGGTTGTTATATTATTTATTATAGGATCATGAGGATTAGAGTTGTCTTATTGAAATGACTAGATTCCATATGTTGGTAGGTCAGAGCCCTTATGCATTGATATCATGACTTTTAAAAGATGATATCCACTCTATTCCAAGGATCATGGAAGGATTATGGGGTTTTATATCAAATTTGGGGGATTTACATGGCATGAGAGGTTTGATCGGATAGTTAGAGTATGGATGATGTAAATAATAACCCAGAAATTGGAGCCCCTTTATCTATGATTAGAAATACATGCCATGGTTGACCTGTAACATTCTAAGGTTTTAGGTTTTTCCATGGTGATTACAAGGATCACAAGGATTTATGTATCATTTCTATTAGGGAGTAGATCTCATTACATTGTTTTTAGGAGCCCTTATGAATCATTACAATTGTAATGAAAAGTCGATCTTCATTCCATTTTGAGGGCGATGAATGATTTATGAAGACTCAAACGCCCTGATGATGAGGTCAAGAATGGGAGGAAATCTATATAGGAAGGCTTCTGTACCCCCCTATGGATTTTAGATCTCAATAATGAATCTCAAGACCTACTTCCCATGGTTTTTTATTATGATTCATGGTCCATCAATGGTTCGAAAATGGTGTGTCACAATATGGCTTTTAAAAAGTGTTCAATAAATGGGGACGTAATGAAGTAGATGTTGAATCCAATAGAATTGTTTTTTATGAAATTTTTAATTTATGGTTAAATGAACTCAGTTCATCAAGATGTTATGAGACAATCATATGTGGAATTAACCAAAATAAATTTATTTTATGGGTTCTTCCACAATGATTTCATGACTACAAAGGATTAAAATGTCCTTTTTTAAGAGTGATCGTTTGGTTAAAAACCATAGAATCATATTCAAAAGCCATAGGCATACATGGATAATAAGGAAAAGGGTCACATGAAGCTGGGTATGGACTCTAAGGTTTATCGATGATTGGGGAAATCTGAGGAACCCAAATCATGAATTTTGATTTTTAGATAATGTCACATATAATAAGGGTTCGAGTACACCCGACGTTGTATAACCATATAGAGAACATATTCACATAGTGAGGATATGTGACAAATCATTAGTCATAAATTCTCTTGAAACATGTGGTCAAGTGATCATAATGTGGATTTTACTAGGGATAAAATTTATACCCAATTTGAATTATCAATATCTATTTGAGCCCGGATATTTTACTAAAATCTAGTGATGGAGAGCATAGAGAGAGAGGACATTACATTAAATTACCCCACACTTTTGGGATTGAAACAAAAAAATATTTGTATTTATTTTTCTATATGTATAATGTCTTGAAATTTGGACCATTATAAGGTATATTTTAAGGTCAAACATCATAGTCCAAAGTGCATGAAGTTTATGTTCATGACCGACAATGACGTAATATAAGGAATGATATAGATGAGACCATCTAGAAAAAACAACTTTAGAGGTACCATAACATCATTCTATGATGGAAAATGGAAATGTTCTAAATTAATGGTCAAGGTCCAAAAGTCATGATTAATGATATGGGAAAATAAAAACATTATAATTTTTTATCACACTGAGGAGTTGAGATTTTATGTAGTAATAACAGGGATCTCAAGGATTAGAATGACCATTTTGAAAACTGATGCATTTGGTTGATGACCATATGTGAATATGCACACATTAATAGTCATCAAAATATGATAATGTATGTTTTTGGAAACCCCAGGAACTCGATAAATGAATTTTTATTTCTATATTTATGTAATTTTAAATGATGAAGGAAACACCTCGAACTTTGGATGACTGATATAATGCTATTATAGTAAATTGATAGGAGATAAAAAATGGTTTATGGACTATATACTATGTTTTCATGTAGTTTTTATGTTCTCTATATAGTTTAGCATCATGTGGTAAGGGATATATTCTTGTAGTTTATCATTATACTGTTGGATTTTTTTACATTTTTTACATGTGTCGGGATGCTTTCATTTTAGTTTATCATAATGTTATAATGATGTGGGAACTAACATGAATAATTGACCAAGACATATTATGTCTATAAGAAAAATGTATGTAGTATTGTATCGTAAGTAGGCCAGACAATTTTTCAGTTATCAAACCATTAGAAGAATTGGGTTGATTTGTTTCTTATAGAACTTTTTAGATGGACTCATGATTGGAGATTTTTGCATTACTATGTATCATGTGATGACGTGAATCAATTCAAATGTTTCTCTTAATGGATCGTGTAGTTTAATGTCTTGTGGTACAAATATGGGATCCCCAATGTGATATGGTAATGTTGCGTCTATTCCCATGAATATAATATTGGGTGTCACTATGTATCCCATGATGATAGTAATCAATATAAAAATAGTTTTTAAGAACGCTCCAAATGTATCCTCACCCAGACACAATGTGGGGAGAATTATCATATCATTTTCATAGTAACTCAACCCGAGATTGAGGATCTATGTGTCACTACATGTCCTATGAGGAATGAAATCAAATAGCACATATTTCTTGTATTAGAAATTCTCTAGATAGTTCTAACCTATACATAGGGGTGGGAATTTTTAAATCTCATTATTTTAGATGGCCCATGGATATGTCATCAAAGTGTTACTATGTATCATGTGATGAATGGAATGAATCCATACAAAGTTAATGAGTGGAAGTGTAGTAGGATTCCAACACTAACAATATTGGTCCTCTTAGTAATTGTCCCCATGTATTGACAACTTCATATCATGTGGGGGAAAACAACCATATAGTTTAACATCATGCATTGATGACTCATGGTATTCCCTTTATGGTCTTCCACTCATGAACAAGTTGGTCCATTGACAAAATTTAATACCTTTTTTGTGCGAGGAAGACCATACAAAAATTCATAAGCTCATGTGATATATTCCAAGATAAAGAAACAAATAATAGCATGGGTTCCACTCAATATGAATATACAATTAAGATTAACATATGCGAATTTTATATCATGAGGTTGATGGAGAAAAATATTGGATCGAGGAGACCCTACATATCTCATTGAAAAGTTGAAGTAAACCATACCTAGATATAGAAACCTATGTAGATTAATCACATGTAGAAATGAAAATATCAATGTTGTTTAATTTCATTCAGTATGAACATTGATCACCCAATATGAATGAATTGAAAGTTCATGGATGGGCCCAACACTAGAGTTTTGGGAATCAGAACATATTATGTAATTATAGGAATTAATATTCATATAGTTCTTGGTTTATGTAATTCCTACGTTGGATTAAAATCACATATAGGGATAGGGGAATATCATAATTCTTTTACACATACCTGGAATAGGGAAATGACTTGATACTGAGATGGTGTTTTATGTCTAATTTAATTCCATATGGTGAGGAAAACATCTATGATATTTAACCTCAAGTGGTTAGTAAATTCTTTATGCATTTTAGTTTAATGTGGTCAATAAATATTTGTATAGTTATACATCATGTGATCAGAGCCACTTTGTACTATTTAACATCATGTTCTTAAGATGTGAGACACTATACAATTTAATTACAAGATGTTATGACATTATATGTCAAGAAATTTAATGTCTTTCTTTAAAGATGATCTCAAATAATTTAATTTCTTTTAAACAGTATGGGAAGACCCTCAACATTTCTATGAAAAATATTTATGGATAAATATTTTAGTGGTGGGGGTGTCTCATGAACCCCTTCCATTATGTCCAATGATTAGGGTTCATTATGATAGACCTTATGTGTGTTGTATGGTTCTTCTAATCCGGGTTCCAACAATGGAGGATTATTCTCTGTTATCATTAAGGTTATAAGGGCCAATACTAGTTCACCATGGAATTATAAATGGTGGTGAATATTTTTATTGAAGGCTTGTGTGACCCTATTATGATGGATTTAAGGGTTTTATATTGTATTCCACCCATTCCAATCAAGCCACTGCAATTTATGTAGCTACATTTGTGAATTACAATGATATAAGAGCATCCCTTAAATCACTATTCCAGGGGAAAGAAGATAGTCTTCTATTCATAATCATACCTCTGTCCCATAGACAAATGAATATATAATATGAATTGTAGTAGTATGCATGGTGGTATAGTAGGACCGTAAATCATGTTGGAGATTATCCATCCATTACCTATTATCCTTGTTCACTATCTTTTGGAGTTTAACATACATGGAATTATAAAGGGAATCAATCTATCAAATTTTTTTTATATGATTGTGAGATGAGTGATTGGACACCATATTGTACTCTTGATAATGTTTCTTCAACTCTGTTGAAAAAATTCAAGTGTTTCTTCATGTCAATATTATGTGAGGGACCCAGAACCTAGTGATGATATTAGACATCACAAAGTTGTTAGTATTCATCATCTTGACTTCCTTGAGGTGTATTTTCATAACCCCATTTAACAATGATGTTTGTAGTAGTGATTTTTTTGTGAACTTCTTAGTTGTGGAAGGGGTATATGCGCCCACAACTCCCATACCTAAAATGGAAAATGTCCAAGAAATATAGATATATTATGAAATATGGGAGTTCATTGATTACATATTAATGGATCTGGCATTAATGACAATTCATGGTGAAATCCACATATTTTGGTATCATTATTTTCCAATAATATTCCCACCTCTTGAATTAGTTAGAGAGCCTGATCACATATTTATGGGAACCATAATACCCTGAATGGACTTACGTTGGGATTGAATGTCACTCATTATGCAATGCACGTGAGGTGGATTCCATCAAATCCATTCTTGTAGAGGTCCATATATGCATTTGGACAGTCTTATAGGGTATAATTTGTTGCACGGAGTTGAATCTAATACCATCCCACTCGGACTGTTAGGAGAGACCCATTTTGTAGATAACCAATTATTGTCTTAATAAATATAAGGGTGGATATCAAATAATCATGCTCTACGGTAGTGCTGACATAACCGATTTCATTCATTTAACAAATACTTATTAATGACACAATTCTCCAATGTTTGGTAAGGAATATTTATTCCTCCATATCAGGAATAGCTGATATGGTGATTACACTAGACAGTGTATTAATGTGACAAATATATGACTGGGGAACATGATGGTACATGGTCTCACAATGGAATTATGCCATTAGTCCTAGGATATAGCCAGAGATAGGGGACAAATCAACCTTTTTGATGGAATATTTTCCATTGATCTTCTTCACAAGAAGTTATGAATCACTATTTATATTCAACTGTGATATATACATCTATAAGGATATCTACATGCCAATAACGAGGGCTAGTATTTCAGACAAATTATTTATGAAGACATTACATAGTGAGATGATGTAGGGAAAAAATTATTTTTTAGAGATAAAAAGAATACCTAAGGAAACTCGATTGAAAATTGGGTTTACAATACTTTTGTCGATAGGAGCCCAAGAGGTTCTATTAAAATACATCTCCCGTGTTAAGGGGGGTATTATGGGCATTTAAAGCCTATTCATCTAAATGACTTGTTTCCACTAGTGTATTATTTGATCCAGGATGTTCTGTAATAAAATTTAGTAGGGATTATCCTTTAACTGACTTTTATAATTTGAACTGAATTTTGTATTGTTACATAATTACTACTTGTATTTCCAATCTCATTGACAACATAGGATTACAGTTGATGTACATGAGAGGGTCAATATAAAAGACAATATGGAATTATTGGAGCTACATGTATTGAACCGTCATTTAAACTATGTAGATGAGTGACATTCAGATCTTCTCGATATTAGATTATTAGGTATCAATAACAATAATCTTACAGATGATGTCTATAGATTTTTCTCACTCCCTAAATAATTTTTTCATGCATGGAGGCTTCCTAGAAAGCATTCCTTAGTGGCCACATAAAAGATGAGAAGCCTCCCTTCACCAAGTGTCATTAAAACCATTGTGTGAAGTGAATATGACTTTAGATTTTAAAAGGATTTCTGTTAGTCATAATCCCATTGATATGTAATCACCTTATCCATTAGCTGTGATTAGGTTATAATTTTTCAGAAAATATGGCTATATAACATAGAATGATTGAGATATTCCTTTAGACCCCCTTAGTAAATTGAGATCTATGGGGGTGATTTTGGTAAAATATTTCTAGTCTTCTATGGATAGACATTGATGTCACAGTGATATACCACAATGAAACGGAACATCTCTAATGTTACCCTAAAAGAAGATTCCAGTAGACTCATATTCAAACTGCAGATTATGAATAATTATTTGAATATTTTTGAAGTGATTACATCTTTATTAGTAATTGACATCTAGTTCATCATCATATCAGTTGAATATCCATATTTGGAATGGATTAAAGATATCGTACTTGTTGTGTTGATTTTTGGATCCACCATTGTTTATGACAAAATATATGAACTGATAGAAAAGGTTCCCATAGAGTTTTATGAAAGATGTTTCTTCTTCAGCTTCAGTTTCCATACTTATTTGATATTAACACGAAGACCCACATATGAAGTTATTGTATTGGAATCCATAATTTTCATCACTCAATAATTCTATGATTAGTAATGGGAAATATCCTTATGTGAAATTCTTATTATGTTCTTCTAAATCAATTAATACCCTAATATGACAACTATTTTCATCAATGGGATGATGTTGGACAACCATATTTTATATTTAACATTATAGAAAAAATTTTATTATATCAATTTTTCAACATGCACATAATCATTGGCCACCTCAGAGGGATGTATCATCTGTACTACCTACATGAAGCCTCCAATATCATTGGGAAATCTGAGATTGTGCATAACCAAATCTGGATGTAGTATATGAACTTCTATATAGTACCATGAAAACAAAGGTTACTGATGATTTTTATATTCTATATATATGTAAATTTCTATTTGAGGGGCATGATTTCACTAATCAGTATAATTTGTGGTTATTAAATTATGCCTATGATTACTAAAATGAGCTAATAAATGGGTGTCGACAAGCCTTACTTGAATGTAAGATAATTGTTTCTGAGTTCATCCTAATCTTATTGTACATATGAGTTTATAGAGGCATTTTTGATGAGGTTGGGTATCTAGGGGCTTCTCTATCACTATCAGGGTGATATATTCATTGAGAAGAGTCATTATTATTCACTCTTTCTTATGAAGTAATAAAGATTTTATAGAACTGATTGTATTTTTCACTATTACTAGGTGAAAGATGGTAATTGAAAACTAAGGTCTAGTAAAATACATTGAGTATATTTGTCGAGTGTACACCAATGATTTATATGGGTAGAAAAAAGAAATTTAGAGATACAATCAATATATATTAATTGATAATTTTTTCCTTCATTGTTGTAGAATCATTACTCATTATATGTTGATTCATGGGCCTAGAAGGGGGAACTAACACCATTTAGTATACTGAAAATTCATCAATGAGGTATTTATGACTCTCAAAGAATGTTTAATGTATTCAATATGAATATAGAGCTCCAAACATCTGAGAAGGAAATTATATGTGGTTTCTTTCTAGAAAACCATAAACTCTGTATTAGATCTAAGATCCTCGAATTGAGTTTTTAGCTTGATATTCCCTGTATGAACTCTATCAATCATAACATACCCTTTAATGGACTTATTTATTATATATAATACCCCTTCACTATATCCAAAACATAAGAGGGTCCCAATCAGTATGAGATATATTCCAGAACAACTATCAATCATAGCCCTTTTTATATCTACATTATCAAGTCAACTCAAAACATATAGTGTTCAAATTTTCCCTTATATGACCAATTATTGGACATTCCCTATGAAAGATGTGGTGAAATTTCATTCTTCCTACATAACATGCATTCAATATACCCTAGTTGCAGTGAATAATTTCTCAAATTCGTTTGGGATTTAGAGGGATTAAATATTTGCCCCTATGAGCTTTTTTTATAGGCAAATAACATCATGGATTGAGAGGTTATACAGAAAACCACCTTATTATTTATAATTTTTTACTCTGGGACATGTGGGAGGAACTTCTCAAGGTGTTGTTTCTCTTAGAAATGTGGAGCACGAATTGTGGAACTTAAGGTATACATGCATGGTTCTTATGAAGAGATTGAGGGAGATTTTCCTAGTAAGGTCATGGGTCACACGACCCTTCCTCATTACATTTGTTGATCCGATAATCAATCCCCAACATGGAGGTCAGAGAAGTTAACTAGGCATTGATAACTATTAGAGGGTTCTGGGAAACCTTCATTCCACTTTTCAACATGCTAAATTTTTTTCTTATGGGCACCGGATTAATATATGTTTTTGAGGGGAAAAGACTAAAATATTAATTACTGACTTTCCCATTATATCACATATATCCTTTATTACCTTTAATGTAGGCTCCAATTCTATGATTATATGTGGAATAATCGCTTTCTATGGTATATTAATCTTCATTGAAGTCTTATACAAGAGAATAACATTGAGAAAACCAAATACGAGAACTTCTTCCAAGGAATATTACATTTCGTGGGGTGGTGTCCATGTTGTAGATGTCACGGTAAAGAATTATACTAGATTGAGGGCTTGCGTTTGAGAAAAATGCAACTATTACTCTTCTATTTCTTACTACTTTTGATGGTCAAAACAACTTTTCGGATATATATTTTGTAACACCCTGTGATTTAGTGATTTTTTTAAAATAATTTAACCATTTTGATATTTATCATTTTAAAAAATTGAAAATATTTTTTCATATATTAAAGCACTTATTCAAACAATATACAATTATCTTATGATCATTAAAATATATTTTTAACCCTATTTTAACTATTTAGAAATGTTTTTAAAAGGAATAAAAATATAATTTTTTTATCAAGGTGATTTTCTAACCATTTTACAGTGGAAAAGAAATGTTCAGAATGTATAGATTTCCACAGAATCAAGACCGTAGGACCCATAAAGCATATATTAAATGAGTAGAATTTATTTTTTAAGAAAAATCTTATTATAATAATCTATAAACCCATTGTTTGAATTTATATTCATTTAAAAAGTTTTTAAAAATGCTTCAATATTCTTTTACAATTTTTCAATGAAAATGGTATTTCAAATGATTTTAATCATTTTTAATAATTTATCAAGGAAATCTATTTTCAAAATGTTTTCATGTATATTTTAAATGTTTTCAAGGAAAACATTTATCAAAATGTTTTCTGGATTATTTTATAATTGTTCATGTTATTGGGTTATCAAAATGATTCCCATCAACTTTTTGTGTTTTGAATGTATTTTATATAAAAATGGGGTTTAAAAGGATTTATGTTTTAAAGAACCTTTTTCATATAATAAATGAATTTTATCTCAAGAAATTTATTTAAAAGATATTTTAATTTATATTTCGTCTATTATTACATCTATTAATATTAATCATTCCCTTTTGATATGTTAATCAATGGTTCTATAAATATTAATTCATGAATGGTTTATGTTTTTATGATATGATTCTTAAGAAACCTCTTTCGCTCCAACATGTTATATGATTTTGAACCCCACATATTTTCATGGGTTATGATTTTATTAAATGATTATGAGACCTATCTATTTTTCATTGGTAATGATATGATTAAAATTTTATGATACCCACATCATTTCATGGGATATATTTTTAGGTTTACAAAACTAATCTCTTTGTAATGGTCATGATATGATGAATTCATTCTTATGTTGTGTTAGATGTATGTATTTTTTATTATGTTATGGGAGTTACCTCTATCTCCTAACAGTTTATTTTGTATTGATACATTTTTTATGATCTAATGAGGGTACACTAGAGGGAATACCATTCCCCAAACAAGAGGGTACATGGGAGGGAATACCAAGACCCAAACAAGAGGGAACATTGTAGGTAATCCCATGCCCCAAAAAAGGGAACACTGGGGGGAATCCCAAGCCAAAAACAATAGTGTAATTGGGAGTTCATACCAAGTATGAAACAATAAGGTATACATGAGGTCATCCCAAGACAGAAATAAGAGGCCATCTTAATCACTAAATAAGTGGGTACATAGGTGGGAATCCCAAGACTACAATAGGAGTTAATATCGGAGGGAATCAAATTCAGGATTCAGGCACATAGTATATCATCCCAAGATTAATATTTTTTGATGGTATTGGTAGGTTTCCACAACATAAGATTTTCTATGATTTTGTGTAAAACCCAAGTTCCATGTCTTATTCCTTCATGGATTGTTCAATTGTGTCCCTATTGATTCATGACTTATGAACTACTAATATTTATTATAGGATTCATGTTTATGATCTTCAATATGTGGGATATGATCATATAAAGTTCTAATCACGTTATCATACACTTATTCTCTTGATTATGATTTCATATATCACTTGTTTACATTTAATGATCATTAGAGCTCACCCCTTTTTATGTTTCATTCCCAATGATATACTGATTGGTTTTATGTATGGTATATCAAATACGGGTGATAGAAATTGATAACACAGTGATATATAATGTATATAACTAATATACTAGTGTTTATGATTCCATGTTACCAAGGGTTCTAATATAATATTATTTTTTGACATATGGTTGTTTAATGTTTTTGGTATTACAAAAAATATATGTAATGTCAATGTATGAAAAGAGAAAGTTACAATTGTTTGTATTAAACCAAAGGTCTATTCCAACTATGGATAATATGACAGGAAGCATTTATTGAGATCTAATGGGACATTTATAAGGATATTTTTACGGATGTCTATATAGATATGTATAAGGATTAGTTAATTTTTAGAAAAATTTCCTAGAATTTTAGTAAAATATAGTGTGTGTGGTTACCTATTGTTACATTACTATCTTGATACTAATAGTGGATTTTGATCAAGAATAGAAGTACCTAGTGGTGAAAAATAGGACATGGTGTGGTGGGCCTGACATGAGCACAACATTGTACCTGACAAGGGGCTTTGTTCCACACATATTTTTAAACTCCTAGGGGTTATTATTTGAAAATTCTCAAACTGTTACAAACAATCATGATTTATTTAAATTTATGATGATTATGAATAAACATGGATGAACCTAAGGTGTCATATATTAATAAGAATAATGACATGATTTATACATCCTATAAGTAGTTACCATGATTTTTTCGTTCCCCACTATAATGATTGTTTCATACTATATATTTTGTTTTTTGTTAATGGAAGGGAAAATGCACTGATTTTACTCCTGAGATACAGAATGTAACAAGAGTTATAATTAAAATTATATTTTTATGCTCACCCAAAAATCTCAAGATTTGAGTTATTGGGAACATAAAAAAAAGAGAAAACAAATATATATTGAGTATTTTATGGGGCCACACCCAACTTCATTCATTGGTTCAATTGACCCATTTTTTAAAAAGTAGTGTATCAATTTTAATGAAAGGATATTTTCCATTACATAGTGTTATGAGCAGGAAAGTGTCACTATGGTTGTTTACCATATGGAAGGCAAGGTAGATCATTGGTGGAATATTATTATGAATAATAGGAAATAAGATGAAATTGATGCCATATAAAGGTATGAGTACATGAACTTATTTATTAATAATTATTTTTCATATATTCTTCATACAAAGATGGAAAAGGAATTCCTAGATCTTATGAAGAAGAACTATGAATTTGTATGTTTCTATGAAGATATTTTTACAGGACTTGTAAGGTACTCTTTGGGATTTTTAACCAACAAGAAAAAAAGAATTGATTGATTATTTGGTTCCCGTAATCATTGTCATCGAATGTCCTTTTCTATATTACACATTATCAAATATGAAGATGTTTTTCTATGTTCTATCAATGTTAAAATGGAATTTGTAATTTTATATCAATGACCTCGTTTTGATCTGAAAACGAAGCTATATTTTAATGTAAAAACATAAAACCATAGAGAAATGAGAATGTGAATTCTATTATGCACAATCTGTGGGATGAAACCTGGAGGAAATTGTCTTATGGGAACTAATAAATGATTTATATGAGGAAGGGGAGTGCATCGAGTGGATGAATGTCCATGTAATGGGATGAGGCTATATATTGATGTGATTAATGATAAATCTCCTCAAAACTTACGCCCAAAAATTTAGTGTTTCAATTGCATGGTGTTTGGAGATTATAATAACAATTTCATATATACAATGAATAATGTGGATTATAATCAACAATAAATTTTGTGGAAAATGGTAAAAGTGAATAATTATCAAATCATATCGGGTGAAGTGAATCTACATATAAGATCACACTTTTCCTCCCCTCACTAGTTAAGAATTTCATGTTTGGTTTTATATGATTATGAAATATTAAAATATTAATGTTAATTATTTAGTTCTTTTTCATGTTATTATATCCATTTACATATATTCAAGATCAATAAAATCACATTATATATTTTATCACTATAAGGATGCACATATGTTTCTTCATGGGTTTTTTGTATATTTTAGGATATTATTTATGTAATAATGTGTGATGTATATTTTTTTTATGTAATGTGGTTTTCTATTTAGGAAAATGGTATATTAATCATCATATAGAGATTGTGATATTAAGGTATAATCTCAAATGTGAGGATTTATGTATATTTTATAACATGTTCTAGAAAATATTTTTTGATGGTAAATGATGATAGATGGGATGGATTGTCATTGATTTAATGATGTATTAGTGCTTTAGGAATCAAAAACACACCTTCCTTTTTTGAGACAGTGTTGAGTAAGAATTTTGTAACGGAAAAAAATGTGTAACATTATGCAAAAACATGTTTTTATATCTCATTGTGAATATTATTAAACAATACGAATGGATCATGAAATAATTTTTATCATATTATCATTAATCATAATGATATGAATGACATTTTTAAAGCCTATTTCGGGAAATGGATTTCATTTTTAACTTTCTCATGACAATGTTCTCTATCACTCACCATTATAACCTAATAGTTTGATTTTTCTTCCATTTCCAGGTTTTTAATTTCAACTCATGTTATCCTATATGTTATCCTAGTTATGAATTTCATTCTTCAACAGTTATGTTTCCACAAATCCAATTTTAAAGGAATATTTAATATTATTTTTATCAAATTTTTTTCTCTAAAAGGAATATTTCAGTGTTAAAGCATCATCTACCTAGATGAATTTAGAGGATGAAATTCATTTTAATGGGGTAGAGTGTATGAGCATGGTATTTTTTGAATTATTATTTTTGAATTAATTTCATTTTTTATTCAAATTTATTGAAATAAAAAATATTTTTTATATGTTAAATTACTTAGTTAAACATTCTTCATATTACGCACCCCGGTAATCTTACACTACACACAATATTGATTGTCCTACATAAGATGAAGCACTAAGATTCTGTGAAACAACACAGTACTATAATAATTGTTTAAATAAGATAATTATAAACTATCAATTAAAAATAGTAATATAAATAGTAATAGACAATTTTTAAAGTGTTATTATTATAGATTCAGATATGTAAAACATATTGATAATTTTTTTGAAATGTTTTTATATATTATATTAAATGAAAATCAATATATGTCAATCTATGATGAATAATAAAATTAATATTAGATAGTATTAGAAATTTAATTTGATAAAATAAAATTCAATTTTATTTTATAATTTCTATAAAATAACATTGAGGTTTACCATATATTTCAACACATTTCATCTCATGAACTACTATATAAGTATTGTTAATGAAATGTAATTTTGTTGTAGTGAACAACTAGCTGGAGCATTACCCAAATCCCTAATTTTATAAGAATATATAACATTGCAGTTTACCATATACTATCATCTCGATTGTTATAGTGGGTGAGAAAATGTGTAATGCTCCATAATATACCCACACTCATATTTGGATATATAATTTAGTTTAACAGATCATCTCCTAAAGGTTTATGATACAATGGTGGAATGAATGTTGCAAATTTGTGCGGTTTTTATCTAGGTGTCGATCTCGGACCATTGAGATAGTAGACAGATCCAACTAATAATAAAGTTTCTTTATGTTATGAAAAATACCCACTTATTCATGATAATAGAGGTGTATGATCATGATTCGCTAATGTTTAGCCCAAATGTTTTACCCTAGATAAGGCATTCACTCATTTTCTAGCTCATCTGGGATCCCATAGTCAGATTTGGTGAGGGGACATATCCTGATGGTGAGGTTGTTTCTAACTTACTGTCTCCATATGAAATCATTGGCCTATCATTATTCAGACTCACATGACTCTATCTGATCAAACCATAAAAGATGTTTTTGATGGTCTCCTACTGATTAAGATAGAGATATGCTTGATGTTTATGGATGTTGACACTGATTTTTTGAGTACCTCTCTATATTATGGAAAAAATGGATTGAACACCTCTTCATATAGAGGAGTTTTTGAAAGTGGAGTATTACCATGTTCATCAGTGATATCACCGTATGGTGGTTTACTATAGTGTATTTAAGTCATAGATTCCCTGTGATCCAACTCCACATTACCACAAGAAGTACTATCATTATAATGATTGTATTGTTGTTCAGTTAAAGAGATGAAATCCACTTGGTGGGTTTTTAATGTGTATCAAATGTCCTTAGGGAAACTGTCATTTAGATAATTATAAATATGTGTCTCATTCTACATTTTGATAGGAATATTCTGACATGCATTTTGGATTTCTATTGGAGTATGAGCCTCTTATATTATGGTTACTGAAAAATATTTATAAATGTCTTGTTATATGGGGATATCATACTAATACAGAGAAGATACATTGAGTAATCCAATGAGAATCATTATTATTGAGTGGAATATATGAATGGCCCAAGTCATGTTCGATTCTCACATGGTGAGGCTCGATCAAAACTGGTGTATGAGGATACCTTGGGAATCATCCTCATGTTTATCGTGGAAAGAGTATGTGTCTGCCCTAAGGAATGTGAAGGTCTCAAATGGGGAGACCAAATTGGATAAGGAATATGAAACTGGAATGAATATGTATTCCCTAGAAAAATATATTGTCGGACCTCCAGAAATTGATAAGGGATATGAGGTTCCTCAAGTATTTTCTCATAATGATGCTCGTGTAGTTTTTCATCTGTAGAAGTAGAAATATGCACCTAAATTCCATGATATTCTAAAAAATGATAGAAATATTTTATGACATAAATGTCATATCCCAATGTATGTTCCATTCTAACTTTGTTATCCCCATTAATAATTAGAATATATTCACAATACTAGGCCTTGAGAATATACTGTTGGACTTCATTGACATGAATATGAGCCTATCTCGATGCATATTCCCCTCTCACTTGCTGATCCCATGAATGAATGTCGATAAGGTCTTGATACATTGAAATTGTAATGATCAACTTAACTTTTTTGAAATGCATGTTCCTTTATCTCGAGGAAGGTTCCACTCTCACAGGGTGAGGCCATGTTGGAATGGGATTATGTGCCCAGTCCTGAGCCTCATCCTTTACTAGAATATGACAATAATACTTCTCGATTGGAGAAAGAATGTGTACCTAACCTGAAACAATGAAATTTTCATAATGAAAATATTGTCATGTTGTCTTGTCTCTAAGGATATGAGTATGTGAATTTCATTTCATATGTACTAGTTCCGAATTATGCTGGGAATGTTTTTCAGTAGTTCATAAGACGTAATGTCATTTTAGAAATGTTAATGTAGGGATATTGTAATACACATCATCTATCTCCATTATGTACTGAAGTACACATTCAATTTAAGTGGGTATATCCACCTTATTTTTTCCTCCTTGCACCACCAGATTATGATAATGGTCTTCATGTATGAAGGTAGGAATATTTTCTTCTCCCATGTCTATTATGATAAACTTTCCATAGACTTATTTCAAGGGAGAAAGTATATATTCCTTCTCACCCAACACTTCCAGAATATGCCAGAAAACATCATCTATGTGAGTGGGGATATGGGAACTTTCATGGATATCTACAATCAACCTCATAATATATTTATTTATTGCTTCCCGTGCATGGGAATTTGATATGGCACAGTGTCGGGTTATACCCTCACTAGGTGACTAATGAATACATGTGGGGTAGTACGAAGAACAATTATTTACAGGGGCCCTCCATGATGGAGAATAAATTGGGAGGGATCTTTATTTATTTGAATAGTACACCTTTAGTATATATTGAATGGAGTTGTTCTCTAACTCCGCTGATAATCTCTTGATTTTGATGTTTTTTGGAAATGAGGCCCACTAGATTAACTACATGTTTCCTTAGTTGACATGGGTTTGTCAGTATACATTCTTAGAGGCCCTTACTAGAGGCTTTTGGGTAATGATTGTACAACGTTAGTGGTATTCCCATAATATTGTGTTTAATAAGATATGTTGATGTTTTGAGGAAGGAAATATCAATTTTTATCCCATTGGGTTTTCATCCATAGATGATTTACCATATTGGATAATGGAAGATGAAGAAACAATATTAAATTGTAATGAGGTTGATGAGAGTCATAACTATAGTCATGCATAAAATATAGGACAAACTCACCGATTAGTGCCTT
The DNA here is from genome assembly GCA_963277665.1 of Viscum album. Lineage (NCBI taxonomy): Eukaryota > Viridiplantae > Streptophyta > Magnoliopsida > Santalales > Viscaceae > Viscum > Viscum album. Next base: position 1,181,157,099 of record OY728130.1, read on the forward strand.
ATTGTTGGAATGATATTCTCAATCAGATATACATCGTCAACAAAATTTTTCTTTTATTCCAATTCAGCCATTAATATCATGAAAACTAGTCAATAAAAGAATAACATTATCTCTTGGGAAACCTAGTTATAGAGGATCTACAATTCAATTTTTTCTAACCATATATGAATTACTTGATATTTCCACAATGTGGTATTTCACATGATTGATTGATCATTCTATTATTTCAGAGACTCGCGTCAGGTTCACAATTATTTCTATATGCTCCAAAAAAATATATTGATGAATGATGAAATTTTTTTTATTTTTTATCTGATTCACATAATGTTTTCCATTTTATGTTTTTTATAATGTGAAATAAAATGGACCAACATATGACTACCTAGTAATTTTTTTGTTTGCGATTTTCATGTTGGGGCCACCATTATTTTTTTTCTAGAAATAGGTGATCATAAACCCATATCAATGTGGGTATGGTTTGTCTTCATATTGAATTGTGGTGGTGGGGGGGTGTCATGTAGATTCATTAAATTCGGTTTATCATTATCTCTCAAAATGGAATTTCGTAATGGTTCTCACCTTCATAAAAGGATCTGAACGTAGTTTGTAGAGACAAAAAGTCAATTGGGGTTTCAAACCCAATAATTCCTAGGGATTAAAATTAGTCCAGAGGAAGAGAGTTTGGGCTATATACACACATTTGGGGAATTTTTTTCCTACTCTTGGAATATATCATATATTTATTATATATTCTAGAATCACTGCATAATCCTCATATAATAATGGTTTCCCTATCAAAATAATGGTTGTTTAAATAAAATTTTCTAAAAAAAATTAAGGGGAATCTATTTATTTAATCCATATGTATGTAACCATGGTTCATAATCCATTTCCTAAGTAATGGATAGCCTCTTATGTGATATAGATGTATAACCAGTTATGGCATAATTTCGTGCCACCCATGGAGGCTTCTAATATTATGAGGGGGGAATTGAGACATTATAATGTTCTCTATGCATCATGTTTATCACAGGAATCAAATCCCCCATAGATCAATAAACATTATTAGTTTAACATTTTATATAAATGATATATGTTCAGGCATAGATGTTTAAAATATTGAAGCTCTATTCAAAATAAAAAATCATATATATGCATATTTCAAAATGTATTGGTTTTTATTTTTTATTCATTCCATTGGGACGAGCCTCATGGTAGATGTACTCATATAGGGGATGTTTATATCATTCCACTCATTTTTGATTTCATGATGTTATTTCTCTAGTTGGGGAAGATTCATGATTTCAATGTTGTTTTCACTATGACTTCTTATCCATTGTGGGTAATGCTCGGTGTGAGAAATAAAGGGTATTACGTGATCATCCACATTCTAATGGGTGATAGGTTTTTAAAGAAATAAATCCCTTGGATTCTAATATTTATTTTGAGTCCCGATGTGGAATCTGACATATCCTAGTTATGGTAAGAATCTAATTAATCATAGTTCAGTTTGTTTCTTAGTCTGGTGAGGTTTGAGGTAGATTTAATTTTCTCCAAGAAATACATGATAATGCTACCATATACACATGAAAAACTAGATTATTTCAATTATTAAGGATTATAATATAAGGTTTATTTTTTTTATAGTTGATTACAATGAAAATGATATGATTGTTACAGCACCTAAAGACCTCATGAGCAATTCTCGACAAGAGAAATAATGGATAGGAAAGAGTTGGTCACACTTCTTATAGATGTGATACTTATGTAATATGAGATACCTTAGATGTTAACATATTTCTTGGCCATAGAAATGTATCCTACATGTCCTACATATGTATGGAATTAGATTCATCATTGTTCCCCCAATTGGGTCTTACATGAAGTGATTTCCCATTACGTGACATATATCATATTATGCTACTGATTGTGGCACACACTTTGAGGTTTACATTTGGATTTGGCTTGAACACTGAGGGTGGAAATGGACATCAATCCATGGGATTAGATTTTCACATTACCAGGTTTCCCAATTTATATTCTTGATAGGATATATGAAATACATTGATTGTCTATTTTGACACATTAGAGGATGTCTGGACATGTCTGGTAATATTACAGAAATGTAAACAGAAAATTGAATGATTGAGTTAGCTTGTATAATTGATGCCACATATATTGGATGAAATTTCTCTAGTTCATTACAAGATCAAAGATATATTGTCTATAAGACATCACATGACCTTGCCAGTTGACCCTAGAAGTCATCACATGATCTCGGATGACATGCCTAGAGGGCCTCACATGAACTGACCGATATCATCTGTTCTCATCAGATGAGCCATATTTAACTGTTGTAGGGTGTCTAGAGTGTCAATGAAACCTTTCATGGAGGGTATTTCAACACCTAAATGACATATCTTGAAGGAATTGTGATGAATTGATAGTGTGTTTGAGATATGTTGCATGAACCGATTAACAAGCATATTTTCCATCGTGATACTCAAATGATATGGATTGATGCTACCAAATGAGTCTTGTGGCACATATAATGAAAATTGGGAGTCTTAAAAAGAGATCTCAAATGGTTTTAAGAAATATGGGACACATGCTCAAGGGACACCAGGTTTCTTTCTTTGACATTTCTAGATGACTTAACATGACCCATATTGTATACCGAAGGCACATCGTGAGTTTTGTGAAACATGTATTGGTGTTTTCATATATCGTGGGTGGTTCACAAAAAGTGAATGAGGGTCAATGTATATGTTCTTCATGCATGTCTCCCACCTTTAGTCTTTTTTCTAGCCATTATATTGATTATTTGTTTAGATTTGTTCAGTGTGAACTTATTTTTAGTGTCGCGTAATCTAGAAGATGTGTGGGATGTTCATCGAATTTCTGTAAAATGTTCATTCATGTCATCTATTGTTATCACATGAAATTATTATACATGGAACATGATTTATAAATATGTTTTCTGATATCTTACTTGGTGGGAAATCTGCTAATGGTGAGAACAACGACTCCAAAAAATCAATTCTGGTGCATGGATGAAAAAGGGAAAACTTCTTATCAGGAGAGTAGTCATAAATTTTTCTTGATGGGGTAGGATATTTATTGTCCCCCCCATCACAGTTGTTCTCAATTTTGTGTGACTCATATTTCTTGAATCCATGATGAAGTTCGATGGTGGGTGTTGGCATCTTGAGTATTCGTATGTACCTTCATTAGATCACACTGATGGCATTGTTTTGTTTTTCCGTGACCTCGATTAAATCTAATAAAAATACCCTTTATCATATTATTTATAATTAATGGTGATTATTTGAATCATGGGGGCATGCTGAGTCCCACATAAATGATCATGGGGATTCATACGATCAGGGTTCCTGCTGAAAGGATTTTGTGGGATCCAGCCGACTTTTGAGTCAATATGGTTTTCCTTATGACTTTTCCATTCCTTCTTGTTTTGAAAATCACAAACACCTTTTACATAAGAAAATCTATATTTTACTTCTCTAAGGAAATTTTACTTCCTTAACGAAATTTACCCTAACCTATATTTCCTTATAAATATCAATATATTTCTTAAGTATAAAAATCGGATTCATGTCAAAATCCTCTGATTCATATAATGCTAGATATGAAGCATTCTGTTTAGGATGTGAATTCTAGATATGAAATGTAATAAAGTTCCACTCCAAATACAGGATACGAATATTAATAAAGTTCCATTACGAATTCTAGATACGAACTCTCATATAGTTCAAATCTGAATTTTGGATACGAACTCTCATATAGTTCAACTCTGAATTCTGGATATGAACTCTCATTTAGTTCCACTATGAATTTCAGACTCCAAAAATTTACTAGTTCGACTCCGAACTTCTATGAACTTGACGCAGAAATTTTAATAGTTAGACTCCGAACTTCTACATGTTCGACTCCGAACATTGTATGTTCAGATTTTGAATTCTAGTGAAACCAGAATCCGAATTTCCTTAGAAATTCAGACTCCGGTATTCCACAGAATTCAGGTTCTGAATTCCTATAAAATAGAATCCGAATATCTATTTATTATAGACTCCGAATTACATTTTGGATAGACTTTTAACTATTATTTTTTTACATTTTGAACTTTAGTTTTTCTTATGCTTACACTAGTTTCATTACAAAACGATGTCGTGCTTTCAGTTACACATGTTTTGTTATAAAACAATGTTGTCCATTCTGTTTCTATTTAACCGTTGGTTTAGTGAAATGTGTACAGGTACCTTTGAAATTCAAGGAATATATGATGGTTGGAGGAGGGAGCTGACCATTCCAATCATGCCTAAAAATAGGAACTCATTTGAACGAGCTCACTACAACTTTGACAACTTGTTCTTACGTGATATTGAAGTGATTTCTAGAGAGAGAGGTTCTTATCAACCCTCAAGCTTCTTGTAGAAAGTTTGAATGACTTGTTCAAACATTGCCTTGGGTAGATTACTTTGTGTGACTCTGAATGTTGGTGATTACATTTGAGGGCTTCCGAGTACAGGAATACAGAAGTGTCGACTTCCTTGAAGTTCGAGGGATTCCTTGTTGAGGAAGACAAAGGTTCCAACTACCTTGAAATTGAGTGCTTGTAGGGATATCAAGACAGAGGCTCTGATCTTTGTATCGAGAGCTTACCCTGGTGTGGGTATGACAGACTTTCTTAAAATTATAAATCAAGGGACGTTTATCCAAGGTTTTTGGATACCCTTCTCTTTGGGTTAAAAGATTTATATCTCGTTACTTGTAGTTTTCTACTTGTTTTTCCACTGCTCTGTGTATTGTATGGAAAGTATAATCCTTTTATATTTCCTTACACTTGTACTCTGATTAATTTATATTATATATGCTTTAAGGAAAAATATCATATTATAAACATTGGTTAAGTTTCAATTTCCGGATACATATTTCTGGAACCTCTTTTCAGAATCACTTTCCAGATTTAAGAAAGTGCATATAACTAGAAGTTTGTAACATCATACTTTATCCCAATCGTTCATTGGTGTTAGAGGTGTTGTGATGTTTCTTTTTTTAACTTTTTTAAACTTAGATCTTTCCTTGTTTAAGGAAAATTTTTAAGTATAAAATTCACCCGTATTGTATATTGAGCATCTACATTGTTATTTAGATCCTACAATTGGTATCAGAGGAGGTCTCTGAAATACTTATACTCACATATAAGTTATTCTTTCTCAGTATTTCATAGTTCTATTTTTCCTTGCATAGGAATATTTTCCTTGAATCCAAACATTTGTTATTAACAAGTTTTAGTGTTGAAATATTTTTTAAGATGACATGAATGAATGATGGATCTATCGACAACCTAAATCCTACTAGACCACCAATTTTTTATGGCAATGATTATGAGTACTGGAGAGATCGTATGAATACTTTCATTATCAATACTGGTGTATATAACTTTGTTATTCTTACTAGAGCTTATAAAATTCCTGATAAAGAAGTAACGTCATTCACAAACCAAGAGAAGCATGATTATCAACTCAACTTTAAGGTACGCAATACTCTACTCTGTTTAATGACTAGGAGAATATATAGGAAAATTTTGTCATGTGCAACAGCTAACTCTATATGGATGAAACTTGATGTTACTCATTTTGGTATATCTAAAGTTATAGGGACAAGAAGAGTTATTCTTAGAGCTGAATATCATGGTTTTAATTTTCCTTGTGGAGAACCCATTTGTAAAGTAAAATAGAGATTCATGAATTTCGTGAATTGCTTACAATCTATGTGAGTGAAAGGTCTGGATGATAAGGCTCTTGTGTATAAGATTGTTGATATTATACCCAATGAATGAGAATAAAAGAGAACATGTATTGATGAGAACACGAAGATAACTCAAATTTCCTTAGAAGATCTATTTAGAACTCTTCTTCAACATGAAACAAGAATGAAGAGAGATGATGACAACCTCAAAAAGAATAATGAGAATGGTACTATTGATTTTACTACAACATCAAATCAAATGAAAGCAGAGACTCATGAGAGAGTATATAGATCCAAGTCTAATAAGGTTACTATCCAATATGAATCTAGTGAGAGTGAAGTCTTAGAGAATGAGTTTGAAAATCATGATCGAAGAATTGATAAGATTGTTGATCAATGAAATTTCAAATACAAGTGTAAGAATAATGAAAAGAAATATAATAATGATTCAGAGGTCACATGATATGAATGCAAGAGAAGTGGACACATACGACCTGATTGCCCTATGCTTAAAAAAAGAAAGAAAAGAGATTCATTCAGAAAGGAACAAGAAGAAGTTATATAAAGCTAAAGATATTAAAAGTATAAAAGCTAATACTTCTTGGAGTACTAGCTGTGGAGACTCTTCAGAAGGTGAATATTCAGAATATGAATCATCAGCTCAGAAGAAAATGGGATTCATTTATAATACTTCTTATCCACATACATGTCTTATGGCCAAGGTACACTCTATCAAGGCTTTAATAAATTTATCTCTTGATAAAAATTAATATTCCGGAAATAGTAATTCTAATAAAGAAACATCATCCTCAAAAAATAAAGAACATTTATATGAAGAAGTATTTAGATTTTCCATGTTACTTGAAGAAAAAAATTGTAAAATTTCTAAGAAATTAGACAAGGCAAATACTAAGGATGAAATTCTTACAAAATTGATTTCAGATATCTCTACAGGTCTTAATGATAAATAAGATTTTTTAAAAAAAAATTCTAATGACCTTGAGAAATAAAATTCTGATATGGAGGAACTTTCTAAATATATTAATAATGCGATTTCAAAAATGAAATTTTTTTTGGAAACATCTAACTCTAAGGAAATGATTCTAGAGGATAATAATTTAGTTGTTAGACTAAAATCTGAAATATTTTCTCTTAAGAAGCTTCTTATAAAATTTACCTCGGGGAAGGAAAATTTTGACAAGATGTATTCTCAAATTAAACCTCACAGAAACACTACTAGAGTAGGTTATACTCACCAAAAACTAGTTTTCAAAAACAACTATTTTGTTCCTTCTAGAGCTCATTATTGCACTAAGTTTCAAAGTGGTGGGAATTGGAAGGAAAAATATTATTTGAACCGAGTTCAATCTCTGGGGTTTCATAAAGCATATTTCTCTAAACAAATGTGGATACCCAAAATGTTGTAATCTGAAAATATCAGATCTAAAAAATTTTGGATTCCGAAACTCTAATTCTTTTCTGATTTTTAGGAAAATAGGGATAGTGCCAACAACAATACTTGGTACATGGATAGTGTATGTTCCTATTATATGAATGGTAACCAAAACTATTTCGAAATGATTATCAAGATGAAAGGATGAAAAGTAACATTCAGAGATAATGCTCAGGGAGAAATTGTTAGTATAGGTAATATTTTTCTTCTTGGTAAAACTTTGATTTCAAATGTTTTGTTTGTAAAAGGTATTAAGAACAACCTCATTATCATAAGAAAATCATGTAATGAAGGATACCTTGTGAATTTGAGGAATGATAAGTGCTTAGTACACAATTAAAAGTAAGAGTTTATTCTTTCTACCCATAGGCAAGAGAATGTTTACATGTTAAACATAGAAGACCATAAGAGCCAAGAATTACCTTTCTCATGTGCAATGAAAGATGATTCTTGGTTATGGAATAGAAGGATGGGTCACTGTAACCTTAGAAACTATGTAAACTCTCTATAAAGAAACTAGTTATGGATCTACCAGAGCATTGATATGATTCTTCTAAAGTTTTTGATCCTTATCAATATGGAAAGAAACATAAATATAGTTTTAAATCAATCGCGGAAGTATCAACAACTAATGCGTTACAATTGGTGCACATGGATCTTTTTGGTCCAACACAAACGAGAAGCAATGGAGGAAAGTACTTTGTGTTTGTTCTGGTTGATGATTACACTAGATTTACATGGCTCTATTTTCTAGAAAAGAAGTTTGAAGCTTTTTCTTATTTCAAAAGTTTTAGAACCGAAGTAAAAAATATGACAAACCATTCATTGAAATATATTCATAGTGATCATGGAGGAGAATTTCAAAATTCATATTTTGAAACATTTTGTAGTAGAAAACTTATTACTCACAATTTTTCAGCACCTAGAACTCCACAACAAAGTTGTATAGTTAAAAGATGAAATAGAATTATTCGAGAGATTACTATAACCATGTTGAGTGAATATTCTATAGCTATTAATTTTTGGGCGGAAGCTGTAAGTACTACTTGTTACACTTTAAATTGAGTTTTGATAAGACCTTTTATTAACAAAACTCTTTATGAGTTATGGAATGGTAAAAAACCAAGACTTTCCTACTTCATGGTTTTTGGTTGCAAGGTATTCATCCTAAATACTAATGATAATCTATAAAAATTGGCACCAAAATATGATGAAGGAATTTTCTTAGGTTACTCCACATCTACTAAGGCTTATAAACATTTCAATAAAAACACTTGTACTTTTGAGGAAACAGTACGTGTAAAATTTGATGAAACTGATCTTTTTGTTTTTAAACCATCCCAACCTACATCCTCAAATGTTTTTTCAAAAACATATTATCAAACATTGATAGAAGATCCTTATGATAAGGAAAATGATCAAGAAAATATTTCTGAAACATTTACCCCTGAAGACTTTCTAACTTATGTTGATGAAAATGTTTTACAAAACCCAAACCTGTCATTTCTATAGAATCATCTCAATGATAGTATCATTGGTGATGTAAATCAACTTGTAAAGACTATAAGTTCCTTGATGAATGAAGTAGAACATCTAGCATTTATTTCCCAATTGGAACCAAAAAGTACTGATGAATCATTAAGTGATGATGAATGGATTAAAGCCATGCAAGATGAACTAAATGAATTTGAAAGGAATAAAGTCTAGACCATGGTTGAAATACCTAAGGAAACTTTTGTTATTGGAGTAAAGATGGTCATCAGAAACAATTGTGATGAAAATGGAGTCATTGTTAGAAATAAAGCTAGATTTGTTGCTAAAGGCTATAATCTACAAGAAGGAATATACTACAAAGAAACCTATGCTCCAGTAGCTAGACTGGAATCTATTCATATCTTACTTTCCTTTGCAGTATTGGTCAATTTTAAACTTTTTCAAATGGATGTGAAATGTTCTTTTCTTAACGGTTATGTTCACAAGGATGTTTTTGTTGAAAAAACTCCTGGATTTGAAGATACAAAACATCCTGATCATGTTTTTGGACATACCAAAGCTTTGTATGGCCATAAACAAGCTCCACGAGCTTGGTATGATAGAGATACAAGATTTTTGTTTCAAAATAACAATGTTAAGGGAAATAAAGATCCAACCCTTTTTCTACAGAAAGATATGAAAAATGTTTTAATCATTCAAATTTATGTTGATGACATTATATTTAGTTCAACTCAGCAATCATTAACTGATTATTTTTCAGATCTAATGAAATCCGAGTTTCGAATGAGTATGAAGGGTTTGTTAACATTTATCCTTGGTTTTTAAATTTCTCCAAAACCAGAACGAATCTACATATCCCAACATAAGTATATTAAGTATCTTCTTATAAAGTATGGCTATAACAATAGTAAGAGTATCAGTTCTCTTATCGGTGCCTGAAACACACTTGATCTTGATGAAGCTGGGAAACCATTAGATCAAACATCTTTTATATGTATGATAGGAAGCCTACTTTACATGACAGCTAGTCGAGCAGACTTGATGTTTTCTGTATGCTTATGTGCAAGATATCAATCCAATCCTAAGGAATCTCATTTAAAGGAAGTGAAAAGAATTTTTCAATACATAAAGTGAACTATGGATTTGGGACTCTTTTATACTTCTGGAAATGATTTTGTTTTAAAAATATTTTGAGATGCTAACTTTGGTGGATGTAGAATGGATAGAAAAACTACATCTGAAACTTGTCATTTAATAGTAGATTCATTAGTGTCTTTGTCATGCAAGAAGCAACATTATGTAGCACTATCCACTACTGAAGCTGAATATGTAGTAGCTGGAATTTGTTGTGCTCAAGTGTTGTGGTTGAAACACACACTCACAGACTATGTCTTGAGTTATACTAAGACTCAGATTTTGTGTGATAAACACAAGTTCCATTTCACTTAGTAAAAACCCTACACATCACTGTCGTTCAAAACACATAGATATTATGAATCCCTTTCTTAGGGATCACACACTTAATAGAGATATCATTCTTCAGTTTATCGGAACACAAGATCTACTTGCTGATATTTTCGCAAAATCTTTACCCTTCGACAAATTTGAATACATTAAACAGAAATTATGAATTATTACCATATGGTAATCCTTCTTCATTAACTTCTTGTTGAATAATTATCATTACAGTAATAAACTCCTTTTCATAGGGGGAGTACATATGCATGTTAGCATAATCAAAATTTTCAATCTTTTGTAACTGAAAATTTCGTAATGGAATTTTTGGAAACTGAAATTTTCATTATAGAAATTTTCGAAACTGAATTTTTTTTAATGGAAGTTTTCGAAACTAAAACTTTTGTAATGGGAAATTTCGTAGTCAAACATTTCATATTAATTTTTTTTTGTACTAGAAATATTAATAATGAGATTTTCATACTGAGAATTTTCGTAATAAGATTTTAGTAATGAGATTTTCGTAGATAGAATTTTCGTAATGATATTTTGGTAGTGAGAATTTTCGAAATGAGATTTCCGTAGTGAGGATTTTTGTAATGAGAATTTCATACTGAGATTTTTCGTAATGAAATTTTTTGACCTCATGTTTTTTGTACTATGTTTTCGTAGTAAGAATTTTTTTAGTCAAATTTTCATCAAGAAAGAAAATCATCTATTACGAACAATCATTCTGGACAATCTGAATGGTATGATTTCTATTCATAAGTCATTGTAATAATATTTTCCTTACTAGTATATTCCTAGGAATCTTAAAATTTCTCAGATTCTAGTTTTCTTAAATCCGAATGTTTTTTTTCAAACATCAAATGATCGAATTCAAGATTTCTTTGTGGCTATATTTTCAACCGTCAGATCAGATCAGATAAATTATCAACCGTTAGATGGTTTTTGGAAGTACAAAGGTCAACCCGATAACCTATATAAAGGGGACCCTTAAGGGTTGTCCCACATCGGTTTTTCAAGCTCTAGAATGTCGAAGCTCTGCATTAGTTGATAAAGGCCATTCTGAATCTTCCAGAACTCTCCATTCTGAATGTCTGTTGAAGCTGCTTCACAAGATATGTCTACCTCAAAGCTAATTTCAAAATGGAATGTCAATATAGAAAGAATGGTCCATCCGAACATCTACATGTACAATTCTATCATCACCAATAATATCAAGATAAATGGTTGGGAAGATGTATGTATATTCAAAACAGGTGATAAGGATGTTGTCTATCCAGAGTTACTTGTAAAATTTTATGAGTTAGAAAGTTTTTATGATGAATATGGAAGAGAAATTATTTCTTTCCAGTCTTATGGCATGACTTACAAACGTACTTACACCAAGGCGGCATGCTTAGTGGGGATATCATATGAAGGAGAAGCTGAATTTTGTTCACACAAACACCATGATGCTCAAGGTACTTTTTTTAAGGTTAAGGCAATACAATGTCTTGGACTTGCTGATGTCAAGATGGGAAAGTTTTCTCACCTATCTCATAATAATCGAAATCTTCATCTTTGGGTACAAGGATTCTTGGTTCCGAAAAATGGTGATAAAGATACTCTGAACAAAAGTGACATTTATTTATTAGAATTCTTAGTGAATCTTAGAAAAATAAATCTGATGATGCATGTCTTTGTGATGATCAAGAATATCAAGGAAAGAAACTTGAGAGATCAAATCATCATGTACCCTGCCTTACTATCAAAGATGATAGTTCAATGCTTAGATTATTTCAAGGTTGCATGTAAGTCTAATGTTCAGAATTTTAAGATTATTCTTGTCAGTGATGATATGCTGAAAAGAATGAATATGGATTTTTCTAAGGAAAGAGGTGAATTTTATAGCTTTCCATAGGAAGAGGCTGAGAACATTCAGGAAAATGTGGAGAAGGATGAACGAGTGACGACAGTTACTAAGAATAGGAATCTTATGGAAGTGGTTACTGAAGAAAAAATCCCCAATGGTAATGAATGTCAATCTGCACCACCCAAGCCAAAGAAACAAAAATCCTACCCAGATGATGTGTCTTCTAAGTGGAGGGAAGACAAAGAGACAACAATAGAAGGGGATCCACAGTTCGGATTAGACCATGTTGAGGCTAAGGCCTTAAGAGAAAGAGATTCAGATGAGTTAGAAAAGAAAGCTAAAGAGAAAAAATGAAACATAAGATGTATGAAGCTGAATTTTTTCAATCATTGTTGAGAGATACTGAAATTTATTCTATGAAGATTACCATTCTAGAAAATTTTCATGTTCAACCTTTACCGGAGACTCTTGAGAATAGGTACTCCACTCCGGAAAAGCATAAGCCTAAAGAAGATGGTGAGGAAGTATAGAAAACAACTACTATAGAAGTAGAAGAAGAAGTAGTAGAGGATGGAGAAGAAGAAGAATGAAGTGCTGATCTAGACGACTTGATTAAACAGGTGGAAGATTATCATGAAAAGGCCGAATCGTCAAAGTTAGTCACTCTGGGAAAGGTAGCTGAGAAAGATGCTCAGGAAGATGATGTTTAAGAAGAGGAACAAGAATTATCTGATGAGGAAGTTAGTTATGAGAAGCATTATCTTGAAGAAGGTACAGAGAAGGGGAAACTAGATGAAGACAAGATTGTTCAAGTATCTGAATTCGAGTAAGAATCTCTTATTTAGGAACCCATTCCGAAAACTGGTAAAGGAAAGAATGTTCTCATGGATACACCAAAAAAGATATCACCATGAAGAAATAAGTTGGTTGTTCTTCTAAAAATAATTTGGTGAAAATTAAAGAATAACAGTCCACGAAGAAGTTATCATATTCGTAGTCATCAGCACACATTCATGTCTTTGTTGTCGAGCCCTTGAAAAAGTTGGTGGACACCATTCCAATTTTCCCCACTATAGACTCTTGATGCCAGATGCTTCAACATAGCTTGAATCAGAAGTCAAAATCCTTATCTATGGTGATGGATAAGTGTGTGAAGATTGATGTCGACCATAGAAATTTCCTTATCAATTATGATGTACACATGAAATCTTGCAGCAAAATCACTTTGTGGTCTATGAAAATTGAAGAAGACATGGCTGAGTTTTATCGTTTATAGAATGATGTTAAAGATGACTTCTACAACAAGGACTCTATGATTAAGAATCTTCCGTATTAGATAATCATTTATCAACGTTCTAAGAATCAAAAAGTGAAGGACTTGAATGATAAGGTAAAATCTCTTGCTCAAAATTTTAAAAAGGATAGAAATTTCCAGATTGAGATTCAACAAATTTTTTTAAAGAAAGATGAGTTATTGAAGATGCAAGAAGAGGCCATGAATGCTCATGCAGATGTTTTGAAAGCTCAAGATGAATGGATAAATGCATTGGAGAGGCAAGATGAGGAGGATCAAAAAGATTTAAAGAAGGTGAAAACCTTGTTGAAGAAGTTAATCCCAAAGGAAAAGGAAGACACATAGACTCAATCCGATCTTTTGATGCATTTGTCTTTCCTTATGAAATTTTTTTAACTCTAATGATATTTATGGTTGGTTGTATCTTGTGTTTTTATATACTAATGTTGTAGGTACCTTATTTATTTTCCATTCCCTTAAATTCATTTTGAAAATTACAATGCGGGAGAAGGAAAAATAAGTACTTAAAATGGGAGAAGAAAAATTTAAAATGGGGAAGGAAAAGTTTGTAAGTGAAGATATAATTAATTTGAGGAGGAGTATCTCATTACAATGTTTTTCATTCCTAGAATAATGATAACTCCACCCCATAAACTCAGAATAAAATCTTTAGAGTTTAAATTCCTCAGGGGGAGTTAATAGTATTCATCATCATCCATGAACAAAGGGAGATAAGATTTAATTTCAAAGTCAAATTAAAATATTCAAAGTCCTTATATTATTTTTCATATGGTTGTTTGTGGTTTCAAAAAAGGGGGAGATTGTTGAGTCAATAAGGTTTTCCTTATGACTTTTCCAGTCCTTTTTTTGAAAATCACAAACACCGTTTACTTAAGAAAATCTATATTTTACTTCTCTAAGGAAAATTTCCTTCCTTAAGGAATTTTACCCTAACCTATATTTCGTTATACATATTAATATTTGTCTTAAGCATAAAAATTGGAATAATTTCAAAAACCTCTGAATAATATAATGCTAGATATGATGCAACCTGTTTAGGATCTGAATTCTGTATATGAACTGTAATAATGTTCCACTCCGAATAAAGGATACAAACTCTAATGAAGTTCAATTCTGAATTATGGATAAGAACTCTCATATATTTTGACTCCGAATTGTGGATACAAACTCTCATATAGTTCGACTTCGAATTCTGGATATGAACTCTCATATAGTTCCACTCTGAATTCTAGACTCCGAACTTTTACAAGTTCGACTCCGAACTTTTAATAGTTCGACTCTGAAATATTACTAGTTGAACTCCAAACTTCTACAAGATAGACTCCAAACATTGTAAGTTATGATTATAAATTCTATTGAAACCAGACTCTGAATTTCCCTAGAAATAAAGACTCCAAATTTCCATCGAATTCAGGTTTCGAATTCCAGTATTGGTTAGACACCGAACTATTATTTTCATAAATTCTGAACTTTTGTTTTGCTTATGATTATAGTTGTTTCATTATAAAATGATGTTGTGCTTTCAGTTACACATGTTTTGTTATAAAACGATGTCATCCATTCTATTTCTAACTAACCGTTGGTTTAGTGACATGTGTATAGGTCCCTCCAAAATTAACGGTAAATATGACCGTTGGAGGAGGGAGCCGACCATTCCAACCATGCTTATAAATAGGAGCACTTTTGAACGAGCTCACTACAACTTTGACAACTTGTGCTTATATGCTGTTGAAGTGATTTATATAGAGAGAGGCTCTTATCAACTCTCAAGCTTCACATAGAATGTTTGAACAACTTGTTCATACTTTGCTTAGTGAAGATCACTTCGAGCGACTCCAAATGTTGATGATTACATTCGAGGGCTTCCGACGATGGGAAGAAAGAGGTGTTGACTTCCTTTAAGTTCAAGGGATTCCTTACTGTGGAATACAGACGTTCTAACTACCATGAAGTTGAGGGATTGTGGGGATAACAAGATAGAGGCTCTGATCTTCGTATCGAGGGCTTACCCTGGTGTGGGTAAGACAGACTTTCTTGAAAGTATAAATCAAGGGACACTTATCCAAGGTTGTTGAATACCCTTATATTTGGGTTAAAAGATTTATATCTTGTTACTTGTAGTTTTACTACTTGTTTTTCTGCTGCTTAGTGTATTGTAAGGAAAGGATAATCCTCTTATATTTCCTTACACTTTTACTCTGATTAATTTAGATTCTAAACACTTTAAGGTAGAATCTCATATTATAAACTTTGGTTAGATATCAATTTATGGATCAGTATTTCCGGAACCTATTTTCGGAATCACTATCCATATTTAAGCAAATGAATTGAACTAGAAGTTTGTAACTTCATACTTTATCCCAATCATTCATTGGTGTTAGAGGTGTTTTGAATTTTATAATTTTAACTTTGCAAAAAATAGATATTTCCTTGTTTAATGGAATTTTTTAACGTATACAATTCACTCCCCCTCTTGTGTATTGATAATCTACAACGTTATTTCAATCCTACACCGACTCGTCAAGGGGTCTTTGCTAGATTGTACTACGGATATATTTCTCATGTAAAAAGAGTGTTATAACCTTGATATGTTCTATAATTTTGGATATTTTCATTCCATTTTGAAATTATTTTTGAGATGGTTTGGTCAGTGATAATTTAATTGACAATCCATGCATCTATAGTGTGATTTTTGACCAACCATCCCATGAAAAGCGATCATCTAGGGAACCTTTAGAAGATAAAAAGGACTTGTTGATGGGATTTACCTAGATCCTCCTAAAAATATGCACTGTGAATGGATCATCCTATGAACTTATAATGGAAACATGATTGTGTATCCCTTGGATGCTCACACGATTTTTGGGTCCCAACCAAAATCATCTGCCTTGATTTTGGGTGGAGAACAATACCCATATTCAGATATTTTACCCTTTTTTAACATTCCAGTTATCAATTAACGGGCATCAAAAAATGTTTAAAATTTTTTGAGGCTATCTAAAAGTTTATTTTATACTATTTGTATTTTAGCATTAATCACATTATCGGGTATAATGGTAAGTAACTTATCCTTTATTATTACTAAATATAATGATACTTATTATGTAATTTGTAAAAATTGTTTCATAATTTAATTTTCATTTAAATTGTTTAAATTTATAATGGTGATATAATAAATTTTAAAATATTATGTTTTTTATATATTTAAAAACATTTCATATGGAAAATATTAGTTATGTTACAAAACATTAAATATATGTTCGTTAATAGAATCCATATTTTTAAATTAATAATTGAACTTTTATAAATAATATATTTTCTATAAATGGATTCATTAATGTCCAAAATAATCATATAAACTAATAATTCCAAAATGGCACTGTCTTTGAAAAAAAATTATGTTACATTATTCACATAATATTAAATTGTTTCAAAAATATAAAATCTTCATTTTATGGAAATATGGAGATTTGAAATCTTTACACTAGGATTTTTTTTAAATTAACTTCATAATAATTATAAATTGTATTTTTTGTTAAAAATATATCATAGAAAATTGTTCTTATTGGGAATCATATTTTAGTATATTAACTATTATTTTACCTATTAATTATTAATGAATATTGTTTAAAATTTTTATTAATAAAGAAAATTAATAAATTTATTATTCAATAGTAATAACTTTATTCTGCTGATATCAAATAAAATTCTAGAAAAATACATTTTAAATCATAAAGTGAATTTATAAAAAAATGAGCATTCAAAAGGTATAAAAAATTAATATATTTTTATATAAATTGAAATATTTTTTTAAATATTGATATAACCCAATTACTAATAAAAAACACTTTTGATCTCAACATATTACCTAAGATTTATATATGCCCTTTTGTAGTTTTACGTCACAGTTCAGCTTGTATAGATCTTATTATAAACACCAAGAGCATGAACATCTCCCTTATATGGTTTTGATCAAATCATAATTTCACGAGTTCATATTTTTATCATTATAGGGTAAACCCTAGAGAATCTACACCACTTTGAATCTCTAAATATTATATTCATAAGAAACACTACCACTTCTTAATTCCATTAGTTCTTAATTGATATTTTTATTTTATGATATAGTGACCTCAATTTATAACACCTAATATAATGGCTATATATTAAATGGAATATTAAATTTTCATTACATATAAAGGTTAATTTTTAGTATTTTATAGTTTTTGAAATATTTTACCCAATATATTATTTTTTACGTGAAAATATAGTGAGATATCATTTCATTACATATTCTACCATGAAACATAGTCTGACATCAATATTTAAATAATTACATACTAATGACGTTGACTAGGTGTTTCTATAAGATGACAATATATTAAAAATTATTATTAAAAATGAGACACATTTACTGAATTATAATATGTATGATCCCAATATTTTTTTCTTCCAAACAATTTGACATATATACATGTAAATATATTTTATTATAAACTATTGTTTTCCTAGTGTTAATAGTTGTAAATGTTATGGTATATTATAAAAAAATGGATTTAGGTAATGAAATGAGATTCTATACTTTTATAATATATACATCGTAAACATTTATACGTCATCCCCCGTTATTTTTCAAATTTTTAATGATTAAAAAAATTGAGGTTTAACTTTTTTATGGGTGAAGAATGATTATCCTCCCCATGAGGATTATTTATATCCACATTTAGACAACTTCTTACAATTTCTAGAGTAGTTTCCTTAACAAAATCAGTCTATTCATTCTCTATCTTGTAATAATCCAATGTATCAAGAATTAATATAAAACCACACATCTCATTTCCCACTTTATTCTCCATTCCATGCATTTCCTGATCCAAGAATCCCTCTAGAATTGCAGTTTGGGGGTATTTAAGGTCCTCTATATTTGATGTGGGTGGATCATCATGTTATTAAAAATGGATAAATGTGACTAAAAAAATTATCAAATGTGGTAAATGAGATCTCGTGATTTGGGTAATTAAAAATAATTCTTAAATTACTCCAATCCATGAGGTCAATTGGCCGCCTCTTTTCCCCTAACGATGATTTCTCATTTCACCTATAGTGATGGAGGGTCAATTTATTCTACATCCATCATTAGTACAGTTTTTCTATCTTCTCTAAATCAACATTAATCTATATAAAGAAATTATGAATTTTTAGATAGTCATTATAATGATATTTTATTAAAAACAAATTTTTTTTTGACATTTGGATCTTCCGAGGGTATTTATTGGTTATTGAATCAACCCACATTCATTTTTTGAATAATGATTATACTGATATGAATTTATATATGATCAATAAATATGGATCCCCCAATGAAATGTTTAATACATTATAATAATCACATAAAATCCATCAAAAGGAACCATACATTGAATTATATTACCATAAATATAAATTTTTAAATGCAACACTCATAATAATAATTTTTTTTCATAATCCTACCATTTGGGTGGTACAATAAACAATATTGTGGAATCATAGAGTACCTAAAATAACTATCCCATATTTTAAATTCTATGGAAGATGACTAAAAATAATAATCTTCATAAATTACATTTATTGATCAAGATTCACCCTTAGATTGTAATGTTTTTTCTCACTATAATCCTTACCATCCTTGAGATTATGGAACTAATATAAATAATATACATGTTTTCCACATGAAAGTAATTAAACCATTAATTGTTCATTTTGATTCATGTTTTTAACTCCCATAACTAGCCTCTTCATTTTCCTATTTTAGTTTTATGATCAATAACCTCTCCTGTAAATGTAATACATCTTCCAGTACCATTGAGAAAATTCCATTATAACATGTTCACATATTTTTGAAATATGTGTGGTTTAATATTCATTTTTAACATATTTATACATATAATTATAATTATTCTTTATCCTTATATTCATTGCTGCATGTATAATATCAACAATAGTTAGATTTTTAATCATATTTCATGGTTATTGGATTGCCATAATCAGCAGTTTTCTCATTAAAACTACCATTCTAAAGGGGTTATCCATAAGATGCTCAAAATATTTTATTTTCCACACATTTTTATCTGGGATCCTTCTAATTCAAGTCACCTTCCAAAAAAGGGTTTAACATGAGTGGAATACAATGGACATCATATTATAATTACCATAATCAATAACATAAAAGTGATTCAACCATAAAAATTCGCACTTGTTTGTATTATCACATTGTCCTATAGTTCATTTAATTTAACATTTATCAAACATAGGTTATCCTAGATTATATTAAGTTGGTATATTAAATACATCTTAATCTAGTCCCTTAATGTATCCAGAATAGTGATCTTCCATAGAAGTTCATAATTACCATATGATAAGACATATCATGTCCCTAGGAGTTTCTATTTTTCTATGAAATAATTGATCCAAACATTGTTCATATTAGTGATTATCGATACATTGTGTAAAAATCCATTTTCGGGGGTAGTTAACCCAAGGTAAATTTGATCCACATCCCCATTCACATGTTATTTTCATGAAAATGATAAATTTTAAGGAAAAAACCTAATAAATGTATTACAAATATTTCAATATCTCATTCTATATATAGATTTGTCTCTAGTATTTTCCAAAATTCCTTCCATCCTTAAAATAAAGGTTACTCAAATAATATAAAAAAATAAATAAATATTCTATTGAAAATCAACAAGAGTGAACCATACTTAAGCCAACATTATTATAAATCATTTCAATAATAAAAATCATTACATTACATAAGAAACTAAACATCCATTGAATCTATATGTTTATTTTCATATTAGACTGGCCACATAAGTTACTAATTATAAATTGGTTGTTAATATTTTCATATAATCACTACATATTGGAATTTTTTTTAACATATCCTAAGTTAATTTCATTCTCATACCCTAGATAATTTCAATATATTTAATGGGTGATAATAAATACGTATTAAAAACAAAATAAAAATATTAACATAATACATAGGGTATGTTAATTAGCATGTTAGAAAACTTATCCAATAGATTAATATCATATTAAAATTACATGAAATCCTAGAAAATGTTCAAATAAAAGTATAAGGGAAATAATAATACCATTTCAAGAAATATATATCATTCAGTTAAGTAATTAAAAAAATTATACATAAATCATGAGACATAGAGAATATCATAGTCTCATATCAATGGAGTATTAAATAAATATATGAATATATATATATATATAACAATATAGATTAACAATAAATTAATGTTTCATATAGTATATCTATAATAAAAACCCACTTCCCATATCATACAAGGAAAGAAAACATTTTTCCCGTTGTGGTATTGCAAGTAAATATAGTTTCCCATTTTGGTTTGAACATCACTAAAAAGTTTTCAATTATATCATGAGAGGAAAATATTTTCTCACATTATTAGATGGATATACATGGAAAAAATTTCAACAAACTTATTAAACATTTACAACTGTTCCACACAAAATTAACCATCACATTATTAAAACCCATGAATAAGAATAGGTTTCATACTATATTTCAAATTTTATGACGTAAATAGAAACATAAACATAATCTATTAATAAAAAATCCAACTAACCAAAACAATTCTTAAAATCATTTAGATTATGATTTATGACACATAAAAGAATTTAAAATTTATCATATTAGAGATAAGGAGAAAAATAGAAGCTAAAATGTAAAAAGGAATGAAAATAATATCTTTTAAAAAAGTGTTTCTAGATAATATGAATTGATACATTTTTTGATTTTTAAATATTATATTATAACATTGGATGAATGTGATAAAAAATAATTAAAATAATGCTCCATATAAGAGAAATCAACACTAAAGTGGAGGGGAATTAACTACAAATTATAAAAATTTACAGAAAATAATATAATTTAGGGAAGGGATTGGTATTATGAACTGAAATTACCCTGATATATAAATGAGGAAAACATAAGTCAAAATGAATCGTTTTAATATATACAATATCTAATGTTTTATTACAATATAAAATGAATAACTCAATGAAATTGTAATGAGTTACCCAAGTAACATACATCTCATGCAATGACAAAATCAAATTTAATTGATATGGTGTTCTTGGAATGATCCATGAAATCTAATTATTTTTGATATCATTATCACAATTTTAATCCATTTTATACTGAATAGAAAATTTCATATGAAATAATTTGAATAATAATATTTGTATATCAAGGGATTCAGAATTGAGACAAATAACCCATACAATTGAGTTTCCTTCTATTGATGTATTCAAATACCTTGTATAAAATAATATTGATCATAATACATATTTTTAGAACCAAATTCAAAAAAATACTATCCATAATTTTTATTTATAGTCATTAAATACATGTATATTACTTATTTTTCAATTATTTTCCTACATTGGGTGTTTATTGTTTTGACATTTTTAATTAGTTTTCTAAGAGTGTATTAGTATTCATTATTATTCAATAGTTCATCACTTAAAGATAATTAGTAATTTTTTAATAATACAATTATATTGATTTATGAATAATCTACTCCTAATTATTAGTGTTTCATTATATATTATTTTTTATGAAATAAACAATAATAACACTTAATATATTTCTTATCATATAAATATTGATTTCCCTATTCATGAATTTAATATTAATGTAATATTTTTACAATGAAAAAAATGATATTAATATGTTAAAATATCATTGAGGATTCTTTCATTGACATCCATGATATACCTAAGAAGATTTTTTCAAGTAGGAGGTCAAACCATCCCGACCATGAACATGTCATGATTAATTGCTGATTTCAAGGTCATTTAGTTTCAATATTCATATACTAGGGTAATAATTATATTATGTAAATTCTATTATAATTAAATATTGTATTTATAATCAATTATGATAATAACAGATGTGTTTTATGAAATTAAATTTTATGAATAATTTTTTCCCTTCGTAGTTTTTTATAATATTTAATTTCATAATTAATTTTTTTGATTCATATAATTATTATATTATTAAACTCGTGATGAAAAAATATTTTTTATATAATAAAAATAATATTTTTTTATTTAAGGAATTGTTATATCTATAAATGAATGGTGACAATAATAAGCTGAATTCTTTGATCCATAGAGGTAGTTGTCTCTATGTACACATGACTAGTGATTTAATTTTCAAAAAAATGGTGAAAATATAAATATGTTTAATTATTTAATAATAACATAAATGAAATATATTACACAATTTTTTATTAAATTACTCATTTATGAAATACATGTTAGATGGTGAAGGAAACCAAAATATTTTTATTCATGTATGAGGTAGTACACACAAACACACATTTTGCGATACTATTTATCAAAATGGATAATGGAAGGGTGGTTAATTATTATAAAATAAATATATTAACAAATATATATAATAGTAATACTGATATTAAAATTTTGATTTTATGAATTTAAATTTGATAAATTCCTTATCGTGGTATGGTATTTTGAGAATACCAAAACCTAATTAAAGTATATGAGAGTGTTTAATAGATTCTGGTGTATATTTTTGGTTTAATATAGGGGGTTTTAGTATTAGTGGATTTGAGGATAGAAGATCACCTTTTATCAATGAAAAGGGTTATCATTAATGTAAATAAAATTAAATATTTTATAGTGGGATGTCACTCTCATGTAAATTAGATCTAAAATTGCAAAATAATATTTATGAAAAGTTTTAAATTTGAAAAAGTCTTTATCCACATATTAATATAAATGTTTTAACAAATTTATTGGTCATTAACTGTTATATTTTTTCCTTGTACCATTTGATCTTTTATTGCGATGATTAGTTTTACATAACTATCATATCATTCACAGCTAAAATTTCACTAATTATATAATATGGATCTAAAAATTAGAATTTTTAAATACATTTATGTAAATTTAATATTTAATAGTGATAATATTATTTTTATGTTAATATGTATATATAGTATTATAATAAAATTATTGAGAAATATATTTCATAAATTTTAAAATATCAGATATTGTTTTTTAAACAAGAAGAAATATGTTTAAATTAATAAATTTACTAAATAATTGAATATTGTTTCTATAAATGGTATTGAAAAATCACAATTATTTTTTTAACCTACTAATCACAATAAATGTACATTATTTTCAAAAACACATTATTATAGTATACTCTTAAAAATCATTTTTTAAAGATACATATATAAAAATAATATTAATTTATTATTTCCATTATATATCTAAAATTGTGGTTAATTTTAGAAAATTAAAACCCTAAATTCAATTATTTTTTTATTTAAAATATAAAATTTAGCAATAAATCTACCTTATAGGTTAATGACTTGTGACATATTAACTATTATTTATTATTTAAATTTCTAATTACTGTAGTGTTTACTTATAACTCCAAAAAAAATTTATTTTGTAATTATTAAATCTATAAAATATTTTATTATTTATATAACACACTAATTTTTAAACAAGACAATTTACAATTAATTTGGATTAAGAAATAATCATATTTCAAAAAGTATAAAAATTCCTGATATATCTAAAAATCTAAATATTTTATCACATGATTAAATAATATTAATTTATATTTACAAAAAACCATATGGTATAAAAATAATACATAAGAAGCAAAAAAATCATAGGTACTATTTTGACTAGTGGTTTAGCTTGCATGAATCTTGTCCAAATCTCATCGATTATAAATTTCTCCCACACATGGTTTAGATCAAAGTGTAATCACTCAAGGTCAGCTTAATACTGGTATAGTGAAAATCCTAGGGAAGCTACCTTTCATTGGAGTTCAAAAAAATGAGATTTCAAAAAGACTACATCCTCTTCCTCTTCTTATTTATTATTACATTACTATTTTTTATTTGGGTACTTCATTTTACAATAACTAATTTATCAACTATTTTTTTATGGTCATATAAACCATTCAAAATATTTCATTTTTTTATATTATTTTTTATAGTTTGAAAAAAAATTAATTTTATATATTATGTATTTTTGGGGGATATATAGTTAAATCTTTTTTCATTAAAATTATCAACTAGAGAGAAATTATATCAAAACCAATGTGAGGATATAACTATATAGAATAAAATATATATTCTTTTAATATTATTCTTTCTTAGTGTATTTTTATTCAGAAAATAAAGGATATCTATGTCTCAGAAATGACTTAAACACCACAAAGATGAATACTTCCATCACGGGAGAGAACATTATAAATACCTTTTTTTTGTTTTCTTTGTATATTTATTTCTTTTCTATGTTATTTTGTATAGTTAATCTGTAAGAATTCATATTCATTATAATTGTTTTACGAATTCAAATATTAAATTTTTGAATTAAATATGATTGAAAATTTAATAATATTATGTTACACTAATTAATTACTCCACACAATATGACTAAACTATCCTTGTAGGTTCACAAATTATAAATATATAATAGTTAAAAAATATGGATATAATTTATGTCTTTTAGTTTTCATTCAAATTATGAAATAATGATTTTTGATCCGTTATTTATAATCCTAAGTAATATATAATAATAGGATGGATTTAAATAATTTATGTCTTTTACCATCTTATTTATTTTATGATATAAAAGAAAATGTTTTTAATAATATGAGTTTTTATGAAAAATATGAAATTTTACACATGTTTAATGATTAATTGAAATATATATCATACACTAAAAGAATTTGAATAAAAAAATCATTCAAGATAATAGGGTTTATAAATATGTTTATTAAAATATGACAGATGGGATCCCACCACTAATCAATGATTTTTTTTAATAAATGTACTCTAATTAATATAAAATCCCTAAAACACATATAATAACTTATTTGATATGAAATCAACAGTTTATTTGTCTAAATATTCCAACCAAGTGTATATATGTTTCATTTTTTAACCAAAGGATTGTTTTATTCTAAAAATTATATTATGAATAGAATATATTGTCTAATATTCTTGTGTGAGTATGTTTGGAATTTGAGATGTTCACAGTGAAACAAATATGAAAATTTAAAAATATTCAATATTGATTTCCATATATGTTCTTAATATTTTTTGGGTATGTGGGTAAAAAATTAATAAAAATAAATACATTAGTTAGTAAGTAGATTCAATTTACCTTTTTAATAGATATGTTTTTATAAATATTGATGATGATGAACATAGAAAGGGTTCTATGTATAATATTGAAGATATTATCATTTTAATAATTCATTCGTTATAGTTATTGTGTTTTTATACTATTTTGGAAGAGTTAAACATTTGGAATGTTTTTTTTATATTTCAAATTTATTAGAAATATATTTATTCATATATGTTACTCACTAAAGAGTTTATAAGAATGTTTTATTCAATTTTTGTAGAGATGTTTTTGAGGATGAAATAAAGTTGTATTGAATTTAATAAAATCCCTAATCAATAAAAATTTTGTATTATTTTATGCCACATCATATGTGATATGTTTAGATATACTCTTATTTATATGTTATTTTATTTATTATTAAATAATTTTAACATATAAAATTTATCATTTTAGACCCAAATAAATATAAAATGTATTATTATTTCATATTAGATTCATACAATCAGGATGTGTTATGGTATTTAACTTCTCAACATATGATGATGACTTACTATTAACTTATAATAATAATGTATTATTATAAAGTTTTAAAAAATAATAATGATATATTGAGTATATTTCATGATCAATTACTAAAAATATAATCATTAGATAGAAAATTGGTTTTGGTATAGGATGAACCATGAATCATACCTCATGGAGTTTTATGAGCTATTGATTTGTTATTTAAAGTGTTAATTTATTTTATTTTCTCCCACACACATGATGTTTGAGGGTTTCTAAATATTATAAACTTAATTCCCGGGAACCTATCATAGGAACCCATTGAGCCTTATCTAATCAAGGGGTGTTTGGTTATGTTATTGATATTACAAATGTTTGGATATTAATGAGAAGATATTTTCATATTATATTTCCATTATTACTTTTGGGACCTGGATTGAGATAATTCAACAAAGTATAAACATGTATACTAAACAGACATATAATTGTGAATATCTATTTAGTGTGGGGAATTTGATGAGATCATCCCTAATGGTGAAAAGAATATAATATTTTCATCAAATTGACCAATTTATAATGTGATAATTTATAATATATAAGTAATTATATTAGATTAAATAAATACAAACTTGTAGTGAGATAATTCCTTGTACAAATGGATCATATAAAAATTCATGATTTCAAATAATGTAGCTAGTGATTAGAGGAATAGATATATATGTTTTTGATCGAGATCACATCATATTTCATTATATATTATGAAACATTGCTGATTTTCTTGACGCTACACTATTATTAAATAATTTGATTTAGGAATTTATAAATTTTTTTCAATGATTTATATTTTGGGATACAAACTTTTTATGGATTGAATAAGTTTTGATTTTTACTCATATAAATATTTAAAAATAATTTTAGACATTATCCAAAATATTTTTTCAATTCATTACCTTATAGTATTAATTTTCATTTGGTATAAGTTTAACATAAAGAGATATTTAAAAAAATTAATATATTTGTAAATAGATTTTGGGTTTTAAAACAAGAGTATAAATATACAATTTATTATAATGTTACATGAAAATATGTTTTTAAGTATTTCATGTTAATTCATGATTAATCGATATATTCCCTTGAATCCATATATGATTATATATTTCATTTTTGACACATATCATATTAGAATATATGTAATTTCAATTCATAATACATTCAAAAAATCTGGAAATCATTTATTCCTAATGTGTATATCATGTAAGTTTATATAGTGATCCTAGAGACACTGTATTGTTTGGTCATAATGTATGAAATGGTCGAGTAAAATTTATAGTACTTTATATAAATTAATATTTAAAATTCATGTTATTTTCCAATGATACTATAAGGAATTCTTACATATAAATTATAATTTTCATATCTTCTCTATTTTTTAATTAAAAAATATATTGAATGATACAATTATGAGGAGAAACTTGTATTGAAATAAAAAATTAAAGTATAAATAATAAAATAAAATATATGTGACATAACATATGAGTTAATTCATGGTAACTCTTGAGAATCCCTGAAGTATATATAATGTGGTAATAACTATTAGATGGTACTAAATAAAAAATTGCAATACCTCTTGTGATTCCCACAAAAATATTCTATTTTCATTTCATCTTCAGCATCACTAACTTGTCATGATAATACTAGATAAAAACAAACATACTATTTGTAATTCATTTTAAAATCATTTATACAAAAATTATAATGTGATTTTATATTTGTTTCATTTTGTTCTTCCATTAAAATTTAACTACCTACACTAATGAAAACCAACAGCGTTGCAATGTAAACATGTCTATTTTTCTATTTTTTCTAGTCATGGATTTGATTCATACAAGTTAGATCATGATTATAATGTTTCAAATTATTTCATCATTGA
Organism: Viscum album; assembly: GCA_963277665.1. Taxonomy (NCBI): domain Eukaryota; kingdom Viridiplantae; phylum Streptophyta; class Magnoliopsida; order Santalales; family Viscaceae; genus Viscum; species Viscum album. Next base: position 1,181,185,084 of record OY728130.1, read on the forward strand.
TTATTAATTATTATTTAAACCTGATAAACTCTTCACTATACATATAAAGTTCATGTTTATTTTATTTTTCATTATAAATATTCACTTGACGGATAAGAGATTTATTATGGTTGTTTACACCTTAAAGTATGTGGAAATCACCACATGGATGTAATAACATATATTTATATGTGGTGAAGTATATGTGATGAAGTATAAAAACATAATGTCTTTTATGGATGTCCACATGAATAATTCTATTCACAGATATTGGCACAAGGATTTGAAGGATTTTTCTAACATAGAGTATTTATTCTTCCTTAAAATGATGAATAAAAAAAAGAGTGACTAATGTGGATTTTAAAACCAAAATTCATGTGAGGAAAAAATTAGTTACATGAGTTTGGGTTTTTGGAAATTGTCTCATATTCATGGTGTGAGACTTTAATAGTTACTCAAATTCTCATAACTAGGTGTATGCGAATTTTTTTGTAGAAATGGTAACATGAAATTCGGATCATGTAACTGAGTTCTATATACGTGACTTATGATCATGGAATTGAAATTTTAAGATTTTTCACATGTGAAAAAGTGTCCATGAATTTGGAGATATGTTTAGGGCATAATATGAATAAAAACTTTCATGCACACAAAAATGGTGGTAAGAAATTTTATTTAAAATAATGTCATGCAAACATGTCTGAAAATTTTGTTTTTGTTTATGTGAGTTATAAGAATATAATAAAAATATCACTATAACATACATGTGAAGAAATTTTTGTGATAAAATATATATCTAGAATTATACATTTACTTAATGATTCATCAAAATCTGTTTATGTATTTAATTGACTATAACTTTTGATATGAGTTTCTATTTTTAATCTGTGGGTAGTAAAATCTATGCTTATGAAATGAGTTATATTTCGATACTTGGATTTCAAAAAATAAATTGTTTTCTTGAAAAAAATTTAAATAGGACTACCAAAATGTGTTTTATTAATCTAATAATATTTTTTTAATATATCACAAAATCACTGACAGAATCGATTATGATGGTTCCCATCACAAGGTCATTGTACCATAAAATTTTTCTAAGCCAAATCCACCACTTAGTGAAGGATAAATTATAATAAATATACTGAATCTATATTTTTCTCAATCATACAATACAGTAATATATTTACTTAATAGAATATAGGTAAAAACTATATGAAATTTAACATAGAAAAGTGTAATTTGTTTCAGTTCCTATATATACACCCATTAAAATTGGATTAGTTCAAATGAAAAAAAAATTATTTAGAATACAAATAAATAATATTGACACACCTTATCAGTCATCAGGAAAGTCTCTCGGGTCGAAATTAAGAAGTGAGGTTCTCTAAAAGGATGATCTCAACTACATAAATTTGTTTCTAAGAATAAAAATATCTTCTCTATTAATTTTTAAATAAGAGGAGAATCTATACTCAATTAATTTAATATCAAGAAGATAATAATAACTCAATTGTTTTATTATACAAAGAAGATTATTGATTCCATGTTTTTTATCCATAGGAGAGTATCAACTAATGAATTTCGTTTTTACTAATAGAATAATTAAATATTAGAGATTTTGGGACAATGTTTCTATTCTTAAGTCAAGGATTTTGAGTTTTCTAAGAGTTAAATCTGAAATCATAGATTTTCGAACCTAGGGGAGAGTCTCAAAACTTGGATTTTTAGTTTTGTAATGTGAGAATAAAGACTCAAAGATTTTGAATTCTTTATATGGACAACATTTATTTGAATATCAAAAATTTTCATGGATTTTATAAGTGTTAGCTACCTTGAAGGGGACACCCATTTGTTGGTTATTAGAAATGTGTAGCTGATGTTAATATACCTAGTATAAAATACTTCTTGTATACAAATTTAAGAATAAAATATCGTAGGCTTTTCATGGATTTCCTTTTGAACTAATATCGAGTTATCATGGTTATAGCTTGATAGAACAATGGGGAGGTCATTTTTGTTTCCTATACTCACTCATCAATGTATAACGTTTTCTAGGTAGATTTTTATAGTTATCCATCATAATCATTTGTGAGTTTCAAGCACTTTTAGTTTTCAATTTAGTCCTCTTATATTTTTTTATGATTTTTTGAATTAAGATACATGTTTTTTATATAGATTACCCTGCAAAATTGTAAAACTTTATTTATATTATGATTTATACTTGAGGTATATCTGAAAAAGTATCTAAGAAGGTGAAAATGTATTGGTTTATATAGTTTCCTTATATGTAATAAAATTACATGACATTTCATGATTTTATCCGAAATTATAATTAAAATGGATTTATTGTAGGTGTGTATTGACATGGTATTTGGAATCAAATATACTATTGAGTTTGTTGGGGGTGATTCACACAACATTGTTTCATGTCTTTGTGAGGGTACACCGCCCATTGAGATATCCATCGATTTCAAATAAATTAATTAATATGCATAAATTTTGTTAATTAAATATGATATATTTATAATTAATTTTAGGTTCATTTTTAATGAAAATGTTTTATCATGGAGGTGATTAGTGAATATTATAGTCTTAGATGTTCTTGGGATAATGAGTATTGGGATTTCTTTTCTGTATAACTCCATGTTTGAGGATAGTTGTGGATAAAAATTCACATTTTTTGTGTTTTAATATATTTTATTAATTACATTCATGTATATGTGGGTGTAAGAGACCCAAATGAAAGCCATTAGTCTCTTACATTTTATAATTCATGACTATAGTGTTTTGTGGGATAGTAATGTAGTCGTAGAGGTTATATAAATTTGAATTACCCAGTGATGCATAATTAATAAATGTAAATGGCATGTTTAGGGGAATATGGAATCATGTTCAGTGTCAATTCACAATGTTATGGATCTCTTACCTATGAGGTTTTTGTAGTTGTATCTGGTTCTCACCAACTGTAGTGTCTGGGGAGATTCTTTTTATAGAAATCAATGTATGATATATGAGTTTGTGTGGTTTGTTTGAACGATCGCGGATGGAATTAATGTTCCTTTTTTCTTTAGATATGAATTAGGCCACATAGATCATGGTCAATCACTCTAAAACATGGTTTCACCAATATTCATGACCATTTAATAAGTAGTAATATTCAAAGTGATCTAAAATTTATGGTGTCTTTGCAATAATTGATTCTCCAAGCCCAATATGACATTATTAATTTTTCTATAGTGATGAAAACATATGTGTTGTTTTTTCAAAGTGTTATTTCATTATCTGTGAAAATATTGTTATACGAAGAGTACTTTTATTGATGTACGTTATGGTGTTAGTAATGTTATGACATCCTAATCAGTTTTATGGGAAAATGAGAATGATGATTTTTTAGGTGTATTGTGTCAATGTTTTGAGCATCATAGTGGTGGAATGAATTAGTGAACCCATGTGTTGCATTGAAACTCATTGAGCATTTAATTATAATGTGTCTATATTATTTTTTTCATTTAATTTATTCATTTAATTAAATTTACTTCCAATAGTGTTAGAGTATTGAACATTCATGTTTAATAAGTGGTAGATATTCAACTTTGGGGGGTTTTTTAAATGGTGATAGATCACTCAAAATAAAGATGATTATCAACATATCATTCACTATAGATATTTTATTCAGGTGTTACATTGTTCACCCCTCAATTAATTTTTCAACAAAATTACAGACAATTATTGACTCATTCACTTAGTGATATATCATACACAATAATATAAATCATTCACATTAGTGAGATTATCATAGTTATATATTGTTACCGTGGTGATATATCATATTCTAAAATTTATGGTTGTATTAATTACAGATCATGAACATGGAGATACATTGTTCAAATATCAGTTTTATTATATTGGGATAAAATTCTCATCAGGTGACACATCATTCATCATTGTCAATGGTGTTATAGATGACAGATAACTCCCTATGTGATAAATCATTCACCATAAATTATTTTTATGTAGGAATAAATCATTCACTTTGAAATGAATCCTTCGATGTATATGACGGATAGATTGGTTATAGATACTTCACCTAGATATAATACATTAAAACATAATTATTATTTTATGTTGATACATCATTCAGCCATAGATAAAAAATTATTCATTTTTATTTTTATATTGGAGATATATCTTCCATTGAGGGATAAATCATTCATCTTTTGATTCATATTTTACAAAGGTTATTGTGCCCCAATTCTATATTCGCTAGGTTATACATCATTCGCTATATTGGTTTTTGGATTCTCTTATACCATTGATAATAGAGGAATATATTTCATTTACATTTGATATGAGTGAATCATATATCATATGCAATGAATAGAATCTGGCTTCAACATTTTTATCCCGTATACAATGATGTGGCGATAGATCAATCACCGTGAAAAAATGACATATCTGGTGATAAATCACCCTCACATTATGTTCATATTTTTCGTACATCATCCCATTATAGTACCGATTGATATAGGTATGAGTTGGCAATAAGGGTTCCATCATGAGTATCTAGTGGTGTTTTGGTTTTACGCATGCGACTTTTTGGAAAAAAATTTCATTTTGTACATGAATTCAAAAAATGTAATAGTTAATGTTATTATCAATATTATTGGTGGATTATTTTTTTCCATACAATACATGATCATTTTGGTGCCTGTGAAAAACATATGATAGAAATGTTTGTCTAGGTGATTGTTTATGAATAGGTGTATGTGTCAGTGGGTCTCAATGGGGTTATCGATACATGTTTGAGGAATTGTTAAGGATAGTGGTTGATTTCTAAATATTATTTCAAGTATCCTAATATTATTTCTGACTGAAAACTAGTCAGTATTACATCAATTATATGAATAAATTTACTATTTATATAGATGTTTATTACATGGTTAAATATTTTTTATGATTTCACTCCCTCTATAACATTAATTTAGGAAATTTTATATTATAAATGTCATTGAAGTTTTTTATTGGATGATATTTTTTCAGTGAAAGTTTATTTTATTGTAATCCATATGGATTATCATTTATTTAGTTCTAGTTGAAATCCTCTAAACTATAGGGAGGAACTCCTATGGTTACATGGGGATCCTGGTGTTTTACTATTCAAGTATTCCATAAATGAGATATATAAATATGTCTTAGAAATTTTTTGGTAAAATAATTTTAGGATATGTATAAGAAGCTATAACTTATTGTAAATTAGGATATATACAATTCCATGTTCATGTACAACACATTCATTAGATAATTTCCATGTTAACAGCAATTTGAAACTTATGTTTTGGAATTTTTAGGATATAGCTGGGTTCGTTAAATCTATGAATGATATCTTTAAAATGGTTTATTGTTTTTAACTAGGCCTAGGATGGACCGAGGAATGTGTTAATGAATCCTCTAGGAATATTATCTTCATGTGATTTTTTTATTGTGTTGGACTGGTGATATTATTATGAATAAATGTCATTGTTTATTGAGTAAAAAACAACTTATATGATGTTTTTCAAAATAACAGCTTATTAAAATTATACTAAACAAAATAATGGATTCAATCTCCTTTTTTTTCTTATGATCAATGTTTTGTTGAATATATTGGTATTTGATACCTACTTCCATAATGGGTTTGACGATCGTGAGTTGTTCATGAGTGATACAAATATCTTATATTATAGCGTCTGTGTCATGTTATAAGGGATCATTCTATAAGGCGTCAGGTTCACATATTAACCACTAATGGTTGGTGTAAATTTTTTCAGTTAATAAAACATATATTGACATTCATATTACAATTAATTAATCACATTGAAATAAATGTAGAAACTTATAAAATAAAGCATTGAACATGGGTTGAATGCTTGTTTAATCCTAAATTACATAAATATACATCATCTAAAACATTTCATCATTATACATATTCTATAAATGATATGTAATCTACTTTGATAGGTATAAATTATAAATTAATCTCTATAATATCTAAAAATCTGACTATAATTAATAAATTCTAAAAAAACATTGTATACATAAAATGTATATCCACACACATCTCATGAAAATTATAATATGATTCCAAAAAATAATCTCCCATAATGAAATACATTTATATCTCTATAAATAGAATCAACATTTCTATCAAATTCTTAATGAAAATATATCTAGCCTATAATGAAACCAATTAACAACATCAATGATCGATAAGGATACAACCATAAATCTATTCCCCACATACCTTTATAAGCATGAAATATAGAATACAAGAATAAACATCCAATACATAATCGTAATAGGGTGTTATAGTATACATATATAGTAAGGAACCACCTATATGACATAACTAAATAGTGAATAAATATGTGTATCGATAATCATGCTTAATCATTTTCATAACGTAATAAAACAGTTTTTTATTAGCCATAAAACCACATGGAATTGATATCACATAGGTAATTAAAAAATAATTAAAATTCAACAATAAGTAAGTCTGTATAATATCAGTATCCATAACTAAATTAATTGATTTTTTAGACATCATTAATATGAAATAATTCTTCATTACCATAGACAAATTTTTGTTTTTTATATTCATATATACCATTTTGAGTCTAAATAACCCATCTTGTGTGATTGGGTGTAAGAATCTACATTTCATTATATCCCTAAATATAAAATAAATCTATGTAAAAATATGCTTAGAAGATGGATTAATTTTATTTTTCTGAACATCTATTCAGAATTTTATATTTTATCATGATTGAAATTATTTATATTATGATTTTTCCTTTAAATTTTGGTGGAGGATTCATGGGTTGAGTTTCAGTGGCTTCACATATATGGTGATGCATGTTGGTGGCCACAATGGGCCTCAGGTAACCAATGTTGTAAAAACAAGTCCCACATAAAGGTACAATTGGACAAATCCATCTTCTTAAAGGCCATCTAGTGGCCAATTAAATTTATTAATTATCCAGTGTTCTATTGGGCAGATAATTATAGTTCACTGATTATTTATTGGAGGTCATATATGTTTTTTAAAAATTATGTTTTTAGACATTACAAAGATTTAGTATAAAATAATTATGGAGTTTCTCTTTGTTCATGTGTCTAGAGTCCAGGAAGACCTTTTGCTTCTCCAATTTTCCCAAAAATTATTCTTGTGTTGTGTAATTTATCAAGGTTTTTTTATTTTAATTTTTTATTAAGGTATGTTGTACCAACATTATTAATAACACTTTTTCCCTCACATTTACAAAAATATCAATGGTTACATATTGGGATTTCATGCTGATACAATTGTGTATTGGTTTAATTAGACCCATATTATGGTTACTTGGTTATTTTTAGATAGACATTGATTTTAAAGGATTTCCATAGAATTTTTTTTGTTTTTTTCATGATTGATTTATTATGATATGCTAATAAGTATATTTCTGGGGTAGGCTGTGTACCATTACATGATGTTTTAGAATTGTTTCAAAATCTAGGACTCATTGTTTTTATATATTAACAATATCTAAATAGATGTTCATAGTATGGGTTTTTTTATATTTTTTAGGTGATAGAGACATGATTGATGTATGTGGTTCATAATTTCAGAATTTTAATAGTTCTCTGTATGTTTTGTAACATATAATCCTTGGTAAATTGGTGTTAGTGAAATTATCTAGAGACATGAGTGGATTACCCTTTTGGGTGGTGAGTCTAGAGTGTATAGATATAAACATTATAATCCTCAGTGTTTATGAATTTATGATATATCCATTTATCGTACAATAACATATATTATTAGTTCAGTTAGAGGGGTGTGGAACTATTAAGGGTGTTTATTCTTTGAGATATAGATCTATTAAAATAGATTGGATATGTAGTGTTTAGGTAGTTCTCACATAAGCTGATGTCTTTGGATGATTAAAAAAAATTGATATATGATTGAACATATGATATAAATTCATATTTTGGCTTGATACAATAACTAATGATGGAAATAGATTTGGTTCCTCATACCTTATTTGAATCATTTTTATTCTATCATGTAAAGTTCCATAAATCCTATGTGTTGAGGATAATACCTCCTAAGTACACTTCTAATAATAATTAGTTTGCATTATATAATTCACTATTTTATTTTATTAAAATGTATAATTCTCATGGAGATACATTATTTTTCCTACAATTGTATGGTGGTACATCGTTTACTAAGAGAAACCCGATTCACCATTTTAATTTATTGGTTCCTCATTCACATTTATTGATAGATGGTGAGACAAAATTCTCCTTATATATGAGTTAATGATATATAATTTCAATTTTTATGTGTTTGAGACACACAATTCACCTCTAAATTATGATATAATCATAGTTTTGTTTCTGAAACGTATGATATTACTACTGATATGTCATGAAAACTAAAATTTTATTCAGAATATGGGTATATCATCCCATTCCATAAAAATAAAAAAATAAGAATATTTTGACAGTTATGGTGACACCATTAGTACCCAAAGGAGGAACAAGTGTATGAAATAGATCCTAACACTTACATTAATTTATAAAATTCATAAACATATATGGTGGCCTACTGAGTTTTATGATAAATCGAAATATATTGAATTTGGTACACCAATAGACCATGTATTTTTCTTATAGGTTGTATAATGACCCAAGTACTAGTTGATGATCTGGGAGGGCTCAACAAGGTTATGTTGATCGGACTAAGGGTATTTCAATGATAGTGTGGGTATCCCCTTATTAATTTTACAAATATATTGTATTGTATATACTATTTTTAATTTGTATTTTTATAATATTTTGTATAATTATATATACTATATGGGTCTCATGTTGGTATAACAATTTTATTTTCTTATTTCAGTTATAGTTTGTTAATATTTTATAAATTTTTTCTTTGATTTTATAGAAATTAACTATATTTCTGTTGTTTTTCTTAATTTTGAGGATTACACACCAGTGTATATTATCCCCTTAAGATTATCAGACCCTTGATGCTAGTTTAAAACCTTTTGTGTATGATAAATAATATATAAGTTTTTATGGAACCACAAGTTAGGTATAACTATTGATGTCTAGTTTTAGATAAGAAAAATTAGTATCAAAGCCTTGTTTTTATTAGAATAGTATTTGGGATCCGATAGATTTAGATACGATTGGTTAGAAAATAGGATAGAAACAATTTATTTTTCTTATACATTACATACATGATATAATGTTTTGATTTCTAATATTTTATGATTATTTTTCATCTTTTAAAATATTTCATTTTATTTGATTTTATTCAATATTGTTTGTTTGTTTTTTAATTTTTACTTTTTCCATTAAACTGTGGAGGAATGGATAATGGTGTCATATATATTATTTTATTGATATGATTCATGTGACATTATGATTATTACGTTCAATTAGAGATCTAATAATAATTATGTGTTTGTTTTTTATAGTACAACATTAATTAAAATTGTGATTTCAAATATAATCTCATAGTGTAATTTTATGAAATGTAAGCTTGGTTTCTATTTTTTATTTTGTATATGATGGAATTATATTTGAATATATATATATTTAATACCAAGACTATTAATGGGTATAATGGGATAGATAAATTCCATTATCAATTGAAACCCTTATATCATATGTAGGGTATAAAATATTGTGGTGGGTTTTATACTTCTACCAATCCCATATTATGCAATGACACATGTCCATTGATGACTCAGAAGTCGGTAATATGAGTTTTGGAATAGTTGATATTTATAAGAGCCTTAGGAATAAGAAATAGAAAATGTGTTTTACTATTATTAATAATATTGATACATAAACCATACATCATTGAGATCAACCAATGTGATATGGATTCCATATAACTGGTTAGAGAGCATTGTGAGTCTGAGTTTGAGTCAGGGTTATTCTTAGTTAATTATTGGATGTAAAGAAAAATACTTATCCCTATATTTTTGTAATGTGTCAAAAATATATGGGTACTCACTGAGTGTGATATGTTGTCCCATGATTTTAGATGTATTATACATGGGAGATTTTGAGTATGATTTATGTTTTAGATTGAATAATTAGATGTGAAATTTATTTTATAGTATTATAATGTGAGGGGTTCTTTAGTTGATAACTTGGAAATAATATAATGGGTGGTGGATTATGTGAGGAATGCATTAGAAATACTAATGACGCATGATTAGTAATTTTATAGGGTTCAAGATCCAATTATAAATGTGATATTACTCGTGTTAGAGGAGAGTCGATTGATAATGTAGAGTCGATCGTGGTTTTACAATTTATTATATGTTCATTAATTATAATCTATATAATTTATATAACACTATTATTATTCACTAAATACAATCCTTACTTGGAATCAAGAGAGTTCCCATTTATTGATATATGAGTTATGAATATGTTTGTATCCTAATATTAGTTATTTATTAATGATAATTGTTTTTTATGTAATAATTTCAAAAAAAATATGTGAGATATTCCAATTTTTGTAATTTGCGAAAATATTTATGGATGAAAGATTGAGATGTGATGGTAACTTGAATCCTAAGGGTCGGCTCAATGTGACATTTCCAAAGCATAATGATTTCATTTTGTTTTTTCATAGTGAGTATCATATGATGGGTGGGTATAATTATTCATCCATTGAGACCGATAATATATTTGGGAACTTGTTGAGTACATATTTTTCAGCATTGGGGATCATTACTCATATGTAATCTCCAACTACATGGAGCATGGTCATGGGGTGTTATTAAAATTCTGTGAATAAATGAACTTATGTTGTGGGTATGTGTGATATTATTCAAGAAATGTGTGAGAAATCATTTAATGGTTGAGGTATGGATATTGTAATTTTTCCTGACATTTTATTGTGAATTGGTCATATAAACGTATTATCTAGGTATTGTTTAGTGTGATTGATATGTGTGAACATGTGCATTGTGATATGAATTGTGTGTGAGATATGGTATTTATAGTGTAATTGTAAAAATAATATGGGGTTATGAGTTTTTTTTATTCTAAATAGTTAATTTATATTAAGGATATGTTATAGACATTTATATAATTTTAAATGTGTCACGATTACCCTTGGGTCTTAATAAAAAAAGGCAGAGTAGATAATTGCGATTAATATGGAACCATTAGAGTATAATAACTATATTTACATGTGTATCAAGGATATAGTGAATCATTAACATGATCAGTTTGTGTTATGTGATTTTTTAGAATGTTATTGATTAATATTTTTTTTATTTATGAATATATATTATGGTGTTTTGTCATTAATGTAATTAATAATAAGTTACATAGAGTGTTATAATTTTATAGAACCAAGATTAGTTCCCATTGGATTTATCTACTAGGATATAATGAGTGTGGTTTGTGGGTTTGAGTATCATAATGACAGCATATTTAATATATATTAGTTATTGTTGATTTGAATAATAATATAAATTTTATGATGGGAATAAAATCATTCAAATATCCTAGATTTAACCATTTTATTGGGTGAAATGCGAGTGAATAATAGGCGAGACACATTTGGAAAAAATAAACCAGTTGTACTTAATACAGTGAATTGGATGTTGTAGTAAATATAAATATCATGACCATTAAATGGATAATAACTAGGTTTTAGTATTGGTTGATGGTTTCTAATCATGATTAATACATTTAGTAACTGATCAACGTGATTTTTTGGTTAATGTGTGTTTAAAATAATCTGTATTCATTTTAGGAGACACAATGGTAATGTGAATAGGTCATGAAAGATTTTTAGTCAACGAAGAGTATAATGATTGGAATGGAGGTGTGATGATTTTTTATATTTTAATTCTTTCTATGGGGAGTTTAGACTAAAAGACTTAGTGATGTTTTTTAATGATACTATAATGTGGGGTTTAGAAGGATATGTTATATTATATGAAAATGTTATCTAGTATAGGATTATGGATTTGATAAATTGAGAGTTTATTTACATAACCAGGTGAGGGTAATATTTATTGACTTAGTGAATATAAAATACAATATAATTCATTGGGCATTTGGGTTTTCAATTAAATTAGTACATTGGTTTATCATATAGATTGTTTTGCGCATTATTTGGAATGATTAATTGGATAAATAACAATTCACTATTTTTAAGAGATGGCATTATTATGATCGATAAAGGTAGAATGCATCTTGGATTCAAGAGTTTCTTCGAGTTGGGTGTGGTGTAATAATGTTCATGATAAGTGGAGAATATGGAGTTGGTATGTACATAAAATAATGAAAAAATTTGTTGGTTATGGTACATTATGGTTGATAATTATCAAGGATGACAAAGTCTATACTTATTTGGGTGAAATGTATTTCAGTGGAGTGTTTTAATTGAGGATAAAAAAGTCAATCTACCATGAGTTTGGAATCATTTCTAACTGTAAATTTCTAATTATTCACTGAGAACTATAATTTTTAGAAATTTTTTAAATGAAATAGATGATTTATTTTTATGTGGTATCTTTGGTGGATTATTAGATGAATTTGATTCCCTAGTTTTAGATAATTGGTGATATAATCTTGCGGACACGTTTGGGCACTAAGAACCTAGAGGGATGAAATAAAATAACTAGAGAGTGTAAATGATGGGAAACCCATTTTCCTAGAGACACTTGGAAGTTGGTTCTTGCTGTAGTTACTCAGTTGATTTTGGATATTTTTTTGGAATATAATAGTGTGCCCAAATATTCATGGGTTTTTTGGTTCACGATGTCAAATTTAAGGTGGTGAGAGACCCTTTTCTTGTATTATATAAACTTCTCCCCAATGTAATTGGTCTATTTATTTTTTTATTTCATATTAGGGGTAGTTTTACCCCTATGTTTCTATGAACAATTTAATCCATCATTTACACAAATTTTCCATGGTAAGGGGTTTGATGTCAACTCAACTAGTTCATGTGGAATCAAGACCATTTGGTTGAGTCTATTTTGTTATTGTAATGTGGAGCAACATGGAGGGTTAATGAATAATGATTCATTTTGTTTAATGGTATTTATTCATTATCAGCATATGGATGTTTAGCTTGTAGGATACAACCTTTTTCTTATGTTTTCTGCACAATTGCATTATTTGGGCATGGTGGAGGAGACCAATTTATTTTATGGATGTAGAGGTACACGGGAAATGGTGGTCGATCATTTTTTTAGGATATCTCAATGAATGAGATAGTGGTTCCTAAGGTATTATTTTAGATTAATTTATATATATTATATGGGATGTAATCATAATTAAGTAGTTTTTAGTGACCCTAGTGTGAGATAGAACAATTTAGAGGTTTTTCAATGAGGATGGGGATTTTGGTTCATCAATTTTGAAGCCATGTGGGTTATGAATTTATGATTTTTACACTGATGGATCTGCATGTTATGAGAGGGGATTAGTTTGTGGGATATGAAATCCTTTTAGTTTTCGTCCTTGGAGATATGTATCCTTTGGCCAAATAGGGTAGTGTAGTGATATGTGGTTCATTCCAAGGTTGGTGTCTAAGGGTGATACTACTCAATTTTTATAGACTTGAACTTATGGGATATGTGATGAGAGGGTATGTGTGAATGACCCATCATATAACATAATGTATTATAATGTATCTATAGTGATGAGTAATGATACCTATATCATATTGGGTCATTGAAACCAAATTTTTATAACATGTATCCACCTCATTCAATGATACCTTGAAATATGATGATATACTAGTAATAGAATATTTATGGGCATCATAAATCCAAACCTATGTTACCTATCCCATATTGATTTCTTATGTGTTCCTTGGTAATGTAATCTCATTAATTGGATTTCATAGGAAATGTGATTGAATTTTTGATAATATTTTAGATTGATGATTTTAATTGAGGAATAATACATAAGTGATTGATATTTTTTGAGATCTTAATCAATGAAATATCAGGTATAAATATGTATATATAGTAGGAGTGATATGTTTCTTAGTAGGAGTATTCTATCAAGATTTAAATTATTTGGAGACTTATTCAATTGATGATAACTCATTAAGTATGAAAATGATACATTTTTACATTCAATGTTACCATGAATAATCATTCACATCAATTTTTTTTTCATGGTGTGATGGACCATCCACCTTCATTAGGGTGTCAATGGTAGATCATCTATCATGATATTTTTGAATTAGTTGAATATCAATCACCATGGATATGCACATTAATATACGGTTCACCCTAGAGATTATTGAATATATATATATAATATTTACTCAATTATTCCTCATTTTATACTATTGTTTATGAGTAATGACACATTTAACTCATGTTTCCTCGATTAATATTTTTGAATGGTTATTCCTTGTTCGTTAGGGATTCCTTTTCCACCATTTCTATGATATCCTAATATCCACAAAATAGTATGTAGATCAAATAACATTAACATTGCATTTCAGTATTTTCTATTAAAAAAATGAACCATTTTCGACCCTAAAACACTTATATCAAAAAAATATTGGATCACATAAAAACCAAGGATATTTTAGTTCTATATTTTTTGAGTATTAATTATATGTAATACATATTAGTGTTTATAAAAAAATTCAATGAACTATTATCCACATCCACTCGAGCTGGAATTTTAATTGACACTATTCAATATAGATCATCTCCTCATCACTGTACAAATGATAATAATTTTCAAAATTTGGTTGAGAACATAATTTATGAGTAATAGATTTCATGACCATAGGAGAAATATTTTTTATTTTTAAAATCTATAAAAATACCTTTGAATATATTTCCATTAATGTCAAATATTTTTAACTCTAATAAATGAATTTATATAATAAAAAATATTCAGTAAACATCAATTTTGTATTCTCATAATACATATATATGAGACACTATTCAAATCATTTAAATTATATAATACTTTTATAACTCATTATCATTTAAAATATTTTATCTATTAAATAAATCAAAATTTCACATTGATAATTAAAAAAGGTACTTTTGAAAATAAATTTTATTTTATTATTTTGAGACTCTAAAAGGTATACGAAATCAATGAGGACATTAAGTATATGGAAGATGTAATCATTGATTTTGGAAGATTTACCATTGTAGTCCTGGGTTTACTTTCTATTCTTCATTATCATAACAATATCATAGTGAAAAAATTAAAAATATAAAAAAAATCAATTCATTCCATTATCAATTGAAATCTATTTCCATAACATTTCAGAAAATCATATTTATGTAATTGATTTTAAAAATAGAAAATAATTGAATATATAATAATATATAATATATTTATTTCATAAAATTATATACATACCTAAGGATTATAAATAAAGTTAATAGTCATAATCCATGCTAAAAAAATTCTTTGTCATATAACCTAAAAAATAATTTTCTTACCATATATGCAATGTTTGTAACTGATATTTTTCATTTTTATTAAATACATGAAATAATTAATTAAATATATGAATTTTAGTGATTATTTAACATATAAAATAAAATTTTTAAACCCAGTTTAATTCTCTATTATTTTTGAAATTAAATTACCATATTTAATTTTTTTGAGAACCTTAATTTATATGTTTATTAAAAATATTCTTTTTCCTAACATCATGAGACATTATTAAAAATTTATATAACAATAAAAACTCATTTTTTAGATTATATTCCTGGATAAAAAATTATTTATCTTTACAATATAAGAAACTATCTAGATAAAATTAATGTAATGTTTTTAAAAAAATCCCTCCAATGATAAGTTTTTTTATAGTAGAAATTAGAGACAATCATTTTTTTCATTACATTAACAACACTTAATAGTTCTTGTCACCTTAATGATTTCCATTTATGAAACACACTAATCCTTTTGAACCATACCTTCACCAAATATGGACTCTTATATGGAACACCCCTTATTCTCACTTCTATCAAGTAGTAAAACTAGAAATCAATGTACCAATTAGATGGATTATAACCTAAAAGAAAGGGCCATCTAAATTTTCCATCAATGACTATATATTTATATTTAAATATTAATTAATAATATTACTTTACATCATCCTATTAATTTTTTATATTTTTAATAATATTATTTCCATCTATTACATATATATATTATAATTTCTATTACTATCTACATTTACAACCCATATATCCACGATACATGTGAAATTATAAACATTCATACACAAACATAGATATTGACATTACAGATCATGGGAATTTATAGTATTAAAAAATCATACCATTTGTTATTGCATAATCCGTATAATGTAATGAATTCATTATGATTGAGTTTATACATCCTATAGATAAAGATGCAACTATTTTTATGGCACACAGTGATCAAAACTAGGTTTTATAAAAACATTTTTTTATATTGCTAACATATTTAATCTTATATATTCATCTAAAATAAAAAGTGACGAAATATTAAATATATATAATCATTAATTAAATCTAAATGTTTCATAAAATGAAGATAATTATGCCTTATATTTAAATCTTGAAGTATATATTAACAATATCCTGGTATTAGAATACCATTATGTGGAGCATTAAATTGTGTTCAAACCCATTAATATGTAATATGATTCCTTTATATTGATTTTGAAATGTAGTTATTACCTTTAGATATCCCTATTCTTACAATTAAATGGTCACTATTTATTCTAAATTATAAATAAATATGTTTTGGAGACGCGTCTATGAGATTTAATTTGGGCATACTACCTTTATAGAAGTGTTTTTCTACTATTGAATAGATTAGGAAAAGAAATAATTCGAAATACATATAAATATGTTTTAGATTCCAAAATATGAGGTTTAATTTATAAATAACACCTTTTGATAAGTGTTTTTATACTATTTAATATATAGGGAAAAGTGTGAATTATCCAGATATGGCTATTTCATACTAAGGATTAACCTAACACTAGTAGTCTTGGAATCCTTACACAAGTAGCTCTTTACCCATATGCAGCCATGGTGTGGTGTGTGTTACCCTCATATGTGAGTTTTTTACCCTTACATAGTGGGTTGTGTAACCTTACATAACTAGTGTTACAGTTTCATGAGTACCATATTACCATTATTCTTATGATAAATAAATTGAACTACACATATGTGAAATAAAGTCTAATGATAAATAATAGATTAATTTTTAAAATGTATATTACAAATTTATTTAACTTCCATTAATATTAAAATTTTATTTTTGTTCATTCTGAATACAATTCTGATATATCGTGAACACAATATTAATTTTTAAACATTAATAATTTTACACATATTTATTTCATTATATTAAATTAAATTTATCAAATTCATTTAAATTTTAAATTAGTTACCATTAATATTTTAATCATTCATAATATAATTTCAATTATAGTAAATATATAGGTCATATGTAATGAATAAATATATCACCCATGTTATTATTAATTGTTTAGAAAACAAAATAGTCACCAATACCTTTATGTTTAAATTGTTTTTGATAATATTTTAAATATTACAATATGTTTAATAGGAAATATCCCGATGTAATATCATATAAAAAATATAATAATAATTGTATTTAAAATTAATGGTTTAAATCGACATATTATAAAAAATGATAGAAAACATTTTAATTTTGTAAAATAAAACATATATTTAAATAAGTATCTCTTTTTTAATTTTAAAACATGCAATTTAAAAACAAAATTAAAAAATAATTATGTTAGAAATTGTTTAAACTAAATTATAGAAAACAAAAAGGCATTGCATCCTCAATATTATAATTATTGAAATAAATGTTTTATTTCATAACTTTAATCAATATCCTCAATGTAAATTATCATATAAAAATAATAGTTCATCAACATCTATATATTTTTTAATCCTAAATAATAAATAAGTATTATTCAAATAAAACATTTTATAAAACACATTATAATACTATGTGTAGTATTACCATAAATGACTACCAAATTTATGAATTTTGGGATCACTAGATCTCTCATTATCCAAAAATAACATATGTTAGTTAAATAATTGTCATTAAATTTCTAAGATGAAAAAACTATCCTTAAATAATATCATCATAACCCCAAAATACTTCTAACCATTCTATATTATGAAATTTGATAGCCCCAAACCCTCACCCATAGATCTTGTGAAAAAATTATAAACAATATATTTCTAGACTCATTACAATAATCATTATCCAATTTCAACCATAAAAAATTATAACATCCAAATAAATATTGGATCATCTATATAAAAAATAACTTTTATGTCTACACTTTTAGAGGATTAGAAAAATGTAATACATATCATTGTTTATATGAAATTCAATAAACAATTATCTATATTAAATAAAGATATAATCATAATTGATAATAGCCATAATTTTTCTTTTACACATCAATATACCTAGGTAATCCTTTTTAAAACCCAGGATGAGCATGAAATTTCCCTATAATGAGGTTTTGAATCTAGAGTTGAAATCCTTTCTATTTATAAAATTCATTAAAATCCAATTTAAAATATTTTCCATTATTATAAATTATTTTAATATAAATTAAATGATTTTATATAATATAACAATTTCCTTAATACTCAATTTAGGGTTTTCAAAATAAATATAAAAGAGATAATTTTACAAACATTAAAAAGACATATTACATAGAAAAATGATTAATTTTTGAAATATAAAATAAATTTTGTAAATCCACATTTTTCATTGATACATATGAATGTTACTTTTGAAAAATAATATATACTCTTTTTGAATTTATTAATATGTAGAATATTTAATAAAACCATGTGGTCCCTTTTAATTTTGAGGATATTTCAATCACATTAAGAAAAAGTCCCCTTGAGGTCATGGCTTCAGTCTCTATTCCTCAAAATCATCACCAACATCCAAATTCAAAATACCTAACAAAAAAAATTTTAAAAATCCACTTATCAACATAAATCCATTATAAATATATTCAATGTAATAATTATTTAATTTTCATTCATTGTGGAAAATAATTATTTTTCTTCTAAACGATACTGAAATATTTTTTATGAAAAATCAAAACATTCTTAAATGGAAACTATATTATAAATATTATTAAGAAACAACTATAAATAATTTTTTTGATATTAAATTTAAACAAATTCTTAACCTATAATATTATAACTTTATATAAAGACCAAAGTTGATTTAAATGATATATTTGTAATCATGATTGGTGTCGAATAATTTTGAACACTATTTGATACATAAAATAGTATATTTATTAATTTAATAACTATAATTATAATTTTAATCAAAATTAATATACCAAAAAATATTTGTAAAATATATGACATAAATTTTTGAAAAATATATTTCTTTTACCATTTTGAAAAATGAATTATCAATTCACATAAAATTCATAAACATTATAATAGAATTTTTTCTGTGTCAAAATAGACAATTATTTTGAAAATATAAAACATTCATAAAATATATTAAATAAGGGTTTTAAATATAATCCCATAACAAGGATGGGTTTTGAAAATTAAAAATATTTTAAAAATATTTTTTCCCTTACCTTACTATCATATAGTTATTGATTTATCCCTAAATATTTTCTTTAATAAATATATATGACTCTAATACAACTTTCATTCTTCCAAGATTGAATATATATAGACCATCAATATTTTTCACTTTCTTAACACAATAAAACCATTAATATTTTCATAAATTAGATACTTTATTATCCCATGTAATGTGATTTTTAATAAACTAGTTGAGGTTTTATATTTATATTTACATATCATATATTAATGTTTTAGCAACTCGTCCTCTTAATCGAGGGTATTTTTAAAAATTACATTTATTGTGATGTTATATATGATATATAGTTATAGTTACTATCCAAATTTGAATATATTATCACTAATATATCTTTAAAATCAATAATAGTCTTATAGATACACTTAATTGAACACATTAGATCATGAGAAGATCATTACATCTGAACTCTAGAAACTTCTTATTTTATAATACCTCAAAAGAAAATCAATTATAAAGATTGAATTTTCCCACATTAAAGAGAAAAATAAAACTATTTGTGTGTCATAGACAGAATAAAATGTTTCAAAAGTCAACATGTTTATATTGGTAGCACATTTCATCTTCTTTTTTAACAAAAATATCATGTAATGATATATTAAATATATATAATATCTGGTATTATTTATAGGTTTCAAACAAGGAAGAAAACTATGTAGTATATTTAAATATAGAATAAACAAGTTTCCCTTTTATGCATTTATATTACCTATACATTGAGCAGTAAAAAAAGTCTAACCCTTATATATGTAGTATGTTACCATTATAGAGCTTTTGAAATTTTAGGATTACCTTTACACACCCACAATTTTACCCTTATTTAGGATGAGTGTCTTATATGTTACCAATGTTTATGTTTGAGATAACCATACATGAACATTAATTTAATAATCCTACCCTTTATATAAGTTTTAATATACCCTTATATAGCCTTAGTAAAGTGTGGTTTTCAAATATATATCCCATGCATTAGGTGGATTATAATTAAATTGATCAGTGTTCCTTTATATAGGTACCTATTTAGAGTAATGTAAGTACCCCATTACATTATTATCCTTGGTAATGTTCTTGAAACCCTTACATTAGAGTTTTAAAACCATACATAGTTGGTTGTGTTATCATACGTAGATGGTGCTACTTTTGCATTAATACCATATTACCTTTAAAAAAGCGAGGTTTCTAGCAAGAAACATATAAATGAATCCAATTTTTATGATTAATATGATTTTATTTCTAAATTTTATGAATAAAACTACATTAAAAACAATTATTATTTAAATACATCATTTATTCATTCATCATATATTTCCAACAAACATTGAACATATATTTAATTATCAACCTTAATATTTAGGAATATTATATAGTTTTGTGTTATTAATTATATGTTATCATGTTACGTGTAATTTAAAATGGTTCATAGTAATTATTATAAACATTCATGACATAGTTTAAAATATAACCAATGTGCATGTTAGAGTAAAAGTTTAATATTACACATATGTTAGTTATCACCATTTTTATTTGAAAATATAATTTATTATATTTAATAAAAAATTTAAAAATGTAATATATTATATATGACATCATGTATAATAGAAGATATATACATATTATTTCCTTTAAAATAAAACAAATAAAGTTAAAAATGTTTTTGATATAAATATATTGAATTTATATATTCATAAATTTAGGTTGTTTATCGAAAGGAATTTAATTTTTTAGTAAAAAATTTTATTAAGATATATCATAAAAAAATTTAATTTTAAATCAAGAAATTTAATAAAAATTTATTTTAAAATAAAATTATCCTATAAATATTTGGATAATAAAGTTATTCCCTTATGATAGTAGATAGTCCACCAAGTGTAGTTATTATCGAAAAATCATTCAAAATTTTGATCATTATATTTTTATTATATCATTCACCCTATGATACCTTATTTAATATTTTTATTTTATGGCTTTATATCATTATTCAAGAGATAAACCATTCACCCTTCTCTTGTGTGGTGTTACATTATTCAATATATGATAAGATGATATATATGATAACATTGTGGTTCCACATCTTGATCCGTTGAGGAATTTTTATATATCATTCATCACAATTTTGTTTATTGATATATGGGTCACATAAGCTATTGGGTGGGTGATGCATCATTCATCCCTATGTTATGATATGATGTTGTTTCATTATCTATGAATTATTATATGTGCGGTGATAAATTTTTTACAGTCACACTATTCTCAGACTATGGGTGAATCTTCCCATTAAATATTTGGCCAAAGTATACATGTGAACAATGTTTGGGTGATTCCTCAAGTACCCAATATGGTGATGGGTGTATGTATATGATTGCATTTATTATAACCATTTAGTGAATATATTGATATATATAATATTTTATATTAGGGAAATAATTAGAGATGTCTCACTATGTTTTTTCTCGCACCTAACATAGGAACATTGGTGCATGTAGAAACCATATATGTGTAATCATAAATGGAAAATCACACAAGTATAGTTTTTCTTAGATTGAAGAGATCATTAGGTTTGTTAAAACATGTTTTATGTGGGGATGAGGATAGTGTGGGTCTCTTATTATTATTTTATACTTTGGACTTTTCTTTGCGAATGATTTGTTTTTTGGGTAGTCTTGTTTTGGTTGTATGACATTATTACCAACATGGGTTATACTATATTATATCATCACAATGTCACTATTTTTGTTGTCTTTATTAATTATTTTATTTTTTTACACTCTAATGTTTTGACCTTTATAAATTATTCTTTTAGCTTTTGTTATTTTATTCAAGGATCATAAAAAATATGCTTTAGTCACATTGATTGTCAGAGCCTCTCAACTAGTTGAAAATATATGGGACATGGGGAGGTGTAATTAATGTATTTTGGAACCACATGTCTGATATGGTTTTTTAGTAGTGGAATAGATGTAACATGCATTAAGTTCTATATGAATCCATTTCATCAGCCTATAAAATTTAATAGTGGCAGGGGTGTATATAATCAAGCCATTGAGAACCAAATATTATAACGAAATATATTGATGTAGGGATTTATTTCTATTCATATAATAGAAATATATTTCTACACCAATACAATATTTATCATATACCTAAATAAAATATGCATAAGGAGAACATAAAATTTATTTTGCTTATCAATAGAAATGTAGATGCGTTTCTCTATGTTAAGCATTTTGTTATTAAAACACAACATTTATCTTGTGTACATTATGAACAATAAATATTTATTTCCATTAAGTAAACATACAAAATTTAAATCATGGAAAAAATTCATAATGAATAATAATGAAGTCAGAATTATCATGTATATGAAATGGAATAATAGATATTCTATTTTATAGTGACTCTATATTAGACTAGGAACTATGTATTGATATCTGTTAGTGATTATATAATTCTGATAAAATAAGTTGTCGACCAAGGAATATTTCATAACCCATTCAAAATATAGACAAAACGTTTGAAGTTTTATAATTATAATAATGTGGAGATAAAATGTAAATTTAATATTAATGTTCTCTCTTAAGAATAAATTTTCCCAATTTAAAAACCATTTTTTGAAATATAGAACCTTTATAAGAAATATTTTTTTTATGTAATATATTTATAAAAATTATACAATGCCACATAAAAAAAATTATAATATTTGGAGAAATGAATTTTTGGTGATAACAATATACCCTAAACATTAATTATTATAAGGAATTACACTTTTTCATGGATTAAAATTGGGTTTTATTATAGAAAGAGTATCTATTTAGTTTTATTTAAAGATTTGTTTTATCAAAAAAACATCTAGTTATGTGGATTTAATTAACTGAAGAAAAATGTATTACATTAATAAAAATGTCAATTTCTATATTATATAATATGATATGTGTCATTTTAGAAGACACATTATTTTAGAAACTAAAAATTAGTATTATTTCATAATTCTCGTTGACCCAACTAGCACAATTTTTACCTCTCAAAAAATGAAACATATAGCTAAGGTTATGTTTTGATCATTGAATTAAAACTTTTCCATGCTATAGTGTGATGAAGATACCATCTTATAACAAATGTAACATGCTCACTATATTATTCCGCAATAGATAACTATTGATTTATTTATGTCATATTATCAATATATAATATATTCCTAACAAGTAACAAAAGATAAAATATAATGGTAAAAAAATATATGAAATAAAATAAATAAATCATCCTATAACAGGTATTAAAATAGAATAATTTTAATTATAAAAATAATATTCTCATACCACCAAGAAATGTTCTTATATTCATGGACCATTAATTTTAAATAAATAAACTATGGATAATTTTTTTTATTAATGATTCTCAATGTTTCAATTATTGTGTGTAAGATAGACACGATGAATTATAGATTTATCAAAAGAATTTTTTTAGAAGATATTAGTCCAAGGCTTAAAGAACGGGCTGATGTCCATTTTATTATGTATTATTAAACTAAAATAAAACTATTCTATATAATATTATAATATATGATGATATTATATCATTTTAGAGTATCAAAATAATTTTTAGTCATTAGGATCTAATTATGATAAACCAGATGCAGTAATGACCCCGAAATCTCAAATAAAATTATCAAATTGTTGATTACCCACACCTAACACATCAGTGAGAATCAACATACAATTAATTATCGATGTATTCCTCAAACATCTACAAACGTATCCCATGATTCGGTAAGTAAAAATACATTAGAATATAACTAAAATAAATAAAATTTCATAATTAAATAAGGATAACATTAGAGAGTACAAAATTGGAATACTTTTACAATTTTTTATGTTGAATAATATCTCAAACCACTAATTAAGTAAATTAAATAAAATAATAGTCATATCCTATTTCCAAGAGAACCTTACAACTAATCATGAATTATATTTTTAATACAAAAAAATATATTATGGATGGGAAAACATTCATTCGGGTTACCTATTGAAAAATAATGTGAAAGAAACTTATATGAATTTAATTTCACTCTTTTATCGTAAAATATAATGAAAAATACGAAACTGTAAATGAATATAATTAAAGTGGGGGTATTATTATGAAGGATGATCTTATTAAATTGGTTTTATTAGAGGAATCCACCATTGATCAATCTTAAATCATGAAAAATAATCATTAAAAAAATGATGGAATATAGAAGATATATAGAATAGATCGATAAAGTGTAAATGAAAATAAAATTTTTGTAAAGCTAAAAAGGGAAAAATGAAAGTATAAAAATGATCCAAAAAATCCAATTTAAAATTGAACAACATACTTTCACATATATGGTAGCCAGCTACATCCTGAGGTTCCCACCTTCAAATTCATATCCCTCTAGTTTCTCACTATCATGATTAGTCATAAGAATATAGATGATACCTCGTTTTGGAAATTATAATCCCCTATAACTTTTAAATAAACCATAAACCAGATCTAAAATCACTCGAGGGTTTATAATAAAATACAAAATTCAAATATTGACCAAAAAATAAGAATCAAAACCTCAACCAAACATAAAAATTTAAAAGGATAGTATTTTAATATATCATTTAAAAATGTATTTTCTTTGATGGGGTCCATAAAGGGAATTTACAATTAAATTATCTTAATATTAAAATATTTTTCCCAAAATTTTATCCAAACAATTCCCCCATTATTCCAAAACAACATGTAATTTTAAATGCATAATAAAATCTATCAATTCCTAATAAAAAAATACACCTAAAATTTGATATAATGGATTTCAGTAACAATAAAAATCTCTAAATACCACTAAATTCTAATATTAAAATGGAATGACTTCAACATTACCTAAATACACATTCGGGGTCATCATTTGGGAGAACTATACCTGATTCCAAAATCCCATAAAATAACATAAATATACTGAATTCAAATATCTATACGTAAAAATAGTTTCAAATAAATCACTATGAATAAAAAAATAAAAAAATATCTTTAATTTATAGTCATTATAGGACACTATATATTGAAAATATTAAAATAAAGGAATTTCAATCCCATTAAAACCATTCAGAAGATGTCCACATGAAAACCTATAGTTCTTATGGATATTACCACAAAAACAATTATGAGATTACACTTTCCTACCAAACCAAAGTGTTTATATTTATAAAAATTTATTAATAAAAATATTATTAATAAAAATATTATTAATAAAAAGTAAATTACATTTCCAAAATACAATGTCTTACACATTTTATAAACCACTTATTTTTTCAATACATTTTTCTTTTTAAATCATAGTAATGAGAACACTAATCTAGTAATAATGTTTGATAATAACCCTCTTCAAACCACTTGATCACTCAAAATCATTTTATTTTAAATTTTGAGGTTATGAGAGTAAATTCATGTTACTTTATTAAAATAGACTATGAGAATATTTTTTGATTAATTGAAACATTTCCAAACCCATATTTGAATTTAAATAAAATTATTAATCAACGGTTACCCAATTGTTAAACAATAATAAGTTATAATAAATAATATTCAAATTGTTATATTCATTAAATTTAATTAGTGTAGAATATTTATTCAAAAATAACTGAAAAAATTAATTAAATGTTATTATATATAGGGAACATTTAGAATTTTAAAATAGAATCATGGACTAAATTTATCTTATTGTGTTTATTCATTTCTTATATAAAAATTCAACTTATTTTTTCAGGACATATTGAACATTTGACATGAATATATTCACAAATTATGCAATTGCATTAAGAAAAAACATTGAGTAAAGAATATATTAGATTCTTAAAGTTATAAATTGAACAATAATATAGTATATATAGTTAAACATAAGTTGTTGATAGAATTACCATAGTTATAATAATGATCAACTAAAAATTTTCAGGATAAATATTCAAAACAATACTGTCATTCTATATTATATTGATAGAGAATAAGTATACCATCAATCATAACATGTGAGGATATGTGGGTGAATTTATTTAACCAAATATCCCCATTATAAGATAATTAAGAAAATATAGATTACAATATCACTATTTATTTTGATAATTAACGCCATTAATATATAATTATGAAAATATAAATCAAATTTATATTTTTTAAAGTTCCACTAAACATTATGTTGCATTAAAAAATATTAATTGATGATTCTAGATTATCCTTATAACTAACATTAACAATTAGTTTCAATGTAAATTTTATCACATTAGAATAGTCCTTACCCTTACAAATAGTTCATATACTGGACACCCAAACATCCTTGGTAAAATTTTTTCCACCATATCCATGTTGGTGGGACATGTACACAATCCACCCCACAGTGTCTTGTCATTTTATCTCTTTTCTAATACATTAAATATCAAAACATAGAAAATCACAAAACATTCCTCTCATACAATTTTCTATAGAATGTGATCCAATTACCCACATGGCAACAAACTATATAACAATTAGAGTTTATAAGTAGCTTCATGTCATGTGAGATTCACATCAATAGTAGGGTTTTAATAAAATATCATAGGTTTGTAGTTACCACAAAATAATCACATATAAAAATGTTTATAAAACTACAACAAATCAAGTATGACCCTTTTTATTATAAATGATGTACCAAAAAATACACCATTACTCTATATATTACTATTTATCATATTAAACTATAAATAAAATAAAAAAATATACATGAATGATTATACATAAAATATTTTTCCTAGAAGAGATCAAAATATTCACTTATATTTATCAAAATGGAAAAATGTCCAATATATAAAAACTCCAAGCCATGTGTAGTCTATTGAAGAGAAGTGGTGTATTCCAAAAGGAAACTTTCAATAAAAAAAGTATTGGAATACCCCTGCGCACCAACTCCACTTGACCATTACATATTTTAATTTGTTAATATTTTATACATAAACACTATCGAATCATAAAACTAAAATATATAACTTTTTCATTGGAAAATTAAAAATACATGTGTTTTGTGAATTATATCCATTCATAAATTTTTTTTCTTTTGTTAGAGGGCTATACTGAGTAGAATATTGTATGGGTTACTTTATAAAAGGTAAAAAATAATGATAATGGATAAAATATGATCAAATGAAAGAATTTAGATGTGGAACCTCTTGATTCACCCCCATTAATAGTTAAAATAATAAATACAGTCCCAATATGTTGTTTAATGGAATAAAATTATCTCTTATTGTTCTATATATGAAATCTATTTTTGGATTTATTTTACATATTGTAACGATGATGATGCCTACTATTTTTAATATAACCAACGATGATGGTTTGTAAACAGTGATTATTTTTTTATAACATGTATTTAGAAAGGAGGTGATGGAGTATATACATTGTGAAACCAATTTTAAAAGTAGAGTGAATGAATTAGTGATCCCGATAAGGAAAAATAATTTTTTAGATAATTATCATAGAATGTAAAAAATAATTACTATCTTGTTCTATAATATTCAAAATAATTAATTTTATTGAAATTCCCTATGAATATTCTCAATATCCCATGTATATTGATTTATCACAATTAATTTGGGATTAAAAATACCTTATGTAAAAATAAATGTGAGGGTAAAAAAGAATTATACACTCGAAAATAATATCTCACATGCTAATGTAATTTAAATCTATGTTAATGTTAAATATATTGCTAACATTTCATCAATAATTTGATGAAAATATAAAAAGTAATATTCAATCATAGAGAAAAAAATAATTGGTAACTCTATATAAGAATTATTAATAATAATCGTTTTTAATCTAGGATATATTCATACTAGAACATTGATATTATCTTGGCCCAACATTAAAAAGTGGATAATCATGAAATTTTTTGTGGATAGAATTTTTCATTTAAAATTTGTTGGTCATGGAGAATAAATGAATAAATAAAATAATTTGGTTATTTAATTTAAATATAATTAAAATTAGAAAAAATATTGTGAAAATACATATTCATAAATAACATTCACATACAGTGGAAAGAAAATAAATATATATGAGGAACTAAAATCAAGTATTATCCATCAAAGAAGGAAACATGAAGAGATAGTAAACGTAGTATTTAAGATGAATCAGTGATGATGAGAATAGATGATCAATATAATTTAAAATATTAGTATAATAAAGATAATGATGATATGTTAAGAAACAACTAATGAGTAGAATAATACACCACATATGAAAATTACAATAAGTATATTATGAAATAATATAAATAATTAGTGCGTAAATTACTGATTCATACTAATATGAGGGAAAGATACACAATATCAAGATAGTAATTATAATTTTACAATGGAATACTATTAGACACTATTTATGTGTGTCTATAATCCAAAAGAATAAATATTATAAGAATGTATAATAAAACAAAATCTCAACTAAAAAATTATTTAATGAGGTATTTTACTAAAAATATATTCATTTTTTACATTGAATATGGTAATATGGGAAATCGTTGTATCAAGGGATATAATTAATAAGACAACAATAGAACCCTAATACCCTAATTTTGGTGTTGGTAATGTGGGAATGAAACGTTTTTTTCTAAAAACATATTTACTATGTTAACCGATTATTATGATGAATAAAAGAGATCCATGCACCATGAACCAGTATCTATTTTTTTGTAAGATCACTTTAAAGATATAATAAAAAAATTGGTAAATAAATAAGGATGAAACTATCATTATTAATAATTATGGATGGACATGTGATGAATTATTCATCATATAAAAAATGTATAAAGTGATTCAAATAAAAAAATAAAGAGGAAATAGTAAAGAGTACCCAAGTGGTTTTACAAAATATAATATTATAAAATAGGTAAATACATATAGATAATCCATCATATAATGAAGGAATCATAGTGATGGATTAGATTGTGGTTCATTTGTGCAAAAAACAAGGGCATGTGGGATTAGACTCATAATGGTATTGATGGAGATGAAAAAAGATTCTAAATATTATACTCAAAAAATATAAAAATAACTTTTTATTTGTGTAGTCTCTAAATGTATAACAGATAAGAAAGATATTAATAAAGAATGAAGAAAATATTTAATTTATTATGACCATACACATTCTGATACATGAGTGTGTCCATGATATACAAATAATCACATGTAATTTATTACTTCTAACTATTGATGATGTGGTGAATAATTTAAGGGGAGGAATGATCCATGGAGTGTGTTTAAAAAAAAAAATTGAAACAAATTGTTTTAGAGAACAAAATATTATTATAAATTAATAATCAAGATCAATATGTGGAAGAAATCCCCCATTGTAGATATCAAATCTAAATTGTTAATTCCAAACTGGGATATATGTTTGAAAATGATGAGGAGATTGATTTTTAATTCATCTGAAATGAAATTATTATTTTCCTAATAAGTAATAATCAAGATGTATTCGTTGAACATAAAAATACATTAGGATATATTCCATGTTTTATCAATCCTTAACCAAATATGAAGTCTCATGATATAAATTTTTTTTTCAACGGAATCAATTTGGTGTTTTGTAGATTAACGTTTTTATGAAGGGATATCTCTATATTAAATTCATGTTATTGAAAATATATTTATGTTTACTTTGAGTGTACAGTGGTTTGTGGATATATCAGAAATTAATGATTTTAAAGGTGATGGTTAACAATAAATTTTATAAACCTAGGATTCTCTAATATATATCTATAGATAAGAAATATTAATTAGTATTGTTTAAACATAATATACATAAGGGATTATTTACTAATGTTATTTGTTTCTCCGATTGACAACTTAAGAATTAATATTATAAAAGGGAATTGTTTAGGTTTGTTTTTTAGTCAGTGATATGTAAAAATGTGATATCATTGATTAAAATCATTTATCTTATAATGATTCCCTACTTAATAGTGTTAGTGGAATGATTAATGAACCATTTCAAAGTGTTAAATTCCCCCACTAGAATATTTTCGTAAATGTTGTTGATGGTTGATGATTTTATAGAAAAAAGATATCAATAAAAAAGGTAAATTCCTCAGGTTGATTTATTGTAAAATATATAGGTTAGAATGATACGTTCAATGACCATGATAAATCAACTAGTGATATCAACCACGTATAAAATCCAAATATCTAAATATGGTGTCCGAATAGTGGAAATCTATTTATAGGTGCAGAATGAATTTAAAACTATAGTATTTCAGTGATAATTATTCATGATGTTTGGTTACAAAATAAGAGATCATTATTGTTTTTAATGTAATATTAGGATTTATATGATGGCATTGCGTGTTTTTATAATATTCTACATGCTACAAGAGTTTAATGTTTTAAATTTTAATGAAAATACATGATGGGGATTGTTTGAGTATTGAAGTTCGTATTGTAGAGGATTTTATTTTTTATACCATTTCATTTTTATGCCTAATGATGAAAAAATTAGGGGATCATAAATCCCTTGAATATTTATTTTTGTTATTATTTTGATAATTTTTTTATGATATTAATAAATAATTAAAGTGGAGTATGTATTATACAGTGTTTTTTTGTTTTATATTATGTCAATCACTTATTCCATGTAACATTGTACAAAGGAAGTAGTAATATACATGAATATGAAGATATGTAGGTAATTTTAATTTAGTTTTTATTTTTAATCAATAAATATATAGTTAAATGTCTATTGGAAATATGGTAATACTAATGATATTATGAATGTCATTAGATTGGTTTACAAGACTTAGATAACCAATAAATACTTTTTTCTTGTAGAAATAATGGGTTCTATATGTAGAAATGTTTGGATAATTTTATAATATATTTTGGGAATGTTTAAAGGATTGATGAAGTAAGATGTTTGAGAGAAAATATTACTTGCAGTGATGATTAAAGATTATATTTTTCATTAAAATATACTAATAATGTTTTAGAGAAGTTTTGAAGGCTTCATGATATGGGTGAAGTGGATTATATTAAAATATCGAGATTCATTTGATTAAAAATATATTTACAGATTTTATATTTTATTAAATAGTTATACCATGGGACTGATAACATTAATATTGTTTTCATGATGATTTATAATATTATCTCATGGGGAATTTGTCTATCATAATAGGTAAACCATAAAATAAAAAACATAAATTGTTGAGGAAAAATGTTGAATTTAAATTTAATGTAATATTTAAGGTAATGATATATAAGGTTAAATTCATATTTAATAAATCTTGGAAATAATAATAATTTTATATATATGATTTTTATAAAATAACGATATGTTAGGCATGATAATATTATTATTCTATGAGTTTAATTATAATTCCCTTAACTAAATTCATATTAACTCACCATGTTCCTAAATTTTTAAAATAAATATCAGTTTTTTCAATTATTATGTGTTATTTTTTGAGTTTTTATTAAAAACAAAAAAATAATATTTATGATACATAATTATCTCTCTAGTGATCAGCTGATAAGTAATATTAATTTTAGAGAATGTATAATATTCAATTGGAAGGCCTTGTGACATGTATGTTGTTTATTTTTATATGTGATATTAAAGCACATAGAGATAATTTTAAAGATATTATGATAAAATAAATTTAGTTGAATTAATTGAAATTAAACGGTTTATTTCATGATAATTGACAATGATATTTTAGTTTAGAGTTAGAAAACAGTGTTAAGAGATGGATTACTTAGAGAATAAAATTCCAATTTAACTGTAAATTACTTTGAAGAACGAAGAGGACATTTTTGGTAAATGAAATGAAATGATTTTTCCTAGTTTATGAGGTAATTATAAGGATTGATTTCATGATATTCAAATTTGAATCTAAAAATATTTTATGGGTTTTCAATTATTATTTTTTATATATTTTTAAATAGTGGATAGTAGAATTATTCTATAAAAATTGGCATGAGACTGAACCTTCATCTACTACCCTTTATGATTTTAGATTGTTTTTTGAGGATTTATGAATATAACTGGAGATCATTGTGCAAAATTGAATATAAAAAACATCATCGAATAATATAATAAATTCATGATGGAATTTTTGAATTAATATATAAGGATAATTAATTGAAATATTACAAGACCATTAATATAGATATGAGATATATAAAATATTTTAGTTACGTGGTCATTTGATTAAAATGGAAGATAAAATGAAGAGAATAAATCATTATTTACATGAAATTAATTATCTATTTTTAACACATTTAATAATGTGGTACACATGGAATTAAAGAAAAAAAATAGTGGTGGAATGAATGTGGTTTTCGGACTTTATATAAAATTTCGTATAGTAGTTATAAAATAACAATGAATTAAATAAAAAAATGAAAAATTTGGAATATTGTATTTCATTGATATTTTTTGTACGTGAGAGGAAATAAAATTAAAACGAGGTACATGATTACAAATATTAAATATCTAATAAAGAAGAATATAAATATTGAGAAGAAAAAATACAACCTAATTATTTCATTATTTGCTAATCTCCACCAAAAAGATGTTATTCATTAATATAATTATATTAATGAACATTATTTAATCCATAAATTATGAGGGCTCCATTCTCTATCATTAAATGTATAATAAAAAAAATAAAAACACTAGATTATGAAGTTTACCCCACCTATCATTGAATTAATTTTGTGGAATAGACATGGATATTAATAGATCATCTAACTAATATTGATGATACACATTATTCATTATATTTTTACTGGTCATTGAGTGGCCTTCATGTCTATAAACTAACTAATCCTACCCCAAATTACTATGCTGATGTAAATATTGAATGAAATCAGAGGGCGGCGGTGTGCCATCTAAGAAACATCTTAATGCAGTTAGTCTGGGAATGGAACCCTAATATCCCATCATGTATCCATTACAGAACATTGAGTTGAATAGGTTATGTTAGTATGTGAAATGCTATCGACCTATGACAATAAAAAAAACTATTATGGAAAAAAAGTAAAAAACCTTGATTCATGTTCATGATTTATATTCCAATATATTTATATATGATTCAATGGGAACAACTTAAAGAGTTATTGATTTAAAATTTTCCTTAAAATGTGAGAAAATAATATGAAAATGGTTAAAACATTATTTTTTTTAAAAATGATTCATTGGGAGACACCTTGATTTAACCCTCTTTTATAGTGTTCATATTCCAGTTCATATAAACAAGAACAAAATCAAATAACAAAACTATCTCCTAGTCTAATATAGAGATAAATGTTTTAAAACTCATAATTAACATTTTTAAACCTGTAATATTACATGCATGATTACATGTACATTGGAGTTTTCATGTTAGTTGGAAAAATATATAAAATTACTAAGGAAACACCGACATTCCATATCCTAAGAGTGTATAACATTTTCATTACATGATCATGTATATTAATATTCTAAATATAATAACATTGATTACGATTAGTAATCAAACAATATTGTATTAATATCACAAAATTATTTGAAGGAAAATTAAAATGCTACCCTAACTATATCCTTTTACCAAGATATTTCATTCTGTACTTCCTTATTTGGGACGCATATTCCAATCTAAAGTGATGAATAAATAAATTCTTTATAAGGAGTAAGATTACATATATATATATATTAAATAATAGACACTATTGACCCATCATGTGGTATATGGAAGGGGTATATTAATTAGTCACATCTACCCATCTAGAGGAATAGAGGAAGTGGAATATAGAGTTATTGAATTGGGAAAACGCCCCATCGCTATCATCCAATTGATGGGTCCCACCTTAAATTTCACATAATAATATGATATACACATACCCCACCATGAATTCCCCTAACACATTATGTAATAATTATTCTCCATGTTTAATTGAATCAAAACATTCATTGTGAATGAATCCATAAATTAAATAGACAGATATCCATTCACATCACAAGATATCATATAAATATTACATAAATCTTATTGAAAAAATAATATATATATGATGAAATTAATAATATAAAAAAATAAATTTTTTAATACATACTAATATTATTAATGAAAACGTATTGTGTATATGAAATGGTATAACAGATTCTCTATATTATAGTTATTTATTAAGAAATAAGGCACTATATGTCAACATGTGGATATTATTATGTCGGTAAAATAGAAGATTATAGGAGTTAACCATGGTATTTTAAATAACCATTGATAACTATATGAAACACTAAATTAGGGAATAATATTGTTCAATAGTTGAGATAAAAAATAATTAAACACTATGTTTCACTCTTAAGAACAATTATTCCTTCTCTAAATCCCCACTTAAGAACATCATCCCAATTATTAGAAATTTTATTTATGAATTTTATTTTCAAAAACATATACTATAAACATTAAAATAAGTATGCTCTTCAGAGAAATGATTTTTTTATTAGTAAAAACCTCTACCCTAAAATTTTATTAAGACAAATAATTACATAGGGTTATAATTAAAAATAGTTTTTTTGTTTAATATAGAATAGTTTTTTTATTATAATGAATGTTATATATTACTCGACATGAAAAACAAGTTATCAATTTTGAATAAACCAGTAGATATATCCTTACATTAAATAAATTTTGAATTTCTTTTTTAAATATTAACAATTATTTATGTATAAAACAAATTTTTCATGAAAAAAATATAAATTAGTTTGTAACTGCACTCAATATAACTAGATTCATCATAACATCTACACTAATTAAAATTCTAATAATGGTTATATTTGAATTATTTTCATTTAAATCATTCAAACCATAATGAAATGAATTCATATTATTAGAAAAAAATTTTGAGGAATAAGATTGCATTAATAAATAGACCATATTTGAAATTTTCACACATCAATGTAAATGTATTTTAATATTCATTATTACTAACGAAAGAAGTAATAAAATGGTCCAAACCATTTCTAAAATACGACTCAAAAGTCATCATATAACACGAAATGAAAAAAATACCTTGAATGAAAACATGAAAAGGACTGTCGATCCAATGAATGTTACTATGGGTATAAAACATTAGTGATATTTAAAGGAATTATTTAAAATATATGTTTTAAAATGAATCAAAAACTATCAATCCATGTAAATAAGAAACAAAAATATTAATTTTTTATGGAAACCCATTTCATTGGATATAAATAAATTATCGGTTATTAAAACTATATAATATCTATTTCTCAATAAATCATAAATTTATTAATAAAAAAATTCACTTTATAAAAAAAATATTTCTATGACATAAAATCATATTGTCAAAATTAAATTTCATATTTATAATTGACATAGTAAAGGATAATAGTATTCATGTCTTAGGGAGATCATATATATTCCAAAATGGTATGATATCCCTTAAAAAGGAATTAACATGATAAAGAATCAAATAAATCATAGAGGTGTGCATTGAAGATAACTAAACCTCTCCTAAGAAATTTAAAAAAAACTCTAATCCAATGATTATTATAAACTAATATCAAT
The DNA here is from genome assembly GCA_963277665.1 of Viscum album. NCBI lineage: Eukaryota > Viridiplantae > Streptophyta > Magnoliopsida > Santalales > Viscaceae > Viscum > Viscum album. The sequence continues at coordinate 1,181,221,361 of OY728130.1, forward strand.
TTTTTTTTAAAATGTATCCTCACAATATCTATATATAAATACAAATAAAGTCCATGAAATACAATAACATCTTAAAGGGAAAATTATAGTCACTAATCGATAATGTAATTCCAAAAAAAATCCTAGTAAATTTTGGAATAAGTAGTTTTGACACATTTCATACAAAAAAATTAAAAAAAAGATGAAAAAAAATTCTCTACATATTTTATAAGAAAAATAATGATGGAAACCATATTTCAAGGTGATTACCAAAAACTTCGGTAAAATCAAAACAATAATACCAAACACAAATTTATGAAAATATGAAATAATTGATGTGAATTAGAGATTATGTAATTGGGTTGGATTTTTTTTAAAATGCCAACATGGATAACCCAGGAATGAAGAAGTTAAATTAGGGAAATTTATTTATTGGAGGTTATTTAGTAGGGGATCATGGATATGAAAAAGAAAATGGTGATAATATAATCCAAAATGTCGAAAAAATAAAAAATAAAAAAATGAAAATTTATATCATTCAAATAAAAAAACTAATTTGGATCTATAAGGAATATATTCTGGTTCTGAAGGGTTCCTACATCCATTAACTAGCTCACAATGTACCTGATTTGATCAATTTTCATAAGACTACTGGTGGAATGCCATTAAATATACACATACCCCTTGAACCTAAGAGAAAAACTAAACCATATCAAAAAGTTCCATGTATTTTATAATATAAAATAAAAATATAATATGAGTTATAAAATAAAAAATGAACACACAAAAAGACATGAAAATTAAGAATAGAAATTTTCTCATTGATCATATCCCCAAACATTTTTGCATTAATTTAAACAATAAAGGGATAGATATTATAGTTTAGTTGTTTAAAGTCATAAATATATCATATATAGTTTATTTGTGTATAACATCATACTCTAATTATAATTAACTTAACTATTAATTATGGGTCAGGTTTTTTATAAGATGAATAGTTTTGTGGAATTATGTTTATTTTATATAAATCTTAAGAGTGTGAAGGTGGGGGTTTTATAATGATTATGTGATGTGAATGTAACACACTGACCCCAAAAGACTAGTGACAGAGTATTATTACATTAAATTGGAATTATTACAGGGATGAAAATCCCAATGGAAGATGCGTTTTACCTGTCTTTTAAAGCGAGATGACCTAAATGATACACATAATACTTTAAGAAATAAAAATTGAACATGTTAAATAATAAAATGAAATTATTGGAATCTATAAATTCATATTCAATTATCTATTCTTCATAACCTGGGGAAAAAATATGGGTGAACTAAAATACTCAGTAAGGTTAAGAAATGCAGAAGCAATAATGAGTCAATATGAATAAATTAAAATGTAAAGAAGAATAACTAATAACACATTTTTTTGAAATAAATGTATAATGAAATATCAATATAGATATTCTAAGAACTAAAAAACATGACATTAAATCAATGAACTAAATATGATATGTTTCCATAGGTTTGTCAACCCAATATCTCATGGTTGAATAATTATTGAATCCTGAAAATGATATAAATCCACAGATACGTCAACAAAATTTATTTTTGATAAATAATAATTAAACATAAATTAGGGTAATAAATAATTAGTAGACACCATGTTTCCTTTGTACATCGTAGATTTACCATAAAGACATTTTTCAATACAGTTTACAAAATGTAGGTTAAAACCCCATCAAATTGGCCAAATGATTCATCTCATGATGTCATATGGCCTGACGCTAACACCAAGAGGTTCCAACCGAAACTCTCGCCTCCAAGGGTAAGATCACATTATCTGCAAAGGTGCGTGATCATCGAGTCTCCTCCCATAGGTGTCTCCAAGCGTAAGGATCGAGTCAATGGTTCTACTGGAATATCGAGGTTTTATACAAGACATGTGGCTATAAGGGAATGACTAGCACCCGTGTCCATGATTACGGAATCTAAGGTAGAAAAGACATAGATCATAGCTTGAATCATCCCTGGAACCCCTGGGTCGTATGTCTCAACTGCATGCAGCTGTCCCCGTCCCTATCCCCCAGCTCCCTGAGCTTGGTGCGGACCTCCTGGGGGTGCTGGTGGAAGTATGTTGAAGCGTCTACCACCACCTACAGCTCTCCCAGGTCCTCTTCCACATCCACCACCTGGCAGATCTGCCTACTCCATTCTCTGCCTCTGTCTTAGTGGTCCATCCACCACTTCCCTGTCAGCTGCCCGACCTGTCGGGAAATCTCTTGCGAGATTCCCCCTACAGTTGCATGCATATAATCGCTTCTCCCTAGGTTGACTGGATCCAGCCTGAGAGCCCTGGATAATCGATACCCTGTCCTGGGTCCTCCTATGACGTCTCCCACATCCAGATCCCTGCGTCTGACATCGGCTCCCTACTGTCGGTGTCTCCACACCTATCTGCCTGCTGCTGACTGCCGGTAGCTATCTCTGCTCCGCCAAGAAGCTCTCGATCACCAAGGCCCACTCGATCACTCCATCATAGGTCGATATGTATAGAGGGACGAAATTAGCTCGAATGTCTCTCCATATACCTCGCTCAAAGGTCCGAGCCCTGAAGTACTGATCCCTGACCATATCCATTGAGTACCTGGCGAGGTTGGTGAAACTCGATGAATAGTCAGCCACTGTCATACTGCCCTGCTGGAGATGAAGAAACTCTTGGATGCGCACAGATCTCATTGTAACTGGTTAGAACTCCTCCCTGATGAGTCGCTCAAACTATATCCACGAAAGAGTCTCCTCGTCGTGAGTCTGTGTGGCCAGAATCCACCATCGTTCGGCTGAACCCTGAAGAAGGCTTGCTCCTAGGATCACCATCTGGTCTGCTGGTGTCCTCACTAGATGGAAAACTCTGGTCACCGCCTCAAGTCAGTCCTCAGCTACCTGGGGGTCAGGATCACCTCGGAACCTGAGGGGCCTCTGTCTCTGAAACTCGTGAAGCACACTAAGCCTGCGCTCCTCACCAGTCCGTACTGCAGGTACCACTTGCTGCTCCACCGGTGGTGCTATAGCAGGTGCACCACCTGGTGGAAATGCCTGGGGAAATGGTCCCTATATCGAAGCCTCTTCACTGAGGGGGTCATCCCCGTGATCATGTTACTGAATCCTAGCGGGTACGCATCACAGAGGCATCTTGTAAAGAAACAATATTTGTCACAGTCAATGAGTATATCTGGATAGCTAACACCAAGGATATGGAGGACACAACCCCTTCCTATATGATGCATGTACCTTTTATTTCCCCACAACCATTGTTTTCATGAAACGGGTCGAAAAGCACATTATCAGAGTCCCGGTGTATGGATACGTCGGCCGCCGCACCAACACCGGAGTCGTTGGCCGAAAATCCAAACCCGAAACAGTCAACATTGTTTCCCCAAACAAACTCATAGACTCGTGGTCCAAAGGTATAACTGACCACCTCTGATACCACTCTGTCACGACCCTTCCCTGTGGGGCCCACGGCGTGACTCCCCAAGCCTGCCTCAAATAGGCCAGGGGCTGGTGACCAACACTGAGTAGGCATGTCACTATCATGGGAGTCATTTCCTCAGTACCTTTACACAGAAACACATCTCCAAGCCCACAACTGCTGAAATGTAAAACACTAAGGAAAAAAAATGAATGCATATAACTAAACCCAACCAACAGAGCACGACGAAAGGTAGAGTACTGTAAAAGTAAACTGAGCTAGAATAAGCCCACCAAAAACAAGAGTCTGAAAAACTACAATGTCCAACCTGTAAGCACAAAGGTACTGGGACTACTTCTCATAGCCATAGGAACGCCTCGGCCTGTAGGAAACTCAGAAATCTCAGTCCTGTCCTGGTCCACCCTGGACTCTATCAAAAGGTTGCTCGTCTGCACAAGACACCAAACGTGCGGGCAAAGCCCGTGTAGGGGTGAGTATAACAATACTTAGTAGTGGACCCCGAAAAAAACAAAGCATTACACAATGTAAAGGTACAGTCAGCTATGCATAATATATGTTTACAGATTATATAAAACAAACCATATATACTCAAAACCCAGGTCTGTGGTCTAGAGACAAGTCACGCAACCGCATACCCCCGCAAGGGATTCCGTTTGAAGATTCTATGATGCGCTCGTTCTGGGAGAACACACTCCACGAGTCTTATAGTTCTGATTACGTCCGTCCGAGAATTTATGTTCATCGGGAACCATCATGAGATATAGCTACACTCATTACGGGAGACACACACTTGAGTGGAAGGGTTACGATAGATAGAAGCACTCATTACTGGAGATACACTCCTGAGTGGGAAGGATCTCGATACACAGATGAGGATCACTGTCCGGGCCATGGTGGATACCGTGACTCATCTGGAATTCACCTGCTAGGTAGAGGATGAACGCCCGGTAAAGTTGTCCACGCTGATGCTTGACTCTTCCGAGGGCCTATAATGGATAGAGGATATCGATCCGGGCATCTCGGATGGATGCCTAACTCTATCACAGAAAATTCATGCTGAAGGGATCATAATCCGACATGAGGGAATGATGCCTGAACTTTAGGGGAAAAGAAGAAGGAGCACTAACCAAAATGAAAGATGTTCAAGGCATGGTGAAAAAATGTACCAAGCCATTCTCCAAAAATTACACGGTCTGTAGAAATGATACATGCCGTGTTATCTGAACACGGGTACTGCCTGTGTACAACGGCCCGTGTCGTGAGGCTGGTCATGTAGAAAACATTATACACGGCGTGTATTACGAAGTACATGCCGTGTCTGGGTCATTGGGGTTGGCTCCGTGTACTCTGGCCATGTGCCCGTACACGGTCAACAACCCATGTACTCAAACCCATGAAATCTTCACACAGGGTGAACTGTGCTGGCGACCTCTCCTGGACAGGTGAGGGACTACACGGTCGTATACTCCATCCTCTGTCCGTGTATCCCCGACATACACACTGAGCTCCGCGTAGCCGCCTCTGCCGAGCTGTACACGCCATGCCGCCTGAAGCCATGTTGAGCATCCTGTGTCAGTGTACCACCCGAAGTATACGCCAAGCTTCGGTGAAGGTCCAACACGCCGTGTGACCGGGTCACACATCGTTTGATCCTTCTCTGACCCCGAAACCCTAGACGCCACCATCAGAACTACACGGCGTGTTCTTCGGAAGTACACATCGTGTATTCTGGAAATTTACAGAAACGCAGACCTCCACCGTCACACCTCTGTGGTGCTCCGATCATTGATCCGGCCGTCCGATCGCCACGAAACCTTCAGGTATTGGTCGACCCGACACCACGAAGCTGTTTCCGTCTTTTTCGGGCCTCTGATCGGCTCTAATAACATGATTTATCTTCCCATGAGAAGATCGATCGAAGAACTCCGTTTCCGATCTAATCTCATTCATCGTCCGCCATCATCTTCTCACCTCTACAAGGTTGTTGAATTGTCGAACCTTGAATTAGGGATCGTTGCGTCACAGAAAGGATGCGCAACGATCCATTGTTCATCGCCCCGTGAAGAACGCGAAGAACGCACGGGGAAAAAGGAGGAAGATATCCACACTAACCAAAATGAGGAACGAACCTCCACCATCGTTCATCACAGCGTTAATCCTCTCCCATTAATAGGATTAAACGGAGCATGAATCAACAACATAAATCATGGATTAATTCCCCAAAAAAATCAACCCAAAGGAAACCCTCCCGCAAGAATGCATGAATCCGCGGATCAACTTGTTCGCGGTTGATCCACGTTCGTCATTTAAACTCAAAAACATGGAAATGAAATCGAAGTAAAAACCCCTACCTTTCAAAAGGATCGATCATTGACAAAGGCACCATGCTGCCGTTGTCATCGAGATCCTTCAACGTTGTTGGCGTAGCGATTCTCGACTTTGATCCGTCGTCGTTCGCCAACGCGTCCTCCTCCGCCCAAGCTCCAAGAGAAATATCTCTCTTTTTCTCAACTCGCAGGGTTATGATGCTAACCCTACGAATTTTCCATAAGTATGAATTTATAGGGGGAGGATTAGGTCATGTATAAAAAAAAGGAAAAGTTTTAAAATAATAAAATAAATTATTGATTTATTTTATTCCCTCCAAAGAGATTTCCTTTTTAAATTGTCCCATATTAAAATTTGCACCCAACCTGCACTGGTTGAGGTTAGAGTCATTCTTAGGAAACGTTGTTGTCCCGGACGTAACGATGCGCTCAGATTTTTAATCCGGGCATCCATTTGGAAACTGCCACAACCGCGCACAAGTTCCTACTCACTTAACTAAAAAAAGTTCAAACCCCCATTTCGGGCTCACTGGACCTCGGAATGATGTGCCATCTTCGCGCTGGGTCTCGAAATAATTCCATATAATATTTAAAAATAATAAATGGGAAATATGAGACATTACATAAATAATATTTCTTTGTAGACATGTCACCTAACTATAAGAGGTACAAGGTGTAGAATACATGCATCATGTCGGCTCCAACAGATGCATTCCAAGAAAAAAAGAACAACATGTTCAAAATAAAAGAAAGAGTGATCATAGTGACTTTAGCGATGATAATGCAATAATAAAATGAGTGTGTGCATGATAATGTATAAGAATGATCTTTCTTGAAAATCAACACGAATGAAGAACACACGAAGCATACTCTAACCCGAGAGGAGATAAAATTTCATCATCATCAAATACACAAAGAGCGGGACCATATCTGGCTGACTTACGATACTCTGTTTTCAATAAGAGGACTCGATTTCTACATCTGCTTCATCCCAGAAGTCTAGAGCTGTATAGAATAACAATTAGAGCACCTCTAACATTATCTCATCATTTCTGCTCGATTGTGTATTATTTTTCATGTCTTGGGAGTATTGTGTGTGTTTGTATTAAAAATGCACTATCTCATGTATAAAATAGAAGGATACAAGATATCATTTCTCTTATATCATTTTACACATATTTATTCCCTCAGATACTTTTTGAAGAGGTTGTGTGTGACCTGTATGTTCATACCCATGAAAACTTGTGGAATAGATCGTGTGACATGGATAGTATTGTATACTTTTTTAAATCTCGAGATAGGTTGGGTATCAAGTTTGTTTATATAAACTTCTTGGTGGAAGGTGATCACCAAGAGGAGTGGATTCGGTCTCAGCATGAGACTGAACCACTTGTTTTATTTCCACTGTGTTGTTTATTTTAGTGTTCTTTATTTTAATATGTAATTTATAAATCACTAATTTTAAATTGATAGTTAATCTTGAAAAGAAGTTATAATTGATTTAAATTATTAAAATAGCTTCAAAATTAATTTTAATAATTGATATTATGATTTCTGAGAATTAATCAATATTCTGAGAAGTTATTAAAACAGTAAAATATTCATAATGGTATAACCATGATTGAATGGATAGTATTTAAATTTATTGGGGAACCATTTTAAGAATAATTTTAAAAATAAATTTTATATAGATTCTCAATTCATCTACCTTTGGAGCACTCAAATCCGACTAAAAATTGGTATCAAAGAATTGTTTCTAAAGACTCTATTTCTGACCCTATTCAACTGTGATTGTAGTTATACATTAATGATCAGTAAATTTCTATTAATTCTTAATTTCCAGCACTTTTAATATATTTTTATATTATAGATAATAGATTGGAAGGTGTTTCACCAAAAAGACTGTCATTCATTAATGAAACAAATTATACTCAATTGAAATTAAAATACAAAGGCATTTAAAAAGGATGAGATTTGAAATTTGTTATTCAATTATAGATGAATTTAAGATTTCTTCTACAGATAGAATCACTTTAAATGAACCTACCAAAACAACCAATAATAAAAATTGCAACGACATGAATACTTTAAACAGCTTTTTATGAGATGAAAATTTTAATAGAATCTACGCATGTAAAATTGCCCATAAAATTTGGGATTCCATGTTTGTTTCACATGAAGGAGCATCTAGTGTGAATGAAATGAGACTTAATACGTAAACTATTAAATATGATAACTTTAAAATGAAACATGATGAGCCTATTTTTGACATGTATCTTAGGTTCAACAAAATTTTAAATGATAGGATTTCTCTTGGAAGAGAAGTCGCTGCTGAATAACATATTATGATGATTCTCATATGTATACCTTACTGATGGAGAGGAACCTCTATCTATATTATAGAGTCATGTGAAATTCGAAGGATACCTGTAAAATAACTCATTTTAAATCTACTGATTTTTTAGGAGGAGAAGAATGTAAACAAGGAAGATGAGGATGAACCTGAAAGAAAATAATTTGCATTCAAGAGAACCACCGCTAAACACAATGAAAAAGGGAAATTGGATGTTTCTGAAGAAGGTTCCAGCATTGAAAAAACATCACCATATAGTGATGAAGAGATGGCTCAACTGGCCAGAACTTTTAAGAGATTTTAAATTTTTTTCATAAATATAATTTTCAAGGGAGGATATGATCAAACATAATGTTCATAAAATGATTGGAATATAAGTGACAGGTCTGATAAGATTTTCTGTTATGATTGTCAATAAAAAATAAAATATCAAGGATCATTTTCCCAAGATCAATTATAATAAAAAATATGAGGAAAAATATAGAATGTATAAATGAGAAATAATGAAAATATGGAGTACATCAGAGGAAAGTTCAAGTGGCTCAGAAACATTACATGATGAACATGCTAAATAAGAAAATATGTTTTTTATTAAAAAAACATTTGAGGTAACATTGGAATCTCCTGTACACAATTCTTATTATTCTAGATATGAGAGTGACTCTGAAAATATGACCAATGAAAAATAATATTTGAGTAATATTATATGCATGAAGAGACATGCAATGAACTAAAAGATAAATATAAGTATTTAAAGAAACAACATGATCATACCTTAACTATTATAACTGAACACAGTGTAGAAAGGGATAATAATTATCAATTACTTAGAGAGAACAATGAACTAAAAGTATCTAATTAAAATTTGGAAAATGATAATGAAATTCATCAAATTGGTAAAGATACCCTGGTAAAAAAGTTGGATAAACAAATTTCTCCTATATAAACTATTGGATTTGGTTATTAACCTAGTAAAAGAAGTTTTGGAAGAACTAATTATTTCCTAAATCTAGGACATAAAGCTTTAGACACAGTTTTGGAAAACAGCCAGATAGTTCTAGTTATGATACACATTCAACTATTTTAATATTTTCTTGACCAAATAGATTTTATTTTTTGAACACTTTACATATTTCTTATAGGAAACCTATGAGGAAGATTTGTGTTCATAACGCACTTATCACTAATATTAATGTACCCAAAACTGTATGTGTACCAAAATATGTTTTTATTTTACTATTTTGTAGGAATTCTAAATAAATAGTTTTTTTAAAAGCATATGGTACTTGTATAGTCAATTTTTGAGAAACTTCATAGAAGACTATTCATTCTTCAATAAGATAAAAAAATTGATGGAGAAAATGTCACCTTAGGTAAAAATGCCAAATTAATTATTATTGGCCTTTTCTAAATCAGTAACTCTAAAACAAATTGATTTCTAAAGTACTATTTGTTGATGGATTGAAATATAATTTGATTAGAATTTAACAATTATGTGATGATGGATTTCATGTTAAATTTGAAAATGATGCATGTAATTCCATTAATTCTAAAAATGAATTAGTGTTTTCTGTTTTAAGAAATGAAAAAGTATATTCTGTTAACTTTCATTCTTTAACATCTCAAAATTCTTCATGTTTATGTGTGTTTAACAAAGAGTCGTGGCTTTTTAATAGTTAACTAGGTCCTGGAAATAGCCACTCGATTATAATGATTTCTAGAAAAAGAATAGTCAAAGGCCAACCCAAACTTGTGTTTCCAAATGATAAAGTGTGTAATCCTTGTCCAAAAGGAAAGCAACACAAAATTTTCTTCAATCCAAAGAATGTAGTTTCAACTTCCAACCTCTCGAATTGATTCACATGATCATTTTTGGACAATATTGAGTATATAGTTTAAATGGGAATCACTATGTGTGTGATCTTGTACATGACTTTTCTAGATATACTTGGACTTTTTTTGTCTCACAAAAGTTAACTTACTCTCATTTTACCAAATATGACAAGAATGTAAAAACTTTTAGTGGACATAAAATTAAATCATTAAGAAGTAATCGTGGATGTGAGTTTGAAAATCATGAGTTTGAATCCTTTTACTCACAAAATGGCTCTAGTCATTATTTCTTTGCCACTAGAACAACATAACATAATGGAGTTGTAGAAAAAATAAATAGAATCCTTCCAGAGATTGATATAATTGTTCTTAGTGAATATGACTTACATATTTAATGTTGGGATGATGGTGTAAATAAAAAATTCTATATAATCAATTATGTATTGACTCGATGTACAATTAAAATAACCCCATATGAGTTGTGGAACAATAGAATACCCAATGTTATCTACTTCAATGAATTTGGTTGCAAAGTCTATATCCTCAATACAAAGGACAATCTTGAAAAAATTTCATCCAAGAGTGATGAATGAATATTTTTAGAATATTCAATTTCTTGTAATGCCTATAGAGTGTTTGATAAAATAACTAAATGTGTGGAAGAATCCATCCATGTAAAATTTTATGATAAGGATCCACATGATCTTAAGACCACTCTATAGAACATGGATGATGATGTATCTGAAATGGACATGAATTCAAAATCCTCTAACAATCATGTGATGGGATATGTGAAAACCTAAACTTCATGAAATTAATTAGATTCTTGTCACAATGAACTAGATCATAATTGAGAACCTGAAATAAAAAGGAACTTCTTTTTCTAGAGATATTAGAACTCTTAAAAACCATCCTCTAGATGTTGGTGTAGGGGACATAGACAAAGGAACTCAAACTGGAGATTCTATTAGAAATCCGGTTGAACATCAAGTCTTCTTGTCACAACATTAACCTAAAATCATTAATTATGCAATCAATGATGAATTTTTAGTGTTGGATATGCATGAAGAACTTAATCTCTTTGGAAGAAACCAATTTTGGAAACTTATTGAAAGACCAAAAGAAACATGCACCATATGCACTAAATGTATGATTCCAAATAAGGTAGATGAAGCTGGTAATATAGTTAGAAACAATTCTAGATTGGATACACAAGGCTATAGTGAAGAATAAGGAATTTACAATGAAGAGACCATTTCACCAGTAGGAAGAGTTGAATCCATCAGAATTCTTCTTTCTTATTATGCAAATCTGACCTTCAAACTATATCAAATGGATGTCAAAAGGTCATTTCTAAATGGGTATATAGTTGATGACTAATTTTTTGAGAAACCCCTTGGGTTTATAAAACCACATTTTTTAAATCATATTTTTATGTTATCAAAATCATTATAAAATTTAAAACATGATGCAAGAGCTTGGTATGATAGATTAAGTACTTTTTTTACTTCCAATGTTTTTACAAATGGAATAGGTGATCCTGCCATTTTTAGAAAACAAATTTTTATGGATTTTTCTATAGTTCATAATTATGTAGATGACATTATCATTCGATCTTCAAAAAATTATTTTTTTATTAAATTTTCTAAAATGATTAAAAATGAATTTGAAATGAGTTTAATGGGTGAACTCATATTATTTCTTATATTTCAAATCGTTCAAAAAAAATGATGGTATTATTTTAAATCCCATAAAAAATACTAGTGATCTTCTAAAATTTTATGGATAAGATATATCTAAATTTAGCGAGACTCCAATGAGTACTTCATGTATGTTGGATCTTGATGAATATGAAAAATCTTCTGATCAAACCACATATAGATGAGTGATTGGAAGTCTACTCTACTTGAATTCTAGCTGACCTGACATTATTTTTTGTGTGTTCTTGTGTGCTCATTTTTTTAAAAATTATAAGTAATCTTATTTCATTGTAGTTAATAGAATTTTCAAATACCTCAACACACACTGAATCTACAACTATTCTATCCTAGAAGTCATTCATTAGAATTATTGAGTTATATTGATAATGATTTCAGTGGATATAAGTTAGATGGAAAAAAGAACATCTAGAACTTGTTACTTATTAGGAAAGTCACTGGTATCATCGTGTAGTAAAAAACAAAAACCTGTTTCGTTATCTCCTGCAGTAGCTAAATACATAGCTACAGGCAGTTTTTGGGCAAACAATTTGTGGATGAAACACACACAACTAGACTATTGATATCAATTCAGGCATGTACCAATAAATTGTGACAATACATATACTATTCACATATAAAAAATCTGATTTCATACTCTAGGAAAATGCATATTGATGTAAGACATAACTTTATGAGATATCGCTATAAAAAATGTTACATCACTTTGGAATTCATTGGATCTGAATATCATCTTGCTGATATATTCACTGACGGAAAATTAACTTTTTTATTATCAAAACACTTTTAAGGAAAAGTTGAGAAACCAAGATGTCCAAAAATAGTGAAAGACCAACCATAATAGCAATACCCATAATAAACAACTGGATCAGCTCCTCCCCAGCTATTGTGCCATGATGACAAGCCCCCACCAAATCATGGCCTTTCAGCAAGTAGTCACATAAAGAAGCGCAGGCACAGAACCGATGGCAAAGCCATACCATCTCAACATCTAAATCCAAAAGGCATTCTCTGAGGAATACTTCATGCTCTGAACCCCATCATATGCTGATTCAGGTAGGGTGATGGATATGAATCACAAAAAGTTGATCAAACACAAACAGATAGTTGAACCAACGTAGAACACCAACGTAAATTGAGTCACTAAATATTATCTTAAAATTCCAAAAATCCACTTCCCAAACCAATTTCTAATATAGGGAAGCAATCAGAATGTTTGAGGCCTCCATCACAAACATTGGAAACTCAAAAGCTAGTTGATCCTAAGTCTGAATGTACTCTTCGAAGCTAATCATCCCTTTATTAAATACCCGTACCCTAATTAGGTCTTTTATGTCAATACATGTGTATTTATCCTCATTAAGGGTTATTGTAAGATCCCACCCAATCATTTTAGCTACCTCCTCCTCATTTACATTGAGCAACAGGACCTTCTCAATCACTTCATCTTCAGAAATTAAAATCAAACCCATGGAGACCTCACCCTGGTCCCGTAGTCCCAAATTTCCCATGTTCACCTCAACACTCTTCTTCTCATAATCCTTTTTTTGGAGAGTGGGTGTCACGACCCGTCCTCGGTGCCCGTTTTGTGACTAGTCCACGCCAGCCTTCCATAGGCCAGGGGCTGGCAACTAGCACCAACGGCGAATCCCTGATAAAAATGGAAGGCATTCTATTTCAACATGTAACTCATAAATAATGAACACAAGAAGTAGAAGCAATAAGTATTAAAATAGATAAACAAAAGTGTGATGAAAATAAGTTGGCCAGTATACAAACCCAACTGGAAAACAAGTACAAGTACAAGTAAAAATGGGAAAATAGCTCCTGGATCATCCACCCATGAATCTTACCTGAAGGGTAGGTATATAACTCGAACACTCATCCCTGAGTTACGTCATGTCTAGTCCAATTCCAAACAGCCTCTCGTCCGTCACCCCTAGCCTCAATCACTGCTGACCATCGTCTGCACAGTACACAACAAGATGCGGGTGAAGCCTGTGCTGGGATGAGTATAACCATACATAGTAGGGGACCTCGATATCCCCAAATGTCTCCCATAATCCAATAATGATAAAACATAGAAGAAATATACAATCAGGATGTATCAACCAACCCAACTTAGGTATATTCCAATAAATATACCTATGTTACCAATCATAGTCTGGCTCCAACTCTCGAGCCCAAGCACAACCCATTCAACAAAGGAAGTAATTTCAATAATCTCGTTGATATCGACTTAAAATAAAGACTCAAATCACAAAGGTATACTACTCATGTAGAGGGGTTGATATGATTAGTTGTAGCCACTGAATCAGCTCCTCTGTCGAACCCACGTAGGATCATGGAACAGTATCAGTGCTGTCAAACCCATGTAGGATCCTGGTACAAAATTCATCACTGTCAAACCCATAGAGGATCCCGATACAATAGTCACTACTATCGAACCCATGGAGGATCCTGATACATAAGTCATCGTTGTCGAACACATGAAGGATCCTGGTATAGTATCGTCGCTGTCGAACCCACGTAGGATCATGTAATCTCAGACACATCCAGCCCTAGGGTTCCCACAAACAGCATGCTCTATTCCCGGAGTGTACGCTCTTTGAGTGAAGTGTCGATACATCATCTACCACGAATTACCGAGTTGATGTATACCATAGTTTCGTCACATCGTAAGGAACCCAATGTGACTAATGTCGCATCAATCGGAAACCCGATCTGTGAGTTATTGGCATTTCTATTCCAGGGGCCCGGTTGGTTTTTTGGTTCAATCCAACCCGACCGCACCCCAAATACGTCCAAAAATCAATAGGGGTATGGAAAAAAGAATCTTATTGTTCCAAGAATTATATCATTGCATGCGGCTCGTCAATCGGATACTCATAGCCTAAGATACGGGGAAAATGGGTAAATGGACATAGCGGGTCTGTGTACTATCTGACCAAGTCGGACTGACCTGGCACGACCCAGTCCAAACTGGGGTCTAACCTAGCCCATGGGTGCGGCACCACCCGAGTGGTTGGCCCAGACTGAAGGTGTGTCCAGGACCAAAGGCATGGCCCGGCCCATGGCAGCTTGACTGAGGGTCGGCCCCGCAGTGGCGGCCGGGACCATGGCGGCCCAACCGAGGGCTGGTCGGCTGTGGTGGTTTGGTAGAGGGCCAGCCTGGCCGAGGGGTGTCCAGGCCTTGGGGTGGCCCGACCATGGCGGCTCGGCCGCATGTCTTCTTTGGCGCAGCGGGACGGCCCCACACCGTCTTCATCAGCTGCGGCCCGCAGGGGTGCGACCCCCTTCCTCTAGGGTGGAGCTACAACGTCACACCTCTTCTATCCACCGCGGCCACATGGACATAGCCCCTTCCACTAGGGTGGTGTGTCGGCACCACGCCCATCTAGCTGTGCCTCCATCTTCAATCAAACAAGAACCAACATAGTGTTGTCAGGATGTGTTTGTTCGGCCCACACCCTCCACATTAGGTGATATCAAATTTCCATAATCTAACCAAAATAGGTGACAAGGAATGACGGAATAATTCATACATTAAAATAATCAAATCCCCATACCACATAATCGGTGTCCACTCGGAGGAGTCACTGGAAGGCGAAGTCATTCCGTTGATGACGGGAGGAGATGACATCGTCATTAGTGACATTCTTCGCGGGCAACATCTTTCCTTTCTTTCCCCTGTTGGAATGGAAGAAGATGGCGTCATCATTCCTCAGTTGAGACGGGCATTCCTGTTGAGAGGATATCATTCATCATTATAGTGGATGTCATTCTTCTTTGAAGAGGAAATGTTCCACCATGTCGCGAACCAAAAATAATTGAGGAGGAGTCTATTATTTGTTGGAACCACAACACATAAGTGTTGTGTTTAATTAAATTTAACATCTTATTAAATTTAATGGGGTGGAAGGATTCAAATGTTTTCAAAAGACAATTAATTGATGCATTAACTATCTTATAGGTGTGTTGGCACCATTAATGGGTAGTTCAAGAGTTTTCCCCATTAATGGGGAACTCAAGGGGTTAATGGGGGTTTAAGGGGGTTTGAGATCGTGTGGGCCCTAACACATAATATCCTCCCATGTGAGGTTATGAATGTGTGGGCCCCACGTAGAACCTCCCCTTCAAGGATTAAACCACAACTCAAATAAAAATATGTTAGACATATTTTTATTTAATTTCTTCAGAAACCCCAAAAAAATTAACATCCAATATTGATAAAATGAAACTATAGTGATAGTATCCTTAATCAAATATCGGAACTACAAGTTCAATGGTGTCCTCATATTTCAATTCCAAGCACCGATTCAAAATATATAAAATCCATCATGTAGGTTTACAGAACATACTCGAACAAAACATCAGAAATTGATTCTGGGAACACCGGGCCTTGAAATCAGGCACTTTCAGAAAAAGCAGACTCGTAAAATTCCCATGAATTTAAGAAAAATAATTCCACAGAATTTTTGGGTCTTTACATTCTCCCCACCACATGGATGTAGGTCCCCTTAACCTAAAACTCACACTAAGGAAACAAATGGGGGTACTGAGCATGAATTTGAGCCCCCCGCTCCCATGTGCTCTCCTAGAGGTTCCCGTGATGCAAGCGAATGCAAAGCAGAGGTATCAACCGTCCACATAGGACCTACTCCTATCGATCCTCAATCTCCTCTGAAACCTCTGTGTATGTTACCCAATCATCAACGTCCACATCCCCATGGTCGATGATGTGGGACGAGTCATGCACGTATCTCCTCAGCTAAGATATGTGGAAAACATCATACACCTGGTGTATCTGAGGTCGAAGGGCCTAGCAGTAAGCCACCTCACCTACTCTACTGAGGACTTGAAAATTTCCAATGAATCGTGGAGACAACTTGCTGCCTCAGAAAAGTCTCTATAGACCACATCGAGGTGAGACCCATGGAACGACATGGTCTCTATCCTCAAACCCTAGTGGTCTCCATCTTCTATCAGCATAGGACTTATTCTTGCTCTATGCAGTATGCATCCGCTTCTGGATGATATGAACCTTCTCCGTCATATCCTGCACCATCTCTGGTCCCATTAGTGCTGACTCCCCTGGGTCAGTCCAGTATAGGGGCGATATGCATGGTCAGCCATAAATGTTCCTCGAATAGAGCCATCCGGATGGTCGAGTGATAGTCGTTGTTGTACGCAAACTCTACCAAGGGTTAGTGATCCTCCCAGCTATGAAAAAAGACAAGGATACATACATGGAGCATGTCCTACAAAGTCAGAATGGTCCACTCAGTCTGACCATCCATCTGAGGATGGAAGGCGATGCTCAAGCAAAGATGCATTCTGAAAGATTTCGGCAACCTCTTCCATAGCCGGTATGTGAAACGAGTATCTCGATTGGAGATGATCGTCGATGGCACACCATGAAGCTGTACGATCTCCCAAACATAAAGGTGTCTCAGTCTCTCTACTAAACCCTACTCTTTAATAAGTAGGAAGTGGGCCGACATGGTGATTCGGTCGATAATCATCCATTTAGAGTCATGTCCCCTGTATGTACGTGGATTTCCCATCACAAAATCCATGTATATCCCATCCCACTTCCACTCTAGGACATATTAGGGCTGAACTAATAGTGCTAAAACTTGGTGCTCTACCATCACTTATTGACAATTGAGGCATCGTGAGACAAACTCTACTACCGCCTTCATCATACCTGGCCACCAATTCTTTCATTAGAGGTCCTGATACATCTTCTCCTCTCTTAGATGTACCGCTAAAAGAGATTTGTGGAACACCCTCAACACTTCCTCCTAAATTTCAACGGGTACCATGGTACGTCCTCTTAATAGAATTATGTGCTCACCACCTTTATAAAATCTATCAGGTCTATTCCCTATGGATATCTATGAACTTCACGTATCATAGTCAACATAACCACGCTATGCTTCCCTGACTCTCTGAAGAAGTGGAGGAGTGACTGTGAGAGACTACAAAAAGGCTGCTCTATCTCTATCTACAAATGATATCTATAAAGCATCCAGTTGCTATGTCACCTCTCCTAACAGTTAAAAGCCTGATATCTTGCTGAGATCATCTACTATAGTGTTCCCTTTCCCAAGAGTATAGAATATCTCGAACTCATAGTATTGGAGGAACTCAAACCACCACAGCTGTCTCATGTTCAGTTCCTTCTGAGAGAAGATATACCTGAGACTCTGGTGGTCAGAGTAGACTATAAAGTGTTCTCCCATAAGACAGTGCTTCCACATCTTCAAGGAAAAGACAATAACTACTAACTATAGTTAATTGGTGGGGTATTTCTGCTCATGATGTGTCAACTACCGAGAACCATACTCGATCACTGCTTGCTCCTACATTAGGAAACACCCGAGTCTGGTCCCTGATGTGTCGCAGTAAACTACGTACCCAACGCCCTCCTCTGGTAGCCTCATGATGGGAGCACTAGTAATCCTCTGCCTCAGCTCCTGAAAGATCTTCTGGAATCTCTCTGACCACACTAAGGGTTTCCGCTTCTTCATAAATGCTGAAAGAGGAGTTTCAACTCTAGAGAAGACTGGCACAAATCTCCGATAGTAACATGCTAGTCCCAGAAAACTCCGAACTTCCTTCACACTCCTAGGTGGCTCCCAAGAAAGTACTACCTCAATCATCACCGGATCCACTACAACTCCAGCCTCCGAGATGACATTTCCTAATAAGTGAACCTCTCGAATCAAGAACTATCACTTTGAGAGTTTAGCATAAATCTGGTGCTCTCGGAGTGTGTCAAGTACTACCCATAAATGGTAGGCATGCTCCTCCTCAGTAGTCAAGTAGATCAGTATGTCTTAGATGAATACTATGACAAAGCGATAGAGGTAAGGCTAGAAGATACTTTTCATAAGACTCATGAACACTGCTGGAGCATTGGTCATGCCGAAGGGCATAACCAAGAACTCATAGTGGCCATACCGACACCTGAAGGTCATCTTCTTCACATCCTCGTCTCGAACTCTGATCTTTTGATAGCCTGACCTAACATCAATCTTTGAGAACCATCTTTCCCCCTTGAGCTAATAAAATATGTCGCCAATCCACGGAATTGGGTACTTGTTCTTCATGGTCACCTGATTCAGGTGACGGTAGTCAACACACAGTTGCAAGCTCCCATCCACCTTCTTAGTGAACAAAATCGTGGATGCCTAGGGTAAAACACTGAGTCAGACAAATCCCTTCCACTGTAAGTCCTCCAGCTCTGCCCACATCTCACGAAGCTCGGTAGGATCCATCTGATATGTTGGAGTAGATATTAGTGTCGTCCATGGGTACATGTCAATATAGAATTCCACCTCTCTATGAGGTGGTAGTCCTAGAACATCATCATGGAAAACATCTAGGTACTGATCCAACCCTATTAGAAAACTCGGACTCCATACATCAACTACTCCAAGGATGAGACTAGCCAACTGATGTTTGATCAGCTACCCCCTCCTCTGGGTATGTCTATCCAATGCTGCAAAGGCTCCATTTTTGCTGGTGAAGGTAAACCCCATCCCATACCTGTAGACACACCATCATTTCATCCCAATACAGTCTCTCTGAGCATGAACTATGGGTCCATACCGAAGATGACGTCGTAAGGAATCGACGCCACTACAAGGAGACCCTAGCCAAACCTCTCGCCTTCTAGAGTATTCTCACACTGATGGCACTAGGGAGTAATGGTTGAGTCTGCTCTTGTAGGAGTCTCTAGCCATAAGGATCGATCCAACTGCTCCATCGGAATCTCCGAGAACTGAATGAGGGCAGTTTCAATAAAAGAATGACTCATACCTGTGTCTATAAGTACTGCAGAAATGGTGGATTATACACAGATAGTACATAGAACCATCTTAGGTGTGCCTTGGTTGTAGGCCTCGACTGCATGGAGTTGAGCCTGCCTTTTTCTGTTAGCTCCCTGTCGTCGGGGAGAACCTCTTGGTGGTGGTGGATATAGGGCCTCGAAACATCGTCCACAACTCACTGCTCGGACAGCTCCTCTTCCACATCCGCCTTCTCCCAATGGACCACCACGGTAAAACCTCTTCCTCTGCCTGGGAGGTCTCTCTACTATCTCTTTCTTATCTGCATGGTGGGTTGGGCAGTCACGAGCCATGCAACCCAGCCCGCCTCATGCATAGCACTTCCTGTTCCTCATATGGGTGGCTCTGTCTCGTGTGCCTCACACAACCGAAACTATATCCTGAGGTCACCCACCTGACGGCTTGTCCACTAAGACCTCTGCGACATCTGTCTAATGTCGGCTACATAATACATCACTATGTGTCGCCCTGTGGTGGGTCTCGTAGCTGGTGACTGCCTAGCGAGAAAACTTTCCACTAGAAGGGATTGATCCAAAACCCCCACCTACGAAAAGTTGTTGAGGGAGATCATCAAATCCCTTATCTCTTGCCTGAGCCCCTTCTCGAAGGTTCGCGACATGAAAAATGGGTCCCACACCATATATGTGGAGTAGCATGAATGGTCGGTGAGCCTCACTGAGTACTAAGCTACCATAATGCTACCATACTGTAGATGGAATAACTCATGTATCCACATTGCACGAAGGGTCGCTGGAACAAACTCTGACCAAAAGACACTCTCAAATTCTTCCAAAAGTAAGGATGCCTCATCATTCACCTGGATAAACTGGCTCCACCATCTACCAATTGTTACATGTAGTGGAATTGTGGAAAGGATCACCATGAGGTCGGATGGTGTCCTTACCAATCTGGAAACTCCCAAAACAGCCTCCAACAAATCTTCAGCTGCCTGTGTGCCCATCTCTCCTCAGAACCTGAGTGGCCTCTGGCACTGGAACACTTCCAATGTAATCAAACAGTGTGCACTCTCTGCTTCTGGAGTTGGTGGTATCAGTGGCCTAGCATGTAGTGGTACGACCGGTACCTCCGCTGTGATGGGGCCCTACACCGAGGCCTCATCGCTCGGTGGGATACCATCTCATATGAATCTCGGAACCATAGTTGGCTACCTTCATGGGGCCATCCTGAAAAGAAATAGGTGTGCCACGGTCAAAACAAAATACCTCGTGAACTGACTCAAAGTAATCACAAAAAAAATTCAATGGAAACACACACGAAATATGTTTTTCAAACACTGAGAAAAGTTAGAGTCCTGGTGTATGGATACGTCGGCTGCCACACCAATATTGGTTTCCCTAAACTGAGTACCACACTCAAAACAATTAACATTGTTGTTGTTAAAAGAATAATAGTCCATGTTCTGCGGTAGATCCGACTCCTCTGATACCAATTTATCAAGACCCATCCTTGGGGCCCATGCCCTGACTACCCCAAGACCGCCTTCCATAGGCCAGGGGCTGGTGAATATCACCAAATGTGAATCCCTGATAAAAAGGGAAGGCATTTCCTTTTAACCTGTAACTCACGTTATCTAAACATAAGTTGTAAATGCAATAAGTACTAAAATAGAAAAAGAAAAGTGTGATTAAAGTAAGTGGGCCATTATAAAAACCCAACTAAAAAACAAGTACAAGTACATGTAAAAAGGGTAAAAAATCTCTTGGATCATACACAATTAAATCCTACCTAAAGGGTAGGTACATAACTCGAACACTCGTCCCTATGGTATGTCCCGTCTAGTCCAGCTCTATGCAGCCTCTCGTCCATCACCCCCTGCCTCGATCACTGCTGACCATCGTCTGCACAGAACACAACAGGGTGAGGGAAAATCCCATTCAGGGGTGACTATAAAAATATTCAGTAGGGGACCCCGAGACCCCTGATGGTCTCCCAGAATCTAGTAAGGATAAACCATAGAAGAAAGAAACAATCCAGAAGTGTCAACCAACCCTACTTAGGTATATGCCCACACATATACCTAACTTACCAATCATAGTCCGTCTCCAACTGTCAGGCCCATGCACAACCCATTCCAAAAAGGATGTAAATTCAATAATCATGATGATATCGACTGAATGTCAAGACACAGCTCACATAGGTATGCTACTCATGTAGAGGGGTAGAGATGATTAGTTGTAGCCACTGAATCATCTCCTATTTCGAACCCACGTAGGATCCTGGAATAGTATTAGCGCTATCGAACCCACATATGATCTTGGTACAGAAGTCATCACTGTCGACCCTAAGGAGGATCCCAGTACCTTAGTCACCGTTGTCGAACCCACGGATGTTCCCGGTATAGAATTCATCACTGTCAAACCCACTGAGGATCCTGGTATAGTATTTTCGCTATCGAACCCACGGAGGATCCTATCATCTCAGTCGCAGCGAGCCCTAGGGTTCACGCAAACAACATACTCAATTCTGAGAGGCTCCGCTCCTTGAGCCAAGTGTAGATACATCCACTAACGTAATGTATCGAGATGATGTATCCCATAGTTTTATCACATCATATAGAACCCAATGTTACTGACAATGCGTCAATTGGACATCCGGTCTGTGAGTTATTGGAATTTTAGTTCTAGGGGCCCGGTTGGTTTTTAGGTTCAAACCAACCCGACTGTACACCAACTATGTCCAAACCTCAAGTGGTGTATCCCAAAAGAATCACCTTGCTCCATGAATTCTGTCACCACAAGCGGCTCATCAATCAGATACATGTAGCTTATGATACAGGAAAAAAGGATAATTGGCTATAGCGGGTCCGGGTCCGGTCCGACGTAGTCGGACCAACCCGGCCCGACCCGTGGGGGCCGGGCGATGGGTGGCCTGGCCGGGGCGGCCCAGACGAGGGGCGGCCTGGCCTAGGGGCGGCCCAGCTGAGGGCTAGCCTGGTCGAGGGGCGGCTCGACCGAGGGGCGGGCCGACCATGGGTTGGCCCAGCCGTGGGTCTTCCTTGACGCGGCGTGATAGCGTCATGCCATCAACGTCTGCCACGGCCTGCATGGCCACGACCCCCTTTCTCCGGTGCGGTACGTCGGCAACACGCCCTTTCGGATCCGCCTCCATAATCAATCAAACAAGAACCAACGGAGGGTTGTCAGACCGTGTTTATTTGGTCGGCACCCCCCGCATTAGGTGAAAACAAATGGCCATCATCAAACAAAAATTGATTATGAGGAATGGAGGTGTAATTCATACATTAAATTAATCAAATCCCCCTACCTCGTAATCGGAGTTATCTCGGTGGAGTTTCCGGAAGGCGGCATCGTTCCGTTGATGTTGGGAGGAGATGATGTCGTCGTTGGTGACTTTCTTCGCGGGAGGCATCTTCCCATTATTTCCCTGATTGGAAAGGAGAAGACTGTGTTGTCGTTCCTCAGTGGTGATGGGAATTACTCATTGAGAGGATATCGTTCTTCGTTGGAGAGGATGTCATTCTTCGTTGAAGAGGAAAGGCTCCACTATGTCGCCAACCAAAAATAATATAGGAGGAGTATATTATTTGTTGGAACCACACCACATAAGAGTTTTGTTTATTTAAATTAAACAACTCATTAAATTAAATTTGGGGGAATTATTAAAATGTTTTCAAAAGATAATTAATTAGGGACTTAATTATCTTTTGGGTGTGTTGGCACCATTAAGGGGTAGTTCATGTGTTTCCCCCATTAATTGGGAACTCAAGAGGTTAAAGGGGGTTTAAGTGGGTTTGAGCTCATGTGGTCCCCACCACATAATATCCTCCCATGGGAGGTTATGTGTGGGTGGAACCCACCTCCATCCTCCCCTTGGAGGATTAAAACACCAATAAAATAAAAATATGGCTGAAATATTTTTATTTAATTTATTTAGAAACCCCAAAAAAATTAACTTCCAATCTCGATAAAATGAAACTGCAGTGATGGTCTCCATAAAATAATACCAGCACTGTGAGTTCAACGGTACCCTCATATTTCAATTCCAATCATTGGTTCAAATGATATAAAATCTCTCACAGAAGATTAATAAATTCACCCGAACAAAACATCAGAATTTGACTCTGGACACACTGGGCCTCGGAATCAGGCACCATTAGAAAATATAGACTCATAAAAATCCCATGAATTTAAGAAAAAATATTCCACGGAATTTCCAAGTC
Source organism: Viscum album (assembly GCA_963277665.1). Taxonomy (NCBI): domain Eukaryota; kingdom Viridiplantae; phylum Streptophyta; class Magnoliopsida; order Santalales; family Viscaceae; genus Viscum; species Viscum album. The sequence goes on from OY728130.1 coordinate 1,181,245,115, forward strand.
GTTATAGTGTGTGTAAAAAGGAGGGTGTAAGGAGGAGTAGTTATTCCTCCCCTTCCTCCTCAAACTATGGTTGCTCTTCGGGCCTGAGGCTTCATCCGTCGAGCATCTAGGATCACTTCCAGGCGGTTCCATCCTGCAAAACCCTTCTCCATTACTCGAGTAAGCCATAAACGGTCCCATTAAAACCTCTTCAAGGTCTTTCAACCTATTAATTAAGTGAATTGGGGTCCGAATCAAAGAATCCAGAACCCCTTCTATTCCAAACCAGATTTGAATGGTCACCTCCATAGTAGACCCCTCCTTCCCATCACACCCACCACCACTATTAGTCCCTAATACCATAGTAGACATAATATTCATAATATCCTTCTCCTCATCCATATTCTATTCAATATCCCATTTACCCACTTACTCTAATATTCCACCCAATCTACCTCTTGTTGGATTACTCCCTCGCCTTCCCACACACTTCGTTTTGATGTTCCATCCATGTCCTATCTAATTCTTCTAAACACCTCTGAAACCATCAGATTTAGTTAAGGAACCAAGACCTTATTCCCCTTGTTAGATTTCTGGACTATTGCCCTAGACTCATCCACCTTAATGGGTCATTAATCCTCCACTAACAGTAAGGAATGAGGCCCCTGACCTCGATCCTCCCTACTGGTTTCCATCTGTTTCAAGCCAAACTATTCGCGATATTCTAAAGCCTTACCACTATATTTTTCTTCCATACCTGGCTTAAATTTAGCTCCCCATTGGCAGGAATCTATCGGATGAACCATACTCTTTCACACATAACAATAAATGTTCCCAATTTCGCTGTCCATCAGCATTACAGGTCCTCGATAACAAACATCTGATGTGTGTCGTAGCCTCATGCAGGAGGAACAGAAGACAAAAAAATCCTCATAAACCACTCAATGATTGACCATGTAATCCTCCCCAATTGTAATCCAGACTGAATCAAATGGAGATCTAAACAAGTCCATTTCTATGCAAACACATAGATTGACTGGTTGGCAGACTGATTCTATTCAACTATATGATCGTAAAAATCTACCGACAATATTTCCAAGAATTCTTATAACTCAGGGATTTAGAAATGGAAGAAGAAGTTTAGGAAAACTAACCCATACCACGGAGAAATGAGGACCCTGGTTCATGTGAAATGTGAAAAACCATCGAAATAGGAAGAATATAAGTCCATTGACATCACAGTAGGCACTCGACCATGCGTTGATGAGGTCCTTCTCCGACGCGAGTCGAACCATAATGTGGTTGTTGTCGAGAAGTCCCATTGTCTCCCTCTCTTGAAGACCCCATGAACTGAAGTCAAATCTATCTATGGTTACTACCAAGGGTCTCTTTTTTTTAAATATGGAAACCAAGGATAGATCCAGGAGAGCGGAGGTTTCCATGAACTCGGAGGATGAACTATGGAGATTACGGAAACCATCGATAAGATTCAAGACTTTCATGAATAATGTTGCTTTCAGAAATGGAGGTAAGAAATTAATGTTTGTGAAGGGGTGGAAGATAGGATATACATCCCTAAACTTCGATGATCCCTCCCCCACCGGGGGGAAGGGACTAGCTTCAGATCTATCATTATCACTAATTGAAAAAGGGCATCACTAACAGTTCCCTCTCCTCTCCACTATTCTATCCTCTATCTGATATATTCTATAAACCACTAAATTAATAATGAATAGATTACATCATATAACAATTGAGAATGACAAATATTAATTAGAAAGTATACTATTTTATGTTTATGGTCTCATTGTTTCTATTACTTGGTTAATGTCAGGCACATACTGTATCAAATAATATGGTCACACATTTTTGAAATCACACTATTACTGTCTCACTATGAATACTTGTTACAATATCACCATGAACACTTGTTGTAGTCTCACCTTAATGATTATTTGTTGTTTTATTTATACATTATAACCCATAACATGGTAATTGATTTTTTTAATATTTTTTCATTCCTGTATTTTTTAATCCCACAATTCTTGATATCCCTGAATGATAAAATATAAGATGTTTCGCTCTTTCTTCACTCGAGATCTCTTTTCTCTAGTAGTATCCCATCTAAAACCAATCCTAGTGAACAGAGTAGTGGTAACTGGAAAAGAGATATGCCTTATGTGGATTCTATCATCTATTTCTTTGGTATTGAAAGTGCTAATAGAGCAAGGTTGGATTGATTAGTTAAAATAGAAGATAAAATTATTTATCCAAAGCTGGTTTCCCAGTTTTACTATTAAGTTCAAATTTCTTTTGATTCAAAAGATGGGTATGTTGAGTGAAGACGGATCAATAGTCGTATTTTTAGCTTTTCTTCACAGATATGGGCTGTATGCCATTGAATACCTCATAAGAATATTTGTGATGACAACTGGAGAGGTCCTCCACCTCCAAGCAGGTTATTTGTTTTCAAAGAATTTTTGAGTAGTCTAACAAGAAATGAATCCAAGAGGAGAGGCATTGATTCTGAACTAGATGGTGAATCTAGAATCTTGTTTAAGTTTATTCAGAATTTTATTAGCCCCAAAAAAGGTGATTTAGTTTTTATCATGTATCGGGATGTATTTTTGATACATCACATGGAAAATTGACAAAAGATTAACTTTTTCAAGTCTATTATACACCATATGTGTGAGTTGATCAATACATCCCCTATGTGAACCTTTTCATTTTATTCAAGGATTACCTCAGCTATGCTTCATGCAAAGGGAATGGTTGGACAAGATAAATAATTCATAAAGTATTATGAGTTATGTCTTTTAATGTTTTAATATTGATAATGAAAATCAATTCGAATCCACGGAGGAAGGAATGGGTGGAAGATAACGATATAATTTATGAAAGGTATAATTTGGTGGAACACCCATCAATCCCTAAGAATATATCTGATCTTGTTTTAGAACCAGATCAGATTGTTGAGTATTCTAATTTGGAAAATGAGAAATAAGATGTTGTACCATCAGATGAAATTATTCTCATTGGGTAAGATAATGAATATTCTTCTAATGTATTATTTGAAAAAGAACTGCATGTTCATAAAAAAGTTATTTCTCTGGAATAACAACCTGCCTCAAAAGAAGAATTTGTTTCCAAGGTATGTGGAATGAATTTTTTTGAAGAGCATATAGAAGAATATATTATTTTTGTGGAAGAAGCCTCCCATGAAGTACTCCAAGAGGTACAATATGTTCTTGAAGGTGTTCATTCTGTTGAAGAGAGAATGTATCAAGCCATTCAGTTGGCATGAAAGAAAATAGGTGAGGAAATAATGATTGAATTCATTCAAATGAATCAAGGATCAAAATATATCAGTACTAAGAATTATGCACCTGTTGATGTGGAGTAGCCCCCCAATTAGGAATCTGTTGAAGTCCCTAATCTGATTGATCCATGCTTATTAGATTGATGGAATAAATTATCTAGTTATTTTGATGTGACTAATTCAAAAGTAGTCTCAGTTAAAGGAATTGATATGTCTACTATGTTTCATTTGAAACTGGCATCTGCAACTGGAGATATCTCTGCTTGGGAACCAGAGCCTATCTTAGATTCTTTTAATGAACCCTCACATGAATCTCCAAACATGGTGAATAAGGCTGATCTGGAAGCATTTGGAGCTACCTAATAAGATTTAGTTGAGAAATTCATGAATACCCAACCAGTTCATGTAACCAATCTAATTGAAAGACAACCTCCAATTTTTTTAGAAAAAAGCCATATGGAAGATTCAACCCTAGATGCTTCTTGAGATTCATGAAGTCAGAGTTCTGAACAAACTGCTTTGTGATGAAGTAAAAACTCAAATAGGTATGGTTGAAGAAATGTAGAGAGTGATAACCTCAAGACCAAAACATGATTCTCATCCTATTAATTATATTGTTAGTCAGACCCCACATGAAGTAGCCTAAACACTTCTACCTCATCTAACCTCTTTAGAAAACAAAGTTGTGTAAAGAAACAAGAAGATTGTTAAGTGACGTGTGAGATTGTTATTGGTCTTAACATGTTAACATATGAGTACAAGGGGAGTCTCCAGAATGTTCTAAGTCAAATCATATACCTTACCTCAACTATAAGTATTTCTTTTACTAAAATAAAAACATCTCAACCTTCTGTAGACAGTGATCTTCTTCGAATAGTTGTCAATGAAGAACTTCAGGCTGTGATCAATGGATTCGATAAAGAATCTCTATATGAAGTTATCATGAATAGTGACAACGTTCTTGATTTGGTGAGAATCCATTCCATGATTACCAATGATTCTCAACATGAAATTTCTATGTAGGTGTAATTCTACTTCAATTGGATCTTCCCTAAAGATGACATGACAAACCACATCAAGTACCTTGTATAGAATATGGGGATCCCACCTGTATCTCAAACTTTCAAAACTGAAGTCGAAAAGGTCAAAGATTTTATTCCTTTATTGGATATCTTTATGGAGGACAAGGATGACATTGAGAAATCTATATAGTAAGGTGGTGAAATCATTTTTGACCTCATAAAAATATTTGGGCCTTATCTTCAGGTTCAGAGTACAGCTGTTTTCACTCCTGTACTTGCACCCCTGAGATCGTGTTTTCCTACATTCTCATCCTCTACCCTAGCATCAACATCTTTGTCTGTCTCTCAGGCTCAATGTTAGATAAGGCCAGAAATCCTTGATCAAAAATTTCATTGGTCATTTAAATCACCACCCTTGTCCCCTTTTGTTTTTGAAGGACTCCCTTTACCATTTTTTTCCACACATTCACTCCATTCCTCTACTTCTACCTATGCTTTTATGGATTCTTTTTCTGATGTTTCTACAAAAGAGAAAGAGAAGACAAGATAGTGCTGGAGAATAGTGTTTCCAATATTTTGAGTGGGTTGTTTTATGTAGTCTAGTCCTTTACTTCTTGTACTGACACTTTTTATCAATCTAATGCATTGTGCCCCTTTATTGCCTAGTTCATTTTAACACATTTTGATAATCCCAGAAGGAGGAGAAATTTGTATTCTATATACACTAAATTCACATTAAATAAGAACCAAATACCTAATAATACATCTCTCACTCCCGTGATTTTTGATCATAAAAAGGGGGATACTGTTGGATTCCTCATGTAATAATCATGTTTTAATGATCACAAATCATATATATATTCCATAAATCCTGTAATCTTGATTAATCTATCAAGAATCATGTGTACAGATTATTGGATACATTATGAAATTAATATTTATTGATAACTATTTTCTTTCTAAGAAAATTGTTTTATGAATAATTATATTTAATTCATCCTATGAATTTCACAGTTTAAGTCTATTTATAGAGATTTTACTATGGCTGGGAAACCGTGAGTCTTCCACCGGTTGTGTTTTTATGGAAAAGGACCCAAACACTATAACCATCCATACACCATACCCATCTAAACACAATAACCTTCCACACACCATAACCATCCAGACACCGTAACCATCCAGACACCATAACTATCCCGACACTGTAACCATCTAGACACCGTAACAATCTATATACTGTAACCATACAGACTCCGTAACCATTTAGACAACGTATGCATATAGACACTGCCACCATCCAGACTCCGTGACAATACAGATATCGTGACTATCTAGACACTGTGACCATTGAGATATTATGACCATCCATATACCATCACCTTACAGACACTATAACCATCAAGACACTGTAACCATCCAAACATTGTGACCATCAAGAAACATTGACCATCCAGACACCGTGACTAGACACCGTGATCCTAACACTGCATTTGTGCTACCATTTCGTGATATCTATAAAACTATTCCATCAAAGTTGTCTCACCACTCAATGGAAATGAAGGAAAAACTCTTTCATGGTGACACCGTTTATATATAAACTCTGAAACCATTTCATTATCTGGATTTTTATTTTTCAATTTAATTTCAAACAGTAATATTTGATGCTTTTAAATGCACTGACATAATTTTTGGTTTCCTTTTATACATGTCACCAGATAGTATGAGGTATGAGGTGCAGAATATATGCATCATGTCTGCTCCAAAACACACATTCCATGAATAATAAGAACAACGTGGCCAGATGAAAATGAAGAGTGAACGTGGTGACCTTAGTTACAATAGTAAAATAGAAAAACATGTGTGTGCATGATAATGAGGAAGCATAAACATTCATTAAACTCTACACAACTAAAGAAAACATGAATTATACTCTAACCCTAATGTAGAGAAAATTTCTGCATCATGAAGCCTAGGAAGAACACGATCCAGATCTAGCTATCTTACGATACTCTTTTTTCTACAAGAGGACTATATTTCTACATCCGCTTCATCCCATTTTTCCAGAGCTGCATAGACTAACACTCATAGAACATCTAACCGTATCTCATCATTTTTGATATATTGTGTTTTATTTTTATTATCTTTCGAGCAGTGTGTGTGTCTGTATTAAACATTCACTCTCTCCTGCATCAATCTAAATGATAAAAGATATCCTTTCTCATACATCTCTATAAACCTGTGAATTCTTAAGGATAAGTGTGGAAGAGTTTGTTTGTGAACTATTTGTACATTCCCACAAAGAAAAATAGAAGAGGTTTTCTTAAATGGAATGTATTTTTTATTGCTGTAATACCCGATACAGGATGTGTATCATATTTATTTATATATACATCTTGGTAGCAGGCGATCACCAAGTGGAGTGGATTAGGTATTGGCTGGAGACTGAACAACCTGTTTTGTTTCCTCCCTATTTTTTATATTTTTTTCCCTCTTTTACTTTTTAATTTAGAAATAACTATATTTACGTTGATAGTTAATCCTGTAAAGAATTTATAATTGTTTTTTTCCTTATTAATATAGATTCAAATGTAATGTTAATAAGTGATTATATTTTTACTGAGAATTAATCAATCATCTAAGACGTTATTCAAATAGTCAAAAGTTCCTAACCTATAACATTGATTGACTGGGATATATAAAAATTTATTAGGGAAACTTTTTGAAAATATATTTTAAATAGAAATTTTATATAGATACTCAATTAACCCTCTCCTGAGTACACTACTCCGACCAATAAATATGTACATTATAATTTACAGTATCAAATGTATTTCATATATGATATATATTTGTATTAAAACAATCATTGTTATGTTCCATATATGGCATGAATGAGTCATATAGCTTTGACGGGGTGGTAGTCCACACTTCCTCAAATGAAATAATCATATTTACACATGATAGAAGCATAAAGGTATGTCATAGAAAAATAAAAAATAAATTTTTTTTTTATAAATGACCAATATATTATATATATAGTGTCTATCATAATTTCCACCTTGAGAGGTGGAAGAGAATATTTGAACAATCATCATTTTGTGAGGCAGTAGTTCGTTGTACAATAAAACAGTATGTTCTAACCCATTAGATGAAGTTGTTTTTTTGTGTTTGTATAAATTTTAACATAACAACATCATTTTATATTTAGGATACTTTATTATTAATTAAATAAAATAATAATAAGTGTATAAATAGTGGATAAGGGAAATGAAACTATAAGGGTTGATATAATGTGTTAGCTCATAATCATGGAACTTATTTTGTGTATAAAAAAACTACCATGGATTTCTTTCCAACCAAAATGAGGATTCAATGTCATGGGGAAGTTTTTGGGGAAACTTTGTGCTGGTATTGGCTTAAATTAAGAGAATTGTGGGGTTTGAGTAATGGTTCGATGTGGTGGCCTTTTATAGGGAAAGAAAAATGACTCACTTGGTATTCCGAAAAAAGAAGCTACTTGTATACATGTTATTAAACAATAAATTTCATAAAAAACCACCCAAACCCAATAATGAATGTTTCATGGCCGATATATGTCCATAAAATGGGTTTGGAAATGTATCTAGGTTATTTAGGCCCCTAAACATAGTGTATGGTCTATTTTTAAGGCTAATTACACCTTAATCATTATAATTAATATTATTCACTTACACTAATCAATTTTTTTCAATAATTATTATGATATTACTAAACCCAAAATATCATCTTTATTATAATTGCTTATTTTGGATTTTCAAAAATCAAATCACAAAAGAGGAAAAATAAGGATTAATGCTAATCTCACAGTCAGATAGATGTAATGGCATTAGTTTAAAAATGGTTAAAATATTATTATGTTTTTATATTCAATTTACGTGTTACAATGATTATAATGAACAAAATAGAATTAATATATGTTTAAGACATCTAACCTGACATTAAATATAATTTATAATATAATTTAAAATAAATAATTATTTAAATGAAAACTATGTTTTTAACTAAAATGTAATATTTTTAGTATTAACTAAAAATTGATGTTTCATGGAAAAATTCCAAATAATTCACTGGAATGTAATTTGGAAAATATAAATTAAAAAATAAGGATTATTTTATGAAATTAAATTTATTATTGTGTCAAAATTATAATTTAAAATATGTTGACATTTAAAAGGATGTGAATTTACCTTAAATAAATATAGTATTTTTTTTGTGTAATATTGGATTTGTTCTTATCTTATGCCTATCAGATGAGTGAATCATTATTTGTTTGGATATATAATATTCTATCTATAAGAGATATAATTTAAATATTTATGAATAGAATTACTAAATAATGTCTCGTTTAAATCGCATTTTGTGTCTATTGGAATGATATCTGATAGAAAATATGGTAAAGTCTTAAGGTGATTCATTTTTTCCTCCTGAAAATATATCATCCTAGTTATTTTATGATCATTACCACTTTGAATACGTGATTATTTTCATTTGTAAAATCATCTGGTTCCCATATTTCTTCTTCAATTTTGTTATTGGCTAAGAGTAACTATTCTAGAGGTGTCTTTCAATTCCCCAATACTTGATCCCTAGTGTCAAGAATTGGGATAGGTACTTCTCAATAAGAAAAGTCATGTTCCAAATCTATTTCATCCTATGTGAAAACATGTGTTGTGTCAGTGATTTTCATCCTCATTAGGGATATATGGAAAAAATTGTTCACCTTTAAGAGATTTGGCAGAAATGCTAACCGATAAGAAACAACTCCAACTCTTTCATGACTCTTGAAATGTCCAATGTACCTAGTAATGAGTTTCTCCTTCATATCGACCCTGATAACACCCCTCTATGGAGATACCTTAAAAAATGATCTCCCTCTAGGAATTAAAAATTATTTCTTTGATTATCAGTATTACTATTTTTCCAAACATTGATCTACTTTGATATGTACCCGAATAGAATTCACCTTGGCCATCATCTCTTCCACATGTTCTGGACCTATGAGTTTCCTTTTTCCAACATCATCCCAAAAATTTGGTTTATGACACATATTTCCATATAATGCTTCATACGGTTGCATTTGAATACTTTAATGGAAAGTATTATTTTTGGAAAATTCAACCAAAGAGAATTATGGATCCCAAATACATTGAAATTATAGAGAACATGATATCACCCAATATTCCATTGTTTGAATTGTTATTTCAGATTGTCCATTAGTTTGTAGATGGCAGGGAGTTCTCAAATGAATCTCAATATCAAGGGCCTTCTGAAGGCTCATCCAGAATTTTGATGTAATGTGAGAATCTCAATAAGAGAATATTGTCAAAGTTATGCCATGAAGTCTTAAAACATCAATAATATTGAGTCTTTCAAGGATATTGAGATGAATATCTTCTCTTATGGTAATGAAATGTGATGATTTGGTTAGTCGATCTACAATAACCAATTTTAAATCATTTTTTTGTGGAGTATTTGAATGTCATATGAAACATTATATGTTAATTTCCTCTCATTTCCACATTTGGATATAATGATTTTGTAAAAATAATATATGATGTTGTCTTAGAAATTTCACTTTTTGGAAAACAAGAAATTTGGACACATAATCTACAATTAACCTTTTCATGTTATCCCAAAAAAATGTGTTATCTCAAGTCCCTATACATATTTGTACTCCCAATGTGTATTGATATATTTGAGCTATGAGAATCACCAAAAATTACCATTTTTAGCTTATGTAATGATAGGACCCATAGACCCTTTAATATTTTAGAACACCATATTCACACAATAATGGTCTGCTAAATTCTCATCGTTCAAGCCACTAATTTTCATCTGATTTCCCTTATCATGAGATTGAGAATTCTATATCCTCTCCATTATATATGGTTTTTCAATCATTTGATAAATGATTGATTTATCCCCTTCTCTAGAAATTACCACATCCATCTTCACTAGATCAATGAACATAAGATCCTTCTCAATCCTCTTTTGGCTTAAAACTCCATGATAATTCTTACTCAATGCATCCATCACACTATTTTCTTACCCATGGTGGTAGTTTATTGAGAAATCATAATCCTTTATTACTTCAATACATCACCATTGTATCATATTGAGATCTCTTTATGTGAATATTTATTTCATGCATTTATTATCTATGTATATCTCATAGTTTTCTCCATAGAGGTAATGTATCCATATTTTAAAATAAAATATTACAGCTACTAACCCCATATCATGGGTTGGGTAGTTTAACTCATGGGTCATCAAATGATTTGATGCATATGAAACAGTTTTTTATTTTTTCATTAATACACAACCAATTTCCTTCATTTATGTGTCATTATATATAAAAATCTCAGAACTAGTAGATGATAGAGTCAAAATTATATAATTAACCAATCATTTATATTGCTCAACAAAACATTAATCAAATTCCTTCGTCCATACAAACATAAAACTTTTATATGTAATATTTGTTATGGGTATTGATAATTGGGTAAAATTATGAACCAATCGTTGATAATAACATGAAAAACCAATGAATCTATGTAACATATTTATATTTTTCAGAATAGTCCATTATATGATTTCCTTTGTCATTATAGGATCAACCGATATTCCATATTTGGAGACAATATGACCATGAAATGAGACTACATGAAGCCAGAAATCAATTTTACTGATTTTCTCATAAAACTCTTACTTTCTATGATTCATAAGGATGGTCCAAAAGTGATAATCATGATCCAAATAATTTTATAAATACACCAAAATATCATTGATGAATACATCAACAAATTCAATATATTCCTTGAATACAATGATCGTTTGGTCTATAAAAATAGAGGGTTCATTAGTCATCCCAAAAGGCATTACTGTAAACTCATAATGTCCATTCCTTATCCGAAAATCTATTTTCATAATGTCTTCCTTCTTCACTCTCAATTGTTGATACCCATAACTAAGATCAATGTTTGAAAAAAATTGGGCTTCATGATGTTGATAAAAAAAGAAATCAAATCATGATAGAGGGTACATTTCATTTATTTAAATGGAATTTATATCCTAATAATAAATACACATCCTCATGGATCCATCTATCTTTTTATCAAAAATGATAGGGGCTCCCCAAGGTGAGACACTAGGGTGAATCAATTCTTTATTAGAAAAAATCCTCTAGTTCTTTCTTCTACAATACCAATTCAATAGTGGTTATTCTATAGGGAGTCTTTGATATTGGACTTTCATCGAGCATTAAATATATAGAAAAAATCAAATTTAAACATTGGGGGATGTCTTGGTAAATATTTGGGAAAAAAATTAATGTAATCTGGCACAAAGGGTATATATTTAATTTCAATATTACCTCACTCTTCACTAGATGATTCATTCTATTAATCACCATGAATTTAATTATGTAGAGATAGTATGGGTGGCTCTCAATATGATTTTTTTGAGGAAAATACTCCTCTAAATATGATGGATTCAACATTTTCATCACAAATCGTAACATCCATTCCCTTGAAATAAACATTTTCCTTATATTTAGAGAGACAATACATAAAAAATATTATATCAAAGTCTACCATGGTTGTGATAATATGGTTGAGATGTGAAAAACATTTACGTGTCAAAATTTGGACTGACCAACACATCTTTATTGCAATGATACTTCCCTGAGGAGTTTTGATTGAGAAATATCTTATTAAATCAAATGGAAAGTGTTTAATTTTCTTATAAAAATGAGTAGATATAAAAGTGTTATTTGATCCAGAATCAAATAATGCATTGGATAAATTTGATTATTGGATTAGTGTACCTACCACCATTTCATTTGGTACTTTCACCTCTGCTATAGTGATTTCATAAGCATGTCCATCTCTACTTGGCCTCTTCTTTGGTATGTTCCCTTGATGAATAGGGAATTTCTTCAAATAGTAACCCATCTTTTTTTAGTTGTAACACTGATAATTATCATCCTAATTAATCCTGTTTCATTCATTAACATGGTAACCACATTTCATCATAAATAGAAAACTGACATTCCATTCAGGAATTTCCAAGGGTGATTCATTCAACATTTACCACAATATGTAAACTTTTTCTTCCCATTTTTTTTTGATGGATTCAAATTTTCTTGGTTCTCAGTTCACATGTTATTCATTGGGTTTTTTTTGAATGCATTTTATCTTGAGAATTCCATCTCCATATTGATGGAACATGTAACTATTTTTTTATATTATGAAATATTCATCATAACCAGTTCCCTTTAGTCATTTTTCTTATGACCTTCAAACATTTGATTGATCTTGCACTATTTGTTGCATATATAATCTACATCATACCTGGATAACCTTCTAAATATAACTTCATAATCCAAAATATTGTCTTCATCCTTTTTTTAAGCTAAGAATCATTCTCTTTATATATATTTGTTAATCACAATTGATGTATTTATTGAATAATGTATCCCTAAATGTCCTCCACTCTATGATTTCAATTTCATCTTCCTATCTGGCCTTTTGGATAATATCCCGCCACTACTCAGGATCACCTTAGATACAAAAGACCGCATGTGTACCTTTTTTCGTTTTTGCTGCATTTCAAGGCCGTAAATACATCCTCCATATATGTATACCATTTCTCAGCTATAATTGAATTATTAGTCTCACTAAATGATCTAGTATTCATCCGGATAAAGGGATCCAGTATAAAATATCCTCTCTGTGGAATAGTTTAATCTATTCAGGGAAGGTTATTTGTCATAATCTGACTAAACAACCCAAAATTTTCCATATTTCCATCTATTCCAATATGAACCGTATTGGTTTCCTCATTTGGTAAATCTCTACATTTTCCATGAGAATTAATACCATTCGTCTTTCAAAAAGCCATTTTCTATAAAATGGAATATACTTGATTTGTTCGTAAAATCATGAATTTCTAATATGATATAAATATCAATATAAATTCATCTAAAATCATAAGAATTATTTCATTTATAGAATTTTAAAAATTAAATCCTTAAAAATTATACGTGAATATAATCTGAATTATCTTATGGATACCCCCATGAGTGTTATACAAGGTGCATTGTAACGCATGTTATTGCGTACGAGTTTACACAATGTCCATCCCAGAACACCATGTTAGATTTGTTTCCCCTTGGTAAATCTATTCTAGAACAAAGTTACATGAAGTATCCATATAGGGAAGTTTTTATAGTAATAACCACATAATCACTACATTAAAAAAATTCTATGGGTTTCCAATACTCTTTCCCTCAATGTCTGTCATGGGGTTGTACTCTGTAATCTATGTTTTCTAAATCTAGTTTCCAAGGATGTTTTTAAACCTCTATTTGGTGCCAAATATAATGCAACAACTCCATAACCCTGGATGGAATTCATTATTACATTAAATAGACATTATTACCAGGTATGAAAATCACATTGGACCATGCAGTTTAGTGGTCTAGGAATTCTCGATGACATAAATGATACACATAATATATTGGGATAGAAAAATAGAATGTTATATATAATAAAATGAAATAAAATGAATCCATAAACTCTTATTAAAATATATTTTCTTCATAAAATAGGTAAAAACGTAATAAGGGTAATCTAATATTCCCAATAAGGGTTAAAAATGCTGAAGTGATAATGAAACCATAGAAATAAATTATCATGGAATGCTAACTAAATGAAAACGCATGGCATTAAAATAATAAGATAATGATATATCAATATAGAAATTTAGGAATCTATAAAACATTAAATTTAAAAATGAATAGAAAAATAAAATTATCCATAGATAATTCAATAAAATATATATTGCATATATTAAAACTGAATCCTTATTATAGAATGTATCCATATATATGCCAACAAAAAATCTCAAGCATGAATAATAATCAAATATTTATGAAGGTAATTTATATTTATTGGAATCCATGTTTCCTAGGTACATGGTACCTTTACTGTCAATACCTTTCACAATACGGTTTATAAAATATAGGATAATAACACATTTAGTTGACCCAATGATTTGTCTCATGTGATTTTAGATACATGGAGTGGCCATATATAACTAGGACCCACCCATTTCAAATCAATCACAATCATTTGTCATATAATAGACAATGTTCCTTAATAATATGCATCCATATTTAATTGGAGATACATATTGTTCAATAAAACCACTGTTAATAAAATATCATTCAAAATGAACACTGCATAAAAATTATATAATGTTTAAGTAAAAAAAATATACATTTTGTGATAATATTGATATAAAAGGCGTATTATAATGATAAATTGTTAAAAATAAAGTGATTTATTCCAATATAATTTTAACAATTACAAAGTAAAATTATAAATCAAAAATAATTAATAAGAATATGTGTTAAAACATTAATCATTAAACATTCCAAAGTGTCCCATACCACTTGAAATTTTTAATTTATAATACCCATAATGTAAAATTTTTTATACAATGGATATAATGGATTAATTATATAATTTATAAAAGGGATAGTAGATACACTATAGGAAAGAAGTAACTACTTTATATGTCGTATTCCATTTGAAATGAAATGTAAGACAAGAATCCCTTACCTTACACATCCATTTGGTTGTGTATTATTTTTCCTCACATATAGTGGTTTAAAATATGTTAATAACAAATAAAAAAACCACAGTAATATCATATATTATCATTTTATAATGTTTTATCACCAACTTGTTAACACACTCTCATTATTTTAACTATTTTGGGGGTTAATTTACATCCTTTATCAGTTACATTTTGACTTTTTATTTGTTGTTATTCATTAATATATCTTTGTTTTATCATATCTACAATGTAAAATATGGAAAATTTATCATTTATATTTAGTAAATATGTATTTATAATAGTACATAGCATTTGTAGATGATAAAAGAAATGCACCATTCATGGGGATGGTAGGTCGTACGTACGCATGAACTGTACTTTCATTTTGTAGTTGAATTAAAAGAAAACAATAAATGAAACATATGTATATTATGATTTCAAATATCATATATATGTAACATATGTTACATAATTTTATTAAAACCATACTTAATACATTACTTGTATGTCAGGAATGAACCATATCACATTGTGGGGTTTGTAGTCCACACTTCCACAATGAAATTACCATATTTACACATGATGGAAGCATAAAGGTATGTTAAATATAAAAATTAAATAATAATTAAGAAATTATAAATAATATATATATTCTATATATATACTCTATTCTAATTTTCACTATAATAGGTAGTATGGTAATGTTTACCAAACATTGTTTTATGATGTAGTAGTTCACCATGCACAAAAACAGTATGTTCATACCCATTAGATGGAGGTGGGGGAAAGTGTTGGAATAACTAATAAAGGAAGAACATAGTATTATATTTAGGATACTATATTTTTTATTATTTAATATACCAATAAAAGTGTATAGAGTGTATAAGTGAAACGAATCTACAGAGCTTTGGAGAAGGTGTTACCTCTTAATCGGGTAACTTCTTTTAGTGTAAAGAAAAAGCTTCCTTTGATTTCATTATGAAAAAATGGAGGATACAAGGTCATGGTTTGGATTTTGGGATACAATTTTATCTAGTCTCATAAGAACATAAGAGTCTTTATATGTGTGTGTAATGGGTTGAAGTGGTGGGCTTTTATTGGGATGGAAAAGGACTCGCTTGGTATTATTTAAAAGAAGATAGATGTACACATGTTCATACCAATAAAAAGTCATACCAAACCACAAAATCCCAATAATGGATTATTAATGTAATTTATAGGTATATAAAATCTATCTTGGATAATTTACTAGGTTATTTTAGTAATTAAACAAATGTTTTTATTCTATTTTAAGCATAATTACACCTAAATCATTGTAATTAATTATAATCACTTCCAATAATAATTTTTTGTCAAAAATAATGTAAATATTATTAGAGAAAAAATACCATCCTTATTAAAACGGTTAATGATGTATTTTAAATATTCAAATCATGTAAGAAGAAAAATTAGGATTAATGCTAATCTCGCAGAGAGAAAAATTAATTGGTTTTAGTAAAAACATTTTCAAAATATTGCTATATTTTTATATTTTAAAATATAGATTGATAATAGTGAAATAAATTTAATTAATAAGTTTATAATTTATCCAATTATATTCTAAAATAAATTTATATTATAATTTTACATTAATAAATATTTAAATTAAAATGATGTTTTTAACTACCAGGCATTATTTTTCACTGTTCACTCAAAAATGAAGTTCCTCAGAATAATATACAAAATTAACCATAATATAATTTGGACATTATGAATTAAAAAATAATGATTATTTTATCTTATTAAATTTATATGTGTTTCAAAATTAATATTTAAAATAGGTTCTTCATTAAAAGGTATGAAAAATTACCTTCAAAATATTTTATTTTATTTTTAATATCGGGATTGTTCTTAACATATGACTATTAGTCAAGTGTAAAATTATTTTTCGGGATATATAATAAACTCTCTAAAATAAAATAATTTAATTGAAAATGAAAATTATAAATAAAAAAATTTTCCTTTAAATGGGGTGTGGTGTGTATTGAAAAGATATCTAAAGGTATATACATTGATGTCTTGGGGTGCTATAGTAAAACCATTATATTTTAGGGTGTATATATAGCATAAATAAGTTCTTACACTATAGGAAAATAACCTATTAATGATTGTTTTAAGAAATCACTGCTAAACTGTGCTTCGAAAACTTTTAGCAGTGGTTATAAATGTTTCACGATGGTTTAAATTAATCGTTATAGAGAATAATTTTGTGGCGGTTTGGGTTTTTTTAGCGGTGGTTTTACGGCTGGTGGATCTATTTTATTTGCAGTGGTTATAACCGCAATGAATAAAAAACACCCCCTTGTTGTAAATGTGCTGCTAATATAATAAAAACTATCATGGAAAACATGTGGATGGGGGGACACTATTGCTGTGGTTTTAACCTCCTCTAAAAGAAAAATATAAATATTTATTGGTGGTTAGAACTGCTCATGAAATTTTACCAGTTTCATTTATATGCTGTTAAAACCACCACTAAAAGCATATCTGGGAAAAAAATAGCATCTCTTCATCCCCTGCACCAGTGCCCTAAAAAACAAACCATTCCTAGAATACAAATAGTCTAACATAATACTTACTAGTCAATATAAAAGGTGAAGCTTAACTACGAACAATCAAATGCATCTCTCAGTAATAGAATGTAGATAAACAAATCACATGGCCAATAGACCTTTAAACAAAATTATAAACAAGCATGTCTCTCATTTTACATGAAAATAATTTCATGCATAGGTTCAACCTATTCTGTCCATACCAATTCCAACCCCAGCACAAAAATTCATATCCACAAACATCACACATGTATTGTATGATGAATGTTTTATGATATTCATAATTTATGGCCATTATATCATATCATTATTGTTATCTTATGCATTCATATATTTATCAATTGATATCTCTTGCATTTTCCCTTAATGAAAATTTGATTTGACACATTCTTTTGTTTCCCTAATAACTAGGTATTAATGAACTTCTAACCACCCAGTGAATTAGCATGACATGATCAATCAATTACACATTCACATAATAGTAATTTGAATTTTTTTCAAAAGTTAATCCTTTAAAATAAGTGCATACAAGAATGGACTTATATTCTATACAAGAGAGTATTAGTCATGCATAGTGGAAAAACATTGAATATAGTAGCCATGTCGCAATTTAATTCTATATAAGTTAAGACTATTAATGTATAATAGAAAATAAGCACATATATGAATATGATTTTTGGAAAAAAAAAATAGTAATATATATAGAGAATAAAAAGAGATTCCATGTATAAGAATAATGAACATGCTTTAGTAACATAAATAAAAAATTCACAAAGAGAAACTACAAAAAAAAACTTTTGTATGCACTTATGTTACGAAGTTAATATTCTGTCATTGTATTATCATTATCGATTCAAAATAATCTTGCCTCTACCTCTATTATGATAAAGTAGGAAATTAATTGTTTGGTAACACTACAACAGGGATTCCCATGACTGGGTTTAGATTCTAAGAGCCTTGTTGGCATGTAAATTTTTTCCAATGCATTCATTATGCTCTACATATAATCAAGTAATTTTTTCTATCATCACACACATCCCATGATGCTCGAGTCCAAGGATCACCACAACATTCACAAATATGATGGAATGAGAAGCACATATATAAAAAAAATTAGATATTAAATTAGAAGATACCCAAATAGTACCTCTCACTATAGAAGTTCCGACACTATGTTCCTCACATATTGGTCTCACATTATAAAATTATATTGATCTATGGCCCTAATATATAGCCTAGATACCAGGAGTAGGACCTCTATGCTAGTGATTTATGTCTTGTATCTGGATGCTTTGGCCATGACCACCGCTTCAGACTGATCGATTGGCCAAACAATTTCTCCCTTCCTAACATGAATCTAGTTTCCCCACTCCTAAATGTGGAATTATTGCAGACACTCATTCAATGTATACTATAGGAGATGATGTACAAAAATCCTATTGATGGCTCATCCTACTGCAATATCGACACTCAATATGATTACTATCACACAGTCTCCCCATGTATTCCTACCTCCCATACCGATGGTAGAAATTATAATTACCAAAACCAATGCTCTTGAAATTATTCCCTTAATGATAGGTCCCCAATTTCCTCTTCCTTCCACGAAACCCTTTTACATTGGGTCAAAAAACTTAACTACCCTGATTTCTGCCCAAACCTTACCCTGAGTTATGTTATGTAATAATAACCTGATTTATTTTTGATATGGTGGAAAACCAAAAAATATTCACCTATGATCAGACAACGTGATTGTTCCTGAACGCGAATCATATCACCCTAGATTGATCATCCATAAGACAAATATGTACAAAACCAAAAATCTTGTAATGTGAGTCAAACACTCCATAACAAAAATAAAACCATATATTAAATGCATAAAATCTTTGGCCCTTTTAGTTCCAAAATTCAATGGAAAAAATACTCCAAAAAATGAATCATAAAAAATGAATCATCACAATAAAGAATCGACATATATGGTGCATATCACACTCGATAAATTGATACATGAAATGAAACATTATAAATAAATAAAATTCTTAAAAGGAAACAGTGTTCCACAAATGATACATATACAAACCAACTATTTCAATATTTGTCCAACACATCAAAAATAAAACTACTAACGTTCTGATGATGAACACGTATCGCCACCCTCTCCACCTCCCTCTCCAATTTCTGTTGTCACCTGTAAGAACATTATTTTAAAAATTAAATACTATTGCATATTTATATTTAAACATAACACCAATAATAGTTTTAAAACTAAATGATTTTGATTTTTTTTATTTACCTTATTAACACCAAACGATGCACTACCACCGCAGGAATATCTTCTCATCTGCTAATATATATCAGTCATCGCTTTCTGAAAAGCGTATTTCTGAGCCACCAAGTCTTGAACTGTGGTTCATTGAGAAGAAACTAACTCTAAAAATCTTCGAGTATGGAGTGACTATAATCAAAAGTTAATTTAGCTGGAAACCCTGGTGGCCTGCCAAAGACCTCAGATGGTATGGGTATGAAACCCATCTTGCGCACTCTACCAAGATTCTCCTTCCCAAGAACATTAGCAACCAGGTCATCCCGGGAGAATGAGTAGGACTGCCCAGGATTGGCATCCCATAGTTCCTTATTTTTTACCTATAAATCAAATATTAATATATATTAACTCATTAAAAACACATAATAAGTTATTATATTAAAAAATTGACTTCATACACCAACTTCTTTTACATGTTCATTAACAAAACTTCCATCTAATTTTTTGTGAACATCCAACAACAATTCAGTTTGGGATTCATCGTGCCCTAAACTCTCTGATTGCATTACAAAAAGATAAAGAAATAATTTAATATATTAAATAGATCATATTTTCTTATAAATATTTAATCTAATGAAAATATTATCAAAGTCATTCAACTTCTAGAAAATTTTTTGACCCCACAGTGTCAGGGAGGACTTTCTTAACCCGATTTGAGGCATTCTATCTTGAGAGATCCTGAAATAAATAAAATGAAATTTAATATTTATGTATTCAAAAAATTCATGAATTAATTGATTTAATATTTATTTCATGTCTCATTTGATATAAAATATTATCAAAATGTGTCATGGATGATCATGACTCAGCATGTGGTGTTATGAAACCACATTTGTTTCTTCAAAAAATGATCTAGAAGATTCATGCTGATGTAAAGTCATTTGTTGAATCTAGAATAACATAAAAAATGGATTATTCTATAAAAGAATGCAGTTTTAATTCCTTAACTTTTAGATTCAATGGTTTCATAGTGAATCTGGTTTATATCAAAGGATATCAAGCACTGAATTTAGTAGAATTAGACCGCTAAAATGGAAGAGGTACCATCTATACCATCTCATAAAAATGATTGTAAATCTATTTTTATGAAGGGAGTGGGTAGTAAAAAATAATGTACAATAATGGATTTCAAAATTTTGGATGGAATATTCCACCTTAGCTAAGGTGGATAAGAAAATTAAGGAAGTTGGTTTCCCTTAAAAATCTAAACAATTTATAAACAAGAACTAATGTCATTATTCAAATAAAATAAAATGATCATGGGTTGTGGATCAATATTACTGTTGTGAAAAATTCATTTTTTGTGAATTAGATTGTTGGTATAGACCATTAAATGAAAAATTATAAATGAGTCCAATTCTAAGGGATATAAATCTAGATATGAAGAAGAAACATCCATATGTTAAGAGAAACATGTATATATAAAAAATAATTGGAAATTTTGAAAATGTGTCTGAGGTATAAAGAAATATTATTTATAGGATTGGTCCATGTTCATATAAATCAATATATTAATCGAATTAGAAATTTTGGCCACATTGGTTAGTGAATAAATAAAAATCATTTTTAGGAAAAAGTGAAATAATATTGTATTAAAATAACCTCATAAGAATATTTTACATATTGAATGTAAGATAAATTGGAATCTATATTTGAGATGTTTATGAATGGTTCATCATTTGAAATAACTAATAAAAAGGATGGAAGATAGTAGTATCCATATTGAATGTCCAAAAATTATACCAATGAAAAAACTGACATGTTAGTTATATAGATGGAAGTTATAAAGAAAACATGGAAAAAATATTCACAAGAAAAGTATAGTAAAAAAGTAAAATAATCTATTCCACTTAAAGATAACTTTGTTCAATGTGTGTGGTGAAACATAAATGGAAACACTCCAAGATATTGTTATAAATTAATTCCATATTATGAACCATGCATAGAAATAAAACATCCTATAAGACTAATTTTTAATGAACCAACATGGGTCCCAAAGAGTATTCCTGATCACCATGGGAAATCGATAAGCAACTGGGTATCGACACACATAACCAAGGGAGTGATTTCACACTAAAATAACAATAAAATATCTCCAATATATTACAGGATAAATATAATTAATCGGATTACATCATGGATGAAAAATTACATGACCATGAGATATAAATAAACCAATCTATAAGAAATTGAGAAGTCATATTCAGCCATATGAATGAGTTAGATTAAAACCTTTACCTCATTTTAAATTCATTTGAAAAGAATAGAAACATTTGAGATTTCTTATTCAACCATAGTTGTGATATTCTCAAAGGAATATCATACATTCCCTTTTTATGTGATTGAAGAAGACATTTTGGAATTAACCCAACTAATTATTTTGATGAGGATAATGTAAACCGACCTTGTGAATTGGTTATCTAGTGTTTTTCTACCCTAGGGATAATTTTTCCTTCTATACATATTTCCACTGCCGGAGTTTCCACATATTCTCAGATTGAAAATGGTGTTCCCTCCACTAATATTCCCTATAATGTACACCTTTTCAACCATCATTCTATTCTAAATCTCAATGAAATTATCAATAATAACATGAATAAAATATAGTGATTCTTATGTCACAGAACCATCTCAAATACACATGATTTTAGAGATTAACTGGATGCCACTTCTAGTAAAACATGAGGAAGGTATGTAAATTGGGCTCTATATTACAAACCTAAGTGATCTCTATGATTAAGATAAAAATATATATTTTTCTTAATACATGAAAGGTATATAGGTAGAGTATTTTTTTATCAAAATCCTCAAATTCATCCAATGTAAAGTGTTGATCAACCATAAAATAGATGACTCGGTCTCACCATTTTTATGATAGACCTTTGAGTATTCACACAACTATATTTAATTTAGTACCATCTATAGTTCCATGAAAATCTAAAATCTTATTTATCAATCCGAGCCATGACATAGAATCTTTAGTTCCCATGTCACCCTATAATATCAGTAGGATTTAACTTTTATATTCCAATAATTGAACCATAAAATGTGGTTCCTCATTCCATTTTTTCCCCACTACCCAAAAATATTTCACTATTCTTATTTATAGTTACAAATTTACTTATGGTTTATGTGAAACCCTATTCCTAGTACCACAATCTTGCTAATTTATTGGTCTTCTAACCAGTGGTATTTTTCTATAACCATAGTCGATGTTATTAAAATCATTACTTAGTCATCACCCAACACTTTAGTTATAGGTTTTACACTATGCAATAATACACAAGCCAGATCAAAATGGAAAATATTCAATGTAACAGCCCATGAAATATCATGTAAATGATGAATTTATGGTGGTATGTCTCGTTAATAATGTTGATAAAAAACTATAATTATCTAAACCCATGTTGATGAGGAGATAACACTCCTAGATAATACCAAACTAATATCAATTTAAATATCACAACCTCAACTGATCTCCATAGATAATATTGGAATTCCACTAACCTTAGGTTCATCCCACAAACACTAAAGTTTGGAAATAAACATGTAGGGTTAAGAATGTAACTAGGGGATGATTTAACATCAAAATACAAAAAATTCAGTGGAATAACTGTAATGGTAAATTATAAATATGATTCATGAGAAAGGAAACCAAACTATAATAACATAAAAAATAATAATCCGAGATAAAATAAAAATATATCATCAAATAATACTATAAAAAAAGTATTAAAAAGGTATAATAGGGAGCCAAACATGGCACTAAAACAATCTACAAACCACTAAAATCTCGAATATCCTACCTCTATCAATAATAACCAAATAATCAAGGTGCTCCTCTATATAATTAATTGGTTGTACCTTTACCAATACCATGACAAACTTCATATGAACCAAGATGAATATGCGGGGTGTGAGTATGTACACAAAGTAGACAGTCACCCAAAGACCTCCTTCACATGATAATATAATAAAAACAAGTTATATCACATTTTATATAAAATAAAAGTGATACTAAAAACCAGTGGATAAGATACATATAACCAGAAAAAATCTCACACTATAGCACACATCTGGATCATGAAATCAAACACCCATAAAATACACTAAAACCTTCCCCTCTATGAGCTATTTAACAAACCTAGTGAATCATGAATCTAATCAAGAACAAATTAATAACCCAAAATCATGATTAGAAACCCATTCCCTTGACCCAAGTCATCACTTGGTGGTACAATCTATGTTCCTAATTAAACAGAATTGGTATCAAAATCCAAACCAAAAAAGGTGAATACATATGATTTAGGAATGAATACTAACCTCTTCTAGGACATGTTTATACATAAAAAAGGGTTGCATGTTTCTATAACCCTATGCACTGAAGGCTCCAAAGAAATATGAAAAACCATACCTACAACTATGAAAACCACTGGCAGTAGGGGAGGGGAGCCCACATAGGGTAGGAACTCGAGGTTGTTGGGGGAGAAGGCGGTGTCGCATGTGTCGGGAGGAGAAGGGGGGTCAACACCGATGATCGTTGAGGACACCAGAGGCAGAGGAGGGGAGAGGAGGTATGGTTGGGGATTATTGTGGGATAAGCATTGTAGGTGTCGTGGAAGAGGGTCGGCTCGAGTGGGGGGGGGGTGTCGGCACTGTAAAAAAATAAATGGGTTTCACGACGGTTTTTCATTAACTGCTGCTAAACCATATTACGAAAAGGTTTAGCGGTAGTTTTGTAAACCGCCGCTAAATGTCCTCCACTAATGGCAATTTATGTTGTAGTGTTAGTGTTGTATTTTTTCCCATTTTATATAGTAATATGTATTTATGGTTGATTTTTTAGAGTTTACATATTTTTGGAATGATGATAGATAATATTCACGGAAGGATATGGATCTGTGAATTTTTATAAGAGTTTCCATATTATATTTTTGTATGATGTATCTAAGGTATTTAATGAGTTATGAACCATAAGGGTATTAAAATTTAGACTCTATTATATATCATAATAATCATGATATTCGATATAATTTATCACTGAGTCAAGTGCTTTTGAATCATAATATGGCTCTTTGGTTGTTATTAATTTAGAATATTTATTTTGGGAGAGGATAAAAATAGAGATACAGGGTTTATGCCAGGAATATATATTACATTACATAGGATAAGAGTAGGTATATTATTTATATTCAATGAATGATTCACGAGAGGTGAGATCAATTATATGTTGTTGGACTATGAGGTCTTATATATTACGTTATTAAATATGAAATAATAGATGGTAATGTGGAAATAGGATGTCTTACTACATATTTATTCATTATGATTAAAAATTTGGGTCGGTATTCACCATTGGGAGTGGTTTAAAGCATACCCTCTAACCACGATAATGAGACTGTGATCATTCACCCAATATAGGGTGAATATTGGATATAGAAACATTTTTTTCCATATGTGGTGAGAATAGTGATTATTTTAGTTAGGAAGAGGCTCGAATTAATTATAGGACATGATTATGGTTAGTTTGTAGAAAAATATATGGGATATATATTTTTAGATATAAATATAATGTAGATATTATAGTGAGGTAAGACTGATAGTTGGTGAAGACTGATGGTCTAATTTATTTCTTTTTTTCCATTATGGGATTTCAATATAGATATTTGAAAAGTCAAACATTAGTTTCCCAGATGGAATTGAAAATTTCAATGGTGAAATTTTCAATTTGGGGGGGGGGTGTTGTAACATCAGGTGTATTTAAAAAAACAACATTAAATATCGTACATGATATGGAACTCATGCTTTAAAAAACAACTAAATATTATGATCATAACCTAGACACTAGAATGGTTAGTATTAAAATTATTAGATGAATTATAAAAATATGGTTTACAAATGTATATATAATTAATTCATTGGTTATAAATTAATTACACATGAGAATAATTCCGTTTTTGTAATTAAGGGAAACCATTTTCTGAAAAACTATTTAAATACAAACAAGGGTGTTTATTAAATAATAAAGTCAATCATGGTGAATTATATTAATAATATATATATATATATATATATTAAATACAATTTTTATGAATTATTCTATATGTTTTCTAGAAATTATATAATAACAAATTCAGCTTCATGGATACAAGATGTATTAAAAAAAGCAATTGACCACCTTTTGATGGTGCACTTGTTTTAAATATAGTTTTTAAATCCATTATATATTTTTTTAAAATAAATTTTATCATGGAAATAAGAATATAATAATATACTTTGGTAAAAATTTTGACATTTTTCTATATGTTTCATGTTTTGATGATTAGTGAAAATACTGAATTTTAGTTGAAAAATGATTTATTCATAAAATTTGATTATAGTATCAATTTTTATTTTTTTATTGTTTTAATGAATAATTTGGTATATTTATATCTTCTAATACATTTTTTGTCATTGGAATCAATTTTAAATTGAATTTGACATAAAAACAGTCTCTTTTTGGAATGTTTTTACTTGAAAAACATGTTTTCTCATTATGTCAAAGGAATTAATTTTTAATTTTTTTTAGATACATTTGTTTAAAATTTAGAAAAAATGGATTCCATATATAAATTCATAAGGCCCATATTTATTAAATGAGTCCATTTTGTTTTTGAACATTATAGAAAGTAACATTACTAATTTATTATTATCCTAGATAAAGTTAACTCATGTAATTTAGGTTTAAAATAGTATTTAAAATATTTTTAAAATACCCTATAACTTTTCCAAATTTAATTGGATCAGTGGGTGTTGTCCAAATCATCCTTGGGATGAAATTATAACCATTAGAAGCCACTTGGAAGAGTTTATGAAATTTATAATATTTTGTTTAATGAAAATTAAAATATTTTATTCTATTGTTTTTTATTACATTAAAATTTTTATATGGGGTTATAAAGAGGATATGTTTGTCTATATATTTCATTTTGAATAATAAAATGCACACCTTTATCATGGTAATTTATTTTTAATTACAAAAAATTAAATCATTATCCTAATAGATTTCAAAATAATTTTGGACATGATCTACCCAAATACATTACTAGAATACATCCCACTATTATAGATATATTATTCTAGGAATAACATCTTCCTTAGTCATCATATGTTTTCATGGAATAGAGATTGTCTGATGAAGAGGTTTTTTTTAATCAAATATTTCTATGTTATTTAATCTTCCATATCCTATAAATCGTTTCAGACATATTGAAATAATAACTATAGTATCCTCAATATACATAGTTTTTATTACTCTAATTCCATCACTAGAATCCATATCCAATTACATAAAATGGGAAGATAGTTAATCGTTTGTGCATAGAGTGGACAATATTCTCACAAACCGATATCATTCTTTTTCAATAAATGTATCTCAATACTGGTTATAATGATTGAAATAATGCTCATATATGATATTCATGACATAATTATTGTTATTAAAATGCAATATAATATTTATTTTCTCACATTTCCATACATGGGAAAAATTAGAAATTTAATCATGTGTACAAGTGAACTTTAACCTTCTTGAAGAGAAGTGATTCTTTTTTCAACACCACATCACATGCATGCTATATATATGTATATTTTAATCATTAATATGATATTGTTGATACAATGAACATTTTTAAAAGATAGAATTATACGTACCATGTAACACCCCAATCCTAGTTTCCTAGATCTGGTTCCATGTTTTATTACATTTCCATGATTAAAAGAAAGTCATATCCTGAATAAAAAAATAGTTTTGTAGTTTATGAAAAATAATATACAGACATAAGTTCATTGTTACAACTTATAATTAAATATATAATAGAAATTACATTATAAATGTCTCTGAATTATATTCCATCCCTAACAACAATTCATTATATTTATATTCAAACCCAGAGGAAAATAAAACATAAGAATGTGGTGAACTCATATGCTTAGTAAGGTTATGAAATAAAGTGGAAGTTATAAAAAAATAAACACTAGGCCTGGTGAACAACTATAAAATCACACCTTTAAAAGTAATCTTGAGGATAATATTGAAGGAATGGTAGATGATTAAATAAGTCCATATAAATGATAATAATAAAATGAAACATAAGAATTGAAATTAAACTAGTAGAATACTCAAATAGTTTATCAGTTAATAATACTATAATGATTTAATGAATAATGTCGGTCATCTAAAACATATTGTTAAATCCTCGGCCAATATGGCTGAAAGTGCTAGGGTAATGCCGCATCCTAAACCCAATTCTATTGTGTGTCATGAGACCTAATGATGAATCAATAAGATAAAAAATAACCACCTTTCCATTTCACTTTCGAATTAATTCCAAATATAAATGTGTGAAACATAAACATCAAGAACATATGAAATAAATTTCCCCAATATGTTGACATAAACACTTACCAATCTTAGTAGTATGGTGAATGGTATCATGATTGAACATCCAAAGTAAAATATATCATAAAAAATTTAATACAATATGATATATTTTAAAAATAATATCTTAACATTAGTACGAAATAAAATTTAAGAGAGTTTTTGAAATAGACCAAAATACTCTTTTAAAATCATTGAGGATGTTTTTAGAGAAACACACATTTAATTTGAAATAAACAGTTGTTCTGGATATATATTTTCATAGATCCAGAAATGAAAAAAGGTAGTTTTTTTGTAATGAAATTATTAGTTTTAAAAAACTAATTTTGGTTTAAGAAATATTATTGAGTTCACTTGAAAGTATGTAAAAGTTTTATAAGATTACTTGAATGAGGAATGTTTATCAAAAAAAATTGAGAATTATCATAATAAAAACATTAACTTGACGTAAAATAAAGAATGATTATTATTAGTTAAAATATATTGATCACTAAAAAAATTTATGATGAGTACATAAGAATAATTTAGAATCTCATTGGTTTAATGAGATAAAATTATCATCCTGGAAGAAAATGGAGGTTCGGGTTGAAAACACAAACATTATATATGAAGTTATTCACATGAGATTATTGTCAATGATAACCAAATAAAAAACAAAAATTAATTAATCAATAACCTTATATACAAATATGATATTTGTTATTATTTTATTATGTTCATTTATAAAGTTTTGTATGATCTATAAGATACAATTTTATCACTCAGTATAGTTTTTATTCCATGGTTTTTAGGATTTTTGTACTTATGAGTATGTAATTTGATGTGGAACTTGTATAATTATCCATAATTGATTTTATATGATAATAATGAACATCCAAAAGATAAAATGTTTATATAATTCTTTTAGTTATATGTTTTTAGGATGAGTTATTAGATAAAACATTAGTAAAAATCATTTAGATTATTTTGGCGATAATTCGATTATAAAGAAATAGTTTAGTCATATGAATTAGTGTTTTGTATATATACAAGGTTAAAAACTAAATAAAACATAATAGATTTTTTATATTCTAGGTCAACTATAAATATGGTTTCATGAATTTTATTGTAGGATAAAATTATAATGGAGGAACGTTGTCCATGAAGGTTGTAAATAGGCACCCCCCCAGATGATGATTACATTATTTAAAGTAGAAGAGAGATAGTTAGTAGTTTTAAGAAGTATACTAAATTAAGATTATTTCATTACAATGTATATCAGATAATGTATATATCATGAAGATTTGGATTGATGAGGTGATGAGAATATATAAAATAAAAATAAAATGAAAATGAAAATAAAATAAAAAGGAAGTGGGTAGACCTCTTGAAATATAATCCTTTGGAACCTCCTTACAAGAAAGGGTTTTGGTTTTTTGGAAAGAACAAAATCTCATAGATGTGTTTAGAGAATATATAAAAGGTTTTTTGAAGTACAATTATCAACATAATGTCTTAGAGGTGATACGAGAAGAGGGAGAGAGGGTTGGTTTTTTTTTCAAGAAAAGGGTTGATTTTGGAATATATTATTCATTATTTTATTATTTTTCTTATGACAAGAAATAGTGCTGATTATTGTCACCGAAAAAGTAAGAAGTGAATTTTTTTTGAACGAAGATTTCTTACATCATACATACTCCACCAAAGACTCAATAAATCATGCATTAATCATTTATCATTTATTATCGAATTTTACTATTCATTATAAATTCACGTGTTTTAGAAAAATACTTAAAAATAACCATAACCATTTTTTAATGTGTATAATTAAAAAATTGATTCCATTTTATCAAAATAATTTTCTATATATGTGAAATTTTTTTTAAATAGAATCATTATATACTTGAAAAATAAATATTCTAAATTTAATATAGGTTTTATAAAACATTCAAAAAATAACTAAGGTCTTATAAAATAACCTCAAATTATAAGAAAAACATTTATTTAGGAATATATTTTTTAAAAAGTAATTTTATTTTAAATCTATTTATGATTATAAAATTATAATTAAATATATATTAATCATTTAAATAGTAAATCTTAATTATTATTTTTTAAAATATTAACCCTCATTTATAAAGTGGCTAAATGTTATTTATACTAATTGGGTGAGGTTACTATTCATAATGTTCATATTTATATTAGTAAGGGTACATTAATATTTATAAGGGTCATGTTACTATTCAATAAAAAAGTTATTTTGATCCAGTAATATTCTAAATAACATATTAATTACAAGAGTGTATATCATTTTTTTATTTAAAACACAGAAACAGAAACATTATGTCTAACAGTTAGGTCATAAATTACTGTTATAAATAAAAAAGTTTTTTTTTGAGACATAATTTTTCATGAATTCTATATTATGTTTATTATTTTATTTCTAGTGTGTTACATTCTTCCCCAAGTACCAATATTTTATCCTCGAAATTACCAAAATGCTTCCTCCTAAAAATATTTGTTTAGTTCTTCATCATAAGCTCTTCAGGCACTCACATCACCTCTTAAATTTTTTATTTTTCCAAATTACCTTTACCAAATGAGTGGTATAATTCCTCATCATTGGTTCTTTAGTGTCTAGAATCCAGATAGGCTATTCATAGTATGATAATTTACGTTCCAATTATATACATTTAGATGTGAGTACAAGTGTTGGTTTTGGAATATATGTCATTAATAAAGGGACATGGAACACCTTGGGAACTTTAAAGATGATAGTTGGAATTTCTAAAAATTAATCCATATCTCTGATTCTCTCTAGAATTTCAAAATGACCATTGTACCTTGGGATCTGTTTCTCTTTCTACCCAAATCGTATAACACCCTTCCCTATAGATACGTTTAAGAAAACATGATCTTACACTTGATATTACAAATCCTTTCATTTATTATCATCTTATCTCTTTTTTATTGCACTAGGACACATTTATAAGGGTTTGAATATTCTTTAACTTAAATGTTGTTTTATCCACATGCTCTATGCCTACTTTCTACCTTTCACCAATATCATCTGAAAATTTTGGTGTGTAGAATTTCGTTCTGAATAGTGATTCATATGATGACATTTGAATACTTGAATGAAAACATCAATTTTAAGAAAATTATTCCAAAGGTAAATCCTAATCACATATACCTTTAAATTCATGTTGATATTACCTCAACATGTATTATATAGTTTAAATCTTCTTTTTTTATTACTCATTAGTTTGGGGTTGATAAGAAGTACTCAATCGATGCTAAGTATCCAGAGCATTCAGATTACTTTTAAGAATTTTGATGTAAATCATGGATGAAGATTACAAAAAACTGAGAGACTTTATCAATTAATTATTATAACATCATTGATATATATTCCAATAAGGTGTTCTAGTGAAAATTCCTCCTTTATCGTGAGTAAATATACAAATTTGGTATGTCGATCAACCATTACACACATTACATCATTCCTTCTTGTAGTTTTTGGAAATCGAATTACAAAATAAATAGTGATGTCATCCCAATTTCATATAGGAATATGTATATGTTTCATGAATCCTATAATATTTTGTATTTCAGAATTCACCTGTTGATAATTTAGAGATCTTGATACATAAACAGAAATTTCGCACATCATGGTGTCCCACCAAAAATGTTTTTAAAAATCCTTATAGATTATAGTTATACTAGTGTGTATAGAGAACATGAAACTATAGGAATCATCCAATAACTCCCATTTTAGCTTGGTTAAAGAGAGATCATATATCCTTATCTAAAATTTAAAAATATTAATTTCACGCATGAAATAGGGAAACATCCCATCATTCCAAACATTATTTTTTTATTTGTTCATTATAGCAGTGATTACTTTTAATTATATCTTATATAGATAGTCAGGAAAGAAATGGAAAGGGTAATGATGCTTGACCTTCTTTGATAATGCCCATATCTATCCTCGCCTTATCCGTGTACATAAAAATCATGAAAATCCTCATTTTTATAGAATTTCATGATCCTTCCTAATTATTACATCTTCCACCTTATATTATTTTCTAGGATGGTAGTTTATGGAACAACAATAATCATTGAGTATCTAGAGCCATGGTACGTCCCTCATGGTTAGTTATTTCTATGATAAAATATATTTTAATCTCTTTTGATTAGTGTATATCTCACATATCATACCATATTGATAAGGTAACACCCCAGGTAAATAAAGAATATTTCATTTTTATATTTATCCATATTTGTGAATAAAATATTAATATTACTTTAAAGGGTTGCTATGTTCGAAAGCGTACCCGATACGCAACAAAGAGATTCATTGAAATCTTACGTTGGACTCTAATAAATAAAATAATATTATTTTAAATGGTAGTTAACATGTAGCCATTGTATTGGTGGTAATGGATAGAAAAAACTAAAATATGATTATATATGTTTTTAAATGTTTTTACATTTATCCAATAAAAGATAAAGGCTTAAAATACGGAAAGAATTCAATTTTAGGCGTATATGCCCAAGTTTTCACTAAAGGTTCACTTATCGCCTTTTGATGGAGAACTGTCATTAAATATAGTTTTGTTCACTCTTATACATCCTTTTGGACCAAATAAAACTCTTCTTAAGAATTGGGACATCAAAATTTACTTCGTGTAAATTTTTGGTATCTTTCTGATAATGTTCTTTTTTTAAATGAATAGTGTAAAAGGTTGTATTTTAATTCAAAACCACTTTTTAATCTAATTTATTTATATGATTAGATTATCTTTTGAATTGGTTTTAAAGTGAAATTATAATATATTTTTACCATTAAATCCAATAGTGTTCATTGGAATTAATTTCACTTTGAAATCAGACTTAAACCAGTGTCAATCTTTTGATACTTATTATTTCATAAAAACACGCTATTTGATCTGACAACGGGAATTAATTATTAAATTAATTAATGTGACTTATATGTTTTGAATTTTGTAAAATATACTTCATTTCTGAATTCGGAATATCAAATATAGCTTAGGGTGAATTTTTGGGATTTTTCTGAAAAACTTCAATTGTCGATGAATAGTGAAACCACTAAGTGGTACTTATAAAAACTAATTTTTCCGTTTAAATGAAATTTTTCCATCATTGTGTATTGAATTTAGAAAATCCGACATACATGGTTGTCATTAAGAAGTAAAATGTGGTTCAATGGGATAAAAATAATTTTTTGGTGAATAGTAACGTATTAAGTTTTTAATCGCGATTAGAGGTAATTAGTGTAGTTT
Organism: Viscum album; assembly: GCA_963277665.1. Taxonomy (NCBI): domain Eukaryota; kingdom Viridiplantae; phylum Streptophyta; class Magnoliopsida; order Santalales; family Viscaceae; genus Viscum; species Viscum album. The sequence continues at coordinate 1,181,278,718 of OY728130.1, forward strand.
ATGGTAAAATAATGTTTTAATAATATGAAATTAACTTGAAACATGTCCTAAACTAATTGGATGTGTAATGGCCGACCAAGACAAGCCATGGGTAAACTTGGGGACCCCATGGAGCCACTTTGGTTGGGAAATGACATAAATAACTTTTTATTTAATGTAAAAGTAAAAATGACACAAACATGATATGGTTTACTAAAACAATTTTTAAGTGGGGTTATACAATTCAGATTTTTTGTTATAAATAGTAATTGGAACTCTAAAAAGATTTCCTACATCATGGTAATTTGTTTATAATTTTTAGACATTAAATAAATTAAATTATTTATGACATCATGATGATGCAACGATGACATCATTATTTAACGATTTAAATAAAATGGAAAGATAATGTAATATCTAAGACATACACATGGACAAAACCTATTGGATGGGTGGATTTCGAACCCTTATCACCTTATCCATGAATTATATTAATGTGGGACCTTAGAAATTCGGAACACTTTTGAAAATAAAATAATAGTTTCATGATTTCCATAAGTGCCCCTCCTCTCCTCTTATAAAATGCCCCCACCTCTACCTCATTTCACACACTCCTCAAACCTTTGGCTCGGCCAAAACCTGACCATTTACTCTCTCCACATCCCTCTCCTCATCCTAGAAGATTCCCTTTGGGAATAATCCTTTTAAAGGAATCCTTTAGGCTCAAATCAAGAGGAGTTACACTTTTAATGGTAATTCATTCCCTCATGTTCATTTGTTTTATTTTTCTTCTCCAACCCCCTAAACTCTTTTTATTTACTTATTTTGTAACAACACCAGTATGTTCAATATACTAGAATGTTTTTATAAGATTTATTCGAGCTACACTCTCACACAACTACATCAAATGGTTAAAGAACATACGGTTTCCGTGGATGGAGAAATTCTGCCTCCTGAAACGATGATTGTTCAATACTCATTTAACACCTTCAAAGGTGGCCATTATGATGTAACTATTTTTATATATGATATATAATATGTTTATGTTTTACTTACAATTCTGTATTTTTCATTTGTGTCTTACCTTTATGGCTTCTATTATGGGAATACGCGATATCTTCATTTTAGGAAGTGCGGAGTACCGCCCCTTCAAAGTGATGTGATTCGTTAATGCCATACGTGGGACATATAAAGGATGGATTTAATGTTATTATATTTTATTTATACTGGAACTATTATATACCTCTATATCATTATTATTTCTTTCCATTAAAGTATGAGATAGAAATGAAAGTAGCGTTCATGCGTACATACGGCTTACCGTCTCCATGAACGGTGCATTTCATTTCTTATCCCCAAATGTAATGTACTATAATAAGTACATGTGCATAATGGATATATATGATGAATTATACATCTAAATGATGAATATAATTCTGTAATTAAAATATACATACCTCTCATTTAGTTTTAATTCCATTAATATGACAAAAAAATGAAAGTAGCGTTCATGCGTACGTACGGCTTACCGTCTCCATGAACGGTGCATTTAATTTCTTACCTCTAAATGATTATGTAATATTATAAATACATGTATATGCTGGATTTATATGATATATATGATATCCAAATCAGGAATGTCATTATGGATATAAAGAACCTTTGACCACACGAACAACATGTAATTGTAAGAAGTCCACTTTCGACTTAAGAACCAAATATCGACAAAACAAACATTATTAACTTAAATGATTACATAATGTTTATAACATGGAAATAAGTGATATAAAATGAATAATGAACTTGAAAAAGGTTCTTAAGCAAATAGAAATTAACTCAACTTTATTATTCAGGACGTTAAAGAACGATCTAGTCAAGTCGGACCCGAGGTAAGGGATCCTACAACTCTCTTTCTTTTTTAAGTACACTCTTTTATGTCATTTCTTTTAAGCTCATCTTTCTTATGATTGGGATGTTATTTTATATTAATACTACTGTATGTTTATGTTCATGTGATGAGAGACCCTATTATCTCTCATCAATCCATTTTGGAAGTTTTGAGTGGCGCCGTTAGGCTTCCGAACTTTCGTAAGAGATCTAACCTCTCTCTTTATTTTTAAGTACTCTCCTTTATGTCACTTCTTTTTGGCTCCTCTTTGTAATGTTGGGGGATGTTATTTTATATTCCTCTTTATGTAAATTTTATTGTAATGTGAGGAGATACCATATTTGATCTCATCAATCCATATTCGTAAGTTTTATGTGGCGCCGTTAGGCTGTCGAGTTTTCGTAAGGGATTTTTCATCTCACTTTTATTCCCGTGAGATTTATGATACATTTGCCACAAATTCCATTGAGTGGTGTATGTACTGCCCATTATTCTACTATTTGTGTAATATAATTTCGTTTATGAGTATTTACATCAATGATCTATTGTCCTTATTTCATGGGGTGTATGTTTTGAAAGATACCCAAGTCGGTAAGGGAACCTTTCACCCTCCTCTTTTTTAAAAGACTTCTTTTGTTGGGACATTTAATTTACATATTGTTATGTTGGGATATGTTCTCATATATCCTTATTGATTTAAATTTTATGTCCAAGTGATGAGATACACTTTTTATCTCTCATCAACTCATTTTGATGTGATGCCATTAGGCTGTCAAGGGAACTTTTTAACCCAATTTTGATTTCTTTGGGTTCAACATGTAGTCATTGAATATGTCATCCGTTGAATATGTGTGAATGAACTTTTATTGTATTACACTTAATATCCACTTATATTGGGTGTATTTATATTTTTCACACATATTTTTGAGATTGACTTGCCCTTAATTTAAGGATACCTTCTTTATAAGGGATTTCATCACATTTTACATTTCTATTGAGGGTTCATTGTTGTTATGAACCAATTCACTCTTATATGGTGTATATACTGTCCTTTGGAGTTTTATATCATGAATCCATTTATTCTCATGATATTATAAAGTTCTGACTAAATGTTATTCCTCAATTATTGTATTCAATTGTCTCTAATTTTGGTAAAACCCCTTTAACCAAAATGTCGTTTTAAATGTTTTAATTATTTGTTCTTATTAATATCCATGTTTTCAAAATGGTTTTAAGGATTTATTTATGTGGATATTAATGGTTTAAAATTTTAAGCTTCAAGGTGGTATGGGACACTTTTATTCAAAAATATATTTATTAAATGTTTTAAATGGTTTTGAAAATGGTTTTGATAAAGTATTCTATTATTATATATTGTGATGTGGAAATGTTATAATTACATTATATTGGTTTTATGTTTTATGATTTTATATTGGTACTTGGACATTTTAACTTGTGGTTACGTTATAAACCATATGACGGGTGGTGCCGTGAATACCAGGATGGGTGGTTACGTTATAACCTCGAATGCATTGGGTATGGAAGTCGGTCATATGGCTATTCCATTAAGTATGTATGGAAATTGGCCGTATGGCTATTCCATTAAGTGATATGTGTGTAATTCTACTGTATTGTTATTCCACATAAGTATGTTTATGTCCCAAGTTACCTTTATATATGTTATGTGTTCTTTATATAGGTTTTATGGTAATCCTTTGGTTACAAAAAGGTAAGGAATGATACTTTTTTTTCAGTGAAGAGTTTTTACTATTTCATGAAGGTGAAAAGTATTACATTGATAAAGTATTCATGGTTTACTTGTTGTTTTAAAAAACTAACAGTTTTCATTCTTTGTGCATCCCTTACTGAGCTTCTTATGCTCATCCCAAGTTTTTGAAATGTTTTTCACAGGACTTAGCGTGGAATATGGTCAAGGATGGGATCAAGGGAAAGTCATGCTACCTAAAACATGGAACTATACATGTTTCTTTTTAATAGTTTTTATTTTATGGAAATTTAGTAGAAGCGACTACTTTGTAATCTTTTGAGATGTAATAGTTATGTCCTAATTCTCTAAAACTCCAAACCTGAAAAGATCCTCAATGTGAATTACTCATTTAATTCAATATTAAGTAAGGTTTAAGGCTGGGGCCTTATAGTTGGTATCAAAGTTCGGTTTAGATAACATTAGAGGTTAGGGTATTTTTTAAGCATAAGTGACATTACCATAATGGTTAGGATTTTAGAAAGAGTCCTAGATTTAGATAAAGTGAATGAGTAAGTGTATCTTAGTGTTTACCTTCCTCATTAGTACATGATGGTTTTGTTGATATACTCACACTGACATTTCTATTTTTAGTGAATGGATGGATCTAGCAGGCACCAAAGAGACAACAGGTTTGAAGGAAACTATGGTGGTTCTCTGATTAAGATACTAGATAAAATGGAGGATTCAATGAGGAAAATCGTGTTTGTTCTAAACCAAATATCAAGGAGTCATGATCAACCACTTGAACCTTGGTATTATCTTTAATGCATCATTCACGAGATGACCAATCCATGTGGAAGTTCAGGTAATAATTATAAAGGTAACCATTAGAGTTTATATGATCCTTACTTTTGAGGTAATTATGGGTTATTATATGATATGCTGGAAAATGAAAGGCATGAGATAAAACTGAGGTTAAAATATGTTATTATCATTTTTGATGATTTTATCTCTTTTGGGGGAATGATTTATGAATTATATAGTTTAGGAAAAAGGACAACATGCAGACTGTGTGACAACCCATCGCGTCGGACAAAGCTGCGGGAATCGAACCCACAACCAAAGTGCGATTAGTATTTATCGCCTACCACTGGACTACGTGATGTCCCTGGTTAGTTTGACCGATTCTTTTTAGTTATATGATTTTATGAATTAAGAGTAAGTTGATTTTGGGTTATTTATAAAAATTATTAACCTATCATGGAGGATATGTGATTAGGTTATTTACTTTTCAATACGAGACTTTAGGAGCAACTGATATTGTTTGGAGATAAATGTTATGATTTAACTTGGAAGACTATGTGACTAAATACTTCAAATATATGGGTTTCAATCTTATATTGGTTGACTTTGAAGAATTTTATGGATAAATTGTTTATCGGATGGTCCTCGTTGAACATTTGGGTTTTGTTGGTAAAATTTTTGAGATTAAGAATAGATTTTCTTTTTATAAAGGGTTATCCTTTTTTGGATTATCTGACCTTGTACTAGCCTTTTTGGTTTTGGTTTTGGTTAAAGTCTAAAGACATGGGAAGTATATAGTTCTATTTTGTGGATTAGGTGATTCTATAGAAGTTGATTATAGTACTCTCAATGCGAACAAGTCTCCCTAAATACTCGTCTTTTGGAACAAATATGAGTTTGATTAAGGAATCTAGTAAAAGATGAAAGTCAACATGATAAGTTATTATGCTTCCTTATGAATAAATTCCTCAATATTAAGTAACTTAAAACAAAAATGTTGTCTATTAACTTTTCCTACTGGGGAACCCAACACCGTTTAACCCATTACAAGTTTGTGATTTTCTTATTATTAACTTTCTCCTAAACATGTTTTCTATCACTCTTCATCAGAACATGACCCTATGTTTTCTCCTCCATGTCCATGTTTTCCTACATGGAGTCCTAGAATGGGTTAACTCGGGTGACCTCTGTACTTATCTTTCTTTATTTTAATGTGATTGTTTTACCGACTCTTTCTGATGAGGGACTTTGAAGGATGTTTCCAAGCGCAATTTTAAAAATTGCGAGGATGAAATTCTCAAAAGGGGGGAAGGATGTAACACCACAGGTAAATAAAGAATATGAAATTTTTATATTTATCCATATTTGTGAATAAAATATTAATATTACTTTAAAGGGTTGCTATGTTCGATAGCGTACCTGATACGCAATAAAGAGTTTCATTGAAATCTTACGTTGCACTCTAATAAATACAATAATATTATTTTAAATGGTAGTTAACATGTAGCCGTTGTATTGGCGGGAATGGATAGAAATAACTAAAATATGATTATATATGTTTTTTAATGTTTTTACATTTATCCAATAAAAGATAAAGGCTTAAAATACAGAAAGAATTCAATTTTAGGTGTATATTCCATAGTTTTCACTAAAGGTTCACTTATCGCCTTTTGACGGAGAACTGTCATTAAATATAGTTTTTTTCACTCTTATACATCCTTTTGGACCAAATAAAACACTTCTTAAGAATTGGGATATCAAAATTTACTTTGTGTAAATTTTTGGTATCTTTCCGATAAAGTTCTTTTTTTTAAATGAATAGTGTAAAATGTTGTATTTTAATTCAAAACCTCTTTTTAATCTAATTTATTTATATGATTATATTATCTTTTTAATTGGTTTTAAAGTGAAATTATAATATATTTTTACCATTAAATCCAATAGTATTCATTGGAATTAATTTCACTTTGAAATCAGACTTAAACCAGTGTCAATCTTTTGATACTTATTGTTTCATAAAAACACGCTATTTGATCTGACAGTGGGAATTAATTATGAAATTAATTAATGTGACTTATATGTTTTTAATTTTGTAAAATAGACTTCATTTTTGAATTTGGAATATCAAATATAGATTAGGTTTAATTTTTGGGATTTTTCTGAAAAACTTTAATTTTTGATGAATAGTGAAACCACTAAGTGGTACTTATAAAAACTGATATTTCCGTTTAAATGAAATTTTTCCATATTTGTGTTTTGAATTTCGAAAATCCAACATACATGGTTTTCATTAAGAAGTAAAATGTGGTTCAATGGGATAAAAATAATATTTTGGTGAATAGTAACTTATTAAGTTTTTAATCGCGATTAGAGGTAATTAGTGTAGTTTAAGGTAAAAATAATGTTTTAATAATATGAAATGAACTTGAAACATGTCCTAACCTCATTGGATGCGTAATTTCAGACCAAGACAAGCCATGGGTCAACTTGGGGACCCCATGGAGCCACTTTGGTTGGGAAATGACATAAATAACTTTTTATTTAATGTAAAAGTAAAAATGACACAAACATGATATGTTTGACTAAAACAATTTTTAAGTGGGGTTATACAAGTATGATTTTTTTTATAAATATTAATAGGAAATCTAAAAAAATTTCCTACATCATAGTAATTTGTTTATAATTTTTAGATATGAAATAAATTAAATTATTTATGACATCATGATGATGCAATGATGACCTCATTATTTAACGATTTAAATAAAATGGAAAGATAATGTAATAGCTAAGACATACACATGGCCAAAACCTATTAGATGGGTGGATTTCAAACCCTAATCACCTTATCCACGGATTATCTTAAGGCGGGACCTTAGAAATTCGATACACTTTTGAAAATAAAATAATAGTTTCATAATTTCGAAAAGTGCCTCTCCTCTCCTCTTATAAAAGGCCCCCACCTCTACCTCATTTCACACACTCCTGAAGACTTTGGCTCGGCCAAACCCTACCCATTTACTCTCTCCACATCCCTCTCCTCATCATAGAGGATTCCCTTTGGGCAGAATCCTTTCAATGGAAGCCTTTAGGCTCAAATCAAAAGGAGTTACACTTTTAATGGTAATTCATTCTCTCATGTTCATTTGTTTTGTTTTGCTTCTCCAACCCCCTAAACTCTATTTATTTACTTATTTTGTAACAACACCAGTATATTCAATATACTATAATGTTTTTATAAGATTTATTCTAGCTACAATCTCACACAACTACATCAAATGGTTAAAGAACATACGGTTTCCGTGGATGGCGAAATTCTGCCTCCCGAAACGATGATTGTTCAATACTCATTTAACACCTTCAAAGGTGGCCATTATGATGTCACTGTTTTTATATATGATATATAATATGTTTATGTTTTACTTATGCTTCTGTATTTTTCATTTGTGTCTTACCTTTATGGCTTCCATTATGGGAATACGCGATATCTTCGTTTTAGGAAGTGCGGACTACCGCCCCCTCAAAGTGATGTGATTCGTTAATGCCATGCTTGGGATGTATAAAGTATGGATTTAATGTTATTATATATGATTTTATACTGGGAATATTATATACCTCTATATCATTATTATTTCTTTCCATTAAATTATGAGATAGAAATGAAAGTAGCGTTCATGCGTACGTACGGCTTACCGTCTCCATGAACGATGCATTTCATTTCTAATCCCCAAATGTAATGTACTATTATATGTACATGTATATAATGGATATATATGATGAATGATACATCTAAATGATGAATATAATTCTGTAATTAAAATATACATACCTCTCATTCAGTTTTAATTCCATTAAAATGACAAGGAAATGAAAGTAGCGTTCATGCGTACGTACGGCTTACCGTCTCCATGAACGGTGCATTTCATTTCATACCTCAATATGATTATGTAATATTATAAATACATGTATATGATGGATATATATCATATATATGATATCCAAATCTGGAATTTCATTATGGATATAAATAACCTTTGACCACACGAACAACATGTAATTGTAAGAAGTCCACTTTCGACTTAAGAACCAAATATCAACAAAACAAACAGTATTAACATAAATGATTACATAATGTTTATAACAATGAAATAAGTGATATAAAAGGAATAATGAACTTGAAAAGGTTATTAACCAAATATAAATTAACTCAAATTTATTATTCAGGATGTTAAAGAATGATCGAGTCACGTCGGACCCGAGGTAAGGGATCCTACAACTCTCTTTCTTTTTAAGTACACTCTTTTATGTCATTTATTTAAAGCTAATCTTTCTTATGATTGGGATGTTATTTTATATTACTCCTACTGTAATTTTTATGTTCATGTGATGAGAGACCCTATTCTCTCTCATCAATCCATTTTGGATGTTTTGAGTGGCGTCGTTAGGCTTCCGAACTTTCGTAAGAGATCTACCCTCTCTCTTTCTTTTTAAGTACTCTCCTTTATGTAACTTCTTTTAAGCTCCTCTTTGTAATGTTGGGGGATGTTCTTCTATATTCCTAATTCTGTACATTTTATTGTAATGTGATGAGATACCCTATTTTATCTCATCAATCCATATTCAGAAGTTTTATGTGGCGCCGTTAGGCAGCTGAGTTTTCGTAAGAGATTTTTCATCTCACTTTTATTCACGTGAGATTTATGCTACATTTGCCACAAATTCCATTGAGTGGTGTATGTACTGCCCATTACTCTACTCTTTGTGTAATATAATTTCGTTTATGATTATTTACATCAATGATCTATTGTCCTTCTTTCATGGGGTGTATGTTTTGAAAGATACCCAAGTCGGTAAGGGAACCTTTCACCCTCCTCTTTTTTAAAAGACTTATTTTGTTGGGTCTTTTAATTTACATATTGTTATGTTGGGATATGTTCTCATATATCCTTATTGATGTAAATTTTATGTCTAAGTGATGAGATACACTTTTTATCTCTCATCAACTCATTTTGATGTGATGTCGTTAGGCTGTCAAGGGAACTTTTTAACCCAATTTCGATTTCTTTGGGTTCAACATGTAGTCATTGAATATGTCATCCATTGAATATGCGTGAATGACCTATTATTGTTTTACACTTAATATCCACTTATATTGGGTTTATTTATATTTTTCACACATATTTTTGAGATTGATTTGTCTTTAATTTAAGGATACCTTCTTTATAAGGGATTTCATCACATTTGACATTTCTATTGAGGGTTCATTGTTGTTATGCACCAATTCACTCTTATATGGTGTATATAATGTACTTTGGAGTATTATATCATGAATCCATTTATTCTCATGATATTATAAAATTATGACTAAATGTTATTCCTTAATTATTGTATTCGAGTGTCTCTAATTTTGGTAAACCCCCTTTAACCAAAATGTCGTTTTAAATGTTTTAATTATTTGTTCTTATTAATATCCATGTTTTCAAAATGGTTTTAAGGATTTATTTATATGGATATTAATGGTTTAAAATTTTAATCTTCAAGGTGGTATGGGACACTTTGATTCAAAAATATCTTTATTAAATGTTTTAAATGGTTTTGAAAATGGTTTTGATAAAGGATTCTATTATGATATATTTTGATGTGGAAATGTTATCATTCCTTTATATTGGTTTTATGTTTGATGATTTTATATTGGTACTTGGAAATTTTAACGGGTGGTTATATTATAAACCATATGACAGGTGGTGTCGTGAATACCAGGACGGGTGGTTACGTTATAACCTCCAATGCATTGGGTATGGAAGTCGGCCGTATGGCTATTCCATTAAGTATGTATGGAAATTGTATGTATGGCTATTCCATTAAGTGATATGTGTGGAAGTCGACCATATGGTTATTCCACTTAAGTATGTTTATGTCCCAAGTTACCTTTATATATTTTATGTGTTCTTTATATGGGTTTTATGGTAATCCTTTGGTTACAAAAAGGTATGTAATGATACTTTTTTTTCAGTGAAGAGTTTTTAATACTTCATGAAGGTGAAAAGTTTTACATTGATAAAGTATTCATGGTTTACTTGTTGTTTTGAAAAACATACAGTTTTCATTCATTGTGTATCCCTTACTGAGCTTCTTATGCTCATCCCAAGTTTTTGAAATGTTTTTCACAGGACTTGGCGTGGAATAGGGTCAAGGATGGGATCAAGGGAAAGTCATGCTACCTAAAACATGGAACTATACATGTTTCTTTTTTTGAGTTTCTATTTTATGGAAATTTAGTAGAAGCGACTACATTGTAATCTTTTGAGATGTAATAGTTATGTCCTAATTCTCTAAAACTCTAAACCTGAAAAGATCTTCAATGTGAATTACTCATTTAATTCAATATTAAGTAAGGTTTAAGGCTGGGGCCTAATAGATAATGTCTTCACATATTCATAGAGAATATTACAGCTTCAAAATCAATTTCATGAGTTTGATAGTAATGTTCATGAATGTTTAACTTCCTTGATGCATATTCAATAACTCTATCATCATACATAAGGATAAAACCAATTATTTTCATTGATGAATCACTATAAAAAAATATACACTACTTCTTGAAGGTAGAGTCATGGTCAGAGAATTCAGAAATGTATAAATAAATTCATCAAAATAGTATTCAAATTATTTTATCTATATGTACTAAACTCTATTACGGGTACGATTTGTTAATGTGCCACCTAATCGGGAAATTTTATCAATGAAATGGATATAATAACCTTTGAACTAATAAAAATACATACCTTAGTTACATTAGTTGTTGTGTAACATTCATGAACTACCTTTTTCATTATTGGATTAACTATGATTCCATACATAGAGATAATGTGGACACAAATAAAACTGCATGAATCCAAAATTAACACTTTTTAAACATCTGATATAAGAGTTTTTTGAAGAGTATTCATAATAATGTACATGAGAATCTAATTATCTAAAATTATTTTTGAGTATACCATGATATAATTAATAAATACAACAAAAAAATCATCAAGATATTCCTTGAAAACACTATTCATTACGTCCCTAAAAACAAAGGGTTCAATTTTTAGTCCAAAAGGCGTTACGGTAAAATCATAATGCTCAAAACTAGTTTGAAATTCAATCATTGGAATATCATATATCTTTTCACACAACTGATGGTATCCAGATCGAAGGTTTATCTTTATAAAATATTTGGCTCTGTGATGATAATCAAATAAATCATCAATTCAAGGCAGGGGAGACTTTAGCTTTATTTTAATAAAATTGATTTTTATATTGACAGTGCACAAACTCATGGATCCATTTTTCAGTTTGAAAATGATAATAAAGTCTCCCCCTGGAGAAACACTAGGGTGGATAAATCTTATATCACTCAATTCCTCTAGTTGTTTCTTCAGCTCTACTAATTCAACATTATTTATTCTATAAGTGATCTTTGAAATAAGCCTTTTATCATGGATTGAATCAATAGAAAACATACATTCTCACTCTGGAAGATGTATAGGTAAATCCTAATGAAACACACCATCATATTCCATAAACATATGTACATACTCAATTTGAATATTTTTTTCCTCAACCATAGTTATAGTTTTATATCCATCCAAATCATTTCACTCAAAAGATCTGTTGGGGGACGATCTAGATAAGAATAAAATGAGAGGTATCTTCTCTAAAGATAATGGATTCAACATCATTCTGAAAAATAGAAACTTTTTTCTTCATGTAATAGATGTTTTCATAGTAACATGAAATCAAAATCATTCAAATAATTATATAAAATTCAAGCATGGATATGATGATAAGTTCACCAACTAATGAATTTTTTTGTGTCATAAGGGGGACTAATAAAAAATCATTATTGAAATGATACATCATTTAAGATTTTTAGCTGAAAACTATATTATTAAGTCAAACTGAATATATATCAATTTCCTGTAAACGTGGGAAAATATAAAATAATTTGATGATCCATAAACAAATGAAACATTTTCTCTATATTATGAAATGATTAAAGTACCTTCCACCACAGCATTAGGATCTTCAACCTCATCAGTTTTGATTGCTTAAGCATTTTCTTTTCTCCCTTGTCCTTCTTTAGATAATGATTCCTTGACCCATTGGACAATAAATGGAATTATTTCCCATCTCTTGATAATTGTATAATTGAAAATTTAAAGATTCTTTATTTTCCTAAAAAATACATTATTTTTGGAATATTCATCACATTTATAAGTGGTTCCTTTTCCTTTAAATTAATCATTGTGGTTTCTATCCAAATGTATCACATGTTGGAAAACTCACCTTTTTAATTTTCTCTTTATCCATTCATTCCTCCTCAAACCTCTTATTCTCCTAATTTACTATAATTTCATAAGATATAGAAAATTCATTCTTTTTCTTGATTTCACAAGAGATTATATTTTCATATAATTAGAAATTTTAGGAAAATTTGTTCATTCCGAGGAATACATATAATCCATCAATTAATTGGTCAATCTTATTCCTCAATATATATATGTCGTTTCTATAATGCATTTATAAATTTGTAAAATTTATTCCATACAATAAAAAATTTTCATCATCATTTTGTCTTAAACTCAATAACTGCCTCTCTATATATGCTCTTTATTCATGATGAAAGTATCTTATTAGATATATTTACTTAATGTCCCTAATTTCCATTTAATATATTTATTATTCCCCATTAATTTTTTTGAATTAAAGGCCACCAAAAATCTAATCTATTGAAAGATGATAAAATAAATGAATATCATCTCCCTATCATAAAACTAGAATGCAAGAAATATCTTCTATAAAGAAATTATCCACTGCTCTGCTACAAATGGGTTGATAGTCCCATTTAATGATAGAGGCTGTTGTCGCTTAAATAAGTCTGACATTTCACCTCCATGTCGTGGATCAAGATGCTCTGTATATGTAAGGCATTGTTAATATGATTAGTCAGTTGTCCCAGTAATGTTATAAGTTTCTCAACACTAGTTTCAAAATTATAACTAACTTCATTTTTTTCATCAGAGATAAATCCATAAATGGGATACACGAATTAATGTGGCTTTCATTTCCTCCACTATGTTCTATTTCCAAATAATGTCATACACTAATTTAGGACAGGAATGGTAATGTATAATGTCAACTATAAAAATATTTATCATAAATTGAAAGATAAATCATGTCAAATTTCATAATACTAAAAAAGGTTTCCTTGACGACATATTTACATTTAAACATGTCATAATGTTTTATAAAGAAAATGTGAAATATCTAAGAATATCCACATTGTGTTACATACTCGGTTCTTAGTAAGTCCCATTATTGTGTCTAAGGTTACCATGTGTCAATCCACGAACACCTTGTTGGGGTTGTTACTCCAAAGTATATATATTTCAGAAACACATCAACTTGTAAAATCCATACAGGGATGTATTTATAGAAATGTCCAAATAATATCTATGTTGAAATAATTCTAATATGTTTTTTTATGCATATCCACAATTTATACATTTTTTTCTTGTCCCCTGATCCATATTTTTTATATCTAGTTTCCAATTTTTCAACTGAACATCCTCTAATTCCATATTTAACATCTCAACCCTAGTATCCTAGAGAAAGTTCCATATTTTATTATATTATAATTATGAAGATATAGTTATATCTCTATGGAATGAATAGTTTATTAGTTCTTTAAAACATGATAAAAAAATATGTTCATCATTATAAATGAAATTAAATACATAATGGAAATTAAATTGGAAATATCTATGACTCCAATATTATCCATGCAATTCATTCATTTTATTCATTTTCAAAACATGAGGACAATAAAACCTATGAAATGTGTGAGCACGTATGATGATAAACGGTATGTACTATATAATAAGTTATCATAAAAATAAACACTAGTTACAGTGAACAACTAAAAAATTCATTAAAAATGTTACTGAGCATAATATGGGATGAATAGATGCTCATAAAATAAGTCCATCTAAATGATCATAAGATAATAAAACATAAAATTTGATATTCAAATTGTCTAATAATCACAAGGTTTATCAATTACTAATACCATAATGAGGGAATTAAAAATTTCAAACATATGAAACATACTATCACAGCCTCAACTAAGACATCTGAAAATACTTTGGTTAGGCCTCGGCCAGAACCCAATTCTTATTTTTTTCATGATACCTATCGATGAATCAAGGGGTTATATAGGATACCACCCATAAAATTATAAATATAATACAATCCTCATAACAAGGGTCTAATAATAAATAACATGAACATAATATATAACATTCCCCAATCTATACATATAAACATTAACCATTCTGATTAGTATGGTGAATGATATCAAGATAGCACGTCCATAATCAAACATAAAATAAATCATTTAATATAATTTAGTATATGATAAAAGTATGTTATTAAACTCAATAATAACTAAAATTCAGTAGAGGTGTTGAAATAGGAAAGAATACTCAAATAATATCATTGAGGTCTTTTTGTGAGAAATACAATTTTACTTTAAAAAGAATAGTTATTTTGTAAAAATATTTTCATAAAACCATAAATTAATGAAGTAAAATTATCCATTATTAAAGTAGTGCTTTTATAAAAATAAATGTTTCTAAAAATAGATTATATAGTGCACTTGAAAATAGGTAATAATTTTAGAAGATCCCTTGAATCGAGCTTCTTTATCAGTGTGAATTGAGAATGATCATTATAAAAAATTTAATTCCCCATAAAAAATAGAAGGATTATGATTGGAACAAATATATAAATCATTCACATAGAATTTATGATTTTTAAATAATAATAATAAAGAATCTAATTGGTGTGATGAGCGAAAAAGTGTAGCCTGAATGAAAATGGAGGCTCGGGTTGAAAACCCTTACCTTATATCTGAATGAGTTTAACACTTGATCATAAAATAAAGAATAATCAAATAAAATCCATTAATTAAATATTTAAGATGATAATATACAATTATTTGATTCATTATAGTCTTATTGAGGTCATTTATGGAATTTTGAATGAGTTATAAGATACAATATTATCGCCCGTGAGGAATCGATTCCTCAGTTTTCCTGATTTGTATGCTTGTATATGTGTATGCATGTTCATCTGGAACTGGTATAATTATATAGAATTGAATTTATATGATAAAAATAAACATAAATATCATTAAATGGTTATATTATTCTTCTACTACATGGTATAAGGATGAAATATGAAATATAACATTAGCGATAACAATTTAGATTCTTTTGGAGAAATTAGGATTATTGTGAACTAGTATTGTCATTTGAATTAGTTTTATTTATATATACTATTTCTAGAACATGAAAAAGACATAATATATTATTTTTAATCTGGTTAAATAATAAATTTAACACCCCAGAATTTCATATTACATTATCTCTTTAATATATTTTAACAGCTTATATTACATGTAACACTGACTTGGCTTGGGTTATACATAATATTGAGTATCAAGGAAACACCACATTAGTATTATAATTTTTTAAATGATATTTTTATTTATATATTAAATATTATGATATGAATAGTTAATAATAAATATTAAATGTTATTTATAAGGTTTTTATATAAATAAAATATAATTTTAATGAAATGTATATGTTTGGGTAAAATAGTTATCTATTTAGAAAAAATATTTTCTCAAAAGGACTACTTTTATGACTTTTTGTGAAATATAATAAATTTATTTTTAGAAACACCAAAAAAATTGAATTTTGTAAAATAGACTTCATTTTTGAATTTAAAATATCAAAAATATCTTGGGGTGAATTGTTTGTATTTTTTTTGAAAACATTCAATTTTTGATGAATAATGAAAAACAATCCGTTATTGTCTAAAAACAACATTTTATTTAAATAAATATTTTTAAATTAAATTTATTTTTATTTAAAAATAGATTCCAAGTACCTATATTAGTCCACTGTAATTCATTGGAGACATTTTATAATAATATTAAATATATAAAATATTATTGAAAATTTTAACGTCTTTGACCCACCTTTTCGGCACATTTGTGAATTTTCATAAAATGTAATTTTATAAAATCAGTGAATTCAATTTTAAAAATATGTCTTATATGTTTTCCATTATTAAGTATAATTTGTTTCAATAGGATGAAAATAATTTTTTCTGAATAGTAAATGTGAATTTTATTTTACATGGTGAAAAGAAAATAGTGTAATTAAAGGAAAATTATTATTAAAATAATATAATTCTACCCAAAAAATGTCATACGTATATTACATATATTTTTTCCACCAAAATAATCCTTAGGCAAAAAATTGGATCCTTTTTCATCTATTTTGTTTACATTAAGAAAATCAATATATGTTATGTGAAGAATAGTTAAAAGTGTTAAATTCAAATATTAATAACTAAAATATTTTTAATGAAGTGATATATGCTATATAAATTATATTATAAATATAAATGAGAAAGATAAAATTATTACCAAGATTATTGTATTTTACTTATAATTTTTAGACATTATATAATAAAATTCATTTTGGAAACAATGATGATTCATTAATTACCTTATTAACGAAAGATTAAAATAAATGATGTTATAAATATTAAAATAAATGTAGATTAACAATTTTTATAACATAAACTATTTTTTAGGTGAATATGAAATGTTAGGGATTATTAACTGTTTTTTTCAACGAATAAAGTTGTGATTAATTTAACAAAAAAAATATACTAAATAGTGTCAAAATTGACATAATTGACTTTTTAAAACAAATGATAATTTTTTAAATTATTTAATAGTACTAAAAATATATTATTTATTAAAATGAATTTGATAGTGATACATATTTCATTAGTGAACTAGTTGATATTCTCTTGGAATATTATAGTAACTATATTTATCGTGTAGTATAAAAATACAAGTTGACATAAGAAAAGGTAAACTGTTTAACTAATTTTCAAATATAAAAGATAAGGTTAATATGGTTACCTAAACATGTATAAAACATATTTTTTGAGATTAATTTGACCTATAGTCATCTTATACTCAAAATAAATCTATTTGGTGCTATTAGAAACCCAAAATAATTTTATAATAAATTAATATTTCAAGCTTTTCCTAAACTGCCACACACCTCTCTTATAAAGTCTCCTCTTTTTATTTTTAACTCACACCACCACAACCATTTGTATTTGAAAAAACCTTCCCAAATCTCCTCCAATATTCCCAAAAATCATCTTAGATGATTTACCATGAATAGAAATCCATTCTAAGGAGCCTGTTTATTCAAATCAAAAGGAAACACATTAAGAAGAGGTGATTATTTTATCACATATTTCAAAGATCATTTCTTTTTCTACTTGTTATTTAAATTTTTAACCACAATAAAAGAATAAATATAGTACATTATACATGATGAGATGTTATGATAAACATGGTACAACCATATTCATAATTTTATCCATCCTATGAATGACAATGTCACCATGCATGTGTATGTACAGCTTACCCTCTCCATGTCATAGTGTAGTTTGTTATTCAACAATGAATTATTTGGATTGGTATAATAATTAATTAAACTAATGTAAATAATTAATATTACATGTTAATTATTATTTATATATAATATACCATTAAATTAAATACTAATTCACCATAAATATAATAATATTGTCGCTCGTGCATAAGTACGGCTTACCGTCTTCACAACTCGTTGAGATTCATCTTTCGTGATAACCATTCAAGAATATTAATATATATATATATATATATATTAACTATTAGATATATGAAATAATAATTTCACTACAATAAAATATATTTATGTAGTTAAATATATGTTGTTTACTTACTTACATACTATACAAAAAGGAAAAGGAAACAATGATCATGTATACGTACGGACTACCATCTCGATGAACTGTGCTTCCATTTATTATATCAATATATTATACATATTTATAATCTTAATATATAAGATATATATATCATATTTTAGTTTATTAATGTATTCAAATCATGATCTATGTGATATGACCAATAAAGATAAGTGAAATCACACACGATAAAGAAATCAATTATTACATGAAATGTTACATTAACATAATTGTTATTATTAAATGAGTAGAATAAAATCATAAATTATTCTTGTATGATATCATAAAGATGAATATGATTCTGGTATAATATAACAACATATTATGGCCATTATACATGAGGTTAAGTATACCCTCAACTAATAAAAATTGCCCTGTAAGGGTTAATTCCCCAGTCTCATTATTATCTGAGATTGTTTATGTGTATGTATTTACTAGGGAATATTTATCATCCATGTCCCTGATACAAAAATTATTTTTCAAAATGATTCTTTTTAGAGTACTATTTAACTAAATAATTATTTTAAATGATTTAAATACTTATTCTTCCAAATCACTCTCATTAATGTCCATGTTTTCAAAATGGTTATAAATATTAATTTATATGTACAAGAATGTTTTAAACTGTTAATTCCCTTCATAAGATTCAAAGTTGTACGAGACATATGGATTAAAAAATGTATTTTAAATGACTTCATTTTTAATTTTTGTGACTTTTAAATGATTTCATGAAATGGGATATTTCTCTCAAATATTTTTACTGATTATTTCAACTATATCGACATCCTTTACTAAATATTATTCTTTGTTGAGGATGATATATTATAATAAAATCTTCCATATTATATTGAATGATACATGATATGTTTGACTATGGATGTGATATTTTTATACCATTCATGGGTTATAGTTAATGTATTGACATTTTAATGATATTTTTAATAATAATGATTATGTTATATTTCAACATTTTTGTATGAGGAATGCATTGGATTTAGTAAGTGACAAGAGGATCCCACTATAGCCTCTTCATGAATCAGTAGGTATAAATTGAGAAAATATTATATTGGTATAAGGCCTTGACAAAATTAATATTTAGGGTCATGGCACGAGGCCTTGACATTATTGTTAAGATGTCTGATATTTTGCATTCCATCATTATAAGATTAGTTATTGATGTTACATGTGATTATTTGACTAGTAGAATATCCATGTGAATATGTAAATGGAACTATTTGATTTATATTTTCTATAGAATACATAACATTATGTTTAAATTTCAAGTGTTTCAATTTCATACCCTTCAATAAATTATTACAATTAATTTGGTAACTTCTTCTATAGTTTTTTTCCGTACTGAGCATCTGAGCTCTTCCTTTATTAAGTTTTATTTTCCCAAGATTCTAAAAATTGAATTATTATTGATATATTGTGTTAATATAGGGGAATAAAGTCATAATAAAATGAATATGTTAGCTGTATTTTATGATATAAATTGTAATGTTATGTTATTGTATGTAATCTATTTTCCAAGACTGATAAACTGATCTTCCCTTCAGGACGTGATTCCTTGTAATCATGCCAATGTATTAAAATATTTCACTGGATCTATGCTTTTGTGGTCAAGGTATTATAGTTGGTATTAGAAGAATTTTACCAATAACCTTGAAAACAAGATTTAGATAAAATCAAAGTAAAGAACATTACCCTGTGAGAGATGTGGAAGATTAGAATATAAGAACTTCCTAAAATTTAGGAATTAGAGACATTATGTTGGTGTTCTAAGAAATACATGCATATTTGGATACTACAAGTGGATGTGGTTCAAAAATGGTTGTACCTATTGCTGAAAACTATGATAAGTTGTTCTGGGCCTCACTCAGGGTTACCTTGTATAGGACAACAGGCCTTACAATGCACCTGGTTTGACACTCCCTGTGGATATTCATAGGATAATTAAAATATTCAATACAACCCCTTATGAATTATTCATATTTAAATATTTCTATAAAGATTCCATTATTATGATTATGAGAGGATATATTAATAATTTTATTCAATTTAGATTAAATATTTCACTAGTTTTTGAATCATACATTATAATTCATAACCAAATCTAGTGTGTGAAATTGGTTAGAAATGGAACCTAGTAGAACGAATTAATACCCCAACAATGAACATATTCCAAATAGCATTAAGGACAATATTTTTCTTAGTCTTAAGGCCAAATTTTCGAAGGTAAATAGAATCCCATTTATTCTGATCATCTGATGATATAATATCATGTGTTGATAAGATAAGTAACTAATGTTCTCAGTATTATAGATTTGAAGGGAACCAATAGAATAAGATTATTATAGAGAGTAATATAGATAGAGGTAATAAGGGAGAGAAGGATTTTCCCATATGTTATAACATTAGAAAGAATCACCATTTGAGGTTCTTGAAAGGACTGTGTGTTTGTTATTAGTGTGGAGAAAACGGCTTATCAATAAAAATAATGAAAAGGGAAGAAAGAAATGACTAATATTTAGAGCTTCAACTATATCAAAATGGGAATTACACAAATAAATGTCCTAATCATCAAGGGAATATACTTTAGAAGAATCAAAGGAATAAAGTCCAAGAACATGTTGTTACTATAACTAACGTGGAATAATTAATGAATTTGTGTTTCTTGATTTAAGAATTACATCATTTGAGTATTGTATCAATGATGTACTGGTTATATAATTTATTAAAATAAATAAGGATTATAAGGTAGTACTATTTCATTTTGGATTTGAGATTGAATGTTCCTCTGATTAGTGAATCAATAACATGTTAATGTTTCAGAAAATACATTCTTGAGGGAATGATAAACCTTAATACGGTCCTGATAAAGAGGAAGTTATTTTGGAATATGATATGATAGATTTTGATAAATTATATTGGATGTCCTTGACCACAAGGAACTAATTAGTTATATTTCTATCCCATCATTGTTGGATTTAAAAAGTATATAAAGTCTTCTATAAGGAATAAAGTAGCCGGAATATATTCAATAATGATTTATGGTAATTTACGGTGTAAATATGTTTTATGATAATACATAATGAAGGTAGTAGTATATTATTATGTGGAAAAAAGAGATCTTCTTTATATTTACCACAAATAAAAATATTTGTAATGTGATTTTGGACATAATTACTTTGGATTAGTCTAATGGATGGAATAGAGTATGTTGACCTCTTGATATTTTGGTCGAGGATAAAGTATAATTTATTTCATACTTTGACCAACCGTTTTGGATTTCAATAAATTTATTGAGGATTAAGAAAATACATGTAGTCCTTATGATTTGTAAAAGGTATTTTCCGTATTAAATAATCATTTTGGACAATAATTTCCAAGAGTATAGGACGAAGTAAAAAAGATATTAAATCACATCCAAAATATGATATTATTATTATTATTGGTAATGAAATCATGTATATCTTCATGATATCAAATAATGATATTAAATTAATCCCTCCTATTCTTTAAAAATGTATAAAAAATGTGTTATCCAAATACCTTATGTTTTTTTTAAATAATGTCACATTAAATCATCATAGATTTATGAATTAGAGGCCCTCAATTTTACATTTATTATTAACTTGTTCGTGATTGATGACCTCAATCACTTCCTATTAATATTTATGCTTTCCCGTAAATTTTGTGTCCTTAATTTACAACAATGTACTATTATTTGAAATCCTATTTTTTCTGGGAGTTTTAAATTTCCTTTTCCCTCTTACTAAGACTAAATTTAATTAACCCAATTTTTGATGTGGGTTTTCCACAAAGGTATATTCTATTTTCATCATTTTATTTTCGACAAACAATTTCAAATTGTGAGGAAAACAATTATTGTATGTGGGGAGAATGTAACACCCCAACATTTCATTGTATTATATCTCTTTATTGTAGTTTAATAGCTTATATATTCGGACAACACCCACCTGGATTGCATTATATGTAAGATTGAGTTTATGTGGAGCAACACATTTTTATTAAAATTATTTAATCAATATATTTATTTATCAATTAAATATTTTTATAAGAATAGTAAAAAAATTTAATGATGTTTATAATGTTTTCATATAAATAAAATATACTTAGAACAAAACGCATATGTTTTATTAAAGAAGTTATATATTTCAAAAACTATTTTCTTAAAAGAACTACTTTTTATGTCTATTTGTGAACAATAATAAAATTAAATTTTTACACTCCTAAATATTGAATTTTGCAAAATAGACGTCATTTTTTAATTTTTAATATCATAATTATCTTAGTTGGAATTTTTGGTACTTTTTGAAAAACTATTAATTTTTAACGAATAGTAAATAACACAATGTTTTTGTTTAAAACTGACTTTTTATATAAATAAATATTATCAAATAAAATTTATTTTAAAGATAAAATAGACACATAATACCTGTATTAGTCCAATTTAATTAAATGAAGTCATTTTATAATAATATTAGATATATACAATTTTCATGGACTTTTTAACGTCTTCTGCCAACATTCAATGCACATTTAGAAATGTACATAAATTATTTTACAGCTTATATGAATTAAGGTTTAAAAATATGAGACAAACGTTTTTCATTATTATGTGAAATTTGGTTCAATAGGATGAAAATACGTTTTGGTGAATAGTTTCTTTCGAATTTTATTTACCACTATTAAAAGTTAAAAGGGTAATTAAAGGTAAAAATAATATTATAATAATATAAAATTACCAAAAAATAGGGTCGAAAATTTTTTTAGATAAAATATTTTCGACCAAAATAAATCTTAGGACAAAATAAGATCTTTTTTGATCGATTTGGGTTAGATTTGTACATTTATTATATTTTATCATAAAAATTCTTACATGTATTAAATTAAAATTTAAAAAATAATCCATTTTTAATATGTGGCTATAAATAAGATAAATTTGACAATATATATTTATTAAAAAGATAAATATATTTTTACTTCATGTTAATTTATTTATAATTTTTAGACATTAAATAATATAATTTATTTATGACACAATGACGAGTCATTAATTACCTTATTAATGAATGATTCAAATAAATGATATTATAAATATTAAAATAAAAGTAAATTGAATGTTTTTATGCCATAAATAAAATTTAACCTTGAAATTAAAATGTTAGGTCTCATCAAATGTTTAGTTTTTTATGTAATCATGTTGTGATTACATTAACAAAAAACAAAAACTAAATAGTTTCAATTTTGACAAAAAAATTTTTAAAACAAATAAAAATTTATTATAATATATAATAGTAATGAAAATATGAGATTCTGCCAATTGACATAGATGATGTTCCATATTCCATTAATATACCACTTGATGTTACTTGGGAATTTAATAGTATGAATATTATCCATCTAGTATAGAAAAGAAGATGACCTAGTAAAAGTTAAACTATTATACTAAGTGTTAAATCCAAAATACAAGGTTAATATGGTTACCAATACATGTATAAAACCTATTGGTTGATAGTTATTTTACCCATAATCATTTTATACACTAAATAAATCTATTTTGAGCTATTATAAACCGAAATTTAGTTTTTAATAAATTCATATTTCAAGCTTTTTCTCAATTTCTGCTCACCTCTCTTATAAAAGGGAACCAATTTTTATTTTTGATTCACACTTCCAAAGAAATATGACATGGACAAAACCTAACCAAATCACCTCAAAACATACCTTAATTTAATATATAGTTCTTTACCTTGAAAAAAATCCATCCTATTGGGCACTTGTGATCAAATCAAAAGGAAACACCCAAATAAGAGGTAATTATTTTATCACATCTTTCAAAGATCTTTTTTTATTCTACTTCCTATTTATTTGTTTTTACCAAATTAAAAAAATAAATCAAGGGCCTTCTATATGATTATATTTTATTATAAATATGGTAAAACTATATTCAATATTCTATCCATCCTATGAAGGACAAAGTCACCATGTGTGTGTACGTTTGTCGCACCGTCTCCATGTCATTGTGTAGTTTATTATTCAACACGACATTATTTGGATGTGTATAAAAAAGAGTTTAATTAATTTAAATAATGAATATAACTTGGTTATTATTATATATATATATATATAATTTACTGCCCAATTAAACACCGTTTCATCATCAATAGAATGATATTGTCCCTCGTGCATACGTATGGCTTATCGTCTCCACGACACGATGTGATTCATCTTCAACAATAACTATTAAATAATATTTATAAATATATATATTTATTAAGTATGAGATATATGAAATAATAATTCTACTAGAATAATGTGTGTTTATTTAGTTAAATATATATTGTTTACATACTATCATAATATACAACAATAAAATGAAAACAACGTTCATGCGTACATACAAACTATCGTTTCCATGAACGCTCTTTTCATTTATTATATCTATATATTACGGATATTTATATTCTGAATATATATGATATATAAATCTTTTTTTATACTATATAAGTATGTAAATAATGATCTAAGGGACACGATGAAGAATAATAAGTTTAAACACATTCGATAAAGAAAGAAATTCTTTCCTAGAAATTATACATTAACATTGAAATTATTATTAAATATGTAGTATAAAGTCATAAATTATTCATGTAGGATATCATTAATATGATTATGGTTCTGTTTTTTTTCAATTTAATAACATACTATGGTCATTATACAAGAGTTTAAATTTACCCTCGACTAATGAAAAGTACAAGTTAAGGGTTAATTCCTTAATCTCATTATTTTCTGAGATGATTTTAGTATATGAATTATTATGACATATTTATAATCCATGTCAATGTTTTGAAAATGTGTTTTCAAAAGGATTATTTTTAAGGGAATATTTATGTAAAAAATAAATTTAAAATTTTTAAATATTTATTCTTATATATCTTTTCTATTAATTCACATGTTTCCAAAATGATTTAAAACATTTACCTATTTGGACATGAATGTTATAAATTGTTAATTATTTTCAAAAGTTTAAAAGTTTCATGGGACACTTTTATTCAAAAATATCTTTTAAATGCCTTCCATTATAAACTATGTGTCTTTTAAATGATTTCCTGAAAAGGGATATTTCTCTCAAAAAGTTTTATTAAACATATTCAACCATGTCAACATCCTTTACTGGATATTATTCATGATTGAGGTTGATTTATTATAATAACATCATCCACATTGTATTTAATGAGTAATGATAGGTTTGACTTTGGATGTTATATTTTTATAACATTCACAGTTTATATCTAATATACTCACATTTCATATTCTATTTTTAATAAGAATGTTTATGTTATGATTTAACTTTTTTAATTGAGGAATGCATTGGACATATTATATAATGGGTGGGGACTACTATAGTCCCATAATGCATTAGTAGGTCTCATGATGAAAACATGTGTCTTGGAATATGGCCTTGAAAAAATTATTATTTAGGGTCTTTTAACAAGGCCTCACATTGTGGTTAAGATGTGTTACATTATGCATTTCATCATTATGAGATTAGTTATTGATGATAAATGTGCTTATTCAACTACTAGAATATCCATGTGAATTATTAAATGGAACTATTTTATTTATATTGGTATTATTTTTCAGATTATTATGTTTAAATGATTTTGTTTCAATTTTATAACACACTATAATAGTTTATGATTAAGTATGATAACGTAAGCTATATTGTTTATACTTACAGAGCATCTGAGCCCACCCCATTCTTATGTGTTATTTTCCCAGGATTCGAATAAGTTAATTATTATTCATTTTAAGGGTTATACTAGGTGAATAATGTCATACTCAACGGATTATGTATGCTTTAATTTATGTTAGAAATTGTAATTTTTTGTTCTTGTATATAATCCATTTTCTATGACTGCTAAATAGATCAGTCCATCTCCACATGATTCATTATAATCATGCCAATGTATTAAAATAATTTAATAGATATGGGATTCTAGGGTCGTGGAGTAACAATAAAAACTTTTTAACGACCAATCCTAAAAGAAAAAGTTAAAATAATGTTTTTTTTCATCCACAAATATAGTAAATTAGAACCTCCCAGACGATGAATTATTTTAAAAAAAAATAGATAGATATAGTAGATTGAAGAATGATATTACTTTAACATGATTTCATTATAATATATATATGATAATTGAGTTATCTTGATCATTTTTATAGAAGAGGTGAAAAAAATATAGGAAAACAAAACAAATTCAAAATGAAATTAAATGAAAAAGGAAGAGAATATAACACTTGAAATATCCTCATTGAGAACCTCATTAAGGAAAATGTTTTTGGTGTTTTGGAATGAAAAAGAGCTCTGGACGTTGGGAGAGAATTGGGAAGTAGATTTGAGAAAAATATTGATATTCTTTATGTCTTAGATGAGTGCTGAGGAGAAACAGTTAGGGGTGGTTTTTTATTATGGTG
The DNA here is from genome assembly GCA_963277665.1 of Viscum album. Lineage (NCBI taxonomy): Eukaryota > Viridiplantae > Streptophyta > Magnoliopsida > Santalales > Viscaceae > Viscum > Viscum album. The sequence goes on from OY728130.1 coordinate 1,181,305,543, forward strand.
GAGAGGGGTGATTTTTGAATATCTTATTCATTATTTAAATATTTTGAATATGATAAGAAATAGTGTTGATTTATATGATAAAATAGAAATAAGTGCATTTCAGTTGGAACCAGGCATGCATACATCAATTATAAATCACCAATGACTCAATAAATCATGTATTTAGCATTTATTGTTAATTATCATATTTTAATATACTATAAACAACTACGTATTTTAAAAAAAAATTTACCATAATAATTTTTTAATTTGTAGAATTCCAAAATGGAATCCATTTTATCAAAACAAATCTAAATTTGTAGGATTTTATTTTTCAATAAATTATTGTTTACTCGAAAAGTATAGATTTTAAAATTAATACCGAATTTATAATACATACAATAATTGGATAAGGTCTCATGAAATTAACCTAAAATCATAGGTAAACAAATTATTTATTGGGGAATCCATTTTATGAAAATGAATATTACTTTAAATCATTTTATTAATTTTAAATTTAGATAAATATTTATTAATCAAAACAATCTAACACCGAATTAATAAATTTTAAAATATTTACTCCCATTTATAAGGTTCCTAAATAATATTTATACATATATGTGTAAGGATACTATTCATAAGGTCTGTATTACTATTTATAAGTGTGTAATAATATTCACAATGGTCTAATTACAGTTATAAAAAAATAATTTAATCCTACTAGACTATAAATATCTTATTGACCACAACTGTGTATCTCAGTTTTTTGAAATTAAAAGAAAGAAGGGGGAAAATTATTCCTTAGGGGTAGTTCATAACTAATAACTATAAAAAGAAAAGTGAATGTATTGTTTAAACTCAGTCATTCATTAATTCTAAATTAGATTCATTTCTAAATCCTTAGGGTGTTACATAACATATTTCTATAATGATCAATGAAAAATGAAAACCTTAATCATGTATATATACGCTTTACATCTCCATGATTTTAATGTAGTTTATTTTTCATAACCATAGATAACAAATGGATTTGAAAGTATAATTTATATATAAATGTTATGACTATGTAATGAATATTATTATCGAGATAATGCACATATTAAATCATTGACTATGGACATCATAAAAAATCCATTTTGGGATCATGAACCAAAATATCATCAAAACGTTTACATGAACATGAAGAATTAAGCAATTCTTATAGAAAGATAATAATTGGTAAAAAAAAGAAAAATAAAATTTAATAAGGTTTTGAAACATGTAAATAATTAACCTATGTTTCTTATTTACGAATATAAAATTTGAATGTGGTGAATTAGACTCAGGAGTAGGTACTTTAACTCAATCACATATTCATTGGGACATATTTTGATGATTTACACCATCATTATTTTATAAAGAAAAAATAAACCTCCTCTAACATTTCATAAGACTATTTATTATTTTTTTATATACTGTTTTTTGGATCTCATTATTTTATATGGCTTATGATTCAAATTATTCAAAGTGTTAAAGGACACATTGATGCACAAATACCCTTTTAAATTTTATATATTTAATTACAAAATAACATACTATATGTTCATATTCTTTATATTATTTTATTCAAAAATGAAATTATAAAGGGTAATTAATTTCAATATGTGAATTTCAATAAATGGTCTTTAAAAACTAATATTTTTATGTTTTATGGTTGTAACGGTTTTATTCTATAATAAACAAGAAAATTAATGTGACATTTAACATATATATTGAAAAAATATCCTCCACCACTATAACCATAATTTAAACTTCACTTCCTATGAAATAATTCATATTTAAAATTTATAATAAATCCCATGTTTTTCAATTTCTGTGTATTTTGTTTTTGAAAATGGATTTTGGAAAAGGTTTCATTATTTGAATAAATTAAAATTTTCCTTTTATGAGTGGAAATTATATTTTAATAGTGACATATTAAAAATTTCATGTTTTTTATTGTGGTTATATAATGATACATGGAAATATTATTTGTGGTTATGTGATAGACTAATGAATTAAGGTTAAATGATGAAATACTGATGGTTTGGTTTGTGACATCCCTCCAATGCATTGGGTATCAAATTTGACTGTATAGTTGTTCCATTTCTAAGAGTGACTTGTATGGAAGATGACCTCATATTTATTCTTTTTTTGTATAATTATGTACGAAGTTACTTATATATATTATATATTATCTTATAATTTTTCATGTAAAATGTTCGATTTTAAAATGGTAAAATAATAATCTCTTTGATATGATGAATACGTTTTTACTGTAAACATATATGTTTTTTAAGAAATTTAATTATGGGCCTTCACAAATGTAATGTTTTCCATTATTTTATATACCATTATGATGTTTTTTTTCTAATAATAAGTTTTAAAATATTTTTAACTAGGCGTAATGCGGATTTGGGACAAGGATAGAAACAAGGGGAAAATTTTAATTACTTTTCAAAAATAGAAATCATGATTTTTTTAAAATGTTTTATTTTGTGAAATAATTTAAAACAATGTATAATTTCGGACATGTAATGTATTGGTTTACTATATAAGGGTTTCACAAACTTCACTAAAACTCCAAACCTAAATTATCTTTGGGGAGATAATGTGATTTCTAGTTCTAAAAATAACTACAATATATAATGACTCTTGATGGATCCTTACATTTGGTACCAGAGAAACATTTGGACTACTTTGGAGACTATGATGGTTTCTTTATAGTTATGAATTTAATCAAGGGTTTATAATTTTCAACACTATCATGTGAATAGTTTCATAGAAACCCATTTTAAGGATTTTAGTGAGGAAATTTTTAGGAGAATATCATTATTTATGAGGAATTCATTTTATAGTTAATTGTGTGTTGTTACATTTGGGAATGAAAAATGAATGGTACGTGTTATCCATTGAGGTTAAGACATTTTTAGTCATTTTTGAGTTTTTTTCTCATTTTATCTATTTTGATAAGGATTGTATTTATATATTTTTTAAAAATGTACAATCCCTAGGATGAATGATAATCAGTATGTCCATTATGGTCGTGGGAATTGAACCCACAACCAAAGTGGTGATAATTTGAATCGCATATAACTATCATATGGGATTTCCTAATTAGTTTGAATTATTTTTTTAGATACACTGTTTAATTGATTAAGAATATGATTATTTTGGGAGAACGTGTATTATAAAATGTGTAACCTAGGGATTGGTTCATTATTTATTGATTAAGTGACTAATGTTCTTTCAGAATACATTTACTATTTTGGTAACCCTATATCATTTAGGTAAATAAAATATGATGGGATTTTATTTTATTAATTAAAGTTGAATTATATATGTGAAGAATCATTGATATATTTCTGATTAGTGTTTATTTAATGTATTGATGGAAATGGATGTAGTATATTGATTATTACTAGGGAAATTACATTTGTGGTATGACACTTTACAATTCATTGATGTTATTTAGTGATAATTTTTAATAGTATATTAAATCTCAATATAAAAAAAATAACATTTGCATTTAAATCATTGTTTAAATTTTTTTTATTTTAATTATATTTATATATTATGTGGTTGATGTTGAAAATTGGGTATTGTTGATGAATTTTATAGATTAATGTAGATTTTCATCATAAACCATATATTTTTTTGGAAATTACATTATCCAATCCAAAAAAATTTGGTTTCAATCAGTGCTTCATGATGGTATAAATTCATAATATATATTTTTTCATTATTTGATTATCAATAAGTTGATTTTAGTTCATCATGTGTGGAATATTCATCTTGAATACTCATCACATTGAGAAAAAGATGAGGTTGTGATGGAAATTGATTAATATATGAAAAAATAATTTTCAAGTATTTATAATACATTATGTTCTTAGTTATAGTAGTAAAATAATTTCATAACCCTTATAAAATAATCTTCAATATAAAATGGTTCTCGTTTACTTTTCTAACTAAAAAGTAGATGTCCTTTTAATCGGTAACATATTTGTGGTTTTGTGATTTTTATCATTATCATGTCCTTGTTCACTATCATTATCCATCAGATCATGGTATATTTTCTCCACTACATTTTCCAAGTTTTCTGTATGGGAAAAAATATTGTAGTGACTCGGGTTTTGGCCTTGTCAGACTTTGGAATATTCCTATGAATGATTCCGGATCTATGTGTGAAGACATCGTGCGATTCCGAGGCCTGAGGTTCTCGGAATTAATTGTATAAAAATATTATGTTTTTTATACAATGAATGATTTGAGTATGAGTTATATCCAAATTGGTAGCTCATAATGACAATTTGAGGGCACGATTGTGTCCGGATCATGTCGTTTACCCTAGGCGGGGTGTAAACATTGTGGGCGTGGGCCTGCTGTGAGAAAAGCCACCGGGGGTGTGTTCATAAATAAATGGAAAAGGTAATTTATGATAATCGGCTTGAATAACATCTAAATGGAGTTGAAGATCGAAACTCCGAGTCCATTGTTGCATTCAAAATGGTGCGTTTACCCTAGGGGAAGCCTAATTTTTCTCTGTGCCTAGAGGTTTGGTCGGGGGTGTTAAATTAAATGAATTAATTTAAATAAAAAAGAAAAACCCGTCAACACTCACCTACTTCCTCCCACACTATGGAACAAAAAACCCCTCCCCCTACCTCCAATTCTTCACCAAATTGAGCCGCAAATAACCGTTTTTAGCTCTGATCATCGGCAGATCGAGCGCCAGGGCATCGCTTGCGTCGTTATGCTTACGAAGCTTCGGCGATCCACCAACAGGTAGGCATTTTGAGTTTTGAAATCCCGGATCCCGATTAGTTTGGTATTTCTCAGCTTAGAGCCTACAGATGCATAGATCTGGTTTCTGGGGGCACACATATTGCTTCAGAAGTGTGTTTAAACCCATGGGGTGCCCTCAGTGGCCCTCAGATGCATTGCCAGCATGACACCAGCGGCGTCCGACGGTGGCGGGCATCAGTGAAGAAAACGAACTGCCGTAGGTGTGGCGGTCTTGACCTCAATGAATGGATACCCCATGAGCGGGGTCGTTCGTTTGTGCGTGCACACTGCGCCGTGGCAGTGGGGTCCGCCATACGGGTCTTCGGGCACGGGGCGACCCAGGCCGGCCGTATCGGCCGGGTCAGGCCGGTTCGACCATCTTCGGGTACACGGGGGATTGAAACCCTAGTAACATGCTCTTTAATGGTCTGAATCGCATGAGGTCTACGGTGAAAAGACCCTGGCGATGTGGAAAACCTTTCAGTGTTGTTTTAGGGGTTTTGAAGTTTGGGATCATGGCCGGGTGCTAGAAACACCAAGTAAAATAATGATATTTTATCATTACTCAACTTCGTGTCATTGTATCTTCAACCTCGAGCATCCAATTCATGTGTCGTCAGTGGTGTTGATACCCTGATGGTACGACAGACCTTTCCTGATAGTTTTTGGGTGTTCTGGCCAAGAACAGGGTGTGGCCCCACGAGGCTGGGTTTTGGCGTCTTCAGAGAAACACAACTTTTCCACCAGGTGTCCATTTTGGACAAATGAGTAGTTGATCCTGTGTGTTTTTTCGAGGATATCAAAATGGTGTGATCTTCTTGATGGATTTTAGGAGAGTAATGTGGGCCCCACCCAGGTTGGCTTTGGTGAATAGTACCCTTTTCACTTGGTTTCCTTTTGGGATGATCATGTAGTGGATATGGTGTGTTTTTCAAAGGGGATCGCAGTGGTATGATCCACTTGATGAGTTTAGAGATCATTCTGTGGACCCCACATATGCTAGCTATGGTGAATAGTTCCTTTTTCACCGGATTTCTGTTTCGAGTTTGTAAATAGCCTATCATGTGTGTTCTTCCATGTGAATCATGATGGTGGCCTCAGTATCGACCTTGGAGGTGTGCAGTGTGGCGTTGTGGCAGGTCACTTGGGTTAGTTACAGTTGGACCAGTAGTGGTTGAGGGTACTCCCTCAGTTCATTCCAATGAGGGTTCGCACGACATCACCACCTTTATATAGGTCTGTGCTCTTCTTAATGAGATTTTTAATATGTTAGAGTTTTGGCATCCCTCTGGAGGGCCCTGATAGGGATCCTCTAGCATCGTTTCCCTTGATCGGGTTCTTGGTATCACAAGGACCGCTTATCCATGGGAGGAAATCCCATATCTAGAAGGTTAACCCCATATGGTTTGTGGCATATTTGTGATATGATCCCCTATGTAGTGGGCCGTGATCAGTAGGGTTTTCACATCATCGAGTATGTGATCAACTACTCAGCATGAGGATTATAGTAGGGTTGCGTTATTGTTAGTTATACGATCCCCTACTCAGCATGTTGTTTTTATAGTTTTGCTGCATCGTCAGTTCGATCCCCAACTACGCAAGATATACCAGATAGGGTATCTGTATCATTATGACTGTTGTGACACAGGTGACGAAATTTTATCTATGTGACATGTTTCTATTGAGCGACCGATTGGGTTGTGGTATCTCCTAGTGGAACATGGGAGTGATCCTCTATCTGTGGGATCTACAAATTTCAGATCGGGTTTTGGAATCCCCCAGCAGATCCTGGATGTGATCACCAATCTATGAGATCTACGAATGCCAGATCGGGTTGTGGTATCCCCCTGCGGACCCAGAGAGTGATCCCCTATCTGTGAGAACTTCGAATACCAGTGTGGGTTCTAGTATCCCCTAGCGGACCCTATGAGTGATCCACTATCAGAAGATATTGGTGTTTATCTTGTTTAAGCGAGGTTTCATTTTTGATGATATCCGAAAAATGTGATCTCTTGGTTGAGCATCTGAGATGTTTTTGTTGGACCCGATGGAGGTATCTCTGGGACAAGCATCATCTGGGATGAAAATGAGCATGGAATGTGATCTCCTGGATGGTAACCATTACTGGTGATGAGGTCGGTACTTCATGTGGCTTGGTGTGTGTGTTGAGTATATCTAGATGTTTTTTGTATACATAAGAGAGTATATATGAGCGGATGTTCATGGTATATGTATGGGTGCATACCTGGGTAGATGTTTGAGACACATGTTTGAGCGTATACCTGAGTGGTTGTTCAAGGTGTATGTATGGGCACACATCGGGATTGAGCTGACCTATTGTGTTTAGCTGAGTATGGAAATGAGATGGAGTTTCTCTCTCATCTGGGTTCCCTCTCACTGGGATAAGCGGACTGGTGCCTTTTAGTTGGTCTTTTTTGTTTTGATTTTTTAGGGTGCCTACTGAGTATTTTCATTCTCTCCCCAACATGGGCATTTCCCACACATATTTGTGTCTTGTGTTGACCATAGGCCTTTCGACGGAGTCCATGGAGGACCCAGAGCAGGCAGAGCTGAGTGAGCAGGACTGACCCTGGAGACCTACCAGAGCTGTGCCGAGGAGATTTCCGGTGGTTCTTTTTCCAACGTACCCCTCCTTCCATGTAGGTTGGACGCGTTTGTAGTTTTTTTGGTTGGCCCTATTTTTCCATTTTTTGTACTACAGTTGCACTCTGGTTTGGGATAGATGTATGCATGCATTTACTTTCAGTTTTATATGTCTATGCACTTTTTCGTGGAGGTGTATATGGGTGCGTGTGTACATGTACCTTATATTAATGCCTCCCTTGTGTGTGATAGCCTACTCGGCGCTAGTCACCTGCCCCTGTCCTATTGGAGGTTGTCTTGGGGAGTCACAGCTCGAGCCCCGTTGGGTTGGGTCGTGACATATAATATGTGTTATCCCAGGTTACCATTGTAAGTTCCATTATTTATATTAATTTTTAATTCTCGGTAATCCTTTTTTGGAGGTACGATTTCAATAATGGTATTTTTTAAAATTCAATTCCTATTTACTTATCTTGATTTCGAAATTTCAAGGAATATATTACAAAATTATAGGTGAGAATGAAATATCCTGAGAGAAAAAATGATATTTTGTTCGATAGCGTACATGATTCGATATATCGAGCATAAATAACTAAATATTATTATATAAATATTTTTATTGTTAGATAGAAATTAGAATGGAACGTATGAAACAGATTATGTAAATTATAAAAATAGGTTTTACACTTGTATATAAAATTGATTAATTTTTCACTCCTTAATTATAAATGAAAATAAATACCTTTTCAAAATAAAACAAAATCATTTTCTAAACAAATATTTTGATGAATAAAATTGTGTATATAAAATAATAAAATAATTCTATTTGAATTATATTTCTGGTGTATATATAATATAAAATATAATGTCTAATAACCATCTTAATGTTTTCTAGATATGATATAATAAAAAATTCAATATTATTATATTAAATAATTATATTAAAAAATGTATTTCCATCACCACTTGATGGTGAACATTTTTTGAATCATGTTCTGAATACATTTATAAATTTTTTTTTACCAAATAAACATATTTGGTTTATATTTAATATCCAAATATATTTTGGTTAAATATTTGTTATTTTTTTATGTTTCATGTTTTTATGAATAATAAAAATAGTTGTAACACCCCAAGATTCCACGGTACACTTCCCTTTGAATAATACAGTAGTGTGTGTTGTACGCAACTTCGAGTTCTAACACACACACCACAACAAATCAAACTACTCGTTATGAATAGTAATACCCACTTTTTAAAATTTTATAAATTTTATCATTCAAAATGGACTTCATTTTCTGAATTTAGAATATAGAAATTATCCTAGGGTGAAATATTTGTATTTTTTTGAAAACATTCAATTTTTGATAAATAGTGAAAAAACACTGAGTTAAAGTTTAAAACCGAATTTCTATTTAAATACTTATTTATTTTATTTAAATTTAATTAAGGTCAAAATAGATACATAATACCGATATATGTTTAATGTAATTCATTGGAGTTAGTTTAGAATAATTTTAGATATATAAATATTTTATTGAACTTTTCACCGTCTTTTACCCACCTCCTAGGAGAATTTGGAAATTCACATAAAACATAATTTTAACGCTTCTGTGAGTAGAATTTGAAAATTTGGAGAGACATGGTTAAGATCAAGGAGTAAAATGTGGTTCAATGAGATGAAAATAATTTATGGTGAATAGAAACTTTTTACTTTTATTTTCCACGGTTAAAAGTAAATAGGGTAATTAAGGGTAAAAATGAAATTAATATTACCCTAACACATGTCGTAATTCTATTGGAAAAGTTTATCTCGACCAAAAACAACCTTAGGAATAAAATATTATCATTTAGGTCCACATGGTTTAGATTATAAAATTAATTATTATTTAAATCAAAGAAGAGTTAAAAGAGTTAAAATCAATGTTTAATAACTAAAACATTTTTATTTTTGGGTTATACATAAGATAAATTAGATTGTAAATATTCCTTAAAAATATAAAAATATTTCTTACATAATGTTATTTTATTTATAATTTTTAGACATTAAATAATTTAATTTATGTATGACACAATGGTGATGTAGTAATTACCTAATTAATGAAATATTAAAATAATTGATATTATAAATATCAAAATAAATGTAATTTATACATTCTATGAATTACACTAATTTCATAGGTTAATATGACATATTATTATGGGTTATAAATTTTTTTTTCTAGGTAATATTTTTGTTATGGAATTATTAAAAACAAAATACCCAATAGTGTCAAAATTGACATAAAAAGTTTTTAAAACAAATATTATATTATTAATTTATATTCTATTCCTAAAAATATAAGGTTAATACAAAGGACTTGTATCATGATATATGTATCATTATTGGACCAGTTTGGGGTCTCTTGGATGTATATAGTATGTTTATTAACTATATAATATACAATTTCAATGTGACATAGTAAATGTTGAACTAATTAACTAATAGTTAAAACTAAAAGATAAGGTAAATATAGTGACCCCAACATGTATAAAACCTTTTGGTTGAATGATATCTGACCCATACCCACCTTAAAATTTAAATAATCAACTTTGGAGGCATCAGAAACCGAAAATTAATTTATTATTAAATAATATTTCTTGCTTTTCCAAAGGTTCCCCGCACCCCTCTTATAAAAGGGCACTCCCCCTTCTCACTAATTCCCACATTCAAAGCCTCTTGGATTGGCCAAACGCTACCGAAATACTCTCTCAGCATCCCTCACCACAACCTATAGGCCTTATTTTGATCAGAAAGCCAACCTAATAAGTCATTTTGATCAAATCAAAAGGAAGAACCCGAAGAAGAGGTAATGATTTCACCACCCTTTTTCATATCTCTTTCTTCTTAAACTTATTATTTATTTGTTATTAACATTCTAAAATAATAACTACAGAATCTTATATATACTGTAATGTTATTATAAATATGGTACAACCATATTAAGTATTCTGTCCATCCTTTGAATGACATGTCACAATACATGAGTACGTATGGCTTACCGTCTCCACGTCGTGGTGTAATTGTTATTCAATAAATTATTATTTGGATGGTTATAATAATGATATGTAATTCATGTAAATAATAAATATAACATGATAATGATTATGTATATATTATATACCATCCAATTATATATTATCTTAATATCAAAAGAATGATATTGTCGCTCATGCGTTCGTACGGACTACCGTCTCCACAATCGCGATGAGATTCATTCCCCATCGTATCCAATCAAGAAAAATTCTCATTTAATTATCAAAAATAATGTTTAAGGACATGATATAATTCTGGAAATTAATAATATAAATCCTATCCATAACAGACACAGCTTACATAAAAAAACATATAAAAGAAAACGACTATATTAACACCCGAAACAACGATAATACTAAGATATTATTAACAAATCAATGTTAAAAGATCATATATGATATCATATTAAAGTATATGATTCGTTTATAATTTAATAACAATTACTTAACCATTATAAAATAGTTGAACCTACCCTCAACCAAGGAAATGTACAAGGTAAGGGTTATTTTTCACAAACATTTCATTATCCGAGGTTGTTTATACATCATTATCTACTGAGATTTCTTTATCATCCACATCCATGTTTCTTAAAAATGCATTTCAAAACATTTTTACTATTTACTAGAATATGGGGTAAAGTAATTTATACCCCCATTTGACTTTTTATAAAAGGTTTATAAAGTAATCGTTCCGTCGTTTTCCAAACAATGTCCTTTTTAACCTTTTCGACAAAATTAAGGTAAAATGTATTTTTTTAACTTATACGGTGGGTGCGGCTATTTTCTGCCATTATAAAATAATCGAAGCATCCATTAAAAATCATATAATGATATTTTCAAAATAAATGTTTTATTTTATAATTAGGTGACTTTTAAATGATTTAAAAAAAGAGATATTTCACTCAAATAGTTTTGATTTCATCTATGTCAACATCCATTGATGGATTTTAAGATTATTTTAAGTTTATTTATTATGATACAAAACTTCCATATTGTATTTATTTTTTTTGATATGTTTGACTTGGATGTGTAATTTTTATACCATTCATGGTTTATGGAGAATGTATTGACATTTCATATGCTATTTTAATACGAATGTTAATGTTATGTTTAAACCTGTTCATATGAGGAATGAATTGGACATAATATGTGATGGGTGGAGCCCACTATAGCTCCTCGATGCATCGGTAGGTCTCATGAGACAAACTAGTGTATTGTCACAAGTCCTTGAAAAGATCTTATTTGTAGTCATGGAACGAGGCCTTGGCTACATGGTTATGATAGTTTTGCATTATGCATTCCATCATTATGAAAATTGTTTTTGATATTGCATGCGATTATTCGACTAGTAGAATATCCATGACAATAAGTAAATGGCATAATTTCATATTATTTTTTCCATATTATGGTGAACTTTGAGTTTTAAAGGCTTTTTTTAGTTATACATTGCCTTAAATGTTTATGCTTATTTATGATAGATTCCGCAATATTTTTATCCTTACGGAGCATCTAATTTCACTCCTTTCAATGTTTTATTTTATCCTGGATGTGAAGAAGTAATATATGAATGACTTGTAGGAATAGTATGAGGGGATATGAAGACAAGATGTTGTTGTAGTTTTTTTACTTTATGATGTAATGTAAAAATTTATGAATATATCTAGTGATTCCATGATTACTAAACTAATCGGTATTTCGAGACTTGATCTTTTTTTATCATGCCAATGTTACGTAATAATGCACCGACTCTGGGTAACTGGGTTCAGGGTGTTTCAATAGTGAATTTTATTTGAAAAAATATTTTTCAGCACAATTATTTCTAGTGATAACTTAGTTTTTTGAATTATTTTTATGTATAATTAGATCCATTGATTATCATTTAATCTAATATATTTTATTGTAATAAATTTAAAAATTAATTTGGACAGAAATACATTTCAAACACATGATGATTTTAGTTTAAAAACATGTATTCTTGTTTCAATAATAAAATGGATTTTTAATTTTTTAATGAAAATTATATGTTATGAATTTTGAAAAATGGATTCAATATTTTAAATTAAAGAGTCCAAATTTATTAAATAATTCCTTATTATTTATTTAAATAATGTATTGAAACTTTAATAATTTTTTATGAAATCATTAAAGGGAAATTATTTTATTGAGGGAAAAAATAATATTATAAATATTAAAAAAATTAACGAAACATATGTCTTCATTTAATTGGATGAGTGGGGCTCGACCAAAATCATTATTGTGAAGAAATTATAACCTTTTAAGGAACATGGATTAGAGTACGACATTTATAATATTTTATTTCACTAAAAAACAAAGATGGCGTAATCATGTTTTTCATAAATATAATATTTTTAATATGGGGTAATATGTTATATTTGTTAGACTATAATTATTAAATAAAAATAAAAAATTCATCAATTAATCATGTTTATTTATTTATCATTTTTAAATACAAAGTATTACCATAAAGTCTTTTACAATGATGATGTAATAATTCTTCAATTAATGAAAATATCAAATAATTCATATTAAAAATATTATAATAATTATAATTTTATATAATTAATTTCATAAAATATTTTTAACGAATAATTTTATATTATTTTGATGATTTTTTACTTTATTTATGAATAAATATGGTTTTTGTGATAATTTTCAAAACCCATAAAATGAATAGTTTAAAAATAGAAATTAATGATATATTAAAATAAATAATATTTTATTACATTATTTATTATTTATAAAAATATGAAATTCAACAAAATAATTGGAATTAGTTTGAAAATTTCCTAAATAATTAATTAATTGTTCATTTGTCATACATTTTGTAATTATACTAACTCTAAATGTGTAACTTACATGATATCGTAGAAATAATTAAAAAATTTAAATAGGTGTTAAAAAAATGCCAAAGATTACAAAAATATTCAAAAAATGTATAATTTTCTTTCTAAGAATTAATTTTGACACAAAATAATCCTATGTTTGAAATTAAAAATATTTAATCATTTTCAATTATAAAATAATTTTATAATAATTTAATACTATAAATATTTCCAATAGTGCTCGTCCCCTCTCATATAAATGGGCACCCATTATTCTCCATTTTTTCACCAATAAAAAACCATTTTTTCAGCCAAAATCTTCCCAAATACCTTACATGAACCCCTCAAAAAATTATATAAAACATCATTTTTAGAAATTTCAAAATTTAGTTGTTTTAAGGTTTCAAGAAAATTAGATCATCCAAAGAATATGTATTATTTTAATCAAATATTTCTATTTCATTTATACATCGAAATTCCTCAAATATTCATTAAACATAATGATATAATAAATATATTATAATCAATATAATTATATGTATTTAAAATAATTGAAGATTAAAAATCAATCTTTTATTCCATAAAATAGGAAAATAATTAATTGTTTCTGATTATGGAGGACTACAACCTCATGAATTGATATAAATCATTCTCCATCACCTTCAATCAATTTCAGTTTTAAGGATCTAATTAATATTCATTTAAGAAATAAATTACTTTTTTATCATTATTAATAGATTATATATCATTTGTTTCTAACATTTCCATGCAGATAAAAATTGATATAGTCATTTGTGCGTACATGTTAACTATCACCTCCATGATGTAATGTGTTTTTTTCACCACATCACAAGGATGATATATTGAAGTATATTTTAATTATAAATAGGAGATTAATGTTGTTATTATAATTCTTCAATGATAAAATTATATGTACCTTCTTCTTATAATGATCATCCAAATATTGAAATGTTATTCGTGCTTATATACGCCTTACTATCTCAAAGATTATAACATTGTCGATTTTTAATAATAATATTTAATAAATGTATTTATAAGTATAATTTAGGGATAATGTTGTTATAATTTAATTAATATTTCATTGGAGATAATGAAATTATAATCACTATTACAATTGAAATCATACCTACTCCATATTAGCCTCATGTACAGATTATCATAAAAACATCAGACATGAACTTTAATAATATATTAGTTTTTATGTCATAATAATAACTTATAAAAATTAATAATAAACATTAATAAGCTTATAAATAGTGTAAGTAATTAATATATATTATTATTATTTAGAAATGTAAATATTTAATGTTATGATTCAGACTCAAGGTAATTGATTTCTCTTCAAAATCATATTTATTAAGACACATTTGGATGTTTTAAGCTCTCCTTATTTTATAACGCATATTTAAAAATGATTTTATATTCCGTAATTTATATCAACTCTTGATATTTAATGTTTTATTGGTTATTATTATTTGATGAGTCTTATGATTTAAATGATTCAATGTGTAATATAAGGCCCCAGACTTAAACATTACTTAATCTTGAGTTATTATAAGATTACATATTGAGGATCTTTTCAGGTTTTGATTTCTAGAGAATTAGAACATAAATCATGCATTACATTCCACATTTAATCAAAGTGGTTACATAAAATATAGTATTAATTTTTCCCATCAATGGAAACATATTTAAAAAAAACATGGATTCTTTCATGACACTTCCTTAACCTTATCATCACATCATGTACCTTTCCCTTGACCTGTGAAAAACATTTCAAGAACATGGGATGAGCATAAAAAGCTCAGTAAGGGATATAAAAGTACGAAATGAAAACATTATTCCATGTATGAAATCATACATTACTCACAAATCATAATAATTTTAACATACCTCATCAAATCATGAATAAATCATAGAAATTATAAGACCTAAAGGTAACTTGAGGCATTCATAACATTCTTATGTAGGGAGTAACCGTCATAGTTACGTTTGGAATACCCATCACAGTATATTACCTAAATCTCTTCGAAGAAACCTTAATGTTTAACCCCTTCGTGTTACCCAATGCATTGGAGAGCTATATCGGGCACACCCGCCCTTAGTTTATCACAGAACCACCCGTCTTCATAACAATGCCCAAGAATCATAACATAATCGTATCACATAAAACATGCATAAAGTAAACATAACATTTCCATTTTTCAATCAAAAGATATCAATACAACACATTGATATAAAAACATTATGAAAACAATTTTCAATATGAAAATTAACGAAAATTAAAACATTGTATTCATTTTTCATTTTTCTTAAAAAGGTTATGGCTTGTAGAGGAAACCGAAACTCAAATAATGGTTATGGCGGTGGAGAAGTCATTGTCGCCGCATACGTACAAAAAAAATTCCATTTTTTCGTTTAGTAAATGCTTCGTATAAGAAGATTCCATTTGAATAAATGTAAAATTCAAAGGGTATTATACACTATATAAAATAAAGTTGTGTAAAAAACAAAATATGCCTCAATGAAAGGAGATTGAGACGAAGTCCTTTACCTCAGGTCCGACATGACTCGATCATTATTTAATCTCCTGAATAATAAAATTGAGTTAATTTATACTTTCTTAAGAAACTTTTTCATGTTCATTATTCCTTTTATATCACTTACTAACATGTCATGAACACTATGTAATTATTTAAGTTAATAACGGTCGTTTTAACGATCATTGGTACTTGAGTCAAAAATAATATCTTTATAATTACAATTTGTTCATGTATCCATTATATCCAGAGTTATATTCCTTATGTAGATATCATATATATTATATATATCCAGTATATACATGCATTAATAATATTACATAACATTTAGAGGTAATAAATGAAATGAACCTTTCATGGAGACGGTAAGCTGTATGTACGCATGAACACTACTTTCATTTCTATTTCATATTATATGGAATGGAATCATAATGACATAAAGATATATTATAGTTCCTATATAATTTAAAATATAATATCATTAACCCCATCCTTTATACGTCCCACATTTGGCATTGACGAATCAAATCACTTTGAGGGGGAGGTAGTCCGCACTTCCTAAAATGAAGATATCGCATATACCCATAATGAAATCCATAAAGGTATGCCATAAATGAAACTACAGAAGATTAAGGAACAAATAAACATATTATATATCATATATAAATATAGTGACATATTAATGTCCACCTTTGAAGGTGTTATAAGAATATTGAACAATCATCATTTCGTTAGGCAGAAATTCACCATCCACGGAAATAGTATGTTCATTAACCATTAGATGTAGGTGTGTGTAAGTGTATCTTGAATAATTTTAATAACAATATCCTATTATATTTAAAATACTATTGTTGTTACAAAATAAATGAATAAAAAGAGTTTATGGGGTTGGAGAAGCAAAATAAAACAAAAGAACATTAGAGATGTCTTTATCTTTTAATCGGGTAACTCTTCTTGGTTTGAACCAAAAGGGTTTCTTGAAGAGCATTCTGCCTAATGTAAGTCTTCTAGGATGAATAGACGGATGTGTAGATATAAAATAAGAAGTTATTCACTTATCCAATGGCTTGAGATGTGTGGGTAAGGAGGTAGAGTTGGGGGCCTTTTATAAGATGAGAGGAGGGGCACTCTTGGAAAGGTATAAAATGTTAAATTATTTTCAAATGAGTTTCGGATTTTAAAGGTCCCTCATTGATGTATTTCTAGGATAAGGTGATAAGGGTTAGAACTATACTCATCCATTTGGTCTTTCACAATTTTATGTCTTATATTTTACATTATCTTTTCATTTTATTTAAATCTTTCATTAATGAGGTAATCAATGCATCATCATGATGTCATAAATAATTTAATTTATTTAATGTATAAAAATTATAAAAAACTACTATGATGTAGGAAATATTTTTAGCTTTCAAATGAATATTTATAGTCCAATATATCATTTATGTAGACAAAATTAAAAATTCTTTACTCAGGTGATTCATTTTTGTTATATTTAACTTTCTTTAAAAATAAAAAGATAAAAAGTCATTATCACACAAAGGTGATTTCATGGGGTCCCCAGGTTTGGCACAAGGCATACCATGGTCTGCCATGACACAACCAGTAGCATTAGGACACATTTTGTGGTCATTTGTTATTATTATGATATTATTTTATTATCCTTAACTACCCAATTACTTATTAACCAAGATAATTAAAGATAATTACCATCGTTACTATTCATAATGTCCAAAAACAAAAGAATGTGTATTACATAATTTGGAACATATGATTAAAAATATGTAATCCATTTTACCAAATTCCAAACACAGAAATTACAATAATTAATTTAAAATTAATTCTCGTGGTCATAACAAATAGCGGGTTTTTTAGAAACAATATCTATGAAAAGTTTGGCACTTGATTATGCCCAATTCCATAGTGAAATTATTCACAATGAACACCATTGGATTACATGGTAAAAATATATTCTATTTACACTTTAAAACCAATTAAATATATAATCTATCCATATAATTAAATTAGATGAAAAAGAAGTTTTGATTTAAAATGCAGTATTTTTTCACTATTCATTAAAAAATCAACATTGTCAGAAAAATACAAAAAATTTATCCAAAGTAAATTTCAATGTCCCAATCATAAAGAATAAGTTAATTTTGAATAATAGAGCGTATAAAATTTTCATAAGTTTTATAGCAAAATGGATTACCATCAAGAGGCAGTAAAACAATCATTTAAAAATGTTAGTGTATTCCATGTTTAAGATTGGATTTATTCTCATTTTAAGCCTCTAAAACACTATCTAATTCTTAAATAGACATAGATAAGAATATATATTATTCATTACTATCTTGGGATGTTACATCCTTCCCCCTTTAGAAAATTGTGTCCTCGCAATTTATTAACTTATTGAATAATTGGGGGTATTTTGGCCTCGTTGCATTTTCAGATTCCCATGCCGACTCATCACTCATGTGGTTTTTCTACAAAACCTTTAATTGATGAATCACCTTATTTCAAAACACTTTCTCCCTATGGTCAAGAATCTAGACTGGTTGTTTCTCATAAGATAGATTCTATTCCAGTTGAACTACTTCTAGACTCAAAACATGAGATGGATCTGGCATGTACTTCCTTAACATTGAAACATGAAAAACATTGTGTACCAAAGATAAAATCACAGGTAAATCCACTTTGTATGCAACTAATCCAACTCTCTCCAGAATTTCATATGGTCTAATGAAACTTGAACTCAGCTTTCCTTTCTTACCAAATCGCATCACACTTTTCCAAGGGGAGACTTTGAGGAAGACATGATCACCTACCTCAAAAGACAGATCCTTCCTCCTGTTGTCTGCATAACTCTTTTGCCTGCTCTGAGCTATTATCATGTGTCTCTGTATCTGCTGAACTTTTTCTGCCAACTCTTCTACCAATTATGGTCCCATCAACTTTGTTTCGCCTACTTCATCCCAAAAAAGTTGGAGTTCGACACTGCCTCCCATATAATGCCTCAAATGGTGCCATCTATATACTGGAATGAAAACTGTTATTATAAGAAAACTCAACCAAAGAATGATGTTGGTCCCAAATTCCCTGATAGTCCATCGAACAAGCACATATCATATCCTCCAATGTTCGAATCGTTCTTTCGGATGCCAATGTGATTGATGATGAGAATATGTACTAAAATTTAATTCAGTACCCAAATATTTTTGAAGGCCTTTCCAAAAGTTAGAAGTGAACCTGAGATCACGGTCAGATACAATGAAGAGTGGAACAACATGTATCCTGACTATCTCTTTAAGATATAAACATGAAAGTTGATATATGGAAAAAATATCTCGTATATAAAAGAAATGATCAAATTTAGTCAAGAGATCAACAATAACCCAGATTGCATTATTACCTCAAGGTGATTTCAGCAATCCCACAACGAAGTCCATGGATATATTCTCCCATTTCCACTCTGGAACTGGTAAAGGCTTAAGGATCCCTTTCAGTAACTGTCACTCTGCTTTAACCTATTGATAAGTCAAACACTTCACAGTAAAATCAGCAATGTCTCTTTTCATTCCGTCCCACTAGTAACACTCCCGAAGATCTCTATACATCTTAGAAGTGCCTGGATGAACAGAAAATGGAGAACTATGAGCTTCACATAACAACTCTCTATTCAACTGTGAATCACACTACACTCACAATATCTTCCCAAATATCAAAACACAATCATTATCAATGTTGAATTTAGGCAACATACTATTTTTAACTAGTTCTACCTTTTTCTACAACTTGTTATCTTGCTTTTGTGCTTGCTTAATTCTGTCTGATAAATAAGATTTCAATGATACCTGAAACAAAACAGAAGAACATCCTGCACCAATAACTTCTATTCCAATGTTCATCAAATCCTTAACCAAAGGATCGCGTTACAAATGCAACATTGTTAATGAAGAATTAGTTTTTCGACTCAAAGAATCAGCCACTTTATTTGATTTTCCTAGATGGTAAGGAATTGTAATGTCATAATCCTTGATTAAATCCAATAATATCCTTTGTCTCATGTTCATTTCATTCTGAGTGAATATATTCTTTATACATTTGTGATCAGTATATATTTCACACTTTAGTCTATAAAAATGATGCCTCCAAATTTTTAAAGCGAAAACAACAGCAGCTAATTCCAAATCATGTGTAGGGTAATATACCTCATGTGTTTTCATCTATTGTGAGGCATAAGCAATTACCTGGTCATTCTGCATTAGGACACAACCAAGTCCTTTCAGTTAAGAATCACTATAGATAAAAAACTCACCATTCATGGAAGGTAGTTCCAAAACTGGAGCATTCACCAATCTTCTATTCAATTCCTGAAAACAGCCATCACATTATTTTGTCCAGATAAACATAACACTCTTATGAGTTAGCTTAGTCATTGTACTAGATAACCGTGAAAAATTTCTAACAAACCTTCGGTAATAGTCTGTCAAATAAAGGAATCTACGAATCTCAGTCACATTTGAGGGTCTTGGCCATTCTTCAACAACCTTTGTTTTTTCAGGATCAACAGTTATCCCATCTTTAGAAACAATGTGACCAAGGAAAGAAATTTGTTGCAACCAAAACTCACACTTGCTGAATTTCCCATATAATTTCATTTCATTTAAGGTTTTCAAAATAACCCTTAAATTTCTTTTATGCTCCTCTTTACATTTATAAAACACTAAAATATCATCATTGAAAACAACCACAAACTTATCCAAGAACTCATGGAAAATTCTATTCATAAGGTCCATGAATACAGTAGGTACATTGGTTAGCCCAAAAGGCATAACTACAAATTCATAATGTCCATATCGTGTACGGAATGTGGTCTTCGGAATATCAGCTTCCTCTACCATCAAATGATGGTACCTCGACCTTAGGTCAATCTTTGAAAAAAACTGAGCTCCCTGGAGCTGATCATAAAAATCATCGATATGAGGAAAAATATATTTTTTCTTAACAGTGATGTTATTCAGGGCTCTATAATCAATGAAAAGTCTCATTAAACCATCTTTATTTTTAACAAATAAAAAACGATAACCCCATGGTGATGTGCTAGGTCGAATGAAACATTTCTCTAATAAATCATGTAATTGCTCCTTCAACTCTAAAAGATCAATTTGAGCCATTCAATAAGGGGGTTTTGAAATTGGCTTAGCATCAGTAACTAAGTCAATGGTAAATTCAACTTCCCGGTCTGGTATTATTCCAGGTAACTCATCTGGAAAAGCATCAGGATACTCATTTAACACTGACACATCATTAATATGAACAGTTCCATTGTTTTGAACGATATGTGCAAGGTAACATTCATTTCCATCTTTTACAAGTTTCTCGGCCTCTTGATATGCTATCAATAGTAAGGGTTCATTCTTGTACAAAAAACTGAAAGTCCTTCTAAAAATAAACTTCTTTAGCTCAACAGTCAATCTTATCATGGTAAATAGAGAGCCAATCCATACCCAGGATAACATCAAACTCTACTAGAGGTAAAACAATAAGGTTTTCTAGTAGGTTCTCTCCAAGGATAAGGATATGAAGATTCTTATAAATTATTTTTGCCTCAACATTTCCCCCATGTGTTTTTACCACAAGTTCTGGAGTCATTTCTTGAGTTGTTATTCCCATTTTACTAGAAATGTTTTCAAAGATGAAAGAATGTGTAGACCATGAATCAAACAACACACTGGAATAATCTGAAAAAACAAAAAAAGTACATGATAGCACTTCATTTTATGGCCCAACATCTGCCGAAGTAGTTGAAAAGGATTTCACCACCCTTTTTTGCTTGTAGTCAAACTTCTTCCCATCACTCAATCTCTTTTTCAGACACTCATTTCCATAGTGAACCATCTCATTGAAATTGAAACATTTCACTAACTGTAAATCAAATTTGGTCTTACCATCACCCTGATCTATTTAAGTGAAATTACGAGCCTTTTGTCCCATCTTACCGCATCCGTATCACTTTCTAGAATTCAAAAGACATTCCCCACCATGCCTTTTACCACATTTATCAAAAACTAGTAACTTAGTTTTCTTACCATTAGACCTTTTTGAAGAATTATTTCCTTTCTCCTGCAACCAAAGTCTCTTCTTCTGCTAGTTGTTATAGAACACTTGATTATCGGAAAAATCCATTTCCACCTTCTCATCACATCAAAAAATCTTTTTGTAACTCATTAACTCGCGAGAAGCTAAAGACCTTAGATATTGTGGCTTTAATCCTAAGTAAAAATGATTGATTTTACTATCAAGGTCTCAGATAAAATATGGACCATACATTGCCAATCGAGTGAACCTCTCTTCATAAAAAGCCATTGAGTCGTCCTGTGGCCTCAATTCCAAGAATTGTTTTTCCATCCTAATTCAAACAGCCTTTGGAAAATACTTCTCAAGAAATATACCATTGAATTCATCCCAGTCGAGAGCATCAATCTCATCAGCATCCCAGATATTTTTAACCATCGACCACCACGGATCTGCTTCGACCTCCAAATGGTAAATAACAAGACTTACCTTTTGATTTTCTGAACACCACATGACATTGAAAATCTTCTCTAGTGCATTAATCCACCGTTCAGCTAGCAAAGGGTCAGATGATCCTCTGAATGATGGGGGATGTTGCCTCATGAAATTTTCCACCACTGACATGTTCCCCTGTTGTTGATCTGGTTGATCTCGTGCATGGATACCACCACCATTTATCCCTTGAGTCAACTACGCCATTACTGCAACAAACTGTTCAGTTCCAATCCCGAATATCTCAAGATGCTGATACGGAAGGTTATTTCCTTCTATATGCCTTCCTAGCACTGCTTCCTTGTTTCCTCTGCAGAAAACCATTCTGAACAAACATGTCTTAGATGATGCAACATCGTAATCTTCAAATGCTATATCATTTCAATTTTACCATAAAAAAATATTTTTGGATAATCCTTTAATAGAATTATAACTCATAAATTTATCTAAACCATCCTCTGATACCAACTATAAGGCCCCAACCTTAAACATTAATTAATCTTGATTTATTACAAGATTACACATTGAGGACCTTTTCAGGTTGAGATTTTTATATAATTCGATCAAAAATCATGCATTACATTCCACATTTAAACAATGTGGTTAAATAAAAGATAGAATTAATTTTTTTTTCCATCAATAGAAACATATTTAAAACAAAACATGGATTGTTTCATGACACATTCATGAACATATCATCACATCATGTTCCTTTCCTTTGACCTATGAAAAACATTTCAAAAACATGGGATGAGCCTAAAAATCTTATTAAGGGATATAAAAGTATGAAATGAAAGCATTATTCGATGTATAAAATCATACTTTACTTATAAAACATAAGCATTTTAACATACCTCATCAAATCATGAATAAATCATAGAAATCATAAGACATAAAGGTAACCTGAGGCATTCATAACAATCTTACGTAGGGAGTAACCCTCATGGTTACGTTTGGAATACCCATCACAGTATATTCCCTAAATCTCTTCAGAGAAACATTAATTTTTAACCCCTTCATGTTACCCAATGCATTGGAGAGCTATATCGGGCTCACCCAACCATAGTTTATCACGGAACCACTCGTATTCATATCAATTCCCAAGAACCATAACATAATCGTATCACATAAAACATGCATAAAGGAAACATAACATTTGAACTTTTCAATAAAAAGATATCAATACAACACATTGATATAAAAATACTATCAAAAACATTTTAAATACCAAAATAAAAGAAAATTAAAACAAGGTATTTATTTTTAAATTTTTTTCAAAAAGGTTATCGCTTGTAGAGGAAGCCGAAACTCAAATAATGGTCACAGCAGCGGAGAAGTCATTGTCGCCGCATATGTACGACAAAAAAACATTCCCTTTTGTCGTTTAGTAAATGATTAATATAAAAATATTCCTTTTGAATAAACATAAAATTCAAAGGGTTTTATACACCGTATAAAACAAAGTTCTGTATAAAACAAAATATGCCTCAATGATAGGAGATTGAGACGAAGTCCCTTACCTCGGGGTCCAACTTGACTCGATCGTTCTTTAATCTCCTGAATAATAAACTTGAGTTAATTTATACTTTCTTAAGATCCCTTTTCAAGTTCAATATTCCTTTTTTATCACTTATAACCATTTCATGAACACTATGTTATTATTAAAGTAAATAACGGTCGTTTTAACGATCATTGGTACTTGAGTCAAAAATAAACTCTCTATAATTACAAGTTGTTCATGTATCCATTTTATCAAGAGTTATATTCATGACGTAGATATCATATATATCATATATATAATATATATCTAGTATATACATGAATTTATAATATTACATAGCATTTATATATATGAAATGAAATGCACCATTCATGGGGACGGTATGCCGTACGTACGCATGAACGCTACTTTCATTTCTATTTTGTATTTTATGGAATGGAATCATAATGACATAAAGGTATATTATAATTCCAGTATAATTTCATATATAATATCATTAACTCCATCATTTATACATCCCACATATGGCATTAACGAATCAAATCACTTTGAGGGGGAGGTAGTCCGCACTTCCTAAAAAGAAGATATCTTGTATACCCATAATGGAAGCCATAAAGGAATACCATAAATAAAAAATACAAAATATTAAAGAAAATAGAAACATATTATATATCATATATAAATATAGTTACATTTTAATGGCCACCTTTTAAGGTGTTATAAGAATATTGAACAATCATAGTTTCGTGAGGCAGAAATTCGTCATCCACGGAAATAGAATGATCTTTAACCATTAGATGTAGTTCTGTGTAATTATAGTTCGAATTATTATTATAACAATATACTAGTTTATTGAACATACTGGTGTTGTTACAAATGAAATTAATAAAAAGATTTTATTGGGTTGGAGAGGCAAAATAAAACAAAATAACATTACAGAAGTCTTTACCATTAAATCAGGTAACTCCTCTTGGTTAGAACCAAAAGTGTTTCTTGAAGAGCTTTCTGCCTAATGTAAGGCTTCTATGATTAAGAGAGGGATGTGGGGAGATAAAATGAGAAGCTATTGGCCACGAAAATGGATTAGGAAGTGTGGGTATGGATGTAGAGGTGGGGCCTTTTATAAGAGGAGAGGAGGGGCACTTTTGGAAAGGTATAAAATGTTACTTTATTTTCAAATGAGATTCAAATTTTAATGGTCCCACATTGATGTATTTCGAGGATAAGGCGATAAGGGTTAGAAATATACTCATCCTTTATGTCTTTTAAAAGTTTATGTCTTAGAGTTTATATTATCTTTTATTTTTATTTAATTCGTTCATTAATGAGGTTATTGCTGCATCATCATGATGTCATAAATAATTTAATTTATTTAATGTCTAAAAATAATAAAAAAATACTATGATGTAAGAAATATTTTTAAATTTACAAAGAATATTTATAGTCCAATATATCATTTATGTAGAAAAAACAAAAAATGTTTTACTCAGGTGATACATTCTTTGTTATATTTAACTTTCGTTGAAAATAAAAAGATAAAAAGTCATTATCACACAAAATTGATTCCATGGGGTCCCCAAGATTGGAACAAGGAATACCATGTTCAGACACTACACAACCAATAGAATTAGGACACATGCTGGGGTCATTTTTAATTATTATGATATTATTTTATTATCCTTAACTACCCGATTACTAATTAATCAAGATAATTAATGATAAATATTGTCATTACTATTCATAATATCCAAAAAAGAGTCTTGATTACATAATTTGGACCTTCTGATTCCAAATATGTAATCCATTTTACCAAATTCCAAACACAGATATTTAAATAACTAATTTCAAAATAATTCTCGTTGTCAAAACAAATAGCGGTTTTTTAGAAACAATATCTATGAAAAGTTTGGCACATGTAAATGCCCAATTCCAAAGTGGAATTAATCCCAATGACCACCATTGGATTACATGGTAAAAATATATTATTTTTTAACTTTATAACAAATTAATAAGATAATCTAACCATATAATTAAATTAGATGAAAAATCTTTTTTGATGTAAAATGCAGTATTTTTTCACTATTCATTAAAAAATGAACATTGTCAGAAAAATACCAAAAATTTATCCAAAGTAAATTTCAATGTCCCAATCATAAATAATAAGTTTATTTTGACAAATAGAGCTTATAAAATTGAAAAAATTTTGATTTAAAAATGGTTTTCCATCAAAAGGCAGTAAAACAATCTTTTAAAAATATTAGTGTATTCCATGCTTAAGATTGGATTTATTCTTGTTTTAAGACTCTAAAACACTATGTAATTCATAAATAGACATAGATTAGAATATATATTATTAATTACTTACTTGGGATTTTAAATTTAATGTGACACATTGATTTCTAAATATGATATTAAATGTTTAAACAATTAATTTATAAATATATTCCCTTATTTAAGTATCCACACTTTTTTTATTTAATTAATGATTTAAAGATCTTTTATTTAAATTTTATAATTTCATTAATATTTTTTCAAAATGAAACTTTTATATTTTCTGTACATATCATTTTTCCTTAATTAAAAATGAAAAATTGAATGATATTTTTAACGTGAACGGTGAAAACAACTTTTATTAAACCATGAACATTGATTTGTATTATGAATAATCTATAAGACATCATGTTTTTAAATGTAAAATAAACACCCATTTAGTTTTTT
Source organism: Viscum album (assembly GCA_963277665.1). Classification (NCBI taxonomy): domain Eukaryota; kingdom Viridiplantae; phylum Streptophyta; class Magnoliopsida; order Santalales; family Viscaceae; genus Viscum; species Viscum album. The sequence continues at coordinate 1,181,332,200 of OY728130.1, forward strand.
TAGTTTTTTTGAGTGGGTAATGGAAATTGATTGATTATTTTAGTAACATGAAAGGTGTTTTTATTAGTTAAAATGATATGTTAATTTTAAAACATTGAAAATAGAAATTGTTTTTGAATATATAATGGTACAATTTGATTTGATAGGTTGTTAGAGGATATATAATGATGGTAGTTTTGTGATAAACTAATGACATGTGTATATGCTATAACCTTCAAAAGAATTGGGATTAGAAGTCAACCGTTTGGTTATTCCATTTTTAAGATTGACATGAATGGATGTTAACCACATGGGTTTTACATTGTAGTATAATAAAGTCACATGTTACATAATTATATATCATATGATGGATTATTTATTGTAATTTAATTTTTTATTTTTAAAATGAATAATAATGATATTTTTGATATCATGATTCCCTTTTAGGGTAGAAAGGTATGTTTTTAAGTAAATGTTGTTATGGATTTTCATAAGACTAATTGTTTAATTTAATTCATGTCCCATACTTAGATTTTTTGTTCATTCAAAATTATTTATACAAATTCATAGGTTTTATGTAATAAATGTGAAAATGATGAGATTAATTTGAAAATTATTAAGATATATCCTAAATAGAAACCCTAATGTTTTTTATTAAAATATTAGTATGTTTTATGGAAAACATGGATAATGATTATAATATTCTACTTTTAATATATTGGTTTACTATAAATGTGTTTTCCTTAGTTCTCTAAAATTTTATATAACTAAAATATATCTGGAAAAACAATGTAATTTCTAGATTAAAATAAATAGAATATGTAATGTTTACTAATTACTCATTACATATCCTATGTATTATTAGGATATAAATGTGATTTATGATATCTTGAGGGTGAAAAAAATAATTATATTTTATTTTTGTTTTTCATGGATGTTTTATAAATATAGTCAACAATTATTCATTGAAATTCATTTATTAGTGTTATTGATTAGATATTTTATTCAAAATTCTAGAAATAATATGTCTATAATACTTATGTTACTATTGTCTGTATGAAAGCATGGTAGAGTTATTTTTGGGGATTACGATATAAAAAATTATTAAATACCATATGGATAATTATAATAATATTAATAAATAATAAAATATTTTATATGTATAGAGTGATAGGTTTCAATGAAATTACATCCATGACATAATAATATATGTGGATGTGGCTCTTTAATATATGTACCTTGGGGTAGTAATCACAATTAAAATTGTTTGGTATTGAATTGATGTATACTAGCTACATGATAAATAATCCTTTATTCACAGTATGTTTGATACTCCTAGGAGATATGGCTAGGAAAAATAAAAGAATAATTATGAACCAATATGAAGGAGTTGAACATATTTTTAAGCTAGAAAATGTAATTAGAAAACCACAATGGATATCCTATTTTTAATCCTAGATATTAGTATTTTATGATCTAAATGTAATTTTTAATATATAAATTTAATTTCATTTATTCCCTTTTATATGTTTTTTAATATCACTATTCTAATATATAATTGAATTTTTTTGTTAATGGTAGGAGAAACGAGGAACCATTCATACAATCGATATTGAAATAAATGTAATTACTACCCAAATGTAATACCTAACATTATCATAGGGTATTCATGAACTACCACGAATTTCATTTTTATCTGACTATTATATTTAATAATAGCATGATTTGTGAGGAATTTCATCCATATCATAAGAAAGAGAATTTTGTGGTTGTGTCCTTCTTAAGATAATGGACTCCTATGTTTAGTGGATCATTTGGTCCCCTTATGTTAGAAAAATAATTAAATATATTTATAAGGTATTTCATTTACACCATTTCTAATAGTATTATAATTTCTTGATTCCCATTTACCCTTTAGATGGATATTCTTATGAGTAGGGGTCCCAGATCAAGAACACGAAACTCATGGAAGAAATAAATTCCATAGAATGGGAAGGAATGAAAAATAATTTTCAATTTAAATATCACTTATAGTACTCTTTTTTAATATATAGGTGAATCATCATGGACAGTGTAAAATGAAATATGAGTCTATCGGTGAATCTAAGGAAAACATTAAAAGTATTTCATGGTACACCTACAACTTTTTCAATGAAAACAATGTAAATTTGAACTCTTATTTACTGTTAAAAATATATAGTATAAGAAAATATTTTTTGATTCATGATTTTGATTTATATGAAGACTTTATCTACTTTTCCCTTTTATTTGATATATATATTGGATTGTATCAATGGTCTCATGGGGATACAGATAAAATAGTAAAATATATTTTTAATCAAGAATATTAATAGCTAAATACCATTTAAGAATGAAATCCCAAGTGACTACACATAAAAAAAATGAGAGAATAATTAACCTATATCATTATAAAGGGAAAATTAATATTCCAAAAATTTATAAAATAAGTAAACAATAATTTTTAATAATTATTTGGGATGAATAATACCATTATTGGCATAGAAGAGAATAAGGTTATGAGGAACACTGAACATACAGACTGGTTTTAAATTAGAAAGGATCATTTGAATTATGTAAAAAAATAATTCATTCAATTATATTGCACATAATATTTGATTTTATATAGAAATATTCGTTCATATTTTCCAATCTTAGTAGAAATTTACAAAAAAAATCCTCAAGAACAAGAGGGTTGAGCTATTTATGAAAAAATAAAATAGAGAAATTAATGAATTTTAAAAAATATTTACCCCCATCAATGATTATGTAAGGAAAATTTAGGAATATCTATTCATAAATATATTAGAGAAATTTAATTTTATATTTGGCATGATTTTTTTCCTATATATAAATCCCATAGAAATTGTTTTGAGACACAGATAACACTTAACATTAGGATGATTCCTCCAAATTATTATAGGTGTAATGAGTTGGATGAATCACATTTATATTCTTATTATAATATATGAATATTATTATCATATGATCATTCATCACAAGATAAATTGATTGAGAAAAACATTTAATCATATTTAATGTCATTTATATTGAAAGTCACTATACTGATGTATTCTGTTTATAGTGTTATGGTATTCCTCCCACCATAGAGGTTTTATTCTCAATTCATATTTTACTAGGATCAATAACCATAACAAATTCTTTCTAAATAATAAAACAATTTTATTCCATTAATTAATGAATTAGTTATAAGAGAATCTGGAATAATTTCTTATATTATAAATTTCTCGAGCATGTGGTGCACAAGTACTCTTCATCAAAAGTAATTGTGAGTCATGGTTCCTTTGAAATGATTATTTACAAATCCAAAAGAATCATGAAAAATTACATGTGTACCCTAATATGGATTTATGAATTGTTCATTTTGATATGTGGGTCCCAATATTTCTAAAATAGTGAATATCAATTGGAATATAAGTAATTAAAGTTAAAAAGGATTTTCCAAAGACAAACTTCAGAAAAAGTTAGACACTATATGCTTATTGTGACAACTTTTATAAGGACTAACTATCTAAAATTATTTTTATAAAATAATAATATAGTTTTTATATATTACAATAAAATAAATTTTTGACATTATAGATGATATTTTTATATACCTCAATATAATGGAGGATAATGAGGAGAATTTGAATAGTAGAAAAAAAACTTTTTAAAAGGACATGTCTTATGTAAAGTATATTATATATGAGTTATAGAAGGAAGAAATATAATTCATTGGAAATATTCTCACTAATAAATGAATATATATATATATACATATATAAGATAATTAAAATTTTGATTTTCCTAGAAAAGCATCTACAATGGAAAAACATCTATTTTATGGATTATCTGGGTAATAAAAAATATTTTTAAGTAATGTTATTTGATTTATATAATCTCTAACCAAGATGAATCGAAAGGGATTAATGTTTTTTTAGAAAATTTAATGTTAATATTTCATCAATGAATTTAAAAGAGGGAATATCACTATACCAATACTCACACTTCTCTCATGTGGGGATCATTTTATTGTAAAAATAAATACATCAATAAAGGACTTGAGATGTATACTATAGAAAAATGACAATGTGATATCACAAGTAAAAATGAATTTCAAATTTTAGAGGAGAACAATCCAATGGATGATCTAGAATTTGATGCGGTAATCATTATATTGATATTTCAGTGACATTATAACTAGAATTATAACTATGGAATGTGTATATGAATCATAAGGGAATCAAATATATATTCATAACAACAAGATTAATATGTTCGGGCAATGATTTTTTTAGTTCAATAATAAATAAAATATCTTAACCAACTACTACTATAGAAAGGAATATAAATTGGAAGAATTTTTAATTTGAAAGATCCTAAAAAACATATCAATGATGATAATTTATAAAGAAATTACATTCTTGTGATTTCCATTGAAGGGAATAATAATAAAAAGGATATATTTTCATCATTTCATTCACTGATAATTTCTTAACCATCCCTTTGATGAAGATAAATGATTTATAATGAGTGATGTGGAAATAAAAAATAGATATAAAGTATCAGAAAAGGGATTACATAGTGTTAAAAATTGACATAGAAAGGATTATATCATTTGGACCAGGATTATATCTACCATAATATTCAGATATAATGAATGATCTATTTAATTGAGTTTATTAATTGACATTGTACATCCACATAGGGAGAAAGATGATGTATTTAGGTCCCCAAGAGAACTATTTGTGGGAACATATTTAGATTGAGATTTGAAAATATACATCAATGCTCCTTGTATGTAAGTATGTAACTATTGAAAGAAAAGTATCTAGTGGTATTATTTATCCATTTCACATACCTACATAAATATTGTAAATATTCACGATGGATGTTTTCATTAAATATTTTATGGAATATAGATGTAATAATTTTATTTGTGTTGTGGTAGATCCACTTAAAAATACTATGAATTTTTTTTTCAGAGGAAATATTACACAATTATCATGATATTATATACAATATAAAAGTTTTTCGGACGCATGGAACATAAAAATTAATTATATCTGTTTGAGATATATGTGTTACCTCGATGTTTTCTAAATTTATTGAATATGATATAAACACTACAAAAAATATTATAATGACTTATCACCCCTAAACTGATGGAAAATATAAGAAGACTGTCCAATCACCTAAATAGATGTTGAGAGAATACATTAAGGACACTAATGGGGGAAGATATCAACATTTTCATCTATTTTATTTCTCATAAAAAAATATCTTCTACTAAATAATCCAAAATTCTACAAATGAATCACATTATGGTAATAGATAAGGAATAATTATTTTTTGGGATAAAATTAGTGAATGTATGAAATTGGGACAAAAAATGGTTAAACAAATGTTATAAAAATTTAATAACAATCAGTAGTACATTGATTATACTAAATTTTCGTAGAGTAAGTTTGATGGAAATCATTAATGAGACATAGAGTTAGATGTTATTAACACATTACTCCACCACAAATCTTTATAGATATGATTCATTGAATTTGAGAAGAAGAAAATGGTGTGTCACTTATAGCTAATCCGTAGTTTGATTCTTGAATACATCATATTTGATCTATATCAACAAGCACTACTACTGACTATATATCATGTACATGACATGTTCTCTATATCTATCTTGAGAAAGTATATATGATAAACCTAACTAATACCAAATGTAGAGATTTTGTATATTAAAAATATAACATCTTTTGGGGAGAAAACAATGAAGATCATAGACTATAGATATAATTTTACATCAAACAATATCCCTCACATTCTATAATTATTATGGAAGAATAATGATTATGAGGATATAATTAGTAAACTCGTGGAAGTAATGCAGCAGAATTATACCCAAATATTTTTCACCATATTGTGTAAAATGAAAATTTTGGGACAAATTATCTTATGTGGGGATGAATGTAAGAACATGTAATATCATCATTTTATGTTTCATTAAATTATAAGATTGCATCGTATTTAGTTATATAGTATTATATAAGAATTTGAGCCATAATATTGAACCAAAAAATTATTATATTAATTTATGAAATACATTTAGAGAATAAATATATCCATGAGAATTTAAAATATTATAAAGGGATAAAAATATAAAAAATCATATAACAATAATTTTAATACTACGATATCTTTGATCCCAAAGAAATATCTCACCCATGAACAACACTATAGAAATTAAAGAAATTGTTTTCAATGAACTATTATTTATTGAAAATAAAAATAAATTTCACATTTACTGAGAATAATGTTGACGGATAATGAATTAAATAAGGGGTATTTTCAAAAAATTATGAACCTATATGATCATAATATATATGATAACTTGAATAGTACTATGACCTTTTGGAATAGTAAAATAATCAATAGCATTGTATTCTCATGTATTAGAGTGTAAAATATTGTTTTGATATCTTATAAAATGATATATATGAAATAATTATATCATGAAACATGTAAATAAATGTAAAAAATTTAATAAAATAATTGTCTATATTCTTTTTAAAAAATAAATATTTCGTCACTATTTTTATAAACAATAGTTAATGATTTAAAACAAATTTTATTTTCAGATAAAATGGTTTATATTTTTTGTAATAATAAGTTATTTTTATAAAACCATAAGAAAATTTTCAAAGTGTCCAAAAATATATTATAATATTAAAATTGCATTTTTTTTAAAAAAATAACTAATTTAATTATAAAATAATTTATCATATTTAGGATATTAATTTCATAAAATGTATTACTTTTTCTAATCTTCATATTGAAAAATGGTTAAAGAATTTTTTCATATTGTTCAAAAAAATTATTTTTTTATAAATAATTCAATGCATCTAAATGTTGTATTTAATAATATAAGAAAAATAAGAGATTCATTATTTAGGGGATTAATAATCACAAATTCTTTTTTACTCGCATACTAAAATTATTGTATATTGTCATTAGAATTGACACAATTGGTTTTACTTGGGCTAAATAATAAGATAATTAATTGAGAATAGAAAAACACCTCACTCCACCCCTTATAAATATCACCAATCAATACCTATTTATATCACACATTATACTCCATGGATATTTACCATATTATTTTGAACCCTCTCCCCCATTGAGTTACCAACCCTCTACTAATAACAAAATCTTTTTTCATATTATTTTGGCTTTACCACCTCTGTGAGAAAAATACTTCATCATTCTCCACCGCCTTCAAATATAGTTACAGAAATATTATTGTATATAATTATTAAAATATAAAATATTCTATCTTTATGAAGGTGTTAATAATAATTCAATTAAATAAAATAATTATATTTTGTGATGTTTGGTACGAGAGCCTAAATGAACTAACCATATATTGATAACCCTTATACTAAATGAGTAAACCATATTTGGAAGTATTTATATATCAATATAAAATAAATATCATTTCATTTATCTTTTTGAGTTTTTTTTTCGTTTTTTAGGGACATCAATAATAATTAAATAGTTTTCTAACAATTAAACCATGCAAGGAGTGCACGCCTAACCTTAAAATTAAAAATATATATTATTGGATGGGTTGTGAATTAATATGACATGATTTATGTAAATATATATAATTGAATATTTATGGAAATAAGTAATAAATGATTCTAATTTGATTATTTAGGTCATGAAGTTCATTTTCATAACCAAATTTTAAAAAAGGTATGAGAACTACTAAACACCCCTCCTTTATTTTCTATTAGAAATTATACCTCTAAAACACACATAATCATAAAATTATTATCTTGTATTTAATTAATATGATATATTAGTGTGAATATATATATTTATATATCTAGTTATGAAGTCGTTTATTTTTTTGGTGGTATATGTGTTTATAGATTCCCTATTAAAATTATTCATTGTGAAAACTATATTAAATGGAACATATCTATTTCCTAACAAAATTTTCATGTACCAAACCATAATTTATTTGAAATAATACATGGTTTCTAAAATTTCACATTTTGTTATGGAAAAACCAATCTAGTTAAAACTACTTTTAAGAGTAATATATGTATAAATATTCCCAATTCCTTTTTATATTTTCAATTAAACTAGCCATATTTTAAATGTCAAATTATATATTACTTATCTATGAAATCCCAAGGATGGTTGAATCACATATTTCACTTAATTAATTATGATAATAAATTTGATTAATCTATATGACATAAATATGAAACCCATTTCATTCCATGTGAAATAATTATGTTTATTCTTTATTTTTAACTTCATTATACGTTACACATGTTCTTTAAATTATTATCATAGTTGTACTAAGATAACACTTCAATGAATTTGGAGATGATAATGTATCACGATATGTTATGTTTGAGATTAGGGAGTAAACCTAATCGATGATGGGACTCTATCCACCATGTGATATTGTTGTGGTAGTTAGCCTTGACAATTTAATATGTAAAATTTTTCATTCAATCCATATTTATATGGTACCATGAATTTATTATGACATCTCATGTATGTCATAATTATTTTTTAAAAGTGATGATCTATGTATTTCATGATGAAATTTCATTATTTATGTGTCATGTGATGTAACTAACTAACCCAGGTTTCCCTGAAACCCGACACCCAACCCGATCTGTCACATCTTCAAAGGCCATTCCCAATCCCCATGGTCTGGTGATAAGAACATCGACATCGAATAGAAAAACTAATGGAATTATTTCTCCCAACCATAATAACCAAATATATATATATAGGGAAAATATGAAACAATTTAAGAAAAAAAAATGATATCACAACAATAGAAAGGAACATAGTGAATGTATGACAACTAAAATAATAGTTAAAAACTCCACAAGAATTGGACAACTGCAAAGGACTCAAAACCAATCATATACTCCAATTATTTCATGGATGAACTCTAACCATCTCACAACTAGCTACCCATCCCAACTTACACTAACATTTCTGCCTCATTGGGACACCTTTCGGTTCCTTACACAGGAATAAAACCAAGGTCTATGCACCAATAATGTACTGTGAAGGGTGTGAGATGAAAATACCATTAGGATCCCACAGAGGTTTTCCACAACAAGTCTCTATATAAAAATACTTCTATTAATATTTAAAATTTAAAACATTGCATGTTATTTAGTAAAACATTTTTATAGAAATTTTTTTAAACATTTCCCTTTTCCATAGTTCTAACAAAAGAAATTATATAATATTTAAAGAATATATTCCATATAAATTTCACAAGAATAATCAAGAATATCATGGATAAATCAGAAATCCATGTTATAAAAAATAGAATAGTTGGTATAAAAAACCGAGGAATACTACAGGTCTAGGGAGCAGACTACTGAACCCATAAAAATCAGGGGCACAAAAACTGATCATAGAACACATTCCTAGGATGTAGAGGAATATCCAATTAGTAAACCATCCAAAAAGTCAATGTTGGACCCCTAGAAAAACAATACTGGGAAATAGAGTAATGATCCCATACAAACCTCATTCAAAATCAAAAACCATTAGATGATGGCCTTAAGAAAAACCTTCCACATATGTACCCAAGGTAACTAATGTGCTAAATTCCAAAATTCAAATTCAAAGCCTTGAATACCATTCAAAACCATTTCAAAATAGATTTATCAAAATGATTGGGAATTTTTTTTCATTCAAAACACTTCTCAAGCACACACAAACAATCTTAATAAAATCAAAAATTACCTTATTACGAAATTTTCAAAGAAAAAAACAGGTCACTTATCCTAGGATAATAATAGAACCACCTAAATCAAATTTTGGATCACACACGCATGCAAAAAAAAATATGAAATAATAAAAACCCAGCATCATTGACAATAATGGCTCTAGAATCAAACCTTATTATCAATGTATTGACTCAAAATAGAATTTAAGGGGTTGGATGATAGAAGAAATCGTATATACCTCAAGAATTAATGTACATGAAAACAAAACTATCTAAGGAATACATATTGGGACAATATCTCAAAATGGATCTAGAAAGAAGCATAATAGATGATATGATGAACCAAATATGATTGGATCTATCCAAAAGGTGGTATGACCCTGAAAAATTCATAGGATTAGTTTAGGGTCAAGAGATAAGAGGTATGGGAGGAAAATATTAGGTGATATAGAAAAATGTGTGACCTAAACCTGAGTGCAGGCTGGGTCACGACGTGTACACCTTGGTTATGATTTATAGTCCACACTAGATATGTTATGCTAGAAAACCAATCATCTCAAGTTAAAAATCACCTATTTAACCCCTAAATGATGTGTACCTTAGACACATGATGTGTAACTGAACAATACCTTCTCACAACCTGATCCCTCATTCACAACATGAATCCCACAACAATTACACGATGTGTACCCCTGGTATATGATGTGTAACTATCCTACAACCCAATCAAGGTAACATGATTTTATAAACTCCCCACCATAGAGACATGTGGTCCCTAATAAATCATGGGGAAGATGTAACTGATTGAATGAGATGAGGCCACTGGTTCCTCATCAATGAACCACATTCCCATGTCTTATGAGAATCTAATCTTTGTTTCCATATAACTTTGACCAATAGAATAGACACCCACTACAAGACATTCATCATAGATTCAACGATATCTATTGGTTTCTACCAAATAGAATCATATGTATCTAATTCAATTTCATTCCAAATCAAAATGTGATTGGGAGTAGGGTGATACATCCAAATATGTGATATGTGAAAAAAATCATGAATTGTTGTCAACTGAACCGAAAGTGAAAACTGATAAGTAACATTACTATGATGTTTAGTGATCCCAAAAAGTCCAACATATCTCGGAGACAACGTTCCTTTTTTCCATGTTGAGGGTGACCGAACCAAGGGGAAAAATTAACTAAATACCTTTCACCTAAGGAAATATAAAAAGGATGACACTGATGATCTGTGTACGATTTTTATCAACTCTAGGCTACAAAAAGATGTTGTTGAACTTCCAAAAATATTGCCACCAGCTCTTGAACCAGACATGGTCCAACCTACTATACTTCACCCACCTCTTCTCAATAATTAGGGGTCTACATAGGCAACCATACTTTTTTTTGATGGGGACCATTATAATCAATTATTATAACTATTATTGTAAACAAACACAACCAGTCCTAGATGGCTATCCCAAGATCCAAAAATATCCATGAAACAGATCCAAAGAAACTCCTCTAGGATCTTAATTACACGATTCATTTAGACAACTTATCTATGGGTGGTATGTTGTGGTCAACATTTCTTGAGTCCCCATTCCTTCTTTAAGAATCTTCCAGAACCTTGAGGTATTCCAAGGATCCCTATCTGAAATAATAGAATATTTAATCCCATGTAACCTCATGATATACTGCACATACAAAATACCCATATCTTCATCTATAGTTTTGTATTTGATCATATTGAAATGAAAAGACTTCATCAACAGATAAAAAGTATCATAGATATCTTTTTACATTCGGTTTTCCATGTCAACCCTATAATAAAATCCACGGAAACCACATCCCACATCCATACCGGAATATGGAGAGGCTGATGTAAACCATAGGGCTTCATGTACCCTACTATTATCCACTTGATGGTGTCATAATAGGACAAATAATCTTCAATGTAACGATTCATAACAGGACACCAAAACCATCTTCTCATGTCATAATATATCTTTTTATCTCCTGGATGAATAGCCCATGAAGAGATAAGAAAATCATACAAAAATGAACTCCTCGAAGATTCTGTGATGAAAACACAATTTTTGAAGGGATGTATTCCATCTGAATAAAGAGACCAACTAGGAATTGTATCCCCACCGCAAATGTTTTACTGAATCTTCTAAAAATCAATATCCTAATACTGAATTTTCAAGATAGACTCCAAGAGAGATGATGATAATTGAACACTATTAATAACAATCACTAAAACAATATCCTAATATTCCAAGTTTTACTATTTGAAAATCCACATAAGTTTCTGATCTTCCTTTGATTCTAGAATAGCCTATAAATGTACATTTCTATATAGATGATCTGTAACAAAATTCACTTTCCATGGGGTGCAAGAAATGTCAAAGTCAAACATATTGTTCTATTAAATCCATCACCTCAAACTGATATTCATGTATTTCTAGGAAATGTAATATTTTATACCATTATGATCATAAAAGAATGTTAACTACATCCCAAAAAGATAGTGTCACCAAAAGTTGAGCACATCCATCACCATAGAATGATCTAAATAAAGAGTGGGAATGTTCTTCTCGTGAGGAAGGATCATACAAGATCCATAAGCTACCACAAGATCATACTATATAAAAAACATCCCAAACCATCACCAGATGCATAATAGAACACCTTGTACCCCTTATTGGGCTCATGAACGATCAGAACTATTTCTAATGTCATAAATCATTACAATAATTTTAAAGGGGACAAACACTTTTCATCCCATGATAATTTCACTACTTTTTATGTATGATTAGTCAACGATGATTCTAGAGTAGATAAATCCTTAATTAACTGCCAGCAGTATCCATAATGACAAAGGAATCATCAAATTTCAAAGATATTCTATGGTTTTATCAATGAAAAAATGCTTTTACAATATATGGATCAACTGATAATCCATGATAAAACATTATGTGTCCCAATAAAATTATTACATTAATCAAGACAATAAATTTCTAATGTTTTCCAAATAGAAAATTATTTTTCGGAATATCCATGAGTAAACTCTGGTGGTTCACGTGCTCACGCTTAGATTTTGAATAAACCTGAATATCACTCACAAGCAATACTACAATATTTTCATGATATTGATGGAATATCTGATTTATGAAATCCATAAAAACCGGTAGATCATTTGTCAGACCCAAATGCATCACAAAATATTCATAATGGACATACATTTTCCAGAAGTTCGTCTTTGGTAAATGAGACTCTAGGACTCTATGTTACTAATATCCCGACCAAATAACAATTTTTGAAAACAACTTTTCTACCTCAAACTGATCAAACAAATTGTTCACATGAGGAGAAAGGGGATTTATTATTAACCATTACCATGTTCAACATCTGATATTCCACAAACACCGGAAGTGAACCATCCACTTTCTTGTCAATGAGTATAAGGTTTGCCCAATGAGAAACACGAGGTTTAATGAAACCTTTATCGAACAAGTCTTACAATATAATCATCAGCTCTTTCAACCTCGATAGTTCCATATAGTAAGAAGACATCGATAATGGATATGTACCTGAAATGATGTCAATCGTGAACTCAACCTCTCTCTCTAGAATAAGACAAGGGATTTTGTATCAGAAAACACCAGGAAATTCATATTTAACCATAAGAAGATCCTCAATAAAAGAAGAATCTTTAGGATCAAACACACTAGCAATAAAAAACTTCTTGATCTCTTGTTATAACGGTCATGTAAGACCTAACCTCGGGTCTCACTCTCTCTAAAACATGTGATACCTCCCATTGGTGGTGAGAATTGAAACACAAAGATGATAAAAATCAACATCAGCTCAATGAGGGACAATCTAATCCATAACGATGATGACGCGAAACATATCATGATTAATAATGGAAGCATACAAGACCAACTCTGTGTTAATTATCTTCAATGAACAATAATGACATTGAAACCCCTTTTCATTCCTCTTGATAATATGTTTTACTGAATCCATTATAAAGAGAATAAGATTGATTGTATGTTTAATAACTTAAATAAAAAATTAAAGTATAAATGAGTGGGAGGAACCAGTATCAAGATAATAAATTTATACTAATGTAGAAATAAGGATCATATATCCCACAATTACTAAGCCTGAGTCAACTTCCAGTAGATACACATCTGCTACATTTAGATACTTCACTCATGTGGAATGTGGCTCGAGACCTATAGTCATTGAATCATCTGACTGAATTGAAGTAGCCTTTGGAAGGAATGAATCCAAACCATTAATGGGAATATTAATAGCCTAATAGTAACCCTTCATGTGACCAACATTTCCACAGCTGTTTCACATCTTCACATAAATAAGACAAGTTTTTCTACTATAAAATCCATTCCCACACTAATAAAATGCACGATACACACTGCCATCTACAATGGATGGTGATGGGGATGCCCACTAGTATGACCCACATCCACCACTTCAGTGATGGTCCTCCTAAATTATCTTCATCTCTTAAACACCATTGATGCTACCACTAGATGGAAGAGAAGAGCGAAAATGTAGACCTTGCCTTCCATGCCCATCTCTCCCATAACTGCACTATCCACTGTCTCCAAAGAGGTAGAAAAATTCAACATGAACATAAGTAATCTATTTTATAGTCAAAAACGATGTAGGTACTTTTACACCTTCCTTTGGCATTTATTTACAATGGCAGGTGATAAAGAGCTATGATTTTGGTGTAGGATGACAAATATTTCTCTCCCTATTACAACGATATGATCTCTAATGATTTTTTTGAACATCCGAGACTCTTGAAATAATTTCTTAACGAATTGGGTTTTGAAACCCTTCAAATCCAAGCCCACATGTCTATCTTCATGGACCATACACTCTATCCAATGCTTGTTGGAACCCTCAAGTCTGAAAATTGTGCACTTTTCCCTTATATTATCATGTGTCTCCAGGATGTTCAATATTTTATTAATCTTTTCTTTCCAATCATTCAACTCTTTAGGTTCAATCATCCCTTTAAAGGATCCTTTCTTCTAGTGAAAGAACTCCAATGATCGATCTCATTCTCCTCTAGCTCCAGGTTTACTTCATCAACTTCTTTTTTAACTCATGGAACATCCTGATCGACAACACGACTTCCCTTATGATAGTTTTGATGGTATTATGTTCTATATGTGGATTTCTATGAGGATAATCAACTACACACTCCAAAGAAACAAGTTGATGATGCATTAGAGTCAAAATTCTGCATACCAAAACATAAGAATAATTACATATTGAAAAAAACTTTGTTCATACTAGAAATCCAATAAAAAATATGATATTTTAAAATAAAATCCAACAATAAAGACACAAATCCCGACATCCCATGGAAACATTTGTCTTGTTATGCCATGTGATGGCTAGGTATATATCACAACAAAACTCTCAAGTCACAACTGTCCTATATCTGGTGAAACAGAATTCATAAGTAAAATATTCTTCAGGACAAACCTTACCTAATAAAATAATTTAATGAATTGACCTAGGTTTCCCTAAAATCCGGAACCCGACCCAGTCCATAACATACCTAATTGGTATTACATATCCCCATGGACTGGCGAAAACCACTCAACCATCGAATGACAAAAGTAGGGGAATGATTTCACCCAACCTGAACAGCCATGTAACATATATATAATGGAAAGAATAAAATGTGGACGAGTAAAATATATATATGCCACAACTAAATTAGAAAAGAGTTAAATCAAGACAACTTAATGACTATCCAAAAACACCAAAATCCATGCCCAAATATAATTGTAACAAAACCAAACAGATACTACAAATATGGATTGGACGAACTCAATCCATCTCACCACCAGATACCCATCTCAACTGACATGAACCATAATACCTCACAATGGAGCCTTTCCATTACCAGAACTAGATGAAAAAAAGGTTTATACACCACCTCAGTAGTGTGCAAGGTGTGATCCAATAGACATAGTAGGATCCCACCCTAGTGTTCCATAAAGAGTCCCTATACAACAATTCTTGTATTCTAATTTAAAATTTAATACATAGAATGATAAGAAATAAAGCAGTTTTATAGAAAACATAGTAAACATTTCCCTTTTTTGTAGTTCTAAAAAAGGTATATCATTTTCAGATAATATTTTCAATATCATTTTTTACAGGAATAAACATGCTCATCAAGGAAATATTAGTAAGCCAAGTAGTTTAAAATAGAATCTCAAGTATCACCACACCAAGGAATATTACAATTCCAGTAAGAATACTAGTCATACCATAAAAATCATGTGCACACAAACATAAACTAGAGAACGGTCCTTGGAAGTAGTGGAACACCCAATGATTAACCACCCGTACAATGGTCACTATGATTCCCCAAGAACAAATGGCCTTGGAAACATAAGAAAGGCCAAAGACCTACATCCTTGATTACCACAATACAATGGAAAATGGCCTCAACCTAAACCTTCCACCTAAGAACCCAAGGTACCCATTGTGATTAATTTAAAAATTAAATTTCAATGCTTTGAAAAACATTCAAAACCATTCACAATAAATCTATCAAAATCATGGGAAAATAGATTTTTCATTAAAACCCCTTCTCTAAAACATACAAAAAGTCATTCCAATTTAACAAATCAATTTATAATGAATCATGCAAAGAAACAAAAGTAGGTTCATAATCATAGGATAGAGACATAACTATATACTTCAAATTTCAGGTCGCACATGCCCAAAACAAAAACCAAAATCAATAAAACCCAACCAAACAATCATAGAAGGCCCTAGAATCAAATCTGCTCCTCAAAGTATTGATTCAAAATATATAACAATAGGTTAATGGAAATAGGAACACCCACATAACTTAATAAGAATCATATTTTATACCACAACTATCCAAGGAACAGCCTTGAAGACAAGGATTCACAATGGATCTGGTGAGACGCACCATAGATGCAATGATGAAAAAGAAGATTGGATCGATCATGGATGTCATACACCTTTGGAGAAAACATAGAAGCAGTTTTGGGTCTAGATAAAAGAGGTTTGGGAGGTGAAAGGGGTGGTCAAAATAGAAAAATGTGAAACATAAACCTTAGGACGAGCTATGTCACAAAGTGTACCGCTTGATCATGATGTGTAGTCCACATTGGAAATGTTACGTCGAATAACTCATTTCTTCTTGAGAAAAATCCTATTTTTAACCACTACACGATGTGTGCCTAATTAGTTCCTTCTCACAGCGTGATCCCCCATTCACAACATGAATCCAATAACTAGTACGTGACTTGTAGCTCAGGTTCATGATGTATACCTATCCTACAACCCGATAAAGGTAACATGATATTACCTATGATATCAAGGTAATCAATATTATTCACTTTTTGGAATTTTTAGCTCACCAATTTTGTATATGTATTTCCCAATCTATCCTCTAAAACGTTTAGATCTCAAATAGATTATGGAGCTCATAATAAATATTAAAATAATTTTTTTTATTTTAGTTTTATGTTGATGTTTTATGTACCATGAATAAAAATTACACTTGCTTATCAATTTTTGGGTTTTTTTTTCTGTTTACATATATTATAATTCTAGTAACAATATGTGTAGACGAATTGGGTCTCTTTGGATGGTTATATGAGGATATTTTACGATTAAGTCACATGATTATATGCATATTTTTATGAGAAAATCAACTAAATAACGTGGTATTTTATTAAAATAAAATTCTATTAAATTAGATATTTTTTAATAGATTATTGATGATATTTTAGGATTTTATTGGACTCATGTGTGTGAAAAGATATGATCTAAAACACATGTCTAGGGGTTATAATTACAATATATATCTGAATCACTGTGAAAAATAAGCCATTTATAAGCACTAGAAAAGTGCATTAGTATCGCTAAAAAAGCGTTGTTAATCGAGATGAAGATAATGGGGGGTCCCTTTAATCAGTACTGAGAAAAGCACTGATAAATACCTCTTTTATCAGCGATAAAAATAGATTATAAAAGCTAAAAAAATTAAAAAAAATATATATGATGTGTGGGGAGGAGATTTTTATAGAGCTTGACCCCCACCCCTTATCAGTGGTAGGCATACCCCTCCCACTCTCCCACATGCTTCCCCTGCCCGCACATAGCCCAACATGCTCGCATGCTCCTCCTTTCTTCCACCTGAACTCGAACCTGCAATCTCCACCCTTGTGGTCCGACATCTTTAACACTACGCCATTTCATTTTATTCTATATTTAATGATATATATATAGTTATATTTATTCATATATTAATGTAGATTCATATTAATAGGAATATATTTAGTTATATTAATACATATATATTTATTCATTTATTAATATAAATATATATATATATTTATTTATTTGTATATTAATATATAGTTATATTTATGTATATATTAATATAAATTCAAATTAATAAAAATAAATTTAGTTATAATAATTCTTTTATATTTATTCATATATATATATATATATATATATTTAAATTTAGTTATAATTTTGTTTCCATACATTTATTTTCATATTAATATATATTTATAAGATTATTTTCAAATACATTTATATAATATGTTTTTATGTGTGTTTATAAATAAATAAATAAATACATACATATATACAACACACACACACACAGATACAGACACACACACACATATATATTTATGAATAAATAAATATATATGTTTATTTGAAAATCCATAGAATGTTAAAATGACCATAACATCTATCCAGAAGTACATTTCAACATTACAACCTATCAAATAAATTTAAATGAAGCAATCATTAATATGATATGTGGTACAGGCCTAGAGGACATCTGGATCAGAATTTATACCTATTTGAATGTTAAAAAATCAGGGTATCTGGACTAAAAACTAATTTTTTTTGGCCTTATAGGTCTTTTTAGCCCTGAAAATTGTAACTAAAGGGTTCTTTTAGAATCTAATGCATACAGCTCATCGCAATCTTTGATTTGATATGTTGTAGAGCTCAAACGGACTCCCTGATCAAAAGTTATTGTCGTTTGAAGTTTGGGATACATGTTCAACTTATCTTAGATATTTTATTCAATTTTTGTAATTTTTTTGTTTTTAGATTCTTATTAAATGATTAATAATCAATGATAAATAAAATAATTAATTCATGATATTTTTTTAAAATATTTTAAATCCATTTTCAATAAATTTATTGTATATGAAATGTAATTGTCTATTTATACTTTTATAAAACATATTTAAAAATATATATTATATTTATATCAATATTAATATACTTATATAACATTATATTATTTATCATGATAATTTTCAGATATAAATATTATCATCACTTGGATGATGTGCTAATAAATCCCCCCATTATCAGTGCTACTAAAAATAGCGGAGACAAAGGGTTCCCCTTTATCAACACTAAAAAAATGCACTGATAATGGGGGGGCCATTACCCTAGCTAAAAAAGTGCTGATATATGGTCACTTTTAACAGCTCTTTTTTTGGAACGGATAAAAGTCCACCTTTATCAGTGAATTTTTTAGCACTGATAAAAGCCCCCATTTATTAGTTCTTTTTTTAGCGTTGATAAAGGGTGGCACTTCCCATGCCCATTTTTTTAGTAGTGAACGAGTTATTGAATATGTCCAAAATTATTTATATATATATTCTTTGTTATTTATTTATAATTATTTTCAATTGATTATAATTTTTAATTAATTAACTATAATAAATTATAATTAAATTTTTTGAACTTTTGATGAATTAAGGACCACATATAGATTATTGGTATGTGGTGTGGGAATTTAAATGATTGGGAAATGGATACCAGACATTACATGATAGTATAACTCATTTTTTGTGATAGGTGGTGCCTATTATTACATGAATGAGTTTTTTTATATATTATATGTATTTTAACTATATATAAGTAAGTTTCAGATACTCAAAGGAGAACCATGAAAGATTTTCCTTTTATATTCCATAAATTTGAGGTTTTTTGAGACTGTTATCAAGCCTTATTTTTATAGAATTATTATATATCTATGAATGAAAATATTTCCCATTTTGGAGGCTTGGTTATAAAAAGTGATAATTTTTAGGGGTTCCTATTCCTCATGGTGTAGATCTAATAACCAAGGAGGTTCGAGTAGTGGTATGTCATAGACACCAAGATAAGTTAATATGGGTCTGTCAATTTGATTTTAAGGAAATATTATATTTGATAAAAAAAGATTACTCATTAGTGTTAAAATGAATCGGGATGGATCCAAATGTTATTCCCTTATCTCTTATAAGTTGTGTTAGGCAGGATTGAATATGGTAGTTCCCTAAAATAGCATGTGTTGAGAACATGGAAAATACATGTGATTCCTTATTTACCTATGTATATTTCATCATGGATATGTGATTCCTTATTCACCTTTGTATATTTCATCATGCCTCTATATTTCATTCACTGTAAAGAGATAAACAAGGTGTTATATCATTCACTTCATGATATTTCATGCATCATTATTTATTGTTAGATTGGTGAAATAACATTCCCCTAGAATTACATCTGTCAACTATCATTGATATTGTATGGTGATGAATCGAGAACTTAGAGAACCATCATTATCTATTTTTATGATTACATTTATGATGGATTTTTTTACTAGATATACAGAAGTCACTTATCTATTTTTTAATGGTGATTTACCTTTCACCTAGAATTAATCCTTTTATCGTTATTGATGTTTGTATCTGTGATAGCTCATTCACCTTGTGATACATCTTTCACAATATTTTTTTTCTATGGTGATATATTTTTCACCTACTGATATATTATTTATTTCAATAAATAGTTATATTAGTGATAGATTTTTTCACGAAGATGTGTTATTCAATCATGTATTTGTAAGTGATACATTGATTATTATAACAAAACACATTATAAATGATGATTGGTGGTTGTTAGTATACAATTGATAATAGATGGAAGAATATCATTCAACTATGATATTTGTTAGGGATATATAATTCAACTTTTCTTGTGTTTTCTTGATACATCATTCATATTTTTCAATAACATAGATATATATCATTCTATGATATTTATGACATGTGTGGTCATAAAATCCCACTCACACTATAGTCAAAAAGAAAGAGCTTCACAACATTCTAAAAATATTTAGTATTGATACAAATTAATCATCCTGGATTTGTTGTAAATGAAAATTAATGTTATTTATATGGATGTGGTTTAATTGTTAACATGTAGAATATTCATAATGGTGGTTTTAGGGGAACCATAATTCTTAGGCTATTTCCATTTTTGATCAAACATTTCATGGGATATTTTTTTGTGTGTGTATTATCGGATTGGAATAAAGGTTTAGAAATAGACATAGTATAACATGGTTTCATATAAGGGTCTAAGGTGATGTAGTAGAGCATGGTTGAGTATCTATTTTATTATAATTTTTTTCTATATACTATTTATGACTTACTCATGTGTGGTATTGAATCAATATTATGATTATATAATCATCATGTAAATGATTTGATATTATGATTAAATTGTTATAATTATTTTTACACTATAATTCAATACATTTTACACTGATGTTATACATGTATTGCATGTTTTTTTAAATGATAATGTTTGTGGTGACATTAGAAGCAATAAATTCCCTATATCATATTTCAGAACAGTGATTAATGTTAAAACCCTCTAGTTTATGGGAAGTAAAAACTAAGAACCGAAGGTGAACATGGTTTCGAACTATTCACATTTTATAGGTTGGTAACATTCAAGAATAAAATGAAACATTTGGGAAAGATTTAATTATTAATTCATAAAATAATATTTTTTTATTTGTAAATTTGATATTATGATAGTTGGGAAGAGTTTAACCATTGATAATGTAGATACCACTATCTAAATATTGTAAAATAAATAATGGAATTTTGGTTATTTAATTTTAGGCAAATAAAATGCCATATGGGTTTCTTACAATCCAAACTGAAATATTTTTGTTCAAATTGATGTGGGGATACATTGATTCAATTAATTGAACATGTCATTAATGGGTATTACATTAATTTTTTCTTATACAATTGGCTATAGTGTGCATATCCTTATTTATTCGATGAGTAAATATAAGACCTTACACGCATTTTTCATATATATTTTCATATATCTTAATTTCTTTCTTGAGTCATTATATGATATTATCATACTAGAACAAGAGTAAATGTTTTGTCAATATTCCCATTAGTGGTTTTTAATATGAAAAGTATTGTTTAGCTTTCATTTGTAGTTCATGTTCCTGAATTATTGAATAATGTTATGTATTTGTAGTTTAATGTTGTATGACATAGTCCAAACGGATTTTCATCATTTAATTTTCATAGAAATTGATGAAAATTGGTGATAAAATTTTACATATTATATATTTTTACACATTTGAATAGTTTAAAAACTTAAAACATATAAAATTTTAAAATAAGTAGTTAGATATCCTTAAATATATTTTCACATATAATTACCATAAAAAATAATGTTTATTTATTTCAAACTCATATTTGACTGTTGATGTGAACTATATGTGAATAAATGAGAGCCCAAATAATAATATATTGTAGAGGGTAGGAATTTATAGTATGGCATAGGATATATGATCAGTTATCCATGATGAATGATGCCATAACAAAGTATTAATCCACATGTTTTTTCTATAAAATAAGAATTTACATATATCTAGATCTTGGGTAAGAGAGAGTTATGTTGTGTAAAGGAGTACCATTTTGAAAGGATGAATTATTGTCTAAGATGTGAATTAAATGAGGTCTCATCACTATAATGTAATAGATAATTGAATGATTAAGGAAAAATGGATGATCCCAAGATGGAATATTAAGGATTCACCATATATCTTAGTGTAAAAAGAATCGAAACACATGACGCTCTAGGAATTTGGACCTCTTATCAAAGTGATAGTACACAGAAAAATCTAAATGATAATTGGGAAGATATACACAAGTCTCCCTTATGAAAATAAAAATATTATGTTATAATATTAATCATTGTGAAACTGACCATTCTATGTAGTTTAGGGTACATGTCGACTAGAAAATTAACTATGATATAGAATAGAGATGATTATACTTTTCCCAAAAAAAATCATAGATCTATGGACCATGAGTGGATAAATCAACTTTTACAGGGGATAAATATTGGTCACCATGATTCTTTTGCATCATTACTTTTATGATTTAAAAACATTATCATTCATTTAGGTATCAATCATTAGATCATTTATAAGAATTTTACTGATGAATCCCATTACTTGTTTTTAAAAAATTATTTATAATGTTATTATAGTAGACACATTTGATGGTCTTGTTATATGGACCAATGTATATATATTTGATTATGTTTATAAATACTAGTGCCCTTAAATGACATAATATTAATGGTATAAAACATTGAAAAAGTATTGTTGGAAGTTTTACTTCACATATATGGAACCAGAAGGTGCTAAATGTTTTCTATCCAACACACTTGGTAAAATCGATCACACCATTTTTAAGGTCACTAATATGAGACTTGAGTGCATCTTGGAGTTATAGATCATAGTAATTAGAAATAATATAGAAATTTATACTCATCAGTCATGGTTAGGAAAACCAAGATGATCCTAGATAGTCAAATTCATTTGTCAGAGACATTGGTGTGCTATTTTTTTAAAATTTTCTAGGGATGGAAAACCTGGTAAGAGGATGTAATTTTTTGAATGGGATTAAAATCTAGTTTCATAATTTTTATTCCACATTGTTTTTATGATATAACATTTTCCTATGATATAATTTTGTATACATATATATAAATGACTAAAATTTTACCCAGGATATCCATTAATTTTTATAACAGTCTTTTTTTATGACTAATTTTCGTTAAATAATGTTATTATATTATAAATAGGAAATATGATCATGGTTCATGATCATACAAACATGAACTACATTTTTTCTCTATAGTATAATGACTTGTGGCATGTATTAGGTAATAGTTGATTATTATAGTCATATAACCAGTAAAAAGGATTCTACTAATTAATTTCATATAATTGGACTTAATGATACTAAGTGTTTTAGGTCACATAACATTTACATGGAGATTCCTGAATTATAACATTTTAAATATTTGACTAAAAAATATAACATAAATTTATTTCATTGATTTTATATCAAAACGATGAAAAAAAAGATTAATATTTTATCACATTGACAAAATTTAATATACTAGTACAAGGTCAAAGATTTTTTATCAAAGGAGAAGGTTTACTAACCTAGAATCATGTGTATTAACCAATCATGAATTTGAAATTATGTACTGGTGGAAGTGGACCATTGATGATATAAAAAATTAATAATATTTTACAAATTATAAAAAATTACATAAGGCGATATGTTAATTATAAAACAAATTTAAACCTAACATGAATTAGAGGTTTTGAATTAAGGAATTAAGTCATGGTATAATTCATATTAATGTATTCATCCCATATTTTCATAGAACCTTTTGACCTAGTTAGCTTCTAATTACATTTATTAACATATGATATGGGTAAAATGTATTTTTGTCTATTTTTTTAATATTCTATATCGCATTGATCAGTTGTAAAATATTTGTGTCATATTTTAAAGAGACTAGTCATTTTCACTAGCCTCACTTTAGAAAATTATGACACTATATGTCATATTTTTATTGTATAGTTTCAAATCATGTATAATTGACCAAATTGTGACTAAAGTTTTTCACCATGTTTATTTGACCCAAAAGGTGCTAGTAAAATTATTTTTTATAACTATTAACAAATGGATTGAAATGTTTTACATCATCTAGAATTGACAAGAAGGTAATTTTATTTATGTCACAAAATTTTTACAAAATTTTCACCTTATGTTCAAGATCATTGTGAAGGGATATGATTTTTCAATAATATTTTACTTATATAGATCTTCATCATATAAATCAAATGGTTAAAAAATTATGGAATAAATAAATTTTCAAAATAAGGTTCACTAAAAATGTTTGATTATATTACACCATCTATGAATACTGAATTGAATTGAGAAATAATGAGAATTATCTTTCATGATGGAAGAATAAATATTAGGTAATGTCTAGTAGGATCATGATGATGAAGAATGGGTCTCAACCAAAATAATATTTCAATATTATTTAATAAAATAATTATTCCCAAAATTATAGAAGAAATTTTTAATTAATATCTCATTCAATATAGCGTTATTGGTTGAGGTAATTAATGGCTGGATATTTCTGAATTAGATATGATGGGATAACTCCTCTTAGGAATTTTCCAAATGTATTAATGTATATACCACCATTTCTCTATTAAGAACATGAATTTAGGATGACAGAAACTCCTCTCAAATATGTTGAAAGATACATTGGTTCTTTACTGGTGGTACATAATATATTATTACATTTATTTATACATAGGCCAGTATTAATATGATTTTATAATCATGTTATCAATTTCAATGAATGATTTTTGATTATATAAAAATTAAATTCATAATGAATGATTTATTGATATTTATTTTTCTAAAAGAAATAAATAATTTATAAAGTCATAATATTAAATAATAGTAAATTCAATTATTTATAAATTAAAAGAAAAATTAACAAATTTTTAGGGAAAAAGTCTATATTACAATATTTAGTGGAATTGAGCCCCTCTTGGATATGAATGGTCCATGAGTTTGAATGAGGTCCCATTTATATATGTATTAGAGATACATAAATTTTAAAACAAGGATTTCACTTATTTCATTAAGTTTAAAACAAATGTGAATTAATGAGAGGTAAAAAACCAAATTTTGATGAACAAAGAAAATTTTAAATGATCCTATAATAAGAGATCTGGGTATCATAATAAATTAAATCAAATAAATATCTAAAAAATTGTAAAAATGTAAAATGATTCTGAACTGTTTAATTTGTGGATGTGAGGGCATATAATAATGTTTTAATCTATTAATTGGATAGATACACCTTTAATGTTACTGAATTTATACACGTAGAGGTGTTAATTTAACTATATGACATTGATTTTACCATTTTATGATAATGTCCATGATTGTGGACGAACTATAATGTTGAAATGATTTTACAAAGGATTCAAATATATTTTTATATTATTTTGTGAATATATTATTTGTATTTTCATGGAATAATTTTATTAGGATGAGAAACAATTTAGTAGATGATATTAAATCAAAATTTCCCTATATATAAAAAGGTAATAAAAAAAATATAGTCTATTGATGGGGCCATATAACTGTCCCCATGGGATTTTGAATATTTCCTACACTAGTTTACCTTTTCTTTCAGAGCTTATGATATGGGGTCATGGTGATAATTGACTAGTCTTTTTATCATGAATGTATTAATGGGTTATAAACCTGACAATTTAGAACAAAAATTATAATTTATAGAATTGGAATAATTTAAATTGGGGGTGTCATAATGGTTAAGGCCATCCGAAATCGACCATGTATGACATAATGTATAATGTGATTAAGCTTGTAGAATATTGTTACATAGTATGTATTACCATTACCTTGAGTAATCAAAATATATTTTCCATTCTCCTAAAAATGATGAGATGAAATAAATTTGAAGTAAATATGGTCTGAGTTGCAAAATATGTTACTCAAATACTAGAATCCAAATATGGTAATGGATAATTGAAAATAATTGGCGTTTTTTAAAAGGCATGGGTTATGAGATTTTTGGTACACTACATATCATATATTAACTAAAATGAAACTACATAGAGTTTTTTAATAATAGGCTATTGTAGTGATCTAGCTTATGTATAATAATAAAATGTATGTTGAAACCCTGATATGATTGATAGAATAATATTTTAGTGACTCTTATATATATCTACCTATTAGTTGTGGTGAATTTTATTAGAAAATCCCATATAAAGTGGAATTTGGGTAATTTGTTGAAATATATAATATACCATATAACATACAGTTTTGTGGTAATTCGTTGAGAACATTTTATGGTATAGTTTGAGGTCATGTGGTAACGATATTTTCCATGAATATTATGGATATAAGACAAGGATTATATAAAGATACAAATAATGAGTTCATAGAAATAATAAAAGAGTGTAATGAAGATTTTACTATTGTGATATGGGTTTTCGGGTCATTTTAGGTGACTCATACTGATACAAATAAATGTTATGATGTCAGTCCTCACATGAAGAAAATGATATGAAGATAATTTCATATGTTAATTATATTAAATATTTATTTAATAGTGTATATATTATACAAAATCATGAAATATGCATATATTTTGAATCCTTTTAAACATTTCGAATTTTAAGGATGTAAATAATGTCTCTCTATGTATGATTTTGACATTATGGGATTATGACAAGTTAAAATATATTAGACATTATTACCGGATATATCAAAACCACATTACTAATAATTTTCCTACAAAATTTAAAAAATTATCCTTTAGACCATGAAAATGCTCTACAAATTTAATCGAAGACCAATAGAAAATTATGGATTTTACTTATATTTAGGGGGTATATTTTGATGATTTTTTGTTATATTTAAAAATATATATGGTATTTTTGTGGTGATTCATGCATATAAGTCAAGTAATATTTTCATATATGATCATATAAACAAAAATGTTTTGATAACAATATTTATATGTATATATATATATATATTTTGTTTTGTTTATGAAATTATTGGACGAATTATATGAGACATGATGGGTTCTTTCATTGATAAGAGAATTCATCGATCAAATAATTTGTTAATTTAATCCTTACCTTTGGTAGAATATTGTCCTAATATGTAATATAGTATCTAGGTATTTAGTACAATGATGAGGAAGTTTTTTTTACAGATTCTCAACATGTGTTGTCGACCACACCATATAATTTAATTTCATTTGATAATGATAAAATTATATATATAATGTGTTCATATGGTGAGGGCATGTTAAATTGATATGACTGTAGGAAATATTTCCCATGGTATTTTTTTAAATAACTACATATAGATAAAAATTATATGGAGCAAGATGGTAATTTTTAAATTAACATTCCAATGAAAGAGAAAATAGAATATGATATTAATGTATTAGGATATTGGAAATCAATGATATTTAATATGATTATGGATGAGTAATATAACATATATATTATGGTCAAGTTATGAGGACCGTATGTCAAGCAGTTGATGTTTATACAATGAGGAACATATTTTCATATAGTTTTATGTCCTTTGAAGAGAACCTCATGTTATAATGTTTGATGTAAAAAATAGGGACATACACTGTAGTTTTTAATTACATATGTTAATGAAATAATAAAATATAGTTATGGATCATACGATGAGGAACTTATACCCTATTATGAATTCTTAGGCAAAACAATTTCTAAGTGGATGAAGGTATCTTTGTTTGTCATCTCCATATTATGGCTCTCTTATTTTCTCTATACCTTATTTAAAATAATCTACTTTCAATATATCTAGGATTAAATTTCTAAAACTTACATCCTATGAGTTAATTCATGGGAAATATTTGGTTTCTCCTTTTAATGATTCTTCCCCATGATTTTTAATCACTAAATTAATTATTTCATTATTCTCTAACAAAAATACAAACACTGTATGCACCAACTATGATCTAAACAAATATACAGTTTTTATTCCCCCATTTTTAAATTAATTACATTAATTATACATAAATTATATATAATATGGCTATATAATACTAGTGGGAAGTTTTTTTTGTTTTATTGTTCTTGACTAAAATAATCCAATTCCATCTACATTAGAAGTTAATCTTTCATGAGAATACAATTTTAGATTATATTTATTTAAAATTAGTTGTTAGGTCCATAATTATATATAACATGAAAACCATTATCTATAGGAGAATATATAACTCTAATCATAATCATGTTTCTCTCAATTGAAAAACTGAAATATCTGAGAAATTTTTTTGTCTATAAGTAATACACCTCATTTCATTTTACATTATTTTATATTCATGTACCATGTATTCCCTATATGATTTGACTGATGTGTGTATTCCACTGAATATGAATTTTGGAAAGGGGTTCTTGAATGAGGTTAGGCTTTGGAGTGAAACATGATATAAATTTTTCATGGGACATGGATGGCGTTATCATTGGTCATTGTGCATCAACTATTTTAGGGGTTATGTTGTGATTTCATGTCATGGTTTTTGATTAAAAATATTTTTATAGATAATATTATTTAAACCCCCAATTCCTAGTGGGTAAATAATTCATACAATCGAATGGGCCCATATGAAGGTATATTTCATTAAAAATGGGGTGGAAGATCATTGTTGAAGAATACCAGAGTTTCCCTATGGGGGGAATTTCCCTAATAGTCATTATAGTAGGTGTTACTATTAAGGGTCCAATATTATCAGGTATCTACCACGTTGAGTAGTTATGACCTTATAAGATGATCTGTTTATTCTTCTAAAGTGAGTTATTTTAGGGCGTTTGGGCCTCAAAACAATTCCAATCATCTCTAGAATATTAC
This sequence comes from Viscum album, assembly GCA_963277665.1. Taxonomy (NCBI): domain Eukaryota; kingdom Viridiplantae; phylum Streptophyta; class Magnoliopsida; order Santalales; family Viscaceae; genus Viscum; species Viscum album. Next base: position 1,181,361,704 of record OY728130.1, read on the forward strand.
TATTTAATAAGCATATTATTTATTCACTTAAGGTTGTTAATCTATCTTTCCAAATGGTTGATATTCTCATTTGTGTAAAATAACATAAAAATGTAGTTGATGTTTTGATGATATAGAGTTATCTTTTCCCTTATAATTTTTATAGACTATCTAAATAGGTATTAAAGATATATATTTCAGTGGTGAATATTAGTTTTCTTGATTCAGATGTAAAATGCATAAAACAATTCTACATTTTATTAGGGGGAATTATTTTGTTGATGGATCATTGTTGTCTGTAACATTTTCCACCACATATTTAAATGTGTAAAATATTTTGAATAAAATGAAACATTCAAATATTTATTCTATTTAGAATTTTTCTTCATTTTCGTTCATAATTCTAATGGTTCCATTAGATTCATAAATCTCTTCAATAGGATCTCCATTATTAACCTATATTGGTAATCTACGAAATGGGGTTATGACATTACTGATGGTGTGAAATTATCCCTTTAAAATAAAAAAACTCCCCCCAATTTGAAGGAGGATTTTACATTGTATATGTTTTTAATGTATAGTTGATTTATATTAATATATAGTGATCCAAATGAAAAAAGTAGTTTTTGGGGTATATGTGGGAATCCTTGAACCAATTTTACATTGATCTGCATTTACGATGCTCTAGAAAAATGAACCAATTTTTGACAAGGGTGGTATTATGGAAGATGTTGGTAGATATAATTTTTTTTAACCTAGTGGTCGGATTTTTATGGCAGTAATAATGTTATCCATTCACTACATGGTGGTGAGGTCCCTAAGATGTTATTATTATTGATTAAGTCACAATTATTCTTACTTCTGGATATCATGCCCTAAAAACATTGAATATTTACAATATTTATGGAAAACTCTAGGTTTTAAGATATCTCCTCCTCTAGATATGGTATATATAATAATAATGGTACCTCTTATAATATGTTAGATATTGTTATGTCAATAATACTACTTATACCCTTATATGATTATATTATTTATGGGAGTGATTAAAACTTGCAATTAAGGCCTATCATAATGTAGATTTTTTTTTGGTTGATTCCACTAGTTTAGTAACTTTGGAATTATTGTTGATATCCCTACAAAGGTAGTTATTGAAACTCATTGAGATATATAGTAATGTCACTATAAATATAATTTATTGATTTTCAATGTATAATGGTATTTTATAGGATTTTCACAAGGAATGACATCGATGCTATAAATGTATATTTATAATCCATAAGATGTATAATAAAAAATGATATAAGTTGAGAAATAAATTTGTTAAAACAAATAGAAATTGTTATAACTTATCCAAATTATAATGATATTATATATATTTTAATAATTTACAAATCCATTCATATTATGCATTGATTATGGATTTTTAATGATAACTATTACCATTTATGAATCTACCAATTATGTATATCATTATAGAAAAAATTTGATAATATAATGTTTCGTGGAGATTGGGATTGGGCATGGGGTTATAAAGGGACCATATGGTTATTCATTAATCATATGTTTTCTAAAGTATGGGAAAATAATTCCACTGATAATGGCGTATCATAAAGCCTATATAATCTGGAAATTCCTATTTTGGTAGGTGCGTGATACTTATTTTATCATGGGGTTAAATTTATCCTTTTCTCAAATCCATTGTTATCTCAATCACTTTCCCAATTAGTTATAGTATCAATTAGAAATTCAGAAAATTATGTAATGTCATATTTTTCGATATACAAAAACCCATAAAGTGAGAAGTTCTTTTAATGAATATCACAGTTTATGATATGTTCATATTCTAAAATAATGGAAATGATTCTCTCAGACTATACATATTTTATATTTTTCTTAACATATAGATAGTTATGAGAATTATTTTTACATGACATTCTACTTTTTATTTCTACTAAAAAAATAAAATTGATTCATTTATATATAAAAACACACTAAATTATTGATTAAGTTATTATTGGATATTAAACACTTTAATGTGATTCTTGTTATAGTAACCCTTGATATAAATAGTTTGATGTCAATCAATGGTTGATGATTTTAATTTAATTATGTTTATCTAGTGGAAGATATAAATGTGATGGATCCCTTCATTGGAGATGTGTGTTGAATTCATTACATTTGTTGATGAAAACTTCTATTTGGTTTTTTATTCGTCTTCGTCAAGGAAGGCCCAAAAAATCCATAAATTAATAGAATTCAATTTATTAAAAATGAGGTCCAAATGCACGTATTATTCCGTCAATTATTGGAGTCATTTGGATTCATCTTAGGCGAAGTCTATAAAATATACAACTTTAATGTTTAAATGATATACTATTTTATAGTAAATATTTGTGATTTGTTATTAATTTTTTTTACATTTGTATTTTTTATCTTTATGGAAACTAATGAAATTTAATCCACTATGTTTTAATCATATAGTACTCTCTTAAAACTAGTATATATTAACAATTACATCATTATACATAAATCAACATGATTCATAACCATTTTTACGACTAATTTTTTTTCCTAATTGTATTTAAGGTTATATCATAAAATATTATATAATTTTGATGAATTTGAATAATTGGATTGGGGTGTAATTTTTTTATATGTTATGGTATATGATTGTTTTATATCATGACTTAGTATATAGGGAATTAAAATTGTTTTCTCTATGTAATTGTCCATGATATCAATGATTTCATACCATATGACTAGAACTAGGTTCAATGAAAACTAAAGCATTAAATCTTACTAAAGATATAGCTAATAGTGATAAATATTATTTCATATGTATGATTCTACTTATAATAAATGAAAATATGAAACATATTTTATGATTTATAATCCAAATTATCAGTCTTTAATATGATATAGCATAAAATTTATTCTTTCATCCAATTTTCCTTCAACATTAAAAATGGTATATTATGGTGAAGTATTTTTTTCATAAAGGTATTTCTAAGAAACAATTAGAAATGAAAAGTCATATTATACCTCAGGTTAAGAAAATAAATAAAGTGTTTTTTGATTTATTCAATGTTCTTATTTTTGTTTTGGTTAATAATGTTGAATACTTTTTAAGATCTATTTAGGTAATAAATTTCTATAAAAGGCATTAAATTTAAGATTTTATAACATAATATTTGGTTATATATACCTATAAATCAGTTTGTAATGAAAATTGATTGACAAAATTTATATACTATTTATTTTTATGCATATAAATTATTAGATTTATAATAAATTGGATTAAAATATAGAATTAGTCTCCCTGGGTATGGGAAACTGAGACGGACATCCCAAAATATTATAGGCCTTTACATTATCTATAAATGTTAAGGTAGGTTTTTTGTGTCTTAGAGCTTAATCATTTGAAATTATGAAACTCATTTAATTATATACCTCTAAATAAAACTTCTTTGTACCTTATTTATAAGATTCATTTGAAAATTTTTCTATATTTTTCAATTTTATTTTTTATGGATTTAAACAATCTATAAGATATTTATAGAGTGATAAAATAATGTGGAGTGAATACATTAACTTTGGTAGATGGAATTTGTATTTCCAAAATCAAAATTAGAAGAATTCCTACAAAAAGGTAACAATAATTAGATAATTATAAATAAATATTATTAAATTGTAGTTAATTTAATATTAATGTGATTTTTATTTGATTGGTGACACTTCAAAATAAAATAAATCAAAAACTATGAGTGTGTTTCAATCAAAAGTAGCACATGTCAAGTCCTTTTAAATCCCATAATGAAGTTTCATCTAAAAATAGTTTTCTAATGGTTTATCTTAAGTAGCTAATGGTGGACGTTTATAATTATAATAGTTATACTATTCAATCTCATTGTGATATTTGGGTGAAAGTTAGCTTGGAAACCCATATTGTTATGATACCGATGGAATAGAGTTTCACATTTTCGAATGGATGGGTTTGGAAATAAAATTTTCCACACAATTCCCCATAATAATTTTTAATATAATTTGGATGATTTCATTCATATATATACGAGAAATTATTTTCATTCCATTGCAGGATCATTTGTGAGTGTAATATATATTATAGATCACTAAATATGTTAAACGTAGGCTTTATCTTTTCAAATAGGAGTATTTTCAATAAAATTTTATGATGTATAGATATGAAATATGATACTCATACATATATTTAGGTATTTATTTTATATTATAAAATAAATCATGTATATTTATTTGAGTTTTCTTATAAGTATTTACTTTAATATAATTATAAAACAATTCACAATTGTGATAGTTTTTCTTGATTATAATCATTTAGAGAACTAGAATGCGATTTTTATAGTAAATAATTTATCAAACTCTTACTCATGGGTATAAAATAATAGGTGTGAATCAATTCCTCTTTTTAAAAACATGAGTCCAAAATATAATATTAAATTGAAAACAAGTTATATATATCTTGGTGTTTTCAATAGAGAAAGAGTTACTTTGGTGGAGTTCAATACATATGATATTATTGAACCTTGTCCATGAGTTCTAGTATTAGAGAACTATTATTATGTTATATCCATAAAAAATTTATTTTAGGGAATCATTTATTCAAGATGCAATTTTAATTCTTTAACAAGATAAAAACTTATAATATAAATCAGAATGATATATTTTATGGATTCATAAATATGTTAAATTATTCCTAAAATTTTGTTATTTGGAATTATATATATATAATTGATAATAAAAATGAACATGATATTTTTATTCCAATTTGCTTTAGCACATTGTATTTGGACTTGTAAATCAGAAACACATTCAAATAATCCTTATGAATGGATTTATGGACCCAGTTAACGTTGAATAATTTGATAAATGAGAAAATTATTTATAGGGAAAACAAAAAAGAAACGAATTAGTAGGAAAACAAAATAGGATATGAAACTATTGGGTACTTTACATTTTAGTTCAATTATGGTTATAATATATGGTCACGTGTGGGTGAATAGACCACCATTAATGTTTTAGTGTGATTTATTATTTATAAAAATTAATTATTTTTTTAAACAATATTAATTAGTAACAAAAATAAAATAACTAACACAAAGATTTATGTATTTATTCTTTCAATGTGGACACAGTCTACTCTGGTACTTCTCTACATGAAAAAAGATATGGTGTTCAGTATACTGATATTTTAAGGCAAACTATAACCCAATTACAACATATATATTCTAGTGGACGTATAACCACGGCTCGTGACATTTTTATTTGGAGTAAACATCCAATTAAAAAATTGACCTTATATAGTGAGATTCAAAACCCTATTATTCCAGACACTGGAATCTATGAGTCATAACCCAAAGTGAAAAAGAACATGTTTATGTAAAATGTATTAATATAATGGGAATGAACATAAAAAAGGATGGATGAACTTTTAAAGACATATGAATAAAAAATAATATATTTTTATAAGATAAATTATGGAATGAGAAGTACCATTTTTTGAGTGTTGGAACAACTAGTTTCATCAAGGAAGTTTAATTTAAAGTCATTTAGGTTTATTCATTGATTGTTTTCCAAAATTTATGATATGTTTTGGTATAGGATCACAGACTTGTACTGCACTTTAATGTTCAATAATATCTCATGATCTAATTACACTTTCATTGAACATTATTTCTTTATTATATATTAATCTTTATGTCGCCTATAATTAAATTCTTCACTCCTTATAATGAAAAAACATAGAAAAATTGAGGATATGGTTTAACAATTAATAGTTACAAAATATATTTGTAGAATACCTATAGAGAGGTAGATAAATAATAATTGAAAATATATCACCCCACTATAATCCAAAATTCAACATTGTGATGAATAATTCAATTTATTTTAAAATAATTATTCATATAGAAAAACAAGACCAAAAGAGCAGGTTCATAAAAATGAAATATAAATTGAACAAATTAATTAATTATATTTTATTATTAAAAACCTAAAGATTATTTCAGTTATATCATTTTTTAATTGTATAAAAATTGGTAAATGAATTTTAATTTTAATTTAGTTGATGAACAAAATTTTTATCAAAGACTCAAAATTTTTATTTTGTTATATTTAATATAATAGAATGTTTTTCTATTGTTATGGGGGTTGGGAGGTTCCCCATGTGCTCAATTTGGTCTCAATAGATTCAATCATAATTGGACTAGTTTTCTGGAATAGGTTAAGGTTCATCATTGTCTTACAATTACAAAAAAATTTGTCTCAACTCTATTCCCGAAAGATAGAGGTAGGGTGGTTTCTTAAACAATATAGAGGAATCTATCTATCCATGAAATGTGGTGTAGATAATTATAGGAACCCACATAGTTGTTTCCAAGTTTGTCTAAGTGTGAATTTAAACTATGTGTGACAAAGTTACTTTGGTTGTGAATCCTTCAAAGTAAGTTTACTATTAGTAAAGAAAACAATGTTATAGTGACGAATGTGGTAGTTTAGAAAATGGGATAGTTGGAATAGCACATACATTATCTAACCATTCTTCATAATTTTTCTTCTCATAAAGTGGAAAAAATGACCACTTTCCAATCCTTTCTTTAATGGGTTTCCTATAAATATCAGATTTCTTTCACTCATCATCTCTTAATACACACTCCTCCACACACTTCTATTATATAGGATGGTTCTCCCTCATTCTCACCCTAAATAAACCCATATCCAATACATTGTAATCATCTAATTAAGACTATGATTTCTATTTCATCCTTTCTCTATTTTTTTCACCCTTATAAATGACAAGGTTATTCTTGCTAATATACACTATTTTTATGTAATTATTATGGTTTTTTATTTTCAATGAATTTATCTCAAATCAATGTTTGTTAATGTAAAAGCGTAGATTCCATAGTGAATGATAGGTGGCCTATTTATTTTCTCTCAATAAATCATATTTAAAAATGTGTTTCCATTATTCCACACACCTTACATTTCGTGTTCTTCTCCAAAAATCAGAAATAACATAAATTAAATGAATATATAATTTAAATTTCTTGCATTATATTGATTTTTATGGTTAGAGGTTGGTGGCTGCAACATGGACCACCAATTTTTTATGCCCTATTGTTTCCTATTTGGCTATTGCATGCAACTAACACAAACAAAAGTAAGGTGTGTTTTGATTGACCATTAAAAATAGGTTTGACCAATATTACATAATGAATTACCAAAAATTATGGGAGTGGTAATTTTCATAATTGATTTTGATAAATATGATGAAGAATTTTAAAGATAATTTTTCAAAAGAATTAAATTTGGCATGTATCTGAATTATTAACTGTAACACTTCAATCATTTCTCAATAATAAGTGAAATTATAAATATAATAAAATCATTTTTAAGGTGGGTAAGATAAAACCCCATAGAAAATGATAATATAATTTATGCTTTAACATTTTGATGAACTATCCTATATTAATTAGTTGAATGATATTAATGCATATATATAGTAATTTTCCCCCTTTACCATGGTAATTGAATTATATGTGGAATTACCATGATTATGATTATTTTGGAAAAAATTATTCAAATGGATTACGATTAAATTATTAAAATTATCATGCCTTGTTTTTATTTATCCCATATGTGATAAATATATCCCGATATAGAATTCCATGGACATGATCTCAATTCAAATTAAAATGAGTTAATAATGAACTATTTTGTGATATTGACCCTGATTCTCCAAATCATTAATTTGAATCCATTGGAAATTTTTTTCCAAATTGTTTATTGAAATCATTTGACATGATGTTCCACATTATTTATTAATATCAATGTATATGTATGTAAACATTTAATACATAGTAACTATAAGACATAGTGTTTTTCATTGTTTGTTTCAAGTTGTTGGACATGATTTCCTTAACTATTTCTAATAAAATTGGACATAGTAATTCATGTTACATTAGTTTCATGATTGGGTTGATTATATTATTTATAATATGAGACATTCATGATGTATGTTTTAGACATGTTACCTCATCTATTTATTTATATTTTAATTGGATGTAGTTTATATTACTATAATTTAAGGGGATTTGTTTATCCCTGGGTTTACCCATTGACTAAAAGAGCAAGATTGTAATACTATTAATAAGTTTTCCCATGCTCATAAGATAAATGATGCCTTGGTTTCTTCTTTGGTTCTTTATAATATCTATGAATATAAGACTATGAATACACTCTTTCATTCAATGACCAATTAACAGTACACTTTATATAGACATCTATATTAGTCCAAATATGGCATAGTCAGTCAAGAATCTACGAGGAACATGAGTCTAACAAAGTTTATATTTGTCCATATCATTATACTAACCTATATTATACTTACACATTTATTTATTTATATATTCATCCACTGGATCCCAATAGACACAATTGTTGGTGGCCAATATAGTTCATACTCATTCCCAGTTTGAAAAACCATTGTGTATGTATATAGATCTATTGGTTATAGGTTATGACATTGTATTATTCCTCCTTGTTGATAATCTATATTGACTAGGACATAATGTGGAGGTGGGGATGAGCATGAAACAAAGATGGATAAGGAGGTTTCTTTTTTTTTCAATATACCCATATTGTATATTCTACCTATTCAATGCTGGATACCATCTATTTTTTCATAAAATTTTCATGTATGGTTGTGATTATTTTCAATTGGATAATATATCTGAAAGATTGGTATAGAGTATGAGGTTTCCAACCTCTGATACCAATTATAGGATCGAAATAACGATGTAGAAGCTCAATATAAAATAGGGGGTGAATTGTATATTTTAACATTTTCCTTAAACAAGGAAAGATTCTATGTTTAACAAAGATAAACTAAGAAAATTCACAACACCTTTAACACCAATGAAATATTGGTACAATGTATGAATTTACAAAATTCTAGTTCTATACACTTGCTTAAATCTAGAAAGTGATGCCGAAAAACTGGTCCCGGAAATATGGATTCGAAAATGAAACTTAACTAAAGTTTACAATATGAAATACTACCATAAAGCGTATAGAATCTAAATTAATCAGAGTACAAGTGTAAAGAAATATTAGAAGATTACACTTTCCTTACAATACACAAAGAAACAGAAAAAAAAGTATTAAAACTACAAGAAACAAGATATAAATCTTTTAACCCAAAGAGAAGGGTAACTAAATACCCAGGATAAAGGTCCCTTTATTTCTACTTTCAAGAATGTCTATCATACCCAAACCAGGGTAAACCCTCGATACGAAAATCGGAATCTCTATCTTGCTATCCCTATAATCTATAAACTTCATGGTACTTGGAAACTCTGTCTTCCTCAGCAAGGAAGCCCTCGAACTTCATGGAAGTAAACACCTATGTCTTCATATCCCCAGAAGCCCTCGAATGTAATCGCAAATATTCGGAGTCGCACGAAGCAATCTACACATGGAAAAGTTTGAACAAGCTGTTCAAACTTTATGAACGAAGCTTGAGAGTTGATAAGAGCCTCTCTATCTCTCTAGAAATCACTTTAATAGCATGTAAGAACAATTTTTCAATGTTCAGTTCTGTTGTGATCTCGTTCAAATGAGCTCTTATTTATAGGCGCGGTTGAAACGGTCAGCTCCCTCCTCCAATGGTCATATTTTCGATGAATTTCGGAGGGACCTGTACACGTGTCACTAAACCAACGGTTAGTTAGAAACAAAATGGATGACATCATTTTATAACAAGACATGTGTAACTGAAATCACGACATCGTTTTAAAATTAAACAAGTGTCTGCATAAGCAAAACTTGAATTTGGAATATGTGCAAATAAAAGTTCAGAGACTAACCAAAATAGAATTCTGAGTCTATAATAAAGAGATATTCGGATTCTATTTTATATGAATTTGGAACCTAAATTATGTGGAAATCGGGACTCTGAATTTCTAAGGAAATTCGGAGTCTAGTTTCACTAGTATTCAGAATCTTAACATAAAAAGTTCGGAGTAAAAATTGTAGAAGTTCGAAGTCAAAGTTGTGAAAGTTCAGAGTCGAACTAGTAAAAGTTCAGAGTCGAACTCATAGAAGTTCAGAGTCGTACTAGTAAAAGTTCGGAGTCCAGAATTCAGAGTAGAAATATATGGGAGTTCATATCCAGAATTCGGAGTTGAACTATTTGAGAGTTCGTATCCAGAATTCGGAGCCAAACTATATGAGATTCGTATCCAGAAATCTAAATGGAACTTCATTAGAGTTCATATCCAGAATTTGGAGTGGAACTTTATTACTATTCATATCCAGAATTCGGATCCTAAATAGAATGCATCATATAAAGCATTATATGATTCCATGTATTTTCATATGAATCTGATTTTTATACTTATGAAAAATATTGATATGTATAAGGAAATCTAGGTAAGGGTACATTCCATAATGAAAAAAAATTTCGATAGAGAAGTAAAATATAGCTTTTTTTAGTATTAGGTGTTTGTTATTTTCAAAACAAGAAGTAATGGAAATGTCATAAGGAAAACCTTATTGACTCAACAATCTCCCCCTTTTTGGAAATCACAAACATCCTTACGAAAAAAAATATATGGACTATGAAAATTTTCATTATACTTTGAAATTAATACATGTCTCCCTTTGTTCATGGATGTTAGTGAATAAAACTAACTCTCCCTTAGGCATTGAAAATCTAAGGATTGTATTCTGAATTTCTGGAGTGGAGTTTTCATTATCATGAGAATGAAAAACTTCATAATGAGAAAATCCCCCTTACATTAAGGATATACTCACTTAGAATATGTTCTTTCTCCCCTTTTGAGTGATTCTTTTTCTTTCTCCCCCTTTTTGATTTTCAAAAAGAATTTAAGGGAATGGAAAATAAATAGAGTACCTGAAATATTAGTATATAACAACACAAAATACAAGCAACCAAAAATTTCATTAGAGATGAGAATTTTTTCACAAGGAAAAACAAAAGCAACAAAAGATCAGATTTGTCTATTTGTGCTTTATTTCCTTCTGAATAAGCATCTTCAACAAGGTTTTCAATTTCTTCAAATCTCATTGATCCTCATCATATTGACTCTCCAAATCTTTTACCCTTTCATCATGAGCTTTTAAAACTTCTGCCTAAGCCTTCATGGCCTCTTCTTTCTTCATCACTAACTCATCTTGTTTTACATGTATTTATTCAAGCTCAATCCGGATATCTCTATCCATTATAAAATTCTGACCAAGAGAGTTAGCCTTATCATTCAATTCTTTCACTTGTGGATTCCGAGAACTTTTCTTAATGATCATCTCATCTTGATGATTCTTAATCTTGTTATCCTCGGTGTCAAATGCATATTTTACTTCACTTTGAAAGTGATCAAATTCAGCAATGTCTTATTCAATTTTCTTAGACCACAATGTGATTTTTCTGCATGATTTCTTGTGTACATCATAATTAATAAGGAAATTTATATGGTCAGACTCAATCTTCACACACTTATCCATCACCATGGATAAGGATTCATACTTCTAATTCAATCTATGCTGCAGCATCGGGCATATGGATTCTATAGTGGGAAATATCAAAATAGTGTCCACTAACTTTTTCAAGGATTCAACAACAAAGTCATGACCATGAGCTGATGACTCTGAATCAAATACATTTCATGGAGATTTATCTTCTTCAATTTACTCTAGCTTTCTTCTAGAATGACCAACAACTTCTTTCATCCTAATGATGTCTTTTGTTGGTGAATCTATAAGCACTTGCTTCCCCTTGTCAGCTTTCAGAATGGGTTCTTAACTAGGAGATTCTTCCTTGGATTCAGATACTTGAACAGTCTTATCTTCATCTAGTTTCTCCTTCTCTACCCCTTCTTTATGAAAATTATTCTCATAGTTTACTTCCTCATCAGATTTATTTTTCATTGATTCACCAAGAAGTCTATAAAATAAATGTCACTTTTCTTCAGAGTATCTTTATCACCATTTCTCGGGACCAAGAATACTTGTACCCAATGATGAAGAATTCGATTATTAGTAGATAAGTGAGCAATATTTTCTGTCTTAACATCAGCAAGTCCTTGACATTGTAAGGCCTTAACCTTAACAAAACTACCTTGAGCATCCAAGAGTTTTTGTGAACAAAATTCAGCTTCTCCTTCGTATGATAGCCCCACCAAGCATGCCGCCTCGGTGTAAGTAAGAATCTATGTCTTGCAATAAGATGTGAAAGAATAGTTTTCTCTTCCATCTTTATCTTTAAAACTTTCTGAATCATTAAATTCTACAAGTAACTCTGGATAGACAGCATCCTGACCACCTATCTTGAATATACATACATCTTCCCAACCATTCATCTTGATATTCTTGGTGATGATAGAATCGTACATATAGAAGTTCGGATGGACCAGTATTTCTCTGTAGAAATTCCATTTTGAAATTGGCTTTGATGTAGAAATATCTTGTGATGTAGCTTCAACAGACATTCAGAATGAAGAGTCCTGGAAGATTCGAAATGGGCTTAACAAAGATCAGAACTACCTTAAGAAGAGAGTCAGAGCTTCGAGAAACGAGAGCATTGAAAACACAATGTGGGAAGACCCTTGTGGTTCCCTTTATATAGGCGATAGAGTTGACCTTTGAACTTCCAAAAACTATCTAACGGTTGAGATTATATCTGATATGATCTGGCAGTTGAAAATATAGCCGCAAGGAAATCATGAATCTGACCTTTTGAGGTTTTTGAGAAAAATAATCAGATTTATGAAAACTAGAATCCGATTTTTTTTAAATTCATATGAAAATACCATAAAGAAAAATATGATTACAAAGACTTAAGTATGGAAATCATACCTTTTGGATTGGCTAGAAAGATTGTTTGCAATAGGTGTATTTATTCTTGATGAAAATTTGACTAAAAAAATCTTATTATGAAAAACTCAGTATGAAAAAATATGAGTACGAAAAATTTCATTACGAAAAATCATAGTACAAAAATCTCATTACAAAAATTCTCAGTAAAAAAATCTCATTACAAAAATTCTCACAACGAAAATCTCATTACAAAAATTCTCAGTAAGAAAATCTCATTAAGAAAATGTCCAGTAAAAAAATTATTACGAAACATTTGTGTACGAAAATTCCCATTATGAAACATTCAGTTCCAAAAATTTCTATTATGAAAATTTTTTTTCCAACAATTTCCATTACAGAAATTATTCTTACAAAATTTTGAAAATTTAGATTAAGCTAACATGAAAATGTACTCCCCTATAGGAAAAGGTGTTTATTACTATAAGGATAATTGTTCAACAAGAAGTTAATGAAGAAGGATTACCTTAAGGTTATCATTCCTAACTACTATTTAATGTATTCAAATTAATCGGAGGGTAAAGCTTTTTTGAAAATATCATCATGTTGATCTTGCCTTCTGATAAACTAATGAATAATATCTCTTTTATTTCGGTGATCCCTAAGAGAATGATGCCTAATATCTATGTGTTTTTCATGAGAGTTATGTGTGGGGTTTTCACTAAGGGCAATGGAAATTGTGTTATCACACAAAATTTGATTTTTCGTAAAACTCAATCCATAGTCTGTGAGTGTGTGTTGCATCCACAACACTTGAGCACAACAACATCCAACTGCTACATATTCAGCTTTAGCAGTGGAGAGTGCTACAGAATTTTGCTTCTTGGATGACAAATAAACTAATGAATCTCTTAAGAAATGACAGGTTCCAGATGTAATTTTTCTATCCATTATACATCCACCAATGTTAGCATCTGAAAAGCTTTTTAAAACAAAATCATTTCCAGAAGTATAAAAGGGTCCCAAATCCATAGTTCCCTTTAAGTAAAAAATTTTATTTTTCACTGCATTTAAATGAGATTAATTAGGATTGGATTTATATCTTGCACATAAGCATACAGAAAACACAATGTCTGGTCAAATAGCTTTCAAGTAAAGTATACTTCCTACCATACCTCTAAAAGATGTTTGATCTACTAGTTTCCCAACATTATCAAGATCAAGTGTGTTTGAAGTACCAATAGGAGTACTAATACTTTTAGTGTTGTCAAATACATTCTTTTTAAGAAGAGAATTAATATACTTATGTTGAGATATATATGTTCCTTCTGGTTTTTGAGAAATTTGTAAACCATGGAAAAATGTTAACTCGCCCATCATACTAATTTCAAACTCATATTTCATTAGATTCGCAAAGGAATCTGTTAAAGATTTCTTACTTGAACCAAGTATAATGTCATCAACATAAATTTTATCAATCAAGACATTTTTCTTATCATTCTTTATAAAAATGGTTGGATCTGCATTTCTCTTAACATAGATATTTTGAAGCAAAAATCCTGGATGTATATAATACTAGGCTTGTGGGGCTTGATTAAGGCCATACAATGTTTTGGTAAGTCTAAAAACATGATCATGATGTTTTTTATCTTCAAATCCAGGAGGTTGTTCAACAAAAAAAATCTTCTTGAACATAACCGTTAATAAAAGCACATTTCACATTCATTTGAAAAAATTTAATATTGAAGAATGTTGGAAAAGAAATTAAAATATGAATACATTCACATCTAGCTACTGGAGAATAGGTTTATTCATAGTCTATTCTCTCTTGCTGATTATATCCTTTAGAACCTAGTCTAGCTTTATTTCATACAACGAATCCATTTTTATCACACTTATTTCTGAAGACCCAATTTACTCTAATAAAATAAGTTTTCGTAGGACTTTAAACCAAGGTCTAGAATTTATTCTTTTCAAATTCATTTAGTTCGTCTTTCCTAGCTTTAATCCAATCATCATCACCTAAAGCTTATTCAGTGCTTTTTGGTTTCAATTGGGAAAGAAATGCTATATGTTCTACTTCATTTCTAAAAGAACTTCTAGTCCTTAGAGGTTGATTTAAATCACTAATGATACTATCACTGGGATGATTCTTTGGAAATGGTTTTTTTGGGTTTTTTAAAACTTGTTCATCAACATAGGGTAGAAAGTCTTCTGGGGTAAATGTTTAAATAGTATCTTCTTGAATATTTTCCTTACTAGAAGGATCTTCTAACAAAGGTTGATAATCAGTTTTTGAAAACACATCTGAGGATGTAGGTTGGGATGGTTTAAAAAAAAGGATCAGATTCATCAAATTTTACATGCACTGTTTCTTCCATAGTACAAGTGTTTTTTTGAAAACTCTATAAGCCTTAGAAGTTGTGGAGTAGCCTAAGAAAATTCCTTCATCAAATTTTGGTGAGAATTTTTGAATATTATCTTTACTATTCCAGATGAATACCTTTCAACCAAAAACCTTGAAGTAGGAAATTCTAGGTTTTCTACCATTCCATAACTCATAAGGAGTTTTATTATGAAAAGGTCTAATAAAAACTCAATTTATGGTATAACAAGAACTACTTACAGCTTCAGTGGATAGTTTTTCTCATTTTTAACTTGGTATCAAAAACATTTGAAATAAGAAAAAGCTTCAGACTTCTTTGTTCGAAAATAGACCCATGTGAATCTAGTGTAATCATCAACTAGAACAATCACAAAGTATTTTCCCACAATGCTCCCAGTATTCTTTGGACCAAAAATATCCATGTGCACCAACTATAATGCATCAGTTGTTAAGACTTAACATATTTATTTAAAACTAGATTTATGTTGTTCTCCATATTGACAAGGACCGAAAATTTTAGAATAATTAAATCTAAGCTACGGTAGATACTTAACTAGTTTTTTCATAGAGAGTTTACATAAGTTACTGAGGTTATAGTGACGTAGTATTCTATTCCATAACCAATAAGGATATTCCATTGCACTTAGGAAAGTTAATTCATGGCTCCTAAGGTCTTCTATGTTTAATGTGTAATCATTCTCTTTCCTATAGACAGAAATAATAAAATCTTCCTTGGAATTGTGTACAAATTATTATCATTCCTAAAATTCACAAGGTATCCTTCATCACATAATTGACTTATGATAATGAGGATATGCTTAAGACATTTTACAAACAAAGCATTTGAAATCAAAGTTTCACCGAGAAGAACAATAATACATATAACAACAATTTCTCCCTGAGCATTATCTCTGAATGTTACTTCTGCTCCATTCGTCTTGATAATCTAATCGAAATAGTTTTTGTTACTAGTCATATGCCGGGATCATCCACTATCCATGTACAAAGTATTTTTTTAACTCACCCTATTTTCCTGAAAATAAGAAAATAATTAGACTTTTGGAATCCAAACATGTTTGGATTCAAGATTTTTAGATAAAAAAATTTTGGGTATCCACATTTGATTAGAGAAATATTATTTATGAAACCCAAGAGATTGAACTCTATTAAAAGAACAGTTTTTCTTCCAATGCCCACCACTTTGACACTTAGTTCAAAAAGGGGCTCTAGAAGGAACAAAATACTTGTTTTTGAAAACTGGTTTTTGGTGAGTATAACCTACTCAAGTAGTGTTTCCATGAGGTTTAATTTTAGAATACATCTCTTCAAAATTTTCCTTCCCAGATGTAAATTTTGCAAGAGGTTTCGTAAGGGAAAATATTTCATATTTTAGTCTAATGACTAAATCCCTATCCTTAGGAATCTTTTCCTTAGAGTTAGATTTTTCATCAAAAACCTTTATTTTGTAAATATCATTCTTAATATCTTTATAAAGTTCTTCCTTCTCAGAATATTCTTTCTAATGGTCTTTAAAAGTTTTTCTAAAAGCCCTTTTTTATTTCTAAGATCTGAAGAATGTTCTGAAATCTTTTTTGTAAGAACATCTTCCCTAGTATTTTCCTTGTCTAATTTATTAGAAATTTAACAATTTTTTTCTTCAAGTATCTTGGGAAATCTGGATACTTATTTATTTGAAGGTTCTTCACTTTCTAAGGATGAAGTATCTTCATTAGAAGTATTAATTTCATAATAGTAATTCTAATCAAGAGATAAATTTGTTAAAGCCTCAGCAGAGCGTACCTTGGACATAAGATATGTATATGGAAAAGAAGTATTAGCAATGAATCCCATATTATTTTGAGCTGATGAGTCATATTCAGAAGATTCACTTTCTGAAGAGTCTCCACAGCTAGTACTCAAAGTAGTTTTATCTTTTAGACTCTTCTTATCTTTGGCTTTATATAACTTCTTCATATTCCTTTCATTATTCCTCTATCTTCATTCTTTCTTTTTAAGCATAGGGAAATCGGGTCGTATGTGTCCACTTCTCTTGCATTCATAGCATGTTACCTCCGAGTCTTTCTTATATTTCCTTTCCACCTATTTATACCTGGATTGTAAATTTATTTGACCAGCTATCTTGTTCATTCTTCGAGCAACATTTGCTAACCCATTCTATGAAACGTCACTCCCACTAGATTTATATTGGATAAAAACTTTCTTAGAATTGGATATAGTTACTCTCTCAGGAGTCTTAGCTTTCATATGATTTGATGTTTTAGTAAAATCAAAATTACTATTCACATTCTTCTTCTTGATGTTGTTAGCATCTCTCTTCATCCTTGTTTCGTGTTGGAGAAGAGTTACAAATAGCTCATCTAAGGAAATTTGAGTGAAATTTCTATTCTCATCAATAACTATTCTATTTGATTCCCACTCATTGGGCATAATATCAATAATCTTATCCACAAGAGCTTCATCCTCTATACCTTTCTCTCCCATAGATTGTAATATATTCACGATAGTCATGAATCTCTATTTTACTTTATAAATGGGTTGTCCATAAGGAAATTTAAAACCATGATATTCAGCTCTAAGCATAGCTCTTATTGTCTCAATCACTTTAGATGTACCAAAATGAGGAACTTCATGTTTCTTCCATATAAAGTTAGCTATTTCACATGAAGAAACATGACTATATATGTTCCTAGTCATTGAACATAGTAGATTATTGCATACCATATAGTTGAGTTGATAATCAAGATTCTCTTGGTTTGTGAAAGCACGCACTTTCTTTTCAGGAATTTTATAACCGCTAGAAAGCATTACAAAGTTATCTACCCCAATATTGGTAATGAAAGACTTCATAAGATCTCTACAGTACTCATAATCATTTTCATCAAATATTGGTAGTCTAGTAGGCTTTAGGTTGTCAATAGAACCAACGTTCATTCATGTCATCTTAAAAAATCATTCTACACCCCACCTTGTTAATAACAAAAGTTCGTATTCAAGGAAAGTATTCCTAATCAAGGAAAAAATAAAAGTATGAAAAACTGAGGAAGAAAAAACATATATGTGAGTATAAGTATTTCAGAGACCTGCTCTGATACCAAATGATAGACTGGAAAAAATTATGAGTTTTCCATCCTCTGATACCAATTATAGGATCGAAATAACGATGTAGATGCTCAATATACAAGAGGGGGGGGGGTGAATTGTATATTTTAAAAAATTACTTAATCAATGAAAGATTATCTGTTTAACCAAGTTAAACTAAGAAAATTCACAACACCTCTAACACTAATGAAATATTTGCACAAAGTATTATGTTACAAACTTCTAGTTCTATGCACTTGCTTAAATCTGGAAAGTGATTCCGAAAATCTGGTTCCAGAAATATGGATCCGGAAATGAAACTTAACCAATGTATACAATATGAGATTCTACATTAAAGCGTATAGATTCTAAATTAATCAGAGTAAAAGTGTAAGGAAATATAAGAATATTACACTTTCCATACAATTCCCAAAGTAGTGGGAAAACAAGTAGTAAAACTACAAGTAACAAGATATAAATATTTTAACCCAAAGAGAAGGGTATCCTTCAACCTTGGATAAAGGTCCCTTTATTTATACATTCAATCAAGTCTATCTTAACCACACCAGGGTAAGCCCCCGATACAAAATTCAGAGTCTCTATCATGTTATCCCCGCAAGCCCCCAACTTCTAGGTAGTTGGAACCTCTCTCTTCCTCTGCAAGGAAGCCCTTGAACATCAAGGAATTTGGAACCTCTGTCTTCCTATCCCCGGAAGCCCTCGAATTTAATCAGCAACATTCAGTGTGGATCGAAGCAATATCTACAAGGAAAAGTTCGAACAAGCCGTTCAAACTTTCTGTACGAAGTATGAGAGTTGATAAGATCATCTCTCTCTAGAAATCACTTCAACAGCATGTAAGCACAAGTTGTCAATGTTCAGTTCAGTTGTGAGCTCGTTCAAATGATCTCTTATTTATAGGCGTGGTTGGAACGGTCAACTCCCTCCTCAAACGGTCATATTTTCCTTGAATTTAGGAGGGACCGTTACATGTGTCACTAAACCAACAGTTAGTTAGAAACAGAATAGATGACATCGTTTTATAAAAAAACATGTGTAACTAAAAGCACAACATTGTTTTATAATGAAAAAAAAATGTAAGCATAAGGAAAAATAGAATTAATAATGTATGAAAATAAATGTTCGGAGTCCAACCAAAATGGAATTCGGAGTTTATAATAAACAGATATTCAGATACTGTTCTATAGGAATTCAGAACCCGAATTCTATGGAAATTCAGAGTCTGAATTTATAAGGAAATTCAGAGTCTAGTTTCAATAGAATTCATAATCTGAACTTACAATGTTCGGAGTTGAACATGTAGAAGTTCAGAGTCGAACTAGTAAAAGTTCGGAGTCGAACTAGTAAAAGTTCATAGTCGAACTCATAGAAGTTCGGAGTCGAACTAGTAAATGTTCGGAGTCCAGAATTCAGAGTGGAACTATATGAGAGTTTTTATCCATAATTCAGAGTCGAACTACATGGGAGTTCATATCTAGAATTCAGAGTCGAACTATATGAGAGTTCGTATCCATAATTCAAAATGGATCTTCATTAGAGTTTGTATCCAGTATTCGGATTGGAACTTTATTACAGTTCATATCCAGAATTCGGATCCTATACAAAATGCTTCATATATAGCATTATATGATTCTGAGGTTTTTGAGATGAATCCAATTTTTATACTTAAGAAAAATATTGATTTGTATAAGGAAATCTAGGTTAGGGTAACATTCCTTAAGGAAGGAAATTTTCCATAGAGATGTAAAATATAGATTTTCTTATGTATAAGGTGTTTGTGATTTTCAAAACAAGAAGGAATGGAAAAGTAATAAGGAAAACCTTATTGACTCAACAATATCTATTTATTATTATTATTTTGTGATTTATTTACCTACTCCTAACATTCATTTATTTAATATCTCAAAATATTTAGTATAAATTTAATTGGTATAGTTTCCCCACTATTCCACATTTAAACCATCATTGGATGTTGATATACTCTAGCATACAATGATGTGTTCTTGAGTCCATGGTGTTGATCAGTTCGGTTACTCTTTAAGGAGTTATCTAGTTTAGGACATAAAAATTGGAATTATATCCTTCTTTACACCTTGATTGTTTATAGTATATTAGAGTCAATGAATCTTTTGGAACTTTTTAAAAACATATTTCCATGGAATAACCAACCTACACACATGATAAAGATCAAGTCTATATGGATGAGACTATTGTGCATACTATTCATTATTAAAATTGATTTCTATTTCAAATTATGTTAATATTTTAATGCCACTAGTTACTGATTTATGATAATTATCTCTTTGACTAGTTGGAACGAGAGACGGTGTGTTTATGCATCAATTCATGCACATAGGAATCGCAAGGCAATAACAAGAATATTTCGATACCATTCTTATAGGACTATTTATAATTATTTAATGTATACCATACTTGTTAGATTAATTACCATATGTATTTATACACCATTCTTTTGTGATTATTTCCATGCCTTTTATTACTGATTTGATTTCTTCCGTGTTATAGAATTTTTATATAGTTTTTTAAATAATTTATATAAATCATAATAAATAGTGTTTTTTAAAATATATTGATGGAGGCATTCCAAATAATCAATATGTAATAAATTTCATAAGATAAATGGTTTTTTGTTTGTAATGGAATAACATTAATGGAAAATATATATATAAGAAAATAGGATTGCATTAATTTATGTCATTGCATAAGGATTTTGGTTAAAAAGACTGTAGAATTTATCTTATAAAATATTGTACCTCTAAAACATTTTAATGATGGCCTATAATACCTAATCATTTTATGTTGGACTCTGACCTTACAGGTAATTTTTAACAAATCATGCCTATCTGATTAACCTACATAGGGTATATTGAAATTTAAACCCTTCTGGATTTTAGTTAAATAGAATTAAAACTGTAATATATAGAGTATTCAATAATTAAATTAGGAATGTATTCCTTTTTAATTTATCTCATATTAGAAATATGGGAACCTCATCGGTCACCTTTATTCTTCTCTTTGTATATTATAAAACCCCATGGGTATTTATTCATGATAAATTTGATGTGTTTTTTAGCATTCAACAACCAAAAACATACTGTTACATATATGGGTATTTTGGAATCATACTTATTATATACCCCTTAAATGATAATATACTTTTTAGTAGGTTACATGCATTATTGATGTAGGTAATTAGTTAAATAATATTCTTGTGAAAAACTATAGTGTTTACCCGTAGATTTTGTGAGTATAGTTTTCTTTATTAAAAATTGAGGTTAAATTATATATTGTGTCTAGTATAGTTTGAAAAAACAATAAACTATAAATGGTATGTGAATATTCCCTTATCTAAACAACATTAATGTTTATAATAAGTGGGTAGTCCAGTAATGGATTAAATAATAACATTTTGACGTGCTGATCAGGATAAATGTTCTGTAAGGGTTAGCTAGAGTTTTATCTTCAGAGATTCATTGAATGGGAACATATATGTTGCTATTGGGTCTATATTGACTTCTTCTATTATTATTGGACCTAAATGTTAGCTGGTATGTCCTCGAGATATTTTTCTAATTTCCGAGTTTAATGGTTGATGATTTTTAATTTAGTGAGGGGTTATCTTGTGGTGGAATAAAATTTGGAAATATATACAGTTTAAATTATGATCCATGATTCAATTAATGATATATAATATTTGTTTGAATGTTTCAATTACTTTCAGATCATAGATTAATAACAACCCCACTAGTAAGAAGGTGGTTGTAAGTTATGATGAACATCATGGGAGTATTATTTTATGTGGATTCATAGTGATTTTCATCATCATATTCTTTTAATTATAAAATAGAGTTACACCATCCAAGGATCACTCTTCTATAATTACATATAGAGATGATCACAACCTAGAATGGTGATATATATAAACAGATAATATAACATCAAATATGGTTGTCTTTACCCCTTTGGGATCCATGATTCCTTACGTTCCTTTATTTCTCATTCATTATATAGAGTTATTAGGCATGTTAGATTCCCATGATTGTGATGAGTGCATAGGTGATTCTCCATGAGATGAGACCTTTTGTGAGATGTTGACTTATGGGCTATGTGGTTCGATATAGTGACCCTAAAATATGGCATTATCAATATAGTTTTTTGGAACACAAAGAAGCCAATTTTTTTGAATTCGGCCATATTATGCCTGATATTATTAGTTTCACAATGGAAATCCTAGAAGATATTCTAGATGGGTTTTAAAAATGTCTCTTTAGGGGATGATATTAGTGTTATTCTCATTATAGATTGATGAATTTAAGATGCATGTGATTTTTTATATTGGAATTATGATGGATGGGATTTTATTAAAAAAACCAGCCCATTGAGAATCAAGACTTCCATTAAATGCGTATGAATGATTCAGTGATAAGGAAAATAGATTCGTTGTTGTGTGGTTGTTTCTTTAAATGATTGTAATGATACTGGGAGGTGAGAAGGAATTAATAATGGCATAATTATATCACTGATATGTTATGTGGAGTTATAATAGATCTAGTAGATTTTTATAAACTTATGTGTTATGAATAAGAATCAGTTATTACTTGTAGATGGTTGGCTCTTGGGATCATGAGTTAGGTTTTAAATCTCTTTGTATAGTATGAAGACCTATTTTGTATAATGAGTTCAGATTGTGTCCATTTTTCTTAATAGATATTAAAATGGAACATCCTTTAGAGGCTACTTAGGGGATAAGGATCAATGGTTTTGGAATATGTTTTTTGTGGGTGTGGTGGCCCAGATAATTTGGTAATATAAAGAATGTTCCCGGTGATGAGGATTAATATTAAATAAAATAGATTTCATAATACTATTTACCCATCTAGGGAAATTAACACATGTGGTTTGGTGGTCCAATATTAGGGTTTAGGTTGGGATATAATATCCTTGTTGATATGAGAAAAGATCAAGAGAGAAATAAAAGTCCATTGATGGGATAATTCTATACTCCTAGTTCATATATGATTTTTCCCAATTTCATTATATTGTCATGATTACACATTGATATTATCGGCTATAGGATGAGCTATATAAACACCATTTTGGATTTATATAAGTGAATATATTGGAGATTAAATGATGATTTTAATGTGTGAAGTATAATGAAGAGTACACTATTAGTATCTGAGGGTGTTAACTAATATTATCAAATAAAAGTTGGTGAATTCCATAATCATAGGATGCAGGATAGTGCGGCGGGTAATGAATAAATTTGTTCATGGGAATGTGTTAGATATTAGATATTCTACTCACTATATCAAGGTCATGGGATACTATACCTGGGTAATAACTTTTCTTTGTATCAATAATTGGATGATTCTAATGTGTGGAGTATTACAAAGGTCATTAGTGGGAGAACCTTAACTGAGAAGGATTATAAGACCTTGAGATTATTTTTTTGATGGTCATTTTAGTTCACATATACTATTAGTATTTTTTTGTAATGTCTTCCTAGTTTTGTCAATAAATTTTGGATAATGTTTTGTGTAAAAACATGTTTGAAGATCGAGTACAAGTGCTAGGCCATAGGTGTATTTTTATTTACCCAATAGTTTCGAGTAAGTTTTTTTGGGATGTGTCTGGTGTTGAAATAGAGTGTTTTCGAATGTAGCAAGGTGAATGTAGTTCCACATAATTTTCTAGAAGTAGAAGGTTATATTAAGTGAGGAACCTCATTTGGAATTCCATGGAATGATATGGTGGAGGTGAATATGTCAATCAGGGCTTCGTAGGGAGCATATTTAATGAACATGATAAAATATGAAAAATAATTTCATCCATTTTAATATAATCAGGGATAGATAGTAGTTTCCATGTTAGTGACTGGGTGTAATAAGTGGTAAATTGTGTTTGAATAATAACTGGGATGAAATGATAATTCATTATTAGGAAACTCCAAGGGTGGGAATATTTTTCAAAAGATTTAGCTACTAGAAATTAATACCTAAGGTGGAACGAACCGTATTAGTGTTAACAAATGAAGAAAAATAATGATTCTTCAATTTTTTAATTAATATTAGTAACCAACATCATGGTTCGTTGATGGTGGTTATGAGTGTGGGATTATATTTTAGTATATTTAAAACCAAATGTTCAATGAGATTCATAGAGGATCATTGAACGTTTCAAAATGAATCCAAATTGTTTAAGTTGAATATTTATGAATTGAGTATGTTATGAGTTTTTTAAATTTTCAAACATTGATTCTTTGGTATGTGATGTTATATAGTGGGGAAGTTGTATGATCATGTTTTTTTATGAATGATATTTTTTAAATGAAATATGAATTTTCATTTCATGGATGTAAAAATTTTAAATATGAGCATTGGAATGTGACATTATGATATGAAACTAAAAATTATTTTGGACATGGCTATGGTATCAAAAGGTGTTATAGGTGTTTAAATGGGTATCGATAGATTCAAGAATTAGAAAACTGGCATGTCAGGTAAATTGGTGGAGGTGTGTGTAATTTCAATGGTTATAATTAACTATGATAATTACCATTGTACCCCAAAAATGATGGGAGGAATGTTTGTTTCAATTTTTTTGAGGGAATCTGCCTTGCAAAGTGAGGTGGTTCAGATCCATATAGAAACCCAATGTATAGTTCATGTTTTACCAAACCATTCAATGAAACCGTGTGAGGTACATAATGATTGGGAGGTGAAGACCACATAGTTTGTCGCACTATTTAAAAATCATGTGAGGTGATCATGTGACATATGGGTTCTTAAAACATTTTACTGCATGATTTTCCTATGTTTACCTAAAAATGTAAATGAACGGTTTGTGTTTTAACTTGGGAGAAAATATTCTTTTTCACCTTCCATAATTTTAAGGGGTTCCCCCTTCTTTATCTCTCATGTAAAGAAGGAGCTGCCACTATGCCATCATACTCTTTGTCCATTACTATAGGATATTTCTCACTCATTATGGGTCTGAACTGAATTATATCACATGAATTTAAATCCTCTATATCAGAATTTTATTCAACTTTAATTATTTATAACTTGTTGACACACACAAATTCTATCAATCTTTGAGATAATATGCCATATTTTAAGGGTTTTTATGTATCTTAATTTTCCTTATATTCAATTGAAATAATATTTTAAGAATAGATCAATGTATCTTCATTGATAAAAAGGTTTTTGGTCATTTTGTTTCCTAAAATTTCAAGCATTTTCAAATATTCTTCTATTGAAACTCACGTCTTTTTTTATGTTTGATTCTCATAAAAAAATTATCATAAATTAAATTTTTAAATAATACACATTATGTTATTTAAACACCATTTTGTGCTTTATGGTTGGTGAAATCTACTTGGGACACCCATTAGGGTGTGTCTTGTTTCTTCCATCATTTTCTATTTCATTTTTTTAACCAAAATACCATGTATGTTTGTTTTTCATGACCCTTCAATAGGGAAATGATAAATTTAATCAAAATCAATTACCAATTGGTGGTGGATATTTGTTTCACCTTCTTGAAATATATAATTATAATGATTAATCATAATTTTTAAAATGTAATATAATCACACATTGATAATATCAAAATTATTAAATATACTTATTGGATCAGCTCTCATTCAAATGTGTAATGATAAACAAGTCAAAATGAATCATTATATGCGTTAGATAAATCCCCTTAGTTCTTAAACATTTATATTATTATTTAATATTATGATGAAACAACCTTACTAAATTAGTTGAATTGTATTATGGAATATATATTCACATGGACCCCATTATCATAGTAATTGAGTTAACAAATATAATAATCATGATGATTCAAATTTTAGAAATTTTCTTTTTCTATGTCCAATATTAAAATTATTAAATTCATTGTTCCTTCTAATTATTTATTCTTTGAGAAATACCAAAGATGTTGTTATAAGGCATATCGATTTGAGTAGATTGTGAGAAATTATGTCATATTGAACTTGATAATCCTAATCAATTATTTGAAACCATTGGAGGTGGAATTCCTCATTATTTATTGAAATATATAGACATATAGTTATACATTAAATATATAGATACTATTTAAAATGGTGTTCCTCGCTATTTATTGAGGGTTGTTGTATAATGTTCTCTTAAATTGTAGCTTAAATGGTTGTAAATTAAAATCCATGTTCATTTTTTAGGTTCTCATGCTAATTCTATTAGTTATTATATGATACTAGAAGCATGTAATGTTAGGACATGTCACCGAATGTTCACATAGCGTTTATACTCAAAATTGGATGATAAAAATAGTTTATAATCTCAAGGTTTTATCCCATAGGTTACCATCATATCCTTATATCTAGATTTTTGTTTTATTAAGCGTTTTCCGTTCATCATAAGGTAATATATTCCTTGGGTTGACCTTGTATCCTATATGATTAGTAAGCTTAAATGACCATGGTGATACTCCCTCATTCCATGCCTAAATAATGGTTGGCTACATAGAGGTATCCATATTAGTAAGAATAAGGTAATGTCAGATGGGAATCCATGAAGAACATTAGCCTAACTTGGTTTAAATTTTTCACTTCATTTCACTTTTATTTTTTCATACCTTCACAATGAATCTTATTTATATTCACTGACCTTATTTCATTAGAAAACATTGATGGAATCCTGGTAATGACCTGACATTAAACATTACATATTATAGAGTTTTGAACTAGAATTACTATACAATGATATTTTCAATTTAGGGTTTTAGATATTTAGGAAAATATCATAAAAATCAATACCATACATTATAAGTTGACACTTATACATAATATCCATTTCTTCAATTAAAAATATTGAAAGTAAATAAGGGTTTCTTATGATGAAAAATTTTCATAATTTTCCCCATAATCTAATAGTTTTCCCCAATCCTCTGAAAAACCATTGAAAAATTTTTAGTAATTGGGACTTGAAAAATAAATACCAGTAAGGGTCATAAAAAAGAATGGATACCATTACATTATAAAAACTGAAATCCCCATGAAAAACAGTTTTCCAAAAAACATAAAATTCATCCCATAAATGGAAATATATTTCAATTAAAATTTACATTTATTTTAACAATAGAATAAAATTCAAAATGATTCATTATAAATCATTGTAATTTCATATAAGTTCTTTGCGAAAACATCAAATTAAACCTTTACAAAACTATTAACAATGGAATAAACATACGGTCAACTTCCATATCCAGAGTACCTGTTGCATTGTAGTTCTATATGATCAATACCAAAATTTATATGATCAAATAGGAATGATATTAATAAAATATTTGATCATTTAAAACAACTTTTCTAAACTCATATGTTAATCACATAAATTTTTTTATTTATATCACACTTTCAATAAAAAAATAGACCATTCATTTAAAAACAACTATCAGTACCAAAATACCCAATTAAAAGGGAAAAAGTTTTTTATTTAATAATACATGTAAACATAAAAATTAATCTATAAAAAAATTAAATTTCATAGTATATGTACAATAAAAATAGGGAATTTCATTTGTAATATGTCAAAACATTCATTTTAAAATATGTAAATAGATTCCTCATGAAAACCCTTGATTGAGATAAAAAATAGGCATAAAATGTCATTTATAATCATTTTATATCTTTATAAATGATTATATAAAATAATATAAATAATTTTTTCATAGAAGAGTTTATTTTGAAATTAAATCCCCAATCATTTAAATATATATTTTAAAATACATGTTTCCCATAACACTTTAAAACATTTGAATCATAAATCATATGAAAGAGTAAAATTTCTGAAAACATTAAATAATATGAGATTTAATAAATTCAATAATGATATTTAAAAGGGGATGTATATAAACCTCATAAATTAATAACGATGTATAACATCAAAATAGGCCACAATGATAGGAGAATTAGGGAAAATCTCTTATATTGAGTTCGATTTGTCACGTGTGTACATTAATATAAGAAATAATATACTTAGGAAAAATATTTACTTCCATGATATACTTTTATTTTTATTATTCATTTTATATCACTTATTATAATACTATAAAAATTACAACATTATACATGTTCTTGTAATATGTTTTTATGATTTTATGTACATGAGTCTAAAATGACATTTTAATTATGTGTATAGTCAAAGTGGTTATTTTTACATTATATCCCATATAATAACAATGTAATTAATACCATTTTTATACATAATTTATAATTTTAAATAAATCTATGAAACATGTATATGAAAAATGAACTATGTTACAATCATCGAGATGGTTAGTCAAAAGAATGTATGATTAACATTTTCATTTTTCATTAAGAATGTCATAAATAAGTAATGTATTGTTTTAAATTACATAAATATATTATTATCAATAATATAATAATAATAATTTAAATATACAACTTTTTATCATCCATGTGGTTTGTTTTGAAAAAACAATTATTATTGCTACGTGGAGATTATAGTTCACACGTACAATCCAATAAAATTATCAATTTTATGTGCATACAATGGTTAAAAGGTAAATTTTATATTATCTATTAATAATTATTAATATGTCATGAATATAATATAAAAAATTTAATTTAACAATTAAAATGATTATTTATAGATGGATATGGAAAATGAATTATATCAGTTTGTGGGGTAGTAATCAACCATACACACGAACAACTACTTATTTTTCCATTTGATGGAAGTAGGGATAGATATAGGTCATTACACAAACATAATAACATATAATATTATTTAGGATATAGTATTTATTATTTTATCATCATTGAACAATATTAAAAATAATTCGAAGAAAAAATAATCTAGAAATACTTAATAACTATGAAACATTCACCTTATAAATATATTATTCCTTAACACCTTTTATCCACTATGAATTGTTAAATAGTAAAACAAGAGTTAAATTATGTACTTAAAGATTATAAGAATGTATTTTGGATGATATTTTCAATGAAAATTGTGTTTTTATATGTGGATAAATGATAAAAATATGTGTCCTTTTGTATAATAGTAGAGGGGAACTCTTATAATTATCAAAAATATTAAATCACAATAAATTTATTATATGTTCCAAATGAATCCAAAGTGAGTTATCTAGAATCTATTCAAATTATTGGTATTAATTCATTCACAAATATAATGTTATACATGTATTTAATATTTTTAATCCTTATATTTTGGGATTCAACCCTTATTTAACCCTTTTAACTCTAACCGAGAAAAAAATTAATTTACATTTAGAGGTTTAATATAGTAACAAAATAATGAAAAAATACCAATAAAGAATTATTTAATGAGATTTTAATCTTTTTAAAATATTTTAAGGAATGTTAATATTATTTTAAATTTTATATTATTTAATAAAATGTTATTTATTTTATAATATCATTAATACAACTTCTGAAACTATTAATTATTTTCTCTTTTGAAAAAAAAAACATCATTTACAACAAATACATCTAAAAAATCACAAAAATATCAAACCTATATATAAAATTCTTGTATGAAATTAATTATATCAAATTATATTTAATTTAGTTTTTTTAATATCATTTATTTGGTATTCTATTTAACAAAAAAATTAATGTATCACATTTGTGTAAGCATTGAAGGTAATTATATTTTTATTAAAAAATAAAATTAAAATAACATGATGAATATAATTATTTTATGTTTGAAAATAAAACTTATTGTTGAATATATGTTCTTAATAACTTCTTATAAAAATATAATTTTTATTAAAAACAAGGGTATGACATCTAAGGAATTACCTTAAATAAAATATTATTAATTTCATAATATCTTAAAACTGTCATAGATATGTTATAATTCCATCCCATGGATTAATTATGTCAATATTAAAAGATGAAATGAAAATAGAATAATTTTTAATGAATTTATTGAATATTTATAATATTATAATTGCCCAAAATTATCTAATTGTCCCTTTACAAAGTTAGAAAATTTATTAAAGTTACTATTCATATTGTCCAAAAGTAAAAGACACCTATATAAATAATTTGGACAATTTTATTCCAAATATGGAATTGGTTTTTAAAATAAATCACACTTAATTGGATAAATGTAAATAAAAATTAATCTAGTTAATGGTGTGAGAAATCATGTTATTAAAGTGAAAATGTTCAAGATATTGAAATGATTGTATATCCAAAATCAATGAAGAAGTTGTTTAAATGACATAAATATGATTATATGATATAAAATTGATATAATTAAATTTTATAAAAAATTAAAAAATTAAAATATATAATTAACAATTTAGTTATTTAGATGTAAAAGTTATTTTCATTAAGAATTTTTTATTTTTTTGTATTCTTAAAAACAATAAACTTATTACACAAATTAAAACAATCAACAAAAATAAATTTTCGATATCAATCCTTCAAAATAATTATTTTTTTTATTATTTAATATTTTAAAGTGACCTAAAATTTATTAAAAATAAGTGCTCTATCAAAATGTATCAAAACTTTTTTTATAAAAGAAATATATTTTATGCATAAAATTTGGTTTCATATTATATCATATTTGGGAAAAGCATAAGATTATTGTTAAATATTATAAAACATATATATTTAAATAATATAAAATAATAAGAGATGTTTTATTATTTTATAAAGCAACGGTTAAAATTTTAATAATTTATCTGAAAAAATAATCTCTTATCTTAAAAAGGGTTTAATTTTCATTTATAATTATTTTTTCAGAAATAAATATTTATATAAACATTAACAAACCATATTTTCAAAATACAATTAATCTTGTTCATATGCTGAATTTTAATGGCTATATGATTACATCCATATTAAATAATAATATTATGTTGTTAATTTAAGCTCGTTGGGGAATATATTGAATGTTATCTAACATAATGTTTCTTTCTATAATATTAGGATATTATATTCCCACACCATTTAATAAATTTATTCCTAATAATTTTTAATTGGGATTTCTAATAAGGGTTCTATTATTTGAGAATCATTTTCTGAAAACCCATATTAGAACAAGGATTAATAAAACATCCACTTTAAAAGAAATAAATGGAAATATGAATGTTACCTAGAATGAAAAATACTACATTTCCACATAGTAATACATGGGCTTGGATGATAAAACAAACTCTCATAGATGAGAAAAATGCGAAATAGAACATGATCATTTAATATGAACCATAAAATATAATAAATATGGGATGGGTAAAAATATCATTGATAAAATAGAATGGATAACATTTCTTTAATGTTTATTTTCATATAGTTGATAAAATATTTTCCTATCAAGATTAATTACATAAGAAAATAATCCCACATTATAATTAGTGTTTCATCCATTAATAATCTTCCTACATAGACACATCATTTACTCCAATGAATGATTATTCAAGATGTTTTTTTCACACCTATTTCCCTATAATAACTTTTATATAGTCACATAATCAACAAAAGAGTAACTATCTATTTATCTAATAATTAAAAATTATCCAAATACAAAATCTGTTTTATAATTTAAGATAAATAAATAAATATAATAAACATTTAAATGAAAATAATTACATCGATATGTAGAATTCAACAGTGACACCCATAGTTCAACATGGATCATTGATTAAATAATTATTCTTAAAATAACTAAAACATATATTAAACAAATATTGAAATAAAAAATTCATAATTATTTAATAAAAAATTATTATAAGATAAATTGTAATATTTATCTCCATATAACACAAATCATACTTACATATTCAAGCCAAAAATGTAATTTATCAAATCAAATAATCTCTAATATATTAAGAAAATTTACAGAAATAACCTGAATTAACATAAATCATCTTGAAAATCATACATTATTACAACATATCATTAAACATTAATTCTTCACAAAAATCCAATAGTATTCTATTTGGATGACTATATAAGGTTCTATTAATAGTTAATGTCTTTCTAAATCACATTAATCACATTATCACGAAATAATTTTTCCAATTAAATGGTTATATGTTAAATAACTTTTTCCCATAATAATATTATTTTTCATCCTTATAATCTTTTACCTAAAATAAAAATTTCATACAAAATATGATGTCATTTAGTCTTATGGAAGGTGATTCACCATTGTCTCTATTCTATTATGGGTTTATTTTCAATGGTCAATCCCTACGTGACAATTTTTCACCCATCCTATGGATTTTCCTTTTTCTAAAAGTATATTATTAAAATCAGTATAAAATTCCCAAATATTTGAGAAAAATCATCAAAATTAACCAATATATACTCATAACAAAAAATTTATCTCATAAATTTCTTTTTAAATCTCAAAATATTATAGAGAATAATAACCTTAATAATAAATGTATCCAAAAATAACATTAGTCACCTTAAAATTTCCTAATGTAAACCCTCAAAATTGATTCCATGACATTGAATTTATGATCATTATAAAAATTATAATCCCAATAATATATCCCTAACTCTTAATAAAACATATTTATCTCTACTGTATTTTAATCCATCCTTTGATAACATCTGTAACGAATTGACCATTAAAAATCTATATTTTAGTGTTTTTGAAATATAATTTAGATTTTATGAAATTTTTGGGGTAGATTTTTTAATTATTATGAAAAATAATAAAAAATTAAACCCATACATTAAAATAATACACTTATCTATAATATATATTTCTATTAAAAAACTAAATGTCTTTAAAATAAAGCACAACTTAATATGATGATAAATCTTCACAATTTATCCCATGATCTTAACCTTCTACCTAATATTAATTAAAACACTTGAAAAAAATTAAATATTTGGAAGATAAAAATTTCTTTTAAATACATATAGAAAATAAAGGAAATTAATAGTTTAGTATAAACATAAAAAACTAATGAAAACCCATTTCATGAACACACACAATTTTACCCATAAATGGGAATATCATTCCTTTAAAAAGCTCATTTATTTCACCATTAAAAAAATTTCCATAAAAACTCACTAGTAAGGATATGAAGTTCAAGTGGCTTTTATCTGACATAATTACATATAACCCTTATATACTCCTTAAAGAACCCTTAAAAATCGAATAAACATATATTTGACTTCCATGTCCTAAGTACCGAATGAATTAGATAATAGCATGGGTGTGTATATCATTTATAATATCCAAGCATAAAAAATGAGGCTTCGGCCCCAACCATAAAAAAATTATAATATCCAAGAACCAAAATATTAATAATATATTTCATCAAATGGAATGCACTTTCAAACTCAAATGTAAATAACATTCATATAATAAAATAATGTTTACATTAATATTTATTTTCAACAGATAAACAATATTATCCAAAAAATAAATTTCAAAATATACAATATAAATGGAATGAGATTTTTTCATTTATGGTAAATTAAAAATTAAACGGAATATTTATATCAAAATTAAAGGTCCAAGATATCGTACATTATAAATTTGAAATCACCTATGTCATATTTCAAAATATTTAATTTCACATACATAAAAATGATTTATTTTAAACGCCATTGAATGAAATTAGAAATAGGTGTAAAATAGAATTTATATTACTTTCATATCCATATAAATTGATTATATAAACCAATATCTAAAATATTCACATGGATAATAATATTTTAAAATTAAATCATTAAAAACATAAATTGAATGTTTTAAATTATAGTGTTCCTTACCAATTTTATATTTTTGAATCATAAGAACCCTGAATGATGAATATTTGAAACAATTTAATAAGATGATAATAAATAAATTCATTATTTTGTATTCTAAAGGGTCTATATAAACAAATTATAAATGAACGTTGTCGTATAGTATCATAATTGTCATTAATAAAATGAGATTGAGAGGATGTCCCTTACATCGAGTCTGATTCATCACATATGTCATTTAACCTGCTGAATAAAAATCATTTTTTATTTATTTAATTTATTGAGACCAATTTTTTTATTCCCTATATATAAATTTTTATAATTTTATTACAATTACTTAAATATTTAATTTCACATCGAATGTTTTGACAATATTCAGAACATTACTCCAAAATGAATTTGGTATGTTATCTAGAGTTAATGTGTTTATTAGTACAACATATAAAAAATAAAATTCTAGTAACAAATATAATTTTTATACATAAATTTAAATTTTAAATCTATCTATTAAATTTGGATAGGAAAAATGAACTACATAACAATCATAGAGTCAATTAGTTGTACGTACGCATGATTAACGTTGTCATTTTTCAATGATCATTATGGAAATAATGTATGTATAATTTTATATTCCTAGAATAATAATATTATCATTAATATTATATTAAACATTCAAATAAAATTATATATATCACTCATGTGATGTGGTGATGAAAATGGAATCACATCGCTTTGTGGAGGTGATTGTTCACTAATAAATAAGAATAAAATCATCATTTTTATGTACTTGAAAATTCAGGAAGGTAAATTATATATTATCCTTTAATAATAATGACTATTTCATAAGTATCATATATAAAAATTAATTTAGTGATTATATATATACTTTAAAGGAATGGATTGAAAACCAAATATATTGGTTTGTTGGGTGGTACTCTATCATAGGCTCGAATGACTAAACCCTTTTCCTATTTGAATGAGGGGGAGATTGATATAGCTCATGAAAGAAACATAATAAACAATAAGAATATTTATGTTACATGTGTTATTATTTAATCATGGTTTATGATGATTTTTTTAAATTTTAATAAATAATTAAATAGAAACACTTAATAAAAATGATACATCTTATTTAGAAATCCTTTAATGATTAACACCTTAAAAACACTAAGGACATTGTTCACCCTAAATTAATATCATTATGTTGTGGGGATGGATTATAGGAAGGTATTTGGGAATATATTGGATGATCCAAATCAGGGTTTTAATGTCAATAAAAATTAATAATATATTTTCTTTTATAAGAGAGCAGTGGGGCACTGGAAAAATTATTTAAAATATTACGTTGATAAAATTAATTTAATATAAAAAAGTGTATGAAGGGGTTTTTTGTAATATATTATAATTATGGGTAGATATTTATTAATTTAATTAAAATTATACAAGTTTTGTTAAATAAATTAATCCTTATATTTTGAGTTTTATCACTAATTTAACCCATTATACTCTTACCAGGAAAACTTGTAATTTACAC
This sequence comes from Viscum album, assembly GCA_963277665.1. NCBI lineage: Eukaryota > Viridiplantae > Streptophyta > Magnoliopsida > Santalales > Viscaceae > Viscum > Viscum album. The sequence continues at coordinate 1,181,397,380 of OY728130.1, forward strand.
TAAAAGGGTTAATATAATTCATGTAAATTTCCAATCAACCCATAAACGAAAAATATATGATATTATAATATTACCCCAATATTTTTTCAACCTTTTAGAAATTTATAAAGACTATATAATATAATGACATATTATTTATATTATAATATCAATAATGTCAATTTTGACAGAATTCCTTATTTGAAAATTTACAAAAATAGAAACATAATGATAAATTAGAATTTTTTTATCAAACATCACTAAAATAATATAATTATCAATAGAATTCGTGGATGAAATTAATTATCTAGAAATATATTATTTTTAGTTATTTTAAAAACATTTATTCAAAATTTCCATTAATTAAAAAATTATTTCATCCTTAATGTTGAATCGTTTAAGGTAATTATTAATTTACATAAAATAAAAAATAAAATAACTTGATGAAGTCAAAAAATTTAGAATTAAAACTAATATTTATACTTGATGATATATTTTAAATAAACAAATATTAACAATGTAATGTTAAATAAAAAATGATTATGGTATCTTTTACTTTAAATTAAATAATATATTATAACCATCATAATGCAATTCTAGTTGATTTCAATTGTTATAATTTTTACCAAAGGATTATTTTTTGTTAAAATTCACTAATACCATAAAATTTTGACAAATTTTGAGGTGTTTTTCTAATATTTATATCATTATTTTTACCCTTAATTACCATGTTTAACATATGTCATGTTAATATAAATTAATAAATTTACAATTCATAATTTTGAAAAATAAAGTAGATCTATTTACATTATTTAGAACATATGATTCCAAATTTGGAATCCGGTTTTCAAAATTCAAAACAGATAATTACATGACTAAGAAATTACCAGGGTAAGAAATTTATGGCATTAGATCCTCTCAATCTGGTTCTAGGGATTGGGTGAATATTTAATTAATATTGATATGCATTATATTTTTGCTAATAATAAATGTCATAAAATTTGGGATGAAAAATTAAGTTAATAAATAGAACAGTTATCTCTTCGAGTTTCTTAATATTATGAACCATGGTGTTGGTTTCAAAACTAGGTTTGACCACTAATGCCAACACAAATTCTGCTATGTTGAACATGTTACTTCTAGGGTGCAGTACAAACAAGTCCATTCAATGAAACACCCAAGTCTTATAGATTCCCCCGGTGAGAGGATTAAATATAAACATGGATGGGTCCTTCTTGGACCGAGTGATGTGAGGGGGCAAGATTGTGAGGGTTCTCAATGGTTCTATGGTGATGGGGTTTTACACTTTTTTCAGTACTTGCATCCCCCATGGGGCAGAGGTCAGATCCTTGCATACCTATATCATGTTGTATGAGAAATAAAATTTGTTGGTTGATGATGTGGGATTTGATTCAAAGTTGTTGGTTCAGATTCATCATCGAAAATTAGGGTCCTCATGGTAAATGGATTATTTCACTTGAAATTGTAAATCACGAACCAAATATGGAAGTCTTATTATTAATGTTTCAGATAAGGGAAGTTTGTAGGGGTTGTTTTATTCAATGAATGGAGAGTAGATGAGGGAATCATTGTTTACACTAACCTGGGTTCCTTTTGAGATGTCTTGTAGCTCATTTATTATGATGATGATTTATAGATACATCAAATCAAGCCTCCTTGATCCACTATTTTTCCATTTCTTATTTTCATTTTATTTTTATAAATTATTTTTTTTCTCAAAAAAATATAATTATCAATACATAAAAAGAAAACACAATGAAAATGGGTTATGATTGTAAATTTATTAATATTTTAAAATGTATATATATCCATATGAAATGTGAAAATGATTCCAATGTCATGTATTGGATTAATTATATATTTTTTTTGTAAATAATATTTATAAAAAATATATATATTATTTCTATAATGTACTTAGAAGACAAAGTGGTTCACAATTAATATTAAGTATTTCTCACAATTCCTCACAATATAAAACCTTTCAGAAAATAAAAAAAAAATCATCCAAATATATTTTTATATTCATATTTCATTTAACATGTTTATTTTAATAAATATACATATATGAAATACTAAAAAATTATATTTAAAATCATTTCAACTCCCAAACCATACAAACGTGTCTTATTATAAAAATACATCATTTATTCATAAAATTTGAATTATTAGAATTATTCTTATATCATGTCAGTAATACACATAATATGAGTGATAATAGTTATATATAATACTGAATTAACTAATATAAATCAACAAGATTTATTTTCTTCTATAATCACAAATATCCAGGTTTAATTATATATTTATATTAACAATTTTTCTTTTATGTTAAAAATGATATTATATTTATTTATAGTTATTATTTCTCAATTATATAATTATATATACACATATAAACAATTTTATTTATAATTTCATTAATGATGTTAATAACCTCAATTCAAATGTCTATGTGATAATTTTCATATTATATAATAATATATTGTTGTTCGTTTAATATCGATGTAAAAACATTTGTATTCAATCTAAAATAGTGTATCCTTCTTAAATATAATAATATTTTTAACCAATCTATTTTTTATCACACCTAATTTAAGGAATATAATTTGGTACCTAGAATGGACTCATTGTTGTAGGATTGGACCTTGGATTTGTCCTCCATGAAGTAACTCTCTATGGAATAGGAATTCACAGAGAGATGGTGGTAAAGAATTTACACAGGATGCCTACCGAATTTGGGTATTTTTGGTAATTTATTATTTTTCAGTATACCCCTGAGGATTTTATTACCTGATATGTGACAACTTCCTTGTTTTTTGGGTATAAGATCCTTACACACTGTTGGGAATATTTGACACTTGTTTGGATATATATTTTTATTATTTTACTATGTTTATTTTGACTTTTAATTATAATTATATTGTGTATCCTTCCACTATATTTTAATTCCAACCCATTTTGAATTTTTTTACAATTTTTACAAATTTATAACCTTTCTGTTAGTTGGTTACTTCATTCGTATTTAGGTGTACGCTTGAGGTAATGGCGCATACTAGTCTATTTATAGTTTATAGAGTGAACTTGGTCAGGGCATGACAATATGCATGTAGATGTAAAGAAATTAAAAAAATGTAGAACACTAAATTAATGATTATTAACAAGGTTTGAAGACATTATATAACATCTAATATTAATTTATAATCACTAGAAACCAAAAAAATAAAATAATATTTTTTTCTGAGTTTCAAGCTAAATGTTCTTTTGAAAATAAATAATAAATTTAATCTTTATGTAAATATATTTTAAATAATGTAATATAATTTTTGTGAGTATTTTTTAATAATTATAAATTTATATAGAGATTAATAATTAAATCATGTATTATAAAAATTTATCAGATCAATATATCAGAAAAATCATGAAACAAAGCCTTCTGGAGAAAACCATATTTTTATATATATTTAATTGTTATAATCATTCAATGAGTAATAGTAAAATTGATGTTTCATGTAGTTTTTAAAGCTAGACTTAATAATTCTCATGTGATATATTGTTAAATGATAAAATTCAAAATCTATGTAAGGGTAAGGTAAATAGTTGTGTATGGGTATAAATAACCATTGTGTGGGTAAGATTAATTTTCATCATCCAATGTAAGGGTAAATATTGTCAGGGTAATCCAAATATAAATCGAATAAGAAAATCACTATGAAAGAATAAATATAACAAGATAATGTTAAAATGTAATAAATAAAATGTGTATAGGTAAAAATTAAAATTTCTTAATGGAAGCTAAAAAATAAACAATTTATAAATGAGTATTTATATTTAAATGTTATGGTAGTTATACGTAGATGATTCTAATGATAATAATATAGTAAGGTTATTTATACTATATGTAATGGAAAAAATCAATTATATGTCTAGTGTATAGGTGGGCTCCAGTTATGTAAGAGAAAAATAATTTTCAAGTATTATGTAAAGGAAAACCATTATCACTTTAGGGTAAACAAAAGTACCAAATTCGTTCATAATTATACAATATTACCTATATTAGGGTAAATAATCATATATAATTACTATATATAGATTAAAAATTTTACATATAGGTAAAATTATTTTTATTATAGTAAAATAATAACTATAAAAAACTAGCTAAGTGTTTTGACTGAATATTAAAACACAATTAAGGGTACTTAAAAACATAATATATATATATATATAAACAGTAAAATGTTTATAAAAAAAATATATGTATATACATAATAAAATTAATGATAAATATTGTAAAATAAAAAAGTATAGATTAACAATATATAATTAAATGAAAATATTTATTCGATTAAAAATACAATTTCTTTTTGAAATAATTAAAACTATCTTAATTCATATTTAATATTAAAAATATAAATTAATTATGAACTAAAATTATAGAAAAAATTTATATTTTTTAAAAACACCACCATTTATTAATTTACAAAAGGGATGATATTGGAAAAAAATAAAACCCGGAAATAAGTTCATCAAACAATATAATGTTAAATAAAATTTTTAATGTAAATTTCACCCTCAATAAAATATAAGAAATAGTACTTTTTTAAATAATATTTTTTTTTGTATTCCATTTTCAAATTTTATTTTATGAAATCCTTGAAAATCATAAGTTTAGTAAAAATAAATGCATATTGATTTTTTGTTAGAAAATATACTAATATATTATATCTTTTATTTGTATAATCTCAAATAAATCAAAAATATCCTACCAATGTTCTTATTTGAGATTGTTTTAAATTGTTTTTTGAAATAGAAATAACATAATAATTGTTAAAAAGAATTTCTATATTTTGGAAATAAAAATATAAATTACACAATTCATTTTAATCCTAAAATTCTGTGTAGAACATAATGCATTAAGGATATATTCACTAACATTAATAGATAGAGAAAATGAATTTTATTTTCATAATATGCAATAAAATAAATTTTCCTAATAAAAAGACACATACCTGATTAACTTTTTTTATCATTCCTGCATCCTTTAAAATTAAATTTAGAGTAAAAGACTAATTGAAAAAAAAAATTATCGATGATTAAAAAAGAATTAGAAATAATAAAACATTTGGAAGTAGTTAAATAGAATAGAAATCCAATCCTAAAAATAAATAAATTCAATGAATATATTTTCTTGAAACATAAATATATAATTCACAACTAACATTCAAATGGGATTACTGGTTTAAAAAAATCGAGAACAAAACTTAAAGATTCATTACAGAAAAAATAATTTAATTTATTAAATTGAATAACTAAAAAATGTGTTTTCCCATATGACTAAAATAAAATTTACTAGCTATATAATTAGATATTTGTATCAAATGAAAATAATTTTAAATGAAATAGAATAACAATAATATAAATTTGAAAAATACAAATATCATTATAAATTATTTTTTATAAACAATATAAAGACATGTCAAGATTTATAAAAATAATTTTTATACTAAATCAATGCAAGTAAACAATTTTATTTTCTTAAATATTGAATTCATGATGATAAGGTTCATTAAATACATATCCAATTAAAAATAATATTTTAACATCTATTAAAAATAAAATAAATTTGTATTCATATAAATGTTCTAATAAAATTATAATAGATTAAACACTATAAATTGAAACAAAAGTTTAATTAAAACATATTTATTCTTCTTAAAAACATTCATGTGCCACAATCAATGCTTTTTTCAAGAATATTATAGACTATTCATCATTTTATATTCTAAAAAATATTTTACTTCCACTATCATGTCTATCCAAATGGGGTTAAACTAAAGAGAAAGCATTATTTCAATAAAACATATTATTCTAATATTTCATAGAAATAATATAATAATTCTAATTTAAATTAAATAAAAAATCATTATGAATAATATAAAAAAGAAAAGTGTAATTAAAAATAAATTTTTTAATAATGATTCCAAATTTTATACAAGAAAAAACCTTACCAATTAAATTGCTAATTAGATGATTTTTTGAATCATCCAAGATTTTATGTCATATCTAGAAAAAAAAATTTCCTCATTAATTAAATTCTCTATAATATTTTATTTCAAAATCCAGAAAATAAAAATCCATATTTTCCAAAACTGATTTTTGAAACCACATGATATGTCATATATTTAATGAAAACATTATTCAACAATAATTTTATTCATATTAAAAACTACTTAGTCATTAATTTTAGTAGAATATATAATAAATATACCTTCAAAAATTTTATCATCAAACTTATGTAAACTATATTTCATATTAATGATATAACATTATAGTAAAAAACATTAAAATAACTAATAATCTATTCTTTATAGTTAAATAATTCATTATATTATTTTTTAAAAATGTGTATTTTAAAATAATATCATAAAATATAATGTATTATTGAAATATTAATCCTAAAAATACATTAGGAAACTATTTTTTAATCCTTATTCTAGTAATTTTATTAATGTTTGTATTTTACCGTTATATGGTATAAATTTAATATTGTAAACTATAAGAACAAATTACTCGTAATACAACATTCATTAATAAATTTTTATAAATAGAATTTGAAACATACTCCACCATTATCAAATCTAATATAAATATTTAAAAATGAAAGAAATTTTTAGAAAATCTTACAAATATAAAATATTTTTCGAATGTTTCATTCTTACGATGCATAAAATAGACCCTTTTGAATATAATGAAGTACCCAATAATAATAAAACCATATTTATTACCACCTAAACAATTATTTTTTATATAAATAAATAATTAAAAATATTAATATTTAAGGAGAAGAAGGAGTACAACCATGATTGATATATTTAACCGATTCATTATGTTTCTTTCCTTTAAAGATGAGTCCAAAGAAAATATTTCCTCATCTTCAACAAGGTTAAATCTAAAACAATTCCATTATTATAAAATATTTTTATCATTTAGAAAGAATTATTTCTATGAATTTGATGGTAGATAAAATTATATCCTTCTATAAATAAAATACACATAACATTTGGATTTGTTTTTCTAAGAAAATTAATAGAATAAATATTATATTTTCTAATATCATAAAAATTACTTTTATTTTTTTCAAACTAATCATTTATATTCATTAAATTTAACATAAATTACCTAACATCATTATTTTGAAATATTAAATATGTTATTTTTCATACATTCAATGAACAACACCATTGAAATTAAAATAATAATATAAAAAACAGACTTAACAAAATAATTTAAAATTTTCATTAGTGATATACCCAATTGTGATATAGGATTCATCTCATATTTTATTAGAATGAAAATTTGATAGGTTATTATAATTTTTTTTGGACCATTTACATTCCATGTACCATGTGTCATTGAGAAACTTAAGGCAGTTATCCAAAAGAGATAAATTATATAGAAAAAAAATATTGGCATTAACTATCTTTTGGATATAAATAGGGTATTAGAGTAATTCATTGCTAACAAAACATATTCAAACATTTATACTGATTTATTATAGATTAAAATAGATTTTAAATAAAAGTTATAGAATATCTATGTGATTAATAAAATTTAATAAAAAATTGAATAGTAAATTGTTCTTTCTTGCAAAATTTAAAGCATGTAATAAAATGAATCATTTAAATATAAGCTTATATTAAATAATTCCTTGTATGAAAAATGATTTTTTAGATTCTAACCATATAATGGTTTCATAATTATTTTGTTTCATCATAGATATTATCAATTCATTGTTTTCCATTCCCTAAACAAAAGTAGATTACATTTCATTTAATCTAACATCTTTATTTATAATATTATTATTCTCTTTCCGAGTAAAATAAAAATAATTCATGATTTATCTATTTAATCATCAACAAGAAAATTTTATTCATTGCATTTCAATATCATTCTCATTATTTATCTTCTTAATTTATTAAAGAAGATGCATACTTTAATCTTTCAATTTCTTATTCTAAACATTAACTCAAAGAAGAACCATATAAGGTTTTTCATTTTCATCATATAACTAATCAATGATAAAAAACCCTATTAGAATAATTACTAGAATCAGAAAAATTATATACCTCATTAGTATTTTTATCTATAACTAATATATTTTCTTATTATCTATTAGTTTTATATTTATCACATAAATTAGATTTTTCAGTGGGACTCCATCCAACATGGTAATATAATTTCAATAGATTATTTTATTTTTTATCTTTAAATACATCAACTGAATTTTGGAAATTGTGTTTCATTTCTCTCCTTATCATATCTTCTTAACTAGTTACATTTGGTACATATATTGAACCTTTCGTTTCTTTTCAATCATTCTATTGATATATACATTCTATCTTCTTGAAATATTTATTTCAATTTGTCAGTTTATAAATATATTTTATTATATAATCAATTTTTCAATTATAATATTCATGTTATTATGATTCTAAATTCATAGAAATAACATTTATATGTCATTTTAATGAAATTAATTTCCTCTTTTTATTATATTAATTATTAATGGTTATAAATTATTCATCATATTGAAGAAGGGTTTTGATGAGTTCTAATAATGTTTATTCATTGAAATTATAACCATAACCAATCAAAACAGCGTTGAATTATAGTTTATAGTTAGATCTCATAGGAAAGATTAAAAAAATATTGGTTTCTCTAATATTTCTCTAAGAAAATATTTCCATTAAAAATTATTTTAAATTAGTTTGAAATTTTTTCATTGCATTCTTCTTCAACTATATTGAAATCATGGTAATCGAATCAAATATTTCCATGCATGGTTCTAACAATCTTGTCTAATCAAGTATTTTTTACTTTTAAAATCATCCTGATATTATGAGATATCTTTTTGAAAAACATGTGACTATACACAGTTCTTTTTAAAAAAATTATAAAATATTTTATTATTTTAATTCAAAAAATATTTTGTATCATTATTTCATATAAGACTATTGATATCATTATTTTATTGTTTGTATTATTTTTTTCATCGCCAAATAGTGTCCTATGATTCAATATTTGAGGTATTCCCCTAATCTAAATTTATATCATCCTTAATCATTTACATTATATTGAGGTATTTTATAAGTAATCCATAAATAATTTGAATTAATTCCTTAAAATTTAATTTAATATGTCCCTAAACATTTTTTTCTTAGAAGAGGTTATCCAAATAAAATAAAAACATACTCTATACTAATAAATCATAAAAGCGTCAACCACTGATAAAAATATTTTGTCCAGATAAGGTACTTGATTAAACTATATAAGTTGGGTGGTGCATAGACCAATTAATTTTGAAGGGTTTGTTTAGTTATCTAAATTAACTCCCAATGTTAAATAACCAATTAATTTGAAATGAAATTCATTGATCAAATGTGAACTTAGGATACTCATATACATCTCTAATATGTGATACTTATGTTTTGAACTATACATATTTTATAAGGGAAATAGTTATCTTATTAGAAACTAATTTTGGGTGGAAAGTATATAATATATGGCTGAATATTTTATGGGATGTTAGAAACGAATTATAATAATGTAATTTGAATGTGGGAGTCAATAGATAATAATCCATAAAATAGAATCTGTGGTTCCTAATCCAAAGATAGAAAATGGTTTTATATATAAAATCATAAATAGAAATTTAAATAAAGTGTGAAATATATGATGAAGTGTTATATACAAAAGACATAATAATGTAATAGTTATAATATAAAAAATTGAAACACTAGTACCAGATCATGATAATTTGATCATGTTGTCTCATAAAGTATGTATATGTTGATGTTGTTAATGTTTATTCATTGATAGATCATTGAGTAGATGATTTATTTATTCTCACATGATCAAAAACATTCATAGAAATTGGTAGTTCAACAATATCGGTTGAAATTTTATAAGATCTTTTTGAAGAAATATTTTTTAAAAATATTTATATATATGAAATTCACTATTGAATCACTACTCATATTATTTAAAATGAAAAATAATGTTAACACAATCTATCCAAAGGATAGACTAATCAAATTAAAAAATAGTTTTAAAATTATAAGTGAGATATAGAAATTATAGATAGAAATTTATCACCTGACTCTCATCCAAAATTTTGAAGGATGAAGAGTAATATAAAAAAATTGAGATCATAATTAGAATATTTAATCACTTCCAAAATAATAGTTCAATTAAAATTTAATGAAAATCACAAAACAAACTTCTTTAAATGCTAATATTAAAAAACCTACTGAATATATTCTAGTAGATATGATGATAAATAAAAAAATTATCTCACTATATTTTATATTATAAAAAAATTAATATATTAAATCACATCAAATATGAATTAAAAAAAACAATTTTTTTTCAGTTTTATGCAAAATGATTATTTAAAAATGAATGAATTTTTTCATCATGCATATATGTTTAAAAAAAATTAAAATTTCTCAAAAATTATAAATTTAATAATAATGAATTTATATAATGAATAAAATAATTTAAAAAAGTGTCATGAACATGAAACACATGAACATATCCAGAAAATAATGAAGCATAGCAAATAAGAAAACATAGTCTTTATTACTATTTATGGGGTATATACATTTCATGTGTAGAGTTTAAAAATATTTTCTATGTATTGTGTTACTATAAATGAAATATTTCTTATTTGGAAAAAGTGTAAAAAAATGCATAATATAAATAATGGTATGGTAAATAGTTATGTAAATGTAAAACATACCTTATTAAGGGTAGGAAATATTTTCAACTTAATAAATAGGGGTAACTAGATTATAGGTAACCCAAATATATATTGTGTAATGGTAACATTACCCATTATTTATGATTAAATAGCTTGATTATAAAGGCAAAATGAATGATTTTATAAGGGTATCTAATATAGTATAAAAGTTAAATAAGTTTACTAAGAATATTTGGTACTACTCATTAGAATTGCATTAGGGTAGCATGAAGATTTTTTTATTGGTGTATATAATAAAAAGAAAAGGTAATATAGAAATTAGATATCTTGTGTAATAGTAAAATATGTTATGTAAGGGTTCTTAATAATTTTTATGTATTGCACAAGGGAAAAGTATTCACCTTAATAGATTAAAATTATAAAAATAAGTTCTATAATGGTAGTATCTTATATTCAAAATGATAAATAATGTAATATAAAGGCTACATAAAGGTATAAAAAGAGTATTAAGGAAAAATATAATTTTTTTCAAGGTAATTCATAACTATGAAAGATTACATAAAACTATAGAATGAATATTAAAACTCACTTAAGGGTATGAAGTAAACAATGAAAACGTTAAACGACATGAAATTTAGTTTTTTCAAATATAAAATAAGCAATTAATGATTTTGTTAAATGATAAATATAATAAGTTGAAAAATATTTTCTAATAAAATATAATAAAAAATATTTATTTGAAAAATAAAAAAATGTAGTTTTTAAAAAATATTGATGCATTTTTAATTTTCAACAATTAAAATATAGAAACTTAAATATTATAAGAACATTATCTCAGTGATAAACATATTTATTAATGTTTGACGAATAATTAATTATCATGAATATAATGGTTTTGGGTACTTGTAACATTTATAGTTAATTTTTTTTATGGGGGGATTTTTGGATGAGACATATGTATAAAAAATTTTAAAATATTTAAATATTTTATAATAACATAAATAGTCCAATAAGAAAAACTTTTATAATTTTTTGGTAATATCAAGGTTTTAAATACATGATCTTATATCTCATTAATCAACCGAGATATTGTGAAATTATTCCACAAATCACACATCTTGTAATTCCATATGTATTGGATTATTTTAGAGAAGGAATCATACCTTGTTATGCATGGTTCAATTAATGACATGTTTCTGTAAACATCCTATTTAACTTAAGGTTCATGAATTAAATATTTTTCTTTCATAAATTATTTTATTATATCTATATAATTTATAATGAAATATATGATTTATAGTGTGGAAAACATCCTTGTTTTCTTTTTATGTGAATTTTTATTCTTATAAGACTCGTACAGTTATTGAATTATGATTAACCTGGTACCCAATATAAAATTAATTTTTTTCCCAAATGAATCAAATGGATATTATTTCTATAATAAAAAAGAGAAAAAATTCATGTTGATCAAGATTATGTTATACACAAAATAAAATACATTGATTTATAAATTAGTAATAGAAATTATAAACATGGATAATTTAAAAAAAAAACATACAAGAAGTGTTCTATATATTAAGGGTTTAGTAGTTCCTCAAAGAGTTGATAAAGAGTGAATGACTAATTTTACACATGAAACTGGATGGTTTGTTATAATTCCTCCAGATCTGAGGGATATTGATAATTTATTGAAAATGTTGATGGAAAATTTTTCTTTTGTGATGATCCTTGTTCATAGTATATGACTATTTGGATTCATTATTTTATAAAATTCATAAATTCAATGAAATTAAGGATGGAATCTATGTAAAATAACCATTTTTATAACATTGTATATGTAATGTAAGAAATTATACCCATATGGATAAAGAGGATTTCCATATGAAACCTAAAATTGATGATGTCAAGACATTTCCCTCGGGGCCTAGACGTGACTACCACATGCTTGCCTTCCAAAGGCCAGGGGTTGGTGACTAACACTTGATAAAATTTCCAAAATAGGGAAGGCATTGCCACAGATAACTACACACGCTGAAAAAGGGAAACTGAAGTAAACAACCAAAAAAAGAAATGTTCAACCAAGGGAGTAATGTAAAACCACATGTACACATGTAAACTGAAAATAGTGGGCTGGAATATAATCCCAAAAAACTGAAGAGAAATTAAACAGTTGTCGCATCTACCATGGAACTCTACATGAAGGGTAGTAGTGGTATGTCTGAAGTCTAATAAGAGGACTCGACTGCTCACGCGGCCCCATGCTCCACTAAGTATCGGACCTCTAATTTCTACCTATTGGGGTCAATAGTATTCACCATGAACACACTTATGGGAGAATCCCATGTAGGAGTGTGTATAACAATACCTAGTAGGGGTCCCCAAGACCCCCGAATGACTCTTAGTATTCCAAAACGGAAAACACCAAAAGTAATACCACAAAGGTAAATCACAAGATTGATCTAAATCATGATGAAAAAATCAAAAGAGATATCTCACTCTAATGATATAACTTATGGTTACTGGGTCATGAATTAGCAGGCATAAAGCCAGATCATCCTATTCATAGTTACTCCATTACTAACCCATGTAGGTCATTGTATGATGACCCATATTGGTCTCTAAATGATGACCTGTATTGGTTGCTGGTGATGAACCTCCTTGGTCCTTGGTGATAACTTGTTTTGGGCACTGGTGGTAACCCATATTGGTCGTTGGAGCTGACCCATATTGGTCAATGTTGCTGACACTTATTATTTGCTGGTGTAGAGGTAGGGATGATTAGTTTTACAACTAGCTCACCCCACTCTGTAGTTTCCCATACTGACCCGTATTAGTCTCGATTTCTCTTCATTTCACATCCAACCACCGGATTCTAACACGAAGCACACCTGACCTTTGTATGACTCTACTCCTCACGCCATCGGTCATATTTCAACCAGTTTGATGTCCCAAAAAAACCCAAGGGACTGCCACGTCGTAGGGGTCCCAACGTGGCAGACGATCTGTCGATTGGACGCCTGGTCTGTGCGATATAATCACTTTGGTAAAAAAGGGCCCGATTGGATTGAAGACTGATCCAACTCAAGTCACAGATCAAACTCCATTGAAAATAACATATAGTATCTCCAATGGACGGCCATTTCAGTGCGTCCATCGGATGCCTCGTCTGTTAGTTACACAACATTCTGTGAAACGGGGATGATCACACCTTGGTCCGGTCTAGCTCATTCTGTTCTGCTAGAATATTCCAAAGGGGACATTTTCCCAAAGGGGTCCCAATGCCACCGATAGTATGTAAAATAGACACTCAGTTTGTTAGTTACATGAGTTTCATTATTCGGGGGCACCTGGGTCACAGCCCTGTCTGACTCGATTAGGCGTGGCCGACACAATTTTTCCAGGAGTCTACCAAACCCCACATAAGTCTGGGCCATCATGGGTCATCTCGGTTCACTAGGACCAGCTCGTCGGGATCGACCTGGCTAGTTTACGGGCTCACGCTGCAGTTGGCCCCGCCCGCTGGGTGGGGCTCAGACCACCCACGCTGGCCCACTTTCCATGTGTATTGCCTAGCCCGTTGCATGGGTTTGGCCCATTCGACTGACCCACATTTGGCCCAGTCCACTTGAAACAGGACCAATTCACCTAGATGGCCCCATGGATGCGGGGTCATTTCCTCGACTATGATACGACACGACGTAGGGCCACACCACTCCCTCCTGCAACAGCCTGCTGGTCATGGCTTCTGCTGCTAGACATGCACTGATGGTCCCTTCATGGTGCTATCTATGCCAAAAGGCCACATAAATCACCATCGCCTCAGAATGACTTTTTGTCTCGCGTTTTCCTTGAATTGGGAAAATTTTCCCCAAAGAATGTAAAAAAACCAGTGACAGAGGGTCCAGGACTTGTTTATTTTCTCGCGCCCTCTATGTTAGCGTTATTGAGAGAGGGAGGAAATTACTCATCACATTTTAATAATGATGATCCCCTTTAAAATACCCCGCAACAACCTACCCATAAATAAGAATATAATCGAGGGAAAATTTTGATTTAAAAGGAAACTCGAACCTCATGATTCGTTGGGGACATCATGGATGGTAGTGCTTGCATGTTCAATGGTATTGTTGGAGAATTAGAATGTTCATGTGCATTGGAATTCGCCATCCGTCGACCTTCAGACCGATCCTAAAATGAGTGTCTTCAATCCTCCATTCTCTGTCTGTGAAAGGCATGACATCACTTCGTCAGGGGTTCCTCGCTGGATGAATCCATGACAAAACCCCACCCTAAGAACCATTTAAATCAGAAGGGGGGAGACAAGAAACACCTTGTGGAATAAATAAGGTTCATTAATTGATGTAATTAATGTGCCTCATTAATTGAAGTTATTAAAGGGTCTCATTAATTATGTCAGGGGTGGTCACACATCTATTATGTAATTGTGCAAATAACAACCCCTAATTATAGGATTGACCTCCTCCGTGGTCACTGCCACCACCTCTCAACAGGTGGTAGAAACGTGAAAATGATATAAAATAACAATTTATGATATTTTATTATTTCATTAAAAGTCACAAAAACTATCTTTTTCTATCAATGAACTGCAGTCTATGCGAATAATCATTTATGAGAATTGCAACACTTTGGATTCAATGGTGCTATCAGATTTCAATTCCATGAACCAGTTCAATAGAAAAAAATTCCAAAACTGCATTTATGGAACACACTCGAAAAAAAAATTAGATATTCATTTCAGGAACACAGGCCTCCGGAATTTTTCGCCATCAATTTTTACAGACTCATAAATATAAAAATTATTTAACAAAATTACATGAAATTTTCTGGGTCTTTCCATTCTCCCCACCCTAGATATTTACATCCCTGTGTGCCAAACGGCGATACACTAACAAAAAGGGGTATTGGCCACGCATATGAGTCCCTCGATCCAATGTACTCACCTTGTGATTCCCATGATGCCACAGAACATACACGAGAAGTACTGACCTCTAAAAAATGATATGCTCTTATCGATCCGATATCTTCACTGGGTAATGTGAAAAATTCACCCCATCGTCAATCTACAGCTCGCTATGGTTGATGAAGTGATATAGGTCATGCACGTATCTCCTCAGGTGGGATTCATGAAAGATGCAATGCAACCTCTCCAACTGTTGTGGTAGTGCCAAGCGGTACGCCACCTTTCCAATTTTCTAATGTGTCAGGAAAGGTTTGATAAACCTTAGTGAGGGCATGCCACCTCGTCCAAATCTCTATAGTCCCCATCGAGGGTAGACTCATAAGAAAACATGATCCCCCTCCTGTAACTTCAGTGGTCTCTGTCACATATCAGCATAGGACATATGTTGGCTCTGTGCAGTCTTCATCTGCTCTCGGATGACCTGCACCATCTTAGTGGTATCATGTACCATCTCAGTGCACACGAGCGTTCTCTCTCCTAGGTCCATCCAACACAATCTTGATATGCATAGTCATCCATAAAATTCCGTAAAATGGGCCATACAAATGGAGGATTGATAGTGGTTCTGGTACATGAACTCTAGCAAGGGTAGGTGGTCCTCCCAACCGTGACCAAAATTTAGGACACATGAGAAAAGCATGTCCTCCATGGTTTGGATGGTCCGCTCAGTCTGACAATCTTTCTATGGGTGAAATTTTTTGCTTAAGCGAAGCTGACTTCCAAAAGCCTCTTACAATTCTTTTCCACAACCTAAATGTGATGTGTGCATTACTGTCTGAGACTATCATCAAAGGCACCCCGTGAAGTTGCATAATCTTCTGAACGTATAGATGTCACAAGATCTCTACAGAACCATTCTCTCAAATAGAAATGAAGTTGGTATGCATGGTGAGTCAATCAACGAGCACCCAGATGGTATCTTTCCATCTGTACGTATGTGGTAACCCTATCATGATGTCCATATATATCTCTTCCCCCTCCCACAATGGTATCTCAAGGGGTTAGGTTAGTCCACCTGGTACCTAGTGTCCAGCCTTCACTTTATGGAAAGTGTGGAATCTTGAAAATAACATCACCATAGCTTTCTTCATCTCTGGCTACCAGTAATGACATCGGCTGTCCTGATACATCTTCATCACGCAATGATTTATTTCTAAGGGGGTGTATTTAACTCCATCATTTCCTCCTATAATAGCACCAATGGTACAACATTAAATCCCTGGAAATGATAGTGTGCTCCCCATCATTAGAATATCCATCAGGTGTATGACCTATAGATATCTAATCACGTGATATCTCATAATTGTAGTCTCTGAGTTGTGCCTCTCTGACTTGCTGATGGAGTTGATGGGATACTACCAAATATTAGAGGTATTTTTTATCATCTTTATCCACATAGGATATCTAATATGAGTCTAACTACACTAAATCCTTGTTCAGTATCTGCGAACTCGATCTCCGACTAAGTGCATCTGCCACTACGTTCCCCCTCTTAGATGTATAGGCTATCTAAAATTCATATTCATAGAAGAACTCTATCCAACATAGTTGTCTCAGATTCAGATATTTCTATGTGAAGATATATCTGAGACTTTTTTTTAGTAAACAATGAACCACTCGCCCATCTAGTAGTGTCACTACATCGTTAGTGCAACGACTTCTACTACAAACTATATGTCTTGAGTTGCATAATTCTGCTCATGAGGCCTCAACATCGGTGAGCCATAAGAAATAATTGGACCATATTGTATCAGGATGCAACCAATTCTGATCCCTAATGCATCACATTATACTATGTAGTCAGTGCCTTCCTCCAGCAACCGTAGGATGGGAATACTGGTCAATCTCTACCTCAGCTATTGAAAGCTCTTCTAGAATTTCTCTTCCACTGGAATGGTTTACCGCTCATCTTCAAGACTGTCATAGGTTTTTCTACTTTGTATAAATCGAGTACAAACCTCCAATAGTAGCATGCTAACCCAAGGAAGCTCTGAACCTCAGTGACACTCTTTAGGTGTATCCTATGTTAGTACTTCCTTGATCTTCACTGGATCGAATTCAACTCCAGCCTATGAGATAGCATGTCCCAAGAATTGGATCATCCATATATAAAACTCACACTATGAGAGCTACCTATATAACTGGTGATCTTAGAGTGTGTACATAAATATCCTCAAATGAACATCATGCACATCCTTAGATGTTGAGTACAAAAAGATGTCATCGATGAAGAGCACCACAATGTGATCAAGATATGGCTGAAAGATCTTGTTCATGATCCCCGTGAACATTGTTGGACCATTGGTGACACCAAAAAGCATAACCAAGAACTCATAATGGCCATACAGGCATATGAATGTTGTCTACAATACATTATCATCTTGTACCCTGATCTAATGATAGCCATATCTAAGGTCTATATTTGAGAACCACTTCGCTCTTTTCAACTGATCATATAGGTCATAAATCCATGGAAGAGGTTACTTGTTCTTCACGGTCACCTGGTATAGGTGCTGGATGTCCATGCCTAGCCTCAAACTTCAATCTGACTTCATGGAAAGCAATACCGAGGATGCCCAAGGAGAAACATTGGTCCGTATGAATCCATTACTCTATAAGTCCAATAATTGTACCCTAATCTCTCGGAGCAAAACATGTGCTATTTGATATTCTATTGTAGATATCGGTGCTTTTCATGGGTACATGACAATGAAGAATTCTACCCCTCTACGAAGAGGTAGTCCGAGGAAATCTTCTGGAAAGACGTCTTTATACTCCACCACCACTACTAGAAATTATGGACTCTCCCCATCCAGTGTGTCATATTTCATTTAACCCATATAATATATAATTGGTTGCACCATCGTAAGTGAAATTCCATATTTTGATACTCAGTTTTCCTTCTTACCATCAAAAGAAAACTGGCCTCATTCTCTTCACATTCATCGCATTGTACGTGTTAACAAGTCAATGTGTGTGTGAACTACTGATACCCAATCCATGCCTGGAATGAAAACCTTGGGATTCAACATCTCTAGTAGAAGATCTCATCTATAACTCTCTTCTATGATAGTAAGATCACTCTTTTAGCACCTGGGTGTGACCACTTAATGTACTCCCGTAAGAGAATCCAAATGCAAAGGTAGAGCTAAAAGATCAGTCAGAATCTCAGAGTCTCAAAATGAGTCCATGGAAAAAAGATGAATTCCATGCACCTGTGTCAATATTCATTGCTACTAATATAGTGAAGATATAGATTTTACCTCGTATCATCTCAAGGACATCATGATCTTTAGTCTCTACTTCCTATAGTTGGGACTGTCCCCATCCACCTTCTCCCTAATCTTATGGTGGACAGCCTGACGGCGGTGTTGGTAGTGCCTGGTGACACCAACCACTCCCCACTGCATGTCCAGCTCCCTAGACTCATCTTCCATCTAGCTGATGCTCATGATCTGGTCACTTTCACTTCCTCAATGGCCCCTGCACCTTCTGTCAATCAACTGTGCATGGAGTCAGATAGTCATGAGATCCTTGACCATGTCCCCCATATAGAATATAGATCATGCATCCTTTTCCCTCTCGAGCCTTGCACCTTTGACCCTGCATCATAAGGTCACCATCAGAAAGGTCTATCCTGCTTGGGCTTCGGTGTCATGTGTCTACTAGAAGCAGCACATGATTCTGCTACCTTTCATCCAGTAGGGGTTCTAAATGTTGGTGCCTTCTTATCAAGGAATCTCCCCATCATAAATCTCTCTCTAGCACCCCATCCTATGGCCTGATGATGAGTGAAACTATCGTAGTTCTAATCTCTCATCAGATCCACTCCTCAAATTTCTTGGCCCTTAGTAAGGTTATCGTACCATGTCAGTGGAGTATCTAGAGAGGTCAGTAAATCTCAAACAATACTGATCCATGGTTTTCCTAGCCTTCTGTAGATGTAGCTACTCCTAAATGAACACAGAACATAGTGTCTTAGGCACGAACTCTTCTCTGAAAAGGATTTCAATTTCCATCCATGTGAGGGAATTCTCTTCATGCACCTTGAGCGATGAGCTCCACCATCGTCTTACTATGACTTAAATAAGGATAGCATCCAAGATCTACATATACATGGCGGGTTTCTCTATTAAGAGAAAGACTCGCGAAACCACCTCAAGCATGTTATATGCTACATGGGGGTCCTTCTCACCTTAAAACATCAGAGGCCTCTGCCTCTGGATCTTACGCAATGGGATTAGACAGAATGCATGATACAGATGTATAATCAGCTGCTCAATGAGTTGTGGTGCTGCTGGTACACCACCTAAAAGTTCCATCAGTGTGAGTGGTCCTTGTACAGATGCCCCGTCCCTTGGCGGTCTAATGTTATGATCTTTAAATGAAATTTTGGATTGTTGTCTTCATGGAGGCATCCTGTAAGAAACAGATGTGCCATAGTCTATAAGTTATACCTGGTTAGATAACTCAAGAATGATCAAGAAAACATTTAAAAACACTAGAAAATGGTTTTTTTTATATATTGATTTGGAAAAAAGAATTCAGGGTCTTGGTGTATGGATACGTCAGCCGTTGTACCAACACTAGAATCCTTGTACTGAAAACAGAATTGAAGACAATTTTCACCACTACCTCGTTAAAAGTAGACTCTATGTTCTTATAGTACAATCGACTGGCTTCTTATACCACTTTGTCACAACCCATCCCATGGGTCCTACAAATGACTACCCAAAGCCTACCTTCCATACTCTTGGGGATAATGACTAGCTCCTGAAGGATTTTATTGAAAATGGAAGGCATTGCCTTAGAGAACTGTACACACTAAAAAAATGAAAATGATATAAAAACCAAAAAATGTATGGTACAACAATGAGATTAATGTAAAAACATATGTACAATTGAAAATTGAAAAAAGTTGGCCAGAATACAAGCCCAAGAAACATAAAATAATTTAAAGAGATGTTGAATCTTTCATAGAGCTCTACCTAGATAGTAGTATCAACATGTTTGATGTCGAAGAAGTAGATCTTTACTGCTCATGTCGTACCAAGCTCCATCAAGTCATGAACATCAAAATTTGTCCTTAGAGAATCTGTAGTCTGCAATAGACACACACATTTGGGCAGATCGCATGTAGGGTTGAGTATAACAATACCCTAATGAGGACATCAAGACCCCTTAAAGATTATTAGTAATCCATAATGGAAAACAACACAAGAAACACCACAATGGTAAATCAAAAACATAATATAAACCATGAAGCACAATGAAAATGAGACAGTTCCCTCTAATAGTATAACATCATGGTTATTGGGATAGGGTTGAATAGTTGTAAAGGCAAATCATCATATTCATATTAAATCTAATGCTGACCCCTATAAGTAACTATATACTGATCTGTATTTGTTACAAGTTTCTAACCTATATTGGTCACTGGTGATAACCCGTATTAGTCGCTGGTGCTGACCTGTATTGGTCGTTGGTGGTGACCTATATCAGTCGCTGGTGCTGACACGTATTGGTCATTATTGCTGGCCCATATTGGTCGCTCGTATAGTGAGAGTGATTATTAATCATATATCCAGATCATAACACCATAGAGTTTCTAATTCTGACATGTATTGGTCACTCATCTTCTTTATGTCATAGATAGCCACTGGATTCCCACACGAAGCACACCTAATCTCCGAAAGACTCTACTCCTTAAGCAATCAATCACATTTCAAATGGTAAACAATCCTAAAAAAAGTATACCAGAGGGACATAACCATAATAGGGTTCACAAAATGACCGAGGACCCATCCATCAAATGCTCGGTTTCTAGGTTATGGTCACTTTTGTAAAAATAGGCGGTTGGATTCAAGTCTGATCAAAACTAGGTTGCAAGTCAAAGTCCATCAAAACTCACATTGAGTATCTCCAAAGGACTAATTTTTTACAATGGTTCGTATGCCATAGAATGTTCTTAGATCAGATGCCATGTCTATTACTACCCCCTTTCCATGAAATAAGATAAATCGTACCTCTATCCGGCTTGGCTCAGTTGGACCTGCTTTAATATTCCAAACAGTCCACTTCCAAAAAGGGGTCCCAACGCCACTGAGGGAATGTCAAACAAACACCTGGTTCTTTAGATACAATTGTTTCATTATTCGATGGTCGGTTGGGTCCTTGCCCTGTCCGACTCGGTCAGGCCGAATTGACGCAATGTGTCCCGGGGTCTACCTAACCCAACCCTAGTCGAGATAGTTACAGTTCAGCCCGGTTCACTAGGTCCAGCCCGCCGAGTTTGGGTCGGCTGGTTCAAGGGCCCAGGCTGTGGTTGGCCTGACACACCAAGTGGGACTCGGCCAACCCACGCTGGCTAGCGGGTCCCCCCCCCCATTCGACTAGCCAGCGTCTAGCCAGTACTGCCTGAAGGAAGACCGCTTCACCCAGCTTTCCCCACGGATGTGGGGCCTTTTCATCCCGCGTGACATTGCAATGGGCCGCCCCCACCCCACCCCCCTTGTCACGGCCCATGCCACCGCTGGTGCCTGTGGGGACCACCCTCCTCAAACGGGGTTGTCTTGGAGCGGCTGCCTCTGAACGTCATTACATGTGATGGTGCGCCGCCTTCCTGCCACCCGCGCCCAGTTTCCGTAGACCTCCTCTGTCCACTACCATGCGCTGCCAGCATGGCGTGCTGTCGGTTGTTTTTTCGGGCCTTTGAACATTCAATGGTGGTCCGTTCATGGTGTATTCTATTCCTAAGGGCCTCTTATATCACCGATGTTATAGCCTGAACTTAAATATTTCATTTTCATCGAATTGGGAAAACCATCACTGAAGAAAGAAACAAAAAAACAAGCACTGGGGGTCTGATCCTTATTTATTTGGCATGCGCCCTCAACGTTATCATTTAAGAAAGAAGAAGGTAATTATTAAAAACATTATACTAATGTTACACCCCGTTCAAATACCCTCTAATAACCTCCCACAAAATAAAAATTGAATCGAGGGAAATTCTTCAATTAAAAGACAACCCTACCTCGTGATTTGTTGGGGACGTTGAGGATGATGGTGAAACCACATTCATGGGTATTGTAGATGGAGCATAAGGTTCATGTGTGTTGGCATTCATCGTCCATCGACCTTAAAATCGATCCTACAACGGGCGTCGTCAAGCCACCATTCCCCTTTAATGGAAGTTGTAGTGTCACTATGTTAGGGGTTCCTTGTTTGATGAAGCCATGCCAAAACCCCACCCCAAGTTAAATATAAATTGGAGGGGGAATGGTGAGCAATTCATTGATAAATTAATGTGGTAATTAATTTGCGTAATTATTGTGCCTTATTAATTGCTGTAATTAATATGTTTCATTAATTACACGTGGGGTGGTTACAAAACCGTTGTGTAACTGTGTAATTAACACCCCATAATTAAAGGTATGACCTCCTACATAGTCTCCACCACCACCACTCAACTAGTGGAAGGAAAAAGATGATGAAATAAAATAAAGATTTATATTGTTTTACTATTTATTTAAAAATCACCAAAACTATAATTTTCTCCCGAACAATTGGGGTCGTAGTAAAGCTTCATTTTAGAGAATCTCGGCACTGCAGATTCAATAGTTCTCTTGGATTTCAATTCCGAGCACCGATTCAAAAGATAGAAAATTCCACCTGCACGTTTTCTAAACGTACCAGAAAAATTCTCAGAAATTCTTTCCAGGCACACCGGGTATCTAAATTATGTGCCATCAATTTTTGCATACTCGTAAAAATACCAAAAAAATTAAAAAAAAATAACATGGAATTTTCTGGGTCTTTACAGATGATAGAATGTCAATTTATAAACTATTCATGGTCACCATGGATTACAAACAAATTCATGGTACTGATTGATATTTAACCATTTCACCATTGCTGATGAAAAATTTTATTAGGATATTACATTCTATAGAATTCCATTATGTTTATAAGATACATAAAATTTATATCAAAAAATTAATTTCTAAAGTTAATTTTGTAAACGACATGTATATGATACGACAAAAAGAATATTATGTTCCATATAAGCCATATTGGTTATATACAATGGAATAATCAATTTATGGACTATAGAAAGAATCTAAAATATGATATATCTGATTTGATGATGTGATTTAAGAGATTGTTTTCATAAAATTAAAAATAATTACTTTATATAGATGAATTTATGTGGAATTATGGTGTTATTTCTAATAATATTTGTATATAACATACTACTTATTAGAAATGGTATACTAACAATACATTGTGTAGTAATGTGGTTGGAAAACATCATTTTATTGACATAAATAAAGAATCTTTTATAATTTTTGGGTATACACATATACATTAAAAACTATATGAGGCTTCCTATATAATGTTAGAACACATATATTAGTAATTTTATAATGGATTTTAGAAAGGAGAACTCCAAGAAATGGTCCTTACTTGTTTCATGTAGCATGAATCCTATAAATATTCAAAACCATTTATAATAGTATGAATGGATTTATATAATTTCATATGTATTGAATAGAAGAACAATAATGTATATTATACTATGTGCTATATATAATGTCCCATATACTATAAGAATCAAAACTGAATACCTGTCAAATTTTGATAAGATTCAATAAAACACTATTAAGAACATCATTATGATCTTGAGAAGGGATAATGATATTTTCATGGTATTAGGAGGATATGATGAGTTCTTTGTAAAGGTTAACAAAATTGAAATATTCCAAATTGAATAATCTTAAATGAGATACAAATAATGTGTCCTATTTTTCAGTAGTGGTGGTTCTATTATTTGTAAACCATTCATAAAATCCATAGATGGTTGACTAGAATATAGTGTTATAATACAATAGTATATAATATTATTAAAATGAATTATTTTGTGTCAGAATTTTTTTCTTAAAAATGGTAGTTTTCTTATAATTATAGGATATAAAAAGTTCTATTTTGATAATTATAGATTTTTTATATAGTCCAAGGAACATTTCAATTTGTAATGTACAAAACACATCATTCAACAAAAATATATCATTCAATTTTTTTTATGTGTTTGATGTAAAAATATACGGGGTGGGTTCCTAGGAAAATGTAGTATATTCCATGATGAAACCATTAATTATTAAAAAATGATTTTCATATAGAATATCTAGTGGTTAGAAATGATGAATATTGGTTTCAATTATTTGAAATTGTTCATAATATTATATTTTACATAATAACTTTTTAACATTCATTATTTTGTGGAGAAAAATAATATTATATGAATTATTGAATTTTATTATCCTCTCAAAGAAATACATTGAGTAGAACCTTGTCCTTGATAATAAAAGAGAATTTTCGGTTTATATGATAAGATAATGTTGTATTGAGAATAATCATATACATGATACAAATAGTGGTATAGAGGATAAAAACAATAGACACATGGGTTTATAATTAGATACATGTTACTTAGATGAACCCACCAATTTAAACCCAATGTAGTTTCCTACATTAATTTATATGCATAGGGGTTTATATTTATTATCAATCCATATCGCATGATTTTATAGACATACCAATCAAGATAACATCCATACACAGAAACCTTTATTATGAAATATTTGTGTTTTATCTTTTTTAGTGGTGGTTTAAAATATTTTTGATCATTTCATCTATTGTCAAAAAAAATATGGGGTTTTTTGTTTTTTTATAATGACATATTCAGGTGCATTTTTAAAGACGTGGACATATTAAATAACATAATATTTAATTTAGTAAAGATATTACTTACATTCAAATTGAGGATATTTTCAGGTTTATAGATTTATAGAATTGGGACATAATAATTTCATAACATTCCATGTTAATACAGAGTGGATACCTTAAAAACTTATTCATTTCTCCTAACATATAAATTTCTTTAAATAAAACATGATTTCATTGAAAAAACCTCATCACATGTTACTTGGATTCTTTATTTTTCTTACACAACCTTATAAACTATGAAAATAATTTAAAAAATTGTATAAGAACAAAACTCTTAGTAAATGATATAAAGATAAAAAAAATTACACATTAGTCAATGAATATTTGTAACATGTGAAGTCATTTTAAGAATGAATAACTTTTCACTAATATATTCATACATTATGAAACATGATATTTACAAATGATTCTCATATAACATAATGAGAATAAATAGAACCATAGAGGATTCTTAGGTAATTACTTACATAATCCTGTAACCCTCTCATCTTCCTTATAATGTGTAACCCTCAAGGATACCATACAATTTTTGTTACCATCATAGTTACACATGGAGTAACAATACGACCAACCACCAACATACACATAAATAATTTATTATGGGGATATATATTTCCCACCTTTAATCATTAAAAATTTCTTAGAACCAGAACACAATCAAACAACATGAATAATTCCATTAAAACAATACTTTTCAATTTCGTAAAATAGAATTTGAAAAAAATGTCTTTAAAAGAAAATCCCCTTAAAATTACCATATAATCGAATTGAGAATTATTATAGTGGATGGAATATGTATATACACTGTAAATACATATAATTAAACAAAATATAAACAATCTCCTTCATCCAAATAATTTTAATACCTCATAAATAATGTTGTAGAAGGTTAACACAATGAATGGAAATGTGGTTAAGATTTCTCTTACCTCTGGTTTGTCCTACATAAAACTCATTTAAAACACCATTATAATGGTTAGAATAGTTTTATTAAAATCATAATGAAACATATAACTATTTATAATACTTTATATAATCATTTAATTACATTATTTCACCAATTAATTATTATTATTTTGTTCCTTCAATTATTTTGCGTGCGTTCATTACAAGATTTCCATGGCCGGTTTGTCATTGATTCTATTGTCAAATGGAAATTATATTATATAAGTTGAATTAAATGGTTTTATTATGTTTTAAAAATATATAATTATACCATAAATCAATTTTATCATATATTATGATGCATCTTTAGATAAAACATTAATGATATTTGTTTAGATCATTATTTGGCGGTTTCTTGGTAATCAGGAACATGTTTCATTGTATAATTTAATGTGATGTATAGAAGTTTGTTACTGAACAAAAAATATGTTAAATCCTACACAATACATTATTTTTCCAACATTATAAGGGTTTTATGATAACCATTGATGGATGTAATGGATATTCCAAACACATCATCTACAATTTTGGTAAATCGAAACATTGTGGATGGTGTTTTTATTTTTTGAACAAGAGGAAGAAGAGACGATGGAAGACAATGGATATTTTACATGAACATGGTAACATAAAAGTTATATGACATTATGAATATTATATACCTCCAATATATGTTAAGGAAATAATGTATAATAAAATAATGGAATTAGAAAGAAAACACATGAAAGAGGAAGAGGATTCATACCTATTGATCGCTTCTCCTTGAGATCCTACTTAACTCCTTTGGTTTTGGTGTTTTGGTGAGACCAGTAGCACTAGGACGTGGGGAATAGCATTGGGGATGGAATTTGGAAAAACATATAAAATGATCAAGTCTTGAGAGGTATGAGTTGAAGAGGGTAATGAGGATGGTATTTATAATGAAGGTGATGAGGGGTTTTACATTATTTTAGTCATTATTTTAATATTTTTTCTCAATAATTTGAATTGTATATATTCATGTTACCCAAAATAGTAAATAGAGTATATCATTTTAAAATATTTTTTATTATTTTAGTGATGTCAAAATAGTGTATTTTACTAATTATTTGAATATACGTTATTTTACCGTATTTCACTATTCATAAAAAATTATAGAATTTTAAAAAAAATTCTACAAAATTCACCATTATGATTTTAAACATGTAGAATTAAAAAATGGACTGAATTTTTTTTAAATATTATTTTTTTAATTTTTAAATAAATTCAAAAAATATTAAAAAATTAACATTTTTAAAACTGTAACTGCTTTTTTATCACATTGAAAAACAAATCAATAATTCATTACCTTAATAACTCATGAAAATAAAATAATAATAATATTTACTATTCATTGGTTTCATATTTGTGTATTTATTACTATTCATAATTTCATTCTATTATTCACTAAAAAACAAGTCGGTTCTATCAGACTCAAAATAACATACTGATCACATTTGTATATGGCCATTTTTTTAAAATTCATGTCATAGAAGACACAAAATTATTTCTAAAGTATTTATATATATATATACATAAAATAATATTTCATGCATTCCAATTTATGTTTAAGAAACCTTGGTATGTTATATTAACCCCACCTTCCTGAATTTTCTGTTGAGTCAATAAGGTTTTCCTTATGACTTTTCCATTCCTTCTTGTTTTGAAAATCACAAACACCTTATCTTAAGAAAAATTGCTTTCTTAAGGAAAATCGCTTTTATAAGAAAAATTATCCTTATCATATTTTCATCAATATTTTTCTTAATTATGAGATTCAGATTCATTTTCTCGGAATCGTTGAAACTTTGATATAAGGAATTCTGTTTTAGGATTCAGATTCTGGATAAGAACTATAAGGAAGTTTCATTCCGAATTCCGGATATGAACTCTGACTAAGTTCTATTCCAGATTCAGGATATGAATTCTGAAGAAGAATTCTCATTACGAATTCCAATGATGAATTCTCATTACGAATTCTAATGAAGAAATATCATTCCGAATTCCCATTACGAATTTTGATAAAGAATTATCATTAAGAATGCCAATGAAGAATTCTCATTATGAATTCTAATAATGAATTCTCATTACGAATTCTGATAATGAATTCTCATTACGAATTTTGATGAAGAATTCTCATTACGAATCTTGATGATGAATTCTCATTACGATTTCTGATGATGATCTCCTATTCCGAATTTGCATTCCGAATTCACCTATTAAACAAAATCAGATTATCTTTGTTCCAAACACTCTTAATTAATTCAGAATCTGAAAAATATCTTTGTTAGACTCCGAACTTCTATATTACTTACACTTATAAAATTTTGTATACTCTTTACTATTGTTCCTTACACTCCGAACGTTCACTCCAATGTTTTCATTCCGAACTTTTATATTAGAGATTAAAAGGATGTCGTACATTCTGTTACATTTGTTTTGTTATAAAACGATGTCATCTGTTTTGATATAAACTAACCGTTGTCTAAATGACACATGTACAGGTCCCTCCGATCTTTAAGGAAAATATGACCGTTGGAGAAGGAGCCGACCTTACCTATAAATAGGAGCTCATTTGAAAGAGCTCAGAGCAGATAACTGATGAAAGTACTGAAAGGATTACTAATTTTATTGAAGTGATTTCTAGAGAGAGAGGCTCTTATTAACTCTCAAAAGCTTCGTGCAACTCCGAATGTTGGTGATTACATTCGATGGCTTCCGGGGATAAGAATACAGAGGTTGCCAACTACCTTGAAGTTCAAGGGATTTCTTGCTGAGGAAGACAGAGGTTGCCAACTACCTTGAAGTTGAGGGCTTGCGGGGATAGCAAGACAGAGACTCTAATCTTCGTATCGAGGGCTTAACCTGGTGTGGGTAAGACAGACTTTCTTGAAAGAATAAATCAAGGGACCTTTATCCAAGGTTGTTGGATACCCTTCTCTTTGGGTTAAAAGACTTATATCTTGTTACTTGTAGTTTAACTACTTGATTTATTTACGCTGCATTTTGTATTATAAGGAAAGTATAACTTTCTTATACTTCCTTACTTGTACTCTGATAAATTTAGATTCTATACGCTTTAAGGTAGAATCTCATATTGTAATCTTTTGTTAAGTTTCAATTTTCCGTAACTATATTTCCGGAACCTACTTTCGGAATCTCTTTCCAAGTTTTCATTTGGAGTTAGAGGTGTTGTGAATTTTCTTAGTTTAACTTTGTTAAACTTAGCCTTTTATTTTGCTTAAGGGAAACATAATTATTCTTAACTAACTTTAAAGGTTCCAAAGGAATTTTTAAAGTATACAATTCACCCCCCTCTTGTATATTGAGCATCTACATCACTATTTCGATCCTACAATTGGTATCAGAGGTTGGAAACCTCTTACTCTATACCAATCCTACAATTGGTATCAGAGGAGGTATCTATAATACTTGTACTCACATACATGTTTTTCTTGCTCACTTTTCTAATTCCGAACATTTCCCATTCCGAACTTTTCCCATTCTGAACATTGTTATTACGATTCATTGCTACTAACAAGTTTGTGTGAAAAGTTATTTCTAGTATGGCAGGAATTAATGTTGGTTCAATTGATAATCTAAATCCGACAAGACCACCTATATTTGATGGTAATGACTTTGAATACTGGAGAGATCATATGAAGACTTTTTTTATCCATACTGGAGTAGACAACATTGTTATGCTTACTGGTGATTATAAAATTCCTGACAAGGAAGTCAGATCATTTACTAACCAGGAAAAGCAAGAATATCAACTAAACTATAAGGTACGCAACACTTTACTATGTTCAATGACCAGAAATATATATAGCCAAATTTCTTCTTGTGAAGCAGCTAACTGTATATGGAAGAAGTTAGAGGTTACACACTTTGGGACATCTAAAGTGATTGAGACTAGAAGAGCTATGCTTAGAGATGAATATCATGGCTTAAATTTTCCTTATAGAGAACCAATCTGTAAAGTTCAACAAAGATTTATGACTATCGTCAACAGTCTACAATCTATGGGTGAGAAAGGATTAGATGATGAAGCTCTTGTGGACAAGATAATTGACATTATGCCCAATGAGTGGGAATCCAAGAGAACATATATAGATGAGAACAGGAAGGTCACTCAAATTACTCTTGATGATCTTTTTGGAACTCTTCTACAACATGAAACAAGAATGAATAGAGATGCTGACAACATCAAGAAGAAGAATGGAAATGGTACTGTTGCTTTTACTACAACTTCAAATCAGATGAAAGCTAAGAATCCTGAGAGAGTTACCAGATCCAAGTCTAAGAAAGTCATTTTCCAATCCAAATCTACTGAGAGTGAAGTCTCATAAAATGAATTAGCCAATCTTGCTCGAAGGATGAACAAGATAGCCGGCCAGATAAATTTTCAATCTACGTATAAGAAAAAGGAAAGGAAAGATAAGAAAGATGTAGAAGTTACTTTTTATGAATGTAAAAGAGCAGGACATATTAGACCAGATTGCCCAATGCTCAAAAAGAAAGAAAGGAAGGAAAGTCATTCAGACAGGAACAGAAAGAAGTATTATAAAGCTAAAGCTAAGAAAGTTCTGAAAGCTAATGACACCTGGAGTGCCAGTGGTGGTGACTCTTCAGATGAATCTTCTGATTATGAATCTTCAGGATAGAAGAATCTTGGTCTTATAGCCAGATTTCCTATTGATAATCATTGTCTTATGGCTAAGTTACGAAATACTGAATCCTTGACCAATATTTCTTTAAATTCTAATGATAGTAAGTATTATAACTCTTCTGATGAAGAATCATCTTTTGATGATGAAAATACATTACCTACTTATGAAGAAGTCTCTAGGTTTTCTAAACTTCTTGAGATTGAGAATTCCAAACTCAACAAGAATCTTGATAAGGCAAACTCTAGGAATTCTATTCTTACAAAAGAGATATCAGATCTTTCTAAAGATCTTGATAGGAAAAATGCTGATTTTGAAAGTATTTCAAAAAATTTTGAGGAAGTAAGTTCCGAGAAGAACAAACTTTCTAAATAATTATAAAAATTAATTTATAATAAAAATGTTTTTGAGCCTAACTATTGTTCTAAAACTAATGATTTTAGGATAAAAACATGGTTGTAAAACTCATGTCCGAAATTTTTTCCTTAAAGAAGTGTTTATCAAACTTTACCCATGGTAAGGAAAATTTTGATAAGATGTATTCCCAAATACGACCTTTAAGAAATAAATCTAGATTTTGTTATACCCATGAAAAACCTATTTTTAGTAACAATTATTTTGTTCCTCAAAGTGCCCCATTATGTACCAAGTGTCAATGTGGTGGTCACTGGGCAAAGAATTGTTCCTTAAACAAAACCCAATCTCTAGGATTTCACAAAGATTACTTTTCTAAGAAAATGTGGGTTCCTAAAATTTTATTGTGTGGAAATCTCTGATCCAAACAAGTTTGGATTCCGAAAGTCTAATTTTCTTCTTGATATCAGGATAATAAAGAAAGTACCAGCAACAATACATGGTACATGGATAGTGGATGTTCCCGACACATGACTGGTAACAAAAGCTATTTTGAAAAGATTATTAAAACGAAAGGAGGAAAAGTAACTTTCGGAGACAATGATAAGGGAGAGATTCTTGGTATTGGTAATATTGTTTTTCTTAGTAAAACCGTGATTTCAAATGTTCTTTTTGTTAAAGGTATTAAGCACAACCTCATTAGCATAAGTCAGTTATGTGATGAAGGTTACCTTGTGAATTTTAGGAATGATAAATGCTTAGTTCACAATTCCAAGGAAGAATTTATTGTCTCAGCCAATAGGCAAGAGAATGTCTACACTTTGAACCTAGAAGACCTCAGGAGCCAAGATTTACCTTGCCTAAGTGCAATGGAAGATCATTCTTGGTTATGGCATAGAAGATTAGGACACTGTAATATGAGAAACCTATGTAAACTCTCTAAGAAGAAACTAGTTAAGGATCTACCAGAGCTTAGATTTGATTCATCTAAAGTTTGTGATCCTTGTCAATATGGAAAGCAACATAAATCTAGTTTTAAGTCAATCGGTGAAGTATCAACAACCGATGCATTACAGTTAGTTCACATGGATCTTTTTGGTCCAACACAAACTGGAAGTATTGGAGGAAAATACTATGTGTTTGTTCTAGTTGATGATTACAAA
The DNA here is from genome assembly GCA_963277665.1 of Viscum album. NCBI lineage: Eukaryota > Viridiplantae > Streptophyta > Magnoliopsida > Santalales > Viscaceae > Viscum > Viscum album. The sequence goes on from OY728130.1 coordinate 1,181,430,053, forward strand.
AGATTTACTTGGGTCTATTTTCTAGCAAAGAAATCTGAAGCTTTTTTTTATTTCAAAAGTTTTAGAGCTAATGTTAATAATGAGAAAAATCTTCCATTGAAAACTATTCATAGTGATCATGGAGACGAATTTCAAAATTCTGATTTTGAAACTTTTTGTAGTAAGAAAGGTATTACTCACAATTTTTCAGCACCTAGAACACCTCAACAGAATGGTGTAGTTGAAATAAGAAATATAATTCTGCAAGAGATAACTAGAACCATGTTGAGTGAATATTCTATCGCTAGACATTTCTGGGCTGAAGCTGTAAGTACTGCTTGTTATACTATAAATCGAGTTTTGGTTAGACCTTTTCTTAATAAAACTCCTTATGAGTTATGGAATGGTAGAAAACCAAGACTTTCCTACTTCAAGGTGTTTGGTTGCAAAGTATTCATTTTGAATACTAAAGATAACTTACATAAATTCACACCAAAGTCTGATGAAGGAATTTTCTTAGGATATTCCACAACCTCTAAGGCTTATAGAGTTTTTAATAAAAATACTTGTACTGTTGAGGAAACAGTACATGTGAAATTTGATGATTCTGATCCTTTTGTTTTTAAACCATCTCGACTTACATCTTCGGATGTGTTTTCAAAAACTGATTGTCATCCTTTGATAGAAGAACCTTATGATAAAGAAATTGTTCTAGAAGATACTTCTGAATCATTTACCCCAAAAGACTTTCTACCCTATGTTGATGAACAGGTTTTACAAAACCCAAATCAGGTGTTTCTTAAGAATCATCCCAATGATAGTATCATTGGTGATGTAAACCAACCTGTAAGGACTAGAAGTTCCTTAAGAAATTAAGTAGAACATCTAGCATTTCTTTCCCAATTAGAACCTAAAAGCACTGATGAAGCTTTAGGTGATGATGATTGGATCAAATCAATGCAAGATGAACAAAATGAATTCGAAAGGAATAAATTCAGGACCTTGGTTGAAAGACCTAAGGAAACTTCTGTTATTGGAGTAAAATCGGTTTTCCGAAATAAATGTGATGAAAATGGAGTCATTGTTAGAAATAAAGATAGACTTGTTGCTAAAAGCTATAATCAGCAAGAAGGAATAGACTATGAAGAAACCTATGCTCCAGTAGCTAGACTTGAATCTATCCGTATTCTACTTGCCTTTGCAGCATTCTTTAATTTCAAACATTTCCAGATAGATGTAAAATGTTCTTTTCTTAACGGTTATGTTCAAGAGGATGTTTTTGGTGAACAACCTTCTGGCTTTGAAGATACAAAACATCATGATCATGTTTTTAGACTTACCAAAGCTTTGTATGGCCTTAAACAAGCCCCACGAGCATGGTATGATAGACTCACAGGATTTTTGCTTCAAAATAACTATGTTAAGGGAAATTCAAATCCAACCCTTTTTATAAAGAAAGATAAGAAAAATGTTTTTATTCTTCAAATTTATGTTGATGACATTATATTTGGTTCAACTCAGCAATCTTTGACTAACTCTTTTGCTAGTCTAATGAAATATGAGTTTGAAATGAGTATGATGGGTGAGTTAACATTTTTCCTTGGTTTTTAAATTTCTCAAAAACCAGAAGGAACCTACAAATCTCAACATAAGTATATTAAAGATCTTCTTAAAAAGTATGGTTATGACAACACTAAAAGTATAAGTTCTCCCATTGGTACCTCAAACTCTTTAGATCATGACGAAGCTGGGAAACCAGTATATCAAACATCTTTTAGAGGTATGATAGGAAGTCTACTTTACTTAACAGCTAGTCGACCAGACTTAATGTTTCCAGTATGCTTATGTGCAAGATATCAATCCAATTCAAAGGAGTCTCACTTAAAGGAAGTAAAAAGAATTTTTCGCTACCTTAAGGGAACCATGGATCTAGGATTATTTTATACTTCTGGAAATTATTTTGTTCTAAAAAGTTTTTCTGATTCTGACTTTGGTGGATGTAGTATGGATAGAAAGAGTACATCCAGAACTTGTCATTTCTTAGGAGATTCTCTAGTTTCTTGGTGCTACAAGAAACAACATTCTGTAGCACTCTCCACTGCTAAAGCTGAATATGAGGCAGCTGGAAGTTGTTGTGCACAAGTGTTGTGGATGCAACACACACTCACAGACTATGGCTTGAGTTTTACTAAAACTCAAATTTTGTGTGATAACACAAGTTCCATTTCCCTATGTAAGAACCATGAACATCACTCTCGTTCAAAACACATAGATATTAGGAATCACTTTCTTAGAGATCACACACTTAAAGGAGATATTATTCTTTAGTTTATCGAAACGCAAGATCAACTTGCAGATATTTTCACAAAATCTATGCCTTCTTATAGACATGAATATATTAAACAAGAGTTAGGAATGATAACTGTAAGGTAATCTTTCTTAATTAACTTTCTGTTGAAAAATTCTCCTTACAGTAATAAACTCCTTTTCATAGGGGGGAGTAAATTTGATTTTTTGTTTAACAATGTTTTTCAAAATTTGTTTTCAAAACTTTTCGAAATGAAGATTTCCGGAATGGAATTTCCGGAACTAAAATTTTTCAGATTGGACATTCTCGTACAGAATACTTCTGAAATGGAAGTATTCGTATTGAAAATTTCCGGAATGAAAATTACGTACCGGCAGTTTCATAACCATATTTTATACCGAATTCTTCGTAATGTATTTTTCATACTAAGTTTTTCGTACTGATTTTTTTTCTACTAAGTTTGTTTTTCGTACTGAGTTTTCTGTAATGAATGTTCCGTAATGAGTTTTTCGTACTTATTTTATTTTTCATAGTAAAATTTTTGAGAAATCTGTCTTCTCTTAATAACGTTTTTTTAATCATCTTTTTTATTACCCATTACGAATAATCCTACTAAGCCAATCCGAAAGGTATGATTTTCTTACTCATGTTTTCGTAGTCATACATTACTTGTAGGCATTTTCTTGTATTATGTTTTCGGATTATAGTTTTCTTAATTCCTTGTTTTAATAAAAACCTCAAAAAGATCGGATTCATGTTTTCAACCTTCAGATCTGATCTCAGCTTATTCCAACTGTTAGATCAACTGAGGAAGGTGAACCGTCATCTCATTTCATATATAAAGGGGACCCAAATAATCGTCCCACATCGATCTCAAGCTCTCGCATCCCGAATCTCTGCCCCTCTGTTTTAAGTCCGTTCTGAACTACAGTTGTCTCAGTTCCGAACATTCTCTGAGGATTATAGATCTGAATGTCTGCAGAGTTAGCGTCTCAAGAAATGTCATCCACCAAGCCTATTTCTCAGTGGTTAGTTTACAGAGAAAGGTTAGTCCATCCGGATTTCTTCGACAACTATGATTCTCTTATCTCAAAGAACATTAAGTTGAATGGCTGGGAAGATGTTGCTGTATCCAAACCGGGGACTCAAGACGATGTTTTTACAGAGTTACTCGTTGAGTTCTATGAAACTGTTTCCTTCTTCCAGGAAGATAATAGGGAGAAGTTTTCTTTTAAGTCTTATGGAATGACCTACAAACTTTCTTATACCAAGGCAGCAAGCTTGGTAGGGTTGTCTTATGAAGGAGAAGCTGAATTTATTTCGCATGTGTTGCCAGACTCGAAGGGAAGCTTCAACAAGGAAAAAAGCATTAGAAACTCTCGGATTGGCTGATGATAAGGCTCTGAATATTGCAAGTCTATCCACAAAATTCCGGATCCTAGATTTACGGGTGCAAGGACTTATCGTACCTAGGAAAGGCGATAAAGACAGCTTGAAGAAGAGAGAGATCTATATCTTACATTTTCTGATAAATCTAAGGATGTTTAACTTCATGAGGAACATTCTTATAACCATTGATAATCTTAAGAAAGGAAGTCTCAGAGCTCAGATCGTAATGTACCCAGCAATATTATCAAAGTTGATAGTTCGGTGCCTAGAATCTTTCAAGGATGCTTGCAGATCTAAGCCAAGGTTTTGTAAAATTTTGTTGGATAGTGATGACACCCTTAAGAGGATGGATGTGGCTTTTAACAAGGAGATTGGTAAGTTTGTTGATTTTCCTAATCAAGAAGAAACGGTTCTGAAGGGTGCTGAACCGGAATCATCCAAACCAGTGAAGAAAAGAAAGTTAAAGGAAGTTGCAGCAGAAGTCGAAGATCCTAAGTCTAAGGAAGTTCAAACCGCTCCTACCAAACCAAATAAGAAGAAGACGTATCCTGATGAGGTAGTTACAAAGTGGAGAGCTGATAAAGAAAAAAAGGAAAGAAGGGGATCTGTAGTTCGGATTGAACCCTGCGGAAGCTAAGGCATTAAAGGAGAGAACTGCTGATGAGCTTGAAAAACTAGCAAAGGAAAAAAATCTTAAGAAAAAGATGTCAGAAGCCGAGGCAGTCCAAGCGTTGTTAAAGTTTAATGAGTTGGTATCCGGAAGAATCCCAGTTCCAAGATATTTCTCCCTGGAATCTCTACCCGAGACTCCAGGAAGAAACCTTGATTTTCCGGAAGAGACTACAGCTGAGCATGTTGAGAAAATTGAGCGGATTCAGCAAGTGGGAGAGGAAGAAGAGGTTGCTTAAGGAAGTGGTGAAACAGGAGTGGATGATTATAAAGGATCACCTTCGGAACATCTATCGCTCCGAACTTCAGAGGATGAATCCTCTAAGTTAGTAACTCCATAGAAGGATAATAATGAGGAAGATGTTGTTCAGAAAGTTGTTGATGAGGTTGTTCAAGTGTCTACTGGGGAGCATAAAGATCCTGATCAAGAGTCAATTCTAAAAAAAGACAAGGGAAAGCAACTCCTTGTTGAAACTCCGAAATCAGTGGCCAGCAAGAAAAAGGAATTTGGTGATTCCTCTAAAAGGAAGTTGGAGCTTATTGAAGAAGAAAACTCTCCAAGCAAGATTTCAGATTTAGAGTCATCCTCGTTGGGGCATGATTTTGTTGTTCAGTCATTGAAGAAGTTGGTGGGAACCATTCCGACCTTCTCAAGTATTGATTCAAGATGCCAGATGCTCCAACATGCTTTGAATCAGAAAACTGACTCTGTATCTATGGTTATGGACAAGTGTGTTGAAATAGAGGCTCAGTTCCAAACATTCGTTGTTGGTTACGAAGCTCATAGAACGTTTTGCAAGAGGATGACAAATTGGTCGAAGAAGACTGTGGAAGATATGAGGTTGCTCGATGAGTTTCAAGACAACGTTAAATATGCTTTTGAAACTGAGGACAAGAAGATAAATGAGTTAACTGCATCCTTTGAAGAGAAGTTGACAAAAGAGAAGAACTTCCGGATTCATGAAGTGAGAGATCTGAATGGGAAGCTGAATTCTGTTTCTCAAAACTGGAAGTTTGAAAGGGATCATCAGATTGATTTTGAAGAAAGGATGAAGGCTCAGGAAGATAAGATCAAAGCTCAGGAAGAAAAGCTGAAAGCCCCGGAAGAAAATAATGAAGCTCAATTTGAAAGAATAGTTACCTTAGAGAAGCAAGCTGAAGAAGATCATAAAGACCTAAAGAAGATAAAGACTATTCTAAAGGGGCTCATGTCGAAGGAAAAAGATCCGAAATAACCAAATCCGATCTTTTTGTTGTAATCTTTTTGTTGCCGAGATTTTAAAATTAATGAAAGTTGTTCTTGCCGTTTCTATTGTTTTCATTACTAATTTTTCAGGTACTTTGTTATTTTTTTCCATTCCCTCCAATTCTTTTTGAAAATCACAAAGAGGGAGAAGGAAAAGATCCTTAATAAAAAGAAGAACTCTAATAAGAGTTTATCAAATGGGGAGAAGAAAAAGATCCTTAAGAAAAAGAAAAACTCTAATAAGAGCTTGTTTAAGGGGGATCTTTTTCACTAAAGAAGACCTTCTTATCTATCACTCTGGAAATCTGAAATACGATCCTTAGAGTTTCAAAGCCTAAGGGGGAGTTAGTCGTATTCATCAATATCCTTAAAGAAAAGGGAGATAAGCCTTAATGTTTTTCTTTATTCTTAGAATTTCATTTTCGTAAGGATGTTTGTGCTTTCCAAAAAGGGGGAGATTGTTGAGTCAATAAGGTTATCCTTATGACTTTTCCATTACATCTTGTTTTGAAAATCACAAACACCTTATCTTAAGAAAAATTTCTTTCATAAGGAAAATCTCTTTTATATGAAAAATTATCCTTATCATATTTTCATCCATATTTTTCTTAAGTATGAGATTCGGATTCATTTTCTCGGAATCGTTGAAACTTTGATATAAGGCATTCTGTTTTAGGATTCAGATTCTGGATAAGAACTATAAGGATGTTTCATTCCGAATTCCGGATATGAACTCTGACTAAGTTCTATTCCAGATTCAGGATACGAATTCTGAAGAAGAATTCTCATTACAAATTCCAATAAAGAATTCTCATTACGAATTCAAATGAAGAAATCTCATTCCGAATTCCCATTACAAATTTTGATAAAGAATTCTCATTACGAATGCCAATGAAGAATTCTCATTACTAATTCTGATAATGAATTCTCATTACGAATTCTAATAATGAATTCTCATTACGAATTTTGATGAAGAATTCTCATTACGAATCCTGATGATGAATTCTCATTACGATTTCTGATGACGAACTCCTATTCCGAATTTGCATTCCGAATTCACCTATTAAACAGAATCTGATTATCTTTGTTCCATACACTCTGAATTAATTCAGACTCCGAAAAATATCTTTGTTAGACTCCGAACTTCTATATTACTTACACTTCTAAAATTTTGTCTACTCTTTACTATTGTTCCTTATACTCCGGACGTTCACTCCGAAGTTTTCATTCCGTACTTTTATATTAGAGATTAAAACGATGTCGTACATTCTGTTACATTTGTTTTGTTATAAAACGATGTCGTCTGTTTTGATATAAACTAACCGTTGTCTAAGTGACACGTGTACAAGTCCCTCCGATCGTTAAGGAAAATATGACCGTTGGAGAAGGAGCCGACCATACCTATAAATAAGAGCTCATTTGAAAGAGCTCAGAGCAGAAAACTGATGAAAGTGCTGAAAGGCTGACTAATTTGCTTGAAGTGATTTCTAGAGAGAGAGGCTCTTATTAATTCTCAAATGCTTTGTGCAACTCCGAATGTTGGTGATTACATTCGAGGGCTTCCGGGTATAGGAAGACAGAGGTTGCCGACTACCTTGAAGTTCGAGGGCTTCCTTGCTGAGAAAGACATAGGTTTACAACTACCTTGAAGTTGAGGGATTGCGGGGATAGCAAGACAGAGACTCTGATCTTTGTATAGAGGGCTTACCCTGGTGTGGGTAAGACAGACTTGCTTGAAAGTATAAATCAAGGGACCTTTATCCAAGGTTGTTGGATACCCTTCTCTTTGGGTTAAAAGACTTATATCTTGTTACTTGTAGTTTAACTACTTGTTTTATTTCCGCTGCATTTTGTATTATAAGGAAAGTATAACTTTCTTATACTTCCTTACTTGTACTCTGATTAATTTAGATTCTATACGCTTTAAGGTAGAATCTCATATTGTAATCTTTTGTCAAGTTTCAATTTTCCGGAACCATATTTCCGGAACCTACTTTCGGAATCTCTTTCCAAGTTTGCATTTGGAGTTAGAGGTGTTGTGAATTTGCTTAGTTTAACTTTGTTAAACTTAGCCTTTTCCTTTTCTTAAGGAAAACATAGTTATTCTTAACTAACTTTAAAGGTTCCAAAGGAATTTTTGAAGTATACAATTCACCCCCCCTCTTGTATATTGAGCATCTACATCACTATTTCGATCCTACATTTTCATCATCGTAATTTTATTTACTTGTTAAACTAGTGAGGGTACCTATCCCTCATTACATTTTCAGACACCCATTTTGATTATACAAATATGTAATTTTTTTACAAAACCTTTACAATGTGAATTTCATTATTCTGCAATGCTTATTCTCATCGATCAAGAATCTGAACTATTATTTCTCCATAAGAAAGGTCCTCTTCTTGCTGAGCTACCTATGGGCTCAAAACATGATATGAATCTGGCATACATTTTGGACATCGAAACATGAAAAACATTGTTTACATGAGAAAAACTCAAAGGAAAATATACTTGTTAGGTGACTAGTCCAACATTATCTAAGATTTCTTAAGATATAATTACAAGGGATGTAGCATTCCATTCTTACCAAATTGCATAACACCCTTCCATGGTGAGATTATTAGAAAAATATAATCACATAGCTCAAAAAGAATCCTCTTTCCTCCATTCATCTACATAAATTTTATGAATTCTGTAAGCTATCCTTATGTGTTGATGGATCATATTCACCTTTTCAACCACTTCCTCTACTAATTTTGGTCCCATCACCGTCCACTCACGTAATTTATCCAAAAAATATAGAGCTAAAAATGATTGGAATAGAATTATTTATATGGTGTCATCTGTGTACTTGAATGAAAACTATAATTATATGAAAATTTATCTAAAATAATATGTTTATCCAAACTTCCTTAATAGTCAATTGAACAAGCCTGAAGCATATCTTCGAATGTATAAATTGTTCATTCTGACTTCCCATCTGATTGAGGATTAAAAGATGTACTAGAGTTTCATTATGTTCCCGACGACTTCTGATGACCCTTAAAAAAGTTAAAAGTTAGAATTTGATCCCTGTTAGATACAATTTAAATAGGAACTCCATTTAACCAGACAATATCTTTGACGTACAGTTGATAAAGCAAATCTTATCTCATTATATCTCGAATAGAAAGAAAATATGAATATTTTTTTAATTGGTCAATAAATACCAAAATCACATTGTTACCCTGAGAAGTCTCATGTAGTCCCACCATGATGTCCATGGATATATTCTCCCATTTCAGTTGTTGAACTAGAAATGTCTAAAGAATCCCTTTAGATAACTACTTTCCTTTTTGACCTGTTGATGTGTCAAATATTTCACAATAAAATCTGCAATATCTATTTTCATTCCATGCCACCAATAATACTCTTGAAGGTATCTGTGCATCTGAGTACAACCAGGATGAGATGAAAATTGAGAATAATGAGCATCACACATCAAATCATTTATCAAACGGGAATCACAATTAATACATAACCTTTTATGAAATCTTAGAATATAATATTTATCAAGGTTAAATTATTGAGACATTCAAATTTAACCAATTCTACCTTTTTATGTTGGTAATAGTCTTTATTTTTTCACCTTCATAATTTTTTCTGATAACGATGACTACACTAAAACCCGGAACAAAAAAAATGTATTTCGTGCACCAACAACATCTAAGCCAAAATTCATCAAATAATTAATTAAGGGATCATGTTCCAAACATAACCTCGTTTTTTATGCATGATGTATTCTAATCAAGGCATTAACTAATTTCTTGGTTTTTCCTATATGGTTTTGGATCGTGAAATCATAATCCTTTATCATTTCGTGCCATATTCCTTGCCTCATGTTTAATTGCATCTAATTAAATATATACTTCAGACCATTATGGTTAGTATATATTTGACATTTATCTCCTTATAAATGATTCCTCCAAATATTCAAAGCAAAAACCAATCTTCCATATCTGAATCAAGTGTGGGACAATTTAACTCATGCGTTATTAGTTTTATTGATGCATAAGTAATTACCTAATACTCTTCTATCAGAATACAACCAAGTCCCTTCAACGAAGCATCACTGTAGATGAAAAATTCACCGTTTCGGGATGGAAAGGCCCAAACTGAAGCATTCACCAATTAATTTCTTTAGTTCTTTAAAAGAAACATTACATTCATTTGTATAAAAAAATTCATTCCTTTTTCATGTTAACATAGTTAGCAGGATAGATAACAATGCAATGTTTTTTATAAAACCAACAGTAACAACTACTAATTAAATAAAACTACAAATATATATAACATTTGTAGGTATTAAACATTCATCAACAACTTTTTTTGGAGGTATCACCTATAAATACATCCTTATTATCAATGTTCTCAATAAAAGGAATCATTTGGAATCAAAAAAATCACAATTTCTGAATTTTCCCTATAGTTTCATTTCCTTTAATTATTTAAAAACAACCCTTAGATGTTATTTATTCTCCTATTTACTCTTGTAAAATACTATAATTTGATCAATAAACACAACCAAAAACTTATCCAAGAACTCATGAAATTTTCTACTCTGAAGATTCATGAATACAGTAGGAGCATTAGTTAACCCAAATGGCATAAAATTAAATTTATGATGCTTATATATAATATGAAATTATTACTTTTCGATTTCATCCTCCTTCATTTTAGTTGATTGTATCTGAATCTCATATCAATCTAAGAAATATACTGACCTTCTTGGAGCTGGTCGAACAAGTCATAGATGTGAGTAAAATGTTACTTGTTTTTAATAGATTTGTTATTCAAGGATCCATAATATATGAAAAGAGTCATGGAGCAATCTATATTTTTAACTAACTAAACAGGAGCACCCCATGGTGAAGCACTAAAACAAATGAAGCCTTTATCATGTATCTTCTATAAATGATTTTTTAATTAAATATGTTCTATTTGAACTATTGAATATTGGGGTTTTGAAATTTTCTTAGAATCAAGAACTATGTCAATAGTGAATTCGACTTCCCAATCATGTCTGAAACTAGGTAACATATCAGAAAATACATAAATGTATTCATTTACCTCTGTAACATTAATAATCAAAATAGTTCCAATGTTTTCATCAATATGAACCAGTTAACATTCATTTCCATCTTTCATAACTTTCTCATCTTCATGTTATGTTATCCATTGTATGGGTTTATTATTTTATACAAACATAATATCTTTCTAAAAAAACATCCTTAACTCTATTGTCAATCATAACGTGATAAACAAAAAGCCAATAATTCTCAAGAATGACATCAAACTCTAATAAGGGAAACACCACAAGGTTTGTAGGTATTGTTATTCTGCATACCATAATAGAAAGACTCTTATAATTCCATGTTGTTATAATATTTACCCATGGTTTTTTAATAATAAGTTATGTTCTGATTTGTTGAGGTGATATTTAAAATATACCAAAAAATTACTCAAAAATAATGGAATGTGTATACCATGTATCAAAAAAACATTAGAAAAATACTAGTAAACAAACAAGGTATTTGATACAACTTCATTGGATGGCCAAACATCTGCTAACGTAGTCACAAATGATCTTACTACCCATTTTTTCTTTAGTAGGGCCCCTTTGCAGCATTCAGAAATCTCTTTGGGAAAGAATTATCATAATGAACCATCACTCTACATTTTAAACATTTTAAAATTTTCAAATTAGAATTAGTCTTAAAATCTTATTAATTTCAATCTTCAGTAAAATTTCCAAACATACCACATCTATATTGCTTCCCATTTTTTGTAAAGAATTCCCCAGGGGGATTTTTACCAAACGTTTCACAATAAGAAAAATTGAATTTGTCACCATCAGTTTTCTTTGGACGATTCTTACTCATCGCTTCCCATCATGACAACATCTTATTTTTGTTTTCAAAGTGAACATGATCGTCCAAAAATGTCATATATAACCTTAGTTAACATAAAAAAAATTATTTTAAATTTTTAATTCATAGTTCAATTCCCTTCGGTAACTTGGCATTAATCCTATGTACAAGCAGTTGATTTAGCTACCAAGATCAAAAATAGGATTTGGAGCATACCTCGCCTGTCAGGTGAAGTTGTCTTCATACGTAGTTACTGAAGCATCCCCCTTTTTATTATATTCATATAATTTCATCTCCATTATATGTCAGATCACTATAGGAGAATATTCTTTAGGTAAAGTACTTTCAAAATCATCACACTCTAAAGCATTAATCTCTTCTTTGTCTCAGATATTTTTATCTATTGACAAACACATATCAACATCAACATCAAAACGATAAATGGAAATAAATTCCATTTCATAATCTGAAAATTCCATCACATCAAATATCATTTCATGTTCTTTATTCCATCCTTCAGCCGCTACTAGGTCAGAATATCTATTGAAAGCAAGACGGTGTTGTCTCATAAATTGTTCCAATATCGTAATGTTCTTTTTTGGTACATATAGTTGTTCTTTTAGGAAGTATTAAAACACTATTTATTTCTTATTTCAGTCTATCCATTACATTCACAAACTACCCTATTCCAATCCCCATTATTTTGGGCTGAATATTCAGAATGATATCATTCTATTGGTGCCTCTCTTCTTCATCTTCCCAATTTCATATGTGAAAAAACATTTTCAAAACACATATATTAGTTGAATAAACATGGTAATATATAATTTCTATATCATTTCAAATTAACCATAATTAAATAATAATATATGGTATTCCATTTAACATCATCTTTATCCCTAATATTATCCAAACCATACTTTATTACCAAATATAATGACTCTTCCATATTACATTTCATAATATTGAATTTACTAAAGAAATAACTTGCTTTCACATTATGGATACTTTCATGAATATATATATAGAGAATTTTGAAATAACACATTCATAAAATTACAAATTAATACAGAGTGGATACTATATAGATTTTTTTTATTTCTTCAAATATATAAAATATTTCAAATAAAAAATGATTTCATTAAAAAATCATCATAACATTTATATAAGCTTCTTTAACTGTCTTGAAAATCATTATAAACTATAAAGATCATTTGAACCATTGGTATGAGCATATAAATCTCATTATGGAATATAAAATAATGTAAATAACAGATTAGTTAATGAATTCATATAACGTCTGAAATCATTTTCCAAAAAAAATATTTATCACACATGTATAATTACTTTGTCAAACATGAGGTGTTGAAAAGATTCAAAAAAATAAAGAACATATATATAAATATATGTGATCTTGGGGCATTACTTACATAATCTTTCACCCCTACTAACTTCCTTATAATTTGTAACCCTCATTACTACCTAACAATTTGTACAACCATCGTAGTTTCACATGGAGTAACTATATAGGAGAACTCCAACACACACATAATTAATGCATTGGAGGGAGATATATATCCCAACATTCCTCAGAAATAATTTCCAATAACTAGAAAAAAAATCATTTAACATTTACTATTTCATAAAAACATTACTTTGGAATATCGTAAAACACAATTTTAAAAGAGGTTCTAAAAAGAAAATCCCCTTAAAAATATCATATAATTGATGTGAGACTTAATATATTTGATAGAATATATATATACACTATAAATACATATAATTAAACATAATATAAACAAAATTCATCAAAAACAAAATTTTAATACAATATAAATAATGATGTAGATGGTTAACCCAAAAAATGGAAATTAGGTTAAGAATTCTCATTCCATAAGTTTTTCCTACTTGAAACACATTAAAACATCCTGTATAATTGTTAAAAATAGGTTATCAATATCTTATAGAAATATTTTCATGTTTATTAAACATACTATTATCATTTCATAACATAATTTCACTCTTTAATTATTATTATATTTTTTCTTCTATTGACTTTGGTGTGTTTTTTACATCATTTCCAAGGCCTGTTTTTATTTTATTTTCTTGTCGTATGGATATGAAATTACATAATTGTAATGAAATGGTACTAATATGTTTCTATAATATATAATGATACCATAAATAATTTGTTTTATCATATATGATTATTTATCTTTTGGTGAAACATTAATGATATTTTTTAGTTCATTTTTGGTGGTTCCTCAATAATCCTGAAATAGTTTCATTATAAAATTTAATATCATGAATAAAAGATAAATCTATAATCTAAAATATGTTACAAAATAAACATTAAATTCTTTTTGAACCATTTAAATGGTTTCATGATAATATTCTATTGATGTAATAAATATTTAAAACACATCTTTCACGATATAGGTAAATCGGCACATCATGGATGATGTAATTATTTTAAGAACTATAGGGAGAAGAGAGGAATGAAGATGATGAATATTTAACATAAAGATGGTAAATAACATAATATATATTATTCTTGAGATTTAATACCTCCTAGATTTGTGTAGGGCAAGAGTGTATAGGAAAAGGAAGGAATTGGAATTAAAACATATGAAAATGATATGATTCTTACCTCATGTTCTCTTCTCCTTCAGATCCTCCTTAGGGCCTATGATTATGGCCTTTTAGTCAGTCCATCAACTCTAGGAAGTGGGGAAGAGACTTGGGGACGATTTTTTTCATAATGTATACAATTATCAAAGCTTTTTATGTGTGATATGTAGAGGGGAACGATGGCGGTATTCATAATGATGGAGAAGATGAATTTTACATTATTTTAATAATTATTAAAATATTGATGGTCAAGACTATGAATAGTCTTTTTTAATGTCACTCAAAATAGTAAATAGAATATGTGAGTTCAAATAAAGCTTTCTTACATAAGTTATATAGTCGAAAATAGTGTATTTAATTGATAATTTGAATATACGGTATTTTACCGTACTTCACTATTTTTAAAAAATTAATGAATTTCCAAATAATCCCAATATTCACCTAGCCATTTTCCGACATGTAGAATTAAATAATTAACATCATTTTTTGAAAATAAATTTTTAAATATTTGTAAATAAACATTAATATAAAATCATACTTTATTAAAAAAAATTATTTTTTAAAAACAATGACTGCTTTTATATCACATTGAAAAATAAATCAAGATTTCATTATCTTTAATCCCTATCAAAATGAAATAATAATACAATTTACTATTCCTTAGGTTTATATTTTTATTCATATTAATATTCTTAATGGTATTTTAATATTCACAAAAACACACATTGGTTCTATCTGACTCGAAATAACAAACTGATCACAATTGTAGATGACTATTTTCAAAAATTCAAAACATTCAAGCCACAAAATTATTTTTGATGGCTTGTAATAATTATCTAATTAAAAAAAGGGTAATTCATTTCAATTTATTTATAGTAAACATTGCGGTGTTATAACATTAATGATAGATATTGTATAAATTAAATCCCATTATATTTTTAGTTAAATATGATGTACTAAGCCACGATGAAGTTGAAGAATTGATGTGATAGTCTATTGGACGAACAAAAACAAAGGTATTCGTTGACATGGACAGTCTATATTATAGAATAATGAATTTTTGAAATGGATTATAGTAGGTTGATGTTAATTATTTCAAGAGGTCACATGATTTTATTTTAAAAAGGATAATATAAATTTATATATGATTTATATGATACCATATTTTTTCCCTGATCATATGAATATGTGATTATTTTTGAGAGAGATCACTCTAGAACCAAAAATCATGAGTATCAGTAATGTTTTATAGGTAGCCTCCATTATATTAAATAATTAAAATTGAGATCTTATATTTCATTCAATGCTGTAAAGCCCTACAAGGGTTATGATAAGGATACTATTTTAGAAAACATCTTTGTTCAAAAATAAATTGATGTCGATAAATTGAATACAAAAGAGTTTGTATGGGTTCACAATTATTTTTAATGTTTTACAAAATATACTAATGTTATTTTAGGGAAAGTGAGAGATTAATAAAAATAAACTAACATAGAATATATCTATGTTTAAAATATAACATGATTCAAAATGTAAGATGTGTGTCTAGATCATATCATTGATTATGGTATGCCTATATCATTAAAACATATGGATTGTTCCATTATATTACATTTCACTATATGATAATTATATGACAGGGGTAGAAAATTCATGGCTATTTAAATGAATTAAAATTATCATTTATCATGTAAGAATCATTAAGATTGATTCATTTATAGATAATCATATACATAATAATTTTTGAAGTGGCCAATAGTAATTAAACTCACCATGTGTTTGTATAATATTATAACACAAAATGTTTTATGGAAGATAGTACCATATGAGTAATTTTATTTATTTATTTAAAATGATATTAGGGGATAAAAATGGATATTATCACATTGGTGGTAATGTGTGAATGTATATATGAATTAGATGAATATATCTTCTATTACATATTCTTCGTTCATGATTTATGAGAATGTTACAAGAATACCATTGAATAATATGATTCCTATCATTATAAATCAGTATCCAATGTTACTATTGTTTATGTGGATATAGAATTACTCCAACTCCTCATTTGTGGTTCCCAATCAAGAATAATATGAGGATGTGTAAATGTTGTATTGTTAAAAATTAAAAAATATTTTTGTTGTTTGTTATTTTTGGTATACATTCCAGTTTATTCAAATGATAATAAATCAGTTAGTTTATGGTTTTCTTCTATAGAATTATGATCATGATAGGATCTTTTAAAACCTATAACTAGCATACCATGATATTTTTTGAGAATCCAAAAAAATAATTAGGTGATATTTTAGTTTATAAATAACCAATATATGGGGGAACTCTGTAACTTCTAATTAGTGATCTCCATCAACTAAAATGATTGAATATTTTAATGGTGGCCAACCTCAATTTGAGGTATATATTCATTATTAAAATTTTATTAAATGGTTTGATTTTTTTTAAATCACAATGATCTTTAGAATGATATTTTTGATGATTTACACTATGTAAGACATTTTTAGTATGATCCATTAGTATATAATAGTGGCATGAAATCCCCATCACGATTCTAATGATACTCAAAATCATTTTTTATAGATGAAACATAACATCGTATTTATGGTTTTATTTAGTTTCATTACAAATAAGATACAATTTATATTATAAAAGACATTTTATTTTATTTTTCTAATTTTCAAATATAAAGTTATTTATCAATGGTATTTTAGGAAATGAATATAATTTATGAAAATTTAATAATTTAATAATTTATTATATTTTCTTAAATATTTATTTATCATTTAATAAATTTAGATTTTTTAAATTTTACTATAAAAACTAAATACCATTTCAAATTATATAGAGTGGAATATAATTTGGATATAAAATATTTTTATTGAAATAAAAATTGTAATTTAGAGGTTTTTTAAAAGATACCAATAATGGAAAAAATAATTGAGATTGCATTTTATATTATGATTAGTTCTTAATATTAAATTTTAATTGATAAAAGTAATATCTTTATTTTGGAGTTTATTTAATTTATAACAGAATTGGTTTTGAAAATTTGTATGATCATGTTTTAAATATTAAATATCTGATATTAATGTTATTTTCATAATAAATGAATACAATATATATATATATAAATTATACATTTGATTTTATATATTTTTTAAAATTAAATAAAATTGGGTAATATAAATGAGTTCATATTAGAGATAAATATAAATTGTTTTCATTTATTAGATTATGTGATGTCAATTATGAATTTATAAATTAAAAAGTGTCTATAATTATTTCAATTATGAACTATTTATAAATATTTTCTCTGATTGTTTAAATATGATAATAATCCACTTATATATTTTTTCACTAATTTATTAATTAATAGAATTTTGGAATTAATAATGGTTGTATACATTCATATATTGTGACAATGATTTTATAAATTTCCATAAATGAATCTAATGAGTTATTTACTTGGTATAATAAGTGATTTTGTATTATTATTTCATGAATATGATAGTATTATGTTATTTAGTTGAATATAAATGTTGATTAAGGTTTAAATAAATATTAGGTGTTATAATGATATTATAATTGAGAACTGTATTAAGTAAATTAAAATTTAGTAGACTGAAATTTGGTTGGACAACTCACTATCCTATGGGGCTATTGTAATTAATAAAAAAGTGCGGGTTTGTTATCGATAATTGCAAACCTAATGTTGTGTGGGTAATAGATATTATATTATTTTGATCATTTATTCAGATGGGATTAATATAAGTTATGTATATGCTTTATTTTAATTTTATTGAATGTAGATGGATTCTATTTTGAGTCAGTATCAATATATATGAGTTTTTTTAAGAGATACACATAAAAATCCGTGATCATATTGGTCTAGTGGATGTAATATAAATTAATTAATTATTCAAAATATTGAATACATGTATGTTGAATATATTAGATAACATGGTGAAAATAAATAAAAATTTAAATATAATGTCTTATATTCCTTTCAAAGTAGAATATTTTCAGGACCATGGTCATTCAACCGTGTAGGTTCTACCGAAGTGAGGTTACCATGAATTATCCACTATAAGTTAATCATGTAATGGGATAACCCTATGATTTAGGTACATCAATTTTATAATTTTAATTGGTATTCAATTAGGTAGTCATAAAATAGTATTAATACCATTTTAATATTTTCATGTCTATACATATGAGGGATTTGGAAACATGTTGTTTACTCAATCATCCATGATACATATACAAAATGATTTCGATGAAAGAGAATATAAATAAAAATTTTGTGATAGGAAAAATAAAAGAAACTAATTTCATAGTAAAATATAAATAGTGTATTACTAATGGATAAGATCAATTTAAAAAGGGTCAATATTTAAATTATAAAAAACATAAAAATGGGCATATTAAATTATATAATAACATGAAACTCAATAGATAAATTTTTTTGTTGTAGATAAAATGTCATCATCATCATCTCACATGACATTTAAATTTACACATAAAAAGGAAAAATTGTTAGGAAAATATATGGACAGGTATAAAACATAAATAATTATTCCAAGGTAATATATTGAAAATCAATGTTTTATAATTAAACCTTCATAAGTAATAATATTTATATATATTCTTTAAAATTAATCTAGATTCATTGAAAAATAATAATATAATTAATTTATGGATTCAAAGTCCTCATAAAAAAAATTACCTATATTAATTTATCCTCCCACAATATTTTCAAATTAATTTAGTGTAAAAACGACTTGGTGGGATATAATATATACTTATATTATTTATGTAGTATTTTAATTCGTTTCAGTATCATTATTGGAAAATTTTTAATATTGTGAATGAATCGAATATATATTTAACCATGTTTATAAAATTTTTTCTTATAAATGAACAGATCATGTGATTTCTATATTCTCATAAATATTTATTGAATGGGGGTGGTTAAATTACAAGAAGAATATATTAATGGTATGTACAATAATGTTTCATCTAAAATCGATTTGAGATCATTAAATCTCAAATGAGGTGAAAGGAAAGAAGGAAATATTTTCTTTCTAATTTATTTTTATGGAAACCTAAAGGGGTTTAAAAAACACTTTTTACAGTCAATATCATGCATCAATGTTATATAATCGAATCATTTATTTTGAAGGATTTATGGTTCCAAACATAATCATTTTAATGATATTAATTATATTAATGTTCATGATAATGAAAATAATTTATAGAAATTTAAACATTTAATAAACTGATGAATAAATTATTTTATATGACAGATAAATGAATGTATAAGTATTTATGGAGCTCAAATGGGTCTAAATAATGTAGGAGAGTTTTCATAATATTTATGTCATATGATAAGAGTAGTTGTTCTTATTGATAATTTATGAATAAAATTTAGTGATATTTAAATAAACAATGATTATGATTCATTATATTCAGTTACTTAATTTTATTTAGGAAAAGAATTAAAAATGATTAGGAAGGAAAAAATATTTATCTAGACATTTCATAAAATGGTAGGCATATAATCCCAACTACCAAAATTGGTATGCATTAAATATTAAAAATCTGTTCAAAATTATTGTCAAAACAGATATATTAGATTTTAATACTTGGTTTCTGATTAATTATTTTTTAAATATTACATCTAAAAGGAAATAAATAAAAATTCCTTGAATAAATTTAGTTTTCAAATTATCCTGATATTTTGGAGAGAATATAGTTTCTATTGTATTAGTGATATTATGTTTTATCTTTGAGAAGGTAAATTTTAGTAAATGAAAAAATATACTAGTTGAATTAAATGTTAGTTCCAATTGATATCCTGATAGACTTTTGGACATTTCAATAAATTGAATTGAAAATAGTTACATTTAGTTACCATAACGAACTGAAAATTGTGTTGTAGTTAAAATGAGAATAATATGTGTCTATTATGAAAAATGTTAGTTGATTTATATTATTACCTAATTGATCATTATTAAAAAGATTGATGGATGTTATAAAATAATGAAAATTAAAATGATAAATAAATTTTAAGGTTTTTATGTATATAATTGAAATCATTGACATCATTAAATTGGATATTTGAAGGAAATGTTGTAGGATGCATGTTCAGGGAGTAGAACATTAAGAATATGTTTTCAAATCTGACCATTATTCAAACAATATATCATTAAATATGTTACTCACTAAAATATTTTTTTGTTTCAGTTTTATCATATAGTCACATTGTGATGTGGTAGGAATTACATCGTGTTATAATTATCTTATCAAATCAAAAAATTTATTTTAACTTGTTTTATATCTATATTTAATATTTATATGTTATTTTTGATGTATTCTTACATAAATTTTTTCTATTATTTAGAAAAATATTTAAGAATATAAAGTGTATAATATTTTATAAAATATAGTATCAACATTATTATTATTGATTTCTAGAAACCTATATATATATATATATCATGCGTAGAAATAATAATTTAACTATCACAATAATAATTTGAGTTATCATAACTAATATATTAAATTGAGTTTTATATGTTTTAAATAAATATGGCGGTTAGCATTATTAAAACATTTTATGGATATATAAAATATATTCACAAGGTATTATACGTTAATATGGATGATTTATGTGGGTTTCAATGGAATAACTATTTTCTAGTCATGGTGGAGTATTTGTTACATTAAAAAAGTCTCATTTCGAGGATTCCTTATTATTTGAAATGATTATTATGATTAATATAAATTTTATTAAATATTAATTTTGAAATAGATGAATATTTAAATTCTATCTTGGAGTTTTCAATATGGAAAACATATTCTAAAAGCATACTTGTAAACATGGGAGATTTAGTGGAGAATATATTGATTTATTTATCACTAGATTGTTCATTTGAGGTAGTAGAGCTCAATTAGATTCCTTTTTTAAAATAAAGGGACGCTTTTATTTTTTAATAGGGGGTGAAGCCAGTTCAACATATTGTTTTCTATGAATTGAAAATAGGAAGGGATAACGTTGAAATTTTTTTTGGTATCTAAATACTAAGGCTGATTAAGAGGCCATATAAAAGATGGAACTGGTGTATCTACTGCTATAGAGGAGATCCATATAGAGACCTTGTGTTTGGAGTTTATCATGTATTTTGTTTCTAAGAGGGTTGTATTATTTTATGTTGGATTTTTGAAATTATGCCTCTTAAGAATCTGTATGTGTAATGTATCATGAAATTCAATTTATTTGCAACTAATTTCCGCTATTTAATGAATTTTGTAGTGGTTTTTGGACATATTCTTGTCATTTTATTATATCATCATCATCCCATGTGAAATACCCTATTGATGTTTTTATGACAAATATTCAAAGAAAATGTCAATTAAAATTTATTTAGTTCAAAAAATATAATCACACACTTCCATCAAAGTGAAAAGGGACACATTAAAAAAATAACATTCTATTACATATTCCAAAATTTATAAAAAACTCATTGTCTATTTAAAAAATCATAAAAATACAAACAACAACCTCACATTACTCATATAAAAAATCATTTAAGTACTCATATTCCATTTTTTTAAATCCCTGGGAAATCAAAGAAACCATTTTTTCCCACAAAAATAATGTATAAGGGAACACCCTTCAATATTACATTATATTTTATTTCATTCAAGAAATTACATTATTTTACTATGATGAAATTTTTAGGTTTATTTTTTCCAAGAATTATGTTATGTCTCATAAAAAACTATAAGATTAAACTGTCGATACTTTTGATTAATATCAATTTTCCACATAGCATCATAATCTTAATATAAATCGTGTTCCCTTTTTAGGAAAACACTGCATGAATTTAAAATGGACCACTTCCCTACCTATAACCATTATTTAGATCATATATTTTTTAAAAATTTATTATTTGAAAAAAAACTAAGTAAGGGATATAATAAAATGAAATCATTTATTTTGGTGAAAATATTTTAATCCCATAAAACCCTTTGTTTGAAACATTATATTTTACCCATAAAGGAAAATTTAATTCCATAAATTGGTTAAATTTTATAATTTTAAAATACATGATTAAAAAATATTAACTAGAATGAATACAATATTTATATAGGTACCTTGTTAAATGAAACCATACAAACCTTATAGACCCCTTACTGACCATTTTCATAACCCTTACAAGATTAACGAACCATATGGACAACTTAAAATATAACTTTGCAGAGAAGATTATCAATAAAAAATTTATTGGCACTCTATCTGGGTGAACCCATACATTATAATATAATGGTCTTTCCTTGTGCTACCTAGGCACGCCCATAGTATATGATGTCCAAGAACCACAATAGGAATAAAACATTTCTTCTTTTAAAAAACTCATTTAAACCCTTATACAAATAAATTATTGGTTTCAAAGTAAATTTTTCTTTTAAAAACCAATTACAATAAAAAATAAACTCCCAATTTAAATGGGGTGGGGTTTAATTGATGAAAACATTAATTTTAAAAAAGGAATATAGAAATGAAATAATTGTTACCATGGTATAAAATTCATTTTCCCTTTTCCCTTTAAAAATTAAAAAATATTCCTCTTAAAAATTATTAAAATAAATTAAATGAGACATATAACTATATTTTTTAAACATTTATTTGAATATAATACTTTTCAAAAATAATTTTCAACACATTTACGTTGAAGAGAAATAATGTAATGAAAATACATGAAAATATGATTAATTTAATAGAAAAGTTTACTCTCAAATTGGTATATGTAAATCATAAACCCCATGAAAAATATAATTAAAACATTAAATAAAATTAGAATAGATAAAATCATGATATAAAATATAAATTTTTTGTATATACACCTTACCAATGAATATATGTGCATAACAAAAGAAACAATTTTTTAGGGAATCGAAATTGAGAAGAAGTCCCTTACATTGAGTCTGACATGTTACTTCTATCTTTATCTTCGTGAAAAATAAACACATGTTAATTATTTAATTTCATGAAAAAAATATTTAATTTATATTATTATATTTATTTAACTTATTTTCAATTTATATATAATTACTTAATCAATTAAATTTTTAACGATATTGGGTAAATGTGTGAAAAACAAAATTGGTAGGTGATCTAGGGTAAAATGGGAAATTATTTTAGAATAATTAGTAAAATAATCATGGAAATAATTTCATATTTATTTTTAAATTATACTTCTAAAACCAATCTTAAATTTTTTTGTGAAAAAATAATTTACATCACGAGGATAGAGATGGTAATTTGTACACACACATGAGAAACATTTCCATTTTTTAATGATCATTGTGAAAAAAATTAATATTTTAACATTAAAAAATAATAATTATAGTATCGATACCATTTTTTAAATATATATACCTATATATTTCATTCTTATGATGTGGTGGTGGAAAAAGTATCACATCACATCGAGGATGTGGTAGTCCACACATCTATGAATAAAAAATCATTTTTTTCTAGTGAGTTTAAAAGAAATATAAAATTGATATATTATTTTCAAATAATGATAAAAATATTAGTAATATAATATTTATTTCATTTATATCACATATATTCTTTATAATTACTTATATTACCTTCCTCTTAATAAGACAATGAAAATAAATTATACTGCTTCACAAGGTGGTAGTCCTGTATACATAAAAGATAATTTACATTATCACCTATAGAATAGAATATAAAATACTAATATATTATATACTGATACCATAATAATAATTATGAAATAAATATCATATATAAACATTATATATATTTTTATACCCAACTGTCAGTGGTTCTGTTGGAAAAATGAATGATCACATTTCACTAACCAATAGTCTTACAAAAAAACAAAAAAAAATGATATCATTTACCATTTGAAGACATTTTGTGTGGTTTTAGTTAATACCAATAAAATAATAGAATATATGTATATTTTATATAATTTTTTTGTCATATATGTAAGGAAAATGAAGAATTTAATGTGTTGATAGAGGTAAAAAATAAAACTCTCATTGGAGAACATTGCCTCTTCTTTGGGAATCTGCTTTTGGATTTCTCCAAGTACCCTCATTTATTAGATTAATTTCTAGTATAAGGAATACATGATGAAAGGATAGATGTGGAGATGTTATTTGGACAGTTCATTTATGAACCATTTTTTTTAATCTAGTGAATAGAGGGGTGGAGTTCTGGCCTTTTATAAGTGATGTTAGTGAAACACTTATAACTATTTTGAAAGTGTAAATTTCATCCATGTTTTTTCATACCACTGGCCCCCAATAAAGGTAATTTTAAGATTCTATATGTTTATAAGGTATAGATACGTCCATGAAATAGATATTTTCACTTTTGGGGGAATTTTAACAACATATATTCAATGTATAACTACCATGTAGAGTTGTTTCTACATTAATCAATGAAATGAAATTTAATTGTTTTTTACAAATCACTTTTCTCAAAAATTTATTTTAATTTATTTGATATTAAAAATTATTAATATTCCAAATATATAATCCATTTTTACAAATTCAATTCATATATTTTGAGAATTTAAATTTAATATTAATCATGTAGTTGCGGTGATAGAATGGGATTTTAAGAAGTGTATTTTTTATAAAAAATAAGTTTATATTAAATATATAACTAATAATAATCATTGAAAGAATTTAAATTAGTAATAATGATATATAATCTATAAATAAATTTAAAAAATTAATATATTAGGGAATATTTTATTAAATTTAAATTGAGAAACATTTGTGATTTTAAAATTGTTTTCAGAAAAAGAATGTTTTTAAACACAAAAACAGATATATATTAATAACCCATATAAAATTTGTTTTAGTGTATCAAAGTAATATAAATATAGAAAAATATTAATTAGGTTAATTGAAATAATATTCAAAACATATTGGTACTCTTATATTATTTATTTTATTAAAAACACACTTATTATAAAAATATGTATTTTATACTATTCACTGAAAAATATACAATTCAAAAAATAATAATATCTTAGTTAATGTAAAGTTCTATATGTGGATATGAAAAAATATATTAATTTTCTAAAATTTTTATTTTAATATTTTAATGTTATATTTTAATATAAAACCTTATATGAATAGTATTCAATTAAAATTATTTCTCTACTGATTAAAATATACTTTATATTCATATAAATCATATAAAAATATAATTCATATTAATAAATATGAAAATGACTTTTTATATCATTTCCTTTTCTTTTACATCCTTCCCCCTTTTATAAAATGAATTCTGACAATATTATCCACATATTAAACAAATTGGGATATCCATTGCTCGGACCATTATAAGATTCCTTTATTTTCTCTTAAACCATATGGGTTTTCCACAAAAACATAGCCTATTGAATAAACAAAATATGGGACACATTCTCTTATAATTGAAGCACATGAACAAGATTTTATTTATATTAATTACTCTCTTCCAATAGAACTACTTCATAAATCAAAAAATGAGATGAATCTGGAATATATATCCTAATGATTGAAATAGGAAATATGTTGTGTACCTAAGAGAAACTTGTATCTAAGGCCACTCAAAATGAAAATGAGCTGCATTATCTAGGATTTTGTTTTTCTAAGTAACCATGGACTCATCGTACACTTCATAAATAAACTAATCACAGGTTTCAACTTTGAATTTATTATAATGAAATGATAAAATAATTTGAAATAATGTTATATCCTTTGGTTATCCATATAAATATACTTCGTGCTTTAAGATTACCTCATATGAAACTGAATCAACTACACTTAATCTCCCATTTACTCTTCTAACTTTTTTATCATAAACATATTCATTCAAAAATGACGGTGATAGGAACCAATTTCAATATAATTCCTCATATAGTTTCATCTATATACTAGAATGAGAAATATTGTTATAAGAAAAATCAACCATAAAAGAATATTGATCTGAACATCCCTAGTAATCCATTGAACATGAAAGAATCATATCTTTCATGGAATAAATTTTCCACATAATATTTATATTATATTGATTTTAAAATCAATATTGAAATATAATTAAATACCCAAGAAAATTATAAATTCCTTTCCTAAAACTAGATGTGAATATGGGATCACTATCAAATACAATAGAGAGGGTAACCTAATGTAACATGATTATATAATTTACATAAAGACTTAATATATTATCAAAAGGAATTTTATATTCTATGTAAGTAACTTTGTATATTTAGTTAATCGTTCAACAATATCTTAATACACTGTATACCCTTTAGATGTATTTGGAAATCCAACTATGAAATCCATTGGTGTATTCTCCCATTTCCACTCCGAGTCTATAAAATTTTGAAGCATTACCTTATATAATATTCCTTATTCATTATATTTTGGACAAGTCAAACACTTCATATAAAATTTGGAAATATCCATTTTTGTTCCATTCAACTTCTTTTCCACCGAAATATAGTTTTACATATTAGTCCATCCTCAATTAACAGAAAATTGAGAAATATGAGCTTTAGAAAAAACCCATTCCTTAATTGGGAATCAAAATACCCACATTTTAATTTTCAAAATCATAAAACAAATTCATCATTAATATCAAAAAATATATAAATTACCCTTATTAATAGATTCTCGCTTTCTACTAAAAATATTAATCCTCTTTATAAGTTATCTTATATATTTCTGATTAAGTTCAATATAATGATATAAGAAACAAAACAAAATATATCACTACATCCACAACTTATATGAAAAATAAGTTAAAAAATTAATCAAATTTCCATGTTCCAATCATAAAATTATTAATTTATCAATACTTTTTTTACTCCCAACGTCATTATTTTTTTTATTTTTGAGGATATTAGTTAATGGTTCAATAATAATCATTTATTAGTTCTGGCCATCTTCTATTTATCATGTTCAATTTATTCTCATTTAATATATATATCAAATATATGGGATTAGTATATATTTCAACCTTTACTCCATATAAATTTTACCACAATATTTTTAACACTAAAACACAGAAACTAATTCTAAATCACGATTAGTTTAATTTAACTCATGTGGTTTCAATCGAAGTCAAGAATATAATATTACATGATCAATATCCATTAGTTTCTAACCATGTCCTGTAAATAAATCACCATTTTAGATGATGATAACTCTATTTCTGGAAGGTATGTACCAAACTATAACATTCAAAAATAATATTTTTATTTATTCAAAATAATAATCACATTATTTTGTTAATATTAATTTAAATAATTTTCAAGATATCATAGTTAGTGTTCTAGAGAACTGATGAAATACTTACACAAAATCTAACCATATAATCCATGAAAACTAAAAGTAAATTATATATTTTAGGATCTTATACATTCTTCAACAACGTTTTTAGCATGGTCAATAGTTATGCAATATTTTTAAATAATATAGCCCTGGAATAAAATCTGTTTCAAGCAGATATAAAATACTATAAATTTCTCAAACAATTTATCCTCTATTATTTTTTTTAAGCATCCCTTGGGGGTCCTTCAATTTCATATTTACTTTTCAAACATACCTAAATATTATCAATAAACACAACAAATAACTATCCCATGAATTCATGAAATATTCTTATCATAATAAACATAAATATAATAGTTGAATAAGTTAATCCAAAGTACATAACTAAAAACACATATTACACCAAACATAGGTCCACCTTCCATATATTTTTCTCATCCAGGACCTGATTAAAAAATCATTGCTATGAGTTAAATCATCAATTTTCTAAACATTGATGTTATTCAAGGATCTATAATCAATGAAAAATCTATTTGAACCATCTTTGATTTTTACTATCAATATATGGAAACCCCTTGTTGATGATCTATTTCAGATGAAACATTTATATAAAAAAAATATAATTTTTTTTATTTTGATGTTTATAATTGATCCATTTGATATGGGGATTTAGACATATGTATAGAATCTGGTACTATTTCAATAGTAAATTTGACCACTCCATTAGAAATATCACCAGGAAAATCATATATATAAACGTAAATGTAATAATTTAATATTATCACATTAATAATTTGAATAATAATTTTTATTTTCAAAAGTATGAGCTAGTTTAATTTCACTCCCTTCATTAATCGATTTCATATCTTATTTTTATGTTATAAAAGGAATGAAATCATTTTATATAACATTCATAGAACTACAATGTATCATATAATATTTAAATGAAATACATTCCAAAAAAATGAATGATTCAAAATTATATTATAGATAGTCGAAGATGGTTTATAAGAAATATCATCCAACTAATTACAATTGGATTATTCCTTTAATTTTTTTTTTAAATTTAATACTTTCCCCAAATGTTATAAAAATTATATTAATTTAATTAGGTTATACTCCCCATTAAATTAATAATTTATACAAAATTAATGTATACAAACATCCTGATTTAAACAAGGTATTTAAAAAAAAATTGATTACACAAATAACATCCACATCCCCACTTCATTTGAAGGCCCATATTCAATAATAGTTGTAAAAACGACCTCCATAGAGCTTTCTATTTCTGATCAAGATGATTTCTATCTTGTATAGATAGTTTCAAACACACAATATCATAATGACCCTACACAATTCAACTAATATATCAAATCATTTTATGGATATTAGATCCCCTTTCATTGATTCATCATGGCTCTTTTCTATGCATTCTTTTTCCATATGGACAATGATTTTACATTTGTTACACTTCCATGAATTCAAAATACAATTTTGGGTTATTTTTACAATAACTTCTAGGAGACGAGTACTTTATTTTGTTCTATATAGATTTCATTATTTTATGTTTCCCAACCACCTACCATCTTGATAGCATCTAACATATATAATACTCTATGAAAATATGAGTCAAAAAAACATTGTCTTGACTTTTTCAAGAAAAAATAAACATTAACATCGATTTTAAATTCTTATGCATCGAAAACTATTTATAGACCTCTTTTCAATCATTAGTGGCTCTTATTTAATTTCCTATTGGTTTCTAAAATGTAGTCAGAAAAATAACTTTACAAAATTTTATGCATGATTCTTATAAAGCTATATAGTATCCAAATTTTTACATCAATAACATGATTTTTTTTTCAATTCAGAGTCAAAATATGTTAGGGGTGTTTTTATCAACAAAATGATCCTTTAATATTTACCACAACATGGAATCAAATCCATCTTTTAATCTGGTATTCTTAACCAAATACCACGATCAATCGGTATCATTATCAAATATATAATTTAAAATTTGTTCTTTTGACATTATAAATATCCCCTGACATAAAGTATCTTTTCTAGATCCTTGGTCAAACCTTTAGTTACCACATGGGTCTGATAATATAATGAATGATTGGTGATGTTTTATAATGAAATGATCCACTATGGACATGTTCATTTGTGGTAGATTGGGTACTTCCCTTGCATGGATACAACCACTATTTGTATCCTTTTACAACTAAAAAATCACTACATCAATCATTAATAGTCCAATTCCCTATTATCTTGATGACCTGATTTTGAATGTATAGTTACCTCCTAATTCATTTCCATTATAAAACCCTAGTTTAAATTTTGTAATACCATTAGGAATATATATAATTAAAGGGAAGAAACATGTTTGTCTTCAAATTATATATAATTTCTACATATCAATAATGAAAATCATTTAAGGTAATCTTATTATCAATTTTATTTACATGTGAATTTTTATAAACAGAACATTGAACCAATTTATGTGGAACTACCTTTTAATATTACATAATATTGATCATTAGTAATGAAATTAAATTCATTCACCCTATAGATATTTTTAGGAATATTATTTTTTAAAATTAACAAATAACTCATAAAAACAATAAAATTACAAATTTGAGACTTATTATTAGTATAAATTTTATCTATAATAGAGAAATTTTAAATTAAATCATCTTCAATTTTTCAGAAAAAATCTTCCTGACTTTTAAAATAACCACTCCCTTTCCTGTAACCCTCCTTAAGAATCAAAGTGTTTTTTTAGAAAACCTGGGATGAACATAAAAATAATATAACATACTTAAAAAGAATGAATCCATTATTCTAGTAAAAACATTAATACATACAAAAAACTCTTAATAATATATCATTTTAACCAAAAAGAGAAATATGGTTCATTTAATATAACATTTTTTTACCTTTTGACAAAATAATTTACCTGAAAACTCATTTGAAAGTCCAAAAATTCCATGTAGGTGCCTTGGGGCATCAATAATAAATTTTAAACAAAATAAATATAGAACCCTTACAAATTAGAATAACCATATTGAACAATTAATATATAATTATCTGCAAAATCTAATCATTTCTAATTGAATTGGAGTTCTATATGGGTGCACCCATTATTTATGCTATAACATTCTCACTATGATCTATCTAAGGACATGATATATAATTTTCAAGAACCAAAACATGAATAAAACCATTTTTTATTTTCAAAGCCGTTTTATATACCTATACAAATCACTTTTAGATATAAAAATTCTATTTTAGTTTAAAAACCATTTTCAATATCTAAATACAAAAAATAATATAAAACAGGGTTTATCATTTATGAATACATGTAAAACTTCAATTTAATATAGAAATGTAGTAATAGTCATGATAACAGTATTAGTTGTTGCTTCAGTACTGTTTAAAACATATAAAAATAATCCCATTGGAAAACATTGATATAAATTAAAGGAGTTAAAAAATAAACTTTATAAGCATTTTAGGTACATATAAAACAATTATTTTTTTAAACATGGAAACTAAATAGTAATTTATTTTTATGGAATACATTAAAAATATTTTTTATTTATAAAAAATTCACTTATCACTTTGGAAATATTTGAATCATAATCCCCATGAATTTATCGCGTTAATAAAAACTAAATAAATGAATAATTGATTAATTAATGATATAAAATTTCAAAATGGATATATATACACCATTTATAATAATATAGTATCAAAATGAAAAATTAATTTCTCAATTAATGTAAATTTCGATGATGTACAATACATCGAGTCAGACTTTTTGAGTATGTATTTATCTTATTGTATGATAATCATGTGTTAATTATCTATAAGTACTTGGAAATTTTTCAATTTCATTTTTACTTTAATTTTACTTTTTAACATGTTAAATAAAATTATTTATTATATTTAGTGTATGTCGTGTGATTTGACTATATTTTTTTAAATATTTCAAATATAACTTTGGTAGGTCAAATATGGTTAATGGTGTCATTATTTAAACATATTCAGAATAATATTAATGAAATAATTATAATATTTATACATATATTATAATTTTAAATCATATATTGAATCATTTATATTAGAAATTAACTAATGTTAAGATCGTGGATATTGTACGCCATACATATGCGTAAGTTACATTTTAATTTTTCAATGATCATTATTTAAAGAGGATGAGTGATGATTTATATTTCAATAATAATATTTATATCATAAATTTAATATTATTAAATTAATTAATCTTACATATATCACTATTTTTATATGGTGATAGAAAAATAATGACATCACATTGAGGAGGCAGTAGTCCAAAAGTCAATGCATGATGTTATCATCATTTCGAGTGAGTGTGAAGGAAAAAAGAAAATGATATATTATTTTTACATAATGATAAATATTTCATTAATATCATAATTATGACACTTATACCACATGTATTCATTTCCATTACAGTTATCACCTTTCTTGTAACTCAATAGTGAAAAAAATCACATCGCTTCCTGAGGTGGCAGTCCTTCATACACATGATTGACGTTATCATATCCTCTAAAAAATTGAACATAAAAGGGTAAATATGATATAGTGAATTTATAGGAAAAAATATTTCATAAACATCACATATAATATTTATATAATTAATGATATCGTACCATGATAGGTGTTTATGGAAAAATTAACGACATCGTTTAGTGAAGTTATAGTCCACTATACACACAAATGTTGATTTCATAACCCATTTAATGTATGTTTTTGTAGTTTTAGATAGAAACCATAGATTAACATCATATCAGTATGATTAGAATTATAATTTTATTATATCATCATGGTATATAATAAATTTTAGGGGTATATATGAAAATATAATAAAATAGTCATTTATGAACGTTACCTCTTATTCAGGTATTTAATTTTTATTTTCTCCAAGGTCCATACATAGTAGGATTTATTTTCATATTGAGTATTAGAGGATGAAATCATGAATGTTTATAAGTTATTTTAGAAATGCATGACTGATCCAATTTGTAATGATGGTATGAATAATGAAGGATAGTGGTGGTTAATTCTATCTGTGGTAGGTGGTACTGTTATAATGTTTTTCAAAGAGTAAATTTCACCCATTTTAATTCATGTCATGAGGACGAAATAATTCTCCATTATCAATAATATAAGGTAACTGATCTTAATATGTTCATAATATGTGTTTATGACAAGTTTTGGCTAATTTTTAAAACATATATTCTATCTTTAACCACTAAGTATACTATGCTTTACCTAACTAACTATATATAACTTTTATTACATTAACTAATTTATATGGTAAAAAATTATGTTAAAAATATTTTATATTATAAATAATTATTATTTCATATAATTTATCCATGTTTCCATATTCAGTTCATATAATTAGAAATATTTAATTTAATATTAATCATACATATGTGTCGAGACAACATGTTTTTAATTAGATTTTTTTTAGAAAACACAATTCTATATAAACATTATGGCTACTAATAATCATAGAATAAAAATAAATTAAAATTTAATATATAATTATTCATTAATTTCATTCTAAAAATTTCCATTATTGGATTCATTTAATAAATTTAAAATGATAAGAATTATTAATTTCAAGAAAACTTATTAGATAAACCCATTTTTATTCCGACAACCAAACATATATTATAAACCAATATAAATTATATTCAAATGAAATTAAGTGGGTTAAATAAATTAAAATAATAATTTTTTTATTTGAAATAATATTAAAAAAATTTGGGTCTAATAAATAATTTATTATGTTATATATAAAAGGATTTTATAGAAATATATATTATTCACTATTCATAGAAAAATCAACAATTTCAAAAAAATCAATAAATTTGAACCAAATCAAATTATTATATTCTTATTTAAAAATATATATTCATTTTATAAAATTTAAATTCAGTGGATTATAAATATTATTTTTAAAAAGGTAATATGAAATGTGTGTAATGAAAATTATTACCTTTATGATTAAAAATCACATGATATTTTTATTACTAAAACACCAAATAAATTAATATTAATAAATAAGAAAATTATTAATTATATAATTAACTAGGTTGTTACATAATTATTGAAATTAACAAGAACAAAAATCCTAGTGAATTGAATGACCACAACAATAATCTATAAGAAAAAACAAAGATGGTTTTATAAAAATTTAATCAAAAGCGTGATCTAAAGGTTTAAAAAATAAAACATTTTGTTGAAAACATAATGATGTTTCCTTGAAACAAAAAATAATAATTATTTTCAAATCAAAAACATTAATTCCTCTAAAAACCATGTTTTTTCCCAAACAAATATTTGATTGTAAATGTGTTAGAGGCTTCATTAAAATAATGTACCAATAAATCATTTTTTAAAATGTTTCAATACACTTTCTAGAAAAGTTTATAAAAAATACGACCATTATTAAAATAAAATATTCGAATTACTTATAATGATATAAAATCAATAAATCGCATATAGTTTTAAAAAGGTAAATAAAACATAATTAAATATGAAAAAATAAATCCTCACATAACATGGATATTTTCTTTAATATTGGCACACTCATATATCAAAAAACTGAATTAAATATCACATTTATAATTTATTTGAGTTTATATATCGATGAATTTTATAACATAACATATCATACACACCATGTTATAAATATTTCATCAATTAAAACATTAAAAATTGAACATGATTACTATTAATCTAACCAAAAACACAATGAAATATAATTTACACAAGAAAATTGATTAACAAACTATTATAAAGTGAATTTTCTTTATAATATTCATATTTTATATCTTTGTATCGTGATTATAATTTAAAATAATTGAAATATTTTGTAGACAAATAAATTACCAGTGATCTTCAATAATGTACTAAGGTAAAATCTAAAAAAAAAAAAATAATGAAGTTAGTTTTTAACATTTATAATGTTCCAAATATTTTATCTAATTAAATTTAAATCCATTTATTCATAGTGTTTATGTTTTTATAATCATAAAATTAAATTAAATAGTGGGATTGAATAGTTTTGTAAAAATGTTAATGGTATGTTGTTAACATATACAGTTTTTATTATCGATAGGAATAAACTCACACATACAAAAAAACTGCAAAAACAATACCTTAAGACTTTGAAATAAAATAATTACAATTAATATGTAGCATGTATTAATATTTCATGAAGATATTTGGGATATTCTAGAGTTTTGGATGTTGTATTTGTTGAGAAATAGTTTTTATATTCTCATAAATTCTGATAAATCATGATCTATTTATCTTGTTTTATAAACCATGGATAATGATTCAGGATGCTAAGATATTATTTAGTAATGGATGAAGGTTAGTTGGAGTGGTTATATTTGATATTGAGTGCTTACCAGATCCATGTAAATAAATTAGTGTAGGGAATATTCATGTAAGTCATTCACATATTCAATTCAACAATACAAGAAAATACTATAATTGATTCACACTTGTTTCTGAATGCACCATGTAACCAAATGATTGACAAATCAGATTTAATATTTTATGTTTTCTTTTTTGGTAACATAATTGAATGAGTCACGGAATTTCTATTTAAGAATAATTATATTTTCAAATGTTAATCATCTATGAAAATGTTTTATATAATTTATTCTTATTGAGAACCAAAAATCTAATTACAATAAATCTTATTTTCCCAATATAGCTAATTCAGAATATTTGATACATTGAAATTTATTATTCATAAGAATATTAATTATGATGATGCATGAAATATTTTAAATACAACAGAAATCATAGTATTTGGTTTTCTATTCATGATTCCATCATGTTAAAAAGTATATTTCATCTATTATTTATGATAATAAATTTTGATTTTATTTCACTATAATATAATATAGGTATATATTGTAATTATAATTTTTTATAGTTATTATGGATATCAGGGGTTGACAAAAATATAATAATTTTGTTGTAGGGACTCTTTATAGTTAAAAAATTATGGAGATGAAATCATGGTTCCATACAAATATTTATCCTCTCATCATAAAGTAAATTAATAATATCTTCAAAAATAGATAATAATAAAATCATTTACACTTATTTATATGGTATTAAGTATGATGAAGCATAGTGTAATTTTGGTGTTCGTTATTCAAAGATTAACATATAATAAAACTTGTCACTTTAAGAGATTATATTTGATTATGAGAATATATTTGTAGTGTAGTACAAGTCTTCATAGTAGAGAATTATTTCTTATAGAATATATAGATTTATGGAATTGGATAATGAACATTTATTACTAGAGAAATATAGTTCAAGTCGTGAAAATTACCATATTTCTATCACATTATTTTTCTATCACAATATGTTGTAATTATGGGTGTGAATGCGTACATGTGTTGTGGAATGTCTTGTGAATACATGTAAGGGGATTTAAGCTAGGGTTATTTTGGAAGGAGTTTTTGGTTTGGGGGAATAACCATCCACACAAAGGGCTGTGATTCTATCTTGGACATGAACTATATAATAAATATATCCATTCAATTAAATTTTATTTTTTTCTTGATTGTGTGAGGTTATTCTATAATTTTTTTATTTTACCGTACATGAATAATAATCATGTGTTTATTTATATCTAAAACAAACTAAAAAATCTATGCTTTAATGATTATCCCCTATCACAATGAAAGAAACTTATCTTATTGATAACTTCAATCGCTATCATAACATATGTTACCTTTATTTTATTCAAGGATATACTTCATAATCCTATATAATATCAATGTTATCAATATTAGTGGTTTGATAATATTTCATTGAAATAATTTTCACAAGATGATTGAACTAATTTTTTTTAATCATTAGTCCCATGGAATGAAATTTCATGATGAAACAATTCTGGATTTTCATCCATTGTAATTTGATGGTTAAATTAATTTTGATTATAAATGGAATATTGATTCAGATAGTGTGGAAAAAATTGTATTTTCATTTCATTATAATAATATTTTACACTAGAGGTATGGGACTTCAAACTGTAAAAACATTATGTACAAGGTTGAATTATATTATGAGTAAAATATGAAAGAAAAATATGTTAAGTTACATATTTACATATGAAAATATGAGGAAATTAAAATGGTATATGATTAATGTCGTTAATATTTTTTTACATGATTAAATTAAAGTGTCACTAGTATTCTTGGATTTTGTGAGAAACTCAATGATTCAAAAAATTATTTTGATGATACATTTTAAAGATAAATATTTTTCCAAAATTATATCTTTTGAAATTGTGACGATATTTCTCTCGATGAGTTTCATAATATTTCCATCTCTTATAAACTGGGAATAAGAAATATTATTGATAACGAGAATGAAATAAGAGACGGATTTTGAGTGTATTTGGAAAAGGAATCCTTATAATGATAAATTTCATTATGACATAAGAGATTTTGAGAATAAATAAGAACCTCTACTGTTATATCTTCCATTTATAAACGATTTTAAAATGCAAAAATCATGAACATCAGAACATTCAAATGTATCTTTTAAAAATGGAATTGTAATTTATACATTTCAATTGATTATTAAAAACATTAAAAAATAATATTATGACTCTAAAAAAGTTGATAATACCAAAGGAATGATGCGATTAAAACCCTATAAATAAGATTAAAAGGATGATGGAAGAAATAAATGATTTCAATTAATGATGTAAATAAATATGAAGTGAATATAAGAGAAAAAAATTCATATCATGAAATGATTCTAATGACGATGCGCAAGAATAATTTAATACCATTACCTCTCATTTTAAAAAATAGTAATTCATCTAATGGTGATAAATTTGATTTATTACTGAATGATTATGGGGAGAAAATAAAATATGATCTTGAAGAGTATATTTTGAAAAAACCATGATAAATAAATATTATAATTTTAGGGTTGTATAGAATAATAATATAGTTGAAGAGAAATATGATATAGTTAAAATGGATAAATATCATGCTAATCAATATAAATAACATAGATTAATTGCTTATGAATATGTGAAAATTATCAATGATCCTGAATAAAAACTCTAAATGATTGATTAATAATTATTAATGTGACTTGTTGAGAAATATCTCATAAATATCCAAAAGTACTTCAAACTGACTTTTAATGCTAATGGAGATCTCTATAATCATGATGATTAATTAAAATAATTTCCTCATTTGAAAATTAATTTCCCAAAAAAAATTCACTATTGATGATGGTTTACATATTCATTATGGTAAAATCCATATCACGAAAAATTGATACTATGTTCCTATAAAATTATCTACATAAAGAATAATGTTGAATAAAACTACTATTCATATTAAGTGATATAATTTGATCCAACAAAATCATCATATGTCAAATTATGTGTACAGAATTTCTGGGATCTATGTTCTCTATTAAAAAAACTAAACTATAGGCTTATTTTCTCCTATTAATTGTATTCATATAATTTATAAACAAGTTTTTATAGCATTTCTTTTACTAGTAAGAGGAAAGGCCACTAAGAATAATTTCCATTTATAAGAAAGTAAATTCTAAAATAAAACTAAATGAGATTGATACTAGCTACAATCTGATAATAGAAAACAAATTTCAATATATTTAAGAGATTTTTAGAATGTGTTTCAAATGGGAAATAGAATAGAAAAATGTGTTGTAAGATTGTACGATCGGGACTCTTTAATGGTCAATAAAATATCGCTTGAATTACACCTTTAATGAAATCCAGGATTAGGTAGTCAATAATTCAATGAAATTAAGAACAAAAAGGTATGAATGCATGATAGGCGGTGTTACTCCAACATCAATTCTGATTCTAACAGTATAATGGAAATTATGAAAGTTGGAGGAGGTGTAGTTATTTTTTTTTTTGAAAATCCATAAAATTTAAATGTGTTGGTATAACTCAAATTTATAATTAAATTTTGATTTCAACTTACATTATTAGTTTTATTGTGATAGAAAACAATATGTTACGTGATATAATATATTGTGATAATTGAATGTTTTTATCACCAAATATAAATACATTAATATTTAAATTAATGATTGATTGAATAACTTTAAATCAATGAAGTAAAAAACATGAAACTTATTATTGATTGCTTATCCTTGCCATATATGATTCCTAACCATAATAGATGATATACTAAAGTTATATAATATACATAGGAATTTTGGACAAATAATTCTCTCTATTATTTAGAAACCAAATATGGTAAGATATTTACCCAAGCTGAAAAATGATCAAGATGGAATCTATTTAACATTTCCAAATGAATATATAACATACTAAACTCTAAATAATAAAAAAATTACATCCAAAAAAACAGTGTAAATAGTTCACATAGATCATTTTTGTCCCATGATGATGAATTCTTCACAATTTGATTTATATTTCATGAAATAACAGAGAAATTCACTATTATGGGTGATTATATTTTCATCAAGAGAAACACTAAGACTGATCGGATTTTCAAAATGTATAGATAGAATATTCAAAACGAACATGTCTTATGTATAAGAAAATTTATATACGATAATGGGAAAGAGATAAAAAGTTATTTATTCGAAATTTATGTTATGAAACATGAATATGGCATCAATATAGTACACCTTATACATCACAATAGAATGGTGTTGCCGAGAGAATGAAGTTGAAAATTGTAGAAATGTGTAGAATAATTCTATGTGATAATGATATTTTGAAATACTTATGAAAAGAATTAATATGTACTATAGTTCATATTAAAAATATAAGTCATATAAGACTAAAAATACATGAAACATCCATTGGGATATGGTACCAAAATAATCCTATGATAAAATATTTCATGCTCATTAGAGGTCATTTTAATATTTAGGTCAAAGGAATGATGCGGGGAAAGATTCTTGAAAAGGATGATAATGGCGACATTATGGGATATTAATCTAATGGAAATGGATAAAATGATTGAATAATATAATTATAAATTTTTTATGTTTTCATATTAGAATATAGATGAAAATATATAATAAAAATTTCAGAATAGAAATATATATTTTCTATATCTTTTAAAACGCAATGATAAATTTTCTGAAGATATATGTTAAAATGTTTCTAAAATGGTATTGGATACTATTAATTTTAATTTATAATATTGTATTTATGATAAATAAATTCCAAATATCATAAAATAATTTTTTTTTGACATTAAAAAATATGTTATCACTGAGAATATCAATGTCTATCAATGTTAAGCAGTTAATTCCAAAAGAAGACTATGATTTGGGAACCAAATATCACTTTTCTCAAAGGTATAACATTGAATATTATATAATTAGGTTAACATTATAAACATATTTATGATATGAATTTAGGGTACAATTAAATTTCAGACAACCTTACATATAGAATTTAAACATTACTAAAAATTTAATATTTCATTTCAAAAAATAGATATTCGAGAATACGATGAATAACAGTAGAGATTTCATATAGAAAAATGAAATATTTTTTTTATTTTTTAGTCAAATTGAATAAATGTACATTGAATAGTCTTTTCATTTGGCATCTAGTCTAGACACAATATTAATTTTTATGGAAGTCCTAATATATAATGACTACAATGTACATCAAATAGATTCAATGTTAACATTTATGAATATTGATTTTGAAGAATATATTATTACAGAAAAATGATTAGGAATAATTCATTATAGATATGGAAGAATGGTATTTATTTTAAATAATGTTTTGTTTGGATTACAACATAATGCATTGCTCTAGTATTACTTACATGATGATTTTTTTATAAAATTGGTGTTTTTCAACAGGACGAATGATCAAAACATGTACATGATGAAGGATTCCTAAAAAACATTAAGTGTTATTGAATATTGAGATGAAATAAGATTTTACAATAATAGAAGTTTATTATATGTATTTTTTTAAAATAATATAGAATAATATTGAGATCTCTATGATAGGAGTAGTAAACTATTTTCTGGGATTAGAGATTTAGATGATTTCTAATTATATGTTCATTTCACATGATAAGTAAACAATATGATTATTTATAAAGTTTGGAATGAAATATAATATTGAGGATTACATATCTATATTAACCGGAAGAAATTTATGTATTTTTAATCTTAGGAAAAATGTTGATCAGATGATATTTAGATTCTTGATTGTTAGTCTTTTGTACCTCACAACATCAATGCCAAACATTTCCAATGTAGAGACTCTATGTGAAAGGTATTAAATTTAATAGAAATAGTCACACATTTATAAATATAAATTAATTAAAAGGTATTTTAATGGAATGGTGAATTATATCATTATATTCAGATGTATACTATATCTTTATCTTAATAGATACATTGATGAAAATTGATGTGTTCATTAAACAAACTATACAACCACTTCAAGTTGATGGTTTTTCAGTGGTTATGTTTTTAGTAGATATTTTATGAAAAAGTGTTCCATGTCCATGATAACAACTAAATCAATGTTTTCAATGGATACACATATAGATTTACCATGTTTTTGGAAACCAGTTTCCCAAGTAGATTTGTGGTTGGTGATCAGAGATAGTTGAAGATTCATTGTGACAATAAAAGTATAGTTTATCTTTCAAGGTATATAGTTCATAAATTTTATTTTAAAAAAATTAACATTCAATATCATTTAATAAAATTTAAATTGGATTTATTTGAAATCAAAATCTCATTTATTTGAATAAAGTAGAATCTCATTGATATCTTTTAAAAAGCATACCACATGAGAGATTAATGGAATTGATGCTAAAATTGTATGTTCATCATTCCCATGAGAATATTTGTGTCATTATCCCCCAAAATTATCCATTATATTTTATTTTCATAGGGGGTATAAGTCTATGGTTATGGGAGATTTATTATAAATAGGGGGCTATGAGTTCGATCAGTAGAGTCATTTGTGTCACATGAACATAACATTCATGTGATAGATGTATGACAATCCATAAAAAATACATCATCAACATGTACATTATCATGCAACATCTATCTGAGAATTTCTATTATTTTATTATTACTTTTTAAGTTCCCATGTAAGATCGAGAAAATTGAGGGGTGGGGTGATTTCGTGGTTCCTTTTTCTTTAATAAGAATGTTTCCTTACCTCTTAACAAAAACATTCTTATCCTTTGAAACTTGTAAGAGTTATTATCCACTAAAATATAACTCATATCCTCACCATTCATATTAAAAAAATATAAATAAAAGGGGTCACATGGTATTTAATTGTTTCGGTACAAAGACTAACTCCTTATCATGTTTGATAGTCCAACCAACATGGATTCATCCACTATATTCATTATAGAATACTAATTCACATGGTATAAAGTCTATAATCCCAGTAGTAACACGACAAAAATAGTTGGTTATACCCCCCAAATATCATTTCTAGTATCCAATTCCCAAATCACGCTTTTTTAGTAATTGGGAATGATACATAGTCACAAGATAAATTTTTCTTCTACATTTCAGACCCACTTTATAAATTCATCACTTCCTCCACAAGTAAGATGAATCAACCTCCACCTATGTACCTTCTCCAATAATTTTATATTTCAATTAAGGAATATATTGGGCATGAATAGTATTTAAAAAACTATGTTATAACAAAATTCTTCAGTGTTGATCATTATTATTTTCCTATCCCATACCCTTAGTATAATGGTGGTTAGTCCAGTATGATTCTTCTTCTTCTCTTCATTCATTAATTGAGTTCGAACTCAATTAGAAACACTAAATCCTTGTGTCAATAGAACTCGGTCCGATGAACATCTATAGATGAATATTTCTCTAATTCATCCACAAACACAAATTTTAATATGATACAAAATAATTGTACCCCTCAATTCAGACCTAGATAACATAAATACTTTTCATCACATTTAAAAATTAACTTAACTCTTATTTTATTATGAC
Organism: Viscum album; assembly: GCA_963277665.1. Taxonomy (NCBI): domain Eukaryota; kingdom Viridiplantae; phylum Streptophyta; class Magnoliopsida; order Santalales; family Viscaceae; genus Viscum; species Viscum album. Next base: position 1,181,472,673 of record OY728130.1, read on the forward strand.
TTAAAAATGGTTTAGGCATGGTTCTGAAAACCATTCTGTGTAAAAAAAATTCATAATATTCAATTCCCCCTAAATCATAGATATATATTTGATTCATTCAATTCCTTTTCAAATATTCAAAATCCATGATTTTTAGAACTTATATTGACTTCATCCACACATTAAACAATCTTTACCAACATTTTATTTATTATGATATTCTTCATGATTAAGAACATTTTCTTGGTTCTGAGCACTTTCTTCAATAAGAATCATTTCTGGTGTTTGAAATTTTTCATTGAGTAAGAAATTTTTCTTTGGATTGAACTTTTTCACGAGTTAGAAATTTTTTATGAGTTTGAAATGTTTCATTAGTATTAAAAAAATTTATTTTCTTGACTTTTTGATTAGTGAGAAAATTGTGTTGAGTCTAAACTTTTTCTTCAGTAAGAACTTTTTATGGAGTACGATCTTTATCTTCCTCAAGATCAACAAAATCATTTATTTCCTCACATTTTCTTTAATAAATCTTATATCATATGTTTCAAAACATACTTATAATTTATGGAAAATAAAAAACACCAAAGCATCATAAAATTTAATTGGAGTCATTTTTAGTCAAAAACAGCATCCTCATTATTATTTCAAAATATGAATTTCTCAATAAAATGAAATGAGATCATTTATATGATTTTAATAAAATTATGGATATTATTTTCACCGAAATTTGGATCCAGTTTTTAAAGAATATATGAATTGATTTTCACATAATGCTAGATCTGTTATTTTGTAGAATACTAGTTATAATTTTCAGAAAATTCCAGATCTGATTCTCATTAAATAAGAGATCCAATTTGTGATGAAATATGGATATTATTTTCATATAATTTTTATCCAATTTTGATATAATTATGGATCAATTTTCATATCATGGATCTAATTTTTGAAGAATGATGGATCCGATTTTCAAATGCTAGGTCTGATTTTTTCAAAAAGATGGATAAATTTTTTGAATTTTATATCTAATTATTATACTTTATAAAATTATTATCAAAATACATTCTTTAATAAATATATTTATCTACTGACAGAAAACAAAATAAAAAATGAATGGGGTTCCAACAAACTCCCTTTTTTGTTTATAGCCAATATCCTTTTAAAAACCTATACATAACCTATTAAAAACAATAAGTTTTATTGTATTATTTCCTCAAATTTTATTCTCCATTTATTGTCTTATTTCTCCCCTAACTCCAAATCTCTCCCATGTTTATTTTCATATACCCCAAAATGTATTATCTCTAATTAATTGAAAATAAAATTCAAATGGGTCATCATGACATGTTTCCTTCCTTATTGAAAAATGTCTCATTTAAAAAAATGGAACTTTTATCTCAAAAACAAGAAACTCTTCTTCATAATAAATTATGTATCACATTATTTTAGTAACAAGGGTCCTTTAACTAATCATCTACTTGTCTACATGAGTAAACCTAGTGTAGAAATAAACTATGTATAATCAAGTTAATCAATGTTTTCCACTACATAACCTTGATGTAGAACAATTTAATGTTTCCATCAACAATCTCATTTTTTGGTCAATCTTGAAAAAAATCAATTTCAAATAAAATAAAATTTACCCATCTCAAAAAACATATCTTAATGTTATAATATATAAAAAGAACACTCAAAACAATTTTTTGTACCCTCATTATGTTCCTTTTCATGAATATAAATACACTAACCATCATCTTCTTTATATTAACTCCATCAATTTCCTGCAATTTAGTAAAAACCCATAAATTTTTTAGGAATATAGAAGAACCTAATTGCTCCTCATTATAAAATTTTTCCCTGAGAGTATTCTCTAATTCATGTCTTTTTTCCTTTGTTTATTTTTCATTGGTTTTATTTTCATCCTCCTAATCATCATTATCAGATATTGTAACAATTTTCTTTTCATCTTAATACTAATTTGATAAGGATGTAATTTTTTTTCATAATTAGTAACATTTTTTTAAATATATTTCTTTGTAACATCTCTTTCATCTCTTATTCTTGTTTCATTTTGATAGTCAGACCACTTTTAGTAACATTCACTTATTACTCAAATCTCTTACATATTTTTTGAATTAACAACACAAAATTTGTTAATATATTTTTAACAAATTTGATCACATAATCAGAGACCATTTTCTTCTCATATAATTTAGCTGATTATTTTGAATTATATAACTTTATTATCAAATCAAATTTTTCTTGAAAAATAACTAAGTACTCTTTTATTTCAGATTTGGTATGTTTATTTTTCTCAAAGTTCTTAATATACTCACTTATCATAACAAACTAAGATTTCTTCATATTCTGAGTATCCATTTTAAATTCTAGAAAATACTATAGAACAATTGATCTTCTTTTCACTTCACATATCCCTCATGATTCATGAAAATATCAAGGTAGAGACATGTTATTTCGACAGGAAAATTTTGTGTGTCCGAAAATTCAAAAACACCAACCATTACCTCTGAATCATGATATTTTGGATTTAGAGTAAAACTGATCAGAACATGTTTGTTATCATTTCATAAAAAATCATGGACCACTTTTCTCAACAAGATACTTTTCTTATGAATTCTAATATTTCATGATGAAATATGTTTTCCCAATAAAAATCAGATGTTATTATTTTTTTCACATTCTTTCACCATTAACTTCTTTTTACATGGTAAATATTTTAATCGCCATTCTTTTCCAACATTAAGTAATAATAAAATTTAATCTATTTCCCAAAAAATAATTTTCATTCCAAGAAAACATAACTTTCAATACATCAATTATTTTTCCTGATTTATCCAACTTCAACATGTTTTGTTTACTTTCATTAATAAGGGTAGATTATATCTTGGTGATATTATTATTTCCCGCTGAATTTTATTCATAACCATTCTAATATCTCTCATGTTCTCAATTTTCTAATCTTATTCATACAACATTGTTCTTCATCTTCATTATTTCATTCTCTAGTTGAGTATTATTCTTAATATCTTTCTCTAGATCCTTTTTGAGAATCTATTGCATTTATATCATATATTCATTATCTTTATCACTACTGGATTATTCATATCCATTTTTATCTTCAGCAATAATATTGACTTATTGATTAGATTCATCATCAGCTTAAGAAACAGTATTGTTTATTTTTCCCGAATAAAAATTCTTCTTTTTTTCATAATAACATATTTCCTTATGTTCCATCCACTTTTTTTCCTAAGGATTACCATCATCATATTTGGTCTCATGTTCTCTAACATTCATCCTAGGAAACTATGGTGAAAAATGTTTTTTTCCCTTCATAATTCCATTATTTGAGAGTTTTTTTAACGACCCAAACATTCATTAATGATAATTTTTTTCATCTAATTAATTGTCTTGTTAGGGTTATATAAAATGTGAACTTCAAAGGTTTTATGTTTCTGGGTTTTAAAATACAGTTATAAATTTTGAACATTTCTAATATAGCCATTGAATAGAGATAACATGATTAGTATAAATATAGGGCTTTATCCAATCCAATTTTCTTGGAAAATGGAAGGGATGGCCTCAAACAGTAGACATTCCTGGTACAACCCCCATTTTTTGGAGCACAGAAAAAGGTGGTGTTTTCATTGGGATTTTCTCTTGACCAATCTCATACTGATCTTGAACATGCAAGGCATGAGCAGAACCGACTATGAGAGAAGTGGAAGTTAATAACGATTACCACCTAAGGGATGTTATTAGAGCCACCCCAAGAGTCTGTCACTATCCCACAGCTTTCCCTTTGGTCTTATGCGGGTTACAAAAGAGGTTATTTAACAATACTCTAGCACTATGACAATGTACATTATTTTTCTATAATGAATGTGCATTTATTTTATTTTTTCACTTTGTAATTAGCTTTTTAAGAACAAATTGTATTTTAAATTAATATTCAACTAAGAAATATGTTTTGTTGAATTTATGGATTTTTGAATTAAATAACATTTTAATGAAATATTATTATTATTAAATTACTTTTTATTTATTATAAATGATAATATAATTTTATTAATGCAATTGTAATTTTTATTATGTTTTAAAAATTATTTTTATCAAAACCCATGAATTTTTGGTAAATATAAGTTTATATTTTAAATGTAAAAATTCATATATTTAAAAAATTATTTAAATAATATGAATATTATTTTTCGAATCAGGATTTCAAAATTATTCAATGGTAAATTTTTCATAATTTTCTGATACAGTCGAATTTTTGTTAAAAATTAAGTACCGTATAAATATATTATGTGTTTAATGACATCATAATGACCCAATAGTCAGGTAATAAAATACAATAAACATTATTTTCATAAAATATATGTTTTAGAATTAAAATAATGTAATTTTAGATTTGTTTTATTTCTTTTACAATGCTTCTGTGGACCCCCCATGACTTATAAAACATTTTGAATTTTTATATTGTTTTCATTGCGAGTGTGACTCACCACCAAAAATGAAACACTTTTATTTTAAGAATTTCGGCCATTTTACTTATAAAATATTGTATTAAACTCCCCTTTAGAAAAAAATATGGGTAAAACCCCTGGTCTGGTTTGTGGTATTGATTAGTTTAATGTGATGTGTCCTAAACCAAATTAATAAATAATTCTCTCTCCATCCCCATATAAACCTAACCATGATCCCACATCCTCTTCACTAAAAGCCTTTTGAGTTCGACCAACCCCTACCATCCTTTCTCTAGAATCCTCTGAAGGTTACCCATGTTCCCAAAAATCCTCTCTCAAGCCTCTCCCAAGCCATTGAGATCACACTTCCAAGTTAATGATTTCATCATTTCTCATTTTGTCAAATTTTCATTAAGTTATTATGCCCTTTTCTTCAATTAATAATTGTGGGGTATAATTTTTCACCTCCCCATACTTTACTCTTTACGTTTGGATGATGGGATACCCCTTTCTCTCTCATTAAAGCCACCCATGTACACCTTTTACCATGCCGAAATTCTGTGAGGGATTCATCTCTCCTCTTTTACATCCAAGTAATTATTTTGTATTACTAATATAAATTCAAATACATTTGATGTTAAATGTATACATAAGACCCCATTACTATCTATTTCATGTAAATATGATTTGACAAATTTTCTATCTCATCAAATATTTTTATGAATCCTTATGTCATGTCGTTATGCTGCTGAATGTGCACTGTGTTTTTCTAATCCAATCATTGTGAAGTGAATACCCTACCCATGTCTCTATCAAGGGTATTCAAATTTATTCACATACACATATTGAATAGTACTTTCATGTATTTATATCACATTACTTAATACTGGAATAACATATAATGTTGATTGATTCCATGTTATACGATCCAGGTTGAACACTTATGAATGAAATGAAATATTTAAGAAGAGTGCACTGTGGGAACGCTCCAATGCATTGGGTAAATTATGTTATCAGGATACTTCATGTGAAATGGGTGTTGACTAATTCTAATTCATGTGGAACTATGTATCACTTATGCTTCATGTGAAATGAGGGTTTACTCATGTTCCATGTGAAATGATCCTTGGCTCATGTTAATTCCATGTTAAGTGTTGTTGCCACATTACCATGTTATGATTATCATGCATTATCATTACTTTATGTTCATGTTTTTCTTGTGCTCCATTTATATTCTTATTATCTAACATGAATTGTATTCCCCATGTTATTCCATGTTTATTCCTTTAATAGTATTTATAGATCACCCTTTTTCTTATGCATTTCTTTAGGTTATCCCATGCAATGCTAAGTATGAGGGAATACAGGGGTCATGTAAATGAAGTTATCAATAAAGATGTTGTGTGATTTATGTTCTAAGATGTTATGTAATGTTCCTAATCCCCAAATACACTAGAAATCCATATCTGATATGTTTTATCAAGTGAATATTTTATGTAATAAATCAGGTTTAAGTGTGTAATAAAAAGCAGGGTTGTTATAGTTGGTATCAGATGATAGGTTTAGTTATTTTTTGGATGAGGATTATAAATCCATAGTGAAGACATAGAGATAATAATAAGTATAAATAAAATAGCTATGTATTTGTATGTATTGAGTAAGGAGTTTATCAGGAAATTATATTCATGTCTGGGTACTAGCAGGTAAAGGTGACTCTAACATAGATGTATCATAGGGGTAAATCCCGAAAACACCTCTTTGAGCTAGACTCGAATGAAAAATGGTGCACAAAAATTGGCCTTGTTGAACTCTTGGTTAAGACACTCCTGGGTATATTCTTTTGTAAATTTACAATCTTAGTATGAACCATTATATATTGAATTAAAAAAATCCCCTAAAAATTTATGTTAGAAAGGAGATATTGAATAACATTGATTGAAGCCTATGGATTCATAAGATAAATAAATAAATTTTATTTACAAGTCAATATTTTTTTCCTTGAATTAACCTTTATGTCTTACCCCTAACATTCCCTTTCTTCCATCCAATGTTCGGTAACAGGAAGACTCATGCTAACAACCGATGCAGAGATCAATATGATGACTAGGAAAATGAGATTCCCAATCCGATGGGGGTAAGAATTATGAACTTTTTCACCATTATCTCTCAATTGAATCATGAATTTAATAGAAACATGGGATAAGAGGAATATTCAAACCCCCCTATGAATGAACAAGTTGATATTGATGGCTTCATGAGAAAAATCCCTCCTAATTTTAATGGATCATCTGATCCCTCAATCGTCGAACAATAGATCAACTCCACTAAAAATATCTTCTCCACCCCTCAATTTCCTGAACAAGAGAAGGTTCTCTTCACTGCTTATCATATATAGGGTGAAACTAATCAATGGTGGATTTTGGTAAAAAATACTAAGCCTGAGGAGGTGATCTATGAATTGGTATGGAAGGATTTTTGGAAGATGTTTTCGATAAATATTTTATGCGCACCCTTTGAATTAATATGGAAAGGTACTTCCATTCCCTCAAGAAAAAAGGCAATGAATCTATCATAGCGTATGAGGAAAACATCAAAATGATTGAACAATACGGCTCCGACATTTTTGTTACCCCTGAATAAAAGGATGACAACTTTTTTGGTGGGCTGAATCCTAGCCTATGGATAGCACTAGTGATCCATGACTTCGATAGTTCTGAGGAAATTGTTCGATGTTCCCTCAATGTTTAAATGGATATCAAATAATTTTAGGGGTATCATGGGGATACAAAGATTATTTTTCACTTCAATGTTGGTGGTCCGATGGATAAATCAAATGGTGCTAAGATGATCTGGCACTCCACATGCCAAAGGTGTGGAATGAGGCACTGGAGAAATTTCCTGAAGGGGACAAGAGAATTCTTTAGGAGTGGAAGAGAAGGGAACCAATTCGTAAACAACCGACTAGAAAAAATAAAGACTACAATATAGGAGAGTAATGCTCTATTTGAACTTTAACATGTTGTTAATTTCTACAACTGAAAAAAGCAAGAGCATCATGAAAATTAGTTCCCTATGCCAAGGGATTTCAGAGGCAACCACAAACCTCCAAGGCAGCAAGGGGAAGATTTTTCCATCAACACTACTGAAGTGAACCCCTAAAATGAAGTGTTAATAGGTACACTAGTTATTCATTAAACAATATTGAACATAAATTTTGATTTAGGTTCAATTCATTATTTTAAATCCTAAAAGATTAGTAGAATAATCCCAGAACCATAATAAATCATGGATGTAAAGATGAAAGGGAGTACGATAAATGGGGCAATCATTTCATGCCTTGAATATAACTCCTCCCCTATCATAATATATGGATTGAATTTCTAGAAAACATGGTCAAACTCCCTCTTGTGGAATTTTATACAATTATTGGAATGAATTGTCAATACATATATACAGGTAACATAAATTTTTGTGAGAGGGAAATCACTCTCCATGTGTAGAATCAACCCCTGATTCTATAAAAGTGTAAGGAGGAAGAAGAATATTGTTTAGCTCCCTCATCTCAAGCGTAGATATTACTGCCCTATGAGCACACATATCTGGCTCAAAGGATTTAGTCTAAGGAGTTAACCATCCTTGAAGACATGCTTATTGTGAGGGAATTTGCTAAAGTGTTTCACAAAGAATTTCCTTGTCTTCCTCCGATAAGGGATGTTGAATTCGCAATTAATTGTATACCTTGAGAGTCTCCAATATCCAAGACACTGTATAGAATGGCTGTTATGGATAATTATGAGATGAAAACACAACTACAAGAGAATTTTTCTAAAGGGTTTATAAGCCCAAGTGCTTCACCATGTGGTGAACTAGCCCTCTTCATCATGAAGAAAAATGGGTCAATGCACCTTTTCATCGATTTACGTGAGCTTAAAAAATCATGATAAAGAACAAGTATGCTCTCCAACGAATTAATGACTTGTTAGATCTGCTGCGTGGAGAACAATACTTATCGATGGTGGATTTTCAGTCCACATATTATAATGTAAGGGTGAAGAAGGAAGATATCACCAAGACTACTTTTCTTACAAGATATGGGAACAATGAAATCAAAGTAATGATTTTTGGACTCACTAATTCTCCCTCAATCCTCATGGACGTGATTAATAGAGTATATAGTGATTACCTCAATAAATGTTTTGTAGTCTTTATATATGATATTCTGATACACATCAAATCCATGAAGGTTCATGACGAGCATCTATGAACTGCACTAGAGACCTTGCAGAAGAAGAATCTCAATGAAATTTACAACAACTATGAGTTCTGGTTGAAGGAGGTTTCATTATTAGGTCATATAATCTCAAGCAATGGGATATCTGTGGATCCATCCAAAACAGATACAATTGAGGGATGGTCGAGGACAACATCGATAATGGATATTCGTAACTTCCTGGGGTTAGCAGTATATTTTCAATGATTTGCGAGAAATTTTTCACGACTGTCCAACCCTCTTACCAAGGTTACTAAGAAGGGAGTAAAGATTTCATGGATTAATGAATGTGAAGAAATCTTCAAGGAGTTAAAAGGAGGCTTATCAGTGCACCCATGCTCACATTACCCAAAATTGGAGAACTTTTGTGGTATTTAGAGATTCTTCGAAGAAGGTCCTAGACTTTGTGTTGATGCAAAATGACAATGCCATGGACTATTCTACAAGGAAACTTATTTTTCATGAGTATAATTATCTAACATATGATTTTGAGTTGGATGTGGTGATATTAGATTTAAAATTTTTGTGGAATTATCTATATCGGTAGAAATGTTACATATAAATGGACCACAAGAACCTATAGTATATATTCAAACAAAAACAGTTGAACATGCGCCAACGAAGATGATTAGAGATGATAACAAACTATGAATTCTCAATACATTACCACACTGGAAAAGTGAACAAGGAGCCAGATGCTCTACGTATAAAGGACCCAACAATTCTATCATAGATAATAATTTAGAAGGATCCATTCGTCTAATATTTGATGAATATGGACATGGGAATCCTAAATAAGGGATCTTCATCAATCCTTTCACAAATGATTCCCCATCCATATTTCTTGGAAAGGTAATGGATGCTCAAAAGGATGATGTGGGAATTCATAAGAGAGTGAAAGCTATCAAAAAAGGGAAATCCTTGGAGTTCAATGTTAATGAAGAAGGAATTGTGATATTTTGGAAAAGAATATGGGTTCCATAATTTATGGAGTTGAAGTTGTAACATTAAGATGATGTACATAGTTCAATGTTCTCTATTCACCCAGGAAACACAAATATGTATCGATATCTCTTAGAGAATTATTGGTGAGATAACATGAAGAAATGGATCACTGAGTATAAATCAAAGTGCTTGATGTGTCAGAATGTGAAGGCAGAGAGGAAGAAGTCTAAGGGGATGATGCAACCAGTTCCCATACCAGCAGGGAAATGGGGAAACATCACCATGGAAATCTTTCAGAAAATATCCAAAGAAATCCAAAAGAAAAAATGAAATATAGGTTATTGTGGTACATATTAAAATGTTTTCACACTTCATTGAAATTCGAGAGGATTTCTCATTGGATCAGCTGGGAAGAATATATATCGGGTAAGTGGTAAGGATGCATGGAGTACCACTCTCTATTATATCTGATTGAGATCCAAGATCCACCTCTCTGTTTTTGATGAGTCTTCAACATGATCTAGATACTGAACTGAACTTCTATATGGCCCATCATCCTCAAATCAACGGCCAATATGATTGAACTATTCAGAAACTATAGTATATGTTAAGATCATGTTCTACGGACTTCAATGGCGGGAGGGACCAACATCTTCCACCAGTTTAATTCTCCAACAATAATAGTTTCCACTAGAGAATCCTAATGGCACCTTATGATGACCTATATGGGAAGAGGATTAGAACACCAACATGTTGGGATGAAGATGGTGATAATACGCTGCAAGGTCCAGAAATGGTTGAAGAAATGGTGGAGAAGGTGAAAACTATTCAACAGCATATCAAGGAACCTATAGTCAACAGGAGAGTTATGTATATAACTATCAACAAAACCTTGAGTTTAAAGTTTGAGACATGGTATTTCTTCATAAATCTCTATAGAATATGGTCATGATTTTTGGAATAAAAGGGATGTTATGTACTAAGTACATTGTCCCCTTCAATATTATTGATAATGTTGGTGTTGTGGCATATCGACTAGCACATCCACCTACCATGGACCAAGTACATGATGTGTTTCATGTATCCCTCTTAGTGAAGTACATACTAGACCCTTCACATGTACTCTCTTCTGAGGTAGTACAGCTAGAGGATAGTCCTTATTATGAGGACCAACCAGTGAAGATCTTGGATTGTAGAGAAAATGTTATATGCAATAAAACAATGCCCCACATCAAGGTGTTGTGGTGAAGCAACAAGTTGGAATAAGAAACATGGTAATTAGAGGAATTGATGAAGAAAATTCCCCCACATAGTTTTTAGTGTTGGAAAAGTAAATTTCGAGGGAGAATTTTATTAAAGGGGGTGATTGTAACGTCCCAAACATTCATTAATAAAAATTCCTTGTAATGAAATTAAATTTCTTATTATGATAATATAAAAAGTGAACATCATTGGTTTTATGTTTTTGGATTTTGAAATACTGTTATGAATTGTGACCATTGCTAATATAGCCATTGAACAGTGATCACATGATTATTATAAATATAGGGCTTTAAAAAATCCAATTTACTCAGACAATGGAAGTAACAACCACATCCTGTGGAATTACCCATTATGAAGCCCATTTGTCAGAGATCGAAAAAGAAGTGGTGTCATTGGGTTTTTCTTATAAACAATCCCAAGCTGATCTAGAACATGTTAAGCTTAAGCAAAGCCAACTATGGGAGAAGCGGAAGTTAATTGAGATTATCACCCGAGCAATGATATCTTTGCCACCCCAAGAGTCTGTCACCATATCACACCTTACCCTTTGGTATTATGTGGGAGTTATAAGGGGTTATGTAAAAATACCCTAGAACTATGACAATGTACATTATTTTTGTTTAAAGAATGTGCATTCATTTTATTATTATTACTTTTTAAATAGTTTTTAAAACACAAATTTTATTTTTAATTAATTTTCAACTAAGAAATATATATTGATGAATTAATGGATTTTTAATTAAATAATATATTAGTATAATATTATCATTAATCTAATTTTTATTAAATCTAAATTATCATATAATTTTATGAATGTAATTTTAATTTTTATAATGGTATGAAAACTGTTTTGGTTAAAACTGACAAATTTTCAGTAAATGTATGTTTTTATTTTAAAAGTAAAAATTCACATATTAATAAAATTATTTACATAAAATGAATATTATTTTTAGAGTCAGGATGCTAAAAATATTTTATGGATAATTTTTCATTATTTTCTGAGACAATCAAATTTTTGTGTAAAAATTAAATACCACTTAAATTTATAATGTGTTTTATGACATAATAAAGACCCAATAGTGAGGTAATAAAATAATATAGACATTATGTTCGGAAAATATATGTTCTAGAATTAAAACAATGTGATTTTAAATTTTTTTGATTTATTTTACATGGATTTTTTGGACCCTCCAAGACTTATAAAATATTTTGACTTTTAAAATTGTTTTCCCTGAGAGTGTGACTCGCCTCCACATAAGAAACCCTTTTATTTTTTGATGTTCATCCATTGGATATATAAAATTTAGTTTTCGACTCCCCTTTGGAAAACACTATGGGAAAAACCATGGTCTGGTTTGTGATATTTACTAGATTAATGTGAGGTGTGCCAAACCTAAATAATAAAGAATTCCCTCTCTTTTCCTATATAAACCCACCCATGATCCCCCTTCCTATATAGTAAATGCCTTTGTAGTTCCTCCAACCCCTTCCCTCCTCTCTCCATAATCCTCCCAAGGTGCCCTATGATCCCAAAAATCCTCTCTCAAGCCACTCCCAATCCTTTGGGATCAAACTTCCATGTTTGGGATTTCATCCTTTCTCATTTTTGCCTAATTTTATTTAAGTTTTATGCCTTTTTTTCAATTAAAAATTTAGGGGTATGATTTAGCACCCCCCCAATACTGTCATCTTTATGTTTGGATGATTGGATACCCCTTTATCTATTATTAATTCCTCCCATGTCCTCCCGCTAACACGCCGAAATTCCTTGAGAGATTTCAAGTAAATATGATGAGACACCCTTTTCTATCTCATCAACTATTTTCATGAATCCTTATGTCATGTCTTTATGCTGTCGAAATTGCACCGCATTTTTTCAAGCCAACATCATTGTGTAGTGAATACCATACCCATGTCTCTATCAAGGGTATTCACCATTATTCAAATATAACTATTTAATGTTACATTCATGTAGTTAAATCAAATTACTTAATTGTTGAATAACTTATGATCTAGATTGATTCCTTGTTATATAATACATGTTGCACTCTTTTTCATGAAATGAAATTTTTAAGAAGGGTGGTCCCTGAGAGCGCTCCAATGCATTGGGTAAAGTATAATATCATGATAATTCATGTGAAATGGGTGTTGACTCATGATAATTCAATTTCAATGAGGTTTTACTAGTGATTCATGTTTAATGAGGGTTTAGCCATGCTCCATGTGCAATGATCCTTGGCTCATGCTAATTCCATGTTAAGTGTTGTTGCCACATTTCCATGTTATGATTCTCATGCTTTATAATGCCTTTATGTTCATGTTTCTTCTGTGCTCCATTGATATGCATATTGTTTGTACTGTATTCTATACCTCATTTTATTCCATGTTTATTCCCTTAGTAGGATTTATTGGACACCCTTTCCTTATGTGTGTCCCTAGGTTATCCCATACAATTCCTAGTAAAAGATAATGTATTTGTCTTGTAAAATATGTTTTCAAAAAAGTTGTTGTCTATTATATGTTCTAAGATGTAATGTAATGTTCATAATCCCCAAATAAACTAGAAATATCAATCTTCTATGTTTTATCAAGTGAATATTTTATGTAATAAGTCAGGATTATGTGTGTAATAAAAAGAATGGATGTAATAGTTTGTATTAGAGGATAGGTTTAGTTATTCATGGGATTAGGATTATAAAATAGTAGTGAACACTTAGAGACAAAAATAAGTATAATATAAACATCCCTAAGTATTTGTGACTATTGAGCAAGTGTTTTATCAAGAAAATACATCCCTTTCTTGATATGAGTAGGTAGAGTCGACCTTGGCACAGATATACCCTATGGCTAAAACATGAAAACACCGCATTGAGCTACACTCGAATAGGAACTGGTGCACAAAAACTGATCATACTGCACTCTTGGTTACAACACTCCAAGTAGATATAATTTTGTAAATTCACAAGATTAGTATGAAACCTTATTAAATAAATTAAAAAATTCCCCAAAAAATGTATGTTAGAAAGTAGACCATGAATATCATATAATGAAGCCTATGGATTCAATAGTTATGGAAATAAAAGTTATTTATAAGCCTTTATTTTTTTACATTGATTAGCCTTTATGTGTTACCCCTAACTTTCCTTTTATTCCAGCCAATGGCCGATTATAGGAGGACTCAGGAAAACAACAGATGTGAAGATCAATGTGATGACTGTGCTAATGAGATTTCCAATCCGATAGGAGCGTGAATTGAGAAATTTTTCATGCTTCTCTCTTTGTTAATTAATTATTTGAATATAAACATGGGCCAAGTTGAATGTTCAACCCCCCCCCCCCCCACCCTAATAAAGGACGATTATCTATAGAGGGATTCATGATACAAAGGCCTCATACTTTAAATGGATCGTCTAAATCCTCATTCTCCAAACGATGGATCATCTCCATTTAAAAGATCATCCACCTCCTTTAATGTTCTGAACAAGAGAAGGTTCTCTTGGATGGTTATCCTAAGGATGGTGAAGCTGATAAAAGGTATACATTGTTCAAAATACGAATCCGGAGGAGGATATCCAGGTGTTGGAATGAAAGGATTTATGGAAGATGTTTTTGATAAATATTTTCTGCACACCCTTTGACTTAATATGGAAAGGGACTTCCATTCCCTCAAGAAAAAAGACGAAGAATTTGTCTGAGCGTACAAGGATAACTTCACATGTCTTTCACGATACATATCCGGCTTTTTCGTTACCACCAAATTCAAGGTTGACCACTTCTTTGGTGTGCTGAATCCTTGCCTACGGAAAGAGCTGGTGATCCGTGACTTCGACAGCTATGAAGGAAATTTTTGATGTGCCATTAAGGTCGAAATGGAGAACAAAAAATCTCATGGGTATCATGGGGATAAAAATTCTATGTTGGATTTCAATTCTGGTGGGCCGATGGTTAAATCCAACAGAGTAAAGAAGATCCAGAACCTCATAAATTTCCTAAAGGGGATGAGTAAATGCTTTAACTGTGGAAGAGAAGGGAACCTAGTTGTTAACTAATGACAAGAAAAACATATGGATGCAATAGAATAGTGGAAAACTATATTTGAACCTCAGCGTGTTCTTCATTATTACAACTGCAATAAACCTGAGCATCTTTCTAATCAGTTCCCTATGCCAAGGGTTTTCAGAGGCAACCAAAAACCTACAAGGAAGCAAGGGAGATCTTTTCCCATCACAACAGCGGAAGTAAACCCCACTAACTAATTGGTGACATGTATGTTAGTTATTCATTCAACAATAGAGTAACTACTTTTTAATTCAGGATCTTCGCATTCTTTTATATCCCAAAAGGTAAGTAGAAAAATCCCATCACCACCACAAATCATGAAGTAAAGATCTTGGGGAGTATGGAAAATGGGGAATCATTGAATCCCTTTAATATAACTCCTCCTTAGTTATAATATGTGGATTGAATTTCTAGTCGAACCTCATCATACCATCTCTAGTATAATTTTGTGCAATTCTTGGCATGGATTGGTTTTCCTTTTCTTGAGCCAACATAAATTGCTGTGAGAAGGAAATTACACTCCATTGGGAGGGTCAACCCCTCGATTCTATAAAAGTGCAAGGAGGAAGATGAATCTTATTTGGCTCCATCATCTCATTTGTGGATGTTACTACCCTATTATCACACATATCTTCCTTAGATGATTGATTCTAAAGAGGTTACCATCCTGGAATACATGTATATTGTGAGGGAATTTTATAAAGATTTTCCCAATAAATTTCAGGGTCTTCCTTTTATAAGGGATGCTGAACTCCAAATTGAACTTATACCTGGGGCGTTTCATATATCCACGAATCCATATTGAATGTCTGTTGTGGATATTGAGAATCTAAAGGAACAACTTTAGGAAAATTTGGATGAATGGTTTATATGCCCATGTGCTTCACCATGTAGTGCACCAATCCTCTTCGTCAAGAATAAGGATGGGTCAACACACCTTTGAATCGATTATTGTGATCTTAACAAAATCACTATAAAGAACAAGTATCCATTCAAATGAATTGATGACTTGTTTGACCAGCTGTGTGGAGGACAATACTACTGCACAGTGGATTTTTCGTCGGGATATTATCAAATAAGGGTGACGAAAGAAGATATCCCCTAGGCTTTTTTTCGTATAAGATACATGAACTATGAATTCATAATAATTCCTTTCAGACTCACTAATGATCCCTCAATCTTCATGGACATGATTAATAGAGCCTTCAGGTATTACCTCGGAAAATTTTTCGTAACCTTTATAAGTGATTTTCTAATATACTCCAAAACCATGCAGGATCATGAGGAGCATCTAAGAACAGTACTAGAGTCTTTTCGGAAGGAGAATCTCTATTCAAAGTACAGAAAGTGTGAGTTCTGGTTAATGGAGATATCATTATTAGGCCATATCATGACAAGCAACAGGATATCTCGGGATCCCTCCAATATAGATACAATTGAGGGAAGATTGATGCCAAAATCGGTAATGGATATCCATAGTATCTTGTGGTTAGATGGATATTATCAACAATTTGTGAGAAATTTCTCACAATTGTCCAACCGTCTTTTCATGATAACATGGAAGGGAGTAAAGATTTCATGGTGTGATGAATGCGATGAAATCTTCATGGAGATAAAAAAGAGTCTTGTCATTGCGCCTGAGCTCACTTTACCCACAACTGGGGAATATTTTGTGGTATTATATGATTCATCAAAGAAGTTCCTAGACTATGTGTTGATGCATAAAGAAAAAAACACTGCCTATCCTTCAAGGAAATTAAAATTTCATGAGCAGAATTATCATACACATGATTTGGAGTTGGCTTCGGTGATCTTCGCTTTGAAAATCTGGCAGCATTATCTCTTTGGGTAGAACTGTGAAATATATATGGACCACAGAAGCCTCAAGTATATTCTTACACAGAAATAGTTGAACATGCCCCAACAAATATGGTTAGAGCTGATCAAAGACTATGACTGCTCAATCCATTCCCCCCTTGGAAATAAAACAACATGGAAAATCCTTTAATAAGAAAGGACCCAAAAATTCTATCATTCATGAGAATTTAAAAGGATCCATTCTTCTCAGAATTGATAAAGAAGGACATGGGAATCATAATTGAGGGAACATAATCAATCCTTTCACAAATTATTTCTCAACCATCTCTCTTGGAAATGTAAAATGTTTCTCAAAATGATGATGTGGGAATTCAGAATTGAGTGGAAGCTATCATAAAAGGGAAATCCTCGTATCAAAATGATAATTAAGAAGGAATTATGAGAGTTCGGAAAATACTCTGTGTTCCATCAAGTATAGAGATGAAATAGGAAATTTTGGATGATGTTCATAGTTCGAAGTTTTCTATTCACCTTGGAAACACAAATATTTATTGAGAACTCTAAGAGCATTATTGGTGAGAAAATATGAAGAAGGTGATTGGTGTGTATACATTAATGTGCCTGGTGTGTCAGCATGTGATGGAATAGAGTCAGAAGTCTATGGGGATGTTGAAACCACTACCCACACATGCATGGAAATGGGAGAAATCACCATGGAATTTATCATTGGACATTAGAATACATCCAAAGGCAACAATGAAATTTGGGTTGTTATGGACCGTCTTACAAAGTCTTCAAACTTCATTAGAATTCAGGAGGATTTCTCATTTGATCAGCTGGCACAGATATATATCATGTATGTGGTAAGGCTACATGAAGTATGTAATACCCCGACCACAGTTACCCAGAGTCGGTACATTATTACATAACATTTTCATAATCACAAGAAAGATCAAGTCTTGAAAGACTGATTAGTTTAGTAGACTTGGAATAATTAGATACATTCATAAAGTTTACATTACGTCATAAAATGAAAAACTACAACAATATAGTCTCCATAGTCCACTCTCTTATCCCCTCATACTGTCCCCATTGGTCATTCATAAAATACTTTCTCACATCCTGGGAAAACTAAAACATAGAAAGGGGTGAGCTCAAATTCCTAATAAGGATAACAATATAGTGGAAACATTCATAAATAAGCATAAACATTTAAGGCCATGTATAACTAAAACAAAAGCCTTTTAAAAATTGAACTTTAGAATAATATGGCAGAAATAAAATGAAATAATTACCTATACTTATTCACATGGTTATTATACTATTTGAATAATCACATGCAATATCAATAACCACTTTCATAATGATGGAATGCATAATGCCAGACTATCATAACCACATAGACAAGGCCTCGTACCAAGACTAGAAATAAGATTTTGTGAAGGCCTTGTGCAAAGACACTAGTTTGTCTCATGAGACCTACCGATGCATCGAGGATCTATAGTGGGCTCCACCTGTCACTTATGAAGTCCAATTCATTCCCATATGAAAAGGATTAAACATAACATAAACATTCGTATTAAAACTAGCATATTAATTCTAAATACTTCATCCATAAACCATGAATGGTATAAAAATAACACATCCACAGCCAAACATATAAAAAAACCTTCAATAAAATATATAAGTTTTCTATCATTATAAATCAACTTCAAATAAGCTTAAAATCCATCAAAGGATGTTGACATAGATGAAATAAAAACTCTTTTTAGAGAAATATCTCTTTCTATTTTGAAATCATTTAAGATTCATATATTTATAAAAAGACATTTTATTTGAAAATGTTATTATAATCTTGTAAGGGAAGATTCGACGATTTTATAACGGCGGATAATATCTGCACCCGCCGTATAAGTTAAAAAATCATTCTTACCTTAATTCCGTCGAAAAGGTTAAAAAGTACCTTCATTGTAAAATGACAGAAAGATTTCATAATAAACTTATTATAAAAAGTAAAAATGATTATAAAAGACATTATCCCATCATCTTTAATGTAGTAAGAATGATTTGAATTACATTTTTAAGAAACATGGATGTGGATGATAAAGAGGTCCCAGTAGATAATTAAGTATAAACAAACTCAGATAATGAAGAGATTGTGAAATAAACCCTTACCTTGTACTTTTCCTTGGTTAAAGGTAGGTTAACCTCATGTATAATGGTGAAATAATTGTTATTAAATTATACAATAATCATATACCTTAATATGATATCATATATGATCTTTTAACATTGATTTGTTTATAATATCTTAGTATTATCGTTATTTTGGGTGTTAACTTACTCATTTTATTTTATATGTTTTGTTACGTAAGCCATGTTTTTCATGGATAGGTTCTATCATATTCGTATCCAGAATGATATCACGTCCTTATACATTATTTTTAATCATTAAATGAGAATTATTATTGAATGGATACGATGGGGAATGAATCTCATCGCGTTCATGGAGACGGTAGTCCGTACGTACGCACGAGCGACAATATCATTCTTTTGATATTAAAATAATATATAATTGGATGGAATATCATATATATAGAATAATTATCATGTTATATTTATTATTTACATGAATTACACATCATTTTTATAACCATCCAAATAATAATTTATTGAATAACAATTACACCACGACGTGGAGACGGTAAGCCGTACGTATGCACGTATGGTGACATGTCATTCAAAGGATGGATAGAATAATGAATATGGTTTTACCATATTTATAATAACATCACAGTATATATAATATACTAGATTTATTATTTTATAATGGGAATAACAAATAAAGAATAAGTTGATGAAGAAAGAAACTTGAAAGAGGGTGGTGAAAACATTACGTCTTTTCGGGTTCTTCCTTTTTATTTGATCAAAAGGGCTCTTTATGGTGGATTTATGATCAAACTAAGGCCTCTAGGTCGAAGTGAGGGATCTTGAGAGAGTATTTGGGTAGGGTTTGGCCTAGTTAAAATGATTTTAATGTGTGAATTAGTGAGAAGGGGGAGTTCCCTTTTATAAAAGGGGTGAGGGGCACCTTTAGAAAAGCTAGAAATATTATTTTATAATAAATTAATATTCAGTTTCTAATGGCTCCAAAGTAGATTATTTAAAGTTTAAGGTGGGTATGGGTATAAAACAACTCAACCAATAGATTTTATAAGGGTTTGCGTCATTATATTATCCTTATCTTTTAGTTTTAACTCTTAGTTATTTAGTTTGACACTTACCATGTCACTTTTTATTTTTATATTATATAGTTAATAAACATACTATATACCTCAAAGAGATCTCTGAGTGGTCCATTAATGATAAACCTATCATTATATAAGTCTCTTGGACGAAACTTATATTTTTAGGAATTTAATATAAATTAATAATATAATATTTTTTATAAAAACTATTTTTTGTGATTTTTGACAATATTGAATAATTGATATTTGTTAAAGTCATAAAAACATTATTAATTAGACAAAAATTCATTTAAGAAATCCTATAATGTCATATTAAGAAATAAAATTCATGTATTTCACCAAAAAATTCAAATTATATTAATTTTATCATTTATAATACCAATTATTTGATTCTTTCATTAATAAGTAAAATATTGCATCTTTATAATGTCATTTATAATATTACTTATTATATGTCTAAAAATTATAAATAAAATACCATTATGTAGTAAATATTTTTATATTTATAATTAATATTTTTATTCTAAAATCCAACATATATAACCCTATGTAAATAAAAATTTTCTAGAAGATATATGCTTATGTCATTTTTGTATTTATTTTAACTTAATTAATATGCAGTTTCATTATCACTTACAAGTGGCTCAATCGGGTCCCAAAATCGACCCAATGATGCCCATGGTCATACATGTATCAAAAAATGTGGTTAGGACACGTTTTAGGATAATTTTTTTTGATTATAATATTATTTGTTTTACCATTATTTACCGGATTTACCCTATAACAATGGTAAATAAAATTTTTACCGAAGTAATTATTCAAAATGTCTAAAAATAAAATATACATTTTTACACAATTTGGAAATCCTAATTCCAAATATGGAATCCATTTTTCGAAATTCCAAAAATAGAAGTTAAAGAAATTAATTTAAAATTAATTCCTGTTGTTAAAACAAAACGCATGTTTTTATGAGATAATAACTATCAAAAGATTGACACTTTTTCATGTCCGGTTGAATAGGGAAATTATGTCCAATGAAAAAAAAAATTTTAAATGGTAAAAATATATTCTAAATATACTTTAAAACCACTCAAATTCATAATTTATCACTACTAATTCTTTCGATGAAAAAAAAATTTAATTAAAATTTAGTAATTTTCACTATTCATCATAATATAAATGTTATCTGAAAACATCCAAAATTTTACCTGAGGCTAATTTTGATATTCTGAATCCAGAAATGAAGCCAATATATAGATTTTAAATCTATAAAATTTCAAATAGTGTGTATTACTATTCATAACGGCTAGTTTGATTGGTTTTGGGGTGTGTTAGAACTCGAAGTTGCATACAACACATGCTACTGTATTATTCAAAGGTAAGCATACTGTGGAAGCTTGGGGTGTTACAAAGTACCACTATCTATTGTATCCAATCGAGATCCATCATTCACCTCTATGTTTTGGAAGAGTCTTCAACACGCTCTAGATAGTGAACTCAACCTTAGTACGAACTAGCATCCTCAAACTGATTGCCAGTCTGAGTGAACTATTCAGACACCAGAGGATATGTTAAGAACATGTTGTATAGACTTCAATGGAGTGTGGGAACAAAATATTCCACTGGTCGAATTCTCCTATAATAATTTTTCCACTTTAGTATCCAAATGTAACATTATGAATCCCTATATGGTAAGAGGTGTAGAACACAGGCATGTTGGGATGATGTTAGTGAGCATAAGCTGTTAGGACCAGAAATGGTCAAAGATATGGTGGAGAAGGTGAAAACCATTCAACAACATATCAATGAAGCCAGAGTCGACATAAGATTCATGCAGATAACCATTGATGAGAACTTGAGATTAAATTTGGATACATGGTATTTCTATGCATATATTCCTGGAAAAAGGTCATGAGGTTTTTTAAGAAAGTGACTTTAAAGTCCTAAGTACATTGTCCCCTTCGATATTCTTGATCGTGTTGGGCCTATGGCCTATCGACTAGATCTTCCACCTACCATGGAAAATGTACATGATGCCTTTCATGTATCCCTCTTAAGGAAATACATACCAGACCCTTCACATGTACTCTCTTTAAGGGTAGTGCTGGTAGAGAATGTTCATTCTTATTATGAGAAACTGGTGAAGATCCAGGATCGTAGAGAAAAATTTATAAGAAATAAGAAAATTCCCCTCATCATGGTTTGTGGAGGAACCACAAGTTTGAAGATGAGACATGGGAATCTAAGGAATTGATGAATCAAAGTCACCCACATCTTATTTATTTTAGGAAAAGGATAATTTGAGTGTGAAATTTCTTAAGCAGGGGGGACTGTAATGACCCAAACCTTCATTAATGAACATTACTCTTGATCTAATTAAATGTATTATTATGGTTATATAAAATGTGGACTTCATTGGTTTCATGATTCTGTATTTTAAAAAACCACCATGAATTGTGACCATTTCTAATATAGTCATTCAATATTGATCACATGATTATTATAATTAATGAGCTTTAACAAATCCTATTTACTCAGACAATGGAAGTGATGTCCTCATCCATTAGACATTCCTTGTACTATTCCCATTTGTCAGATCTTGAAAATGAGGTGGTATCATTGGGCTTCTCTCTATACCAAACCCATGTCGAGATTGAACATGTTATGCTTGAGTGGAACCGACTATGGGAGAAGTGAAAGTTAATATAGATTACCACTCGAGCGATGTTATACGAGCCTCCCCAAGAGTCTTCAATCATTACACACCTTACCCTTCAGTCTTATGTGTGTGTTATATGGGGTTATGTAACAATACGCAAGAACTATGTCAATGTACATTATTTTTGTATAAACAATGTGCATTCATTTTATTATTGTTACTTTATAAATTGTTTTTAAATCACAAATAGTATTTTTAGTTAATATTCAACTAAGAAAACTATTTTGATGAATTAATGGATTTTTTAATTAAATAATATTTTAATAAAATATTATGATTAAAATAATTTTAATTAAATATAAATGATTATAAAATTTTATGAATGCAATTGTAATTTTCATTATGGTTGGAAATCTATTTCTGTCAAAACCCATGACTTTTTTGTAAACATCATTTTTTATTTTAAAAGTATATATTCACATATTTATAAAAAAATTTATATAAAGTGAATATTATTCTTCGAATCAAGATGTCAAAATTATCCAATGGTGAGGTTTTCATTATTTTCTGAGACAGTTGAATTATTGGGTAAAAATTAAATACCGTTTAAATATATAATGTGTTTTTTGACATCATAATGACCCAATAGAGAGGTAATAAAATATTATAAACATTATATTTGGAAAAAATATGTTTTATCATTAAAATAATATTATTTTTTATTTCTTTTATTTTTTTAACAATGCTTTTGGGCATCTTCTAAGACTTATAAAACATTTTCTAATTTTCTAATTTTTTTCCTTGAGAGTGCGACTCTCCTCCACATAGGCAGCCCTATTATTTTAATATGTTCGGACATTGGATATATAAAATATTGTATTCCAATACCCTTTGAAAAAATCTAATGGAAAAATCCATGGTCTGGTTTTTGGAATTGATTAGTTTAATGTGAGGTGTCCCAAACCAAAATAATAATGAATTTCCCCTCTTTTCCTATATAAACCCACCCAAGCTCCCACTTCCTCATTACTCAATGACTTTGGAGTTCAACCAAAATCATCCCTCCTCTCTCTTAAAAACCTCCCAAGGTGCTCCAATCTCCCAAAAATCTTCCCCAAATCCTCTCACAAGCCTTTGGGATCAGACTTCCACGTAAGAGATTCCTTTTTTCTCATTTTTTCTAATTTTCTTAAAGTTGTTATTCCCTTTTTTTCAATTACAAATGTTGGGGTATGATTTCACACCTCCCCCAAACTGTCTTATTTATGATTGGATGATTAAATAACCCTTTCTCTCTCATTAAATCCTCCCATATACACCCGTTACCATGCTGAAATTCTGTGAGAGATTTCTCTCTCCTGTTTTAAATCCAAGTAATTATTTTTTTACTTCCAAATTCCATTCCATTTGTTGGGACATGTATCCATATGACCCCCTTACTATCCATTTAGATTAAATATTATATGACACACTTTTTTATCTCATCAACTATTTTCATTCATCCTTATGTCAAGCCATTATGCTACCGAAATTGCACAATGCTTTTCCAAGACAAGATCACTGAGTAGTGAAAACCATACCCATTTCTCTATCAACAGTATTCAACTTTATGAACATATACCTATTGAAAGCTACTTTCATTTATTTATTCTACATTAAATAATCGTGGACTAACTTATGATGTTGATTGATTCCATGTTATATGATCCGTGTGGCACACTTTTGCATGAAATGAAATGTTTAAGAAGGGTGCACCCTGATAGCGCTCCAATGCATTGGGTAAAGTATTGTATAATGATACCTCAAGTGAAATGGGGGTTGAACCATGATAATTCCAGTGCAATGAGTTTTTACTCATTCTTCATATATAATGATGGTTTACTAATACTCCATGTGCAATGAGCTATGGTTCATTCTAATTTTATGATAAGTGTTGTTGCCACATTTCCATGTTATGATTATCACACATTATCTTGTGTTTATGTTCATGTTTCTCTTTTGTTCCATTTATTTGCCTATTATCTAACATTTATTTTATTCCTCATGTTATTCCATGTTTATTCCCTTACTAGTTTTTATAGCTGACCCTTATCTTATGCATGTCATCAGTTTATCAAATGCAATGCTAAGTACGAGAGAATATAGTGGTCATGTAAAGAATGTTTTCAATAAAGATGTTGGGTTTTTTTTGTTATAATATTTTATGTAATGTTCATATGCAAGAAAGACACTAGACATCCCGATATTCTATGTTGCATTGTGTGATGATTTTATGTAATAAATTAGGTTTAAGTGTGTAACAAAAGCCGTGTTTTATAGTGTTAATTTTCTATTTTCCCATATTTTCGATCTATAAAAGCATGGAAATAATTGTATTAAATTATTTAGCTTCATCATCATCCCTTTAATCAATTTATTCTTCTTTAACATCTTTATATTTTTTTCCCAATTTAAAATTTTTTTGAAGGACATTTCATCATCAAACATTTCTTTATTTATCACAAAATGTTTTCTTCTCATTTCATATGTAATGATAATACTATATAGATCATCTAGAGAATTAGTTGTATGACCTTTATCTTCAAAAGATTAAACCTTTGAATCATGCTTATATGGTATAATTCACAATATTTTTTAAAAAATAGACAAGTCTTCTAATTTCTCACAGAGACATCTTATTGTTATAATAATATAATTTACACTTATAAAGAAGTCCGCAAAAAATTTCTTACTCAACCATTTTTAGATCTTCATACTTTAGCCCCCAGATTTGAAAGTATGTCGTCTTCACCTTTTTATTTCCATAATAAAAGTTTTTAAACGTATCAAAAATACTATTGGTGGTTTTAACTCCCATTAATATAAGGACTTAAATTTTAGTAAGTTATAGCAGTATAACATTATCATCTCTTCCATCATTCTAAAGATTTCTATTCTCAGCTACAATAATAGGACTACACTCATACTATGATGAAATAATTAAATAGTAACTTCCAAAATGACATAACTGAGGGAAATTAGGTATGGAAGCATTAAATCATTCCAAATGTGATAGTTCATTCCATTGGAAAATAAAATCCCTTTATATTTCAATGAATTAATGTTCTTCTATACATTGAGAGGAATATTTCAGTGGGTGCCTCCCCTATGATATGATTTGTACAATCCAATTAGGATTGATACCACTATGTGGGGGTGAATCAATGGTTTATTTTTCTTTTAAAAGAAAATTTCATTAAATATTAAAAAGCGTTCTTATCCTCTAAAACTTTATAGATTTACAATCCACTAACATATAACTCATAACCTCCCATTTCGTATGCAAAAATTATAAATTGAAGTGACCAAATCATATTTAAAAGGATAAGTATGAAGAACTACTCCTTTCCATGTTGTATAACCACAACAAAATTGATTATTTCACAAATAATATTTTCAGAATACAGTGGAACAAGAAAAGAAAAATTATATAATCATAGTAGAATCTTTCCTTATATGTATTTTTTATAACACCAACTATAATTTCTAGTATTTTCATCCCAAAACATCCCTTCTTTGAAATTGTTAAGCATCCAAAGTCACAATCTTCACATTCCTCCTTTATTTATGATCCACATTATAATGTCTTCACAGCATCCACTTGTATGTTGAATCAGATTCCACCTTTGTCCCTTCTTAATGAAATTAAACAATTAACATATCGAATATATTGGTCTTAAATAGTTTTATAGAACTTCAGTCCAGAAAATATTTTTCACATTGATCAGTTTGATCAACCCTTTCTAGATCCTTAGTCTAATAGTGGTTAGTCTAATCCAATTCATCTCCTACTCTTCATTATACAATTGAGTTTGAACACAATCAGAATCTCTGAATTCTTCGGTCTGATGGAAACCAGTCTGATGAACATCCTTAGATGAATATTTTTCAGCATAAACCTAAAAAAAATGTTTTGGTTGGATACTCAATACATGTTCTAGAAATTTTTTTTCGAAAGCACTTGAATAGTTTTTCATCACATTTTCAAATGAACTCAGCTCTCATTTTATAGTGACCGAAAAAATGGTTTAAGCGGGGTTTTAAAAATCATTCCGTCTAAATAAAATTTCTATAATTTTTAAATATCAATAAATAACTGATCTATATTGGACTCATTCAACTACTTTTTGAATATATAAATCTTTTAAATTTACATAACATCCTTTGACTTCTTCAACAAATCATACATTCATGAAATTTTTTTCTAGTGTATGATCATTTTTTTGAGTATGATCTTTTTATTTAGTTAGAAACTTTAAATGAATCTTATATTTTTCTAAAATAAGAAACTATTCTTGAGTATGAAATTTTTATTTCATGAGAAACCTTTCTTGAGTCCAAAACTTTTCTTGAAGAATAAAAATTAGTGTAATTTTCACTCCAATAAATATTCTTTGTTATTATTTATAAATATAATTTTCTCAATACAATTATTCTAGATCATGGATCAATTTTTTTTTGAAATTTATAGATCTAATTTTCTCAAACTCATGGATCTAGTTTTCATTTATTTCTAGATCATATTTTCATAGAATTACTGATCTATTTTTCATAGAATACTATATTTAATATTCATATAATGTAGGATTTGATTTTCATTGAATTATAGGTCCTATATTTACATAATGCAATATAATATATTTTCATAATTCTGGATATAATTTTTCTAGAATGATGGATTTAATTTTCAAATGTTTGTTGTGATTTTATCAGAATACTGAATCTAATTATCAAATATCGATTCAAATTGTTCAGTAGGATGGATCATATTTTCAAATGATATATCTTATTTTCATCCTTAATCAAAAAAACTTTTAATATACATTATTTCAAATGATAGATCCTATTTATGAATAAATATGTATCTCATTGTAAAATACATGATATGTTTTTTATACATCCTCATATCCTTCTCAAAATACATTCATTTATAAATATATTAATCTATTATCAAAAAATACACCCCAAACTGAGTTGGGTCCCAATAGTTTTGTTCAGGTATGCTGTATTATGGGTGTTTAAACTATTGTTAATAGTTCAAAAGAGAAGGGTGAAGAACCCACCGAGTTTGTGGAAAATATTGAGAAATTAAGAAAAATCATGGCACATGGTGGGTTCGAATAGTTGTTTTTTTTAAACACCATTACATTAGAGATAAATTTATCTAATGATTCATGTTCTAGATTCTATGGTTATATATATAATATATGAATGATTCATTATTTTATAATGTTATTCTAGTTTTATATCTTTATTGATCCATGTCGCTAAATTTGTAAAGGGAATACTCATATAGGTGATATATATAGAAATTTTTATACTATAGAAAATATTTTAGACCATTTTTCCATATCACTAAAATCATCACACAACCAAATGATAAACATATCCATGTTTGCAAAGCAAATATCTAATTTTAGTGATTTATCTTAATAAGTAATTTAGATGAAATATATTTAGAATTATGTAGAGAAATGCTGACTCACCTAGGAACATTTTCTATGTAGCTAATTAATTTTGATAACCACATAGCATATTTATATTTATCTCATTTTCTCCATATAACTGAATTTAAATTTTTTAATAATTATGGATTTAATTTCTTATGAATAATTTATATTTATGTTTTTTGAAAATATTTAAATACTATTTTATGAATTGGAATTTTTTAATCAATTATTGTATAATGTTTTAGTGGAGTCTCAAATAGTTCATAATGACATATATGTTGTAATATAATTTCAAAATAAAATGAAATTGGGCCATGATGGAGTTATGTTTTTTGAAATATTTCCTAGAGATCATGGGGTGATGATAAAATAGAGATCATAGGTCGTGTCCTATACCTTATAAAAAGAATTAAAATGTGAGATCAGGATTTCATAACAATACATTTCCCCCTTTTTATAGTATAAATCAGTGAGATAATGATATGTGGATAATATAAATAAATAATAACTACAATACATTTTATGAATGGGAAAAGTGAATAATAAGATTATTATTATTTCATGGGTAGTTCTTCAGTGATCAATACCTATTGCAACACAATTCTAAATGATATTAAATTTGAGTCTACTATTATTTTTTCAACACAATATGTGCCTTTAATATGGAATATTATTTTTTTAATATTCTACATTATCGGGGATGTGAATAATTATGTTTTTAAGGAACATGTTTCATTTGGGGATTTAATATTTTTTGGCATTTTATCTATAGATAAACATTTTGATGTTGGTTGTGACTCTTGAAATTTTTTGTGTAATTGCTCATTAATTATTATACGAGGATTTTACATGGGGTAATATTGAAAATAATCCATTCTTTGGGGAATAACAAGAAATATTAAGGAATATTATTCAACATTGAATCTGAACCATGTAAAAACTATGTGTTCCTCTCAATTTATTTTTATTATTATCATGGGAGGAATGTTTTTACTATTTTAATTCACTCATGTAATAATAACTCATAGATGTTTATATATATTTAAATTACGTTGTAAAAAATCCCTCTACTTTTTCATCCACCCCTTCTCAATGTTTGAATCTATTCATTCTAGGGAATAAAAAAAATTGTTGTAATGAGAATCAAATTCAAATAACTGACATTCATAGCCCCTAATTAAAAATATATGTTCCGAACATTACCCAAATACCAAAAAATGGAACTCCAAATTAATTAATGGACAATTAAATTTGTTCATTTTTAATCTTCTCATTATATAAAACAAATTAAATCATCATCCCAATCATGTTTTATACGCGTACCTCTCTAGAGTTTCAACCTCATAATATGTATTATCTTACTTAAGGTGTTTAATAATCTTTATTTCCATTCATTGAATCATATTTTCACTAATCACCTTTGTTCTTGTTAGTCTCCCTTCCTACATTAAATAGTATGTGATACAAAAAACATTCTAAGAAAAAACATTCAATTCTCAGTGGTATCAAATTTGTATCTTTTATCTAACTCCCATCCACAACATATATGTATGATTAAATCATTTTCTATAAATATCCCTCGTTTTTTTCCATTGAACTACTTTTTTTGGGATTTCCCATTAGGGTTTTTTGTATAATTAATGAATTATGAATATAAACATGTTAATGTGAATTAAAATTATTCCACATGTGTTTTTATGTATTTGGAGGTAGTTTGGGATGTATTGTGGAAGATGGCATTAAAGCATCCAAGATTACATTTATGAATTTTTAATATATCACAAGATGTATAACTATAGCTATGGATTTTCCATGAAATGGTTCTTGATATAAAATTAATAAATATAGTGAGACATGTTTATGTCATGTAATGTTTATGTATTATTATTTTTACACGATGTTGGTTATTTTTGACAACACAAATTTTTTTTGGAAATAAAAGATGTAATAATATTACACACTGTGTATTTTACACGTTCAACATTTTTCATGGAATGATGCACATGTAATTGCATTCCATCATAATAGATCATCTCCACTCTTATGACCTTGGAAATTTATTAGTGATTCTTGATATCTTCTTTCTATTATGGATGTATCGTTTAATAGATCATTCAATGGTGAGTAGTTTCACTCTAGTTTTCCCCTATATCCAACTTATTACTTCTTTTCATGGTGTTATATTTTTACCACAATTGAATCATTTTCCAATCACAATGTTGTGTGATTTAGTTCATTGATTGAGTTTTAATTCATTTTTTCATGGGGATGTTATCTATTGGAATCATCTCATTTGTCGATGGTTAATGGTATATTATATAAAACCTAACCCAATTTTATCATTTGGCATCATGTATCTATACTATTGTGATCACAACAATAGAACTTTTTAAATTATATCATTTATTAATGGATGATAAAAATTAAAATTTTGGATTATTCACTGCTTCCCTTACGATTCATTGGGGTTGATAACTATCTTGTGACAACCCATATAATTTTACTACGATTGAATATTATTGAATTGGATAATGTATTAATATATATTTTAGGATGACATGAGACATTGGGCGATTTCATGAGATATATTTACAATGGAAAATAGATAATTTAAATATTTTCATCATTCCTATTTTTTAACTAAATAATGTTTATGATGGTAATATTTTGGTATGAAGTTATAATTGTAATTACCTGAGATATAATTGAATGAATTAATGGGTAACATAAAAAGAAATGGTAATTAACATAATTAACCATTATGATTTATGATATGATGTTATGTGATGAGATTTTTTGTTGTTATGGATTGTGAAGTTATTGATTCTGAAATTACTATATAGTGTACTTAGCCCAGTAATGTTGTGATTCTTATAGGTCATATCTTATTTTTTTTAATTCTTATAGGGTATGGCCTGGATACTGAAATTTTATATCGAATACTGGGAAATATTTCTAGAATTGTTATGAAGCCAGTTGATTTATATATTATATTAATTTTATATTTACAAAACATAATTATCAACTTAATTAATTCACTAATTATTATAATATTTTGGTTTACCAATGTTTTTGTTGACCTACTATGTTTTAGTGTTACCATATTAGGGTCCCTTTATGGTACAATTTAGATTATATGGATGAAGGATTGGTCATTGGAAATGGATGTTTTGTTTATTGTCTCTTTCTAGATAAGATATATCTTGGAGATACATCCCTGTCTTGATATGAGTAGGTAGAGGCAGCTCCAGAATAGATGTATCCTATGGGTAAAACTCAAAAACATCGCTTTGAGATAGACTCGAATGGGAAATGGTGCACGAAAACTGAACTTGCTGCACTCTTGGTTACAACACTCCCAGTAGATATAATTTGGTCAATTCACTAGCTTAGTATGAACCCTTACTAAAGGAATTAAAAAATTCCCCAAACAATATAAGTTAGAAAGTAGACCATAAATAGCATATAATGAAGCCTATGGATTCATATGTAAAGGAAATAAAAATTATTTATAAGCCTTTATTTTTTATATGGATTACCCTTTATCTGTTACCCCTAACTTTCCTTTTATTACAGCCAATAAAGGATAATAGGATGACTCGGGAAATAAACCGATGTGAAGATCAATGTGATGACTGTTCAAATGAAATTTCCAATACGATGGGAGCGTGAATTGATAACTTTGTCATGCTTATCTCTCAGTTAACTCACTATTTGAATAGAAACACGGGCCAAGAGGAATGTTCAACCCTCCCCCCTAATAAAGAACAAGTCTCTATAGAGGGAATCATGATACAAAGGCCTCCTACTTTAAATGGATGGTCTGAATCATCAATCTCCAAATAATGGATCATCTCCACTGAAATGATC
This sequence comes from Viscum album, assembly GCA_963277665.1. Taxonomy (NCBI): domain Eukaryota; kingdom Viridiplantae; phylum Streptophyta; class Magnoliopsida; order Santalales; family Viscaceae; genus Viscum; species Viscum album. The sequence continues at coordinate 1,181,504,757 of OY728130.1, forward strand.
TTCTCCATCCTTCAATGTTCTGAAGAAGAGATGGTTCTTTTGGATGCTTATCTTATGGATGGTGAAGCTGATAAATGGTATACATTGATCAAAATACGAACCCTGAGTAGGATATTCAGGTGTTGGAATGAAAGGATTTATGGAAGATTTTTTATATAAATATTTTCCCTGCACCATTCGACTTAAGATGGAAATGGACTTCCTTTCCCTCAAGAAAAAAGACGACGAATCTATCTGAGCATACAAGGATAACATCACAAGTCTTTCATGATACACCTCTGGCATTTTTGTTACCCCAAAATGCATGGTTAACGGCTTCTATTGTGGGATGAAACCTAGACTACGGAAAGTAATGGAGATCCATGACTTTGACAGCTATGAAGGAAAATTCTGATGTTCCATTAAGGTCAAAATGGAGATCATAGAATCTCATGGGTATCATGGGGATAAAAAGCATAAGTTGGATTTCAATTCTGTTGGGACGATGGTTAAATACAATAGAGCAAAGAAGATCTATAACCTCCTAAATTTCCTAAAGGGGATGAGGAAATACTTTAGGTGTGGAAGTAAAGGTCATCTAGTTGTTAACTACTGACAAGAAAAACCTATGGAAGCAATAGAAGAGAGGAAAACCCTATTTGAATCTCAACGTGTTGTTTATTGTTACAACATCATTAAACCTGAGCATCATTATAATTAGTTCCCTAAGCCAAGGGTTTTCAGAGGCAGCCAAAAACCTACAGGGAAGAAAGGGAGATCTTTTCCCATCACAACAGCTGAAGTAAACCCCAACAATGATTTGGTGACAAGTATGCTAGTTATTCAATCATGAATAGAGTAATTACTTTTTGATTCAGGATCTACGCATTCGTTTATATCCCAAATGTTTAGTAGAACAATCCCATCACCAACACAAATCATGGAAGTAAAGATGTTGGTGAGTATGGAAAATGGGGAATCATTGAATCTGCTGAATATAACTCCTCCTTAGTTATAATATGTGGATTGAATTTATAGAAGAACCTCATCATACCATCTCTAGTAGAATTTGATGAAATTATTGGCATGTATTATATTTCCTTTTCTTGAGCCAATATAAATTGATGTGAGAGTGAAATCACTCTCCATTTGGAGAGTCGACCCCTCTATTCTATACAAGTGCAAGAAGGAAGATGAATCTTCTTTATCTCCATCATCTCATTTGTGGATGTTACTATCCTATCATCACACATATCTTCCTTATATGATTGATTCTAAAGAGGTTACCATCCTGGAATACATGCATACTGTGAATGAATTTTATAATGATTTTCCCATGAAATTTCAGGGTCTTCCTTTTATAAGGGATGTTGAACTCCAAATTGAACATATACTGGGGAAGTTTCATATATCCACGAATCCATATAGAATGGCTGTTGTGGATTTTGAGAAGCTAAAGGAATAACTGCTGGAGAATTTGGATGAAGGGTTTATATGCCCAAGTGCTTCACCAAGTGGTGCACCAATCCTCTTCGTCAAGAATAAGGATGGGTCAACACGCCTTTGAATCGATTATTGTGATCTTTACAAAATCACTATAAAGAAAAAGTATTTGTTCCCATGAATTGATGAATTGTTTGACTAGCTACCTGGTGCACAATAATACTCCACAGTGGATTTTCCTTCGGGATATTTTCAAATAAGGGTGAAGAAGGAAGATATCCCCAAGGCTTTTTTTCGTATAAGATACGGGCACTATGAATTCATAGTAATTCCTTTCAGACTCACTAATGATCCATAAATCATTATGAAATTGATTAATAGAGCCTTTAAGTATTACCTCGACAAATTTTTCGTAGCCTTTATAGATGATTTTCTAATATACTCTAAAACTATGAAGGACTTTGAGGAGCATATGAGAACTATACTGGACACATTGCAGAAGAAGAATCTCTATGCAAAGTATAGAAAGTGTGAGTTCTGGTTAAAGGAGGTCTCATTCTTGGGCCATATCATGACAAGCAATGGGATATCATTGGATCCCTCCAAAATAGATGCAATTGAAAAATGGTTGATGCCAACATCTGTAATGGATATCCATAGCATCTTTTCGTTAGCGGGATATTATCAACAATTTGTGAGAAATTTCTCAACATTGTCCACCCCTCCTTTAAAGATAACATAGAAGGGAGTAATGATTTAATGGAGTGATGAATGCGATGAAATATTCACAGAGTTAAAAAAGAGTCTTATCATTACACCTAGGATAACTTTACCCACAAGTGGGGAACATTTTGTTGTATTCTGTGATTCTTCAATGAAGATCATGGGCTATGTGTTGATGTCAAATGACAAAGTCACTGCCTATGCTTCAAGGCAATTGAATGTTCATGGGTAGAATTATCCAACACATGATTTGGAGTTGGCTTCAGTGATCTTCACTTTGGAAATTTGGCGGCATTATCTCTTTGGGGAGAACTGTGAAATATATATGGACCAGAAAAGCCTCAAGTATACTTTCACACAAAAATAGTTGAACATGCCTCAAAAAAGATGGTTAGAGCTGATCAAAAACTATGACTCCTCAATCCATTACACCCATGGAAAGAAAACAAGGTGGAAAATGTTCTATGTAGAAAGGACCCATCAATTCTATCATTCATGAGAATTGAAAAGGATCCATTCTTCTCAGATATGATGAAGAAGGACATGGGAAACATAATGAAGAGAACTTCATCAATCCATTCACAAATGATTTCTCAACCATATTTCTTGGAAATGTTAAAGGTTTCTCAAAATAATGATGTGGGAATTCACAATTGAGTGGAAGCTATTAAAAAATGGAAATCCTCGTATTAAAATTTTAATGAAGAAGGAGTTTTGAGAATTCATAAAATACTATGTGTTCCATCAAGTCTAGAGATGAAAAAGGAACTTTTGGATGATGTGCCTATTTCAAATTTTTCTATTCACCTTGGAAACAAAAGGATTTATTGAGAACTCTGAGAGAATTATCGGTGAGAAAATATGAAGAAGGTGATTGTTGTGTATACATTAAAGTGCCTGGTGTGTCAGCATGTGATGGAAGAGAATCAGAAGTCTATGGGGATGTTGCAACCACTAACCATACAAGCATGGAAATGGGAGAAATCACCATGGAATTTGTCATTGGACATCACAATACATCCAAAGGAAACATTGAAATTTGGGTTGTTATGGACCATCTTACAAAATCTTCACACTTCATTTCAATTTAGGAGGATTTCTCATTTGATCAGCTGGCATAGATATATATCACGGAAGTGGTAAGGCTGCATGAAGTACAACTATCTATTGCATCCAATCAAGATCCATCATTCACCTCTATGTTTTGGAAGAGTCTTTAACATGCTCTTGATACTGAAATCTACATCAGCACGGCCTAACAACCTCAAATTGATGGCCAATCTGAGTGAACTATTCAGACACTAGAGGATATGTTAAGATCATGTCATATATACTTCACTGAATTGTGGGACCAACATCTTCCACTGGTTGAAATATCCTATAATAATTTTTTCCACATGAGTATCCAAATTTCACATTATGAAGACCTATATGTGAAGAGGTGTAGAACACAATCATGTTGGGATGATGTTAGTGAGCATAAGCTTCTAGGACCAGAAATGGTCGAAGATATGGTGGAGAAGGTGAAAACCATTCAGCAGCATATCAAGGCAGCTCAAAGTCGACATAATATTTCTGAAGATAACCATTGATGAAAACTTTAGTTTAATGTTGGATACATTGTATTTCTATGCATATATCCCTAGAAAAAGGTCATGAGTTTTTTTAAGAATGTGATGTTAAGTCCTATGTACATTGTCCCCTTCGATATTCTTGATCGTGTTGGGGATGTGGCCTATCTACTAGCTCTTCCACCTACCATGGAAAATGTACATGATGGATTTCATATATCCCTCTTAAGGAAGTACATACTAGAACCTTCACATGTACTCTCTTAAAGGGTTGTGCTGCTAGAGAATGTTCATTCTTATAACGAGAAACTGGTGAAGATCTTGGATAGTAGAGAAAACGTTATATGAAATAAGACAATGCCCCTCATCATGGTTTTGTGGAGGAACCAAAAGATTGAAGAAGTGACACGGGAATCAGAGAAAGTGATGAAGCAAATTCACCCACATCTTTTTTATTTTGGGAAAAGGAAAATTTGGGTGTGAAATTTCTTAAGCGGGGGAGATTGTAATGACCCAAACCTTAATTAATGAAAATTACTCTTGATATAATTATAAGACTTATTTTGGTTATAGAAAATGTGAACTTCATTGATTTTATGATTTTGGCTTTTAAAATACCACCATGAAATGTGATCATTTCTAATATAGTCATTCAATAGTGATCACATGATTATTATAATTAATGGGATTTAACAAATCCTATTTACACAGTCAAAGGAAGTGATCACCTCATCCATTATACCTTCACTATACAATGCCCATTTTTCAGAGATCAAAAAGGAGGTGGTATCATTGGGCTTCTCTCTTTACTAAGCCCATGTCGATCTTGAACATTTTATTCTTGAGTGGAATCGACTACGACAGAAGTGAAAGTTAATAGAGATTACCACTCGAGCGATGTTATACGAGCCTCCCCAAGAGTCTGCCACCATTACACACCTTACCCTTCAGCCTTTTGTGGGTGGTATAAGGGGTTATGTAATAATACCCAAGAACTATGACATTGTACATTAATTTTTTTATAAACAATGGACATTCATTTTATTATTGTTACTTTATAAATTGTTTCAAATTAACAAATAATATTTTTAGATTATATTCAACTAAGAAAACCCTTTTGATTAATTAATGGATTTTTGAATTAAATAGTATTTTAATAAAATATTATGATTAAAAAATTTTAATTAAATATATTGATTATATAATATTATGAATTTAATTGTAATTTTTATTATGGTTTGAAATCTATTTCTATCAAAACCGATGAGTTTTTTGTAAATGTCAGTTTCTTTTAAAGTAAAAATTCACATATTTATAAAATTATTTATATAAAATTAGTATTAATTTTCGAATCAGGATGTCAAAATTATCAAATGGTGAGGTTTTCATTATTTTCTGAGACATTTGAATTTTTGGGTAAAAATTAAATACCGTTTAAATATGTAATGTGTTTGTTGAAATCATAATGACCCAATAGTGAGTTAATAAAATAGTATACACATTATATTCGGAAAATATATTTTTTAGCATTAAAATAATATGAATTTTGATTTGTTTTATTTTTTTAAAAATGCTTTTGGGGACCATCCAAGACATATAAAACATTTTTTTTCTTTTTTAAATTTTTTCCTTGAGTTTATGACTCACCTCCATATAACCAGCCCTATTATTTTAATATTTTCAGACATTAGACATATAAAATATTGTATTCCTCTCCCATTTGAAAAAATCAATGGGAAAAATACTTGGTATGGTTTTTTTAATTGATTAGTTTAATGTGAGGTGTCTGAAACCAAAATAATAAAAAATTTCCCCTCCTTTCCTATATAAACCCACCCATGCTCCAATTCCTCTTCACTCAAGGCCTTTGGAGTTTGACCAAACTCTTCCCTCCTCTCTCTTGAAATCCTCCCAAGGTGACCCAATCTCCCACCAAGCATCTCTAAAGCCTCTCCCAAGCCTTTGGGATCACACTTCCAGGTAAGAGATTCCTTCTTTTCTCATTTTTTTCTAATTTTATTTAGGTTGTTATGCCATTTGTTTCAATTACAAATGTTGGGGTATGATTTCACACCTCCCCCGTACTGTACTATTTATGTTTGGATGATTCAATAACCCTTTATCTATCATTAAAGCCTCCCATATACACCTGTTACCATGCTGAAATTCTGTGAGAGATTTCTCTCTCCTCTTTTACATCCATGTAATTCTTGTTTTTTTGCATCTAAATTACATTACATTTGTTGGGACATGTATCCATATGACCCACTTACTATCCATTTAGATTAAATAAGATGAGACACACTTTTTTATATCATCAACCACTTTCATTCATCCTTATGTCAAGCCATTATGATGCCAAAATTGCACAATGCTTTTCCAAGCCAAGATTATTGAGTACTGAATACCATACCCATTTCTCCATCAACAGTATTCAACTATCTGCACATATACCTATTGAAAGGTAATTGCAGGTATTTATTCTATAATAAATAATCGTTTAATAACTTATGATATTGATTTATTCCTTGTTATATGAACCATGTGGAACACTAATGCATGAAATGAAATGTTTATGAAGGGTGCACCCTGATAGCGCTCCAAATGCATTAGTTAAAGTATAGTATAACGATACGTCATGTGAAATGGGGGTTGAACCAAGATAATTATAGTGAAATGAGGTTTTACTCATTCTTCATGTATAATGATGGTTTACGGATTCTACATGTGCAATGATCCTTGGCTCATGCTAATTTTATGATAAGTGTTGTTGCCACATTTCCATGTCATGATTATCACGCTTTATCATGCCTTCATGTTCATTTTTCTCTTGTGATCCGTTTATATGCCTATTATCTAACATTTATTGTATTCCTCATGTTATTCCATGTTTATTCGCTTACAAGGATATATATTTGACCCTTATCTTATGCATGTCCTTAGTTTATCCCATGCAATGCTAAGTGCAAGGGAATGTAGTGGTCATGTAAAGGATGTTTTCAATAAATATGTTGGGAGTTTTTTGTTATAATATTTTATGTAATTTTCATATGCCCTAAAGACTCTAGACATACCGATATTCTATGTTGTATCAATTGATGATTTTATGTAATAAATTAGGGTTAAGTGTGTAATAAAAAGCCAGGTTTAATAACGATAATTTTCTATTTTCCCAGATTTTTTATCTATAAAAGGATGGAGACAATTGTATTAAATTCTTCATCTTCAACATCATCTCTTTAATCACATGATTCTTCATTAACTTCTTTATATTTTTTTCCCAGTTTAATAATTTTATTGAAGGATATTTCATCATCAACCATTTCATAATTTATCACAAAAAGTTTTCTTCTCATTTCATAGGTAACGATAATACTATATAGATCATCTGGAGAAAGAGTTCTTGACTTCTATCTTCAAAAGATTAAATGTTTGAATCATTATTATATGGTATAATTCACAAGATATTTTCAACAATAGTCTTGTCTGATAATTTCTCACAAAGACATCTTATTTTTCTAACAATTTAATTTACACTTATAAAGAAGTCCGAATAAAATTTCTTACTCAACCATTTTTAGATCTTCGTACATTAGCCACCAGATTTGAAACTATGTCGTCTACACCTTTATATTTCCATCATAAAAGTTTCTAAACGTATAAAAAATACCATGGGTGGTTTTATCTCGCTTTAATATAAGGAACTAACTTTTAGTAAGTTATAACAGTATAACATTATCATCTCTTCCATCATTCTAAATATTTATCTTCTCAGTTACAATAAGAGGATTACACTCTTTATTATGATTAAATCCTTCAATAGTAACTTCCTAAATGACATACCTAAGGGAAATTAGATATGGAGGCATTAAATCATTCCAAATGTGATAGTTCATTCCATTGAAAAATAAAATCCCATTTTTTTTCAATGAATTAATGCTCTCTATACATAGAGAGGGATATTTTAGTGGGTTCCTCCCCTATGATACGAATTGTACAATACAATTAGGATCGAGACCACTATGTGGGGGTGAATTAGTGGTTTATTTTTCTTTTATAATAAAATTTCATTACTTATTTAAAAACGATCTTAACCTCTAAAACTTGTTTGATTTACAATACACTCAAATATAACTCATAACCTCCCATTTCGTATCCAAAAATTATAAATTGAAGCAACCACATCATATTTAAAAGGTTTTTTATGAAGAACTACTCTTTTCCATGTTGGATAACCCCACCAAAATTGATTATTTCACAAATAATTTTTTCAGAATACAATGGTACAAGAAAAGTAAAATTATATAATCATAGTAGAAACTTTCCTTATATGTATTATTTATAACACAAACTATACTTTCTAGTATTTGAATCCCAAAACATCCCTTCTTTGAAATTGGTAAGCATCCACAGTCATAATCTTCACATTCCTCCTTTATTTCTAATCCACATTATAATTTCTTAACCTCCTCCACTTGTATGTTGAATCAGATTCCACCTCTGTACCTTCTTCATGAAATAAAACAATTAACATATCGAATATATTGGTCTTAAATAGTTTTACAGAAACATAGTCCAGAAAATATTCTTCACATTGATCAGTTTGATCAACCCTTTCTAGATCATTAGTCCGATAGTCGTTAGACTAATCCAATTCATCTTCTGCTCTTCATTCTACAATTGAGATTGAACTCAATCAGAATCTGTGAATTCTTGGGTCTGATGGAAACTAGTATGACGAACATCCATAGATGAAAATTTTTCAGCATAAACCTAAAACAAAATTTTTTGGTTGGATACTCAATACATGTTCCAGAAATTTTGTTTCTCGAGAACTTGAATAGTTTTGCATCACATTTTCAAATGAACTCAACTCTCATTTTATAGGGACCAAAAAAATGGTTTAAGCAGGGTTTTAAAAACCATTCCATCTAAATAAAATTTATATAATCTTTAAATATCCATAAATGACTGATCAAAATTGGACTCATTCAACTACTTTTTGAATCTATAAATCTCTTTAATTTACATAACTTCCTTTTACTTATTCAACAAATCATACATTCATGAATTGTTTTTCTAGAGTATAATCATTTTTTTGAGAATGATCTTTTTCTTTAGTAAGAAATAGTTATTGAATCTAATAATTTTTTTAAAGAAGAAACTATTCTTGAGAATGAAATTTTTATTTCATGGGAATCCTTTCTTGAGTCCAATATTTTTATTGAATAAGAAACATTTCATTGGTCTAAATGTTTTATTGAGTGAGTATAATTTGCTGATCAGAACGTTTTCTAAGTTAATTATTTTTCTTGAAAAAGTGTTTTTTATTGAGTAATATATTTTTCATGGGTAATATATTTTTCTTCATTAAGATACATTTCTTCTTTGAGAACAACAATATCTTTGTTTTCCTCACCTTTTATTTCATAAAGAATGTATCATAAGTTTCACAACATAATTATGATTTATGAGAAATTAAAAACACCAAAGAATCGTCAAATTTAATTAGTGTCATTTTCACTCCAAAAAATATTCTTTGTTATTATTTATGAATATAATTTTCTCAATAAAATGATTCTAGATCATGGATCAATTTTTTTTTAAATTGATAGATCTCATATTCTCAAACTGATGGATACAGTTTTCATAGATTTCTAGATCATATTTTCGTAGAATGCCTAATCTCTATTTCATAGAATACTATATCCAATATTTATATAATGTTGGATTTTATTTTCATTGAATTATAGATCTTATATTTACATAATGCAATATCATATTTTCACTGAATGATGGATACGATTTTTCTAGAATGATGGATTTAATTTTCAAATGTTAGTTGTGATTTTCTCATAATACTGAATCTAATTATCAAATTTCGATTCAAATTGTTCAGTAGGATGGATTTTATTTTCAAATGATATATCCTATTTTCATCCTTACTCAAAAATGATTTCAATATACATTATTTCAAATGATAGAGCTGATTATTTAATAATGATGGATCTAGTTTTAAAATACTTGATATAGTTTTTATACATCCTCATATCCTTCTCAAAATACTTTCATTTATATACATATTAATCTATTATCAAAAAATACACCACAAACTGAACTGGGTCACAATAGGTTTGTTCATGCATTCTGTATTAGGTGCGTTTAAACTATTGTTAATAGTTCAAAAGAGAAGGGTGAGGAACCCACCAGGTTTGTGGAAAAGATTGAGAAAGTAAGAAAAACCATGGCACATGGTGAGTTCAGATTTTTGTGTTGTTTTAAAAACCATTACATTGGAGATCACTATATCTAATGATGAATGTTCTAGTCTCTATGATTTTATATATAATATAAGAATAATTCATTATTTTATAATTTTATTTGAGTTTGAGATCTTAATTGATCCATGTCACTAAATTTGTAATGGAAATACTCATATAGGTGATATATATAGAAATTTTTATACTATAAAAAATCATGTAGACCATTTTTCCATATCACTTAAAGAATCACACAACCAAATGATAAACATATCCGTGTTTAGAAATAAAATATCTAATTTTAGTGATTTATCATAATAAGTAATTTAGATAAAATATATTTAGAATTATATAGAGAAATGATGACTCCCCTAGAAAAGTTTTCTATGTAGCTAATTAATTTTGATAACCACATAGCCTATTTATATTTATCTCATTTTTCTCCATATAACTAAATTTAAATTTTTTAATATGTATGGATTTAATATCATATGAATAATTTATATTGATGTTGTTTGAAAATATTCAAATACTATTTTATGAATTGGAATTTTTTAATTAATTGTTCTGGAATGTTTTAGTGGAGTCTCCAATAGTTCTTAATGAAATATAAGTGGTTATATAATTAAAAAATAAAATGAAATTTGGCCATGATGGAGTTTGTTTTTGAAATCTATCATAGAGATCATGGGGGTGATGACAATATAGAGAACATGGGTCGTGTCCTCTACCTTATAAAAAAATTAAAATGGGAGATCATGATTCCATAACAAATACATTTCCCCCATTGTATAGTGTAAATGAGTGAGATAATGATATGTGGATAATATAAATAAAATAACAACTACAATACATTTTATGAATGGGAAAAGTGAATAATAATATTAGTATTATTTCATAGGTAGTTCTTTACTGATCAATAGTTATTGAAACACAATTCTACATGATATTAAATTTGAGTCTACTATTATTTCTTCAACACAATATATGTCTTTAACATGGAATATTATTTTATTAATATTCTAGATTATCAGGGATGTGAATAACTATGTTTTTAAGGAACATGTTTTATTTGGGGATTTAATTTTTTTTAGCATTTTCTTCTATAGATAAACAATTTGATGTTGGTTGTGGCTCTTGAAATTTTCGGTGTAATGCCTAATTAATTATTATAGGACGATTACACATGGGGTAACATTGAAAATAATCCATTCTTATGGGAATAACAAGACGTATTAAGGAGTATTATTCAACATTGATTCTGAACCATGTAAAAACTTCATGTTCCTTTCAATTTATTTTTTTTATTATCATTTGAGGACTGTTATTACTATTCCAATTCACTCATGTAATAATAACTCATAGATATTTATATCTATTTAAATTATGTTGTAAAAAATACCTTTACATTTTCATCCAACCCTTCTCAATATTTGAATCTATTCATTCTAGGGAATTAAAAAAACTGTTGTAATGAGAATCAAATTCAAATAACCCACATTCATAGCCCCTAATTAAAAATATATGTTCTGAACATGACCCAAATAACGAAAAATAGAACTTAGAATTAATTAATGGACAATTAAATTTGTTCATTTTTAATCTTCACATTATATAAAACAAATTAAATCATCATCCAAATCAAGTGTGATGTGTATACCTCTCTAGAGTTTCAACCTCATAATATGTATTATCTCACTTAAGATGTTTAGTAATCATTATTTCCATGAATAGAATCATATGGTCAGTAATCACCTTTGTTCTTGTTAGTCTCCCATCCTACATTAAATATTATGTTATACAAACATTTTTTTCTAAGAGAAAACATTCAATTCTCAGTGGTAGTGAATTGGGATCTTTTATCTAACTCTCATCCACAACATATATGTATTCTTTAATCATTTTCTAGAAATATCCCCCGTTTTTTCCATTGAACTACTTTTTTTGGGATTTCCCATGAGGTTTTTTTATAATTAATGAATTATGAGTATAAACATGTTAATGTGAATTAAATTTATTCCACGCGAGTTTTGATGTATTTGGAGGTAGGTTGGGATGTGTTGTGGAAGATGGCATTAAATCATCCAAGATTACATTTATGATTTTTTAATATATCACAAGATGTATAAATATAGCAAAGGATTTTCCATGTAATTGTTCTTGATATAATATTAATAAATACATTGAAACTTGTTTATGTCATGTAATATTAATGGATTATTACTTTAACATGATGTTGGTTATTTTCGACAACACAAATTGTTTTGGATATAAAAGTTGTAATAATATTACACACTGTGTATTTTTCGCGTTCAAAATTTTTCATGGAATGATGCACATGTAATTGAATTCCATCATAATAGATCGTCTCCACTCTTATGACCTAGGAAATTTAGTGGGGATTTTGGATATCTTCCTTATATTATGGATGTCTCGTTCAAGAGATCAATCAGGGTTGAGTTGTTTCACTGTGGTTTTCCCCTATATCAAACTTATTAATTCTTTTCATGGTGTAATATTTTGACCATAGTGTAATCATTTTGTAATCATGATGTTGTGTGATTTAGTTCTTCGATTGATTTTTAATTCATTTGTTCTTAGGGATGTTAACTATTGGAATCATTTCATTATTCGATGGTTAATGGTAGATTATATGAAAACTAACCCAATTTTATCATTTATCATCACGTATCTATACTATTGTGATCACAATAATATAACTTTTTCAATAATATCATTTATTAATGGATGATAAAAATTAACATTTTGGATTATTCACTGGTTCCCATACAATTCATTGGGGTTTATAACTATCAAGTGACAACCCATATAATTTTACTAAGATGGAATGTTATTGATGTGGATAATGTATTAATGTATATTTTAAGATAACATGAGACATTGGGCGATTTCATGAGATATATTTACAATGGAAAATAGATAATTTAATTATTTCCATCATTCCTAGTTTTTAAATAAATAATGTTTATGATAATAATATTTTGGTGTGAAATTATAATTGAAATGACATGAGATATAATTTAATAAATTAATGGGTAACATAAACAGAATGGGTAATTAACATAATTAACCATTATGATTTATGATATGATGTTATGTGATGAGATTTGTTTTGTTATGGATTGTGAAGTTATTGTTTCTAAAATTAGTATATAGAGTAATTGGGCCGATAATGTTGTGATTCTTATAGGTCATATCTTATTTTATCGTTAATTCTTATAGGGCATAGCCTGGATACTGAAATTCTTATATTGAATACTGGGAAATCTTTCTAGAATTATTATGAATCCAGTTGATTTATATATTATATTGATTTTATAATTACAAAACATAATTATCACCTTAATTAATTTTCTAATTATTATAATATTTTGGTTTGCCCAAGTTTCTGTTGACCTATTATGTTTTATTGTTACCATATTAGTATCCCTTTATGGTGCTGTTTAGATTACATGGATGAAGGATTGGTAATTGGAAATGGACTTTTGTTTATTGTCTCTTTCTCAATAAGATATATCATGGAGATGAGACCAAAACAGGGGTCATGAATGGGGACCTTTGAGTTTTTATGGCATCTTATTCATTATTTTTATTACTTTTAATTTTACATTTTGATACATTTTTTTTCATTACATTGATTACTATTATTTGATTTATTTGTTTTTCCTCTATTTTTCCCAATTTTATATTGTATTTTTTTCCACTTTTAACATTACCATTTAATTTATTATTATCATTTATTTTAAAATATCGTAACGCTAAACTTAGAGTTATATTCCCCAAACTATATCTCACATAACCCGATACTAGTTGGTTGTCTATGAAATTCTGGGAGTCACACATGAGGATTAATATTCAAACTTATTTGGCCATGTGATTGAGGGCCTGGTTAGGGGATGTCACAAATTTCTATTAGAGTAACAGTTTTCTTTTTTGTATATTAATTTTTTTTAAAAATAATAAGGAGATAGATATGTGTCTAGACATGGTAATTAGATTATTCTTGGGGGTATTTTACCAATGTGTGGGGGGAAATAAGAGAGTCCATGGATAGTTTTGGGGATGATTTTTTTCTCTTGTAATGGTTTGATATTATTTCTCCTTTGAAGATTAAAATTTTTTGGGATGTTTTAGATACATTAGATTTATACTCATGGACTTATAAGGTGTAAAATGAGTCTTCATTCATCATGACAGACACAAGGTTAGATAAATTTTCATGTGTTATTCATCATATCAACATATTTATATTATGTTATATATTTTCTAATAAGAACAATAAAATTAGATACAAATTATTTCTCATATATTTAATGAAAGAACTATTTTTCATAGTATAACCTTGTATGATATTATTATTCAGTCCACGTGCTCTTGGATCTCCATTAATGTCACCAATTAACGCTGACCTTGTTATTTACCCGTGTTCTAGAAAGTGTGTTTTTTAGAGAAAATGCATCCCCATTTTATCAAAATTGATAATCAAGAGATTGGAAATCAATATGATTCTAATATATATTAACATAATATTTTTAAAGATCATATGGATTAGTTTGATGATCACTATAGTGATCGCTTTATGAGGGTCATGTGATCAATGGTAAGGGAGACTAGTTCCATCCTCTCATTATTGACTAAGCAAGAAAGAGAATTTTATCACCAACATCCACCTATGTTAGCTGGGGATAAAGTACCCTTGGTAGACTATTTATAGATCTAAACAGTCTATACAATCATGATGCATCATGACACACCCATAGAACAGAGGGTGAATCTTGACAAATAGATGTTTTTCAGACATTCCATGCTTTTGTATGATATTCTAGTGATATTTGGGAAGAAATAGGATATGTCCATGATGGAATTAAAGTTAATGATTATAAAAAACATATATCCATATATGACTTTTGATTAGATGGATTGAGAGTTTATACACCTAATTCCTGAGGACCTGATAGTGGTGGACTACACAAGAAGATTTACATACTTGTTGTGCATTATTTTATAATTAAAAACTAAGGAGATATATAGGGACTATCATTTTTATGATGGAATAACTTATGGGATAAATTCATTGGTGAACATCTCCCAAAATATTTTCTTTTTCAAATGTGATGAATCATTCACATATCACAAAATGGAATATGAGGTATGTCTCAACCAGCAAGATAACTATTTGAATAGTTAAAACTGAGATCTCTTATTCAGATGTAAATAATTGACACTACGATAGTTATCGACAACACACTGAAGGGAATAGTAATCATGGTAGTGACTAGCCATCGAAGGATCATGTTTGTTTGTAGTGATATCAATGGGTATGTTGGTCCACAAGCATCCTTAGTTTCTATACCATGCTTGGAGTGTCAAGATTGCAGTATGATGGGTCACATATAGTGGGTTTTAAGGGAATGTAGTATAAGTGTAGTGGAATGTAAACATGATTGGTAATAGATTTTACAATGGAATCTAATATATCTCAGAAAATTAGAGGAAGTAGTTCCACTGGATGTTTGATGTAGGGGATTTGGTATCCTTGTATAGAAGCAACTATACATGGAAGAGGGATTAGACCAATGGAGTCATACTAGATCCCATGGTTTAGTGTAATGTCCTATATATATTATCCATTCAATCTAATCTTTTTTATGGATTACCATCTACAAACAATTGTATTATTCTTGAATAATCCACTCATTCTTCTATTTTATTTAATACAAAATAATCATGTTCTTTTTAATCTAAAAATAATGTAATATGTTTTGTCCAAGTTGTTTATTTTTTATATGGTCGATTGAACATCGATGCATCATTGGGATTTTGGTCAAATAATATCAAATGTTTCAATGCATGTTCTATCGAAATTTTTGACATCCATTTTTTTGGGAACCAATTGTTCCGAAAATGATATGTTTAAATTTATTTATTAGTATGTATTATCTTGTTCTACACTACTATCATATCAATATTTATCAGATGAGAGTTACATTTTTACATTCAGAAGGGGGAATCGATTCTCACTTGGATGAGTGGGATCCTTAGGCAGGTCATGTCAAAAAAATTTAATGCATATTAGATTGTCTCATAGCTCACATAGTAGATCTTTCAAAAATTGATAGTAAAATTAATTAGGATTCATTTCCTATAGTATATATCATTTTGTGATTTCATTTATGAATCATCATATGGGTTACAACATGAGAGAGATATTGAGAACAATATTAAGTTGGTGCTAAGAGATGATACAATTTATAACATCCCTTATAGGATGGATCTGATAGAGCATTGGGAGTTAAATGTTTAGTTGGAAGACCTGGAATCTCAAAGATTGATATGTTATAGTAAATATCCATGGGCTTATCAAGTTATATTTTCTCAATAGGATGATGATAGTTTTCACTTATGTGTGGAGTATTTTTTATTATACCATATGATGGTCTATAACAGGTATACCCTTCCATGTATTGATGGTTCGTACAATCATTTAAGAGGTTATAAAGACATATCAACGATTAATTTGAGATAATGATACCAAATGTTGAGGCTGATACTTGTGGATATACAAAGGACATATTTTAAGAGTAGGTAAGATTTGTATGAGTTCATTGTAAAGTATTTTGGGTTGATGAATTCATAGTTAGTTTTCATTTCATTGGTGAATTAGATCTCTCTTCCTTTTCTATATACAATTTTGGTTTTCTTCATCTATGGAATTATATTTTATAGTAGTATACATATGATCATGCCCAATATCATAATATCATCTTGAGTACATTGATAGTGATTCATCATTACACCATGTTGACCAAATATTATTTCTAGATTGATAATGTTTTATTATTGATTCAATTCATATCAGATAATATAGTTCCAGTAGACTAAAGAATGTTTATTCCATGCAATCTTGGGAGTGACCTAATAATTACTTTGAGATTTAGAGATTGATATGTTTTATAAGTAATTAACAGTTTTTTATCATGGATATCCACAATATAATAGCATCGATTTACATGATTTCCATGAAAAGGGTGATGATTTTATGGTCAAGAGATTGTAATATATATTTTCGGGAGTAAAAGTGAAGGCTCTACTCGGAAATTATTCGAACCTTACCTAATTATAGTAAAGCATATACTATGTACTATGTCATGTATGGAGTTGGATTCATTTTATTTTTGATGTAGGATAATTGAGCTGATACTTATGGATTTATAAAACTATGAATATATGATAGGAATTATCTTACACACAATCTAGAGATTTATATGGTTGTACATGACTTGAGATTCTAGAGACACTATCTCTTGGGTGAGTGTTTTGTGGTGTTAATGTACCACATCATCATATGGTAGTTCATTCCTTTGAAGAACCTAAACCTCTTATAGAGGATGTGGGTTCAGTATCTGCAGTATTTCTACTTCAAGATAGATTATACATTTTTTAAAAGTAATAACATCATAGATTCCTTGAGATGGTAGAATATGAAAGAGGTTATGTGGGTGTCTTTCGATGAGTTAAAAAATGATGGGGATCTATGTATGCATGAATCTGGATCATCTAGTGTCTTAAGGATTAATGTCTATAACTTTTATATATGGTATACATGTTTTTCTAGAATAGATCAATATTGAACAATAATATAATATGAAGGGATTTGTTCTAATATATTTCTTAAATGGTGTAGATATAATATCTGTATAGTCTCTTAGAGGTGGTAAATATCAACTATTCTCTGGCCGAGTGTGGGTTCATATATTCTTGTGTAAGGAGTAAAATAGAGAGTTTCACTCCTATAGTTGCAAGGTACAACTTCATTGGAAAATATGTATCGTGTTCCTTGTAGAACTTAAAGATGATTCGGAATGAAGAATGTTATATCATTTTTCGTGAGAGATGTTGCACCTATCAACTATTGTAAGCCAATAATCAAAGACTAGGTAGGATTTTTTAGCATCTACCTATACCATAATGGAAATGGGTTGATGTCACTAGGTATTTTTTAACATTATCACTTAGTAAACTCTATAAAAATGAGGAATTTTGTTTGATAATGGATAAAATGCTGATGGTATCCCTCTTCATTCCTATTAGAGAGACCTTTAGTATTGATGTTTTTTGTAGTCTTTATATGAATGTGATATTTTGGATTCATAGTGTTTTGAGGAGTATAATATTGAGAGATCCTCATTCTACAAACTAGTTCACATAGGGTTCATACAAGGATATAAAATAGTTTCTTCTTATGAAAATATTTTATCAGCCTTAGAATGAGAGATATTTTGAATATTTTTTTGGTTCTAGAGGATATATCACAAGATGGTGTTTTGGATTATGGGGATTTGTGGGAGTAGTTGACTGAGCTCATGATGTGTGTTTATAATAATATATTTTATACATCAATCTTAATGGATCTTTCATTAGGCTTTGTATGAATTGTTATTTCAACAAACTCATTTTTTAGAGGGAGGTGAGTCACTCCTTATTGGATATAGTCCCATGTTAGAGATATCTAAGTAGGCTTAGTGGACTATGAGGTGTTATATAGACATTAAATGAGTTATAATTATTACCCTGACCATCATAAATATCCTTATTAGTTTTAGTAGGGTTATTATGTTTTTATTTTGGTGTCAACTAGTTTGGGGAAATTCCATATCACAGAACTGAGAAAGATGACAATTAGGTTTGTTAGGGTACTTTTGATAGTTGAAATGGTCGGTCTAGTAGAATAATTAGCAGCTCTAACATTTTTCTAAATTTCCATGTGAGATGTCTTCCACATGTCACATTTTTAGATATAACATCCAGACCCATAACATGAGATTGAAATTAAAAAAGTCAACCTTGGTGTATATGTTTACATTTAGGAGAATCTGATACATATTATGGATAACAAAATAAATATTATGTAGGGGAGGATTATACCAACATTTTTTGTGTTATAGAAACTTTGGTGAGGTCAAGAGGAGAGAACTTAGAGGGAATATAATATATGTTAAAAATGACCACACATGGTCACGAAGATTCCATTATAGAGCTTGGAGTAGCCCAAGGAATAGAATTTATATGTTGGGGAGGTTGTATGATCTTATATTATTCTATATATATCGTTATTTGAGTTATTCATGGAACATTTTTTTGTTTTATCATTCTTATTAAAACCTAATGGTTGAGTTTCTTTAAGTTTGGATAGTATTTACGGGCGAATATTTCAAAAAATTTGGGATATAAGTCTATTTTAATTAAATGACAACATATATTAAAAATATAAAGTGGCCTTCAAGGGTTCCCCCAGAGTTTATATTGATTAAGAGGTGGTTTGGGAACTTTTGAAAAAAAATTGATTAGAACTAACATGAGGAAATTTACATGACGCATATATATTACATGATATATAACTGTCTCTTAGAAAATACTTTGAGACAGTTCATGGCATGAAATGTAAACATCCCCTGACTTTAGTAGACATTATGTAATTTTTTAAGAGGTTTATTTTAATATGAGAAAGTATATCTTTCTATGTCACTCATAATTAAAGAAATACACAACATGAAAGTATTACTGTCCATGTATTTATTGGTCTCATCAGATTAAATTCCATTATGATCTGAAAATTACATTCCATTCACATGAATTATCTTCTATCTCAATACCTAGTCGCTTCCTTGATGATTTTGGATATATTCCTTCCATTGTAAAAAATATTTATAATGAAATTAGTATTTTGTTTGTGTATTCACATGGTTATTCCTTTATCTTCCACTTATATTACATTATCGAGGTGTAATCATTTGACCACAATGGAAATTAGTGTTTATATTGATATTTTGTGATTCAGTTATTCTTGCAATATATTTTTCCTTCATTTTTTTCTGTTACCCATTGGAATCATTTCATTTATCTATGGTTAAATTTAGTTGGTATAACACCGAAACATGTGGTATATTTAATCATTATTTATGTACAATATTGTGATTTCTCTAATAAAACATTCAGATTAATTTAATTTATTAATTGGTAATCATACATATATTATTGGAATATTTATTGGATCCCATTTGATTTAATTTTGTTGATAGTAGGTGTGAAGATACCTATCTGGTGAGAATATCAATGAGTAATATTGATTTTTAGAAGATATTAATGAATGTTTTGTCATGAGAGGATACCTCATGTGATTTATTTAGATAGATACCCCTTAAAATGGTTAAATTAATTTTTGGAATGGACGTTGATGTTTTCATATCTCTTTTATGTTCAATGGAAATGGTAATTAATTATGATATAATTTAATTAATAATTAGGTAGTTTAATGAGAATTGGTATTTAGCATAATTAATCATTCTAACATATGGTAATAATTTATGTGATGGGATTTCATTCCATTAATAATTATGAATTTATTGATGTAGAAAATGATTATATAGAGGGAACATGATGATTATGTTTTAATTATTATATGGCTTGGGAAAATAATATTGAAATGTTAATTGGGTTTGTCTTTAATTTTAAAATGTTTTTTTAGTCATCATAGACCAGATTATGAAATTATTATATAAAGTTTTTTGTCTACTATAATAAATTTCTAATATAGTGATATTTTAATGTAATGGGTTTATTACATGGTTTGGGGTTTTGGTGGGCATGGTTATACTTTATTATTTGTGATATTTAGGTTTGTATCCAAAGAAGGATGGTTATAATAATGTATTAACTATTTATATAATACACATTTTTATCAAAATATTCTGCGAATTTTTTATGATACTTGTTTGGATTAGAGACAGTGGTGTTTCACTACTCTGTTTTACTTATTCCATATTTACCCTTTAATTTAGTACATGGGAATATTACATAGACATATGTATGGAACATTGAATGGGACCTTGTTTTTTATAATATCTTTTTGGATGGGATGTTTCCTAGAGAAGGTACTGACATAGAATATGCAATCATGGATTTTTGGGTTTTTATGTATTCATATTTTAATATCTATTTTACATTCAATTCGAATATTTGAAACATTTTGGTCCGTAATTAAATGGTTCAACGTTATTTTATTTATTGATTCATCCTATATATTCTGAAATGTATGATGCACTAATTAAACTTTTTCTATTACACTGATATTTATTATAATTTGTTATTTTTTTGTATTATAACTCTATACTCATAGTGAATGTCTCACCACTATATTCTTTACACCACTTATTTTAGATCGAAGCCTAGAGCATATAGGTAGGAGAGCTCGAGGTCATGTAACCAAATTTATTTTCACATATTAGAGAGTATCAGATTGGGGGATGTTACGTCTAATATCATCCTATCATAACCTCACCCACATAGAACCCCTATCAATCCTAAAAATAATATGATAACGACCCTAAAAGGCCATCTATAATATATCATGCATTAGAGACTATCAAAAATATTATAAAATATATAAATTATATGAATTATAATGAACATATAAAGAAACCAACAATAAACTTCTTATATGAAATGTAACCAATATGATATAATGAATTTAACTTTGTAATAAAGAAAAAGTCTCCAAAAATAATAATAAATGTAAAAATACAAATGTAAAGACTCTAATATAAAATCCAACCCATGATACATTAATGTATAGATCAATGAAAACATTCCTCCAAAAACACTGACAACGGTTTTGTGTGGAATGATGTGAGTGTAAAAATATACTCTAATGGATACTTCTCAATAAATCTCATAAAAGAGAGGATGAAGAATACTAATTACTTAATGATCAAATTGTAGATCCCAGACTTTCCAAAATCAATTCTACTGCCTCTAAATCGATAATTCTCACTCAACTAATATTACATCCATGAATAATAACCTAATGTCAAAAAAATATTATGATATGGAACCCAAAAACAAAATCCCAACTAGTTTTTTCATCTCATGACCTATGTTTATATTTTGAATCCCACTAATTATTTATTATTTTAAAACATCAATAATTGAATCGTCTCTGGTGAATTGATGTACATGATGAATGAAATATCACTAGATTTTTTTAATAGAAATTACTCATTTGAAAGGAAATCATTAGATAACTCTTCCAAATAATGGAAGAATTTTCACCTTATTCACCCAAAAATTTGTCCTTTACATACATTAAAAATATTTTATTGATAAAAAAAATAAAAAATGAAATAGTACTTCATGTGGTTTAGAATATATGTCATGTATGCATGGGGGAAATAATATTGATACCTTTTAGCACTATAATAGGAATACATTACAAATTTATGTTTTATGGATTATAAAACAAGATTTCTATGTACTTGTGAATTTCTTAAGCTATATATATAACACTGTAATAAATTTTATGGCGTATTAAAACATCATTAACTGTGATATACCACACACTTATATTTAAATTTTATCATATTCATATGATAAATATTCCACGATGAAATTATATTTAGCATAAAAATTTTCCTCATATTAGATACAAAATTGACTAAGCATTAGCCTTTCTGAAAATTCAGAACATTATTTATCTATCATAAGATAATAATATCTTACCGATCATATCCCATATTTAATGAAACTCATGACACTTTTGAGAAACTATGTCAATATATTCATACTTCTAATAATTGGAATTAAATTACATAAATCAATTGAACTGAATCTGATAATGTAAAGTACACTTGACCTCAAAAAACATCCCACAATGAGTCATATTTCATTGAAATTTTTAAAACTATTAATCATATAAGGAACAAACTCCCACTTTGACCATAGGTAAAATTTCTCCTCCACATTCTATACCTTCACCCAAGTCCCACTTAGTAGTGTTGATGGATCGATGAATCTTGAACTACCACATAAGATTATATGTCTACTAGATTATAGGTACCAATAATCCTAAAAAAATCCAACTCCATATACACATATACATTTTGATGAAATATAATTTCATGTATCTATTCATCCCACATACATGGAACACTACAGTTAGATCTAGGAAAATGTTCACTATTATTGTCATAAAATAACACTCTATCACATGTACATATTTTATACTCCATTAGTGACCACATAAAACACACTATTTCATTTCATACTTCTTTTAAAACCACAAACTATAATTCCATTGTACATAGGGTAACTATTCAATTTATCTATGACATACAACATACCATTAGTCCTTTATTGAAAAAAAACATTTTTTGAACATTGAGGTGACTAAATCATTATTGAAGTTAGAATCAACATATCTCTACAATGGTTCACTCATCGCAATGATAAATGATGTATCATTCATTCTAATTTCATGAAAATTCACCTCATTGACTCCCAATATCCCATTCCCAGATGCAACATTAATTTTTGTACTCATACCAATAAAGAAATATACATTCATGTAAAATAAATACAAACATAAGACGTTAATATATTGAAGTATAAAATACTTTATCTGTTCACCAACACTACTCTAAAATTTTGGGTGACATACCATGGAAATATGTATTGTTTCTTAAAAAATGATTCATTTCTATCATAAATATTGTCATTCAAAATATTTCAATTTCTCGATATATTTTTTTCATTATTGATAACAATAATTTTTTGGATCCACTGCTTCTATTTTTATTCATCTAAAAAATAATATTTTCCTAATAATGATCATTCATCTCAAATTCTCTATAAAATTAAATATTCATCATCTAAATACTTTTATAATCCGGATTAGAAAGAAACTTTTCATACAAATAAAATATATGTATGCATAATTTCACATAGATAAATTTTTTTGTAATAAAAATTTCCAACATTGAACCTTTAAAATCCTTATTCCAAAATATATGAGCCCTAAATATCATTAAATTGTTGAGGTGAATTATATAAGCAACAAATAAATTTATTTATATTGCAAACAAGTTTTTCGATTTCCTTCATCAATGAAACCTACTATTTAATTCTTGTACACTTCTATACCCAACTCAATAAAATGGATTTTATTCTATATGTAAATAAATACAAAATAATGATATTACATTTTACTATGCTCATGAATGTATCTATAGTATCATGTTTGAATATAAATTAAAATATTTTTACGAAGATAATTTCGTATATTCCTTTGTGTAATTAGAATATAAAAATATTATCTACATTATCATTTTCTTTAAACAAGATAACAAACTTATTTTCATGTGTATATTTCACTTTTGGTTTGTTAGTTTGTTAGATATTTCTTCTATACTTTTTAAAATGCATTTCATCACACATATTTTAATTCCCATACCTATAATCACTTATTAAAAACACATGTTTTGATTTTTGTCTCTCTACTAATCATTACATGACTAATGATAATGTTATCCCTAAGCATTTGGACTGGTCTTCTAGTATTGTGAATTGTCAAAACATAGATGTTTTTAATGTACTCTTGATCACTTCACTTACATTTTGAGACTAAATTATATTTTATTCCACTCAATACTCAAGAAATATTTATCTACATTACATTTATTCCACTAGATTAACCTCTAGTGTTATGGGCCTGTAATATATATCCACCGAAATTTATTTCCATTCATTATAGTTTCATAGTTAAACATAAAAAAAGCATCAATTTATTTCCATCATAATGTATCTCAACTAATTTATATCCACATTATATGACACATTTATTGAAGTGAACATCTAATAGTCTAATGAATTTTCATTAATCAATATCTTAATATCTTGTAGTCTATGTTTATATCGTCATATCCAATAATTGAATATTTATTGTTGTTTTTCATGATATTTTTAAAATTATAAACATTAAATTAAAAACTAGTAAGAACCATTAAATGATTTATTAGGGCCAAATTATTATTTTTTAATAAACCATTACTCATAAATATGTCAAAATCTTACATCTGTTGTGTCGATTCTATCAACAATATATGTTGAGGTGTTATGTTCCTCTGAAAATATTACATTGGTCATTTATGAGTTCAGCCAAAATATTAGATCATTCTTCACCTATATCTCATCATCATCTCAGACATGATATTTTCAATGTGTTCCATGAATAGTAATATCATGTATTATTCATATATTCTTATTGAAAATCTAACAGTAATATATATTGTATTCTCCATCGTTGTATAAATAAATGAATTTAAAATTTTTATCAAATTCCATTTAGAAAATGGATTTCAATTAAATTAATGCCTAAAATGTATCAAACATATTATTTAGTAAGTAAACATATAAATTCATCATAAAATTCTAAATAAACTATAAAAATTAAAGGGATCGTCAATGGGACAAGACACGGGAAGGTCCTCAAACATCTAAATTGTCACGACCCGTCCACGGGGCCGGTGTTGTGACTACCCCAAGCCTGCATTCCATAGGCCAGGGGTTGGCGACTAGCACCAAAGGCGTAAATATCTATAATTGGGAAGGCATTGCCTTTATAAAAGTAAAAAAACACCACAGAGTACCAGCGGAAGTAAAACACTAAGTAAAAAAGAAAGTGCTGAAAAGTAAATGGGCCATAATACAAACCCAATTGAAAGTAAAGCTACAACTGAACAAAAGTACAACATAAAGAGACAAACAGCTAGAAGAAAGGAAGCATCTCCTGGGTCATCCTCCTCGGATCCTACCTGAAGGGTAGGTACAGATAGCACAGCTCCTGGATCATCCACCACGGATCCTACCTGAAGGGTAGGTACAAATAGCGTAGCTCCTGGATTGTCCACCACATATCCTACCTGATGGGTAGGTATAGATACCCTCCACAACATTCTCGCCCGTCAACCTCCTCTCAGTGTCGTATCGCCGTGAAGTCCTCCTCCGCCGTCCTCAGGGCCCGTGTCGTGACTACCCCATGCCCTCCTTCTATATGCTATGCGCTGGTGACTAGCACCAAAGGCCTAAATCCTGATAACTGGGAAGGCATTGCCTTTATAAAAGTAAACAAAACACCACAGAGTACAAGCAGAAGTAAAAAACTAAGTACAAAATAATGTGATGAAAAGTAAATGGGCCAGATTAAAAACCCAACTGAAAGTACAACTACTACTGAACGAAAGTACAACAGAAAGATACAAACAGCTGGAAGAAAGGAAGCAGCTCTTGGGTCATCCTCCTCGGATCCTACCTGAAGGGTATGTACAGATAGCGCAGCACCTAGATTTTCCACCACGGACCCTACCTGAAGGGTAGGTATAGATAGCACAGCTCCTGGATTATCCACCACAGATCCTACTTGAAGGGTAGGTACAGATAGCCTCCACAACGCTCTCGCCCGTCAACCTCATCTGAGTGTCGTCTCACCGTGAATTCCACCTCCGGATACTGACTCGTCGTGTGGTCCACCTCCGAGTACCATCCAGTCCTCGAACACTCAGCCTCCGTCAGTACTCCCCGTCGTCTGTAACAATCAAAATGAGGTGCGGGCATATCCCGTGCAAGGGTAAGTATAAAAATACTCAATAGGGACCCCGAGACCCTCGAGGTCTCTCTAAAACCAACAAGGATAACCACAACGGAAATATCTACATATAACCTCTACTTAGGTATATGCCCATACATACACCTATGTTATCAAGTAACCCATCTCAATCATGAGGAAACAGAAAGATTATGAAATCAACGGATAACCACTACCCAGTTATATGCCCATACATATACCTAAGTTATTAAGTAACCCATCTCAATTATGAGGTAAACACAAAGTTCATAGTCTCAGCTCAAACCAGGATTTTCATTATCGAAACGGTAACTGCTGAAGAGCCCCGTCTCTGGAGTGTACAATGGTCCTGTCATGACTCCGAGGTTCTGCACACTAACCTAAGACTGCTGAGGTACTCCTCATGTCGAGTACCGTGTGTCATCCACCAAAACACAGTAGTCCTTCCTTCTACAGTATGCCACCCAAACACAGTAGTGCACAACCCCTAATAGCCTGTAGAGGTACTCTCCGGACGAGTACCGCGGGTCTGCACTGTCACACAGTAGTGCTCCATCCGCCAAGGGTCTGCACCCAAACAAAGTAGTGCTGCTTACACTGGGCTAGTTGACTCACTCCAAGTCGAGTCGGTCAAGTAGTCGTCAGGTCTCAACCGGATACACGGTCTCTGTACCCCGAACGCTCGTCTCCGGGAGGGTCCGCTCCATGAGCTACAGGTCGATACTCCAAGTATCTCAATTTCCCATGAAGAAGTATCTCAAAGTACCTCCTCATCATAGGGGTCTCAACGCAATGGACCACACGTCATTCGGACGCCCGGTCTGTGAGTTATTAGATTTTTCGTCCCAAGGGCCCGGTTGGTTTCGTGTGCGAACCAACCCGGCCGTATCTCAACTGTACCCCGAACTCTCATATTTTATTCTCATAGGGACCATTTCTAAACAAGATCACTAATGCCACTGACGGTTTGTCAAACAGATGTCCAGTCTGAATGTTATCAGCTTTTCCGTTCCAGGGTCCCGGTTGGATTTCAGGTACAATCCAACCCGGACATATTCCAACTGCATCCAAACCTCAGGAGAAGTATTCCAAAAGTTCCATCTCATCAAGAGGAATCCAACTAAGTCGACGGCACATCAATCGGACGTCTGGAAACCAAGATGTAAGTGTTTCTGCTCCAAGGGCCTGGTTGTTTTCGTGTTCGAACAAACCCGGCTGTACTCAAATTTCTCCGAAACCCTAAGTGTAATATACCGAAACGACCGCCTAGATCCAAGGATCGCTATGCAACTATCGGTGAATCGATCGGAGGTATTTATTCCATGATATGGGCAAACAACTGAAAACAGTCAGAAATGGGGGTATGGACCCAGCCCGTCCCGGCCCAACTCCACCCCTGGGTCGCCCCGAATCAAGTCAACCCGACCCGGGTCCGGGTCCGGCCCATCAGTGCGCGGCCCGCCCGGCCGGCGTGGCCCGGCCCAGTCGGCGCGGCCCGGCCCAGCCTGCGCGGCCCGGCCCCGCTGGCGTGGCCCGAACCGGCCTGGGCGGCCCGACCCGATGTGGCCGGTCCGGCTCAGAGGCTACCGTGCGCACAGAGCGGACGCGGGGGTGCGCTGCCCCCGGTCCTTTTCACCGGACGCGACGCGAACCGCCACGTCTTCCTCAGATCTCGCGCGGCCGTGGGATCCAGTCGTACTGCCACCGCCGCAATGCGCCGGGGCGCCGCCGCCTATGGGCGGCCGGCCAGTGGTGGCGACCGCCTTCACCCGCTGGCTCTGCCGCGCCGGCGTGGCGCGCTGGCCGCACCATCCATGGACCACCGGACGCGCTCTGGTTGTCCTTTGTTCCCACCGTTTGTGCCGGCGGTTCTCCCGGGTTCCACAGTTTACTGCGAAGGTTTTAAAATTCCCTTGAGGCTTGCTTCGTCGCTCGTCAATACGCGCACAATGATCAACCGGTGGAGTCTTCAATCGCCTCTACGGCCCCAACTCCATCCGCGGTTCATTCGGCCTCAACGGGGCAGCGCGACGGTGTCGCGCTTCTTCGCTGCGTTCTTTCTCATGTATGTGTGGTGCCGTTGCACCGCTCCGCCTTTGTTTGTGCCGCAACAAACAAAACAACAAAGGGGGAGGAGAGTTGGCCGTGTTTGTGTGGTCCGACCTCCTCTCATTATGTTGGTAACAAGAAGCCCAAAAGAAGAAGAACAACAAGGATTTTACATGAGCAAAAGAAATCAACCCAAACAGTTTTCCCCAAAAATAAATATTCCTAACCCGCAAAAGAAATCATTCGCGGATAAACTTGAGGATGACATGATCTGAGTTCGTTGTTTTAAAAGGAAGGAACCACGGGAATATAAACTTACACAATAATTAACCACTACCTCGAGCGTAGTTGAACGAAGGCTCTTCGTGGAAAGGGACGTCGCGGAAGAAGGCATCATTGAAGGGGGGTCGTCACGTCACGGAGAAAACATTCATCGACGTCTCATTGTCGATCTCCGATGATCTGACGTTCTTGTCGACCATCATCGGAGGTCGGAGTTCTTCACGTTCTTCGCATTATATGTGTTCTTCGCGTTCTTCGACGAAGAACGAAGAACTTCACGACTCCTCTTATTCTCCCCAAAAACTCAACACAACAACCCAACAATAATAAAATAAGGGTTACCTTATTTTATTACTCACGCCAAATGTTTTAAAATTCAAAAACGAATCAAACAATTAACTCAATTAATTGAAACGTTCTAAACCACCCAATTAATAGAGGCGTTTAATATTTAAATAAAAGCACGAGTTGAATATCAATAATTGGGGGGATGTGGGTGCGTTACTGAAATTAAGAAGGGATTGAGGAAGTTGAAAAGGTGGGGCTCGTGTGGGCCCCACCTCACAAATATCCTACCTAGAGGTGTAGGATTTTGTGGGTCCCACTTTAACCTCTTAACTTAGGTTAAACAAATTAAAAATAAATAAATTGTTTGCCCCATTTTATTTTATTCATTTACTTAACCCAAAAATTTAGTAAGCACACCCGAGTGAACGCAACTCCAGAAAAGGTGTTCATAAGAAATTACTGGCACTGCGAGTTCGTCGGCGTGCTCAGATTTCAATTTCACGCATCGGTTCAAAAGTTAGAAAATTGTTCTCGTTCGTTCACTAAACATACACGATCCTAACTTCGGAAATTGATTCTGGGCACACCGGGCCTCGAAATCAGGTGCCGTCAGAAACTGAATTCCTGTAAATTCCCAATGAAAATTAAGAAAACCATTTCCCTTGAATTTTATGGGTCTTTACATTACTCCCACGTCAAGTCTTTACGTCCTTGTAAAGCCTTAACCCAAACTAGGGATACAAAAGCGGTATTGAGCACGCATCTGAGCCTTCCGCGCCCATGTGCTTACCTGGAGGTTCCCGTACTGCCAGTAAAAGTGCACCCGAGGAATCAACCATCCTCGTAGGATCTGCTCCTAGCGATCCTCGATCCCTATTGGAATCTCTGCGTATGTCACCCTGTCATCGACGTCCAACTACTGGAGGTCAATGATGTGTGAAGGATCGCGCACGTATCTCCTCAGTTGAGATATCTGGAAGACGTCGTGCACCTGTTGCAACTGAGGTGGATGGGTCAAGCGGTAAACCACCTCCCCTACCCAACTGAAGACTTAGAAAGGTCCATTGAACGTCGAAGATTACTTGCTGCCTTGGCCACATCTCTGTAAACCTCGTCGATATGAGACTCGTATAAGGACGTGATCATCATCCTCAAACTCTAGAGGTCTCCAATTCCTGTTAGAACTGAAACTCAAAACGACTGCTGCCACGAGGGTATGGTTGACCGACTCAAGAGTGATCGGTCACACCCTACTGTGTATGAGTTTATCCTATGCTACCTGGGGTTTCCTTTTCATCAACCAAGGAAAACCCATCTCAACGTCGTAGTTAAACCACAACCTTATTTCCTAATACCATCAATTTGTGTATGAACTGTGATTGCCCAGTCCATACTCAAACCAACGTCGTAAGGCCTCGACGCTGCCACCAAGAGATTCCAACCAGAAATCTCACCTCAAGGGTCTGACCACACCAACGGCGTAAGTGTGATTATCGAGTATTCTCCCAAGGTATCTCCAGACGTGAGGGTAAAGTCTACGGCATAATAGAAACTTTAGGTTTGGGACAAGATTCGTGGAATGAAGGAATGATTCGTATCAACGTCTATTACTATGGAAGCTTGTAGTGGCCACAGAATGTACCTTGAATCATTCATAGAGCCATTGGTTCACTCTCCCTGACTGCATGCAGCTACTCTCATCCCCTGCATTCTAGCTCCCTGTGCCTGGCAGGGACAACTATGGCGGGTGGTTGTAGCATGTTAAAATGTACACCACCTCATGCTGCTCTCCTAGCTCTGCCTCCCTTTCTGCTGCTTCGCAGACTCATCTATCCTTTAAGCTTCCTCTTATTGAAACATTTAACACGCCCGAGTCTCTATGAATGGAATTGGTTTCCCATTTCTTAGTGCATTGTGCAGTCTTGATCTGCTCCTGGATGATCTGCACCTTCATTGCCTACGATCTGAAAGAGCTGCAAAAATTTCTCCTTTGCCAAAAAGAGATACTTGGTCTCATCCCCTAAACCACGCCCATTACCTAATAAATTCAATCCTGACATGAATGATGTATTCATTCCATGGATGGCGTTGTAATGCCTCGACGTTACTACCAAGAGATCAAACTGTCACTCTCGCCTTCAAGGGTCAAGTCACACTGTCAGCATCAGTGTGAGGTCACTGGGTCTCCTCCAGTAGAAATATCGAAAGTGAGAGTCAAGTCAACAGTCTTAAGTGGGACCACTCAGTATCAACCAAACAAAAGGACATTAATGAAATCATCACAAACATAAGTGTCTTTTTATTATTGTAGCTCATAGTACAAAGACACGAATACAATAGCAATATGGAACTAGATGTACAAGGGAAGTATCCACTAGTTCGCTCCTGTCCACATTCTCCCAGAGCTCTACTGCCATGTCCCATGTCCGGATGTTGATCAACCACCCGCCGCTGCTTCTGCCTCGGTGGCACCTCCAATGCCTGCAGATCGACTGTGCAGGGGGTTGGACAGTCACGTGTCAGGTGAGCCTTCCTGCCGCATTCATAACAATTTCTGGCCCTCATACGGCTGGATCTGGTCCTCTAGGACCTCTGCATCATATGTCTACTACCCACATATGACTCGACTACTGATCAAAAATCATGCAGCAAAGGTAGCAGCTCCTGTACATGCTCGGGGTGTAGTGCTCCTGGCACAAACACCACCCTGGAAAAGGTCTTGAAGTCTTCCCATGTGAAGGTCATCCCATCGTAAAACTGGAATAAGTGGCTCCACCACCAGGCTGATGCTGCTTGAAGAAGGATAGAAACAAAGATCACCATGATGTCTACTAGCATCCCCACTAGCCTGAAGACTCTCACTACAGCCTCCAGCCAATCCTCAGCCGCCTGCGGGTCCATCTCTCCCCGGAACCTAGGTGACCTCTGGCACTGGAACTTGTGAAGCATGCTCAAGTGGCGTGCATCGCTTACTGCTAGAGCAGGTGGAATCGGTGGCCCAACATATGGTAGTAACGCTAGTTCCTCTGCTGGTGCCTATACTACAAGAGGGCCCTATACCGAAGCCTCATCACTCGACAGGCTATCATTATGCACATCCCTCTGGGCTCTAACTGGTCGTCCATGAAAAGGGATCCTGAAAGGAACACACGTGACATAGTCAAATGATTTATACCTGGTGCACTGACCTAGTTTGAGCTGTTTTAAGGGAAAACCTTTGAAAACACACACGCAATCATTGTTTTCATGCTCAAAGACAGAAATCAGTTGTCAAGGTCCTGGTGTATGGATACGTTGGCCGCCCGCACCAACATTGGACTCCCTGAACTGAAAACAACACTCAGTACTCTTAACACTATTGCTTCACAGAAAGAAAATATCAGTGTTATATGTTCTGCGGTAGAACCAACTCCTCTGATACTAATTTGTCACGACCCATCCTCGGGGCCCATGCCGTGACTACCCCAAGCTCGCCTTCCATAGGCCAGGGTATGGCGACTAGCACCAAAGGAGAAAATCCCGATAACTGGGATGGAATTTCCTTTATAAAATTAAACAAAACACCATAGAGTAAAAGAGTAAGTAAAACACTAAGTACAAAAGAATGTGCTGAAAAGTAAATGGGACAAAATACAAACCCAACTGAAAGTACAGCTACAACTGAATGAAAGTACAATAGAAAGAGACAAACAGATAGAAGAATGGAAGAAGCACTTGGTTCATCCTCCTCGGATCCTACCTGAAGGGTAGGTACAGATAGCACATCTCCTGGATCGTCCACCACGGATCCTACCTGAAGGGTAGGTACAGATAGCGCAGCTCCACGATAGTCCACCACGGATCCTACCTGAACGGTAGGTACAGATAGCCTCCACATCACTCTCGCCCGTCAACCTCCTCCGAGTGTCGTCTCGCCGTGAAGTCCACCTCCAGATACCGACTCGTCGTGTGTTCCACCTCTGGGTACTGTCCAGTCCTCGAACACTCGGCCTCCGTCAGCACTGCCCATTGTCTGCAACCAACAGAATGAGGTACGGGCATAGCCCGTGCAGGGCTGAGTATAACGATACTCAGTAGGGACCCCGAGACCCTCAAGGCCTCTATATATCCAACAAGGATAACCACAATGAAAATATCAACAGATAACCTCTACTTAGGTATATGCCCATACATACACCTATGTTATCATGTAACCCATCTCAATCATGAGGAAACACAAAGATTATGAAATCAACGGATAACCACTACCCAGGTATATGCCCATACATATAACTAAGTTATCAAGTAACCCATCTCAATCATGAGGTAAACACAAAGGTAATAGTCTCAGCTCAAACCACAATTTTCATTATCGAAACCATAACTACTGGAGAGCCTCGTCTCTAGAGTGTAAAGTGGTCCAGTCACGACTCCGAGGTACTGCTCACTAACCTAAGACTGCTGAGGTACTCCTCCTGTCGAGTACTGTGGGTCAGCAACCCACACATAGTAGGGGTTCTGGCCGGGGTATGCCACCCAAACACAGTAGTGCACACCCCCTAATAGCCTGCAGAGGTACTCTCCGGACGAGTACCGTGGGTCTGCACTATCACACAGTAGTGCTCTGTCCGCCATGGGTCTGCACCCAAACAAAGTAGTGCTCCTTCCACTGGGATAGTCGACTCGACTTGGTGTAATTCGACTAGCCCAGTGGACGGAGAACTACTTTGTTTGGGTGCAGACCCATGGCATACGGAGCACTACTGTGTGACAGTGCAGACCCACGGTACTCGTCCGGAGAGTACCTCTGCAGGCTATTAGGGGGTGTGCACTACTGTGTTTGGGTGGAATACCCCGACGAGAACCACTACTGTGTCTGGGTGGTTGACCCGCGGTACTTGACAGGAGAAGTACCTAAGGAGTCTTAAGTTAGTGAGCAGTACCTCGGTGTCGTGACAGGACCACTGTACACTCCAGAGAAGGGGTTCTTCAGCAGTTACAGTTTTGATAATGAAAATCCTAGTTTAAGATGAGACTATGAACTTTGTGTTTACCTCATGATTGAGATGGGTTACTTGATAACTAAGGTATATGTATGGGCATATACCTAGGTATTGTTTATCCGTTGATTTAATAATCTTTGTGTTTCCTCATGATTGAGATGGGTTACTTAATAACTTAGGTGTATGTATGGGCATATACCTAAGTAAGGGTTATCTGTTGAGATTTTCTTTATGGTTATCCTTGTTGGTTTTAGAGAGACCTTGACGGTCTCGGGGTTCCTACTGAGTATCGTTATACTCACCCCTTTACGTTCTATGCACGCACCTCATTGTGTTGGTTGCAGATGACGGGCAGTGCTGACGGAGGCCGAATGTTTGAGGACTGTACGGTACCTAGAGGTAGACCACACGAAGAGTCAGTATTCGGAGGTGGACTTCACAGTGAGACAAACTCAGAGGATTTTGACGGGTGAGAGAGTTGTGGAGGATATCTATACCTACCCTTCAGGTAGGATCTGTGGTGGACGATCCTGGAGCTGCGCTATCTGTACCTACCCTTCAGGTATGATCTGTGGTGGACGATCTAGGAGTTGCGCTATCAGTACCTACCCTTCAGGTAGGATTCGAGGAGGATGACCTAGGAGTTTCTTCCTTTATTCCAGCTGTTTGTCTCTTTCTGTTGTACTTTCGTTCAGTTGTAGCTGTACTTTCAGTTGATTTTGTATTCTGGCCCATTTACTTTTCAGCACTTTATTTTGTACCTAGTGTTTTACTTCTACTTGTACTCTGTGGTGTTTTGTTTACTTTTATAAAGGCAGTTCCTTCCCATTTATCGGGATATATGCATTTGGTGCTAGTCTCCAGCCCCTGGCCTATGGAAGGCAGGCTTGGGGTAGTCACGGCACGGGCCCCGAGGATGGGTCGTGACATAAATGATAATGTTTTGACATCGGAGATCTAGGATATAATATTTATAAATACAATGACAATGGAAACTATTTCTATAACAGAAAAATTTCACACCATATGAGGTATATTTGACAATAATTTAAATTATGAGATCTAGTTATTTGGGCGATATAATTTCAACCACTGTAATCCCAACTGAACATCTATTCAAAAATTATTTCACCTCCTTTACTACATGTGAAACCACTATTGAACTAGATGTCACTTTCTAGAATCCTATTGAAAATCATTTCTGATGGGAAACATAATCATGTTGTATTATATAAATTATTCTTTTTCATATCCCTATAATTGGTTTAAATTAGTATTGTCTCTTGTAATCCCTATCATTCAGCTAGATATTAATATTTCCTTTACCAATGATATTTTAGATTTATCTGCCGTCAAATTTAATTTTTTGACGGTTATTGACACATACCACTCCATTTATATATTCATACCTATTGAATGAAATGATGTAGTAGAGTAAACCACCCTTTAATCCATATGAATATTCACATAAAGAAATAATTGGTTACTTCCTCAATTTGTACCAATAAATATTGATCTTCTAAATGACATAATTATTTATGTGATTTATTAAAGACTCATATATTAATTCTGATAGAGAATACTTTTTAAAAAAATCATTCATATATAAGAAGTAATAGAACACATAACTTGGATCTTATCAAATGAATTCTAATCAACTAATTTTTGTTATATATCATCAATCTATGTGAGTGATTACCTACTTCTTCATTATGTGATCTTTTTGGAACTATATATATTTCTCTCGACCTAATCACCTTGATCTATATTCAGTTTAAAATAATATCCAATAGGAAATCATTTACTCCACTAGAATTACTTATGGGTATTATTGTCTCTTCCTATATCTCCTAAAATGATGATAATATTATCCATGCAGAATCCTCGACCATGAATGATACTTTTAATAATTGGAGATACTGATATATCTTGTTGAAATCCTTCACAGGATCTATTGCTTGTCTCCTTTAAAATAGTTATATAATGAACTAACCCAAGACCACAAGTATTTTTTTTCAATATAGTTGTCTTCTTGTGCATATTTGAAACATCCTTCTACACTAATGTAATTTTATTT
Source organism: Viscum album (assembly GCA_963277665.1). Classification (NCBI taxonomy): domain Eukaryota; kingdom Viridiplantae; phylum Streptophyta; class Magnoliopsida; order Santalales; family Viscaceae; genus Viscum; species Viscum album. The sequence continues at coordinate 1,181,540,885 of OY728130.1, forward strand.
ATTTTCATAGATTTTGATGTTATTGTTCTATAATAATTAAATATAATATACTGTGTTTTATGAAACCTCATAACAACAGCCCCACGTTGATACCACTTTTTATGAATCCACATTTTTATTACAAAATTAAAAACCAAAAAAATTATATTCTCTCCAATAAATTGATATAATCCAAAAATGAAGGATGATAGAATGATGTGTATTTGAAAAATAAACTCCATAGTGTATTCATATTCTAATTTTACAATATTTCTGATGCCTTTAAACCATACTCACATAAAATATTTAAAAATTTAAAAACATCACAAAAATCAATGAAAGAACATCAACTGTAATAATAAATTGGTTTTAACATGCTTCATGCATTTCTTATTACATCTATGGATGAATAATTTTTGTAGAGAACTACTATTTTCATATAGAAATAATAAATTATATTATATGATTATTAAATACCTAACATTACAATAAATTAATGAATCATTAATTCTTAGTGTATTTGGAAATAATGATACATAAAAAAATGGTACACAAAATATATGCACCGTCTCCCATAACACTCTTATAACATTATACTCTTGTTTTATATACCCTACATAAAACATTTCTTCATATCATGGGGAAAGAAACCATACGAAATTTTGAGATCAAATTCCTAGTAATGGTAAAAATAAGAGATTACAATGTTTGAAAATATAGAATAATATAATTAGAATAATTGGATGAGACAATCATAAATGGTCATACCTAATATTTCATAAACCATAAAACAGAGTCACATCATAATACTTTAATATTTAAAAATTCATGAATCGTAGGATTGAAGAATAATCATAAATTAATCATCAACTATGGGTTAAAATATTAATCATAAAAACATGTTAAATGTGTTTAGAAACATCATTTTTATGGAAACCATACCATATTTCATGATTAACTATTATGAAAATCATATTGTATTTGATTATGAATTTACACATGTTTCATATTTCATAATTGGTAAAGCATCACCACATGTTACCCATACTAAATCAAGTATCGCTATCTTTTTCCCCATATCATAGTAGATTATGAATTTATACTAATAACAAATATTGGATCGATCTCATCATCTATTTTCCCATAAATATATCATTAAATGTAATTTTTTACCCAATTATTTGAATCAATATTAAAGACGCACCCATCACATTAAATAACCCATATAATGAATATGGGTTTCATAAATATTCCATTTGTTTATCATTGAATATTTTATAAAAATGAAATAGGTTTATTAAACATTTCTTCATTACATAATTAACCGATCATAAGAAAATGTTTCTCATTAAATAAACCATAAATAATCATCATGATAATCTATGATGTCAAATAAAATAGATGGTATTAATATATCAAAACCCCATTGATGTATAATAATCTATAAAAAATTTAAACAGAGATGAAAATAACCCTTAAATAATAATTTTAACAAATCATTTAAAACATGAGAAAAATTCTATTTCATTTGAAAACATTTTAACTAAATTTCCATGAATTTTTATACGAATTTTTTTTAAAAATAACAAATAAATATTATAATGTATGATTAAATTTATATAATGGTCAATATGTTGATAATATATGTTTATTATATATATTATTAAATAAATCATTCCTTCCACACATCTACAAAATTCCAAAAATAAATACTTTGGAAAAATATTATTTAAAAAGATTGCATTTATTTCGTTATAAATAAATAGAATATTAATGAAAATTAAAATTTTATAAATATATATATATATAATTAAAAATTACATTAAAATATTTAATGATCATGTATATGAAATATTTCATGGATGAAATTTGAAATAAGGTCAAACATCAATTAAAATTATTTTTTTGATCATATTATGTACCAATGGTATGAAAATGGTACTAATTGATAAAAACTATAGAAATAACAAGATTGAGGAATATATATTGTTTTTCAAGGATAATATGCATATAATATATATTAATGTAAATTTATTATAAACAATTCTAATAATAAATGAAATTGTAACTTATAACCCACACCACTTTATTATCTTTTGAAGAAAATCCCCATGAATGAAAAAATTAAAAAGAAACATTAAATAAAATTATTGTTAGAAAATTCATGTCATAACATGTAAATATGGTTGTAAATAATCCTCATAAAATAATTATGTTGTATAACATAACATATATCTCAATAAAGACATCTTTGATCATATGCCCTTACAACATGGGGGATCTCTTCATCAAATCTCAATATATATTGAAAATAGATGTATATTTAAATGATGATTATATTTATAATAGTCTCCATAAAATGCAGTCATGGGTATTTTAAAATCCACCTAATAGATATGGAGGTTTAAAATGGTTTATGTCTCACAGAAATTTATGTGAGATAAGGAATCAACTTAACTGGCGTCCTGTATTTCATAATTTTCATTAAAATATCTCGTAAAATTTTTTTATTATACATATAGTATAAAACAATATTTATGAATAATTTACTCTCTAACATTCCTTTATAATTTACAAATATCTTTTTCTTAAAATCATTCTTAAAATTTACATTTTGATGAAAAATGTAATTTTTACCTTTCATGTTTCATTTTGTTGGTTCAGATGCTTGAACCATGGTCATGGTTTGCTAATATAGAGAATATTAGTCCTTAAATATTTATCATATTTATTCCCTATATAAAAATGTATAATTTTCTTATAATAATATAATGTAAAATTAATTAATTCACATCCTAAAGACAAGAATAGGTACATACGCGTGAGTGATGTTTCCCAATGATGATGGTTGAAATGAAATAAAGGTAAATAAAATGTCACTTTTAGAAGTATAATAATATCAAAAAATATCCTATATTATTATGAATTCAAAATTTTATCCATGATGCACTAATATTACCATTTAAAATATTAGATGATCCACATTCCATTACTTATTCAAAAAAAAATATTTACAAACCAATTTGTTAGAATATGTTATATAATTTGGATAAATATAGTATATTAATATCTATAATATCAAAAAATGACACAGAATGTTAAACTTAATAAATTACACATATATTTAACATTATAAATCATCCTAAATATATATAAGCTAATTATAAATCCAAAAATATGAAATAGTATTTAACATATTTTTTCACTGATCAATTGAATATCTTTCTTGGACAACAATAAATATCTCTTGAGGTCACATAAAAAATAAGTGAATACACAAATTATATAAATAGAATCTAATAACCTAAATCATTGTAAAACCCCATTGAAAACATATATTCATTAAAAAATAGTACTACGTCTATTTTATAAATGAAATCATAGAATTTTTAATATATTTAATAAATATATTGATTAAATTAATTTCAGTAAATATGATATAAACAACTTTGACATCAAGTAACTAAAATATTTCCACAGTCACCAATTTTATCCCATTTACATTATTAATGTCAACCATATCTTTATATTAACTGAACATTATCTCAAAATACAGAACATATTAAGGGCTATCTTTTCTTTATTCTTGTGTTTTATATAAAATATCACTTTACCTCAAAATCATTATTATAGGTTATCAGAATAATAAAATATACACTTGTAAATCCATAATGAAATATATATATAGAAAAATCATTGTAAGTTAGTTGGTTATCATAATAAATATTTCATTGAAAATAAACGTATATAATATAATTCACAAATCCTAATATATAAAATAACTAATCATTATACTTCTAGAATAGGCATAACATATGCCCTTAATTGGTCATGGATTTCTCCATTGGAATAGGTCTTTATCCTTAAAAATTTCCATTATTTCCACAAATAAGGGATTATGTTTCTAATAAATTTAATTCTTTCAGAACATAATTTCCATATAGAAATATCTTCTCATTCCTTCGTGATATTCCCTTGGGCGATTATTCCCACATTCACAAAATGTAAGAAGATAAATATTTATTCCTCCAATGTATTTATAAAACTCCATTTTTAAATTATTATTTGTGTCGTTAAGTCCATCCAAGAGGTTATTTTAAATTATATATTCTGATAGATATTTGGAAATATTAACAATGATACAAATCCCATATCCTATTTTAGAAGTTTTTTCATAAGGATAATTAATCCATTTTATATCACATTACATATTAACATGATTTTTCCTCATTTGATCCTTTTAGTAAGACCATTTTTTTCGAGAAAACAAATTCATTGTGATAAATCATGAAAAAACAGTCATTGTATTTCTAAATAGCGAAATCATATGTTCACTCTATGAAACCATATCTTTAACATAGGTCACCCATTTTATTTATCTATTTAAATCCTTCATACTAGTTCATAATGAAAATTTTAATTCACCTGGGTATATCCACTAAGTGCGTCTCGCATGGTTTGTAATCTTACACACACTCTTTGTTAATAAATTAGGATCATGATAACACCCATTCTACACATCTAGAATTTTTTCACCAAGGTTTGACATTTTCATATCAATTTCCAATTGCTAGTATACTTACATGAATTTATTTTCAATGAGAATATCGAAATATTTAATTTTCCATAACATGAGAATATTTTCTAATATGGGCCCAAATTTTTGAAAAAAAATTCAGATTTTTTTTAATATTACCCATTATAATTATATAAATAACAGCTATAATACTTGATTTTAAATATTCGATATTTATGGATTTAATAAGTAATTAGAAAATTATTGTTTTTAATTAGTTTTTCACTTCTCGATATAAATTAAAAATATGATCTTATTTGATATTGAAATTTTATAATAGGAAATTGGAACCAATAAATCATGAATTAGTTTCCTAAATAGATAAAAATTGTGTTTGAATTAAATTATAATATTTTTGAATATAATGAAAAAATCAATAGATATAAATCATTTTGAAAAAATGTGAATTTTTATTTTCAATATTTAATTTAATTTGAACTAATAAAATATTTTAAATCGTGTTTTATGTAATTAGATATGAAATTGGTTAATATAATTAATTTTATATTAATTTTGTACTAATTTTGGAATAATTATTTTAAGGGGTGGAAATTTAAAATGTAATGTTTAAAATAAATTAAAAAGTTCATGCAAAAAATATTGTTTGTTGTAATTAAACATCAGTGCTCCAAGTTATGCTACCATCAGAAGTGACCTCTTCATTTTACTAGTTGTCCATTTATGAATGGCATCACTTTAATAATGTTCCTTATACAATTCAAAAAACAATCCAATGATAGATTTTATAATATACCAACATTGTCCCACAATCCTTCAATCCATCATACCATATGATTCTACGAACAAACACATATAGAATCTCTCCAACTAATTCTCATGAAATAATCATCTTATAATACCACTCATCTCTATAGAACATCCCATAATCCATTATGAAATTCACGGTTGATCCAAGTCCACCACTGAAGAGGGAAAACCATGTAATGGATAAGCATAATTTTTCCTTGATAAAAAAATAATCATTACAAGAAGCCCAACCATGGGCCTAAGACGGATACAGATGAGGAATAAAAATTGAATCCTTACCTTTCACAAAACCTACTAATGCCTGATTATAATCTTGGAAGAAGATATCACTATTGCAGCTCTTAAAAAACACTAGTTTATTCTTTTGAAGAAGATATATCACACACCACCAACTAAATATGAGGCACATAATTCTTTTAGTTCCCAATACATTTAAATAATGGTCCATAACCACCCCAGTATCACCCATGTTTACTATAGACCATCAGATTTTGTCTTGATAATGCTAACTCAAAAATATGTTGAGAGTAAGACCACCTATCCAGATCCGTGGAGAGCCAGATCACAGTAAAAAACTGCCAACTAGACTATGAAGGAACAATACCCTTAACCTATTCTATTGTATCTAGATGATGATAACTAGTGAATCTACTACAATAAAGGATATACCAAATTCTGTGAATAACAAGAAAATATTAAATGTTGTAAATAAAAAATAAAATAAATAAATAATGTAAAAGATAATATATGTACATATTATAATATCTATACATATATATTTTTATATATATTAATTTCAGGATTTAATAATGTGGTTTTTTTATTTAAATACAAACCAATAATCAGTTGTAGTGACAAATGATCCAACATCCATGAATCAAATTTCTCTGTTGAACTACTATCACACCAATACATTAGAAAAAAATAAATATCTATTATAGAAATAATGTTTTGAAAAAAATATTAGAATTTTAATGTTATCCTGAGATGAATATTATTCAAACATAATTCATCTTAACATTTTGAGATTCCCCATGTGGAACCCATCCACGATGCTTGGGTTTTTGTCGATAATAATGTAAATGATAAATAAGTTGAATCTTATTTATACTATTTTCATCACATTTTGATATGTATTCAGAATCATTTTATTGTAGTTTATCTCAATATAAATTTTATTATTCTACTATCAATTCAGTTGTTATTATATTTTATTCAACTTTGTAATGATGTTATTAACTCCATTGATATATCCTATTTATAATATCTATTAGGTCTGTGATTTATCTAAATCACATAAATGGTGAGAGGTTGTACTGAGGATCACCCTAAAAATGAATTTATTAATATAGAGTCGACATACCTGACCCAATTTATATAAACTTGTTATGTGTATTTTTATATTGTAAGAGATTTAAGAGACGATCGTACCTCATTTCTCTCAACATAAAATTTCCTTCCATACTTCTAAACTTTATATATTCCACATATTTTTACATTAATGTTTTAGGATGGGAACAATGATATGAATGCAAGAGTGAATCATGATTGTGACCCATTTGAAGGAGTGATTATCATGTCATTAATGATATTCTCATTCAAGGAGAAACTCTTAAAAAAATTTAGAAATAAGACTATTTTTAGCCAATTGGAACACATGTAAAATATATTTGAAGATAATGGAATTGAGAAAATGAAGTGTTATAAAGTTGAATCTATTAGTGTCTCCTTTTATACATCCATTTTATTCCATATTGTATCATTTTTCATTTTTTAATGACCAAACCAACAACACTTCATGCTATCCTATTCTTAAAATTGGGAATATATATATATATATATATATAAATATATTTCAGATATATAAGACTTATAATGCCTTCTCATTTTGAGATGGACATGGTGAACCAATCGGATATATTAGGTTGTTTTAAAAATTATTTTTTACCATGGATTTCTACAACCAAATGATCATTAACCTACACCAAAAATTATATCTAGGGTTTTAACTAACATTTTATTACCCTAATGTCCAATTATTATCTGAAATTGGCTCCAATAAAACGTCTACTAACCCTCTCTACTCATACACAATTATACCAACTTATTTTATCAATTTCCAATACATAACATTACGATCCGTGAAAGAACCACATTGGCATAGTGTCTTTGGAATCTACGATACATAAAAACATGAACATAAATGATTTAAATCATCTCACATATTGATGTTATCATATTATTCCATATATTGACATTTTATATATAAAACTCCATATTACAACCATGGGAAGGAAACATCAGAAAGGTTGAGAAAAGATTCTCAGTAAGGGTAAACATAAGATATGAAAATTTATGATCATTTTTAAAAATTATCTTGGTATTAGTGTAGATATCATGATCAAAGAACATACTGAATCATTCATAGGACATAAAGTATTTTAATGACATTTCTCTTTATCGTTTTAAAATACATGATTTAGGAAAGTGAGTAATTTTTTTTAATCATTCATGATCCCTGAGTTCAAACCATATATTGGATACATGTATAAAGAAATGTGTAACCATCATATTCATATAAATTGTATCATATGAAAAGGTTAACTATTAATTCTTTTATATCATAGTGAATTAGGAATCAAAACATGTCTCCCAAATCAGAACGAATCATGAATCACAACTAGTTTCAATAGTTTATCAAGAATCCATATATATTTGAATTATTATTTAGGATCATGAATCATAATTTATATCCCATAGTGGATCTAGTACATCAAATTATTTCCCATAATTATCTCTTGAGATATAAAGCATTACCTAATAAATTAGAGGACTATAATAAACCTATCAATAACATAATGATTACATTGCATATGTCATTAAAATGATAATAAAATAGTCATCAACTTAGCATATGATAACCAATTTAAATAAAACGGTTTTATAAAACATTTCATCATTTCATAAAAACCGTTCCCATATAAAACAATCTTATTTGATAATGATTTTATCATAACAGAATTATCCCATTGAAAAGAAACATGATTCCTTGAATGATCCATATTTTTAATCTACAGATACCATCAAGATAAACAATTTGAATGAAATTAATATATCATGACACCAATTATGTATAAAATTTATTAATGTGCATTGACATAGATAAAAATTAGTCTAAATTGTCATTTGAATTGTTCTTTGAAAACATGAAAAATAACCTTTTTTAAAAATGTTAATGAAAAAAATAAAAACACATTGAGAGAATAAATTTGATGTAAAATATATAAGTATTAATTTAAATTTAACAGCAATTTAATAATGGTATTGAGGGTGGGAAAATATATTTATGTCATATACACAAAAAGAAAACATTCCCTTCATACCACTGTAATATTTCAAAAGAAACACCTTTTGGAAAACATTTCATTGAACATATTCAGCTAAAAATTTATTAAATAATGTAATAGTTAGGTAATGTAATTTTTTTAAACATTTCATATATTGGTAAAAAAATCCATAAATAAATTTATATGGACATTTATAATGAACACAATGTAAAATGACAAAAACTGAAATATGATTAACAATTATTGTAAAATACTTTGCATCATTCAATGTAATGAGAATAGTAAAATTGTGTTAATAAATAATCACTATATAAATGACTATATTAGAATAAAATATATATATTTAAAAGGATATTACCCATATATTTTTCCTCATGGGTATTTTTATTAAACACTCTTGAAATATTAGATTGCATTATATATCCATTATAGATTTAGTAAATTTGGAATCATAATCTACTTAAAAGAATTATATAAAAGGAAACAATAATTATCATTAAAATAAAAAATTTCATGATATATCAGGTCAAATGGTATATATATCAATATTTATAAAAAATATATGTTCATAATATAATTTATATATTAGAGAAGACAATTTCAGATGAGAAAACCTTACATCATTCATAATATATGAATCAAAAAGAGATAATAGATAGAAACTAATATATATTTTTATATCCTTGTACATTTAATAAGAACCATCATGGTGTATTTTCACTGCTCGTATATATACCACAAAAATTAAATGATTTTGGGAATATTGATTTTCTCTCAATAAAAGAATAGTGAGCTTAAAAATGTAATTTCATTATGTCCCTTATTTCTTCATATATGCTAAAATATATTGTATAACAATTATAATTTTATTATAAAAATACTCAAACCCCATTTTAATTAATAAATTAACATGTATAACTCTTTTATAATTTTCAAATAAATGTTTACTAGAAATTCGACAATAAAATTGACATTAGGATGAATATCGATCTGGTTTCCATGATTGTTTCGATTCAATAATATAGATACGTCAACCAAGGTTATGTATTTATCATATCAATAATTTCAATGATGAAATAAATGTAGTATTTATTCATAATATGAAATTTTATTTTATTATTTCTATAATGCGATGAAAAAAAAATAACTATGTGACTTTTTGAAGATGATAATCTATATATACGATTGAGTGATGATTAAAATATTCAATGATCAGAATTAAATAAAGACAAATAATAGTTAAAATTTAAATAATAATAATAATTTGAATAATAAAATATATATTTTTTAAATATTTTATTATAACAATAAAAGTAATGTGGTTGTGTAATACAAATTCTACAACTATGTGGACACTGATATCCATACGCATGCACGAGTGTTGTTTCCCCTTTATATATGTTTGAATGAAGGTGGATAATGGTTTCCACCTAACTATAATTACAGTTAATTATATTTAATTTTAGAAATTAACTGTTTTATAATTAATACCATAGATTTAGAGAAGGTATAAGAAGAAATAAAATTTAATATTCTTGGAAAAGAGTTATACACCTTCATTGAGAAACAACTTTTTTCTTACACCTTCTACTTTCAAATGATGGTATTTAGGAACGAGAAAGTGTTATAGGATGTGGGTAAGAACCAATGATGGTTTATTATGTTTTAGATATGATTTAAGGGTTATTCATTCTGTATAATGAAGGAGGGGATGTGACCTTTTATATTAGAGAAGAGGGGAACACTAGTAATTAAATAAAATATTAAATTTATATAAATTAGTATTCATATTAATGTTGCTCAATTTTTTTATATTTTTATGCTAATATAGTTAACAGTTTAAATAATTTCAAACAATAATATTTTGGAAATTTTATATGATGTTTAAAACCTTATATATTTGATTAACCCCCCTCGTTAATAATTTTGAATATTTTTATAACATGAAATATATCATACATTCAAACGATCAGGAATACTTCTATAAAATTAAAATAATTAAAAAATAAATTTTATGTTATATATATTTAATTATATATTGTAAGGTATTAATTTAAAAATTTCTTATTGATTATAATATTTTTAAAATCATAGATTAAATTATCATATTTAATGGGAAAAGACTTTATCGTCATTTCGTATGCATTTGAGGAGATTAATCCACACCTAAAAAAAATAAATTACAATACTAATGAAAATTTAATTTATATTTAAAATAGAAATTTATAAATAAACATAACCTCTTTTATCTTTATCCCAAAATAAAATAGATATTAAAATCTTGAGACAAAAAATTTGTATTTATCATTTTCAAAAAAAATTATAATAGTAATCGTTGATGAAAAATTGATTCGGGTTACCATATTTTTGAATCTCGGATGACAATTTAAAAACTAATCTAATAATATAGTATGAAATAAATTTTTATTGAAATTATAAATCCATATCCAAATGTTTTAATCCCATTTTAGATATTTACCCTTACTGAGGTTAAAACTATTTATCATAGTCACTATACCGATAAAAGTTAATATAAAAGTAGAATATATGAAAAAATTAACCATCCTTATTAATTATATGGAATAAATTTTCCGTGATTTTAATTATTTAATTGCCCTAAATGGGTTTTCAAATAATAACTCAAAATAAAATAAAAACCTCAATTTGAAAACATTATTTTAATGCAAAAACATTGTTTACTATTATCCCATTAGAAGAACAAAAAACAATTGTTAAAAAATTTAATTTAATATATAAGTTATAAATTTTAATATAATAATTCAAAAATAGTTTTTAATTAAATTAATTATCATAAAAACACATTGTGAACATATGAAATTTTTTCAAAATATTATGATTTTAATCTCAAAAAAATGTTATACCAAAATTAATTTTAACGATTACTCCTATAAAATTAATTATATTGTAAATAACTGAAATAGAATTATTATAATTTAAGAAAAATTTCCTTAGGTATTGGTATTTCTAAATTTCAAGATTTAATGAAAGGAATGAATATTTTACAAAAAAGTGTAATTTTTAATTATTCACAAAAAAATTAAATTTTTTTAGAAAGCCCCAAAATTTATGTGCTTGTAAAAAATGATATATTGAATTAAAAAATGATATATTTATATATATACATATTAAAAATTAAATTAAAAAAATTGAAATGAATTATTTAAAATATTATCAATGAATATGCATTTAAAACAATTTTTTGAAGAATCATTTTTTGGAAACATAAAACTACATTATGAAAAACTAATTAATTATAGAATATTCATAAAAAATAAATTTTATTTAATTATATATTGTATATTTTTTTTCTAATATAGTTAATCCTAATCATAACGATCAATTTAATGATTATGTTGTAATATATCACAGTTTATATTATGGTCAATTTTGCATGTTAAGAAACCTATCAAACACTTATAACTCACCTAGAGGGAAATATATTCTGAAATACAAGGGTTTTATAGTTCTACGTCATTTTAGCCTTTTAATTTGTAAAATAAAAATAATAAAACAAGGATTATAAATATCATTTAATATGTATAAGTAATCTTCATTAGATATGTTATGTAGAGACCCGAAGCTTGACGTACATGGACAATACATTACTTTTTCTAAATACTTAGTACATAACAAAAACACACACACAAGGACCTTAATAGTTTAATGTCTTTTGAAACTTTGAATATAATCTTCTAATCATGGTGAAAGATCTTCAACATCTCCCATAAAGATCTTCCCTTTTTTACCTAAAATCTTTCTTTATATCTTGGGGAAAAGAAAACATAAAAGGGGTGAGCTCAAATGCTCAGTAAGGGTAAGCATGTATAAAATAAAACATACCATATACATTTGAACTTAAAAACATGAAAATAATGCTTAAACATCAAAAGCTTGAGTAATGACATGAAACACGGAAGCAGGTAAGGCATAGGTCATAAAGAAACATTATGAATGATAAAATAGCATGGGAATAAAACATGTAATTGTAGAAACCATTAAGCACATTATATGATTTCCATAGTAGCCAAGACATTGCTGCCAAGACCACCTTAGTGGACAAAGTCCCTTTCTGAATCGAGTTTACTCCTCATTCCAGTCCTGTATTACTGAACCGGTTTAACTTGCCGTTCCAGCCATGTCTATCTCATGAGATATAAATCTTTACCCAATTCATTGGAGGGAGATATATGTCCCACCCATCTCATAATGAAGTCATTCTTACTTGTGCCACAATATAAACATACATCATTCTTAATAACCCAACGAATAAAATGGGTTTCATAAACATCATCCCATCATAACATAATCCATATAAAACAAATAGATATCATTTCATAATAGAAAAGTGAAACCATGTTAATCATAGAGACATTAACATTATACATAAAACATACACATATGAAATAATTTCATTATAGATGGAAAATGGTTTTGATAAAACATTTGAAATGAAATCTTGAGGAAAATATCCTTTCTTCTTTAAAATAATTTTCTTTTCACAAAATGTCATGAATTTTTAAAAGAAAAATATTTTTGTGAAAATAGTCATGAAATATTTTTGAGGAAGCTTCTTGAAAATGAGGCGTTACGAAACCGTAAAAATCTGTTCACGCTGTATAAGTTAAAAATAACATTCTCCTCATACTTTTGTCAGAAAAGTCAAAAAGTACCTTATATGGTAACCAAAAAAAATATTCCATTCATACAATGTGGTAAAAAGTCAATAAAGGGTAAAAATGACTTTAAACATCCATGGAATAATGGTAAACATTTTATGAAAGCATTTTTAGAAAATATGGTCATGGATGATAAACGTAACCCTAGTAAATACTTACGTATAAGCAATATCGGATAAAAATGAGATTGAAAATTTATCCCTAACCTTAGGTCTGATATGACTCGTACGTATCTGAACCTCCTGTATAATGATTTAAATAATGTCATCGACTTATTACAGAATCATATTAATTTTTATAATATAATATATGTTTCACTTATGACTTTATATTACCCGTTCTTTTGTAAATTTCGTGTTAAAGAGTGTTTTGGGTAAAATCGTTTCATTTGTCGTCCGTGTTTTGACTTCTAATTATTAATATGATTACATATATCATGATTACTTAATTCCATAATATAAAACATTATTTATATATAATATATATTCAGAATATACATATAATAGATCAGCAAATGGAATGAAATTCACCGTTCATGGAGACGGTAAGCCGTACGTACGCATGAACGCTGTTTTCATTTCCTTATTGAGTTGAAAGGAATTAAGTAGATGACATAAATATATATACACATAAATACAGTATCATTATTATGTCATATATTTCATGATTACTTATTATGTATACTTTATAATCATTCATCAATGGTTAACGTGGAGAATGAATCTCAGCGCGTCGTGGAGACGGTAGTCCGTACGTACGCACGAGCGATGATATCGTTCTCATGATCGTGGAATTGTATTGGAGTGTATGTATACTATTTCAGAATCAATATCACTTTAAAATAATAATATATAGTCATTATGTACACCATTATACCAATCCAAGTAAGGTGGTGGTGGAAAATAGATTACACCACAGCTTGGAGACGGTATTCCGTACGTACGCACGGGCGATGATTTCGTTTTCCGTAGGATGGATAGATAGTGAAATATGGTTGTTTAATACTTATAATAACATATCAGTATATTATTGATACTGATGTTATTACTTAATAATGATACAACCTAAGAAGAGGAATTGGAAGAAGAAATAAAGTTGAAACAATCGGTAACGAACATTACCTTTTCTTTGAAGCGCCTCTTTGAGTCCTCTTCTTAGGGTACTAAAATTGGTCTTTAAAGAAGACCAGTACCTCTAGGATGTTTCTAGGGAAGCGAAGAAGAGAAATTAGAAGGGGTTGGCCGAGATTGAAGGCTCAAAGTGTTGTGAGGAAGAGAGGTAGGAGGTGCCCATTTTTAAGGGAGGAGAGGGGCATCTTTGGAATAACAAAAAATATTATTATATTATAAAGCCAAAATCGGTTTTAAATAGCTCCAAATTGATTTATATCGAAGATAATGTGGGGATGGATCGAAATAATCTCATCCAATAGAATTTGGACAAGTTTAGGTTACTATTTTAACCTTATCATTTAGTTTTAACTTTAAGTTAGATAATTTTACTTTTACCGTGTCTTTTTGTGTTCTTACACTATAAGGTTAATAAACATACTATAACAAGCCAAAAGAAACAGAAGTTGTTTATTATTAATATATATAACCTTATCTAAGTCATTTGTCCGAACCTTATATTTTTTGGAATAAAATAACAATTAATAATATAATTCTTGTTTTAAAAACTATTTTATGTCAATTTTGACACTATTTAGTTATTGATTTTTATGAAAATCATAACAGAAAGATTAGTTCTAAAAAAGTTAAGTAAAACAATATTAACATGTCATATTAACTTAGAAAATTAGTATAATTAATAAAAAGTCTCCAATTACATTTATTTGGGTATTTATAACATCAATTATGTCAATATTTCAGTAATAAGATAATTACTGTATCATCTTTGTGTCATAAATACATTAACTTATTTAAAGTATAAAAATAACAAATAAAATATCATTATGTAGGAAATATTTTTATCTTTCTAATGAATATTTATAGTCGAATTTATCTTATGTATAACCCTATATTTAAAATTTAATACTTATTAAACATTGATTTTAACTATTTTTACACTTCTTTAAATAAATTAATAATAAATGTCCTAATCTAATCCACGTGGGCCTAAATAGTTATATTTTATTCCTAAGGATGTTTTTGGTCGACTTACACTTATCCAATAGAATTAGGAATGTGTTAGGGTAATAATAATCTCATTTTTACCCTTAATTATCCTATTTACTTTTAACCGTGGTAAAAAAAAGTCGAAAGTTACTATTCACCAAAAATTATTTTCATCTCATTGAACCACATTTTACATACTGACATCAACCGTGTGTTTCGGATTTTTGAAATTCCACTCACAGAAGCGGTAAAATTAAGTTTTATGAAAAAATTCATTTTTTACTACCACTTAGTGGTTTCACTATTCATCAAAAAATGAATGTTTCCAAGAAATTTACCAAAAATTAGGCCTAAGCTATATGTGTATTATGAACACAAAAATGATGTCTATTTTACCAAATTCAAAACATATCAGTTGCACTAATTAATTTAAAAATTAATTCCCGTCGTCAAAACATATAGCGTGTTCTTAAGAGATAATAACTATCAAAAGATTGACACTTGTTTATGTCTGGTTTAAATGTGAAATTACATCCAATGACCAACATTGTATTAAATTAAAAAAATGTATTCTAAATATACTTTAAATCCACTCAAATTAATAATTTATCACTATTATTTATTTCTATTAAAAAGGTTGTTTTAACGAAAATTTAGTAATTTTCAATATTCATCAGAAAATGAAAGTTATCCGAAAAGTACTAAAATTTCACCCTAAGAAAATTTCGATATTCCGAATCCAAAAATGAAGTCCATTTTGAAAACTAAAATTTATATAATTTCAAAAAGTGGTTATTACTATTCAAAACTTCTAGTTTAAATAATATTTTAATAACATATCGTTGTTTAGTGAAACTCAATATTGCGTACTACACACGCTATTGAGGAAGGTCGTGATTGCTTGTAATGCAAGGCAAGTTAATGATGCAAGTTGTTCAATCTCCTTTTGATATAGCGTAAAACACAAGACATTAATGAAATTAAAAAGAATATTTTTCATAAAATCTCGGGGTGTTACATTCTACCCCCCTTAAAATGAATTTTGCCCTCGAAATTTTTCGCGGTTATAAATGGTTTACTACTCGAATGTTTCTTTAATAGAAACACACAACGTAAAAAAGAAATACCAAAACCAATCTTCATAAACAAAAGTATGAAACGTAACGGTTACCCAAATAAACTAATCACTGGGTCTCCACATAGGTGAAAATATGGATATGGAAGAGAAATCTAACCATCATGTTCTGATAGAAAGTGGTAGAGAACATGGCTATGAAGAAGCCAACGATCACAAAGCCATATATTTTTGATGATCTAAGGTACCATATAATTCATTGGATATAAGGTCACTAAGAAAACATTTTTGGTTTTCAAGATCATTTCCCTAAAGTTGATGAATTAAAAGAAATACTTACATGATTTTGGTACAATCTCACTGTTGTTCGTGAATTGAACAATTTCCACTTCATCCCTTAATTAAATGAAGTTGAATTTTTCATTCGTGATGTGTTAGCAGATCATGTGATAGAATGATGGGCCATTCCATATGTCTGAAAAAAAAGGTTAGAAAAGTTATCAAAACATACATAAGTCCATCTATAGTGAGATTAATCATATATGGTTCCTAAAATGGACTAATACTTCATATATCATACTGATTAATATAATAAATCCAGTTTCCTACTTAACAGGTACTTCTTATAGGCCAGTGGTAGGTGATAAAGTCCAGTGGCACTTCGGTTGTGGGTTCGATTCAAACAGCCTTGTCCGATGCAATGGGCTGTTGCCCGTCCTGCATGTTGTCCTTTTCCTAAAGCTATATTTCTATACCATCCCATCAATAATATCGAAAAATGTTCTATCCTAACTTATGTCCAACATAATCCATTCCAATCTTTAGGCTTATCTAAAATACTTCGGTCCAAGATCATAGTATAAAGAAAATGATTACTTGAAATGTCACATAACAATCACGTGAATGACATCATCTATCCCCAATATATCATAAGAAATATCTTGATGGTCAAATTACAAACTTGTGAATACCTTAATCATCTATTCTCTTGAATAATTAATACCCATTAATTGAACTATGGTGAAAACATGAATTGTAACACCCGATATTTTATGAAAAATATTCTTTTTAATTTCATTAATGTCTTGTGTTGTACACTACACCAAAAGAAGCTTTCACAACACGCATCCTTCACTTTCCTTGCATTACACGCAATCGAGACATTCCTCGATAACGTCTGTAGTACGCAATTTCGAGTTTCACTAAAGAACGATATGCTATTAAAATATTATTAAAACTAGCTGGTATGAATAGTAATAACCACTTTTTGAAATTTTGAAAATTCTATTTTTCAAAATGGAATTCATTTTTGGATTCGGAATATCGAAATTAGATTAGGGTGAAATTTTGGAACTTTTCAGATAACTTTCATTTTCTGATGAATAGTGAAAATTACTAAATTTTAATTAAAAACAACCTTTTTAATAGAAATAATTAATAGTGATAAATTATTAATTTTAGTGGTTTTAAAGTATATTTAGAATATATTTTTACATTTTAATACAATTTTGGTCATTGGATGTAATTTAACATTTAAACCAGACATAAACAAGTGTCAATCTTTTGATAGTTATTATCTCTTAAGAACACTATTTGTTTTGACGACGGAAATTAATTTTTAAATTAAGTAATTCAACTGATATGTTTTGAATTTGGTAAAATAGACATCATTTTTCAGTTTATAATATCAAATATAGCTTAGGCCTACGTTTTTGTATTTTTTTGGAAACTTTCATTTTTTATGAATAGTGAAACCACTGAGTGGTAGTTAAAAAATTGAATTTTTCATAAAACATAATTTTACCACTTCTGTGAGTGGAATTTCAAAAATCAGAGAGACACGGTAGATGTCAGTAAGCAAAATGTGGTTCAATGTGATAAAAATAATTTTTGATGAATAGTAACTTTTTACTTTTTTTTACCACGGTTAAAAGTAAATAGGGTAATTTATGGTAAAAATGATATTATTATTACCCTAAAACATGTACTAATTCTATTAAATAAGTGTAATTCGACCAAAAACAACCTTATGAATAAAATATGACCATTTAGGGCCACTTGGATTAGATTAGGACATTTATTATTAATTTATTTAAATAAGGGTCAAAATAGTAAAAATCAAAGTTTAATAAGTATATCATTTTTAATATGGGGTTATACATAAGATAAATTCGACTATAAATATTCATTAAAAATATAAAAAGATTTCCTACATAATGGTAGTTTATTTGTTATTTTTAGACATTAAATATTTTAATTTTATTATGACACAAAGATGATGCAGTAATTATCTTACTAATGAAATATTGACATAATTGATGTTATAAATACCAAAATAAATGTAATTTGAGACTTTTTATGAATTCAAATAATTTTTTAGGTTCCTATGACATGTCATTATTAATTTAATTAACTTGGGTTGAACTAATCATTCTGTTATGAGTTTCACAAAAATCAATTACCAAATATTGTCAAAATTGACATAAAATAGTTTTTAAAACAAATATTATATTATTAATTGTTATTATATTCCTAAAAATCAATGGTTTGGAAAGGGTACTTATATAATGATAGGTGTATCATTAATGGACCATATGGGGGTCTCTTGGATGTATATGGTATGTTTATTAACTATATAATATAAAAATACAAAGTGACATGGTAAATGTCAATCTAATTAACTAAGAGTTAAAACTAAAAGATAAGGTTAATATAGGAACCTAAACTTGTATAAATTCTATTTGATGAGATTATTTCGAACCATCCCTAACTTAGATGAAAAATATATCAATTTGGAGCTATTTGAAACTGAATTTGGCTTTATAATAAAATAATATTTTTAGTTATTCCAAAGGAGCCTCTCTCCTCCCTTATAAAAGGGCACCTCCTCCCTCTCTTCCTCAAACCACTTTGAGCATTCAATCTCGGCCAACCCCTGCCAAATTTTTTTCTCCACCTCCCTAGGTACATCCTAGAGGTCCTGGTCTTCTTCAAAGAACAATTTTAGTTCCCTAAGAGGAGGACTCAAAGAGGCGCTTCAAAGAAGAGGTAATGTCTGTTACCGATTCTTAAAACTTTATTTCTTCTTCCACTTATTCTTCTTAGGTTGTTTCATTATGAAGTAATAACATCAGTATCACTCATATATTGATATGTTATTATAAGTATGAAGCAACCCTATTTCACCATCTATCCATCATATGGAAAATGAAATCACCGCGCGTGCGTACGTACGGAATACCGTCTCCACGCCGTGGTGTAATCTATTTTCCACCACCACCTTACTTGGATGGGTATAATGGTGTAAATAATAACTATATATGATTATTGTAAAGTGATATTGATTCTGAAATATTATACATACACTCCAATACAATTCCACGATCATGAGAACGATATCATCGCTCGTGCGTACGTACGGACTACCGTCTCCACGACGCGATGGGATTCATTCTCCACGTTAACCATTCATGAATGATTATAAAGTATATATAATAAGTAATCATGAAATATATGACATAATAATGATATTGGATTTATGTGTATATATATTTTTTTCTTCTACTTAATTCCATTCAACTCAATAAGGAAACGAAAACAACGTTCATGTGTACGTACGGCCTACCATCTCCATGAACGGTGTATTTCATTCCATTTATTGATCTACTATATATATATCTATATTCTGAATATATATTATATATAAATCATGTTTTATATTCTAGAATTATGTAATAATGATCTATGTAATCATATGAATAATTACAAGTAAAACACGGACGACAAATGAAACGATTTTACCCAAAACGCTCTTTAACATGGAATTTACAAAAGAATGGGTAAAATAAAGTCATAAGTGAACCATATATGATATAATAACAATGAGAATGATTGTGAAATAAGTAAATGAAATTATTTAAATCATTATACAGGTGGTTCGGACACATACGAAGCAAATTGGACCTAAGGTAAGGGAAATATCACAATCTCATTTTTATCCGAGATTGTTTATACTTTGGAATTTACTGGGGTGTATTTTATAATCCACATCCATGTTTCCTCAATATATAATGTTATTTCCATCCACCTAAAACGGTTTAAATCAAATTTTACCCTTCGGTGAGTTTTTAGTAAAAGATATGGAAGGAATCTTTCGTCTTTTTTTGTACGAGGTACTTTTTGACTTATCCGAAAAAAGTATGAGAAGAATGTTTTTTTAACTTATACAGAATGAATGGATTTTGAAAAAATTATTTCCAAGAATCTTACTTTATATGTTTTCAAGTTTATTTTTAAACAAATTCTTTTTGTTTAAAATTTTATGACATGTTAAGAACAGAAAAATGTTTTTGAAGTAGAAAGGATATTTTCCTCAAGAATGGAGTTCAAGTGTTTTATCAAAATTATTTTCCATCTAAGATAATAAAGTGTTCTTTTTCTATCCCTATTATTACATTGATTTTATTGTGTTGTGATGGAATTATTTTTATGAATTCCATTATCTTTTATGAATTGTTTTATGATGTCATGATATTTAAGATACCCATTTTTATTACTTGGGTTATGGTATGATGTAGGGTTTATGATTTTGTGTCACACATAAGAATGGTATCATTATGAGATGGGTGGGACCTATATCTCCCTCCAATGCATTATGTAAAGATTTTATATCTCATGAGATAGACATGGCTGGAACGGTAGTTTAAACTGGTTCAGTGAAACATGACTGAAATGAGGAGTGGACTCGGTTCAGAAATGGACTTTGTCCACTAAGATAGTCTTGGCAATGAGTCTTGACTAATAAGAAATGACTCTCTATGATTATGTGTGTATTTCACAACGTTTCATGGTTTATGTTGTGATTATTGTGATTTCATTTCACTACTATTATTTATCCCATGCTATGAAATTATAATTTCTTTTGTAGGTTAATATTTCCAAAAGTTATGTTCTTATGTTTATGATGTGATTGATATTTCTTTTGTTTACCCTTACAAAGCATTAGAGATCACCCTTTTATGTTTTCTTTTCCCCAGGATATAAAGAAAAGTTTTAGGAAAAAAAAGAAGATCTTTATGGGATATGTTAGAGATATTCCACCACTATTAGAGGATTATATTCCGAGTTTACAATGACACTAAACTATAAAGGTCCTTGTATGTGTGTTTTTGTTATGTACTAAGTATTCCGCAAAAGTAATGTAATGTCCATGTACGTCATGCTTCGGGTATCTACAGTTGGTATCAGTGGAAAAGGAAGTATGAATGTATCCGATCCTTGGGAACTCTCACATGTGAGCGTTGGACGAGGCATGGCTCTCCGCCCGAGGGCTTCATAAGGAAATGGCTGCCACTAGGGATGGTGGTGTGTCCCGCCCAGGGGGTGTAGCCGCCCATGGAGTGCCCTGATAGTTATCAATTATAGTCCACTAGAAGTGATTCCAGACCGCTACAGTTGGTATCAGAGGAAAGGTTTAGTCAACCTTTGGAAACTAGGATGCGAAAATGTTAGTGAGATCCCTAGAGAGATTTCTATGGTGTGTCTAGGGATGTCCCTAAGGTTAAGAATAACTATAGGTTATAGTACTACAATTACGGTAACCTAAGATGTTAGATATATAAGGTACTCCCCCCATACTATGTTTTTTTCTCTAACATGATTTTTTCCTCTCACAGAATTCTTTTTAGGTTTTAGTTAATGGAGGGAACCAGAAGGAATTCGGTTAACATTGAATCCAATGAAAAAATTGGTGACTATGAGAAACAAAATTGTGTAATTCCTAGAGAGAAAGATATTGTGATTATGCCGAATCAGTCATCGCGATATATGATTAACAAGGTGAAATTTAGTGGTATGCCCAATTCATCAATGAAGAGGAAGATAAACTATTATGCATTTTCGCATGTTGAGGAGCATAAAGAAAAGAAGATTGATATTTATAAAGAAGGAAAGAAGAACCTTGAGGAATACCTCTAATTGAGGGACCGATGTTATCTGTGTGGAGAAAAGGGTCATAGAGTGACAGACTGTTATGGAGTTCAATGTATTATTTGTGGAGAACATGGGCATTACACAACTCAATGCCCTGAACTAAAAAGTTACTTCTAAATCAAGGAATGACTTATTCTAGGACAATAATTGAAGAGGATGGATTGAAGTGTTTATGTATTGGTATTCATGAATAATGTTGTTGAGGTACTTTTATTGTGTATTAGAATATTTTTGTATTATTCTATTCTGGTTTTCAATAATTTTAAGGTACCGGTAACCATGAAAAGTGATTCAAATATTTTGGAAAGCAGATGATATGCGCCTAATGAAGGGATAAGGAGAAAATGCATTTTTTGATAGTATTCATGAGATCATGATTGATATAAGGACTAAGTGATATCATGGTTTTAGTATATAGAATTTTGAGGATTTTGGTATGTGGAAAGTGTTAACTTTTAATAGCATTCATGTTTTCAATAAGGTTCAATGGGTATTCATTTTTTTCAAGAGAATACATGCTTAAGGTATTCAGATGATTGGAATGTGACCAACAAGATTTATGGGGGGTAAATGATGGTATTCACATGCTTGGTTGATGACATTTCAAGTAATTTTTTTCTTTATACTATGAGCTTGGACCAATGTATTTTAGATTAGCGTAAAGATTGGAATGGATTATGTTGGACATAAGTTAGTATTGTTTAAGGACAAAACATTTTTATGTGATGTTATAGTAAAATAGTTTTAGAAAAATGACAACCTGCAGGACGGGCGACAAACCATCGCGTCGGACAAGGCTGTGGGAATCGAACCCACAACCGAAGTGCGACTGGCCTTTATCGCTTAACAATGGCCTACAAGAAGTCCCTATTTAGTATAAACTAGTTTTATTATATTAAGTAGTAAGATATATGAAGTATAAGTCCATTTTAGTAACCATATATGATTAATCTCACAATAGATGGACTTATGTATTTTTTTGATAACTTTTCTATCCTTTTGATTGAGACAGATGGAATGACCCATCATTATATCACATGATCTGCTAACACATCACGAATGACAAATTAAACTTCATTTCATTGAGAGATGATGTCGAAATTGTCCAAAGAACGACCAACGGTGAGACTGTACCAAAATCACGAAAGTATTTCTTCTTGAAAACCAAAAATGTTTTCCTAGTGCTCTTATATCTGATGAATCATATGGAACATAGATCGACACAAATTTATGGCTTTGTGATTGTTGGCTTTTCTATAGCCATGTTCTCTACCAGTCTCCATCAGAACATGATGATTAGATTTCTCTTCCATATCCATATTTTCACCTATGTGGAAACCCAGTGATTAGTTTATTTGGGTAACTGTTACATTTCATACTTTTGTTTTTTAAATATTGGTTTTGGTATTCCTTTTTATGATGTGGGTTTCTCTTAAAGAAACTTTCGATTAGTAAACCATTTATAACCCCGACGAATTTTGAGGGTGAAATTCCTTTTAAGGGGGGTAGAATGTAACACCCCAAGATTTTATGAAAAATATTCTTTTTAATTTCATTAATGTCTTGTGTTGTACTCTACAACAAAAGAATCTTTCAAAACACGCATCCTTGACATCCCTTGCATTACATGTAATCGCGACCTTCCTCGATAGCGTGTGTAGTACGCAATACCATGTTTCACTAAACAACGATATGCTATTAAAATATTATTAAAACTAGCCGTTATGAATAGTAATAACCACTTTTTGAAATTTTGAAAATTTTATTTTTCAAAATGGACTTCATTTTTGGATTCAGAATATCAAAATTAGCTTAGGGTGAAATTTTGGTACTTTTCGGATAACTTTCATTTTCTGATTAATAGTTAAAATAACTAAATTTTAATTAAAAACAACCTTTTAAATCGAAATAATTAATAGTGGTAAATTATTAATTTGAGTGGTTTTAAAGTATATTTAGAATATATTTTTACAATTTAATACAATTTAAGTCACTAGATGTAATTTCACATTTATACCAGACATAAACAAGTGTCAATCTGTTGATAGTTATTATCTCTTAAGAACACGCTATTTGTTTTGACGACGTGAATTAATTTTTAAATTAAGTAATGAAACTGATATTTTTTTAATTTGGTAAAATAGACATCATTTTTTAGTTCATAATATCAAATATATCTTAGGCCTAATTTTTGGTATTTTTCTAGAAACTTTCATTTTTTGATGAATAGTGAAGCCACTAAGTGGTAGTTAAAAAAATGAATTTTTCATAACACTTAATTTTACCGCTTCTGTGAGTGGAATTTCAAAAATCCAAGAGACATGGCTGATGTCAGTAAGTAAAATGTGGTTCAATGAGATGAAAATAATTTTTGGTGAATAGTAACTTTTTACTTTTTTTTACCACGGTTAAAAGTAAATAGGGTAATTCATAGTAAAAATGATATTATTATTACCCTAACACATGTCATAATTCAATTGGATAAGTGTAATTCGACCGAAAACAGCCTCAGGAATTAAATATGACCATTTAGGCCCACTTGGATTAGATTAGGACATTTATTATTAATTTATTTAAAGAAGGGTTAAAATAGTTAAAATAAAAGTTTAATAAGTATATCATTTTTAATATAGGGTTATACATAAGATAAATTAGACTATAAATATTCATTATAAATCTAAAAAGAGTTCCTACATAATGGTATTTTATTTGTAATTTTTATACATTAAATAGTTTAATTTATTTATGACACAAAGATGATGCGGTAATTATCTTATTAATGAAATATTGACATAACTGATGTTAAAAATACCAAAATAAATGTCATTTGAGACTTTTTATGAATTACACTCATTTTCTAGGTTAATATGACGTTTATTATTAATTTAATTAACTTGGTTCAAACTAATAATTCTGTTATGAGTTTCACAAAAATAAATTACCAAATAGTGTCAAAATTGACATAAAATAGTTTTTAAAACAAATATTATATTATTAATTGTTATTATATTCCTAAAAATCTATGTTTTTTCCAAGGTACTTATATCAAGATAGGTTTATCATTAATGGACCACTTGGGGGTCTCTAGGATGTATATTGTATGTTTATTACCTATATAATATAAAAATACAAAGTGACATGGTAAATGTCAATCTAATTAACTAAGAGTTAAAACTAAAAGATAAGGTTAATATAGGAACCTAAACATGTCTAAATTATATTGGATGAGAGGATTTAGACCCATACCCACCTTAGATTCTAAATAAATCAATTTGGTGCTATTTAAAACCGAATTTGGCTTTGTAATAAAATAATATGTTTAGTTATTCCAAAGGAGCCCCTCTCCTCCCTTATAAAAGGGCACCTCCTCCCTCTCTTCCTCACACCACTTTGAGCCTTAAAGCTCGAAAAACCCCTGAAAAATTCATTTCTCCACTTCCCTAGAAACATCCTAGAGGTCCGGGACTTCTTCAAAGACCAATTTTAGTGACCTAAGAAGAGGACTCAAAGAGGTGCTTCAAAGAAGATGTAATGTCCATTACCAATTCTTTCAACTTTGTTTCTTCTTCCACTTCTTCTTCTAAGGTTGTTTCATTATGAAGTAATAACATCAGTATCACTAATATACTTATATTTTATTATAAGTATGAAACAACCCTATTTCACCATTTATCCATCCTACGGAAAAAGAAATCACCGCGCATGCGTACGTACGGAATACCATCTCCACGTCATGGTGTAATCTATTTTCCACCACCACCTTACATGGAAGGCTATAATGGTGTACATAATAACTATATATGATTATTTTAAAGTGATATTGATTCTGAAATAGTATACATACACTCCAATACAATTCCACGATCATGATAATGATATCATCGCTCGTGCGTACGTACGGACTACCGTCTCCACAACGCGATGAGATTCATTCTCCACGTTAACCATTCATGAATGATTATAAAGTATATATAATAAGTAATAATGAAATATATGACATAATAATGATACAGGATTTATGTGTATATATATGTATGTCATCTACTTAATTCCATTCAACTCAATAAGGAAACGAAAACAGCGTTCATGCGTACGTACAGCCTACCATCTCCATGAATGGTATATTTCCTTCCATTTATTGATCCATTATATATTTGTATATTCTGAATATATATTATATAAAAATCAAGTTTTATATTCTGTAACTAATTAATCATGACCTAAGTAATCATATGAATAATTACAAGTCAAAACACAAACGACAAATGAAATGATTTTACCCAAAACGCTCTTTAACATGGAATTTATAAAAGAACGGGTAAAATATAGTCATAAGTGAACCATATATGATATCATAACAATGATTATGATTTTGTAATAAGTCAATGACATTATTTAAATCATTATACATGAAGTTTGGACACTTATGAAGCAAATCAGACCTAAGGTAAGGGAAATATCACAATCTCATTTTTATCTGATATTGTTTATACTTTGACATTTACTAGGGCGTATTTTATCATACACATCCATGTTTACTCAATATGTAATATTATTTCAATCCACCTACAATTTTTTATATCCAATTTTACCCTTTGGTGAGTTTTTAGTAAATGATATGAAAGGAATATTTTGTCCTTTTTCATAGGAGGTACTTTTTGACTTTTCCGACAAAAGTATAAGAAGAATGTTTTTTTAACTTATACGGCATGAATGGATTTTTAAAAAATTATTTCAAAGAATCTTTATTTATATGTTTTCATGTTTATTTTTAATCAACTTCTTTTATTTTAAAATTTTATGACATGTTAAGAAAGGAAAAATGTTTTTGAACTAGAAAGGTTATTTTCCTCAAGAATGGAGTTCAAGTGTTTTATCAAAATTATTTTCCATCTAAGATAATAAAGTGTTCTGTTTCTATCCCTATTATTACATTGATTTGATTTTGTTGTGATGGAATTATTTTTATGAATTCCTTTATCTTTTATGAATTGTTTTATGATGTCATGATATTTAAGATTCCCATTTTTATTACATGTGTTATGCTATGATGTATGGTTTATGATTTTGCGGCACATATAAGAATGGTATCATTATGAGATGGGTGGGACCTATATCTCCCTCCAATGCATTGGGTAAAGATTTTATATCTCATGAGATAGACATGGCTAGAATGGTAGGTTAAAACGGTTCACTGAAATAGGACTGAAACGAGGAGTGAACTCAGTTCAGAAATGGACTTTGTCCACTAAGATAGTCTTGGCAATGATTCTTGACTAATAAAAATTGATTCTCTATTATTATGTGTTTATGAAACAATGTTTCATGTTTTATGTTATGATTATTGGGATTACATTTCACTACTATGATTTATCCTATGTTATGAAATTATGATTTCTTTTGCAGGTTAAGATTTCCAAAAGTTATGTTCTTACGTATATGATGTGATTGATATTTCTTTTGTTTACCCTTACATAGCATTTGAGCTCACTCTTTTATGTTTTCTTTTTCCCATGATATAAAGAAATGTTTTAGGTAAAAAAAAGAAGATCTTTATGGGAGATGTTGAAGATCTTTCACCATGATTAGTGGATTATATTCTGAGTTTCCAAAGACACTAAACTATTATGGTCCTTGTGTGTGTGTTTTTGTTATATAATATGTATTACTCAAAAGTAATCTAATGTCCATTTACGTCAAGATTTGGGTCTCTACAGTTGGTATCAGAGGAAAAGGAGGTAGGAATGTATCTGATCCTTGGGAACTCTCACATATGAACATTGGACGAAGCATGGCTCTCTGCCCATGGGCTTCATGAGAAAATGGCTGCCACTGGGGATGGTGTTGTGTCCTGCCCAGGGGGTGTAGCCACCCATGGAGTGCCCTGATAGGTATCATTTATAGTCCACTAGAAGTAATTCCAGAAAACTACATTAATGCAGTTAAAAGTTAACACTTTCCACATACCAAAATCCTCAAAATTCTATATACTCAAACCATGATATCACATAGTCCTTATATCAATCATGAGCTCATGAATACAGTCAATCATTTCATTTTCTCCTTATCCCTTCATTATGCGCATATCATCTGCTTTCCAAAATATTTGAATCACTTTTCATGGTTACCGGAACCATAAAATTATTGAAAACCACAATAGAATAATACAAAAATATTCTAATCAACAATATTATTGAATACCAATACATAAACACTTCAATCCATCCACTTTAATTATTGTCCTGGAATAATTCCTTCCCTGATTTATAAGTAACTTTTTAGGTCATGGAATTGATTTGGGTAATGCCCATGTTCTCCAGAAATAATACATTGAACTCCATAATAGTCTGTCACTCTATGACCCTTTTCTCCACATTGATAACAACGGTCCCTCCATTTGAGGTATTCCACAAGGTTCTTCCTCCATTCATTAGAAATCTCAATCTTCCATTCTTTATGCTCCTCAACATGCGAACATGCATAATTTTTTATCTTCCTCTTCTTTGATGAATTAGGCATACCACTAAATTTCACCGTGTTAATCATATTTCGCGATGACTGATTCGGCATAATAACAATATCTTTCTCTCTAGGAATTACACAATTTTGTTTCTCATAGTCACAAATTTGTCCATTGGATTCAATGTTAACCGAATTCCTTCTGGTTCCCTCCATTAACTAAAACAAAAAAATAATTCTGTGAGAGGAAAAAATAATGCTGGAGAAAACAACATAGTAAAGGGGGAGCACCCTCAATATCTACCATCTTAGGTTAAATTATAATATCGTTACCGTAATTCTATAACTATATCCTATACGTATACTTATCCTTAGGGACATCCCTAGACATACCTTAGAAATATCTCTAGGGATCTCACTAACATTTTAGCATCCTAGTTTTTAAGGGTCGACTAAACCATTCCTCTGATACCAACTGTAGAGACTCGAAGCTTGACGTACATGGAAATTACATTAATTTTTTGGAATACTTAGTACATAACAAAAACACACACACAAGGACCGTAATAGTTTAGTGTCTTTTTAAACTCAGAATATAATCTTCTAATCATGGTGAAATATCTTAAACATCTTCCATAAAGATCTTCCCTTTTTTTACCTAAAATCATTTTTTATATCCTGGGGAAAAGAAAACATAAAAGGGGTGAGCTCAAATTCTCAGTAAGGGTAAGCATGGATAAAATAAAACATACCATATACATTTAAAATTTAAAACATGAACATAATGTTTAAACATCAAAAGCTTGAGTAATGACATAAAACATGGAAGTACGTAAGGCATAGATCATAATGAAACATTAAGAATGATAAAATAGCATGAGAATAAAACATATAATTGTGGTAACCATTAAGAACATGATATGATTTCCATAGTATCCATGGCATTTCTGCCAAAACCATCTTAGTGGAAAAAGTCCCTTTCTGAATCGAGTTCACTCCTCGTTCCAGTCCTGTATTACTGAACCAGTTTAACTTTCCATTCCAGCCATGTCTATCTCATGATATATAATTCTTTACCCAATGCAGTGGAGGGAGATATAGGTCCCACCCATCTCATAATGAAATCATTCTTACTTGTGCCACAATATAAACATACATCATTCATAAAAACCCAACGAATAAAATTTGTTTCATAAACATCATTCCATCATAACATAATCCATATAAACGAAATGGATATCATTTCATAATAAGAAAAGTGAAATAATGTTAATAATAGAGACATTAACATTATACTTAAAACATAAACATATGAAATAATTTTATTTTATATGGAAAATGGTTTTGATAAAACACTTGAAATGATTTCTTGAGGAAAATATCCTTTCTTCTTTAAAATAATTTTCTTTTCACAAAATGTCATGAATTTTTAAAAGAAAAGGATTTTCTTGAAAATAGTCATGAAATATTTTTTAGGAAGCTTCTTGAAAATGAGGCGGTATGAAACCGTAAAATTCTGTTCACCCCGTATAAGTTAAAAATAAAATTCTCCTTGTACTTTTGTCAAAAAAGTGAAAAAGTACCTTATATGGTAACCAAAAAAAAGATTCCATTCATAAAATGTGGTAAAAAGCCAATAAAGGGTAAAAATTACTTTAAACATCTATGGAAGAATGGTAAACATTTTATGGAAGAATTTTTAGAAAACATGGTCATTGATGATAAACGTTACCCCAGTAAATACTTACGTCTAAGCAGTCTCGGATAAAAATTAGACTGAAAATTTATCCCTTACCTTGGGTCTGATATGCTTCATACGTATCTGAACCTCCTGTATAATGATTTAAATAATGTCATTGACTTATTACATAATCATATTCATTGTTATGATATCATATATGTTTCACTTATTACTTTATATTACCCGTTCTTTTGTAAATTCCATGTTAAAGAGTGTTTTCGTTAAAATCGTTTCATTTGTCGTCCGGGTTTTGACTTGTAATTATTCATATGATTACTTAGATCATGATTACTTAATTACATAATATTTAACATGATTTATATATTATATATATTCAGAATATACAAATAATAGATCAGAAAATGGAAATAAATACACCATTCATGGAGATGGTAGGTCGTACGTACGCATTAACGCTGTTTTCGTTTCCTTATTGAGTTGAATGGAATTAAGTAGATGACATAAATATATATACACATAAATACAGTATCATTATTATGTCTTATATTTCATGATTACTTATTATATATACTTTATAATCATTCATTAATGGTTAACGTGGAGAATGAATCTCATCGCGTCGTGGAGACGGTAGTCCGTACGTACGCACGAGCGATGATATCGTTGTCATGATCGTGGAATTGTATTGGAGTGTATGTATAATATTTCAGAATAAATATCACTTTAAAATAATCATATATAGTTATTATGTACACCATTATACCCATCCAAGTAAGGTGGTGGTGGATAATAGATTACACCACGGCGTGGAGACGGTATTCCGTATGTACGCACGCGCGGTGATTTCATTTTTTGTAGGACGGATAGATGGTGAAATAGGATTGTTTCATAATTATAATAACTTATCAGTATATTAGTGATAATTATGTTATTACATCATAATAAAACAACCTAAGAAGAAGAAGTGGAAGAAGAAATAAAGTTGAAAGAATCGGTAACAGACATTACCTTTTCTTTAAAGCACCTCTTTGAGTCCTCTTTTTAGGGTAGTAAAACTGGTCTTTGAAGAAGGCCAGGACCTCTAGGATGTTGCTGGGGAAGTGGAGAAGAGAACTTTTCAAGGGTCGGCCGAGCATGAAGGCTCAAAGTGGTGCGAGGAAGAGAGGGAGGAGGTGCCCGTTTATAAGGGAGGAGAGGGGCACCTTTGGAATAACTAAAAATATTATTTTATTATAAAGCCAAATTCGGTTTTAAATAGCTCCAAATTGATTTCATTAAAAGCTAATGTGGGTATGGGTAGAAATAATCTCATCAAATAGAATTTGGACAAGTTTAGTTTACTAGTTTAACCATATCATTTAGTTTAAACTTTAAGTAAGATAATTTTACTTTTACCGTGTCTTTTTGTGTTCTTACACTATAAGGTTAATAAACTTACTATAACAAGACAAAAGAACCCCAAATTGTTTATTATTAATATATATAACCTTATCTAAGTCCTTTGGCCGAACCGTAGATTTTTTGGAATAAAATAACAATTAATAATATAATATTGTTTTAAAAAACTATTTTATGTCAATTTCAACACTATTTAGTAATTGATTTTTTTGAAACTCATAATAGAATTATTAGTTCGAAAAACATTAATTAAATCCATAATAACATGTCATATTAACCTAAAAAATTAGTGGAATTCATAAAAAGTCTCAAATTACATTTATTTGGGTATTTATAACATCAATTATGTCAATATTTCATAAATAAGTTAAATACTGCATCATCATTGTGTCATAAATAAATTTACTTATTTAAAGTATAAAAATTACATATAAAATATAATTATATAGGAACTATTTTTCTATTTCTAATGAATATTTATAGTCGAATTTATCATATGTATAACCCAATATTATAAATGATATACTTATTAAACTTTGATTTTAACTATTTTAACCCTTCTTTAAATAAATTAATAATAAATGTCCTAATCTAATCCAAGTGGGCCTAAATGGTTATATTTTATTCTTAATTTTTTTTTGTCGAATTACAATTATCCAATAGAATTAGTACATGTGTTAGGGTAATAATAATATCATTTTTACCCTTAATTACCCTATTTACTTTTAACCATGGTTAAAAAGTTGAAAGTTACTATTCAACAAAAATTATTTTCATCTCATTAAACCACATATTACTTATTAAAAACAAAAGTGTCTCTTGGATTTTTGAAATTCCACTCACAGAAGCGGTAAAATTAAGTTTTATGAAAAATTCATTTTTTTAACTACCACTTAGTGGTTTCACTATTCATCAAAAAATGAAAGTTTCCAGAAAAGTACCAAAAATTAGGCCTAAGCTATATTCGATATTATGAACTCAAAAATGATGTCTATTTTAACAAATTAAAGACATATCTGTTGAATTAATTAATTTAAATATTAATTCTTGTCGTCAAAACATATTGCGTGTTCTTAAGAGATAATAACTATCAAAAGATTGACACTTGTTTATGTCTTGTTTAAATGTGAAATTACATCCAATGAACAACATTGTATTAAATTGTAAAATATATATTATAAATATACTTTAAACCCACTCAAATTAATAATTTTTCACTATTAATTATTTCGATTAAAAAGGTTTTTGTAATTAAAATTTAGTAATATTCACTATTCATCAGAAAATGAAAGTTATCCGAAAAGTACCAAAATTTCACCCTAAGCTAATTTCGATATTCCGAATCCAAAAATGAAGTCCATTTTGTAAACTAAAATTTAAAAAATTTCAAAAAGAGGTTATTACTATTCATAACCGCTAGTTTTATTAATATTTTAACAGCATATCGTTGTTTGGTGAAACTCGGTATTGCGTACTACACACGTTATCGAGGAAGGTCGTGATTTCGTGTAATTTAAGGCAATTCAATGATGCGTGTTGTGCAAGCTCCTTTTGGTGTAGCGTACAACACAATACATTAATGAAATTAAAAAGAATATTTTTCATAAAATCTCAGGGTGTTACATTCTACCCCCCTTAAAATGAATTTTGTCCTCGAAATTTGTCGGGGTTATAAATGGTTTACTACTTGAATGTTTCTTTAATAGAAACTCACATCGTAAAAAGGAATACCAAAACCAATCGTTATAAAATGTATGAAACGTAACGGTTACCCAAATAAACTAATCACTAGGGTTCCGCATAGGTGAAAATATGGATATGGAAGAGAAATCTAACCATCATGTTCTGATAGAGAGTGGTAGAGAACATGGCTATAAAAAATACAACAATCACAAAGCCATAGATTTGTGATGATCTAAGGTACTATCTAATTCATTAGATATAAGGTCACTAAGACAACATTTTTGGTTTTCAAGATCATTTCCCTAAAGATGATGAATTAAAAGAAATAATTACATGATTTTGGTACAATCTCACTGTTGTTCGTGAATTTAACAGTTTCAACTTCATCCCATAATTAAATAAAGTTGAATTTTTCATTCGTGATGTGTTAGTAGATCATGTGATAGAACGATGGGTCATTCCATCTGTCTGAAACAAAAAGGTTAGAAAAGTTATCAAAACTTACATAAGTCCATCTATAGTGAGATTAATCATATATGGTTCCTAAAATGGACTTATAATTCATATATCATACTGCTTAATATAATAATACTAGTTTCCTATTAAACAGGGACTTCCTGTAGGCCAGTGGTATGCGCTAAAGGCTAGTCGCACTTCGGTTGTGGGTTTGATTCCCACAGCCTTGTCCGATGTGATGGGCTGTCGCCCGTCCTGCAGGTTGTCCTTTTTCTAAAGCTATATTACGATAACATCCCATCAATAATATCGAAAAAAGTTATATCCTAACATATTTCCAACATAATCCATTCCAATCTGTAGGCTTATCTAAAATTCTTCGGTCCAAGCTCATAGCATAAAGAAAACGATTACTTGAAATGTCACATAACAATCATTTGAATGCCATCATTTATCACCAATATATCATAAGATATATCTTGTTGGTCAAATTACAAACATTTGAATACCTTAATCATGTATTCTCTTGAAGAATGAATACCCATTAATTGAACTATAGTGAAAAATAGAATGCAGTTAAAAGTTAACACTTTCCACATACCAAAATCCTCAAAATTCTATATACTCAAACCATGATATCACTTAGTCCTTATATCAATCATGAGATATGAATATTGTCAAACATTTCATTTTCTCCTTATCCCTTCATTATGCACATATCATATTCTTTCCAAAATATTTGAATCACTTTTCATGGTTACCGGTACCTTAAAATTATTGAAAACCACAATAGAATAATACCAAAATATTCTAATCAACATTATTCTTGAATACCAATACATAAACACTTCAATCCATCCTCTTCAATTATTTTCCGGGAATAAGTCCTTCCTTGATTTAGAAGTAACTTTTTAGGTCAGGGAATTGAGTTGGGTAATGCCCATGTTCTCCACAAATAATACGTTGAACTCCATAACAGTCTGTCTCTCTATGACCCTTTTCTGCACACAGATAACATCGGTCCCTCCATTTGAGGTATTCATCAAGGTTCTTCTTCCCGTCTTTATAAATCTCAATCTTTCTTTCTTTATGCTCCTCAACATGTGAACATGCATAATAGTTTATCTTAATCTTCTTTGATGAATTAGGCATACCACTAAATTCCACCTTGTTAATCATATATTTCGATGACTGATTCGGCATAATCACAATATCTTTCTCTCTAGGAATTACACAATTTTTTTGCTCATAGTCACCAATTTGTCTATTGGATTCAATGATAACCTAATTCATTCTTGTTCCCTCCATTAACTAAAACACAAAAATAATTCTGTGAGAGGAAAAAATCATGCTGCAGAAAACAACATAGTAAAGCGGGAGCACCCTCAATATCTAACATCTTAGGTTAAATTCAAATATCATTACCGTAGTTCCAGGACTATATCCTATATGTATACTTATCCTTAGGGACATCCCTAGACATACCTTATAAATATCTCTAGGGATCTCACTATCATTTTCGCATCCTTGTTTCCAAAGGTTGACTAAACATTTCCTCTTATACCAACTGTAGAGTCCCAAATCTTGATGTACATGGAATTTACATTACTTTTGCGGAATACATAGTACATAACAAAAACACACACACAAGGACTGTAACAGTTTAGTGTCTTTGGAAACTCGGAATATAATCTTCTAAACATGGTGAAATATCTTCAACATCTCCCATAAAGATCTTCCCTTTTTTTACCTAAAATCATTCTGTATATCCTGGGGAAAAGAAATCATAAAAGGGGTGAGATGAAATGCTCAGTAAGGGTATGCATGGATAAAATAAAACATACCATATACATTTGAACGTAAAAGCATGAACATAATGTTTAAACATCAAAAGCTTGAGTAATGACAAAAAACATGGAAGTACGTAAGGCATAGATCATAAAGAAACATTAAGAATGATAAAATAGCATGGGAATAAAACATGTAATTGTTTAAACCATTAAGCAAATTATATGATTTCCATAGTAGCCAAGGCATTTCTGCAAAGTCCATTATAGTGGACAAAGTCCCTTTCTGAATCGAGTTCACTCCTCGTTCCAGTCCTGTATTACTGAACCGGTTTAACTTTCCGTTCGAGCCATGTCTATCTCATTAGATATAAATTTTTACCCAATGAATTGGAGGGAGATATAGGTCCCACCGATCTCATAATGAAATCATTCTTACTTGTGCCACAATATAAACATACATCATTCATAATAACCCAAGAATAAAATGAGTCTCATAAACATCATCCCATCATAACATAATCCATATAAAAGAAATGGATATCATTTCAAAATAAGAAAAGTGAAACCATGTTAATCATAGAGACATTAACATTATTCTTAAAACATACAAATATGAAATAATTTCATTTTAGATGGAAAATGGTTTTGAAAAAACACTTGAAATGAATTCTTGAGGAAAATATCCTTTCTTCTTTAAAATAATTTTCCTTTCAAAAAATGTCATGAATTTTTAAAAGAAAAGGATTTTCTTGGAAATATTAATGAAATATTTTTGAGGAAGCTTCTTGAAAATGAGGCGTTATGAAATCGTAAATATCTGTTCACGCCGTATAAGTTAAAAATAACATTCTCCTCGTACTTTTGTCGGAAAATTCAAAAAGTACCTTATATGGTAACCAATGAAAAGATTCCATTCATACAATGTGGTAAAAAGTCAATAAAGGGTAAAAATTACTTTAAACATCCATTGAAAAATGGTAAACATTTTATGAAAGAAGTTTTATAAAACATGGTCATGGATGATAAACATAACCCCAGTAAATACTTACGTATATGCAATCTTGGATAAAAATGATATTGAAAATTTATCCCTTACCTTTGGTCTGATATGCTTCGTACGTACCTGAACCTCATGTATAATGATTTAAATAATGTCGTTGACTTATTACAGAATAATATTCATTGTTATTATAT
Organism: Viscum album; assembly: GCA_963277665.1. Taxonomy (NCBI): domain Eukaryota; kingdom Viridiplantae; phylum Streptophyta; class Magnoliopsida; order Santalales; family Viscaceae; genus Viscum; species Viscum album. The sequence goes on from OY728130.1 coordinate 1,181,578,117, forward strand.
CATATATGTTTCACTTATGACATTATATTACCCGTTCTTTTGTAAATTCCATGTTAAAGAGCGTTTTGGGTAAAATCGTTTCATTTGTCGTCCGTGTTTTGACTTGTAATTATTCATATGATTACTTATATCATGATTACTTAATTACAGAATATAAAACATGATTTATATATAATATATATTCACAATATATATATAATAGATCAGTAAATGGAAAGAAATACACCGTTCATGGAGACGGTAGGTCGTACGTACGCATGAACGCTGTTTTCATTTCCTTATTGAGTTGAATGGAATTAAGTAGATGAAATAAATATATATACACATAAATCTAGTATCATTATTATGTCATATATTTCATGATTACTTATTATATATACTTTATAATCATTCATGAATGGTTAACGTGGAGAATGAATCTCATCGCGTCGTGGAGACGGTAGTCCGTACGTACGAACGAGCGATGATATCGTTGTCAAGATCGTGGAATTGTATTGGAGTGTATGTATAATATTTCAGAATAAATATCACTTTAAAATAATCATATATAGTTATTATGTACACCATTATACCCATCCAAGTAAGGTGGTGGTGGATAATAGATTACACCACGGCGTGGAGACGGTATTCCGTATGTACGCACGCGCGGTGATTTCGTTTTCTGTAGGACGGATAGATGGTGAAATAGGAATGTTTCATAATTATAATAACTTATCAGTATATTAGTGATAATGATGTTATTACATCATAATAAAACAACCTAAGAAGAAGAAGTGGAAGAAGAAATAAAGTTGAAAGAATCAGTAACAGACATTACCTTTTCTTTAAAGCACCTCTTTGAGTCCTCTTTTTAGGGTACTAAAACTGGTCTTTGAAGAAGACCAGAACCTCTAGGATGTTTCTAGGGAAGTGGATAAGAGAACTTTTCAGGGGTCGGCCAAGCATGAAGGCTCAAAGTGGTGCGAGGAAGAGAGGGAGGAGGTGCCCTTTTATAAGGGAGGAGAGGGGCACCTTTGGAATAACTAAAAATATTATTTTATTATAAAGCCAAATTCGGTTTTAAATAGCTCCAAATTGATTTCATTAAAAGATAATGTGGGTATGGGTAGAAATAATCTCATCAAATAGAATTTGGACAAGTTTAGTTTAATAGTTTAACCATATCATTTAGTTGTAACTTTAAGTAAGATAATTTTACTTTTACCGTGTCTTTTTGTGTTCTTACACTATAAGGTTAATAAACGTACTATAACAATCCAAAAGAACCCCAAATTGTTTATTATTAATATATATAACCTTATCTAAGTCCTTTGGCCGAACCGTAGATTTTTAGGAACAAAATAACAATTAATAATATAATATTTGTTTTAAAAACTATTTTATGTCAATTTCAACACTATTTAGTAATTCATTTTTGTGAAACTCATAACAGAATTATTAGTTCGAAAAACATTAATTAAATCCATAATAACATGTCATATTAACCTATAAAATTAGTGGAATTCATAAAAAGTCTCAAATTACATTTATTTGGGTATTTATAACATCAATTATGTCAATATTTCATAAATAAGTTAAATACTGCATCATCATTGTGTCATAAATAAATTTACTTATTTAAAGTATAAAAATTACATATAAAATATAATTATATAGGAACTATTTTTCTCTTTCTAATGAATATTTATAGTCGAATTTATCTTACGTATAACCCTATATTAAAAATGATATACTTATTAAACTGTGATTTTAACTATTTTAACCCTTCTTTAAATAAATTAATTATAAATGTCCTAATCTAATCCAAGTGGGCCTAAATGGTTATATTTTATTCCTAATATTTTTTTGTCGAATTACACTTATCCAATAGAATTAGTACATGTGTTAGGGTAATAAAAATATCATTTTTACCCTTAATTACCCTATTTACTTTTAACCATGGTAAAAAAGTAGAAAGTTACTATTCAACAAAAATTATTTTCATCTCATTAAACCACATATTACTTATTAAAAACAATAGTGTCTCTTGGATTTTTGAAATTCCACTCACAGAAGCGGTAAAATTAAGTTTTATAAAAAATTCATTTTTTAACTACCACTTAGTGGTTTCACTATTCATCAAAAAATGAAAGTTTCCAGAAAACTACCAAAAATTAAGCCTAAGCTATATTCGATATTATGAACTCAAAAATGATGTCTATTTTACCAAATTAAAGACATATCTGTTGAATTAATTACATTAAATATTAATTCTTGTCGTCAAAACATATTGCGTGTTCTTAAGAGATAATAACTATCAAAAGATTGACACTTGTTTATGTCTTGTTTAAATGTGAAATTACATCCAATGAACAACATTGTATTAAATTTTAAAATATATATTCTAAATATACTTTAAAACCACTCAAATTAATAATTTTTCACTATTAATTATTTCTATTAAAAAGGTTTTTTAATTAAAATTTAGTAATATTCACTATTCATCAGAAAATGAAAGTTATCCGAAAAGTACCAAAATTTCACCCTAAGCTAATTTCGATATTCCGAATCCAAAAATGAAGTCCATTTTGTAAACTAAAATTTTCAAAATTTCAAAAAGTGGTTATTACTATTCATAACGGCTAGTTTTATTAATATTTTAACAGCATATCGTTGTTTAGTGAAACTCGGTATTGCGTACTACAGACGCTATCGAGGAAGGTCGCAATTGCGTGTAATTTAAGGCAATTCAATGATGCGTGTTGTGCAAGCTCCTTTTGGTGTAGCGTACAACACAATACATTAATGAAATTAAAAAGAATATTTTTCATAAAATCTCGGGGTGTTACATTCTACCCCCCTTAAAATGAATTTCGCCCTTGAAATTTGTCGGGGTTATAAATGGTTTACTACTCGAAAGTTTCTTTAATAGAAACTCACATCGTAAAAAGGAATACCAAAACCAATCGTTATAAAATGTATGAAACGTAACGGTTACCCAAATAAACTAATCACTAGGGTTCCACATAGGTGAAAATATGGATATGGAAGAGAAATCTAACCATCATGTTCTGATAGAGAGTGGTAGAGAACATGGCTATAAAAAATACAACAATCACAAAGCCATAGATTTGTGATGATCTAAGGTACTATCTAATTCATTAGATATAAGGTCACTAAGACAACATTTTTTGTTTTCAAGATCATTTCCCTAAAGATGATGAATTAAAAGAAATACTTACATGATTTTGGTACAATCTCACTGTTGTTCGTGAATTTAACAGTTTCAACTTCATCCCATAATTAAATAAAGTTGAATTTTTCATTCGTGATGTGTTAGTAGATCATGTGATAGAACGATGGGTCATTCCATCTGTCTGAAACAAAAAGGTTAGAAAAGTTATCAAAACTTACATAAGTCCATCTATAGTGAGATTAATCATATATGGTTCCTAAAATGGACTTACAATTCATATATCATACGGCTTAATATAATAATACTAGTTTCCTATTAAAAAGGGACTTCATGTAGGCCAGTGGTATGCGCTAAAGGCTAGTCGCACTTCGGTTGTGGGTTTGATTCCCACAGCCTTGTCCGATGTGATGGGCTGTCGCCCGTCCTGCAGGTTGTCCTTTTTCTAAAGCTATATTACGATAACATCCCATCAATAATATCGAAAAAAGTTATATCCTAACATATTTCCAACATAATCCATTCCAATCTGTAGGCTTATCTAAAATTCTTCGGTCCAAGCTCATAGCATAAAGAAAACGATTACTTGAAATGTCACATAACAATCATTTGAATGCCATCATTTATCACCAATATATCATAAGATATATCTTGTTGGTCAAATTACAAACATTTGAATACCTTAATCATGTATTCTCTTGAAGAATGAATACCCATTAATTGAACTATAGTGAAAAATAGAATGCAGTTAAAAGTTAACACTTTCCACATACCAAAATCCTCAAAATTCTATATACTCAAACCATGATATCACTTAGTCCTTATATCAATCATGAGATATGAATATTGTCAAACATTTCATTTTCTCCTTATCCCTTCATTATGCACATATCATATTCTTTCCAAAATATTTGAATCACTTTTCATGGTTACCGGTACCTTAAAATTATTGAAAACCACAATAGAATAATACCAAAATATTCTAATCAACATTATTCTTGAATACCAATACATAAACACTTCAATCCATCCTCTTCAATTATTTTCCGGGAATAAGTCCTTCCTTGATTTAGAAGTAACTTTTTAGGTCAGGGAATTGAGTTGGGTAATGCCCATGTTCTCCACAAATAATACGTTGAACTCCATAACAGTCTGTCTCTCTATGACCCTTTTCTGCACACAGATAACATCGGTCCCTCCATTTGAGGTATTCATCAAGGTTCTTCTTCTCGTCTTTATAAATCTCAATCTTTCTTTCTTTATGCTCCTCAACATGTGAACATGCATAATAGTTTATCTTAATCTTCTTTGATGAATTAGGCATACCACTAAATTCCACCTTGTTAATCATATATTTCGATGACTGATTCGGCATAATCACAATATCTTTCTCTCTAGGAATTACACAATTTTTTTGCTCATAGTCACCAATTTGTCTATTGGATTCAATGATAACCTAATTCATTCTTGTTCCCTCCATTAACTAAAACACAAAAATAATTCTGTGAGAGGAAAAAATCATGCTGCAGAAAACAACATAGTAAAGCGGGAGCACCCTCAATATCTAACATCTTAGGTTAAATTCAAATATCATTACCGTAGTTCCAGGACTATATCCTATATGTATACTTATCCTTAGGGACATCCCTAGACATACCTTAGAAATATCTCTAGGGATCTCACTATCATTTTCGCATCCTTGTTTCCAAAGGTTGACTAAACATTTCCTCTTATACCAACTGTAGAGTCCCAAATCTTGATGTACATGGAATTTACATTACTTTTGCGGAATACATAGTACATAACAAAAACACACACACAAGGACTGTAACAGTTTAGTGTCTTTGGAAACTCGGAATATAATCTTCTAAACATGGTGAAAGATCTTCAACATCTCCCATAAAGATCTTCCCTTTTTTTACCTAAAATCATTCTGTATATCCTGGGGAAAAGAAATCATAAAAGGGGTGAGATGAAATGCTCAGTAAGGGTATGCATGGATAAAATAAAACATACCATATACATTTGAACGTAAAAGCATGAACATAATGTTTAAACATCAAAAGCTTGAGTAATGACAAAAAACATGGAAGTACGTAAGGCATAGATCATAAAGAAACATTAAGAATGATAAAATAGCATGGGAATAAAACATGTAATTGTTTAAACCATTAAGCAAATTATATGATTTCCATAGTAGCCAAGGCATTTCTGCAAAGTCCATTATAGTGGACAAAGTCCCTTTCTGAATCGAGTTCACTCCTCGTTCCAGTCCTGTATTACTGAACCGGTTTAACTTTCCGTTCGAGCCATGTCTATCTCATTAGATATAAATTTTTACCCAATGAATTGGAGGGAGATATAGGTCCCACCGATCTCATAATGAAATCATTCTTACTTGTGCCACAATATAAACATACATCATTCATAATAACCCAAGAATAAAATGGGTCTCATAAACATCATCCCATCATAACATAATCCATATAAAAGAAATGGATATCATTTCAAAATAAGAAAAGTGAAACCATGTTAATCATAGAGACATTAACATTATTCTTAAAACATACAAATATGAAATAATTTCATTTTAGATGGAAAATGGTTTTGAAAAAACACTTGAAATGAATTCTTGAGGAAAATATCCTTTCTTCTTTAAAATAATTTTCCTTTCAAAAAATGTCATGAATTTTTAAAAGAAAAGGATTTTCTTGGAAATATTAATGAAATATTTTTGAGGAAGCTTCTTGAAAATGAGGCGTTATGAAATCGTAAATATCTGTTCACGCCGTATAAGTTAAAAATAACATTCTCCTCGTACTTTTGTCGGAAAATTCAAAAAGTACCTTATATGGTAACCAATGAAAAGATTCCATTCATACAATGTGGTAAAAAGTCAATAAAGGGTAAAAATTACTTTAAACATCCATTGAAAAATGGTAAACATTTTATGAAAGAAGTTTTATAAAACATGGTCATGGATGATAAACATAACCCCAGTAAATACTTACGTATATGCAATCTTGGATAAAAATGATATTGAAAATTTATCCCTTACCTTTGGTCTGATATGCTTCGTACGTACCTGAACCTCATGTATAATGATTTAAATAATGTCGTTGACTTATTACAGAATAATATTCATTGTTATTATATCATATATGTTTCACTTATGACATTATATTACCCGTTCTTTTGTAAATTCCATGTTAAAGAGCGTTTTGGGTAAAATCGTTTCATTTGTCGTCCGTGTTTTGACTTGTAATTATTCATATGATTACTTATATCATGATTACTTAATTACAGAATATAAAACATGATTTATATATAATATATATTCACAATATATATATAATAGATCAGTAAATGGAAAGAAATACACCGTTCATGGAGACGGTAGGTCGTACGTACGCATGAACGCTGTTTTCATTTCCTTATTGAGTTGAATGGAATTAAGTAGATGAAATAAATATATATACACATAAATCCAGTATCATTATTATGTCATATATTTCATGATTACTTATTATATATACTTTATAATCATTCATGAATGGTTAACGTGGAGAATGAATCTCATCGCGTCGTGGAGACGGTAGTCCGTACGTACGAACGAGCGATGATATCGTTGTCAAGATCGTGGAATTGTATTGGAGTGTATGTATAATATTTCAGAATAAATATCACTTTAAAATAATCATATATAGTTATTATGTACACCATTATACCCATCCAAGTAAGGTGGTGGTGGATAATAGATTACACCACGGCGTGGAGACGGTATTCCGTATGTACGCACGCGCGGTGATTTCGTTTTCTGTAGGACGGATAGATGGTGAAATAGGAATGTTTCATAATTATAATAACTTATCAGTATATTAGTGATAATGATGTTATTACATCATAATAAAACAACCTAAGAAGAAGAAGTGGAAGAAGAAATAAAGTTGAAAGAATCAGTAACAGACATTACCTTTTCTTTAAAGCACCTCTTTGAGTCCTCTTTTTAGGGTACTAAAACTGGTCTTTGAAGAAGACCAGAACCTCTAGGATGTTTCTAGGGAAGTGGATAAGAGAACTTTTCAGGGGTCGGCCAAGCATGAAGGCTCAAAGTGGTGCGAGGAAGAGAGGGAGGAGGTGCCCTTTTATAAGGGAGGAGAGGGGCACCTTTGGAATAACTAAAAATATTATTTTATTATAAAGCCAAATTCGGTTTTAAATAGCTCCAAATTGATTTCATTAAAAGATAATGTGGGTATGGGTAGAAATAATCTCATCAAATAGAATTTGGACAAGTTTAGTTTAATAGTTTAACCATATCATTTAGTTGTAACTTTAAGTAAGATAATTTTACTTTTACCGTGTCTTTTTGTGTTCTTACACTATAAGGTTAATAAACGTACTATAAAAATCCAAAAGAACCCCAAATTGTTTATTATTAATATATATAACCTTATCTAAGTCCTTTGGCCGAACCGTAGATTTTTAGGAACAAAATAACAATTAATAATATAATATTTGTTTTAAAAACTATTTTATGTCAATTTCAACACTATTTAGTAATTGATTTTTGTGAAACTCATAACAGAATTATTAGTTCGAAAAACATTAATTAAATCCATAATAACATGTCATATTAACCTATAAAATTAGTGGAATTCATAAAAAGTCTCAAATTACATTTATTTGGGTATTTATAACATCAATTATGTCAATATTTCATAAATAAGTTAAATACTGCATCATCATTGTGTCATAAATAAATTTACTTATTTAAAGTATAAAAATTACATATAAAATATAATTATATAGGAACTATTTTTCTCTTTCTAATGAATATTTATAGTCGAATTTATCTTACGTATAACCCTATATTAAAAATGATATACTTATTAAACTGTGATTTTAACTATTTTAACCCTTCTTTAAATAAATTAATTATAAATGTCCTAATCTAATCCAAGTGGGCCTAAATGGTTATATTTTATTCCTAATATTTTTTTGTCGAATTACACTTATCCAATAGAATTAGTACATGTGTTAGGGTAATAAAAATATCATTTTTACCCTTAATTACCCTATTTACTTTTAACCATGGTAAAAAAGTAGAAAGTTACTATTCAACAAAAATTATTTTCATCTCATTAAACCACATATTACTTATTAAAAACAATAGTGTCTCTTGGATTTTTGAAATTCCACTCACAGAAGCGGTAAAATTAAGTTTTATAAAAAATTCATTTTTTAACTACCACTTAGTGGTTTCACTATTCATCAAAAAATGAAAGTTTCCAGAAAACTACCAAAAATTAAGCCTAAGCTATATTCGATATTATGAACTCAAAAATGATGTCTATTTTACCAAATTAAAGACATATCTGTTGAATTAATTACATTAAATATTAATTCTTGTCGTCAAAACATATTGCGTGTTCTTAAGAGATAATAACTATCAAAAGATTGACACTTGTTTATGTCTTGTTTAAATGTGAAATTACATCCAATGAACAACATTGTATTAAATTGTAAAATATATATTCTAAATATACTTTAAAACCACTCAAATTAATAATTTTTCACTATTAATTATTTCTATTAAAAAGGTTTTTTAATTAAAATTTAGTAATATTCACTATTCATCAGAAAATGAAAGTTATCCGAAAAGTACCAAAATTTCACCCTAAGCTAATTTCGATATTCCGAATCCAAAAATGAAGTCCATTTTGTAAACTAAAATTTTCAAAATTTCAAAAAGTGGTTATTACTATTCATAACGGCTAGTTTTATTAATATTTTAACAGCATATCGTTGTTTAGTGAAACTCGGTATTGCGTACTACAGACGCTATCGAGGAAGGTCGCAATTGCGTGTAATTTAAGGCAATTTAATGATGCGTGTTGTGCAAGCTCCTTTTGGTGTAGCGTACAACACAATACATTAATGAAATTAAAAAGAATATTTTTCATAAAATCTCGGGGTGTTACATTCTACCCCCCTTAAAATGAATTTCGCCCTTGAAATTTGTCGGGGTTATAAATGGTTTACTACTCGAAAGTTTCTTTAATAGAAACTCACATCGTAAAAAGGAATACCAAAACCAATCGTTATAAAAAGTATGAAATGTAACGGTTACCCAAATAAACTAATCACTGGGGTTCCACATAGGTGAAAATATTGATATGGAAGAGAAATCTAACCATCATGTTCTGATAGAGAGTGGTAGAGAACATGGCTATAAAAAATACAACAATCACAAAGCCATAGATTTGTGATGATCTAAGGTACTATCTAATTCATTAGATATAAGGTCACTAAGACAACATTTTTTGTTTTCAAGATCATTTCCCTAAAGATGATGAATTAAAAGAAATACTTACATGATTTTGGTACAATCTCACTGTTGTTCATGAATTGAACAGTTTCAACTTCATCCCATAATGAAATAAAGTTGAATTTTTCATTCGTGATGTGTTAGTAGATCATGTGATAGAACGATGGGTCATTCCATCTGTCTGAAACAAAAAGGTTAGAAAAGTTATCAAAACTTACATAAGTCCATCTATAGTGAGATTAATCATATATGGTTCCTAAAATGGACTTACAATTCATATATCATACGGCTTAATATAATAATATTAGTTTCCTATTAAACAGGGACATCCTGTAGGCCAGTGGTAGGCACTAAAGGCTAGTCGCACTTCGGTTGTGGGTTTGATTCCCACCGCCTTGTCCGATGTGATGGGTTGTCGCCCATCCTGCAGGTTTTCCTTTTTCTAATGCTATATTACTATAACATCCCATCAATAATATCGAAAAAATTTCTATCCTAACATATTTCCATCATAATCCATTCCAATCTTTAGGCTTATCTAAAATTCTTCGGTCCAAGCTCATAGTATAAAGAAAATGATTACTTGAAATGTCACATAACAATCATGTGAATGCCATCATTTATCACCAATATATCATAAGATATATCTTGTTGGTCAAATTACAAACATGTGAATACCTTAATCATGTATTCTCTTGAAGAATGAATACCCATTAATTGAACTATAGTGAAAAATAGAATGCAGTTAAAAGTTAACACTTTCCACATACCAAAATCCTCAAAATTCTATATACTCAAACCATGATATCACTTAGTCCTTATATCAATCATGAGATATGAATATTGTCAAACATTTCATTTTCTCCTTATCCCTTCATTATGCACATATCATCTGCTTTCCAAAATATTTGAATCACTTTTCATGGTTACTGGTACCTTAAAATTATTGAAAACCACAATAGAATAATACAAAAATATTCTAATCAACATTATTCTTGAATACCAATACATAAACACTTCAATTCATCCTCTTCAATTATTTTCCGGGAATAAGTCCTGCCTTGATTTAGAAGTAACTTTTTAGGTCAGGGCATTGAGTTGGGTAATGCCTATGTTCTCCACAAATAATACGTTGAACTCCATAACAGTCTGTCACTCTATGACCCTTTTATGCACACAGATAACATCGGTCCCTCCATTTGAGGTATTCATCAAGGTTTTCTTCCCGTCTTTATAAATCTCAATCTTTCTTTTTTTATGCTCCTCAACATGTGAACATGCATAATAGTTTATCTTCATCTTCTTTGATGAATTAGGCATACCACTAAATTCCACCTTGTTAATCATATATCGCGATGACAGATTCGGCATAATCACAATATCTTTCTCTCTAGGAATTACACAATTTTGTTGCTCATATTCACCAATTTGTCTATTGGATTCAATGATAACCTAATTCATTCTTGTTCCCTCCATTAACTAAAACACAAAAATAATTCTGTGAGAGGAAAAAATCATGCTGGAGAAAACAACGTAGTAAAGGGGGAGCACCCTCAATATCTAACATCTTAGGTTAAATTCAAATATCATTACCGTAGTTCCAGGACTATATCCTATATGTATACTTATCCTTAGGGACATCCCTAGACATACCTTAGAAATATCTCTATGGATCTCACTAACATTTTCGCATCCTTGTTTCCAAAGGTTGACTAAACCTTTCCTCTGATACCAACTGTAGAGACCCAAAGCTTGATGTACATGGAAATTACATTACTTTTGCGTAATACTTAGTACATAACAAAAACACACACACAAGGACTGTAACAGTTTAGTGTCTTTGGAAACTCGGAATATAATCATCTATTCATGGTGAAAGATCTTCAACATCTCCCATAAAGATCTTCCCTTTTTTACCTAAAATCATTCTTTATATCCTGGGGAAAAGAAATCATAAAAGGGGTGATATGAAATTCTCAGTAAGGGTATGAATGGATAAAATAAAACATACCATATACATTTGAACGTAAAAGCATGAACATAATGTTTAAACATCAAAAGATTGAGTAATGAAAAAAAACATGGAAGTAAGTAAGGAATAGATCATAAAGAAACAATAAGAATGATAAAATAGCATGGGAAAAAAACATGTAATTGTGGAAACCATTAAGCACATTATATGATTTCCATAGTAGCCAAGGCATTTCTGCCAAGACCATTATAGTGGACAAAGTCCCTTTCTGAATCGAGTTCATTCCTCGTTCCAGTCCTGTATTACTGAACCGGTTTAACTTCCCTTCCAGCCATGTCTATCTCATTAGATATAAATTTTTACCCAATGAATTGGAGGGAGATATAGGTCCCACCCATCTCATAATGAAATCATTCTTACTTGTGCCACAATATAAACATACATCATTCATAATAACCCAAGAATAAAATGGGTTTCATAAACATCATCCCATCATAACATAATTCATATAAAAGAAATGGATATCATTTCAAAATAAGAAAAGTGAAACCATGTTAATCATAGAGACATTAACATTATTCTTAAAACATACACATATGAAATAATTTCATTTTAGATGGAAAATGGTTTTGAAAAAACACTTGAAATGAATTCTTGAGGAAAATATCCTTTCTTCTTTAAAATAATTTTCCTTTCAAAAAATGTCATGAATTTTTAAAAGAAAAGGATTTTCTTGAAAATATTAATGAAATATTTTTTAGGAAGCTTCTTGAAAATGAGGCGTTATGAAATCGTAAATATCTGTTCACGCCGTATAAGTTAAAAATAACATTCTCCTCGTACTTTTGTCGGAAAATTCAAAAAGTACGTTATATGGTAACCAATGAAAAGATTCCATTCATACAATGTGGTAAAAAGTCAATAAAGGGTAAAAATTACTTTAAACATCCATTGAAGAATGGTAACCATTTTATGAAATAATTTTTATAAAACATGGTCATGGATGATAAACATAACCCCAGTAAATACTTACGTATAAGCAATCTCGGATAAAAATGATATTGAAAATTTATCCCTTACCTTTGATCTGATATGATTAGTACATACCTGAACCTCCTGTATAATGATTTAAATAATGTCATTGACTTATTACAGAATAATATTCATTGTTATTATATCATATATGTTTCACTTATGACATTATATTACCCGTTCTTTTGTAAATTCCATGTTAAAGAGCGTTTTTGGTAAAATCGTTTCATTTGTCGTCCGTGTTTTGACTTGTAATTATTCATATGATTACTTAGATCATGATAACTTAATTACAGAATAGAAAACATGATTTATATATAATATATATTCACAATATACATATAATAGATCAGTAAATGGAAAGAAATACACCGTTCATGGAGACGGTAGGCCGTACGTATGCATGAACGCTGTTTTCGTTTCCTTATTCAGTTGAATGGAATTAATTAGATGAAATTAATATATATACACATAAATCCAGTATCATTATTATGTCATATATTTCATGATTACTTATTATATATACTTTATAATCATTCATGAATGGTTAACGTGGAGAATGAATCTCATCGCGTCGTGGAGACGGTAGTCCGTACGTACGCACGAGCGATGATATCGTTGTCATGATCGTGGAATTGTATTGGAGTGTATGTATAATATTTCAGAATCAATATCATTATACAATAATCATATATAGTTATTATGTACACCATTATACCCATCCAAGTAAGGTGGTGGTGGAAAATAGATTACACCACGGCGTGGAGACGATATTCCGTATGTACGCACGCGCGATGATTTCGTTTTCTGTAGGACGGATAGATGGTGAAATAGGATTGTTTCATAATTATAATAACTTATCAGTATATTAGTGATAATGATGTTATTACATCATAATAATACAACCTAATAAGATGAAGTGGAAGAAGAAATAATGTTGAAAGAATCGGTAACAGACATTACCTTTTCTTTAAAACACCTCTTTGAGTCCTCTTTTTAGGGTACTAAAACTGGTCTTTGAAAAAGACCAGGACCTCTAGGATGTTTCTAGGGAAGTGTAGAAGAGAACTTTTGAGGGTTCGGCCGAGCATGAACGCTCAAAGTGGTCCGAGGAAGAGAGGGAGGAGGTGCCCTTTTATAAGGGAGGAGAGGGGCACCTTTGGAATAACTAAAAATATTATATTATTATAAATCCAAATTCGGTTTTAAATAGCACCAAATTGATTTCATTCAAAGATAATGTGGGTATGGGTAGAAATAATCTCATAAAATAGAATTTGGACAAGTTTAGTTTACTAGTTTAACCATATCATTTAGTTTTAACTTTAAGTAAGATAATTTTACTTTTACCGTGTCTTTTTGTGTTCTTACACTATAAGGTTAATAAACATACTATAACAAGCCAAACGAACCCCAAGTTGTTTATTATTAATATATATAACCTTATATAAGTCCTTTTGAAGAACCGTAGATTTTTAGGGATAAAATAACAATTAATAATATAATATTTGTTTTAAAAACTATTTTATGTCAATTTCAACACTATTTAGTAATTGATTTTTGTGAAACTCATAACAGAATTTTTAGTTAGAAAAAAATTAATTAAATCCATAATAACATGTCATACTAACCTATAAAATTAGTGGAATTCATAAAAAGTCTCAAATTACATTTATTTGGGAATTTATAACATCAATTATGTCAATATTTCATAAATAAGTTAAATACTGCATCATCATTGTGTCATAAATAAATTTACTTATTTAAAGTATAAAAATTACATATAAAATATAATTATATAGGAACTATTTTTCTATTTCTAATGAATATTTATAGTCGAATTTATCTTATGTATAACCATATATTAAAAATGATATACTTATTAAACTTTGATTTTAACTATTTTAACCCTTCTTTAAATAAATTAATAATAAATGTCCTAATCTAATCCAAGTGGGTGTCACGACCCGACTTCACCAAAAGGAGGGAAGGGTCAGTAGATTGCCAGGCCCTTCCTTCTTTAAGTTGAAGGAGAGATAATGACCCCCGAAACCCGCCTTCAATAGGTCCCGGAGTGGCGACTAGCACCAAGGGTATAGGAAATTCTCGCAAATGGAAGGCATTACCCTTTTTTTTATATTATAGGATCGAAAGATAAGGAGGAGAAAACCCAACAACACCAAGATAGAAAGAAAGTAAAGCCAAAAGTAAACCATTCCCACATGCATGTTTCAAAAGTGAAAGCCACAAAGTGCAAAAGAAAAGAAAGCTCTCAAGTACAATACCAAAAGAAAACAAAGGTACGACAACAGCGACAACTCCAACCGTCCGACTAATAGGGTCCCGCGCAGCCCTGGTAGTCCTCCTGGAAACCTGAAAGTAAACGTAGGGTGAGCATAAAAGTACACTCAGTAGGGAAAACCAAGACTCTCGTGCACAAGTGGGGGAACGTACTAAAGTCCCGTGAGAAAAAAAGTGAACCAAACAACTAACAAGGCAAACTATCCATCCCAGGCCTCACCAAGGCTCACTCCCCAAATAACGCAAGTCAAGTAATATATATATAAGAGCACATCGATTTTTGGGTACCCCGCGCCACTTTCCCACTGGTTATTGAGACATCCTACGCATCGGACCAATCCCGCCATTCTCACCGCAGTCCCACTGCCACACCCGCCCGCACACACCTGGGCCACCACCACACGCAGTCCCACTGCCAAATCCCGCACGCACACACCTGGGCCTCAACTGTCACATGTAACCATGCCTGCAAACACCTAGGCCAGAACAACCACCGCTACGCCCGAAGACACCTGGGCTAAAGGATCCACTGCCACGCCCGAAGACACCTGGGCCTCATCCCGAAGACACTTGGAAAATCACCTGCCGCACACACCTGGCCAACCACCACAACACCCTGCCCGATGATTCTTGGGCTAATAATGGACTTCAGGCCATCACAGCCTGCCCGAAGGTACTTGGGCTATCTGGGAAAGGGAGCAGAAAAGGAGCTAATAACCAGCCACTAAGTATAGTGTTGGGAAAAACACCCTTCCCCCATAAATGGGGGTGTTCGGCACTAAGTGCTCAACTTGGGTGGGGCACGAATAAGAAACACAAAGCTACAAGTATAGATATAGGTAACAAACACTCACCCAAAACTTAGGTTTTCCTAGCCAACCTACAGAACACAATACCACAACGTCCGAGTCACAATTCACGACCCTTGCCCACAAAACCATTTGTCCCATTCTTGTTTCACGTTCAGTCAAATGTTCGATTAATTGTAAGCACTACTGGGCAACTACCATAAGCATAACCAAGGAAAACGTCAAAGCATAGATCAACCAAAACACTCACACCCGGTTCTGCCAACAGAGGATCTCTCCCCAATTTCTGATAAAAACTCACAACCACTGAAACCATGCCAACAGGAGATCTCATCCCCCAAATTTACACAGCCACCGAGAGTATAAAAGAACAGGGGATCCCATCCCCTCCCACATTTCCAGCAAACGGCCCGAAGGGAAAACAACCACTAACCACTACCAACACAAGTCAGGGATTTTCAGATTTAAACGATTTAACACACTCCATGGTTTCAAATTCCGTGGGTTCTAACCGGGAGTTATCACAGAAGGGATGATCCTGGTGCTTTCAATTATTCGGCCGAAAGTACGTGATTAACCAAATTTTCACAGCAAGAGTTCACAATTTCAGCAACCCATTTAAAACATCACGAGAGGATTTATCAGTGCACGTACAACGACCACCAACGGCCTCAATTTTCAGAAAACACAAACCAGCATAACAAAAAAAGGATGATTCAAGATAAAGCATAACAACGATCACATCCCCTTCCCCTTCTTCCTTTAGAACTTCGTTTATTATCTTCATTAGGGTTTGGTTCAACCAATTCCATATGAACAAAGGTAACGCCCACCCCGCATGATACACAAAAGTGAGAGACGAGAGAAATTCCCTACTTGTTGATGGATGATCGACGTTTAGGCCGGGGGCGCGGATCTTTACGGATAACGACGCGGCGGTCCCGATGCACCAGAAGAGCCACGATCGAAGAAGGGGGGAAGCCACGGCCTAACCCTTAATTTATAAGAGCTGGGGACGGTTGAGATGAAAACACAAAACCACGGAAGACGAGGGAGTCGTGGGTTGACCACGTGGCTTGACTCATCATTAATGGCGCTGGATGGTTTTAACTGACCCATGAATTAATGAAGCATTTAAATAAGACCTTTGCGCGCGTTTCGGATTTCCAAGATATTTTTAGCAAGGAAGAATAGGGTTTAAAACCCTATTTGCGAAAAAGGAACATTACTGGAACAACTTGGCAGGGCCGGTGTCACCGATCGGTCTCACCGATCGGTGTCACCGATCGGTCTCACCGATCGGTCTCACCGATCGGTCTCACCGATCGGACTCACCGATCGGTCTCACCGATCGGTCTCACCGATCGGACTCGCCGATCGGTGTCACCGATCGGTCTCACCGATTGGTACCCCGCAAGGAAACCGGATTTTTGGCAAAGGAAGGGACCAAGGGGGGTCTGGGTCTTCACATCAGATACCTCTTAAACGATTCTCGTCCCCGAGAATCAAAACAAACTAGAAGGAAAGAGAGGATCCGAACAACCATCTTCGAAGATACCTCTTAGGAGTGGACCCCCGCTAATTGAAAACACTCCCTGTCAAGAACCAAGCATCACACCACGCCAAACCGCCCGGTCATGTGGGTTTGGGGAGTTCCCCTCCCCCATGTCAAGATATTATCCGCTTTGGGCGGCACTGACTCGCCCGCACGGGTTTAATCGCATCCACCTTAATGCGTCCTGATTAGGGGTCGTGTTTCCCCTTCCCTTCAACCGGGGCTTCCCACACAAAATCAGAGGAAAGGAACCTAGCACATTTCATAGCCAAAAAGGTCAAACGTTCTTTCACAACAGGCACCAAGGGTTCAAAGCTCAGAACAACTCGGGGTATTGGGCACGCATCTGTGCTTCCCTCTCCCACGTACTCTCTTCGAGGCCGCCATGTCTCCACAACACACGAACCAGGCCGACGGTTCGTCCACGGAGCACTTTCTCCTTGCGATCCTCGATTCTGACTGGCCGTTCCTCGAACGTCGCGTCTCCTCCCACGTCTAGCTCTCCCCAGTTGATGACATGAGAGTCATCATGTAAGTACTGACGAAGCTGGGAGACATGGAAGACGTCATGGACCATCTCCAACTGAGGTGGTAGGGCCAGCTGATATGCCACCTCGCCAACTCGCCTCAGCACCTCGAAAGGTCCGATGAACCTAGGGGAGAGCTTACTCCCCTTTCCGAACCTCCGCTGCCCCCGTCGAGGGGAAACCTTCAAAAACACATGATCTCCCACCTCGAACCTCAGGGGCCTCCTCCGACGATCAGCATAAGATTTCTGCCGATCCTGAGCTGCTTTCATCCTCTCCCGCACTAGCTGGACTTTCTCCGTGGTGCTCTGCACTACTTCTGGTCCAAGAGTACCAGTCTCACCAACCTCTGCCCAGCATAAGGGTGAACGACATGGTCTTCCATACAAAGCCTCAAAAGGGGCCATGCCGATAGTAGAGTGAAAACTGTTGTTGTAGGCAAACTCTACTAAAGGCAAGTGTCGTACCCATGATCCTCCGAAATCCAGAACACATGCTCGCAGCATGTCCTCCAAAGTCTGGATAGTCCGCTCTGTCTGTCCATCAGTCTGAGGGTGAAAAGCAGTGCTAAGGCGTAGTTGGGTGCCAAAAGCATGCTGTAACCCCTTCCAGACTCGAGAGGTGAATCGAGTGTCCCGATCTGAGACGATCGTTTTCGGAACTCCATGCAAACGCACCACCTCATCCACGTACCTCTGTGCTAAGGTACTCACGGGTCCCGACTCCTTGATAGCCAAGAAGTGAGCGGATTTTGTCAATCGATCCACCACTACCCAGATAGCATCATGCCCGCCCTGAGCTCTGGGTAGTCCCGTGACGAAGTCCATTGAGACGTCGTCCCACTTCCACTCGGGAACATCTAGAGGATGCAACAGACCACCAGGAACATGGTGCCCAGCCTTCACCTGCTGACACACCAGGCATTTAGCCACGAACTCTGCCACTGCCCGTTTCACCCCGGGCCACCAAAACTGTCCCCTCAGGCCTTGGTACATTTTCGAAACACCCGGATGTACCGCCAAGGCTGAGCTATGGAACTCATGAAGGACTCCATCACGCATCACCTCTGGAACAAACAACCTCCGATGAAAGAGCATCCGACGTCGGCTGTCCTCCGACCATCCTTCCGGGGCGTTCCCCTGATCGACACGATCCCGCAACACTTCCACCTCAGGATCTCCCCACTGAGACTCTTCCACTTGCTGCAACAAGGAGGACTGTACCGTCATCTGAAACAAACAACCTCTAGTACCTTCCACCCTTGCATCCAAGTGCAAGGCAGCCAACTCCCCCATTGCCTTCCAAGCATCGGCAGATTCCCGAACCACCTCCTGATGCGGCTTCCTGCTCAGGGCATCAGCCACAACGTTTCCCTTACCTTCAGTGTATGAGATCTCAAAGTCGTAGTCCTGGAGAAACTCGACCCACCTCCGCTGTCGCAAGTTCAAGTCACGCTGGGAGAAGATATAGCGCAAGCTTTTGTGGTCGGTGAAGACCACAAAGCGCTCCCCAAAGAGGTAATGTCGCCACAGCTTTAATGCGAACACCACCGCTGCAAGCTCCAGGTCATGGGTGGCATAGTTCCGCTCATGGGGGCGTAGCTGCCTGGACCCGTAAGAGATCACCCCTTGTCGCTGCATCAATACGCACCCCAGGCCCTGTCCTGAAGCATCACAGAATACCTCATAGGCCATCCCTTCTTCTGGCAACCTCAACACTGGGGCACTAACCAGTTTTTCTTTTAGGTAGCTGAAGGACGACTCACATTGCTCGCTCCACATGAAAACTTGGTCCTTCTTGGTCAAAGCCGTCAAAGGGGCTGCTACCCGGGAGATGTTGGGTACGAATCTCCGGTAGTAGCCTGCCAGTCCGAGGAAACTCCGAACTTCCGCCACATTCTTGGGTGCTGCCCAAGAAACAATTGCCTCAACCTTTGATGGGTCGACTGCTACTCCCTGCTCAGACACTACATGTCCAAGGAAGTGCACTTCTCGCGCCCAGAACTTGCACTTTGACAACTTCCCATAGAGCTGGTGCTGTCGTAGGACCTCCAAAACTGTCCTCAGGTGCTCTGCATGGTCCTCTTCTGACTTTGAATAGATCAGGATATCGTCGATGAACACCACCACAAACCGATCCAGGTACTCCTGAAAGATGGAGTTCATAAGCCCCATGAACACAGCCGGGGCGTTCGTAACACCAAAGGGCATGACCACGAACTCGAAGTGCCCATACCTGCACCTGAACGCCGTCTTCGGGACGTCGTTATCCTTTACCCTTAGCTGGTGGTACCCGGATCGCAGGTCGATCTTCGAGAACCATCCTGCCCCCTTCAGCTGGTCGAAAAGATCATCTATCCTTGGGAGAGGGTAGCGGTTCTTGATTGTTACCTGATTCAGCCTCCTGTAATCAATGCATAACCTGAGGCCACCATCTGCCTTCTTCGCAAACAAGACTGGGGCACCCCACGGTGATGCACTTGGACGAACATAACCCCTCTTCATCAGATCGTCAATCTGTATCCGCAACTCCCGTAGCTCCGAAGGTGCCATCCGGTAAGGAGCCATCGAGATTGGTCGAGAGCCGGGCTGCAGGTCAATCCCGAACTCGATATCACGTCGAGGGGGTAGAGTCGTCACCTCCTCAGGAAAGACGTCCATAAATTCACGAACGATCTCTGGCACTTCCACCATTTTCGCATCTGTTGATTCTATCGTCAGTTCGGTCAACAAGGAGAGGAGAGGTTCCTCCCTCCTGTTTCCCTTCGGACAGCTCCGCTCGCCGGTGAAAGTAACACGCTGGCCGTCCAAACCGGAGAACACCACCCTCCGTTGGAAACAGTCGATGACGGCGCACACAGAAAATAGCCAGTCGATGCCTAGGATGACATCGTACGGCCGAATCTGTAGTAGAAGGAGATCCCTAACCGACCGATGCGGCCCCAACATCAGTCTACATCCCCGACAAACGAACAACAAGTCGGTCTGACCTCCAACTGGTGTGCTCAACACCAGGGGCACTGGAAGTCTCTCGGCATCTAGTCCCAAGGCGCGGGCTAGACCAGGTGCAATAAAGGAGTGCGAAGCTCCGGTATCGAACAAAGCATAAGCAAGAGTGCTAAACACACTGATCGTACCTCGAACAACCTCTGGCCCTGCTGGAACTGTTGCTTCTGCGGCGTGTAACTGTCCACGCCCAGCTCCCCTACCCCTCGGCTGTCGGCCACCTCCCCGACCACGCCCTGGTCGAGGTCCCTGGGGAGCGCCCTGAGGTCGGCCTCCCCCTCCTATGTCTGTCTGCGGAGGAGCGGGAGCTCGCTGTCCCTGCTGCTGCTGCTGGAAGGGTCTGGCTGGGAACTGCTGCTGTGGCGGATGCTGGGGATGACTGCCACCGCTGTACTGCACCCGATCGGGGCACTGACTCCGAAGATGTCCAGGGCTCCCGCAGATGAAGCACCGTGGTCCCGAGCCTGAAGGAAAAGAACGTGGGCCAGGGGATCGAAACTGAAACTGCTGTGGCCTGCTCCCTGCGGGTCGGAACCTGGAGGGTCCCGATGCTGGGGGCCTGGTGCTGACGGCCTTCCCCTTCGATGGTCCCAGCTGGATCCCTTCTCGTGATAGTCCTCCTAGAGTGTGCATCCTTTCCACCACTTCGGCCTTCTTCTGAACCTCTAAGTATGTCGGAAGGGTAAAGGGAGTAACAGCATACTGGAGGGAGGGTCGGAGCGCCTCCTCCAAACGTCTTGCCCGAGACTCCTCATCGGGAAAGAGGTCTGGAGCAAAACGCAGGAGGTCCTTGAACTTGATTCCAAGTTCCCTCACGGACATGCTCCCCTGCTGGAGGGAGAGTAGCTCCTGCCTCTTCTCCGCCTTCATTGTCGAGGAGAGAAACTCCGCCCGGAACTCCTTCTCGAATTCCGCCCAAGCAACCTCAGACTCTTTCCTACTCCCCAGGTGAAGCATCCACCACTGACGTGACGCTCCTCGCATCTGGCTAACAGCCAGAGGAACCCAGTACTCCGTCGGGGCCCGGATCAGGCCGAAGGCTATGACTAGCTCCTCCAGCCAGCCTTCTGTCTTCATGTCGGAGGTGCTGCCCTCATATTTCTCGAGGGCCTGTCGCTGAAAGGCTCGAAGAGTCTTCTGCCACCGGTCGTCCTCTTCCTCCCGATCAGCTCTCTGCTGATTGGCCAAGGTAGTCTCAGGAGTCTCGATCACCTGTACCACACGTGGTCGCCTTCCAGGTGCCATAGCTGCAAGGTAAACAAGGAATGCCTAAGCCCAGTAGTGCAAAGAAAACCGTTCTCAAAACTTATTAAGATTTAATTTATTCTTAATTTCCCAAGACATCCCAGAAACACAAGAACACAAGTCATTTATGATGCATGTACCTTCCCTAGGGTCTCTACCCTGCAATCAGTGTGGCTTCACTTGGTCGTTCGGTAGGTCCAGAGTCCTTGCATCGGATCACGGGGGGCCCTAAAATCCCGTGTCCTAGCCGGTCCTCCCTGGCCTATTTCACGCACCAAGGTCACCCAACGCTGTTGCCTTACCGTCCCATGAAATCCTTACTGTGCCTAACTCCAGACTCCGTCCTATCTCTCAACCCTCCTCTGATACCATTCTGTCACGACCCGCCTTCACCAAAAGGAGGGAAGGGTCAGCAGATTGCCAGGCCCTTCCTTCTTTAAGTTGAAGGAGAGATAATGACCCCCGAAACCCGCCTTCAATAGGTCCCGGAGTGGCGACTAGCACCAAGGGTATAGGAAATTCTCGCAAATGGAAGGCATTACCCTTTTTTTTATTTTATAGGATCGAAAGATAAGGAGGAGAAAACCCAACAACACCAAGATAGAAAGAAAGTAAAGCCAAAAGTAAACCATTCCCACATGCATGTTTCAAAAGTGAAAGCCACAAAGTGCAAAAGAAAAGAAAGCTCTCAAGTACAATACCAAAAGAAAACAAAGGTACGACAACAGCGACAACTCCAACCGTCCGACTAATAGGGTCCCGCGCAGCCCTGGTAGTCCTCCTGGAAACCTGAAAGTAAACGTAGGGTGAGCATACAAGTACACTCAGTAGGGAAAACCAAGACTCTCGTGCACAAGTGGGGGAACGTACTAAAGTCCCGTGAGAAAAAAAGTGAACCAAACAACTAACAAGGCAAACTATACATCCCAGGCCTCACCAAGGCTCACTCCCCAAATAACGCAAGTCAAGTAATATATATATAAGAGCACATCGATGTTTGGGTACCCCACGCCACTTTCCCACTGGTTATTGAGACATCCTACGCATCGGACCAATCCCGCCATTCTCACCGCAGTCCCACTGCCACACCCGCCCGCACACACCTGGGCCACCACCACACGCAGTCCCACTGCCAAATCCCGCCCGCACACACCTGGGCCTCAACTGTCACATGTAACCATGCCTGCAAACACCTAGGCCAGAACAACCACCGCTACGCCCGAAGACACCTGGGCTAAAGGATCCACTGCCACGCCTGAAGACACCTGGGCCTCATCCCGAAGACACTTGGGAAATCACCTGCCGCACACACCTGGCCAACCACCACAACACCCTGCCCGATGATTCTTGGGCTAATAATGGACTTCAGGCCATCACAGCCTGCCCGAAGGTACTTGGGCTATCCGGGAAAGGGAGCAGAAAAGGAGCTAATAACCAGCCACTAAGTATAGTGTTGGGAAAAACACCCTTCCCCCATAAATGGGGGTGTTCGGCACTAAGTGCTCAACATGGGTGGGGCACGAATAAGAAACACAAAGCTACAAGTATAGATATAGGTAACAAACACTCACCCAAAACTTAGGTTTTCCTAGCCAACCTACAGAACACAATACCACAACGTCCGAGTCACAATTCACGACCCTTGCCCACAAAACCATTTGTCCCATTCTTGTTTCACGTTCAGTCAAATGTTCGATTAATTGTAAGCACTACTGGGCAACTACCATAAGCATAACCAAGGAAAACGTCAAAGCATAGATCAACCAAAACACTCACACCTGGTTCTGCCAACAGAGGATCTCTCCCCAATTTCTGATAAAAACTCACAACCACTGAAACCATGCCAACAGGAGATCTCATCCCCCAAATTTACACAGCCACCGAGAGTATAAAAGAACAGGGGATCCCATCCCCTCCCACATTTCCAGCAAACGGCCCGAAGGGAAAACAACCACTAACCACTACCAACACAAGTCAGGGATTTTCAGATTTAAACGATTTAACACACTCCATGGTTTCAAATTCCGTGGGTTCTAACCGGGAGTTATCACAGAAGGGCTGATCCTGGTGCTTTCAATTATTCGGCCGAAAGTACGTGATTAACCAAATTTTCACAGCAGGAGTTCACAATTTCAGCAACCCATTTAAAACATCACGAGAGGATTTATCAGTGCACGTACAACGACCACCAACGGCCTCAATTTTCAGAAAACACAAACCAGCATAACAAAAAAAGGATGATTCAAGATAAAGCATAACAACGATCACATCCCCTTCCCCTTCTTCCTTTAGAACTTCGTTTATTATCTTCATTAGGGTTTGGTTCAACCAATTCCATAGGAACAAAGGTAACGCCCACCCCGCATGATACACAAAAGTGAGAGACGAGAGAAATTCCCTACTTGTTGATGGATGATCGACGTTTAGGCCGGGGGCGCGGAACTTTACGGATAACGACGCGGCGGTCCCGATGCACCAGAAGAGCCACGATCGAAGAAGGGGGGAAGCCACGGCCTAACCCTTAATTTATAAGAGCTGGGGAAGGTTGAGATGAAAACACAAAACCACGGAAGACGAGGGAGTCGTGGGTTGACCACGTGGCTTGACTCATCATTAATGGCGCTGGGTGGTTTTAACTGACCCATGAATTAATGAAGCATTTAATTAAGACCTTTGCGCGCGTTTCGGATTTCCAAGATATTTTTAGCAAGGAAGAATAGGGTTTAAAACCCTATTTGCGAAAAAGGAACATTACTGGAACAACTTGGCAGGGCCGGTGTCACCGATCGGTCTCACCGATCGGTACCCCGCAAGGAAACCGGATTTTTGGCAAAGGAAGGGACCAAGGGGGGTCTGGGTCTTCATAGTGGGCCTAAATGGTTATATTTTATTCCTAATGTTTTTTTGTCGAATTACACTTATCCAATAGAATTAGTACATGTGTTAGGGTAATAATAATATCATTTTTACCCTTAATTACCCTATTTACTTTTAACCATGGTAAAAAAAGTAGAAAGTTACTATTCAACAAAAATTATTTTCATCTCATTAAACCACATATTACTTATTAAAAACAATAGTGTTTCTTGAATTTTTGAAATTCCACTCACAGAAACGGTAAAATTAAGTTTTATGAAAAATTCATTTTTTTAACTACCACTTAGTGGTTTCACTATTCATCAAAAAATGAAAGTTTCCAGAAAAGTACCAAAAATTAGGCCTAAGCTATATTCGATATTATGAACTCAAAACTGATGTCTATTTTACCAAATTAAAGACATATCTGTTGAATTAATTAATTTAAATATTATTTCTTGTCGTCAAAACATATTGCGTCTTCTTAAGAGATAATAACTATCAAAAGATTGACACTTGTTTATGTCTTGTTTAAATGTGAAATTACATCCAATGAACAACATTGTATTAAATTGTAAAATATATATTCTAAATATACTTTAAAACCACTCAAATTAATAATTTTTCACTGTTAATTATTTCGATTAAAAAGGTTTTTTTAATTAAAATTTAGTAATATTCACTATTCATCAGAAAATGAAAGTTATCCGAAAAGTACCAAAATTTCACCCTAAGATAATTTCGATATTCCGAATCCAAAAATGAAGTCTATTTTGTAAACTAAAATTTACAAAATTTCAAAAAGTGGTTATTACTATTCATAACGGCTATTTTTATTAATATTTTAACAGCATATCGTTGTTTAGTGAAACTCGGTATTGCGTACTACACACGCTATCGAGGAAGGTCGTGATTGCGTGTAATTTAAGGCAATTCAATGATGCGTGTTGTGAAAGCTCCTTTTGGTGTAGCGTACAACAAAATACATTAATGAAATTAAAAAGAATATTTTTCAAAAAATCTCGGGGTGTTACATTCTACCCCCCTTAAAATGAATTTCGCCCTCGAAATTTGTCGGGATTATAAATGGTTTACTACTCAAAAGTTTCTTTAATAGAAACTCACATCGTAAAAAGGAATACCAAAACCAATCGTTATAAAAAGTATGAAACGTAACGGTTACCCAAATAAACTAATCACTGAGGTTCCACATAGGTGAAAATATGGATATGGAAGAGAAATCTAACCATCATGTTCTGATAGAGAGTGGTAGAGAACATGGCTATAAAAAATCCAACATTCACAAATCCATAGATTTGTGATGATCTAAGGTACCATCTAATTCATTAGATATAAGGTCACTAAGAGAACATTTTTGGTTTTCAAGATCATTTCCCGAAAGATGATGAATTAAAAGAAATACTCACATGATTTTGGTACAATCTCACTTTGTTCGTGAATTGAATAGTTTCAACTTCATCCCATAATGAAATAAAGTTGAATTTTTCATTCGTGATGTGTTAGTAGATCATGTGATAGAACGATGGGTCATTCCATCTGTCTGAAACAAAAAGGTTTGAAAAGTTATCAAAACATACATAAGTCCATCTATAGTGAGATTAATCATATATGGTTCCTAAAGTGGACTTAAAATTCATATATCATACTGCTTAATATAATAATACTAGTTTACTATTAAACAGGGACTTCTTGTAGGCCAGTGGTAGGCGCTAAAGGCTAGTCGCACTTCGGTTGTGGGTTTGATTCCCACATCCTTGTCCGATGTGATGGGCTGTCGCCCGTCCTGCAGGTTGTCCTTTTTCTAAAGCTATATTACTATAACATCCCATAAATAATATCGAAAAAGGTTCTATCCTAACATATTTCCAACATAATCCATTCCAATCTTTAGGCTTATCTAAAATTCTTCGGTCCAAGCTCATAGTATAAAGAAAAGGATTACTTGAAATGTCACATAACAATCATGTGAATGCCATCATTTATCACCAATATATCATAAGATATATCTTGTTGGTCAAATTACAAACATGTGAATACCTTAATCATGTATTCTCTTGAAGAATGAATACCCATTAATTGAACTATAGTGAAAAATAGAATGCAGTTAAAAGTTAACACTTTCCACATACCAAAATCCTCAAAATTCTATATACTCAAACCATGATATCACTTAGTCCTTATATCAATCATGAGATATGAATATTGTCAAACATTTCATTTTCTCCTTATCCCTTTATTATGCACATATCATCTGATTTCCAAAATATTTGAATCACTTTTCATGGTTACCGGTACCTTAAAATTATTGAAAACCACAATAGAATAATACAAAAATATTCTAATCAACATTATTCTTGAATACCAATACATAAACACTTCAATCCATCCTCTTTAATTATTTTCCGGGAATAAGTCATTTCTTGATTTAGAAGTAACTTTTTAGGTCAGGGCATTGAGTTGGGTAATGCCCATGTTCTCCACAAATAATACGTTGAACTCCATAACAGTCTGTCTCTCTATTACCCTTTTCTGCACACAGATAACATCGGTCCCTCCATTTGAGGTATTCATCAAGGTTCTTCTTCCCATCTTTATAAATCTAAATCTTTATTTCTTTATTCTACTCAACATGTGAACATGCATAATAGTTTATCTTCATCTTCTTTGATGAATTAGGCATACCACTAAATTCCACCTTGTTAATCATATATCGCGATGTCTGATTCGGTATAATCACAATATCTTTCTCTCTAGGAATTACACAATTTTGTTGCTCATAGTCACCAATTTGTCTATTGGATTCAATGATAATCTAATTCATTCTTGTTCCCTCCATTAACTAAAACACAAAAATAATTCTGTGAGTGGAAAAAATCATGCTGGAGAAAACAACATTGTAAAGGGGGAGCACCCTCAAAATCTAGCATCTTAGGTTAAATTCAAATATCATTACCGTAGTTCCAGGACTATATCCTATATGTATACTTATCCATAGGGACATCCCTAGACATACCTTAGAAATATCTCTATGGATCTCACTAACATTTTCGCATCCTTGTTTCCAAAGGTTGACTAATCCTTTCCTATGATACCAACTGTAGAGACCCAATGCTTGATGTACATGGAAATTAAATTACTTTTGCGGAATACTTAGTATATAACAAAAACACACACACAAGGACTGTAACAGTTTAGTGTATTTGGAAACTCGGAATATAATCATCTAATCATGGTGAAAAATCTTCAACATCTCCCATAAAGATCTTCCCTTTTTTTACCTAAAATCATTCTTTATATCCTGGGGAAAAGAAATCATAAAAGGGGTGAGATGAAATGCTCAGTAAGGGTATGCATGGATAAAATAAATCATACCATATACATTTGAACGTAAAAGCATGAACATAATGTTTAAACATCCAAAGCTTGAGTAATGACAAAAAACATGGAAGTACGTAAGGCATAGATCATAAAGAAACATTAAGAATGATAAAATAGCATGGGAATAAAACATGTAATTGTGGAAACCATTAAGAACATTATATGATTTACATAGTAGCCTAGGCATTTCTGCCAAGACCATTATAGTGGACAAAGTCCCTTTCTGAATCGAGTTCACTCCTCGTTCCAGTCCTGTATTACTGAACAGGTTTAACTTTCCGTTCCAGCCATGTCTATCTCATTAGATATAAATTTTTACCCAATGAATTGGAGGGAGATATAGGTCCCACCCATCTCATAATGAAATCATTCTTACTTGTTCCACAATATAAACATACATCATTCATAATAACCCCAGAATAAAATGGGTTTCATAAACATCATCCCATCATAACATAATCCATATAAAAGAAATGGATATCTTTTCAAAATAAGAAAAGTGAAACCATGTTAATCATAGAGACATTAACATTATTCTTAAAACATACACATATGAAATAATTTCATTTTAGATGGAAAATGGTTTTGAAAAAACACTTGAAATGAATTCTTGAGGAAAATATCCTTTCTTCTTTAAAATAATTTTCTTTTCAAAAAATGTCATGAATTTTTAAAAGAAAAGGATTTTCTTGAAAATATTAATGAAATATTTTTGAGGAAGCTTCTTGAAAATGAGGCGTTATGAAATTGTAAATATCTGTTCACGCCGTATAAGTTAAAAATAACATTCTCGTCGTACTTTTGTCG
Source organism: Viscum album (assembly GCA_963277665.1). Classification (NCBI taxonomy): domain Eukaryota; kingdom Viridiplantae; phylum Streptophyta; class Magnoliopsida; order Santalales; family Viscaceae; genus Viscum; species Viscum album. Next base: position 1,181,607,128 of record OY728130.1, read on the forward strand.
GAAAATTCAAAAAGTACCTTATATGGTAACCAATGAAAAGATTCCATTCATACAATGTGGTAAAAAGTCAAGAAAGGGTAAAAATTACTTTAAACATCCATTGAATAATGGTAAACATTTTATGAAATAATTTTTATAAAACATGGTCATGGATGATAAACATAACCCCAGTAAATACTTACGTATAAGCAATCTCGGATAAAAATGATATTGAAAATTTATCCCTTACCTTAGGTCTGATATGCTTCGTACGTACCTGAACCTCCTGTATAATGATTTAAATAATGTCATTGATTTATTACAGAATAATATTCATTGTTATTATATCATATATGTTTCACTTATGACATTATATTACCCATTCTTTTGTAAATTCCATCTTAAAGAGCATTTTGGGTAAAATCGTTTCATTTGTCGTTCGTGTTTTGACTTGTAATTATTCATATGATTACTTAGATCATGATTACTTAATTACAGAATATAAAACATGATTTATATATAATATATATTCACAATATACATATTATAGATCAGTAAATGGAAAGAAATACACCGTTCATGGAGACGGTAGGCCGTACGTACGCATGAACGTTGTTTTCGTTTCTTTATTAAGTTGAATGGAATAAAGTAGATGAAATAAACATATATACACATAAATCCAGTATCATTATTATGTCATATATTTCATGATTACTTATTATATATACTTTATAACCTTTCATGAATGGTTAACGTGGAGAATGAATCTCATCGCGTCGTGGAGACGGTAGTCCGTACGTACGCACGAGCGATGATATCGTTATCATGATCGTGGAATTGTATTGAAGTGTATGTATACTATTTCAGAATCAATATCACTTTAAAATAATCATATATAGTTCTTATTTACACCATTATACCCATCCAAGTAAGGTGTTGTTGGATAATAGATGACACACCGACGTGGAGACGGTATTCCGTACGTACACACGCACGGTGATTTCGTTTTCCGTAGGATGAATAAGTGGTGAAATAGGGTAGTTTCATACTTATAATAACATATCAATATATGAGTGATACTTATTTTATTACTTCATAATGAAACAACCTAAGAAGAAGAAGTGGAAAAAGAAATAAAGTTGAAAGAATCGGTAACGAACATTACCTTTTCTTTGAAGCGGCTCTTTGAGTCCTCCTCTTAGGGTACTAAAATTGGTCTTTGAAAGAGACCAAGACATCTATGATGTTTCTAGGGAAGTGGAGAAGATAAATTGGCAGGGGTTGGCCGAGCTTGAAGTCTCAAAGTGGTGTGAGGAAGAGAGGGAGGAGGTGCCATTTTATAAGGGAGGACATGGGCACCTTTGGATTAACTAAAAATATTATTTTATTATAAAGCCAAATTCGGTTTTAAATTGCTCCAAATTGATTTATTTCGAATCTAATGTTGGGATGGGTCGAAATAATCTCATCCAATAGAATTTGGACAAGTTTAGTTTATTATTTTAACCTTATCATTTAGTTTTAACTTTAAGTTAGATAATTTTACTTTTACCGTGTCTTTTTGTGTTCTACACTATAAGGTTAATAAACATACTATAACAAACCAAAAGAACCCCAAATTGTTTATTATTAATATATATGACCACATCTAAGTCATGGGACCTAACCATAGATTTTTAAGAATAAAATAACAATCAATAATATAATATTGTTTTTAAAACCTATTTTATGTCAATTTTGACACTATTTAGTAATAGATTTTTTTGAAAATCATAACAGAATGATTAGTTCGCAAAAAGTTAATTAAATAAATACTAACATGTCATATTCACCTAGAAAATTATTTTCATTCAAAAAAAGTCTCAAATTACATTTATTTGGGTATTTATAACATCAATTATGTCAATATTTCAGTAATAAGATAATTACTGTATCATCTTTGTGTCATAAATGAATTAACTTATTTAAAGTATAAAAATTACAAATAAACTATCATTATGGTGGAAATCGTGTTATCTTTCTAATGAATGTTTATAGTCTAATTTATCTTATGTATAACCCTATATTAAAAATGATATACTTATTAAAATTTGATTTTTACTATTTTAACCCTTCTTTAAATAAATTAATAATAAATGTCCTAATCTAATCCAAGTGGGCCTAAATGGTTATATTTTATTCCTAATGTTGTTTTTGGTCGAATTAAACATATCCAATAGAATTAGTACATGTTTTAGGGTAATAATAATAACATTTTTACCCTTAATTACCCTATTTACTTTTAACCGTGGTAAAAATAAGTAGAAAGTTGCTATTCACCAAAAATTATTTTCATCTCATTGAACCACATTTTACTTACTGACATCAACCATGTCTCTAGGAATTTTGAAATTCCACCCACAGAAGTGGTAAAATTAAGTTTTATGAAAAAATCATTTTTTTAACTACCACTTAGTGGTTTCACTATTCATCAAAAAATGAAAGTTTCCAAAAAAATACCAAAAATCAGGCCTAAGCTATATTTGATATTATGAACTCAAAAATGATTTCTATTTTAAAAAATTAAAAACATATCAGTTTCATTAATTAATTAAAAAATTTATTCCCATCGTCAAAACATATTGCGTGTTCTTAAGAGATAATAACTATCAAAAGATTGACACTTGTTTATGTCTGGTTTAAATGGGAAATTACATCCAATGACCAACATTGTATTAAATTGTAAAAATATATTCTAAATATAATTTAAAACCACTCAAATTAATAATTTATCACTATTAATTATTTCGATTAAAAAGGTTGTTTTTTATTAAAATTTAGTAATTTTTACTGTTCATCAGAAAATGAAATTTATCTGAAAAGTACGAAAATTTCACCCTCAGCTAATTTCGATATTCCGAATCCAAAAATGAAGTCCATTTTGAAAACTAAAATTAAAAAAATTTCAAAAAGTGGTTATTACTATTCATAACGGCTAGTTTTAATAATATTTTAATAGCATATCGTTTTTTATTGAAATTCAGTATTGCATACTACACACGCTCTCGAGGAAGGTCGCGATTGCGTGTAATGCAAGTAATGTCAATGATGTGTGTTGTGCAAGCTACTTTTGGTGTACCTTACAACACAAGACATTAATGAAATTAATAATAATATTTATCATAAAATTCGGGGTGTTACATGTTACTCTTCTGGATCTCTTTATGATTACTTATTAGTTCATCATTAACAACTAGGTCCCACACACTTGTAGATTTAGTTTCATTTGATAAAAAATTTAGACATGATCCATTATAATCATACTTAATCAATCTTGGCTACATCAATTTATATACTCACATGGTGACACTTCATGTTTACTGATCTTATAGACTATTATTATTCAATTGGTTTATAAAAATTTTTAATCGACCTACACATACTGAATATATCTTGATAATACTATTTGGACCCCAAAATGATCCATCGTTATATTTAGTAACCCTATTTTTTTTAACCAAAATCAATTAAAATGATTATATTGAACTAAAAAAGTCACATAAAGTCACAAAATGTTAAATGGATGGGGATTTCAACCCTTCTAAATCACTATATCCTCATAATTAAATAAAACATTATAATCATAACCACATATCCAATAGAATTACAATATATGTAAATATAAACCTCTCTAATAATTCCCAAAAATTTAATTTCATATTTCAATCACATTATAGTATCTCATTCCTAATGGATACAAATCTCATAACATCATCCTACTATGCACACTCCCATCCATAAAATTATATCACTAACTTGTAATGAACTCATATTTTTTATATACACTCCAACCACTAGCCATCTAATCCCATAAATATGTACCCACCTTGACCAGTCATATACCAGATTACATTTGAAGAGATAGATTGTAAGGTAGAGAAACCAGGAATTCATTCCTTAACTAACATGGATCTTGAGAAAACATTTTGAAAAAGATTACATGAGAATGGTTTTCACCATGGGTGGGGTGGGGAAGAAATAAAAAACAATATAATAGAAACACACACAATCACACACACACACACACCCATCATATGGGTTCATACAATGAAAATAATTCAATCACCATTAAAACTACCACATCATCACTACCATTATCAAACCATAACTATCACCTCTACAACATTATCCAACTCCACCATACCCCCAAATTATATAATTTTTTTTCAAAAAACCCATTTAATCATATCATTTTTTATTTTATGGTTAATTGTTTTCACCTAATACATTTCATTTAATTTTTCATTAATTTTAATATTTAATTTCATACCTGTTATTGTCTATGAGGTGAATTTAACCATGCCATTACCTATTTATTTTATATATTTATATTTCATTAATATTAGTTATATTAACCCTATCCTTTCCACTCCCACTAACGAATTCATTATTATTTAGCTAAATATTACATACCACATATAATCTTTAATGTAACACTTGAGGACAAAACCAATCACAACAAGAATCAACCACAAAACCAATTCTAAAAACCAAAAAAATTAAAAAATGACACATTTCTCTCACATCATCCATGTATCCATTTCCAGAGAAAGAACCAAAATTCCTCATCCCAACCTAGAAAAAAAATCAACAAAAAACTAATTCAAAATAGACATAACAAAATATAAAATAAAAACATTAATACATCAATAGTGAAATATCATGCTTTCATCCATGGAAAACTAGTTGTTACCAGCACTTTATTAAGAAAACCATTATCCCAGAACCAGCTATAACCCAATCCTCAACCTAACCATTTAAAAAATGGAATAAAAATCACATATAAAAATCATATTCGATAACAATTATGTATAAATACACATCATGGAACATATTTTAAAACAATATCTTTCATATAATATCTGTTTCTAACATACCCATCATTACTAAATTTTTCTTATTCCAAAAAATAATTTTAATTAGTTAACTAAATTATTAAAAAATTATAATTGGATATTCTTGAAATGTTTTATAACACCATCAATATTGTCTTACTATAAAAAAACACTCATTTAATAATCATTATAAAATATAAAAATCATTTTTAATAACAAGAATCATAATAAATTCATCTGAATCACCCAACCCCTTATATTTCTTACTGTATATTTCATTATATTTATATTGTTAGTCCTTACCATCTACATTATAATAAAAATTCAATAAAAATCACAAGTTTAAAATAAGTGAATATGGATAAGTCTAAATTAACCAACACAAACCAAAAAATAATAATTATTGAATAATAACAAGAAAGGGGAAATGATCACAAAGAAATGATTACTCCTAGAAATCCATAACCATCATAGGATATATAATACCTATCATAGAAACTACCCAAATAGATGAAAACTGACGATGAACATTCATAAAATAATTATACAAGGAGAATGATAGGATGAATACTGATTTTAAGTGATGAAAAATACATCTATTTAAGTAGTGGTTGATATTTTGAAGCGGATATCGAAGATACATCAATGGGTGCTTAAATATTTTAATGATGTAGCTTTGGAATCATGTAGATTTAGATAAAAAATATATTTATAACCAATGTGAATACAGTCCAAAAATAGAAATTAAAAATAGAAAATAAAATAACTATGATATTGGTGTGTATTTATGAAATAATACCCTGATAAGATGAATGAATATCTTGATATCTCACCTTGTTTTCCCAATCATTTTACCAATTAATCAACAAAACACACCTTTAAATCTATATGATTAAATAGGTGAAAAATATAAATAGTCATCATAATTCTGACATGAGATTTTATAAATTACAAAAATGGGATGATGAACTAAACCATAACATAGCCAATATCCATGACACGATAAGAACAAAAAATGATGTACCCAAAAAATTCATCGACCCGGTCTCCACACCACAAAAACTATCACTATACCATGATATATATTCATCGAAAATAAAAAATCATTTGTAATATTTCACATCATAATAATTTACGGAAAATTAAATCCAAATAAGAATCCAATGTGATATATATAAATAATATTTTATATACATGTGTTTCTCAAATAAAAATTTATCTCTTTAATTTTCCAAAAGGTACCCTAAGACTCTTTATGCAATAACTAAAAATAATATACCATGAAAATTAACCCAATACATAATATTTAAAATCCATACCCTCAGATACTACAGTATATGTTGTGTCATAGGATTTACATGATAGCCCAAGCCTCCATGATGTGACACAACATGTTGAATGACCATCCTCTCATCTATCCAACCATTCATATATAAATTCTCCTCTCTACAATAAAACATATCACCTCGAGTAAAAATCAATTTTTTGTTTCTTAACTCTTTCAACATAATTCTCCTTATACCCACTACATAAATAAAACAAAAAGAAATATTATGGGAATGTGGGATATTTCACATTAGATACATATCAAATGATTCTCAATCAAAATATGAAAAAATTATAACCATAATAGAAATAATGTCTTAAAAACAAAAAAATTAACATTATAAAAACCTATAATAATAGGATCATTTCGCTTCCAAGAGAAATATAAAATTCAATGAGCCATAAATAAAATATGGCTAAATTATTCATTTTGGTATAAATAAATCCATATTGGTGGTTCTTTATGATAATAACTACCATGAGTGTTTCAACAACAATATTATATCATCTTCCCAAGAAACCATTCCCTAGACTATGAAGGACTAGTCCATTCAAGGTATCACCCTATGTTTTCTTAATGTTTCCTCACTCAAGGAAAAAATATATAATTCATTCACAACCCTTGAATAATAATTTTATACTATAATTTAGGATCAATTTATACAAGGGACTATCAAAAATTGAATTGACAAAATGTTTCTTATAAAAAAATGAATTCACCACCCACACCCTCTAGAAAAGAGTTTAGTCTACGGAAGTAACTCACATTCAAGAGTAATAATTCTAGAAACATCACAACATTATGAAGAACCTCCCAATGATGAAGAATAATACCTTGGGGACACCATACATCGAAGAAGATATTATTGGTTGCCCGATAAAAAATATAAACAACTCGCTTACTAACAGTTTATCCTTTTAAAAAAGGTTAATCTTTTTATGAAATTATTTTCCAAAATCAAATTTTCAAACACAAATTATTCTAACAAAAACATTAAACATTCAAGAAACCATAAAAATTACCACCATCATTTCTTATGAAATCACTTATTATTAGATAAACACATCATTGAAATAAATTATTTTTCAATATTCAAAAACATTTTAAGGATAATCAAAAGAGAACATTATAAATGAACTCATTTTAACAAATAGGAATTAAATATAATTTAAAAAATGGGTAGACTATTAAATAAATATTTTTACAGAAAAATAATATACTCATTCATAGAACCCTAAACTAAACTAATGTCATCATAACCAACTATCCAATAAAGGATGACCAGCCTACTTGGCAATTCAATCACATTAGTAAAACCTATTTTATGGAAAAAATAATATGGTAATCCTATTATCGATGCCCCATAATAAAGCATTAACAAATATATAATCTAACTATATATGGGGCACATTGACCTAATCAAACCATAGGATTGTATCCATACACTAAATTTATATGGATTAATCACAATATACATCCACCTATAATATTACCCTAAATTAGATTGTAAAGACCCGAAAATAAATTGTAGTTTTTTAATATATGGGAATTTTAAGAGTCTGTGAAAATTGATTGCACAAGGTTTTGAGGATCGTTGTGACCGTAATGAATTTGTAAACTTTTTTGTTACGTTAGTAAATTTATGTGCATGATTTTCTATATTTTTACATGGTGATCAGAATTGAAATATGAGGGAACTATTGAAATCGCAGTGCCAGTTTTCGCTTAAGGATACCTTTACCTCGACCACAGTAGGTTGAGGATGAAAATTAGTTTTTCACTTTTTGTGGGAAAATGAATGTAATAAAATTTTAACATTTTATTTTTATTCTTGAAACCCTTCAACATGGGTTTTAGAGGTTTGGACCACCAATGAAAAACCTCCCAATTTTATTTTATGTGTGGGGACCAAATGAACCCCCTAAAATCCTTCTTTAATATGGAGAAAACTCTTGAACTCCCATTTAATGGGGGATAAACATTGGTGTCCTCCCACATTAATGGGGCCAACTACATCGTAATTAATTGCAATTGTTAAATTTTGTGACAAAAATTAACTTGATGAAACACAACAAATTTGATACATTTAATTTTGGGTGGATTTGGCAGAAAGGATTGGAAGAGGAGAACCTTGGAGAAATTCTTCTTCTCCATAGAAAAATGCATCTCCAACATAGAATGCTGATGTTATCCAACGTCTTAGACTTCTTCTTCGGGACAACCTCCAACGTGGGACGTCTTCAATCAACGACTCTCTTTTCCTCATCATCGATGTAAACAAACAAACAAGGTATGGGTGTGTTTTAAATTATTCAATGTTAATTTTCCCTTTATATTGAATCATTCCCCTTGAGCCGCTTACTACTAATCAAACGCAGAGGGCGCGGGCCTAACAATGATGGCACGACACCTTTTTCATTCTTCATGAATGGCATGTTCTTCAAAATATAAGATGACGGCTTTGTGCCATGATGTTGAAATAAGAGAGGCCAACTGAAATGGTTTCCGACAGAGGTGTGATGCGCAACCATGCCACACTGTTGCCGCCTCACCACACTACAGCCTCCGCACCGCATCACGCCGCCCTGCAACCTCCGCTCCCCCATGGACTCTGCAATTCTACAGCCCTCGTGGCCTCCGTTGCTCCATGGCCCCCACAGCCACCACTGATCTATGACCTTTACCATGTCGCAACCCCCATGTCTGCTATGAACTCAATCACTTTGCGACTCCACGCCACCCACGACCTCTGTGGCCTCAGCCGCTCCGCGATCCCTGCGACCTCAGTCGTGCCACTCCCCAGCGACTTCCACCGCCCCACGGCTCCTGCATCCTCCATAGTCCTATGCCACCTGTGGCATCTATGGCCACCCAGCCAGCCCCTACCCAAGTCGGGCTGCCCAGCGGGCCGGGTTGGTCCGACCTGGTCAGACAAGACCTAGACCAATTTTGACCCTATACTCTCTTTTGGCCATAACATTAGCACCGGTCATCCGTTTGATGTACCATTTGTGGATCTAGAAACCATTAAGCAAGATGGTCCTTTTGGTATACCCCACTGAATATTACGATAATGTTGGGGTATGATTAGGTTGGATCGAGCATGAATCCATTCGGGAACTCAGGACTAAAAGGATAATAACTTACATACTAGGTGTCTGTTTGACACACCATATGTTGCGTTGAGATCTCTATGAAGTTGAGGTCCTTTTAGATACTTCTTCATCATACATCATGGAATTTGGAGTATAGACCAGTGGATTGTGGAGCAGACCCTCCCAGAGACATGTAAGATTAGTGCAGGAACTATGTAGCTGGTTGTGACGATGTACTATGGTCTTGTGTGGGTCCGATGACATAATGGATATGTACTAGGATCTTCTGTGTTTCTGAAAAAGTAATGGATATGTACTATGATTCTGTGTGGGAATGATGATTCAATGAATTTGTACTAGGATCATGTGTGGGTCACACGATGTACTGGAGATGTACTAGAATCATATGTGGGTCTGACGAGTAACTAGAGATGTACTGGGATTTTGTGTGGGTCTAAAGACATATCCGAGATGTACTAGAATATTGTGTGGGTCTGACGACGTACTAGAGATGTACTAGGATCCTGTGTGGGTCAGAAAACGTACATTAGATGTACTAGGATCACGTGTGGGTCTGACGAAGTACTAGAGATGTACTTGGATCTTGTCTGGGTATGAATACTTACTAGAGATGTACTAGGATCATGTGTGGGACTGACGACGTACAAGAGATGCACTAGGATCCTATGTGGGTCGGAAGATGTACTAATGATTTACTAGGATCCTATGTGGTTCTGACGATGTACCGAAGATGTACTAGGATTCTTTGTGGGTCGGAAGATGTACCAGAGATGTACTAGGATCATGTGTGGGTATGATGATGTTTTGTAGATGTACTAGGATCATGTGTGGGTATGATGAAGTACTGGAGATGTACTAGGATATTTTCTGGGTATAATGATGTACCATAGATGTTCTAGGTTCCTGTGTGGGACTGATGATGTTCGGGAGATGTACTAGGATCTTGTGTGGTTCTCTCGATGTACCAGAGATGTACTAGGATCCTGTTTGGGTCTAACAACTTATTAGATATGTACTAGGATCTTGTGTGGGTTTAACGACGTACTACTATCCTTCTGGGTCTGCTTCTTAATCGAGTAAGATGATTCAGTAGTTACATCTAATCATCTCCACTACAGTACATAAGTTATACATTGTGTGACCTGAGTCCGTACCTATGTGGTAATTTCCTTTGCGGTAATACCTTGGTGGTATTCCTCTATGTGGTGTATCTGTGTGGTACTTACGTTCATGGTAGTGATTCCTTTGTGGAACAGTTGATCTTGGGCCTTTGAGATGGACATTGTGTCTCTTCATGATTGAGATGAAAATTCCTGAGAACTTAGGTGTATGTATGGGAATATACCTAAGTAGGGTTATCAGTCGATTATATGCAACATGTTTTATCCATTGTGGATTTTTGAGACCTTGATTGTCTCGGGGTCCCTACTAAGCATTTTTATACTCACCCCTGCACGGGCAATTCCTGTACCCTGTTGTGTTTGGTGCAGACGACAGACAACACTGATTGAGGATGGGGGTATTGGGACTGGAGGTAGCTCAATGGTGGACATAGACAAGGCATACCACAGAGATGACCATTTTAGAGATGTACCTACCCTTTATGAAGGGTCCTTGGTGTGGGTTCACAGGAGTTATTCTAGTTTACTTTTACATTTCAGTTTTCTTGTACTTTTCAGTTGGGCTTGTATTTTGGCCCCTTTTTTATTACATTAATCACAATTTTACTATAAGGATTAATTGTGTGTATATCTTTTTGTGTTCATGGATGCCTGAGTTTAAATGATATAAAGCAAAATCCTTCCCAGTATTAGGCGATATGCCTTTCTAGGCTAGTCTCTAGCCTTTAACCTTTGGAAAGAGGGCTTGGGGTAGTCACACGGGCCATGGGGGACGGATTGGGAAAATTGGTATCATAGGAGTTGGTTCTTCCATAGAACATTGGACTCTGGTCTTTTTTAATGGAAATAGTGTTACTTTTAGTGTGTTTTGTTATCAATTTAGGGAATCTAGTGTTGGTTCGGAGGATGAAATATCCATACACCAGGTCCCTGACTTCTGATTTCCAACTTAGTGCATGAAAACACTGATTGCATGTGAGTTTCCAAGAGTATTCTTTGTGATCTCATTTAGTTAGATCACCAGGTATAACATATTGACCATGTCACACCTATTGTTTTTCTGGATGCCTCCACGCAGTCAACCAGATAGGGTTACAGGTAGAGTACACATTGATATCCCACCAACCAACGAGGCCTTATTGCACGACCATCTTCTAGTAAGGGCACCAGTAGAGGCACCAGCGGTACCATTACCTGTTGGGACAACGATGCCACCAGCCCCAGCAGTAGAGAGGTCACACTGCTTGAGCACGTTGCACGAGTTTTAGTTCTAGAGGCCACCTAGGTTCAGGGGAGAGATGGAACCACATGCAGCTGAGGATTGGCTGGAGGCCATAGTGAGAGTCTTCCAACTGGTAAGGACACTAGCTGATCTCATGGTGACCCTTTCTTCCAGTCTTCTATTGGCAGCAGTAGGCATATGGTGGAGCATGATGCTCTAGGTTCACTATGATGTGGCACTTCTCTGAGATGACTTTGAGAGCCTATTTTAGGTAGAGTTTGTTCCAGCGTCTTTTAACGTAGTGCACAAACATGATCTTCTCCATCTACAATAGGGAAGCATTGTTGTGGCTCAGTACTCAATGAGGTTCACTAATCTCTCAGGATACTCCAAAAATATGATGCAGGACCCATTCATTAGGGTTTTTAACTTTGAGTGGGGACTCAGGCTGGAGATCAGGACATCAATGATTTATCTCAACATCCCGAAATAGGTGGGGGTGTTAGAGAAGGACCTATTAGTAGAGAGTTTTCTTGATGAGTAGTCACCAGTACCAAGATCCACCGCCAGAAATCACGTAGTGAAGTCCTATGCAGCTGGCAGAAGATAAATGTCACTGACGTCCAAGAAGACCAGACCTACATGTGGACGACTGTATGATTCGGGATCGGTTGTGAGAGGAACCCAAGACAGATCTAGTCATGCGAGGAGTGGGCAATGTTATGCATGCAACGAGCAGGGTCACATGGCTCGTGACTGTCCATCTAGTCATACAGATTATCAAAGGATGGTCGAGGTACTGGCCAGGTAGAGACGGAGGTTTGACCAAGGAGGTCCGCACGGACTGGGAGGATGTGACAGAGGAGCTGGCCATACAACTGGCGATGGGCGACGATTCGAGATGTTACCGCCACTACCACCAGCTAGTCCACCCCGACCACATGAAGTAGAAGGACATGAGCGATCTTAGCTCCAGGATGCATAGACCAATGATCATGGCGCTCAGTAGATGATACGAGGTATGATTTGTGTCTACTACACCTTAGATGTAGTACTTATGAACACATGTCCTAGTCATTATTTTATTTGAACTACCCTAGTTCATAGCATGAAGATTACGATGGAGCTGTTGGGTCGATCCATATGGCTAGAGACTCGTATGGGAGAGGATTCGATGATTATGCATTGCTTCCTGTAGTGTGAGCTTACTCTAGGAGATGATAGCTTCAGCTAGGATCTCCTAGTAGTGGTCTCGAGGCCTTAGGACGTTATCTTTGGTATGGACTGGTTATCTACAGTCAATGCTCATATTCATTGTATTAGGAGAAAATTGTGGTGTGTCTGCATGTATGGTACCAGGTTTAGCTTCACCATCAATAAGGGATCCTTTTTAGTACCGTATTAACATACCCGGTGCAGAGTACATCCGATCACTCATTAGTTGGCTAGGCTTACCCTTGGAGTGGTCGATGTGGGGAGTCCGAGCTATCCTCTAGAGGTGGAGCAGTACATGTATGTCTTCTCTGATGAAGTTTTGGGTCTACCTCTTTGTTGATAGGTGAGATTTTACATTTACTTGTACCACGAGATGGCACAGATATCTACACCAGTTTATCGGATGGCTCCGACGTAGCTTCGTGATCTGTAGGTATAGCTGGAGGACTTACAATGGAAGAGATTCAAATAGACCATTGTTTCCCCATGGGAAGCCCTGATTTTGATTACCATGAAGTCAGATGGGATCATGAGACTTTGTTTCGACTATGGGAACCTAAACCAGGCGACCGTGACGAAAAATTACCCACTTCCGAACATTGACGACCTCTTTGATCAGCTTAAGGGAGCACGATGGTTCTCAAAGATAGAACTCATACCAAGCTATCTCCAACTCAGAGTTCGAGACAAGGATGTGAAAAAGATGACTTTAAAATGTTTGAACGGCCATAATGATTTCATGGTTATGCCATTTGGCATTACCAATGCTCTGGAAGTGTTCAGGGGACTCAAGAACATGATCGTTCAGCAATACATAGATCGCTTCTTTGGTAATCCTCATTGATGAATTTCTTATCTACTTGGATACCGAGGATGAACATGCCTATATTTTCAGGTTGTTCTGGACACACTCGGAGAGAACTATCTTTATGGTAAGTTCTCTAATTTCCAGTTTTGGATCTAAGAGGTTCAATTTCTAGTACATGTCATCTCAGAGGCTAGAGTTGCAGTGGATCCAGTGAAGATTTAGGCGGTACATGCTTGTGAGCCACCTAGGAGTGTGACAGAGGTACAGAGATTCCAAGGCTTGGCCAGATACTATGATAGATTTGTGTTGGATTTCTCCAGAGTTGAATCACTTCTATCATCATTGAAGAAGATGGGGAAAACCATTGTGTGGTTGGAGAGACTCCATGAGAATTTTCAGGAGCATCAGCGGAGGCTGACTAGTGGCCCCATATTGAGGCTTCAGGAGGAGGGTGTAGGGTACATAGTCTACTACTTCACATTAGGGACTGAGCTCAGATGTTTCTTGATGCATTAGTGAGTAGTGATCACATATGTTTTTTGATATCTAAGACTACATGGGTAGAACTATTCTACTCATGACCTAGAGTTAGTAGCAGTGGTCTTAGCCGTGAAGATGTGGTGACATTACTTGATGGGAAAATGTTTTATACTGTACTCTGACCATAAGAGTCTCAGGTATATCTTCTCTCATAAGGACCTGAACCTGAGATAATGATTTTGGCTTGAGTTCGTCAAGGAATATGACTTCAAGATAGTCTATACTCCTGGGAAGGGGAACATTGTAGCAGATCCAATCAGAAGAAGATCTAGTATACAACTGCTAGGTGAGGTGATGGTGTAGCTAACCAATTTGATGATATCCTTTGTGGATTGAGATGGAGAAACATTCTTTCTGTCTCTTATAGTTACTCTCCCATTTCTTTAGTGAGTCAGGAAGACGTAGCATGGGGAAATTGACTGTGACGCTCGACATTTTCAGAAATCCACAGGATAGGGAGCTGATTGATTTTTTGAAGGTGGGATCACGTCATACTCTTTAGAGGATGTACCAGGGTACATGTATCACTTCAAGGGGAAGTGTTAAGGGAGTTCCACACATCCCCTCTAATGGTAAATCCATGAGGGGAGAAGATGTACCATGATCTCTGATGACTACACCGGTGGCTGTGAATGAATAATTCAGTAGCAGAGTTTGTCACTCAGTGCCTCACTTATCAGCAAGTGAAGGTGGAGCATCAATTACCAGAAAGATTGTTTCATCCTTTAGAGGTCCCGGAGTAGAAGTGGTAGGGGATACCCCTAGACTTCCTGACAGGACTTCCATGTACATCCATCGGTCCTGACTATATCTGGGTGATCATCGACCGACTCACCAGGTCGGACCACTTCCTACCGATCAGAGACCAGGGTTCAGTAGAGAGCATGGTATGCCTTTATGTGCATGATATTTTGAGGCTAAATGGAGTACCCTCAACCATGATATTTAATCATGATACATATTTCACTTCTCAGTAATGGAAGGGGTTGTAGGAGGCTTTCAGGATACAACTTCATTTGAGCATCACCTTCCATCCTTAGATGGCTGGCGAGCCTGAGCATAACATTCATACAATTGAGGATATGTTGCATTCATGTGTCCTCGACTTTGGTCATATATGGGAGGATCACATTCCTTGGTGTACTTTTCATACAATAAAATCTATCACTCCACCATTGGGATGGATACTTTTGAGGTGTTGTACCGGCGACCGTGCAGATCACCTTTTTGCTAGACTGACCCAGGGGTGTCAGCACTAGTGGGACCAGAAATGGTATGAGATACCATAGAGAAGGTGCAAATCATCGAGGAGAAGATGAGGAATACACAGAGTAGGTATAAGTCTTATGAAGATAAGAGAAGGACACCTCTAGGGTTCTAGGATGGTGACCATGTCGTTTGACGGGTCTCACCTTGGTGAGGTTTGTAGAGATTTGGATGAAGTTACATGTTTTCTCTGAGGATCATTGGACCCTTCCATGTCCTAAATAGATTTGGAAAGGTGGCATACCACCTAGAATTTCCTCTTTAGTTTCCCTAGGTTCTTGAATTCTTCCACGTATCCCAGCTAATGTGATACGTGCATGACCCTTATCACATCATCAACCATGGTGAACTGGACGTCAATGATGGGGAAAAGTTTACGGAGGATCGAGGAGAGATTGAGTATTGAAAAGAGTGGGTCCTTTGTGTATGGTTGATACTTCTATTGTGCGTTCATTGGCAGCATAAGATTCTCCAATAGAGAACATGGTAGCCGGATGCTCAAACACGTTCTTCGTACCCCCACTTGTTTTCTAAATTTTTTGATGTGTATTTCGGGGATGAAATGCCTAGATAGTGGTGAGAATGTGAAGACCTGAAAATTCCCTATAACATTTACTAATATGTGGAAATCTTATGAGTCTGTGAAAATCGACGGCGCATGATTCCGAGGCCCGGTGTGCCCGGAATTAATTTCTTAAAATTTATTTTCGGGTACATTCAATAAACGTATGAGTGAGATTTTCTAACATTTGAACTGGTGCTCGAAATTGAAATATGAGGGCACAGTTGAACTCACAGCACTGATTTTTTCTTAATGAGACCTTCATCTTGACCATAGTAGGTCAAGTGTGAGAGTTAGTTTTTCTCTTTTTTTGGGAAAAGAAAAATAGAATTATTTGCAAATTTTATTTTTATTCTATAAACCCCTCGTCATGGGTTATTAAGGTGGGTACCCCTGAGCCCAAAACCACCCAATTTCAATTTAAGGGTGAGGACCACCCAAACCCCCTAAACCCCTTCTTTAATATAGAGATATCTCTTGAAATCCACTTTAATGGGTGATATCCTATGGTATCCTCCTGCCTTAATGGTGTCGACCACATAGTAAATAATGATGCCAATTTAATTTTCTACCAATGATTAATTTTATGAAATAACATATTGTCTACTTTTATTTTTGTGTGGATTTGGGAGGAAGGATTGGAAGAGGTGATACTTGGAGGATTTATTCTTCTCCAATGAAGAACACTTCTCCAATGAAGAACGCCGAAGTTCCCCAAAGTCTTCCTATACTTTCTCGGGACATCCTCCATCATGGTATGTCTTCAATCCGCGACTATCGTTCCCTCCTCATCGACGTTAACAAACAAATATAGTGGTGTGTTTTAAATTGATAATGTTAATTCCCCCCTCACACATTGAATCATTCCCCGTGATTCTCTTGCTACCACTCTAATTCGGAGGGTGTGAGGCAAACAAAAATGGCCCGACCCATCCACCGTTCATCATGAATAGTGTGTTCTTTGCGATGGAAGAATGCGGTTTTGTACCACGGTGACGAACGAAGAGAAACCAATGGAACTAGCCACCGGTGAAGGAACATTGCACAATTGAACTCTGCATAGTGGATTATAGGCCATCCGACCTGCCACGACAGACTGCCACACGATGGAAGTCCCGCCAGACTGCGGCCTCCACGCCCCCTTGCTCCGCCCCGCGGCCCATGCGGCCTCCACCGCTCCACTGCCCCCCATAACCTCCCCCGCGCGGTAGCCTCCGCTGCCGCCCCTCCACCCCATGGGCTACTGCCCAGACCTGGATGTCGGGTTGGGACACCCATCGGGCTGGTCAGGAACCAGTGGGTCAGGTCAGTCTGACCGGATCAGACCAGACCCGTACTTTTTTTACCCTATACTCTCTTTTGGCCATAACGTTGGCATAGGGTGTCTGTTTAACAAAACATTTGTGCCGTAAGAAACCTTGGATTTATATTATCCTTTTGGTATAACCTAAAAGAGATTATGATATAGTTAGTGTATAGTCTGGTTGGATCGAGCACGAATCCAACCAGGGCCTCAGGACTAAAAGGATAATAACTTATATACCGGGCGTCTGTTTGATGCACCGTCTGTTTCATTGAGACCCCTATGATGTGGGGGTCCTTCGTTATACTTCTTCGTGAGACATACTTTTAGTTGGAGTATCAACTATGGGATTGTTGAGCATACCCTCCCAGGGAATAGCGAGATTAGTGTGGGAACCCTGTAGCAGGTTTTGTCAATGTACTAGGATCTTGTGTCGGTCTGATGACATACTAGAGATGTAATAGGAACCTGTGTGGGTCTGACGATGTACGGTAGATGTACTAGGATCCTGTGTGGTTTTGACAACGTACTAGATATGTACTATGATCTTGTGTGGGTCTAAAAACGTACTTGAGATGTACTAGGATCATGTATGGGTATGACGACGTACAAGAGATGTACTAGAACTCTGTGTGGCTCTAACGATGTACCAGAGATGTAATAGGATCTTGTGTTGGTATGAAGTTGTTCTGGAGATGTACTTGGATCCTATGTGGGTTTGACAACGTACTCGAGATATACTAGGATCCTGTGTGGGTCTGACGATGTGCCAAAAATTTATTAAGATCCTATGCGGGTCTAACGACGTACTGGAGATGTACTAGGATCCTGTGTGGGTCTGATGATGTACTAGAGAAGTACTAAGATCCTGTGTGGGTCGGGTGACGTACTAGAGATGCACTAGGATCTGGTGTGGGTCTGATGACATACCAGAGATGTACTAGGATCTTGTGTTGTAAAGACCCGTAGCTTGACGTACATGGACATTACATTACATTTGCGGAATACTTAGTACATAACAAAAACACACACACAAGGATCGTAATAGTTTAGTGTCTTTGGAAACACGGAACGTAATCTTCTAATCGTGGTGAAAGATCTTCAATATCTCCCATAAAGATCTTCCCTTTTTTTTTACCTAAAACCTTTCTTTATATCCTGGGGAAAAGAAAACATAAAAAGGGTGAGCTCAAATGCTCAGTAAGGGTAAACAAAAGAAATATCAATCACATCATATACATAAGAACATAGCTTTTGGAAATCTTAACCTGCAAAAGAGCTCATAATATCATAACATGGGATAAATCATAGAAGTGAAAATGAGATCCCCATAATCATAACATAAAACTTGAAACTTTGTGTCATGCACACATAATCATGGAAAATCATTTCTTGTTAGTCATGACTCATTTCCAAGACTATCTTAGTGGACAAAGTCCCTTTTCTGAATCGAGTAACCCTCGTTTCAGTCCTGTTTCACTGAACCGGTATAACCTACCATTCCAGCCATGTCTATCTCATGAGATATAAAATCTTTACCCAATGCATTGGAGGGAGATATAGGTCCCACCCATCTTATAATGAATCCTTTCTTATGTGTGCCACATAATCATAAAACATACATCATCGCATAACACATGTAACAAAAACGGGATTCTTGAAACATCATGACATCATAAATAAATTCATATAAGATAAAGGAATTCAAAAAAATAATTCCCTCACAACATGATCAAATCAATGTAATAATAGGGATAAAAATAGAACCCTTTATTATCTTAGATGGAAAATAATTTTGATAAAACACTTGAACTCCATTCTTGAGGAAAATATCCTTTCTTCTTCAAAAACAGTTTTCCTTTCATAACATGTCATACAATTTTAAAATAAAAGAAGTTGATTAAAAATAAACTTGAAAACTTGTAAAGGAAGCTTCTTGGAAATAATGTTTTAAAAATACATTCATGCCGTATAAGTTAAAAAAACATTCTTCGTACTTTTGTCGGAAAAGTCAAAAAGTAGGTCGTACGAAAAACGACAAAAGATTCCTTTCATATTCTTTACTAAAAACTCACTGAAGGGTAAAATTTGATTTAGAAAATTGTAGGTGGATGGAAATAATATTACATATTTAGGAAACATGGATGTGGATGATTAAATACACCCCAGTAAATACCAACGTATAAGCAATCTCGGATAAAAATGACATTGTGATATTTCCCTTACCTTATGTCCGACTTGCTTTGTAAGTGTCCAAACCTCCTGTATAATGATTTAAATCATGTTATTGACTTATTCCAGAATCATATTCATTGTTATGATATCATATATGGTTCACTTATGACATTATATTACCCGTTCTTTTGTAAATTCCATGTTCAAGAAGCGTTTTGGGTAAAATCGTTTCATTTATCTTAGGTGTTTTGACTTGTTGTTCTTGACATCATTATTACTTATATCATGATTTACTTACTTCCAGAATATAAAATATGATTTATATATCATATATATTCAGTATATATATATATATATATATATAATAGATAGATAAATAAAATGAAAAACACCGTTCATGGAGACGGTAGTCCGTACGTACGCATGAACGATGTTTTACTTTCCTTATTGTCTTGAAATGGAAGTAAGTAGATGACATACATATATATATATATACATAAATCCAGTAGCTTTATAATGTCATATATTTCATTATTATTTCTTATATACACTTTATAATCATTCTTAAATGGTTAACATGGAGAATGAATCTCATCGCGTCGTGGAGACGGTAGTCCGTACGTACGCACGAGCGATGATATCATTTCCATAAATATTGAACTGAATTGGAGTGGATTATAAAATATATCAGAATCAATATGATGTTGTAATAACTATGTATAGTTATTATTTACACCATTATACCCATCCATGTAAGGTGGTGGTGGAAAATAGATTACACCACGGCGTGGAGACGGTATTCCGTACGTACGCACGTGCGGTGATTTCTTTTTCCGTAGGATGGATAGATGGTGAAATAGGGTTGTATCATACTTATAATAACATATCAGTATATAAGTGATAATGATGTTATTACTTCATAATGAAACAACCTAATAAGAAGAAGTGGAAGAAGAAATAAAGATGAAAGAATTGGTAACGGTAATTACCTCTTCTTTGAAGCGCCTCTTTGAGACCTCCTCTTAGGGCACTAAAATTGGTATTTGAGGAAGACCAGAACCTCTAGGATGTTGCTAGGGAAGTGGAGAAGAGATTTTGGCAGGGTTTGGCCGAGCTTGAGAGCTCAAATTGGTGTGAGGAGGAGGGGGAGGAGGTGTCCTTTTATAAGGGAGGAGAGGGGCACCTTAGGAATTCTTAAAAATATTAATTTATAATAAATCTAACCCCACTTAAAAACCTCCAAAATTGACTCATATTCGTAGCTTAGATGAGATAGGGTTGAAATCTCATCAACCAATAAAATTTAGACATGTTTGGAGCTTATTTTAAACCATATCAATTAGATTTAACTCTAAGTTAAATAATTTAACTTTTACCGTGTCTTTTTGTTTTCTTTCACTATATGGTTAATACACTTACTATAACATGCCAAACGAACCCCAAATTGTTTATTATTAATATATATATCCTTATCTAAGTCATTTGGCCGAACCTTAGATTTTTAGGAATAAAATAACAATTAATAATATAATATTTGATTTAAAAACTATTTTGTGTCAATTTTGACACTATTTGATATATGATTTTTGTGAAAGTCATAACAGAATTAAATGTTCGAACCAAGTTGATTAAAGCAACATTAATATATCATAGTAACCTAGAAAATTAGTGTAATTCATAAAAAATCTCAAATTACATTTATTTTGGTGTTTATAACATCAATTATGTCAATATTTCATTAATAAGATAATTACTGCATCATCGTTGTGTCATCGATAAATTAATTTATTTAAAGTCTAAAAATTATAAATAAATTATCATTATGTAGGAAATCATTTTATATTTCTAATGAATATTTATAGTGGAATTTATCTTATGTATGACCCCATATTAAAAATGTTTTAGTAAATAAACTTTGATTTTAACTCTTTTAACTGTTCTTTGAATTAAATAATAATAAATGTCCTAATCTAATCCAAGTGGGCCTAAATAGTCATATTTTATTCCTAAGTTTGTTTTTGGTCGAATTACACTTGTCCAATAGAATTAGGACATGTGTTAGGGTAATATTAATATCATATTTACCCTTAGTTACCCTATTTACTATTAACCGCGGTAAAAAAAAGTAAAAAGTTACTATTCACCAAAAATTATTTTCATCTCATTGAACCACATTTTACTTACTGACATCAACCGTGTCTCTCGGATTTTTGAAATTTCATTCATAGAAGCAGTAAAATTATGTTTTATGCAAAATTCAGTTTTTAACCTACCACATAGTAGTTTCACTATTCATCCAAAATTGATGTATTTTAGAACAATGCCAAAATTTCATCCTAAGCTATATTTCATATTCCGAATTCAAAAATGAAGTCTATTTTACCAAATTCATAACATAGAAGTTGCATTAATTAATTTTATAATTAAATCCCGCTATTAAAACAAATAGCGTGTTTTTAAGAAACAATATCTATCAAAAGATTGACACTTGATTATGTCTGGTTTAAATGTGAAATTACAACCAATGACCAACATTGTATTAAACTGTAAAAATATATTCTAAATATACTTTAAAACCACTCAAATTAATAATTTATCACTATTAATTATTTTGATTAAAAAAGTTGTTTTTAATTATAATTTAGTAATTTTCACTAATCATCAGAATATGAAAGTTATCCGAAAAGCACCAAAATTTCACCTTAGGCTAAATTCGATACTCCGAATCCAAAAATGAAGTCCATTTTGAGAGCTAAATTTTCTAAAATTTAAAAAGTCGTTATTACTATTCATAATGGCTAGTAGTAATAATATTTTAATAGCATATCGTTGTTTCGTGAAACTCAGTATTGCGTACTACACACGCTATCAAAGAATGTTGCGATTGCGTGTAATGCAAGGCAAGTCAAGGATGCATGTTGTGCAAGCTCCTTTTGGTGTAGCGTACAACACAGGAAATTAATAAAATTAAAAAGAATATTTTTCATAAAATCTCGGGCTGTTACATTCTACCCCCCTTAAAATGAATTTCGCCCTCGAAATTCGTCGGGGTTATAAATGGTATACTATTCGAAAGTTTCTTTAATAGAAACCCACATCGTAAAAAGGAATATCAAAACCAATCTTTATAAACAAAAGTATGAAACGTAACGGTTACCCAAATAAACCAATCACTGGGTTTCCTCATAGGTGAAAATAAGGATATGGAAGAGAAATCTAACCATCATGTTCTGATGGAGAGTGGTAGAGAACATGGCTATGGAAAAGCCAGTAATCACAAATCCATAGATTTGTGATGATATAAGGTACCATCTGATTAATCAGGTATAAGATCACTAGGACAACATTTTTGGTTTTCAAGATCGTTTCCCTAAAGTTAAAGAATTAGAATAAATACTTAGTTTATTTTGGTACAATCTCACTGTTGTTCGTGCCTTGAACAATTTCCACTTCATCTCTTAAATAAATGAAGTTGAATTTGTTATTCGTGAAGTGTTAGCAGATCATGTGATAGAATGACGAGTCATTTCATCTGTCTCAAACAAAAGGTTAGCAAAAATTATATACATAAGTCGTTCTATAGTGAGATTAATCATATATGGTTCCTAAAATGGACTTTATACTTCATATATCATACTGCTTAATATAATAAAACTAGTTTCTACTAAACAGGGACTTCCTGTAGGCCAGTGGTAGGCAATAAAGGCCAGTCGCACTTCGGTTGTGGGTTCGATTCCCACAGCCTTGTCCGACGCGATGGGCTGTCGCCCGTCCTGCAGGTTGTCCTTTTTCTAAAACTACATTACTATAACATCCCATCAAAAATATCGAAAAAAACTTTTATCCTTAAAAAATACTCACTTATGTCTAACATAATCCATTCCAATCTTTAGGCTTATCCATAATACTGCAGTCCACTCTCATAACATAGTGAAAACGATTACCAGAGATTTAACACCATCGTCGATCCCCATATATCATAAGATATGTTTTGTTGGTCACATTCCAAACATTCAAAGTCCTTAATCATGTATTCTCTTGAATACCTTAATGAAAACATGAATGCAGTTTAAAGTTAACACTTTCCACATACCAAAATCCTCAAAATTCTATATACTCAATCCATGATATCACTTAGTCCTTATATCAATCATGAGCTCATGAATACAATCAAACATCTCATTATCTTCTTATCCTTTCATTATGCACTTATCATCTACTTTCCAAAAGTATCTGAATAACCTTTCATGGTTATTGGTACCATTCATCATACACTTTCAAAACTTAAGGAAATACAACAGTGTAACAATCCTTAGATGTCTCCTTATTCCATGAGATTACTTATACAACATTACACATGATAAACATGTAATCGGTGCACTACATTCTTAGACCATTGACCGAGCTTTAACATTTCTTTCATATCACATATCATTTGTAGTTTCTTCATCATCATCAACATAAATACTTCCCATACGACCATACTGATTCTCTTCATGAGACTTTCCCTAAGGGCATTGGTTTGAATAATGCCCGTACATTCCACATTTAAGACATTTAACCATTTTTGATGTTGTAGCAATACCATTATCCTCATCCATGTTGTTAAATGAACCTTTTCCTTTGCATTTACTAGCTTTGTGTCCTTCTTTTCCACACCCAAAGCATCTTCCAGTTCCTTTGAAACATTCACCTTGATGCCTCTTCCCACATGATTTACATAGGGGAAATTGAACTTTCTTTCCTCTATGATCATCATGAAACTCCATCTTTCTCTTATTAGCCGAGTCAGGAAACTTACCAAATTTTACTTTATTGATCATATTATGAGATTGCTGATTCGGCATAATAATGATGTTTGGACATCCAAATCCCATTTCATTAGGAAGAATATCATTCCATTGTCCATCATATCCTCCATTATCGTGAATCATCTTGTTTCCAGCCATTTTCTAAAACCCAAAAAGAATAGTGTGAGAGACAAAAATCATGCTAGGGAAAACAAAATAATAAAGGGGGAGTACCTTCAATATCTAACATCTTAGGTTTAATTCTATGATCATTAGAGTAATTCTAGTACTATAACCTATACGTATACTTAACCTTAGGGACATCCCTAGATATACCTTAGAAATATCTCTAGGGATCTCAAAAGTTCTCGCATCCTAGTTTCCAAAGGTTGACTAAACCTTTCCTCTGATACCAACTGTAAAGACCCGTAGCTTGACGTACATGGACATTACATTACATTTGCGGAATACTTAGTACATAACAAAAACACACACACAAGGATCGTAATAGTTTAGTGTCTTTGGAAACACGGAACGTAATCTTCTAATCGTGGTGAAAGATCTTCAATATCTCCCATAAAGATCTTCCCTTTTTTTTTACCTAAAACCTTTCTTTATATCCTGGGGAAAAGAAAACATAAAAAGGGTGAGCTCAAATGCTCAGTAAGGGTAAACAAAAGAAATATCAATCACATCATATACATAAGAACATAGCTTTTGGAAATCTTAACCTGCAAAAGAGCTCATAATATCATAACATGGGATAAATCATAGAAGTGAAAATGAGTTCCCCATAATCATAACATAAAACTTGAAACTTTGTGGAATGCACACATAATCATGGAAAATCATTTCTTGTTAGTCATGACTCATTGCCAAGACTATCTTAGTGGACAAAGTCCCTTTTCTGAATCGAGTAACCCTCGTTTCAGTCCTGTTTCACTGAACCGGTATAACCTACCATTCCAGCCATGTGTATCTCATGAGATATAAAATCATTACCCAATGCATTGGAGGGAGATATAGGTCCCACCCATCTTATAATGAATCCTTTCTTATGTGTGCCACATAATCATAAAACATACATCATCGCATAACACATGTAACAAAAATGGGATTCTTGAAACATCATGACATCATAAATAAATTCATATAAGATAAAGGAATTCAAAAAAATAATTCCCTCACAACATGATCAAATCAATTTAATAATAGGGATAAAAACAGAACCCTTTATTATCTTAGATGGAAAATAATTTTGATAAAACACTTGAACTCCATTCTTGAGGAAAATATCCTTTCTTCTTCAAAAACAGTTTTCCTTTCATAACATGTCATACAATTTTAAAATAAAAGAAGTTGATTAAAAATAAACTTGAAAACTTGTAAAGGAAGCTTCTTGGAAATAATGTTTTAAAAATCCATTCATGCCGTATAAGTTAAAAAAAACATTCTTCGTACTTTTGTCGGAAAAGTCAAAAAGTACCTCGTACGAAAAACGACAAAAGATTCCTTTCATATTCTTTACTAAAAACTCACTGAAGGGTAAAATTGGATTTAGAAAATTGTAGGTGGATGGAAATAATATTACATATTTAGGAAACATGGATGTGGATGATTAAATACACCCCAGTAAATACCAACGTATAAGCAATCTCGGATAAAAATGAGATTGTGATATTTCCCTTACCTTATGTCCGACTTGCTTTGTAAGTGTCCAAACCTCCTGTATAATGATTTAAATCATGTTATTGACTTATTCCAGAATCATATTTATTGTTATGATATCATATATTGTTCACTTATGACATTATATTACCCGTTCTTTTGTAAATTCCATGTTAAAGAAGCGTTTTGGGTAAAATCGTTTCATTTATCTTAGGTGTTTTGACTTGTTGTTCATGACATCATTATTACTTATATCATGATTTACTTACTTCCAGAATATAAAATATGATTTATATATCATATATATTCAGTATATATATATATATAATAGATAGATAAATAAAATGAAAAACACCGTTCATGGAGACGGTAGTCCGTACGTACGCATGAACGCTGTTTTACTTTCCTTATTGTCTTGAAATGGAAGTAAGTAGATGACATACATATATATATATACATAAATCCAGTAGCTTTATAATGTCATATATTTCATTATTATTTCTTATATATACTTTATAATCATTCTTAAATGGTTAACATGGAGAATGAATCTCATCGCGTCGTGGAGACGGTAGTCCGTACGTACGCACGGGCGATGATATCATTTCCATAAATATTGAACTGAATTGGAGTGGATTATAAAATATATCAGAATCAATATGATGTTGTAATAACTATGTATAGTTATTCTTTACACCATTATACCCATCCATGTAAGGTGGTGGTGGAAGATAGATTACACCACGGCGTGGAGACGGTATTCCGTACGTACGCACGCGCGGTGATTTCTTTTTCCGTATGATGGATAGATGGTGAAATAGGGTTGTTTCATTCTTATAATAACATATCGGTATATGAGTGATACTGATGTTATTACTTCATAATGAAACAACCTAATAAGAAGAAGTGGAAGAAGAAATAAAGATGAAAGAATTGGTAACGGTAATTACCTCTTCTTTGAAGCGCCTCTTTGAGACCTCCTCTTAGGGCACTAAAATTGGTCTATGAGGAAGACCAGAACCTCTAGGATGTTTCTAGGGAAGTGGAGAAGAGATTTGTGCAGGGTTTGGCCGAGCTTGAGTGCTCAAATTGGTGTGAGGAGGAGGGGGAGGAGGTGTCCTTTTATAAGGGAGGAGAGGGGCACCTTAGGAATTCTTAAAAATATTAATTTATAACAAATCTAACCCCACTTAAAAACCTCCAAAATTGACTCATATTCGTAGCTTAGATGAGATAGGGTTGAAATCTCATCAACCAATCAAATTTAGACATGTTTGGAGCTTATTTTAAACCTTATCAATTAGATTTAACTCTAAGTTAAATAATTTAACTTTTACCGTGTCTTTTTGTTTTCTTTCACTATATGGTTAATACACTTACTATAACATGCCAAACGAACCCCAAATTGTTTATTATTAATATATATATCCTCATATAAGTCATTTGGCCGAACCTTAGATTTTTAGGAATAAAATAACAATTAATAATATAATATTTGATTTAAAAACTATTTTGTGTCAATTTTGACACTATTTGATATATGATTTTTGTGAAAGTCATAACAGAATTAAATGTTCGAACCAAGTTGATTAAATCAACATTAATATATCATAGTAACCTATAAAATTAGTGTAATTCATAAAAAATATCAAATTACATTTATTTTGGTGTTTATAACATCAATTATGTCAATATTTATTTAATAAGATAATTACTGCATCATCGTTGTGTCATCGATAAATTAAATTATTTAAAGTCTAAAAATTATAAATAAATTATCATTATGTAGGAAATCATTTTATCTTTCTAATGAATATTTATAGTCGAATTGATCTTATGTATAACCCCATATTAAAAATGTTTTAGTAAATAAACTTTGATATTAACTCTTTTAACTCTTCTTTGAATTAAATAATAATAAATGTCCTAATCTAATCCAAGTGGGCCTAAATGGTCATATTTTATTCCTAAGTTTGTTTTTGGTCGAATTACACTTTCCAATAGAATTAGGACATGTGTTAGGGTAATATTAATATCATATTTACCCTTAGTTACCCTATTTACTATTAACCGCGGTTAAAAAAAGTAAAAAGTTACTATTCACCAAAAATTATTTTCATCTCATTGAACCACATTTTACATACTGACATCAACCGTGTCTCTCGGATTTTTGAAATTCCATTCACAGAAGCGGTAAAATTATGTTTTATGCAAAATTCAGTTTTTAACCTACCACATAGTAGTTTCACTATTCATCGAAAATTGATGTTTTTTAGAACAATGCCAAAATTTCATCCTAAGCTATATTTCATATTCCGAATTCAAAAATGAAGTCTATTTTACCAAATTCATAACATAGAAGTTGCATTAATTAATTTTATATTTAAATCCCGCTATTAAAACAAATAGCGTGTTTTTAAGAAACAATATCTATCAAAAGATTGACACTTGATTATGTCTGGTTTAAATGTGAAATTACAACCAATGACCAACATTGTATTAAACTGTAAAAATATATTCTAAATATACTTTAAAACCACTCAAATTAATAATTTATCACTATTAATTATTTCGATTAAAAAAGTTGTTTTTAATTATAATTTAGTAATTTTCACTAATCATCAGAATATGAAAGTTATCCGAAAAGCACCAAAATTTCACATTAGGCTAAATTCGATACTCCGAATCCAAAAATGAAGTCCATTTTGAGAGCTAAATTTTCTAAAATTTAAAAAGTGGTTATTACTATTCATAATGGCTAGTAGTAATAATATTTTAATAGCATATCGTTGTTTCGTGAAACTCAGTATTGCGTACTGCACACGCTATCAAAGAATGTTGCGATTGCGTGTAATGCAAGGCAAGTCAAGGATGCGTGTTGTGCAAGCTCCTTTTGGTGTAGCGTACAACACAGGAAATTAATAAAATTAAAAAGAATATTTTTCATAAAATCTCGGGCTGTTACATTCTACCCCCCTTAAAATGAATTTCGCCCTCGAAATTCGTCGGGGTTATAAATGGTATACTATTCGAAAGTTTCTTTAATAGAAACCCACATCGTAAAAAGGAATATCATAACCAATCTTTAAAAACAAAAGTATGAAATGTAACGGTTACCCAAATAAACCAATCACTAGGTTTCCTCATAGGTGAAAATAAGGATATGGAAGAGAAATCTAACCATCATGTTCTGATGGAGAGTGGTAGAGAACATGGCTATGGAAAAGCCAGTAATCACAAATCCATAGATTTTTGATGATATAAGGTACCATCTGATTAATCAGGTATAAGATCACTAGGACAACATTTTTGGTTTTCAAGATCGTTTCCCTAAAGTTAAAGAATTAGAATAAATACTTAGTTTATTTTGGTACAATCTCACTGTTGTTCGTGCCTTGAACAATTTCCACTTCATCTCTTAAATAAATGAAGTTTTATTTGTTATTCGTGAAGTGTTAGCAGATCATGTGATAGAATGACGAGTCATTTCATCTGTCTCAAACAAAAGGTTAGCAAAAATTATATACATAAGTCGTTCTATAGTGTGATTAATCATATATGGTTCCTAAAATGGACTTTATACTTCATATATCATACTGCTTAATATAATAAAACTAGTTTCTACTAAACAGGGACTTCCTGTAGGCCAGTGGTAGGCAATAAAGGCCAGTCGCACTTCGGTTGTGGGTTCGATTCCCACAGCCTTGTCCGACGCGATAGGCTGTCGCCCGTCCTGCAGGTTGTCCTTTTTCTAAAACTACATTACTATAACATCCCATCAAAAATATCGAAAAAAACTTTTATCCTTAAACAATACTCACTTATGTCTAACATAATCCATTCCAATCTTTAGGCTTATCCATAATACTGCAGTCCACTCTCATAACATAGTGAAAACGATTACTAGAGATTTAACACCATCGTCGATCCCCATATATCATAAGATATGTTTTGTTGGTCACATTCCAAACATTCAAAGTCCTTAATCATGTATTCTCTTGAATACCTTAATGAAAACATGAATGCAGTTTAAAGTTAACACTTTCCACATACCAAAATCCTCAAAATTCTATATACTCAAACCATGATATCACTTAGTCCTTATATCAATCATGAGCTCATGAATACAATCAAACATCTCATTATATTCTTATCCTTTCATTATTCACTTATCATATACTTTCCAAAAGTATCTGAATAACCTTTCATGGTTATTGGTACCATTCATCATACACTTTCAAAACTTAAGGAAATACAACAGTGTAACAATCCTTAGATGTCTCCTTATTCCATGAGAATACTTATACAACATTACACATGATAAACATGTAATCGGTCCACTACATTCTTAGACCATTGACCGAGCTTTAACATTTCTTTCATATCACATATCATTTGTAGTTTCTTCATCATCATCAACATAAATACTTCCCATACGACCATACTGATTCTCTTCATGAGACTTTCCCTTAGGGCATTGGTTTGAATAATGCCCGTACATTCCACATTTAAAACATTTAACCATTTTTGATGTTGTAGCAATACCATTATCCTCATCCATGTTGTTAAATGAACCTTTTCCTTTGCATTTACTTGCTTTGTGTCCTTCTTTTCCACACCCAAAGCATCTTCCAGTTCCTTTGAAACATTCACCTTGATGCCTCTTCCCACATGATTTACATAGGGGAAATTGAACTTTCTTTCCTCTATGATCATCATGAAACTCCATCTTTCTCTTATTAGCCGAGTCAGGAAACTTACCAAATTTTACTTTATTGATCATATTATGAGATTGCTGATTCGGCATAATAATGATGTTTGGACATCCAAATCCCATTTCATTAGGAAGAATATCATTCCATTGTCCATCATATCCTCCATTATCGTGAATCATCTTGTTTCCAGCCATTTTCTAAAACCCAAAAAGAATAGTGTGAGAGACAAAAATCATGCTAGGGAAAACAAAATAATAAAGGGGGAGTACCTTCAATATCTAACATCTTAGGTTTAATTCTATGATCGTTAGCGTAATTCTAGTACTATAACCTATACGTATACTTAACCTTAGGGACATCCCTAGACATACCTTAGAAATATCTCTAGGGATCTCAAAAGTTCTCGCATCCTAGTTTCCAAAGGTTGACTAAACCTTTCCTCTGATACCAACTGTAAAGACCCGTAGCTTGACGTACATGGACATTACATTACATTTGCGGAATACTTAGTACATAACAAAAACACACACACAAGGATCGTAATAGTTTAGTGTCTTTGGAAACACGGAACGTAATCTTCTAATCGTGGTGAAAGATCTTCAATATCTCCCATAAAGATCTTCCCTTTTTTTTTACCTAAAACCTTTCTTTATATCCTGGGGAAAAGAAAACATAAAAAGGGTGAGCTCAAATGCTCAGTAAGGGTAAACAAAAGAAATATCAATCACATCATATACATAAGAACATAGCTTTTGGAAATCTTAACCTGCAAAAGAGCTCATAATATCATAACATGGGATAAATCATAGAAGTGAAAATGAGATCCCCATAATCATAACATAAAACTTGAAACTTTGTGGAATGCACACATAATCATGGAAAATCATTTCTTGTTAGTCATGACTCATTGCCAAGACTATCTTAGTGGACAAAGTCCCTTTTCTGAATCGAGTAACCCTCGTTTCAGTCCTGTTTCACTGAACCGGTATAACCTACCATTCCAGCCATGTGTATCTCATGAGATATAAAATCTTTACCCAATGCATTGGAGGAGGATATAGGTCCCACCCATCTTATAATGAATCCTTTCTTATGTGTGCCACATAATCATAAAACATACATCATCGCATAACACATGTAACAAAAATGGGATTCTTGAAACATCATGACATCATAAATAAATTCATATAAGATAAAGGAATTCAAAAAAATAATTCCCTCACAACATGATCAAATCAATTTAATAATAGGGATAAAAACAGAACCCTTTATTATCTTAGATGGAAAATAATTTTGATAAAACACTTGAACTCCATTCTTGAGGAAAATATCCTTTCTTCTTCAAAAACAGTTTTCCTTTCATAACATGTCATACAATTTTAAAATAAAAGAAGTTGATTATAAATAAACTTGAAAACTTGTAAAGGAAGCTTCTTGGAAATAATTTTTTAAAAATCCATTCATGCCGTATAAGTTAAAAAAACATTCTTCGTACTTTTGTCGGAAAAGTCAAAAAGTACCTCGTACGAAAAACGACAAAAGATTCCTTTCATATTCTTTACTAAAAACTCACTGAAGGGTAAAATTGGATTTAGAAAATTGTAGGTGGATGGAAATAATATTACATATTTAGGAAACATGGATGTGGATGATTAAATACACCCCAGTAAATACCAACGTATAAGCAATCTCAGATAAAAATGAGATTGTGATATTTACCTTACCTTATGTACGACTTGCTTTGTAAGTGTCCAAACCTCCTGTATAATGATTTAAATCATGTTATTGACTTATTCCAGAATCATATTCATTGTTATGATATCATATATTGTTCACTTATGACATTATATTACCCGTTCTTTTGTAAATTCCATGTTAAAGAAGCGTTTTGGGTAAAATCGTTTCATTTATCTTAGGTGTTTTGACTTGTTGTTCATGACATCATTATTACTTATATCATGATTTACTTACTTCCAGAATATAAAATATGATTTATATATCATATATATTCAGTATATATATATATATAATAGATAGATAAATAAAATGAAAAACACCGTTCATGGAGACGGTAGTCCGTACGTACGCATGAACGCTGTTTTACTTTCCTTATTGTCTTGAAATGGAAGTAAGTAGATGACATACATATATATATATACATAAATCCAGTAGCTTTATAATGTCATATATTTCATTATTATTTCTTATATATACTTTATAATCATTCTTAAATGGTTAACATGGAGAATGAATCTCATCGCGTCGTGGAGACGGTAGTCCGTACGTACGCACAGGCGATGATATCATTTCCATAAATATTGAACTGAATTGGAGTGGATTATAAAATATATCAGAATCAATATGATGTTGTAATAACTATGTATAGTTATTCTTTACACCATTATACCCATCCATGTAAGGTGGTGGTGGAAGATAGATTACACCACGGCGTGGAGACGGTATTCCGTACGTACGCACGCGCGGTGATTTCTTTTTCCGTATGATGGATAGATGGTGAAATAGGGTTGTTTCATTCTTATAATAACATATCGTTATATGAGTGATACTGATGTTATTACATCATAATGAAACAACCTAATAAGAAGAAGTGGAAGAAGAAATAAAGATGAAAGAATTGGTAACGGTAATTACCTCTTCTTTGAAGCGCCTCTTTGAGACCTCCTCTTAGGGCACTAAAATTGGTCTATGAGGAAGACCAGAACCTCTAGGATGTTTCTAGGGAAGTGGAGAAGAGATTTGTGCAGGGTTTGGCCGAGCTTGAGTGCTCAAATTGGTGTGAGGAGGAGGGGGAGGAGGTGTCCTTTTATAAGGGAGGAGAGGGGCACCTTAGGAATTCTTAAAAATATTAATTTATAATAAATCTAACCCCACTTAAAAACCTCCAAATTTGACTCATATTCGTAGCTTAGATGAGATAGGGTTGAAATCTCATCAACCAATCAAATTTAGACATGTTTGGAGCTTATTTTAAACCTTATCAATTAGATTTAACTCTAAGTTAAATAATTTAACTTTTACCGTGTCTTTTTGTTTTCTTTCACTATATGGTTAATACACTTACTATAACATGCACAAAGAACCCCAAATTGTTTATTATTAATATATATATCCTCATCTAAGTCATTTGGCCGAACCTTAGATTTTTAGGAATAAAATAACAATTAATAATATAATATTTGATTTAAAAACTATTTTGTGTCAATTTTGTCACTATTTGATATATGATTTTTGTGAAAGTCATAACAGAATTAAATATTCGAACCAAGTTGATTAAATCAACATTAATATATCATAGTAACCTAGAAAATTAGTGTAATTCATAAAAAATCTCAAATTACATTTATTTTGGTGTTTATAACATCAATTATGTCAATATTTAATTAATAAGATAATTACTGCATCATCGTTGTGTCATCAATAAATTAAATTATTTAAAGTCTAAAAATTATAAATAAATTATAATTATGTAGGAAATCATTTTATCTTTCTAATGAATATTTATAGTCGAATTTATCTTATGTATAACCCCATATTAAAAATGTTTTAGTAAATAAACTTTGATTTTAACTCTTTTAACTCTTCTTTGAATTAAATAATAATAAATGTCCTAATCTAATCCAAGTGGGCCTAAATGGTCATATTTTATTCCTAAGTTTATTTTTGGTCGAATTACACTTGTCCAATAGAATTAGGACATGTGTTAGGGTAATATTAATATCATATTTACCCTTAGTTACCCTATTTACTATTAACCGCGGTAAAAAAAAGTAAAAAGTAACTATTCACCAAAAATTATTTTCATCTCATTGAACCACATTTTACATACTGACATCAACCGTGTCTCTCGGATTTTTGAAATTCCATTCACAGAAGCGGTAAAATTATGTTTTATGCAAAATTCAGTTTTTAACCTACCACATAGTAGTTTCACTATTCATCGAAAATTGATGTTTTTTAGAACAATGCCAAAATTTCATCCTAAGCTATATTTCATATTCCGAATTCAAAAATGAAGTCTATTTTACCAAATTCATAACATAGAAGTTTCATTAATTAATTTTATAATTAAATCCCGCTATTAAAGCAAATAGCGTGTTTTTAAGAAACAATATCTATCAAAAGATTGACACTTGATTATGTCTGGTTTAAATGTGAAATTACAACCAATGACCAACATTGTATTAAACTGTAAAAATATATTCTAAATATACTTTAAAACCACTCAAATTAATAATTTATCACTATTAATTATTTCGATTAAAAAAGTTGTTTTTAATTATAATTTAGTAATTTTCACTAATCATCAGAATATGAAAGTTATCCGAAGAGCACCAAAATTTCACCTTAGGCTAAATTCGATACTCCGAATCCAAAAATGAAGTCCATTTTGAGAGCTAAATTTTCTAAAATTTAAAAAGTGGTTATTACTATTCATAATGGATTGTTTTAATAATATTTTAATAGCATATCGTTGTTTCGTGAAACTCAGTATTGCGTACTACACACGCTATCAAAAAAGGTTGCGATTGCGTGTAATGCAAGGCAAGTCAAGGATGCGTGTTGTGCAAGCTCCTTTTGGTGTAGCGTACAACAAAGGACATTAATAAAATTAAAAAGAATATTTTTCATAAAATCTCGGGCTGTTACATGTGTGGGTTTGATGACGTACCATATATATAATAGGATCATGGGTGGGTCTTACGACATACCAGAGATGTTCTAGGATCATGTGTGGGTCTCACGACGTACTAGATATGTACTAGTATCCTGTGTGGGTCTGAAGATGTACTGGATATGTTCTTGGATCTTGTGTGTGTCTGACAATGTACCAGAGATGTACTGGGATCGTGTGTGGGTCTGGCACTGTACCGAAGATGTACTGGGATCCTGTGAGGTTCTGACGACATACCAGAGATGTACTAGTATCTTGTGTGGGTCTGACGACATAATGGAGTTATACTAGGATCATGTGTGGGTTTGACGACATACTACGATCCTTCATGGTTCTGCCTCTTAACAAAGTAAGATGATTTAGTAGTTACATCTAATCATCTCTACTACTGTACTTAAGTTATACCTTGTGTGAGCTAAGTCTATACCAGTGTGGTACATTCCTTGGTAGTAATAACTTGGTGTTATTCTTCTGTTTGACATACCTATGTGGTACTTACCTTCGTGGAACTCCTTCCTTTTTGGAAAAGTTGAGCATCAGATTTTTAGTAGGACTCTATGTTTCCTCATGATTGAGATGGGAATACATGATGACTTAGATATAATTAAGGGCATATACCTAAGTAGGGTTTTCAGTCGATTACATGAATTGTGGTTTATTCTTTGTGGATTTCTTGAGACCTTGAAGGTCTCGGGGTCCCTACTGATTATCGTTATACTCACCCTTGCATGGGCTATGGCCGCAGCATGTTGTGTTTGGTATAGATAACAGACATCACTAACCAAGGATGAGGGTATCAGGACTGGAGGTAGCTCGAAGGTGGACGTAGATGAGGTGTACCATAGATATGACCGTTTGAGAGTTCTACCTACCCTTTAAGTATGATCCTTGGTAGGTGTTCCCATGTGTTGTTCCAGTTTACTTGTACTTTTTAGTTTTCATGTACTTTCCAGTTGGGCTTCTATTTTAGTCCCATTTTTTCTTACTATACTCACACATTTACTATACAGTTTACTAGTGTTCGTATATTGTGGTGTGATTGGTTGCATGAGTTTAAAGAATTTAAAGGCAATGCCTTCCGGGTTTTAGGGGATACACCTTTTGGTGTTAGTCGCTAGCCCTGGCCTATGGATGGCGATCTTGGGTCGTCACGACACGGGCCCCGGGGGCCAGGTCGTGACATAGGTGCACCATCCTTTACCTTATAGAAATCCGAAAAAAATATATCTCAATAAAATCACCATGATTCCTTGAATCCATCCCAGAAACAACCTAGAAATACTCAAATCTCTATAGAACCATTAGCCACCAAATAGACTAAATTCTTTAATCTCCCTTATCTTCTTCCAACATGTCTAGAAGTAAGAATATTAATGCAAAAAATGAATCTTATTGTCATAAAATCTAAATCCTCTATACTAAAACCCTATGATCTCATTTATATGATTGACCATCAACACAAGTGGAACAAAATCCTTCTGAAATAAGGGATGATAATATTCACAAGTAACTTCCTCTTTCTGTCTATTACAAAACATAGAGTACACTCTACTTACCCTTGGAAAAAATGACTACTAATGCATTAGTATATTTAAATATAGTCCTAGAAAATATTATTGAATTCACATCCTCTCATAACCATTACTTTTACTAGAGGCATCACTCCCCACAAATGAAATTTGGAATATTTTCAATTTAAATGTTGACAATGCCTTATCCCCAAAATCCTTTTTAATACCAATCAAAACATGTCATTCATGTTATGATAAAATTACTTGGTCCCCAATATATAGTTCATAATATTGTATAAAATGAAATGAATTGTGTATGAACAATAGTTGAAAAAAATATATCATAAGTATTCAAACCCACAAAAAAATTACTAAAAATACTCATAATCCATGAAAAAATCCCATCATATTCTATATCAAAATATTTATGTCCTTAGAAAAACAATTATGTAATACCATCATAACACCATAAAAGAAAGCATTGTGATCACAAAAATACATTTTATCATCACCAACAAAAATTTATAACACACTAAAATTACAAATATCTTACATAAATGGATGATCTATAAAATACCTTCTAAGGAATAAATAATTGTTTCTATAATTTATTTATAGATCATGCTAGAAGTGGTAATAAAATTATTAATTATTAAAAATGAAAAACAAACATTTTCCATAGAATTTGTTTTATTAGAAAATAATATATTATTTATTTATATATATGAATCTAAAAATAATTTCAATAAAGCACCACCAACCCTTTTTTAAGACAACTTTAATAATTAATATATCTATTTTTTAAATAAAATATATAACTTACCTAAGAAAATATATTATAAACATATAAAAGAACAGTCTAATTTAGAAAATAAAAAATAATTAGTCATTACCACACACTTTATTTAAGATCATGGAACATGTTTTTAATGTTATAATTCTAAAATCCAAAATATTTTTTCCCAATAACACCACATTGAGAATTAAACAAAATAAATTAATAACATCAATTATAAAAAATCAATAATAATTTCTTGTAAATTAATAATAGCTAATCCATTACATTATTGATACATGATCTCAATTATTGTTACTCTAAATGACAATCTAGTGAAATTTATTTTATACGATCATGTTGACAAACATACCATGTAAACCATATTTCCCTGAAAAATTCACATATTCAAAACAAGGGTATAAATTTATTTTTAACAAAATCTAGGAATTGTTTAGGATAATAAAATATGTTTTATTATTATGAAAAAACTAAATACAATTATCAACATTTTTTAAAAACATAAATATGGTTATTAAAATTTTTAAGGATTCCTATTTCCATTAAAATTAAGAAAATATTATTAGTTATTAGATTCAAAATTTGTTATTAGATTTATATTCCATTAAATAATTAAATTATATAACATTAGAAAAACAAATCACAAATAAATTTTCTATATGCACCGATCAAAGAATAAAATAAGTTAATAACACATAGAGAAAAACAACCCACTTACACACAAAGAAGATAGAACTAATTGAAATGAGAATATTATTGAAATAATTTAAGTACCAATCATTAATCATTAAAAACGTAGTTTTATATCAAGCATTTATTCTCCAAAAATTTATGATCTTGTTGTGATTTGTGTTTTAGATAATTTTTTTATAACTCATACATAAAAAACCATGTAATTCAATATGGATTCTTCTGATTAGTATGTGTATTTTACTTCATATAATATATTTATGATAAAAAAATGATATATTTTCTTGAAATATCTTCATGAAATTCAAATTGAAATATTCATTTACATTTATCATATTTATTTCCCAAGGAAAAAACATTAAAATGTGGGATTAACATAAAATTAACCATTAAAGGCGATTTAATATGAATAAAACCAATTGGGATAATGAAAAAAACCCATTATATATTTTACCTTTATCTCAGTGCTATTTATGAGAATTAAATAAATTAGATTCAGGTAAAAAATATAGTTAAATATTTCAAAAGAAAATTAAAACACATTAAATGAAAATCATACCCCTTCTAGGTAACTAATAACATAACATTCATAATCTGTTTTAAAATGATTTTATATTTATGTAGAGATGAGCTAAATACATTAGATAAATCCTCCCATAACACCTCTATTATTTCTTATTAATATAGGGATCAACACTCAATTCACTATATTGGTATCTTTGAACAATGACGGTATAAGCTATTGCAGACTCAACATGCGTTATCTGGGTGCACCATCAAATTAATATATATCATGTTCACCTAGGGTTATTAGGGAAACACCTTTTCTTATATAATAATTATATACCTTATCATGAATGAATATTTCTTCCTAAACATTTTCATTATTAAAAATTTTATAATCACATGTAAACTGAAATTAAAATCACTTTCAGATATAAAAATACCATTTTCTTTAAAATCCAATGTTAAAAATCAATATTCCATGCTCTCTAAAAAATTATTTTTAATGCCAAAATACCATAAGAATTAAATTTATTTATTGAATAAAACATGATTTATTTTAATGAATTATGAATTACAAATAATGGTAATAGTGCTGGAAAATGTCACTATCGTTGTTTATGTTAAATTATAACATTCCTTTCATCATTTTTATGAAGGTCAAACTGTGAAAAAAATGGTTACATAAAAAATAGTTTTTGAAAATTAAAAATTTACATTTTAAATCTCTCATGGTTATATAATTATATAAATGAAATAAATTTAAAAAATTTAAAATGGATGAGAAATATAGTTTTATGTAAAACATTAAAAAGATGAATTTTAAATGAAAATTTAATTTCCAATTTGGAAATATATTAATCATAAGACCCATGAAAGAATAAAATATATCAAAAACAGAAATATAGTTATAGTAGATATATTCATGATATAACATTTTAAAATGACCATATATACACCTCATATTAGAATTTGGGTTCATAGAACCAAAATATGCCTTAATGATAAAAAATTGTGATGAAGTCCCTTACCTCAAATTCGATTTATCGTGTTTATTATTAATAATCATAGATTATAGAATTATGTTAATTATTTTAATATATAATATATTTTACTATGTTTATTAATTGATTTATTTAAAAAATTATAAAACCATATAAAATTAGTTATTCAATTTATATTACATGGGATGTTTTGATGATTTTTTCATATGTCTCAATAATCCCCTTGGAATGTGGAATATGGTAAATGTCATAATTAATAAAAATATACATAATAATAATAATGATATAATTATAATTATTGAATATCAATTTAATTTTATTAAAAATAATTAATTATTATTATGAAAAATGAGTCATTTTACAATCTTATAGATAGTAGGCCATACGTCTACATGAGTAATGTTTCCATTTTTCAAATATAATTATCGTAATAAGTTAATAAATATTTCATATTAAAAATTTGATCATTATATAATATATAAAATATTTTTTCCTTAAAAAAACTTATATTTATCATTCGAGTGATATGTTGGTGAAAAATGAATCACATCACTTTTTTGAGGCATTATTCAACATATAAGAACGAATGATGTTACAATTTATTAGTGAGTGTAAGGGTAAGAAATAGATTGATATAATATATTTTGAAATAATAAATATTTAATTAATATCATAATGATCTCACATATATTACTAAATTTTGTCTATATTACCATATGTATTAATTTTTAGTAAATAAAGAATCATATCAA
The DNA here is from genome assembly GCA_963277665.1 of Viscum album. NCBI lineage: Eukaryota > Viridiplantae > Streptophyta > Magnoliopsida > Santalales > Viscaceae > Viscum > Viscum album. Next base: position 1,181,647,759 of record OY728130.1, read on the forward strand.
TCACCCAAGGGTAGATCACCGTATATACAAGAGATGTTATCATATCCCCCAAGGGATAAAATATAAAATTTTATTTGGATATCATATTCCAATAAATAAAAATAATATTAAAATAATATATATACATATATATACATTAAAACCATCATTATAACAATCTTTCAGAGTCAATGATGAAAAACGATTTACTTCTGTTCATGTGGTCATAGTCCACCGTACACCCAAATGATAATTTTCTTCCATGCAATAAAACATGAAATGGATTTTTTTTATTCCACAAAAAACATTATTAGATATAATTATTGTATTATAATATAATTATTGAATAATATTTTTATTCACTAAATAATAAATATTGTAATAATGTGTAGTTATGTATGAAACCTCTTTTAAAACAACCGACTTATGTATGGTCCAAAATCCAGCGTAGGATGGATTTATGATGAAATCAGGTGGTCTATATAAAATTTATGTATTTTAGTGAGTTATCATCTCATGTATTATTTGAGCTAAATTTTTATTATGGGGTGAATATGATAGGATATGGGGTGTCCTTTTATAATTGAGGTTAGTAGTACACATGTATGTTATGAAATAAAAAATGTGACTACATGATTTTAAAATGCTAAAAAACTCAAAAAAAACATTATTTATACATATAAACTATTAATATAAAATAAATATATTTAAAATTTTATAGGTATGATTTGGGACATTTTAATCCATATCATTGTACTTTATCCCCTAGTAAACTAGTTTTATCTTTAAATAATATAGTTTAAATTTTGACAACTGAATTGGGTTAATAGTTAAGTTGAAATTACTATATTATATATATTATTATGATTAAAAATATGAATTTAAATTTACCAAAATAAATACATATAATTTATATAATTTAATTTAACAATAAACCCACAAATATAATGAAAATGAAGGATTTCAATAAGTCTATATTTCATAAAACATATTTTCTATATTAAAATTATCAATAGTAATTATTATTAAATGTATTTAAATTAATATATATTGATATATAATCTATACATTTCCTTCAAATCATTATTCATTTTGAGATTTTTTATTATATAAAATTCTAAAATATCATTCACATTAAAAAAGTTTTAAGAAAAGACCTCACTTTCAAACCAAAATTAAACTCACTCTAAAATAAAATATGAATTTCATTATGAAAATTATGTGTATTAAATATAAATAAAAAATAAATATTTCAATTCAAATATTATTCAAAAATTTATTGTACTTCTAAATTAAAAAATTTATTAAAAATAAAAGACATTTTTTTATTAATATGTATTTTCCCCATCCATCAAGAAAACATAATTTTCGAAAAAAATCATAAACTTTCTCCATATGATAATTTTGATTTATTGTTCTCAAAAATTATATTCATTTTCCAATTTAGATTTATAATATTTCTATATTTATCAATGAAATAATTACTTATAGTAATAGAGTTCAGTTAAAACTATTTTTTATTTAAAAAATACTTATTATTATTATAATCAATATAAGTATATAATTAATATATATTTTTATATTAATGAAATAATTTTTGTACCATTAACATGGTTTTTACATTCATCCCATGTTTTTGAAATTTCTACCTTATAAATAAACCCTTTATTAAATAAGTGGTGATATAATTCGTTTCTATATTTTTTAGATTCCCATATTGCCTCTTTATCCCTATGGGCTTTCCATAAAACAATAACCTGAATACTCAAATTATTCCATAGAAAATTTTATATATAGTAAAAAAATTGAATGGATTTTCCTCATAAGAATGAATCTAATCCAACAGATTTACACATGTATTAAACATAAGATGGATCTGACACATATTATTTGTAATGTTAATAGATGTAATATGGTTTGTACTTAGGGTTAAATTATAAGAAATAAACCTAATGAGAAAAAATTCTGTATTTATCTAGGATATATGTTGATCCAATGAAACTGGTAATTAAAATTAACTTCTTACCTAAATTCATATAACAATTCAATTGATATAATTTGAGAATGGCATGATCACGTACCTTGAATGTAATATCATTCTTATATATAACTGTATAATGTTTATTCTTTATATAATTTGTCTTAATATGTTGTAAAATGATATACACCATCTGAGCCATATCATCCAAAAAAATCAAATCTTTTTAACTAAGTTTCTCATACTTTATCAAAATATATGGTACATGACCCCAGAATCTCAATATTTCCTCACACGAATCCATCTCCATAACATAATGAAAACTATTATTATATAAAAACTAAACCAACTAATTTTTTTGTTTCAATGTTCTTTTATTATCCATTTAATATAGAAGAATCATATATTTCATTAGTTCATTTAATTACAACGACTAAAAATAGTTTTAGTCTGAACAGATGTATTGAAATTTAATTCAATAACAAATGATTTCTAAAGTCATGTCTACAAAATTGGATGTGAATATTGGATCCTGGTCTGAACCAATATAGGTAGAACCTTAATTCAACCATTTTATATACTTTAGATATAGTTGATAAATGCGGTCTAAATTCATTGAAACGCTATTGGGATGGAAATGTAAATATTTAATTAATCAAACAATAATATCCCAAAACACATTGAAATCTCATGATTCCTTCATCAATCACACCATGAATACCGTTGAATTTTTTTCCCATTAACACTCTTTAAGGGTAAAAATATTAATAATTCCATTCAATAATTTTAATTTTTTCAATTAATTTCAGATAATTATGAAATGTAATTATAATTTCAGAAATAATAATTTTCATTCAATCTTGTTAGGAATAGTCTTGAAGTTTTTTTTTGTTGTGAACATGGGTGGAAAATAGAAAACTATAAGCTTTTATAAACTACTCTATCTTCAATTGTGAAGAAAACAATATATTATATTTTTTAAAATATTCTAATTCCGTATTCATCATTATTAAACATATCCAATATATCCTTATTAATATATTATATCATTTCAAAAAAAATGATCCTCAATTTGATTATTCTTAATTCATTCGGACTGATTTAATTCCACTAAAACCGAAAAAATAGTGGATCTCTATGAATAAACATCCTTTCATATATTATTCAATATATCACTAACAAAAGGGTCACTTTCATTATGTAACTTGGTTAATTTAGTACTATTTTTCAAACATAAATCATATTCAAATTTGTTTTATTTTCTAAAATGGTATTGAATAATAAAATAATGATACATTATCAATTCAGTATTCCATCTATGATTTCTTTTCAATTCAATCTCAGTAAATATATAGATAAAATATTTTTATAAAAATATATTTCTCACTTTATAAAATTAAATTAGTGTTAAAAATATTAAATTGAAAAAAACATAGTACCTAATTCAAGATCTGGGGTATGGTTATTTTTCCCATGAGGTTCCAACATATAGGAAGCACATGTAATTTTTTTTATCATTATAAGTAAAGAGATAAAATATTCCCCACGTTGAATCATTAATATAGATAATAACACTCCATTCCATATAGAAAAGTAAAATTCTATACTATCAATAATATTATTTTTAGATCCTGAAAAAAACATCACAATATGTTATCAAGGTGAATTTAAAAGTTTTTATATTTATCATTGTATAATATCTAATCAACAAGGAATTTTTTTCAAAAACAATACACAATATCCCTCAAATCCCATGATAGTAAAATTATTATGAAAATTGTGGAACATTAACATTATTCAACATATTTTATATTAATATGATCAATAGTTATGCCATCTTTAAAGAAAATATATTCAATGAATGAATTTTCTGGAAACCAATATTCACACTTATTAAATTTCTTATATATATTATTTTATTTTATAGTTTATAAAACAATCCTTAGATTTAATTCATTTTATCAAAAGACATAAAATACACAAAAAATTATCATTTATAAACATATCTAGAAACAGAACTAATAACTATTAAATAACTCTATTCATAATGACCATAAATATGGTAGGTGAATTAGAAACCCCAATGGGTTTACCAAAAAATCATAATTTAAATATCTAGTTTAAAATGTGGTATTTATAATGACATCATCCTTAACTTATATATAATGTTACAAACAATTTATATCAAACATCAAATATTACTACCATTTATTGAACATATCAAAAAATACATGGTGTGAGGTAGATGGTACTAATTATTTAAAATTATATTATACAAAGAACTGTAATAAATTCCGTGTCCTATTGAAACAAATTTATTTTTAACAAAAAATAAGAAATCCCCTTGTTGATGTGTTATGTCAAATGAAACCACTATTGAAAAACTGTTTTGATTTATAGGTCATTTATAAAATTTCAACTGGATTTAATTGACAAGGGGGTTTAGAAATAAGATTTTCCACATTAACTACATAAAAATAATTGTTTTTACCCAATATAGAGTAAAACTAATGTAGTTATCTTGGAAAACATCAATATATTGTTGCACTATTAGATCATCACTAAATTTAATATATTTATTTCAATTCAAAATTTTGAGGTAGGTACCTTTTAGTACATTAATTAATCTATTTCATAGCTTATTTGTATATTATGAATGAAATGAAATCATTAGACCTTACATGTCTGGATTTTAAATATATCTATTCAAGGAAAGCTAAAATCCAATAAATACAAAGAATGATATAAAAAATTTATATGGGCAGTACAAAAATATTTCTAGTAAAGGCCATTCCACTAATAAAAAAATTTATTTTCCAATAAAATTTTGATTCATTAATATTTCTCCCTGGATTTTTCATAAAATATTTTATATTTCATAATTTGAGGATATATATTTTTTATAAGAATATTTATCCAAATTAATTAATGAAAATATCAAATTTCAGATAAGGAATTGTAATAATTTGTACAAAAAAGTATCATACCTTTCATAAAATAATTTGATAATCCAAAATATGATATATTAGTATACGTGGTTAAGGGTAAAGTTGAGTGGTATTAATTAAACCATCATATATATTTATTTTTTATTAAACCATAGAATGTAAAAATTACTTGTAATGTGGGTCACTGTTCTAGTCAGCATGTTATGTGGGGGGATTGTGTGGTTGGGAGTCTTGATTTAGGGCAGGACTGCACCATGGTGGATTCTGGATGATATAACATCGACAGTTGAAACCTGTGACAAAGAGTGAAATGTATTAATTCAGTTGCATTGATGGGGTAGTGCTAAAATCTGACAGAGGGAGATTGTTCATCATGGACTGCCTATATAGTCTTGGGATATATAAATGGTTAGTAGGTGTTTCATTAGGGTATGTCATCATAGTTGGGGGTTATAAGGGGACCAAGAGTGGTGGTTGCAATTAAAGGATCTTGGGGTAGGGAAATCAGTTTCATGAATAAATTCGGGGTGATCGATGGTGGCTTGGATTATAGGTTGTGACATTGATCAAGGAAGTCAATAATAAATAGTGTTACTGGGCTACAGGATCCGGGATCATGATGTATGAAAAAAATCAATGTGTTTTGGGGTTCTGGTATAAATTACCAGAAGTCAAGCTGTGGTGGGGTTATTTGTGTCAATTGGTTGTGTGGAGGTCTTATGTTTCATTTTGGGTGCATAATTAGTCCATTTGGGCTAGTATATGTGTGAATATATTGTAGATTTCATATGTATTAAAACCCTTGGGCATACAAAGTCATGTAATGAGATCCCTCTAGGTATGGAATAATTATAAATGGTTGTTAGATTAAATAAAATAGGGATTACCAACTAAATATTTTAAGAAAAATAAAATATAGTCTTGGAAGATTAATATTATATACCTTTTTGTTTTTAATCATAATTATATACATCATGTTCAACTAAATTGAAAACATTTTAACATATAAACCAAACTCAATGAAACTAAATCGCTTAGAATTCTATATAAATTGGTTACCCCATTATTTGATTATTCATGACTAATTTCTTTATATTCAAGAGTTCTTGAAAAAACTCTCCAAACAAGAAATACATTCCATATCCTACAAAATATTAAATAAAGTTTTGTACCACTTATAGAACATTTTTGTAGATTACCTTTGAATTTATTAGATATTTCTTCATCATCTCCTTCTACCTTAATCTATTTATACTATTATCACATTGATACTTTTTTGTGTTGGTAAACTACACATCATGTTTCGCATCACAAATAACAATTTATAATTACATTTAAACAGTTTTTTGAAAATATATTTTCATTATATTTGTTAGAAAAATCCTTAAAATTTATTAATTTTCTATTAGATTCTTGAATATAATCTATCACATACATGCATAATATTCTATTTTATAGTTCATACAAGTTAAAATACTCATTATCGTTTTTACTAAATGCCATATTTTGTTTATCCCTAATTATATGAAAAAACATAGGAAAATATTTCTCATGAAAATGATTTTTTAATTTTTCCCATTATATGGTGTCACGTACATATTTATCTATATTATTCATAACCAAAGATAACCATCAATTAGTTTTCCAATAAAAATGATAAATTAAAGGTGTTAAATTTTATTTTTTTGAACACCCAAGAGAATCAAATATGTCATCTAGTGCATTAATTCATCCCTCACCTTCCACTATATCTAAGGTTGAATTTAAATATACCGGTTTTTATCATAAAATAATCTATAATCATCATTTTACTATTTTAAGAATATGATTTCACTCTATAATGGATTTCACTAAAATTTATATCTTTATTTCATTGATCCAACACATAACCAAAATACACAGTTACAATTCGATATATCATGGGATATTGATTTGGAAGGATCCATCCCTCAATGTTCTTTTATATTACATCTTTCACGTTTCCTATGTTGAAAACTATTCTAGTCAAGAATAATTTAGGTGAGTAAAAATTATAATGATCGAATTTTATACAAATTCTACTTAATAACTAATGTATATGATTTCACTCATTTTTAATTAAAAATATATTAAACAATAAATTATTCTAAACAATTCCATTAAAAAAAGCTGTAAGGTTCAAAAAAAATGTTATGAATTTTAAGTATTAATTCATGATTTCATTCATTATTTTTATTGAACTTTTCATGTTTATATTATTAGCGAATTAGTTCTTAAATCATTTATAAAAACCCATATAATAAAACGAATAATATTACAATCAATATATATTTTCCCATGAATTAAAACATTTTTGTTAAATCACAATTTCATTTCAAGAAACATCTTAATGAAATTTTTCTTGAATTATTCTATTGCCTTACCCTTCTATAAATATTATAAAAATAAAATTAAAACATTATTTAATCATAAAAGTTCCTATTAAGAGGTTTAAAAATGAAATATAACCATTATTTTAGTGAAATACATGAAATACCATGAAATTTATTACCTCTATCTCAATGTTATTTGAGGTTATGAAATAAATCATTTTTAGGTGAAAAACACACAAATATTTTTCTTAATTAAAATCATTAAAACCAATGGATAGAAAAACAAAATACTTCTTTGTAATATTATATAATTCCATTAATAATACATTTTAAACCTATTACATAAGTAAATATATCTTAAACAATTAAATAGATAAATATATCGGATAACTCCATATTTCAATCATATTAAGACTAGGATCATTATCCATTTAATTGGAGTGGGGTCTTGATTCACTGATAATATAATCTATATCCTGATCAACATGTACCCTTTGTTCGCACCCATCATATACTCAATATCAGTGTAACATGACACTATATAGGTTCACCCAACTATAATAAATAATAGTGTACTATATCATTAATAAAAAAATTATAATTTTACTTTTTCATCATATAAAATTTGAAGAACTCCATTTAATTCATATAAAAATAACATCCAACTATAAAAATACAATTTTCTTTGAAAACTGAATTTTAAGTAATTAATTAACCTTTTCTTTTAAAACCACATTTGGGATAATATAATTCCGTAAAAAAGGAAATATGATATTTATTTTACTAAATAATGAATGAATTTAGTGGAGTCCTAACTTCAAATAACGTTTATGGTTGTGGGAAAATGAATTTTAATCATATATGATAACATAGAACATTCAATTTTTTTTAAATAAATACATTCATTCCATAAAGAGAATGTTTTAATCAGAAAATGTATATTGAAATGAAAATATTATTCCTTAAAAATGAAATCCTTATAAATTTAAATTTAAAAAATAATTTTTTAAAAATGGATGTGGAAGAGAATTATTTTTATGTAATTTTTTAAATGTAAAATTCTCAATAGAAAAGTTACTTATCACTTTAGAAATATTTGAATAGTATACCCCATGAATGAATAAAGTTAATAAAACATTATATATCATGACAATTGATAAATTCAAAATATAATATTTCAATGGGGATGTAAATACACCTCAAAAGTGAATATTGGTTTATAACATCTTTATATACATCTATAAAAGAAAATTTAAACGAATTTTTTTACCTTCAGTTTGATTCCTCACATTTTTCCATTATCATCTGGAACAATAAAAATGGGTTAGTTATTTACTTTCATAATCATAATTTTTGAATTTTATTATAACATTTATTTGAGTTATTATAAGGGTGCATACAATTACTTAACAAATTACAATTATGTTGGAGGTTTTGTTGGTTTCTTCATTTTTAGTAATAAATGAAATTAGTTGGTTGATTTTCATCAATGAAGTTATTATTCAATATCTAAATATTAGTAAAAAATAAAATAATTGTAGTTTTATATATAAATAATAATTATAAATCGAATAATTAATTACGGTTATGAACAATGAGAAATATTTCAATATTGATGATGTGAGGTCTTAGGTATGCAAGAGTAACATTTTTACTTCTCAAAATACATTATGGGAAAACAGAAAGTTATATTTTATTATACAAGAATGATGATAATATCTAAATACTATATTATTTAATTAAATATTCATATATATATATCATTAATTTTATGTTTTTATTAGACAAATTACATCAATTCATGAATGTGGTATTCAACACATATTCACAAATGATGTTATTATTTTTCGGTGAGGGGAAGGGTTAAAGTGGATGTGATCTATAATAAATTAATAATGAAAAATAAATCATGAATATAATAATGATATAAATATTTTCATAATTATTATTATTAATATCCATGAATAGTGTTAGGAAATGAAGTACCACATCATTTCAAGTGCTGGTATTCTACTGTATAAATGAGAAACGTTATTGTATCCCTATAGAATATAAATCAAAATGTAATATTTCATATCATATTTATAGATATAAAAATATTTTAATATTTTAATATTTTTTCAATCAAACCATCATTATAACTATTTATGAGAGGTGATGATGTAAAATGAAGGACATCATTTCCTATGGTGATTGCCTTATAAACACAAGAATGATGATTTACATTCCCACTTGATGGAAGATGGGTTGTATTCTGGAAATGACATTAATTTTATAACATATAATTTAATGGGATATGATATTTCAATGAAATAATAATTATTTATTAATAATATAATGATGTGGAATAAAAAATAAAAATAAAATACTCAGATATGCATGATATCTCTTATTCGAAAAACCATCTTAGGTAAGCACTGAAAGCCTTCCAATCAAAGAATTATGATAAACTCAAGTCCTCTATTCCAAGTTGGGTTTATATTATAAGTTACATGATATATTATTGGGTAATCCAAATTTTTATTTTGGACAGAACATAAGATGATAATGGGTAGTTCATTATATTGAGGTGAGTCGAACACTTTTCATTTTAAATGAAAAATGCATTCCCACATTTTCTACATAAAATGTCCTCAAAATGAAATTTATCAAGATTGGAAAATGATAATATATATAAATTTCCATTTAATATATTTTAGATAATTTTATAATTCAATTTCACCAATATCTTTTTAGTCTACCAATTTGAAAACACTTTTTAACATTAACCGCAGAAATTAATTTTTACTATTTTGACTATTCATTATGGTCGAAACATAAGTTGAACTTATAATATATTATAAATTATGATGATTAAAAATATTTAATATATATTTCCAAATTTAATCTGGGGAAGTTTATAATTTTAATTTTAACTACGTCACACATACACAATAGAAAATTGGGTTTTCATGAAGTGTATTATTCAACAAAAAGATAATTTTAGATTATTATATAACTACTAATAATCATTATATGAATTAATATAACTATTTATTGAAATTTAATATATAAAATTAATTTAAATCCTTCTTAATTATGGGTTATTATAATTAATTAAAATGGAATTAAATTATTCACATTAAAATAATTTTCAGAAATATCCTGTTTTTAAACTCAAAAATAAATTATATTAAAATATAAAATGATCTTTATTAAAATGAAATTTATGAACTTTTATATTACTTAATTATTATTAGGTTACCAAAAAATTCAAAAAACAATAATACATTTAAATTACTCAATTTATAGAAATGTAATGGCCTTTTTAAAAACATCGATATTTTTTTAATATTCAATGAAAAATGATATTTTCCAAAAAAATAGAAACAATATCAACCTATTTAAATTTTGATATTATGATTTGAAAATGTATAATAATTTTTTAAAATACATATTATAAAACATAGTACTGAAATATTTAAATTAAACAATTGAATTTAATTAATCCAGTTTCATTTCTGATTTATTAAAATTATATAATATTTTTATAAATATTATAACAATAGAATTAAAAATAGTATTAATGAATGAAAATGATAGATTATATATATAATTTTTTTTTTAATTACCCAAATTCACATCTCTTAATCAATAACATTTATTACCAAAGTGACCCAAATTAGTAAGCTTAAAGCTTAAAAATCATTAATGACTATTTAATAAGGACCATTTTAACACATCAATGGAATCACATCATTTCAATAATTGAATTAACAAAATAATGACACATTTACCTCTCATAATTTTCTATTGAATATTTAATGTTATATCACATAGAGTATTTAAGAATATTGATGTCCTTACATCAGATCACAAGTGTCCTTAATTTCATATGACTTAGTAGATATACATTAAATCATCACAAAATAAACCTGACTAATATTACTTCCCTACAAAATCATTGAAATAATAATCTATTATTATCATAAAACCATATTCCAATCTCATCTATATCTTTGATACTAATCATTCATATCCCTCCCCAAATGGGAAACATATGTTTTTATATTGAAGACATGAGTGAAAACTGAATCCGGACTCAAATAAGTCTTTGCTTGTAAACTAGTACATAGGGTATAAAAAGAAAAAATTGGTGGAATTATACTCTCAGGAACATATAAATAAACCAAAAATAATTTATATAATATGTTATAAACAAGAGTTTATAATGAAAGGTAGATGGAAGAAAAATAATAGTCTATATAATAAAACTATAATAGTAATACACATATGGATATTACTGCTACAAGGGATCTAATCCATGTGATAATCATGTAAACCAAGATCAAATACATACATATTAAAACCTAAATATCATTTTCATATTTACAAGGATAATAATATATATATACTTGATAGGATCCCTTCAAGATCATTTATGTAAAAGTGGATAAAGAATATTATTTACTTTGTGAAAAAATAATAGAGCAAAGATAATCTTATGAAAAGATAACTAACAGAAAACCACAATAAGGCACAATCACCAAATATCAATTCCATGTATAATAGCCTAATATAAAAATAATATAATAAGAAATTAATTTGAAGATACAATCTAATAGGTATTCACTCTTATGCCCTGATGAAAATGCTAGGCATTTCCATCACTTTGGTTTCCACATATTAACATAACGAGATAACATGCCATTTTTAAACCATATATCCAGAGAAAAAACAACATATAAAAACCAATAACCATATATCCATAGTCACAACCACAAAAACATATTTTCATCACAATAAGTTATCATGATCATGATGAAAATCAAATTTATTCCCAAATTTTTGCAAGCACAATACCCTCCAAATAACCATATAACAACAACATAATCATGAGAAATTGTATATACACACACTCTAAATACTATAAATTATAACCAAAATTTATAGAATCACAATGAACCACCTCATCCCATACTAAATCTTAAGGAATTATTGGGAAGTGGTGGTAAGAAGCTATATGTTCCCTCACAAACCTTGATATTTGGGAATAAACCTTGAATAAAAAACATGGGGGCACTGATAATGTCTTCCAACTCATGGGGTGTAAGAAATCACAACAAAAAAATCATATATAAATATCCAAAAAAAAAGATAGAACCATTGTTCATGCCGATATAATAATACTATCATCCACAGACACAGTTCATCATTTCTAATATCTACTAGAAATCACCTCTATATTTATAACATCTATTTTCCCAACATTTTAACAAACCAAAATAACATTAAAAACTACCCAATTAATAATATCACATATCAATTATATGATTTACCATTTATGAGACACACTTAATTTCTAATTCTATAACATTCCCTATTTAATTTAAATATATTCATTATCCATAAAGTATATTTAATAAAATCATTACACATTAAATCTAGTCATTGATAATTAATTAATAGGTGATACCTTATCATATTCAATGCACACTCATTACGATCATCATTGTTACCAATAAAATATTTTATACCTCTATGGAAATATAATAACACCCCGAAAAATACAACCCATCACACCATGAAGTAGCCTCACAAGATATTCTAATAGCATCCCTAGCTTCCAAAAAACAACTTATCATATACATAACATTCAATAACAGCATTTCTAAAATATCAATTAATTATCAAATACCTACCCATAAAAGACTAGATGAAACACCATCCTAATACATACATTAATATCGTAAAACTGTATATACACCCATTTACACATAGACAACCAAATATCCACATACCAAATATGAAAAACTATCTACAACACCACTGTGAAATGCTATCCAACATCCCAAAACTAGTTGCACTACCATCTATGGAAAATAAATTTCCAATAATAGAAACAGATTCTCAGATAATAGAAATGATTAATAGAAATATTTATAGTATTACATATCAAGAAACATAATTTTAATCATGAAAAGTTTTATAATATTTGAAGATGACAAACATATCATTAAAAATTGTATACATTCTATACAATTGAATTATTTTATATTATTAAATATTATATTTTTTTAAAGTTGTTTATATAAAATATTTTATAAAATCATTAAATATAATTCGGTAGACATAAAATCTCATGGAATTAACATTAAAAATAGACAAACCATTATCTATTACATAAAATCATATCATACCCATGAAAATAACGCTCCTATTCATTTTATTTAAATTAATTTCGTTGCCTTTATTAGTTTAATCCTTAACATCTTCCCAAAAAATTTAAAAACTTATAAGTAAAAATTTTAAACGAAATAATATGGAGAATTATTGAATCCACTTCCTCATCTTATTATTAAATGTGGCAATGAACCAACAAGAAAAGGCTAATGATCACAATGAAAGTCCAAATTCAACTATAAAAATCACCCCAATTCAAAACATGACCCAAATATAGCCAAATTGTTTCATTAACTCGAATCAAAACCCTCTCAAAGAAGAATGAATTGATAAAAAACTCGAATAAATGAAAAGAAATGATACAATATTAAAAAAAGGATTGGTCATATGAATCCAATTTATAAATAATCAATGGGTTTTCAATGGTTTTCATCGAATAACTATTGGTATCCTACGGTTTAAACAAAAAATAGATTTTGATGGAAAGTGAGTGTCACCCCAAATCTTAATTGAAATTGTAAAATGATTAAACCACAATGTTTAAGTGGATTTTTTCATGAATGGGCTTAGTTAAATAAATATCTTGAAATCACATCATGTTACTCTCGTATTTTCACTAAGTAATTATGGTTAATAAAAAATCAAATGAATCAATTAAATAGGTCTATTATGTAATTCTTATTGAAATGTAACAACATAAAAATATTAATATTTAAAATGGATGCCGAAAAAAACAACAAAAATAAAAAACAGAACTGCATAATGACACGTAAATTTGAAACATTAAAAAAATTTCCACCGAGACACCCAACCATTTAAGCAATGACCACGCTACTTAATCTATTCACAAAAAAACAAATATTCTAGAAGCCTCCTCTATATTATTCTTGAAAAACATCAAATCACAAAAAAATCATGTAAACAAACTGATAAATAAGACAAATATTTATTATGCAAAAGTATCTAAAAGAATGACAAGTTTATTATGATTTTAAAAATCAACCATTAGTTTCTATGAACCACAACAAAATCCTTTATACTATTATCATGATCCAAATTTAAAATACTTTGTAACCAAACTATCATGGATTTGATTCTACCTACTGACAATATGAACATCTCATAACCTAATACTCAATTGTGTGAAAACCAAGATTATGGTGACACCCCATCGTTTAGTCTCCCCTTCAGGGAATATCCTCCATAGATACTACATGACTTCTCTCCAACATACAAAATCTCAACTTTAGTAGATCCATTATTCCTCAACCATTCACATAGAATATTTGATACATACAATAAAAAATGATAAATAATATTATGTTATGTATTATTATTATATGGACGAATTCTTCCATGTATTGTGTTAGTTAAAATTCAATTGTTATTATCTAAGATGTAAAAAATAAAGAATAAATTTTATGAAAAGGGAAGAAAAAATAAATGAGGGGAGATAGTTTAGCATTTTATATAGTGTATGAAATATATTTTCATTATAAATTTATGAAAGTTGAATAAATAAATAGAGGATAAATACCTATAACACAAATATAATTTGATAGAACAAATTATATTTCATTGGATATAAATTAAGGGTAAATTGGTTTGATAAAAATACATTATTATTCCTAGTAAAAAATAATATTCATTATTCTATAAAGCCTCTAGAGTGTTATGGGGTACCCAAATAAAAATATATGGTACCAACACCTTCTTGAATAAAATCATTCTCTTATGTTTTAAGAAAAAAATTTCTAGAAGTGAACCATCACTGGTTCACCCTTTACCTCCTTGATAGTTAAAAAACCATTCCCAAATCGTCTATAAATATCATAATTTCCATTTTATTTATATTATATAGACTTACAAACATGGTAATTGTGTTTACAAAAATTTCATAAAAACCATGGGAAACTGATGTTTTTCAAAATATTCCAAGATTTCAAAATAGGACTACATTTTTTGGAAATAGATTTTAATATTTTCATTTAAAATACATAATATTAAGGAAACTTTTTTCCTAAATTTTAGAAAAATGGGGGTAATTTTTTTATAAAAAATTAATATGTTTTTAATATAATTTAATATTAATTTCATCAAACTAGTGACCCTATATTTTTTTAAATTCAATTTCATCCCTATATTTCCACCAAATACATGATATTTTATTTATTAAACAGCCATTACCACAAGTGTTTTTTTGGATTCCTCTTTTATTGATTCAGTGCCTTTAAATAACCCACCATTAAAATAACCTCATGATAGTTGTAGTACAAACTACACGATGAAATATTAATCCCACTTCCATGATACCCACATTCTAATAAAAACAAAATATAGGTGTAAATTATCTGACCCACATTAATTCAACCCAATGATTGTGCAGCTTGGATGAAATCTTTGAACTTATGCACCATGTGCATGAAATATGTAATATTATATTATAATATATATATATATTTACATGGTTACTTATATATATATTTATATGAATATATATAATTATATATATTGTTATATGACTTAATAAATTAATTTTTTTATAAATAAATAAATTTCTTATTATATTTATATATATGTATAAATTAATTTGACTGAATTTATATATAAATATATTTTGAAATAAATTATTTTATAAATTCTTATTATTGTTTGAAAAAAATACTTGGGAGCTATAGTGGGTATCAATATGGTAATTAGGGATACCATCAAGAAATATTATTTTTATCATGAGATTGAGTTGGATCTTATAGATGGAGGGTTTCTTCTAGACTCATCTACCGAGAAGATTCATATAATTATATAGAAAATGGGAAATCGATTAATCATAGTTCACTTATAACTATAGATGATTCTGATAGAAGTAACATTGGGTTGTTAAAATAATTTCAACAAGAAACAATTCATCGTAAGTGTTGTGCAATGACTTTTCATGATATCCATGTTGTGATTCAAGATGCACTCTAATTTTATTTCATGATCATAGCAAGAATGGTCATGTACATTAAAGGATTATCCTATATTAGGAATGATTTTACTAAAAACCTTTCTATTAATTGATGTTTCACTTATTATAGATGTGTCCTAATATGTAATGGTATTTTTCATATAGCGTCTCCCCATTATATATTTAATCACATAACATGGGGTTTTATTTAAATTCCTCTAAATTCAAAATTTGAATCAATTTAACAATGCTATTTTAATTTTAATCTTTTTTATATTAATATCTATATTTATGTAATTTTGTTCATGCTTAACTGATTAATTTAGATTAAATGAAAACCTTACCTTATTTGAGATTTATTTTCTAATTGGTATTTTAATGAACATCACTACTTAATTCTCTTCGAATGTCTATAATTCTACAGTTATCATTTTGGTAGAACATGAATCCACTTTGATTGATAATTGTTTTCTCTACTAAAAATGATGAAATATTCGTACCAATAGAAATATTATTAGCTCCCACATATGGGTGTGTTATGTCAATAAATTAGGAATAAGAAGGATAATTGATGTGAATATGTAGCTTTACCATTTTTTACATACATTGGAATATTGATGATTAATTAAATAATGAAAAAATATATTGAAAAATATAATCATATTGACAATAAATCCAATCTATTATACATTTATTGTAAATGTCATCACAATGAGGAAATATCAAAGAAAATAATGGTTGTAATTTTTTTGATCCAACAGCTTCAAAAGAATGTTCATTTACACCCTCTATGATATATTTCATTATTCCTGTGGAAATGAAAATTGGAAAATATTATAATCAATAAGAAATAATGTCTTTAAATAATGTGGTAACTTTCATTTTATGTGCTAGAAAAAATAATATTTTTAAAATTGATAAGGATTAACGGGATGAACAATTTTTAAATGTACACTAAAATCACATCATAATTCCTAAAAATATATTATTGGGTTTGTATGTTATTTAAAAAAATTAGTAAACAAAAAATTGTTCTTATGACACAAATTACACATATATTTGTAGAGAAGGACTTTTATGTTTTTAAAACTCTTGGATATGCACTAACTAATATTTTGTAAGATATTTTCAAAGACCTAAATGATGATATGGAGTAATATATACATTAAATTATTTATAAAAACTAATATAATCAATTCTGTAGATGAGTGCATGATTTGATGAATTTTTAGTATAGAATAAATACAAATAAATTATAAATTCAAAATCCTAAATCAATGCCCATATATAGCTCCCCAAAAGAATAATTCACCCATCAATTATTATTTATTCAATACATATAGAAAAATAATGTTTCATTAAAATAATATTCATATCGATTTAAATTTTTTGTATTTAATATTAAATGTGTTTGGACTATAGAGTATATATACCAATAATGATAATTTTTTATAGTATATATGTCTTCATTAGCGAAGGTCAAAAAATGTTATCTTTATAGATATTAAAGATATATAGTTTTGATCAAAGTGATAAAAAATTTAAAAAAAAATTAATTAATAAAATTCATAAAATGTAATTTTTTATTAAACAAATACTAATGGATCTTCCAATTAAAATACTAAATAATCTATTAACTAAATTAATATCAATCTATAAATGATTATAAATAGAACCATTCAATTTTTAAACACGTTTCTTGGTTTGAATGAATTTCAAAAAATACATTACAAATATTTTTTCAATATCATGGACATGTACCTTTGTTATCCATAAATATGGTCATTATGAGAAACAATTAAATCCTTAGTTTATGAATGAAAATAATTATATGATAATGATGAAATTTAAACATAGAAAATTTGTTTAGTTTTTCGTTAAGACCTCATAAAACACATTATAATGGACCTCTTGTGAAATGGATTAACTAATTAATACAAACTCTTTTATAATATTAATTTTCATTGGAATATAAGGGTTAATCATTATAATTCCTCTAACCAAAGTCATTGGGTTTCAAATTTTTTGATCATGCACAAATGTGGGAAATAGTTAACATCTATAGTGTTCTAAAAATTGTGTATTTCATTGAATTTCCATAATTAAATTCATGATATCAATA
Source organism: Viscum album (assembly GCA_963277665.1). NCBI lineage: Eukaryota > Viridiplantae > Streptophyta > Magnoliopsida > Santalales > Viscaceae > Viscum > Viscum album. The sequence continues at coordinate 1,181,666,246 of OY728130.1, forward strand.
ATAATTTTAGATAGAATACATTAGATATTTAATTTCTATATCTTTTTGTATGAGGTATATTGTAATGACCTAAACATTCCTTAATGAAAATTATTCATGATCTAATTAAATTTATTATTATGGTTGTATAAAATGTGGACATAATTGGTTTTATGTTTTTGGAATTTAAAATACTATTAATAATTTTGGTCAATGTTAATATAGCTGTTGAACAGTGATCAACTGATTAGTATAAATATAGGTCTTTAGAAAATCCAATTTACCTAGAAAAAGGAAGAAATGGCCTCTTATAGTATAATTTCCCTGTATGAAGCCCATTTTTTGGAGCTTGGAAATGAGGTGGAATCATTAGGATTCTATCTTGAATAAGCCCAAGCTGAACTTGAACACGTTAAATTTGAGCGGAACCGACTACGGGAGAAGTTGAAGTTAATAGAGATTACCACCCGATCGATGTAATCTGAGCCACCCCAAAAGCCTATCACCATCGCACATCTTAACCATTGGTCTTATACAGGGTTATGTAACAACACCCTAGAACTATGACAATGTACATTATTTTTTGTATAATGAATGTCCATTGATTTTATTATTGTTACTTTGTAAATAGTTTTTTAAAACACCAATATTTTTTTTAGTTAATATTCAACTACGAAATATATTTTCATGAATTAATGTATTTTTGAATTAAATATTATTTTAATATAATATAATTGTTAAATTACTTATTATTAATTATAAATGAATATAATATTTTATGAATACAATTATAAATTTTATTATGGTTTAAAAACAGTTTGTGTCAAAACCCTTGATTTTTCGATAAACATAAGTTATTATTTGAAAATTAAGAATTTACATATTAATAAAATTATATAGATAAATTGAATATTATTTTTGGAATTAGGATGTCAAAATTATCCAACAGTGAATTTTTTAAATTTTTCTGAGAGTGTTGAATTTTTGGGTAAAAATTAAATTCCATTTAAATATATAATGTTTTTTATGACATCATAATGAACCAATTGTGAGGTAATAAAATAATATAAACATTATGTTCCGAATATATATGTTCTATCATTAAAATAATTTGATTTTTAAATTGTTTATTTTTTTACAAATCTTTTGTTGACCCTCCAATACATATAAAACATTCTGTATTTTTAAATTGTTTTCCTTGAGAGTGTGACTCACCTCCACATAAACAACCCAATTATTTCAAAACGTTCGGCCAAATTACATATAGAATATTTTTTTCATGTCACCTTTAGAGAATACAATGGGAAGAAACCATGGTCTGGTTTGTGGTATTGATTAGTTTAATGTGTGGTGACCCAAACCTAAATAATATATAATTCCCTACCAATTCCTATATAAACCCACCCAAGATCACACTTAAACTTCACTAAAATAATTTGGAGTCTGTCCAACCCCTGACCTCATCTCTGTAGAATCCTCCAATGGTTCCCTAGGCTCCCAAAAATCCTCTCTAAAGCCTCTCCCAAGCAATTGGGATCACACTTCCAAGTAATGGATTTCTTCCTTTCTCATTTTTGTCTAATTTTCTCCAAGTTGTTATTCCCCTTGTTTTCAATTAAAAATTTTGTCGTATGATTTTTCACCTCCCCCATACATTAATCTTTATTTTTGGATGATGGGAGACCCATTTATCTCTAATTAAAGAATCCCATGTATACCTGTTACCATTCCAAAATTCCATGAGGGATCTATCTCTCCTCTTTTACATCCATGTAATTATTTTGTATTACGCATCTAAATTCCATTACATTTGTTGGGAAATGTATCCACATAACCCACATACATTCCATTTAATGTAAATATTATGCGACACCATTTTCTTTCTCATCAACTATTTTCATGAATCCTTATGTCACATAGTTATGCTACCGAAATTGAACCACATTTTTCCATGCCAAGATCATTGTGTAGTGAATACTATACCCATGTATCTATCAAGGGTATTCACGATTATGAAAATATACCTATTTAATGGTAGTTTAATGTGCTTATTACACATTACATATCTTGTAATAACTTATGATGTTTATAGATTTCCTTTTGTATGATCCATGTCACACAGTTATGCATGAAATGAAATATTTAAGAAGGGTGTGCCCTAATACCGCTCTAATACATTGGGTAAAGTATAGTATCAAGATACTTCATGTTCAATGGGTGTTGACTCATGATATTTTATGTTCAATGAGTGATTTGTCGTCTTCTTGTGCAATGAGGGTTTAGTCATGCTCCATGTGAAAAATGAGTATTTGTTCATGCTACTAACATGTTATGTTTTGTTGCCACATTTCCATGTTATGATTATCATGATTTATCATTCCTTTCTGTTAAGGATTATATTGTTCTCAATTGATAGGCCTATTTTATAACATGTATTATATTACTCATATTATTTCATGTTTCTTCCCTTACTTGGTTTTATAGATCACTATGTTCTTATTAATGTCCTCAGGTTATCCCATGTAATGCTAAGTACGAGAGAATGTATTGGTCATGTAAATGATGTTTTCAATAAAGATGTTGTGTATTTTATGTTCTAAAATGTAATGTAATGTTTCTAATCCCCAAATACAATAGAACTCTATATCTACTATGTTGTATCAAGTGAAGAATTTATGTAATAAATCAGGTTTAAGTGTGCAATAAAAAGCAAGGTTGTTATAGTTGGTATTAAAGGATATGATTATTTATTTTTGGGATTAGGATTTGAAAACCCCAGTGAAGACATAGAGACCTGATTAAGTATAATAAAAACATCCCTAATTATATGTGAGTATTGAGTAAATGGTTTATCACGGAAATACATCCATGTCTCGATACGAGAAGGTAGAGGTGGCTCTCGCACAGATCTATCTTAGGGGTAAAACCCGAAAACACTACATTGAGCTAGACTTGAATGGGAACAGGTGCACGAAAACGAGCCTCGCTACACTCATTCTTATGAAAATCCTAGGGTATATTATTTGTTAAATTCAAATGTTTTGTATAAACCCCTATTAAGGGAATTTAAAAAAATTTCATTAAGAATATATGATATAAATTACATCATAGAAAGAATAGATTATAGCCTCTAGATTTATATGTTACGGAAATAATAGTTAATTATCAGTCATCAGATTTGTCCTTGGATTACCCTCTATGTGTTACCCCTAAAATTCCATTTATTCCAGCCAATAGACAGTACTAGGAGCACTCGGTCTAACAATGGATGTGATGATCAATGTGATGACTGTGAAAATGAGATGCCCAATATGATGGGAGCAGGAATCAGGAACATTGTCAAACTTCTATCTCAGTTAACTAAATAATTTAATATAAACATGGTCCAAGAGGCACATTCATCCCCCCTAATGAAGAACAAGTCACTATCAATAGCTTCATGAGACAAAGGTCTCCAACTTTTAATGCATCGTCTCATCCCTCAATCACCGAACAATGGATCAACTCCATTAGAAAGATCTTTTACATCCTTCAATATTCTGAAAAATAGAAGTTTCATCTAGATTTTATCATGTGGAAGGTGAAGCATATAAATGGTGGATGTTGATCAAAAACACGAATCCTGACGATGCGATTGAGGCATTGTAATAGAATGATTTCCAAAAGATGTTTTTTGATAAATATTTTCCACGCACCATCCGACATAAGATGCAAAGGGACTTCCTTTACCTGAATCTAGAAGAAAACGAATCTATCATAGCGTACAAGGAAAACTACAAAAATCTTTTACGATACACCTACGACATTGTCATTACATCCGAATGCAAGGTTCATCACTTCATTGGTGGGCTGAAACCTAGAATACGGAAAGCACTGATGATCCATGACATCGACAGCTATGAGGAAATTTTCTAATGTGACCTCAAGGTTGAAATGTAGATCAAATAGTCCTAGGGGTGTCATAGGGATATGAAGTGTAACATGGACTTCAATGCTGGTGGTCCGATGGATAAATCCAACGGTTCTAGGAAGATCTAGCACCCCACTTTCCAATGGTGCGGAAAGAGGCACCCCAGAAATTTCCTGAAGGGGATGAGGAAATGCTTATGTTGTGCAAGAGAAGGGTGCCCTACTATTAACAACCGAAAAGAAAAAACCATGGTTGTAATAGAGGATAGTAATGCTCCGTTCGAACCTCATCATGTTTCTCATTGCAATATATACAAAGAAACATGGCATCTTGAAAATCAGTGTCCAAAGCCAAAGGTTTTCGGAGGCCACCAACAACCTCCAAGGAAGAAATGGAGAGATTTTTCCATCACTAATACCAAAGTGAACCTCAAAATCGATGTATTGATTTCTACGTTAGTTATTCATTCAATAATAGACAACATATATTTTGATTTAGGTTCTACATATTATTTTATATCCCTAAAGATTAGTAGAACAATCCTAGAACCACCTTAAATCATGGAAGTAAAGATGTTGGAGAGTATAGAAAATGGGTCATTCATTGCATCCTATCAATATAACTCCTCCATTATCATAATATGTGGATTTAATTTTCTAGAAAACCACATCATACTCCCTCTGGTGTAATTTGATGCAAATATTGGCATGAATTGTCTTTCCATATATAGATCCACCAGTAATTGTTGTGAGAGGGAAATTACTCTCTATGTGGAGAATCGACCCCCAATTCTATACCAGTGGAAAGAGGATGGTGAATCTTCTATAGAACCATCATCTCAAGTGTCGGTATCCCTGCCATATGAGCATATGTATCTAGATCAGATGATTATTTCTAAGGAGTAAACCATCCTTGGAGACATGAATATTGTGAGGTAATTTACTGATGTGTTTCTTGAGGAACTGTCTAGTCTTCCTCTTATAAGAGATGTTGAATTATGAATTGATCTTATACTTGGGGAGTTTCCAATATAGATGAATCCATATAGAATAGCTATTTTGGAGCTTAGGAGCTGATGAAAAAACTAAAAGAGATTCTAGGTAAAGGGTTTATAAGCCCTTGTTCTTCACCATGGGGTGCAACAGTCTTCTTCATCAAGATGAAGGATGGGTCAATACACCTTTACATCGATTATCGCGAGCTTAAAAAAATCACAATATGGAAAATGTCTTCTCTCCCACAAATTGATGACTTGTTCGATCAGATTCATGGAGCACAATACTTCTCCAAGGTAGATTTTCGGTTGGGATATTATCATGTAAGGGTGAAGAAGGAAGATATCCCCAAGACTACTTTTCGTATAAGATACAGGAACTAAGAATTCACTGTAATGCCTTTCAAACTCACTAATGATCCAATAATCTTCATGGAATTTATGAATATAATCATTAGGTATTATCTTCAAAAATTTGTTGTATTATTTTAGATTATATTCTGATATACACAAAAACCAAGGAGGATCATGCGGAGCATCTAAGAACTATACCTGAGACCTTACGGAAGGATAATATATATGAAAAGTACATCAATTGTGAGTTCTTGTTGAAGTAGGTATCATTCATTGGCCATATCATCACAAGAAATGTGATATATGTGGATCCTTCAAAAATATATATGAAATTGAGGGATGGCTGAGGCCAGCATCAGTAACTGATATCAATAGACTATTAGGGTTAGCTAGATATTATCAACGATTTATGAGAAATTTCTCATGATTGTCCAACCCTCTTACCAAGCTAACTCAGAATGGATTAAAGATTCCATGGAGTCATGAATGTGAATAAAGATTCAAGGAGTTAAAAATGAGGCTTAACACTACACCCACACTAACTTTAACAACAAGTGGAGAACATATTTTTTTGTTCAATGATGCGTAGAAGAAGGGACTGGGCTGTGTATTGATGCAAAAAAAGAAAAATTCATTGCCTATGCTTCAAGGAGGCTGAATGTTCATTATCATAATTATCCAACACATGATTTGGAGTTTGATGTGGTGATCTTCACTTTAAAAATATGGCTGAATTATCTATTTGGGGATAAGTGTGAAATATTTATGGAACACAAAAGCCTAAAGTATATTTTTACACATAAAGGGTTGAACATGATCCAACGAAGATGGTTAAAGATGATCAAAGACTATGAAGGCTCAATCTATGACCACCCTGGGAAAGAGAACAAGTTATAAGATTCTATAAGTAGAAATTACCCATCAATTCTATCATTTATGAGAATTGATAAGGACCTAATATTCTTATATTTGATTAATATGGACATGAGAATCATAAAAAACGGAAAAACATCAATTATTTCACAAATGATTGCTCAACTGTCTCGTTTGGAAAGGATAACGATGCTCAAAAGGATGATGTGGGAATTCAGAAGAGAGTGGAATCTATCATAAAAGTGATGTCCTCAGAGTTCAATGTTAGTGAAGAAATAATTGTGTTATTTGTGAGAAGACTATGTGTTCCATCAAGTATGAAGTTGAAGAAGGAACTTTTGGATGATGTGCACAGTTAAAATTTCTATATTCACCCAGGAAACACAAAGATGTATCGAGATATCTGAGAGAATTATTGGTGGGATAATATGAAGAAAGAGATCATTGTGTACACATAAATGTGCCTGGTGTGTCAGCATGTTAAGGTAGTGAGGAAGAAGTTTAAGGATATGATGCAACCATTTCCCACTCTATCAAGGAAATATGAGTGCATCACCATGGTCTTTGTCACCAGACTTCTAAAGAATTCCAAATGCAGCAATAAAATTTGAGTTGTTGTTGATTTTCTTACAATGAATGCACAATTCATTGTAATTCGGGAGGATTTCTCATTGGATCAGCAGGCACAGATATATATCAATGAAGTGGTAAGCTAGTATGGATTACCACTAACAATTATATCTGATCAAGATCCAAGATTCACCTTTATGTTTTGCAAGAGTCTTCAACATGCTCTAGATTCTGAGCTGAAGTCTAGTACGACATATCATCCTCAAACTAATGGCCAATCCGAGTGGACTATCCAAACACTTCGGGACATGTAAATAGGATGTTCTATGGACTTCAGTGGAGGGTGTTACCAACATCTTCCCCTTGTTGAAATCTCCTAAAATAATAGATTCCACTCAAGCATCCCAATGGAACCTTAGAATGCCTTTTATGGGAAGAGGTGCATAACACCATCATGTTGGGATGAATTCGGAGAGAATAAGTTTCTAGGACAAGAAATGGTCGAAGAAATGGTGTAGAAGGTGAAAACTATTCAGCATCATATCAAGGTAGCCCAGAGTCAGCATAAGAGTTATGATGATAACTGTTGACAAGACCATGAGTTTAAAGTTAGAGACTAGGTATTTCTATACACATCTCCATGGAATAAGTTCATGAGGTTTGGAAAGAAAGGGAAGTTATGTCCTTGGTACATTGGTCCCTTCGAGATCCTTGATCGTGTTGGGACTGTGGCCTATCGACTAGAACTTCCACCTAGCATGACCAAAGTTCAAGATGTCTTTCATGTATCCCTCTTAAAGAAGTACATATCAGGCCCTTCACATGTACTCTCTTTAGAGATAGTACCGATAGAGGATGATCTTTCTTACGAGGAGCAACCGGTTAAAATATTAGATCATTGAGAAAACGTTCTACGTAATAAGACTATTCCCCTTGTCAAGGTGTTGTGGAAATCCAATAGTTTGAAAAAGAGACATAAGAATCATAGGAAGTGATGAAGCAAAGTCACCCATAACATTTTTAGTGTTGGAAAAGGAAATATTGAGGGTGAAACTTCTTTAGGGGGAAGATTGTAATGACCCAGTCATTCATTAATGATAATTTCTCTTGATCTAATTAAATGTATTATTATGGTTATATAAAACGTACACTTCATTGGTTTTATGTTTTTTTATTTTAAAATACTATTACGAATTGTGATCGTTGCTAATATAACCATTTAAAAGTGATCACCTGATTAGTATAAATACAAGGCTTTAACAAATCCAATTTACTCAAACAAGGAAAAGATGGCCTCATCTAGTAGATTTTCCCCGTATGAAGACCATTTTTCAAAGCTTGTAATGTATGAGGAATAATTGGGCTTTGCTCTTCACTAAGGACATGCCGAGCATGAACACGATAAGCTTGAGAAGAACAGACTATGTGAGAAGTGGAAGTTAATATAGATTACCACCCGAGTGATATAATTAGAGCCACCCCAAGAGTCTATCACCATCGCACACCTTACCCTTTGGTCTAAAGCAGGTTTTATAAGGGGTAATGTAACAAGACCCTAGCACCATTGAAATGTATATTATTTATTGTATAAAGAATGTGCATTGATGTTATTATTGCCTCTTTGTAAATAGTTTTTAAAAACATAAATCGTATTTTTAGTTAATATTAAACTAAGAAATCTATTTTTATGAATTAATGGATTTTTGAATTAAATAATATTTTAATAAAATATTATTATTAAATTAATTATTTTAATATAAATGATCATACAATTTTATTAATGCAATAGTAATTTTTATTAAGCTTTGAAAACTTTTTTTTTAAAAAAAACCATGAATTATTGAAAAATGACGGTTTATATTTTAAAAGATAAAATTCACATTTTTATAAAATTATTTATATAAAATGAATATTAATTTTGTAATTAGGATGTCGAAATTATCCAATGATGAAATTTTTATAATTTTCTGAAACAGTCAAATTTTCTTGTACAAATTAAATACCGTTTAAACATATTATGTATTTTATGACATCATAATGACACAATAGTGAGGTAATAAAATAATATAAACATTATTTTCGTCCAATATATGTATTCGAATTAATATAATGAGATTTTATATTTTTTGGATTTATTTTTACATGGCTTTTGTGGACCCTCCAATGTTATTAAACATTTTGTCTTTTTAAATTGTTTTCTTTGAGAGAATGACTCATCTCCACGTAAGAAACTCTATTATTTTAAAACGTTAGGCCATTATAAATATAAAAAATTTCATTCCAATCCCCTTTGAAAAAAAAACATGGTAAAAAACAATGGGATTTTTTGTGTTATAGATTAGTTTAATGTGTTGTGACCCAAACCTAAATAATAATGAATTCCCTCTCATTTCCTATATAAACCTACCAAAGCCCCCACTTCCTCTTAACTCAATGCCATTGGAGTGCACCAAACCCATGTTCTCCTCTCTCTATAATCCTACTATAGGTACTGAGGCTCCCAAAAATACTCTCTCAAACATCTCCCAATCCATTTGGATCACTTCCAAGTAAACGATTTCTTCCTTTCTCATTATTGTCATATTTTATTTTATGTTGTTATGCCCTTTTTTATTCAATTAAAAATATTAGGGTATGATTTTTCACCATGAACATAATGTCTTATTTATTTTTAAATGATGGGATACCACTTTATCTCTCATTAAATCCTCCCATGTACACCCGTTACCTTGCCGAAATTCCGGGAGGTATTTCTCTCTCCTATTTTACATCCAAGTAATTTTTGTGTATTATGCATCTAAATTCCATTAATTTTTTTGGTAAATGTTTCTATATGACCCCCTTACTGTCCATTTCTTGTAAATATTATTAGATAAACTTTTTTATCTCCTCAACTATTTTCATGAATCATTATTTCATGCAGTTATGCTACCGATATTGCACCGCATTTTTTCAAGCCAAGATCATTGTGTAGTGAATACCATACCCTTGTATCTATGAAGGGTATTCACCATAATGCACAAATACCTATTGAATGGTACTCTCATGTATTTATTCCACATTACTGAATCATGTAATAACTTATGATGTTGACTTATTCCATGTTATATGATCTATGTGGCAGACATATGCATGAAATCGAATGGTAAATAATTGTGTGCCCTGATAACGCTCCAATGCATTGGGTAAAGTATAGTATCATGAAACGTCATGTGAAATTGGTGTTGACTCTTGATAATTCATGTTCTAATAGGGTTTACTCATACTTAATGTGCAATGAGGGTTTACTCATGCTCCATGTGCAATGAGCCTTAGCTCATGCTAATTCCATGTTTAGTGTTGCTGCCACATTTCCATGTTATGATTATCATGATTTATCATGCCTTTATGTTAATGTTTCTCTTGTGGTCCATTGATATTCCTATTCTTTAACATGAATTTTATTCCTCACAGTGTTCCATGTTTATTTCCTTACTTGGATTTATAGCTAAACCTTTTCTTATGCATGTCCTAAGGTTATACCGTGCAATGCTAAGTACGATGGAATGTAGTGGTCATGTAAAGGATGTTTTCAATAGATATGTTGTGTGTTTTTTGATATATGATATTATGTAATTTTCCTAAGCCCCAAAGTCAATAGACCTATTGATCACCTATGTTGTATCATGTGATGATTTTATGTAATAAATCACGTTTTAGTGTGTAATAAAAAGCAGGGTTTTAATAGATATTCTTAATTAATTTGACCTTTTTATTTCTCATCTTCTAATGTAAACTTTTCAGGTACACTAAGAAAATAGAATATATGAAATATATAAAGAAAAATTATATAAAAATAAGAATGAATTATCCCAAATAGAGATTAATTTTTCATTATGATATATTTAAATTGGTTTGACCCTATGAATCCCAAATAATTTTTGGAACTAATGAATTGATAATTATCCACTTAATTCTATTGTACCAGCTATGAAATTAGTGAATCGATAAAGGTTATTCTAATTTTAGGAAGAGAAATATTTTCTATCACATAGTATAATGTGGAAGAAGAAATGAAAATAATTTAATGAATACATCAAAATCCTCTCTCTTATTTGAATCGCTTATCAAATAGTAATAAAAATACAATTTATATAAAAAACGTAAAAAAATAAAATAAAATATGGATTGGGCCAAAATAAAAAATATTGACTATCAATTCAATAAAAAAATATTTTTTTCCAATCATTTTATATGTTTTTAATTTTTATATGTTTTTAATTTTTATATAATTTAAAATTATTTATTATTTAAGGTGTCATGTTATGATTAAGATAATCATAGAGGGTAAAATAATGGTTTCAAATTATTTCCTTCAAATATTATACAGTTGATGTATCATTTCCACATTTAATAAGAAACATAAATTTTTTTCATTAAATGGATATTTAAATTCCACATATGATACGATAATTAATAATATATCCAAATAATACACTATATATTACATAGTATACAGAAATGAGACACACACAATTACTATATTGACACAAAAAAAGACTTTCATATTTTCATATGGAAAATAAAACATATAAAAAGACTTCTTCCATTGATAATTATTTTTTGTATGATTTTTATACATAGAAACTAATGTGTTGATTAAAATAAAATGAAATCTTTAAAAATATATAAAGGATCATTATTCTATCTAAATTATATTAAATAGGTGGTGTAGATATATTTTAAAACTACTAAATAATTAATTATTTATAATTCATTATTTTGATCATCATTTAAAAATATGGTAAGAAATAAACTAATGTGATGAAACACTACATCACCAAATATCAACAAAAATAATATAAGGGATGAATAATATAAAAAATTAATAGTTAATCATAAATATTAATATCCCTCAAAATGTAAATTTTTATTCATGGAGATAAGAGTTAATTTAAATAAACACATTTTCAATGTACCATTTTCATTTACTCCAATAATTATATAACTATAATAACATCATTTAATTATAAAATATAGAGTTTAGATAAATTTAAAATTTGAATAATATTATATCTTATTTGTTGATGTAAATAATTTTTGAACATTGAATATGTTTCTTGGACTTATTTTTTTACAACATGCACATAGGTAATTATCTACTTAATTAGTGATATATGAAATGTAATGGGATAAATATTTCTTTAGTGTAAATGTTTTTTACAAAAATTGTATCATATTTCACTATGATTGATTGAGTAAAAGAGGAAAAGATAATATTGTGGGGAGAATAAAATATTTGTCAATATATGTTGTTATGTAGAGAATTATATGAGGAACCAATGGTATAGATGGTTATCCATCATGAATAGATTTTCTAATTTCTATTGTACTAGCCATATGTTTTAGGGATTATAAAAATATAAAAAGGTCACCAATACCATAATATACGAGTTCATTATTATTAATTGATTTTTAGGAAAAAAATTCACATGTTTCTTATATAAACTCAAGGTCTATATTCAAAGTTGGGGGTATTTAGTAAGGTATATGATATATTTTCATCTGATCCAAATTTCATTTATGGAGTGAAATGTAGAGTTGAATGGGTGGATTTCTATATGTGAGGTGAGTGAAACACATGTAATATTTCAAATAAAAAAATATATGCCCACATTTTCCACATAAAAATGGCTTTAAAATGAATGTTATAAAGCATGATAAATTCTATGGTCTATATATTTCCATTTAACAGATTTTAGATACATTTATAATTTATATTCACCATTTTCTTTTAGTCTACCGTATAAGTAAACCCTTTTAAACCGTAATAGTTGTAAATTAGTTTTACAATTTTTACAATGCATTATGGTCAAATATTATGTTCAAAATAAAATATATTATTAATTATGATGATTATAAATATAAAATCCATAATAAAAAATTCAATTTTTTCATGTGTATAATCGTAATTTTAATTAAAACACACATATGAGATAGAAAATTCAGTTTTCAATAAGTTTATTTTGACACAAAAATATCATTCTAGATTATTTATAAGACTAGTAATAATTAAAATATGAACTAGAATAAATATTTATTATTTTATGATAGTTAAGTATAATTTAAATTATTTATAATTCTTTTATAATTAATTAAAATAGAGAAACATTATTCACATTAAAATAGTTTATAGAAAAAATACTCATTTTTAGAACCAAAAAAATATACACTAAAATCCAGAATGATTTGTATTAAAGATAAATTTATATGATTAAATATTACTAAATAATTATTTTTTTAGTCAAAAAAATTAAACAACAGTGGGGCATATAAATTAATCTATTTATTAAAATGGAATGGTCTTTTAAAAAAATAGATATTTTTGACTATTCACTGAAAAAATGATATTTTTCAAAGAATACGAAAACTTTAAAGCTATTTTAATTTTTATATGATGTCTTGAAAATATATAATAATTTTTTTAAAATTATAATTATTAAACATAGAATAAAAATATTTTAATAAATACTTATAAAAATTGAGTTCAATTAAACCAATTTCATTTCTGTTTTATAAAAATTAAATAATATTATTTTAATAAATAAAACATTATAATTAAAAATAATATTAATGAATAAGAACTGATTAATTATATCATTACTTAGTATGTTATAATTACCCCAATTTTCATTCCTTAATCAATAATAGTTGTTACCAATGTGGCCCAAATTTGTAAGCTTGAAGCATAAAAATAATTAATGATATTTAATTAGGTTCATTTTAACACATCAATGGATTCCCTTAAATTCAATCATTGGATTATTAATATCATGAAACATTTACCCCTAATAAGTTTCTAGCTCATAATTAGAGTTATATCACCTATAGTATTTAAATATATGGATGTCCTTACATCAGATCACAAGTGACTCTAATTTTTTATGACCTAGTAAATCTCCCATACAAAATCACAAAATAAACATGACTAATATTATTTCCCTACCAAACTATTGAAATAATTATCTATGCTTAACAAGAAACATTATTCCCCTCTCATCCATATCTTAAATACTATTAATTCATATCCCTCCCCAAATTAGACATCTCAATTATTATATTGATGACATGAGTGAAAATAGAATCATATCACAAATAAGTATTGGGTTGTAAACTTCTACATATGGTATTGAAATAAAAAATAGAATGAACGACACTATTATAAAAAAATACATAAACAACCAATAATTTTTATAATATCATATAACCCATATCACACAATTCATGGTAAATGGTTGAAAAATAATAGCCTCTACCATAAAACCACAATAGTAAAACACATATAGAAATGATTGAAATATGGGATGCAATCCAGGTGATAATAATGTACATCAAGATCTCCTCCATACATCATAAAACATAAAAATTTATTTCATATTTATAGGGTTAGTAATAAATATATAATTTATATGATCCCCTAAAAAAATTATGTAAATGTAGAAAAATAATATTTTTTACTTTGTGAAAAAATAGTAGAGAAAAGATAAACATAAAAAATTCAAATAACACACAACCACACAAAGGCTCAATTAAAAAATATCAATTCCACATATAATAACATAATATAAAAATAATATAATAAAAAATTAGTTTAATGATACAACCTAATAGGTATTCACGCTAATGCCCTGATGAATATGGCAGGCACTTACATTGCTCTTGTATCCACATATCAATATGATGAGATAACACGTCATCATTATACCATATATCCATAGCGAAAAATACTTCTAAAAATCAATAACCATATATCTATTTTCAGAAAAAAAAATACATATTTTAATCATAATAAGGTATCATGATCATGATGAAAATAAAATTTATTCCCACTATGATTCTGAAATAAAAAATAAATAAAAATAGCAGACTACATTTTACATAGTATACCAAAGAGGGACACGCCAAAGGAAAATATTTACACACAATAAGTCTTTAAATTTTTCAGATGCTAAATAGAATTTATAAAAATTATTATTCTATTGATAATTATTTTTGTTTGATTTTTATACAACAGAACTAAAATGTTGATTAATATCACATTATATCATTAAAAATTTATGAAGGATCATCAAAGTACATTTATGAAGAATAATTACTGAAAATGTTCCTCACCAATGATTTATTATATCTATATAATATTAAATAGGTCGTGTAGATATATTTTAAAACACCTCAAAAAATATTTATTTACTATTCATTGTTGTCATCATTATTTAGAAATATTGTAACAAATAAACTACTGTGATGAAACACTACATCACAAATATCGACACAAAATATTATAAGTTTTGTATAATATAAATAACTAATAGTTCATCATAAATTTGAACATCCCACAAAATGTAAACATTCATTCTGGGAGATAAGAGTTAATTTCATTTAACACATGTTCAATGTAGAAGTTTATAATAACCGAATTGTTATATAATAATAAAAACATCATTATATCATAATATATAGGAATTATAAAAATTTCATATTATAATAATGTTATATATTTTTTCTTGACTTAAATAATTTATAAACATTAAATATGTTTATTGATTTTATTTCTTTACAACATGCCCATAAATCATTTTCTAACTGATTGAAGATGATTGAAAAATTATGGAATAAATATTTATTTAGATTATAAATTTTTTGAGATAAATGGTTACATATTGCACAATCATTGAATGAATTTAATAGAAAAACATAATATTGTGGGGGGAATAACATTTTATTCAATATATATTGTCATGTGAAGAAGCATATGAGGAATCAAATGGATTGATGGTTATCCATCGTGAATGGATTTTAAAATTTCTATAGTATTATCCTCGTGTTTTGGGGATTATAAAACTTCAAATAGGATACACAAAAAAGAACATATGAGTTCACTAAACATAATGGATGTCCCTGAATTATTTCATACATGTTTCTTATATAATTAATAACACATGTAAAGGGTATATTTCCACAATATAAAATGGGTCACCAAAAATTTAAGTAGATAAAAATAATATACTATGAAAAACAATGTATCCAATTGTTGCTGAAGTGTATTTTTTGGATCTTAGGAGCATTTTAAAGGTGATACATGTTTCTAATTTTTTATATATCGATCATAATAATTTATAGGGAACCATTTCATGATGAATTTTGGGTCCTTAAATAATATATAAGTAACCAGAAAGATTGTAATGAAACTTATAGATAATTAAACATACATATGATAGATAATTTCAATGTTTATTTTCTTATTTTATGTGAATAATGTATGTCCATACATGATAGAATTTTTTGTGGCACTTTAGGTGGTAATTGAAGATTGATCAAATTATTTATTATTATCAAGAAATTTTTTCACATTTAGTTTTGGACAATAATCCAAATGTATTCATTATTATTGTTTAAAATAAGATTTGAATTTGGAAATAGAGGATCATAACCATTTTACACCAAGGATTATAAACTCAATAAAAATATTATGTAAAACATGTAAAAACCATTGTAATTTTCGTTATTCAGTAGTCAATGTAAAATAATTTATTAATAATTGTCTCGATAAATTTCTTTAATCAGTGATGGGAAAATCAATTTGAAGTTTTTTATAACAACATATTTCACAACTATTTGTGTTTGTTAACTATCACCTAGTCATATAATTTCATATTAGATAATGTAATTATAGGGAACAAATTTTCTATTTTACTATCATTATATATTATTTGTATTAGATTAAGATACTATTTTTTTAATTAGTATCTATAAAAGATGTTATTTTGTTTCCTAATGTAGCTGTTTAAATTATTTTACATGGAATTTTAGTTAATTCATTCTTAGTGACATATTATTATTTGAAAATTAATTTGTCATATTCAACTCTCACAACAAAAAAATGATTTTATTTTTCACAATTGGAATGGATTCAAAATATGGAATAACATATATTTTTTACATCTTCTCTCTCCTGGGTTATATGTTATTGATATCAATATAAATGTTTAAATATTCTCAAAGATGGGAAATAGTAAACCATTATTACTAAAATAATATGGTGGTCAGTGGGAGAGTTCATAGTGTTTTACACTAATCCCATTATAATAATGTTTTTTCATAAGAAAATGGATAAAGATCAATGATTATAATTCATAGGATACTATATGATATCAATTAATGGAATAATAAAGTATATGTTATAAATAAAAAATTATGTGATGAAATTATGGATATTAATAAAGGAATATATATGTTAATAGATGAATTCATTATAGGGGTGAATGAAATTATAACATAAACTAAACGTTGTTGAGTGGGTATTACACATTCAATGATAGTGATTAGATTGCTTTAGATAAGTTTGATGTAAATATTTCACGACATGAGGATCAATACTTGAATGAAATTACCATTAATATACTAAACAATTTCATGAAATCCTACCATATGAGGTTAAGTACATTCAAAATAAAACACTTAAAATATAGTAGAAAATTTAAATTTAAGGCATTTAAATGTTTGAACAAAATTTAATACTAAGTGGAATCATGATAAAATTGATACTAATGATGATGAACACGATTTTACTAGATTTGTTTTCAATATTTGATAATTTAATGAACTAATAAAATTGTAACACTAGATAGTGATCAAATATATCCCCATATAAAAATAATAAATATAATAAGTATTATCAAATCAAAAAAATCAATTAAAATGAATAAATTAAGAAAACAATTCTTTAAAGGAAAATAAAAGGGAAATATAATAAGGAAAATCAGCTTCCAATTAAAACATGTTATATTAGAATAGGTAAACTGAAATATAATAAGAAAATAATAATAAACATTGAATCAATGAATTTATAATCAAATAAATTTTTTTGAAGGAATACTCTACTTATAAAAAAGTAAATATGTTTAATGGGTTAATTTTTAAGTTAATATTTTATTTAGAGAAACTATAAATATTTTAATTGCGAATGAATATTTTGGTAAGTATGTAATAAATCAAAAACATTAGAATTGAAATAATATTGTTTTGGAATGAGAATAAATGTACTAATAAAACCCTTTGACACTTAAAAAGGAAAAGATATTAATGAAATATCATTGGAGTTCAAAAAAAATTGGATCTCTATTAAAATATTTATTTTAAGAGATAAATTACATGATATTACTTTAAATTTTTTTTTTGAAAAATGAGGAGGTAATAATTGTTGAGTTGATGTCATTTGTTGTTGACAATACCCTGATGACCACTAAAATTGTGTTTCAAAATACTATATATATGATAAGTGAATGTAATAAATAATATATGAATGATGTTGATACTACCATGAAACACATATATTATTATATAGTACAAAAAATCATTGATGATTAACACTCTATTCAACATACAAAACGGTGGTAATAGTGATGAAAAATAAAATAAGGTGATCAATTTACAGAAATTTTATAATAAACACATTATTTATCATTGTGTTTGTTTTTGAAATTAAAAAAATATTAGGTTTAATTTATGATGACTATTAAGGATAATCAGATGATTTTTTATATTATAATGGAAGATGATTCTATAAAATATAATGATTAATATAAGAACCTTTATTTATTAAATTAAATCACAATGAGTGTGTTTTGATGCACCTAATTGGTAAATGATTATTTTTGTCAATAATGGAAGATTTTTGTAACACCCGAGACTTTTATGTTATATAAACCATCAAAGGAATTTTTTTCTACACAACACTTGCTTGGCTTGCTTTACACGCAATCGCGGCCTTCCTCGATAGCTTGCGTCGTACGCAATACCGAGTTTCACTAAACAACAATATGCTATTAAAACTAGCCGTTATGAATAGTAATAACCACTTTTTGAAATTTTATAAATTTCATTTTTCAAAATGGACTTCATTTTTGGACTCAGAATATCGAAATTAGCCTAGGGTGAAATTTTGGTATTTTTCTGAAAACTTTCAATTTTTGATGAATAGTGAAACCACTAAGTTGTAGGTTAAAAACTGAATTTTGCATAAAACTTAATTTTACCGCTTTTGTGAATGGAATTTCAAAAATTTGACAGACACGGTTGATGTCAGTAAGTAAAATGTGGTTCAATGAGATAAAAATAATTTTTTGGTGAATAGTAACTTTTTATTATTTTTACCGCGGTTAATAGTAAATAGGGTAACTAAGGGTAAATATGATATTAATATTACCCTAACACATGTCCTAATTCTATTGGACAAGTTTAATTCGACCAAAAACAAACTTAGGAATATAATATGACCATTTAGGCCCACTTGGATTAGATTAGGACATTTATTATTAATTTATTTAAAGAAGGGTTAAAATAGTTAAAATCAAAGTTTAATAAGTAAATCATTTTTAATATGGGGTTATACATAAGATAAATTCGATTTTAATTATTCCTTAGAAAGATAAAAAGATTTCCTACATGATGGTATTTTATTTGTAATTTTTAGACATCAAATAATTTAATTTATTTATGACACAAAGATGATGCAGTAATTATCTTATTAATGAAATATTGACAAAATTGATAATATAAATACCAAAATAAATGTAATTTAAGACTTTTTATGAATTCCACTAATTTTCTAGGTTACTATGATATATTAATGTTGATTTAATCAACTTTGTTCGAAAATATAATTCTGTTATGACTTTCACAAAAATCATATATCAAATAGTGACAAAATTGACACAAAATAGTTTTTAAATCAAATATTATATTATTAATTGTTATTTTATTCCTAAAAATCTATGGTTCGGCTAAATGACTTATATAAGAATATATATATTAATAATAAACAATTTGGGGTTCGTTTGGCATGTTATAGTAAGTGTATTAACCATATAGTGAAAGAAAACAAAAAGACACGGTAAAAGACAAATTAATTAACTTAGAGTTAAATCTAATTGATAAGGTTAAAATAATACCCTAAACTTGTCTAAATCCTATTGGTTGATAGTCTTTCGACCCATACCCAATTTAGCTTCGAAATAAGACCATTTGGAACCATTATAAACCGATTTTGACTTTAATATAAAATAATATTTTGAGATATTCCTAAGGTGCCCCTCTCCTCCCTTATAAAAGGGCACCTCCTCCCCCTCCTCCTCACACCAATTTGAGCACTCAAGATCGGCCAAACCCTGCCATTTTCTCCTCTCCACTTCCCTAGAATAATCCTAGAGGTCCTGGTCTTCTCCAAAGTCCAATCTTAGTTCCTTAAGTGGAGGATTCAAAGAGGCGTTCCAAAGAAGAGGTAATATCCATTACCGATCTTTTCAATTTCATTCTTCTTCAACTTCTTCTCCTTTAGTTGTTTCATGATAAAGTAATAACATCAGTATTACTTAAATACTGATATGTTATTATAAATATGAAACAACCCTAATTAATCTTCTATCCATCCTACGGAAAAATTAAATCACCGCGCGTGCGTACGTACGGAATACCGTCTCCACGCCGTGGTGTAATCTATTTTCCACCATCACCTTACAAGGATGGGTATAATGGTTTAATGAGTAAATATATATGATTATTATTAAGTAATATTGATACTGAAATAATATATATATATATATATATACTCCAATACAATTCCACGATCATAGGAACGATATCATCACTCGTGCGTACGTACGGAATACCGTCTCCACGATGTGATGCGACTCGTTCTACATGATCTTCATTTCATAATGATTATATAAATGAATTGAATGAATGAATATGGTATATACTACACTAATACCATTATGGAAATGAATTATCTATAACCTAAAGATAAGAATAAGAATTTATTCAACAAAACACGCATAAGAACAAAAAGTTATAAAGACCCGAGTAACAAGTAACAATGAAATATTATTAACAAGAAGCTAATAATATGACCATATATGATATCATACCAATATTTATGATTCTGGAATGAGTCAATAACATTATTTAAACCATTATACAGGAGCTTCGGACACGAACAAATCAAATCGGACCTAAGGTAAGGGAAATATCACAATCTCATTTTTATCCGAGATTGTTTATTCATAAGTATTTACTGGGGTGTATTTTATCATCCACATCCATGTTTCATAAATATGTAATATTATTTCCATCCACCTACAATTGTTTAAATCCATTTTTATCCTTCGGTGAGTTTTTAGTAATATCTATGAAAGGAATCTTTTGTCATACGAGGTACTTTTTGACTTTTCCGACAAAAGTATGAAGAATGTTTTTTTTAACTTATACGGCATGAATGGATTTTTAAAACATTGTTTCCAAGAAGCTTCCTTTACAAGTTTTCAAGTTTATTTTTAATCAACTTCTTTTATTTTAAAGTTGTATGACATGTTATGAGAGGAAAAATGTTGTTGAAGAAGAAAGGATATTTTCCTCAAGAATGGAGTTCAAGTGTTTTATCAAAATTATTTTCCATCTAAGATAATAAAGGGTTCTGTTTTTATCCCTATTATTACATTGGTTTGATTATGTTGTGATGGAAATATTTTTATGAATTCCTTTATCTTATATGAATTGTTTTATGATGTCATGTTGTTTAAGAATTCCATTTTTATTACATGGGTTACGCTATGATGTATGATTTATGATTATGTGGCAGACATAAGAAATGATTCATTATAAGATGGGTCGGACCTATATCTCCCTCCAATGCATTGGGTAACGATTTTATATCTCATGAGATAGACATGGCTGGAACGGAAGGTTATTTCGGTTCAGTGATACAGGACTGAAACGAGGAGTGAACTCGGTTCAGAAAGGGACTTTGTCCACTAAGATAGTCTTGGCAATGAGTCATGACTAACAAGAAATGATTTTCCATGATTATGTGTGCATGCCACAAAGTTTCAAGTTTTATGTTATGATTATGGGGATCTCATTTTCACTTCTATGATTTATTCCATGTTAAGATATTATGATCTCTTTTGCAGGTTTTGATTTTCATAAAGATATGATATGATTTTTATTTCCTTTATTTTCCCTTGCTGAGCATTTGAGCTCACCCTTTTATGTTTCCTTTTCCCCAGGTCAGGAAGATGGATATTAAGTAGAATATGCTAAAAGGGACCCTAGATATGATGAAATAAATGGGAGACACTGTAGAAGATTTATGAACCAGTTGTTTATGTTTCCCAGTTTCTAAAGACACTATACCTATACGGTCCTTTGTGGTTTTTTCATATGTTGTAATAAGTGTGCTTCAATTTCGAAGTATTAACAATGCATGTAAAGTATGGGTCGTTATAGTTGGTATCAGAGGAAAGGTATAGTCAACCTTTGGAAAGTAGGATGTGAAAGCCTTAGTATGAACCCTAAGGATAAGTCTAAGCATAGAACACAATCTTAGAAATGGCCATGAATAACCTAGGATAAGACCATAAGCATGAAAAAAAATTTTTTTCTTGAATTATGTGGTTTCCTATTATAATTAGTGTTGCTCACACTATTCTTCTTGGTTTTAGTCAATGGCTGGAACCCGAAGGAACCGTGTTAATACGGAATGCGATGGGAAATGCAATGATTGTCCCCCTGAGCAACCAAACGATTTGGGAGCTGGAATGCAAAATCTTGTAGCCATGCTCACACAACTTTCTCAAGCTATGAATCATGCAGGATTTCCAAACGAACAAAGGTGGGAGCAACATTCTGTTGAATCCTTCATGATGCAGCGCCCACCTTCTTTCAGCGGGTCTACTGATCCATTAGTTGCTGAACAATGGATTAGTACTACTGAAAAGATATTTTCAGTTCTTCAATGTTCTGAGCATGATAAAGTCATCCTAGAAGTGTATCGTTTGGAAGGAGATGCGGATCAATGGTGGAATCTTGTTAAGAATACGAGGCAAAGGGATGAAATTGAGTCTATGGAATGGGATGAGTTCAAGAACTTATTTTTCAATAAGTAATTCCCTCGTATTCTCCAAACAAAGATGGAGAAAGAGTTCCTTGAACTGATGCAAAGGGATGATGAATCTGTTAGTACCTATGATGCAAATTTTACAAGACTTGCAAGGTACGCTTCTGGTATTATTATCCAACCTGAGAGTAAGATCGATCGATTCTTTAGTGGCTTAAAACCAAGTCTTCGAAGGGCGTTAGCCATAAGGGACTTCAATAGCTACGAGGAAATCGTTCGATGTGCTCTCAAAGTCGAGATGGAGATTGGAGTAACCCATCAGTCACATGGGTTTGATAAGAAGAGGAAGATGGAATTCAAAGAAAAATCTAAAGAGCACAGGGAAAAGAAGATGAGCTTTTCCTTATGCTCAAAGTGTGGAAAGAAACATGGAGGGAGTTGTCTTAAAGGGACAAGTAAATGTTTTAAATGTGGAAAAGAAGGTCATCGGGCATTTGAATGCCGTGAAAATGGGAAGAAGATGTCTAATGATGCAAACAAAGGAAGGGATACACAGAATGAACCTACTACACTTCAATGTTTCAAGTGAAAGGAGATGGGGCATTATGCCAATCAATGCCCAAATCCAAGGGTTGATGATGATGGTCGACGTCAACAAAATCTTAAGGCTAAAGACAAAGGAAAGTCAGATGCAATTTCTATCAGCGATGTGGAGTACGATAACGATTTGGTGAAAGGTACACTTACCATCCACTCTAAAGTAGCAAATGTTTTATTTGATTCTGGATCCACCCACTCTTTTATTTCTGAAAAAATTTCTAAGGGTATCACCGTATTACCTCAACAATTAGATGTTGAGTTAGCTGTGACAACACCTAATGGCACATCAATCGCATCAAAAGTTTATAATTCTTCTCCGATCGAAGTTTGTGGGAAAGTGCTTCCTGCAAATCTTGTGATCCTTCCTTTAGTGGAATTTGATGTGATTCTTGGCATGGATTGGCTTTCTCTACATGGAGCTCATATCGATTGCCAAAGAAGGGAAGTCACATTTTATATTCCAGATCAATCTACAATCGTCTATCAATGCAAGGATGAACATAACCTTCCAGTGTAAATTTCTTCCATCTTATGGGTATTGATTCCACTAAATGAAGGTTATTTATCTCAAATGGTTGGTGAGAAACTCACGATTAAGAATATGCCCATTGTACGGGAGTTTGATGATGTCTTTCCGGAGGAATTGCCGGGTCTTCCACCAAATCGTGAAGTTGAGTTTTCAATAGAACTCGTACCGGGTGCTTTGCCTATTTCAAAGACACCTTATAGAATGGCCCCAATTGAGTTGCAGGAATTGAAGAAGCAACTCCAAGAGAATCTTGATAAGGGATTCATACGCCCTAGTGCGTCACCTTGGGGAGCACCTGTTCTATTTGTTAAGAAGAAAGATGGATCAATGAGACTTTGCATTGATTATCGAGAACTTAACAAGATCACTATCAAGAACAAATATCCTCTCCCACGCATTGATGACTTATTTGACCAACTACGCGGAGCTCAATACTTTTACAAGATTGATCTTCGTTCAGGGTATCATCAATTAAGGGTCAAAAGGGAGGATATACCAAAGACGGCTTTCCGTACAAGGTATGGACACTATGAATTTATAGTGATGCCATTTGGTCTTACTAATGCCCCTGCTATCTTCATAGATCTAATGAATAGAGTCTTTAGAGACTATCTTGATCAATTTGTGGTAGTCTTTATAGACGATATTCTTGTCTATTCAAAGAGCAAGGAAGAGCATGAAGATCACTTGAGAATTATATTGAAGACCCTGAGAAAGGAGAAGCTTTATGCCAAATTTACCAAGTGTGAATTTTGGCTTCAAAAAGTTGCATTTTTGGGTCATATAATCTCAAAAGAGGGGATATCTGTGGATCCAGCAAAAATAGAGGTTATCGAAAGATGGTCAAGACCAACAACAGTAACTGAGATCCGAAGTTTTCTTGGTTTGGCTGGATATTATCGACGTTTTGTAAAAGATTTTTCACGATTATCTAATCCAATCACCAAGTTGACTCGGAAGGGAGTTAAGTTTGTCTGGACAGAGGAATGTGAAGATAATTTCAAGGAGTTGAAAAGAAGGTTATCCAGTGCACCTGTGCTCACACTGCCTTGTAGTGGAGAAAGGTTTGTGATCTACAGTGATGCATCCAAGAAGGGATTGGGGTGTGTTCTTATGCAAAATGATATGGTGATAGCTTATGCCTCACGACAGTTGAAAATCCATAAGCAAAATTACCCAACACATGATTTGGAGTTGGCTGCGGTAATCTTTGCATTAAAGATTTGGAGGCATTACCTTTATGGTGAAAGGTGTGATATTTATACTGATCATAAAAGTTTAAAGTATATTTTCACACAAAAGGAGTTGAATATGCGCCAAAGAAGATGGTTGGAGCTGATTAAGGATTATGACTGCTCAATCCATTACCACCCTGGGAAAGCAAACAAGGTGGCAGATGCATTAAGTCGACAAGACCATGCTAGTTTATCCATGATGAGGATCACAAAAGATCCAATATTTATGGATTTACAAAGGATAGATCTTGGAATTATAATGGAAGGGGAAAAATCATATCTTTCTCAAATGAATGTTCAACCATCTATACATGTGAAGATTAAAGAGGCACAAAAAGAAGAAGTCGAGTTACAAAAGAAGGTGAGAAATGTTCCTGAATTCAACCTTGATTGTGATGGGATAATAAAGTTCAGGAATCGGGTTTGTGTTCCTCCCATCCCCGAATTAACGAAAGAGCTGCTGGATGAGGCTCATAGTTCTTCATTCTCTATTCATCCTGGAAGCACGAAGATGTATAGGGACCTGAAAGAGTACTTCTGGTGGGATGGCATGAAAAGAGATGTTGCTGAATATGTCTCTCGATGCTTGGTTTGTCAACAAGTTAAAGCTGAGAGACAGAAGTCTAAGGGGATGTTACAACCATTACCCATACCCGAATGGAAATGGGAAAACATCACTATGGACATTGTCACAGGACTTCCTAAAACATCCAAAGGCAATAATGCTATCTGGGTCATAGTTGATCGTCTTACAAAGTCTGCACACTTCATTGCTATTAGAGAGGATTTCTCTCTAGATCAGCTTGCCAGGATATATGTAAAGGAAGTGGTAAGATTGCATGGAGTACCACTTTCTATTATATCTGATCGAGATCCGAGATTTACCTCGAAGTTCTGGCGAAGTCTTCAGCATACTCTGGATACAGAGTTGAGTTTCAGCACTGCTTATCATCCCCAGACAGACGGTCAGTCTGAGAGAACAATTCAAACCCTAGAAGATATGTTGAGAGCTTGCTCTATGGATTTCAAAGGAGGTTGGGATCAACACCTACCTTTGGTGGAATTTTCTTATAATAATAGCTTTCACTCCAGTATTCAGATGGCTCCTTATGAAGCTCTCTATGGAAAGAAATGTAGGACTCCAACTTGCTGGGATGAAGTTGGGGAATGAAAGCTATTAGGACCTGATCTCGTTGATGAAATGGCAGAAAAGGTTAGATCTATTCAACAACACATAAGAGCAGCTCAGAGTCGACAGAAAAGTTATGCCGACAACCGAAGAAAAGACCCAGAGTTTGAAGTGGGCGATAAAGTGTTCTTACGAATATCTCCCTGGAAGAGGGTTATGAGATTTGGAAAGAAGGGGAAGTTGAGCCCTAGATATATCGGTCCTTTTGAAATACTAGATCGTGTTGGGAAGGTAGCTTACCGATTGGCGCTTCCACCAAATCTCTCTCAAGTTCACGATGTGTTCCACGTATCTCTCCTGAGAAAGTACATACCAGATCCTTCACATGTACTCAACTCAGAATTTGTACTGCTGGAGAAAGATCTTTCTTATGAAGAACAGCCGATAGAGATTCTAGATCGTAGCGAAAAAGTCCTACGAAACAAGACCACTCGCTTGGTGAAAGTTTTATGGAGGAACCACCAACTTGAAGAAGCTACATGGGAGCTTGAGGATATGATGAGGGAGAAGTATCCTCATTTGTTTGTTACAAAGTGACGAATTTCGAGGGAGAAATTCTTTTTAAGGGGGGTAGAATGTAACACCCGAGACTTTTATGTTATATAAACCATCAAAGGAATTTTTTTCTACACAACACTTGCTTGGCTTGCTTTACACGCAATCACGACCTTCCTCGATAGCTTGTGTCGTACGCAATACCGAGTTTCACTAAACAACAATATGCTATTAAAACTAGCCGTTATGAATAGTAATAACCACTTTTTGAAATTTTATAAATTTCATTTTTCAAAATGGACTTCATTTTTGGACTCAGAATATCGAAATTAGCCTAGGGTGAAATTTTGGCATTTTTCTGAAAACTTTCAATTTTTTATGAATAGTGAAACCACTAAGTGGTAGGTTAAAAACTGAATTTTGCGTAAAACTTAATTTTACCGCTTCTGTGAATGGAATTTCAAAAATCCGACAGACACGGTTGATGTCAGTAAG
Source organism: Viscum album (assembly GCA_963277665.1). Lineage (NCBI taxonomy): Eukaryota > Viridiplantae > Streptophyta > Magnoliopsida > Santalales > Viscaceae > Viscum > Viscum album. The sequence goes on from OY728130.1 coordinate 1,181,693,400, forward strand.
TAAAATGTGGTTCAATGAGATAAAAATAATTTTTTGGTGAATAGTAACTTTTTATTATTTTTACCGCGGTTAATAGTAAATAGGGTAACTAAGGGTAAATATGATATTAATATTACCCTAAAACATGTCCTAATTCTATTGGACAAGTGTAATTCGACCAAAAACAAACTTAGGAATAAAATATGACCATTTAGGCCCACTTGGATTAGATTAGGACATTTATTATTAATTTATTTAAAGAAGGGTTAAAATAGTTAAAATCCATGTTTAATAAGTAAATCATTTTTAATATGGGGTTATACATAAGATAAATTCGATTGTAAATATTCCTTAGAAAGCTAAAATGATTTCCTACATGATGGTATTTTATTTTTAATTTTTAGACATCAAATAATTTAATTTATTTATGACACAAAGATGATGCAGTAATTATCTTATTAATGAAATATTGACAAAATTGATAATATAAATACCAAAATAAATGTAATTTAAGACTTTTAATGAATTACACTAATTTTATAGGTTACTATGATATATTAATGTTGATTTAATCAACTTTTTTCGAAAATATAATTCTGTTATGACTTTCACAAAAATCATATATCAAATAGTGACAAAATTGACACAAAATAGTTTTTAAATCAAATATTATATTATTAATTGTTATTGTATTCCTAAAAATCTAAGGATCGGCCAAATGACTTATATAAGGATATATATATTAATAATAAACAATTTGGGGTTCGTTTGGCATGTTATAGTAAGTGTATTAACCATATAGTGAAAGAAAACAAAAAGACACGGTAAAAGTTAAATTAATTAACTTAGAGTTAAATCTAATTGATAAGGTTAAAATAATACCCTAAACTTGTCTAAATCCTATTGGTTGATAGGATTTAGACCCATCCCCACTTTAGCTTCGAAATAAGACCCTTTGGAACCATTATAAACCGATTTTGACTTTAATATAAAATAATATTTTGAGATATTCCTCAGGTGCCCCTCTCCTCCCTTATAAAAGGGCACCTCCTCCCCCTCCTCCTCACACCAATTTGAGCACTCAAGATCGGCCAAACCCTGCCATTTCCTCCTCTCCACTTCCCTAGAATAATCCTAGAGGTCCTGGTCTTCTCCAAAGACCATTCTTAGTTCCTTAAGTGGAGGATTCAAAGAGGCGTTCCAAAGAAGAGGTAATATCCATTACCGATCTTTTCAATTTCTTTCTTCTTCAACTTCTTATCCTTTAGTTGTTTCATGATAAAGTAATAACATCAGTATTACTTACATACTGATATGTTATTATAAATATGAAACAACCCTAATTAATCTTCTATCCATCCTACGGAAAAATTAAATCACCGCGCGTGCGTACGTACGGAATACCGTCTCCACGCCGTGGTGAAATCTATTTTCCACCATCACCTTACAAGGATGGGTATAATGGTGTAATGAGTAACTATATATGATTATTATTAAGTAATATTGATACTGAAATAATATATATATATATAATCCAATACAATTCCACGATCATAGGAATGATATCATCACTCGTGCGTACGTACGGAATACCGTCTCCACGATGTGATGCGACTCGTTCTACATGATCTTCATTTCATAATGATTATATAAATGAATTGAATGAATGAATATGGTATATACTACACTAATACCATTCTGTAAATGAATTATCTATAACCTAAAGATAAGAATAAGAATTTATTCAACAAAACATGCATAAGAACAAAAAGTTATAAAGACCCGAGTAACAAGTAACAATGAAATATTACTAACAAGAAGCTAATAATATGACCATATATGATATCATATCAATATGTATGATTCTGGAATGAGTCAATAACATTATTTAAACCATTATACAGTAGCTTCGGACACGAACAAAGAAAATCGGACCTAAGGTAAGGGAAATATCACAATCTCATTTTTATCCGAGATTGTTTATTCATAAGTATTTACTGGGGTGTATTTTATCATCCACATCCATGTTTCATCAATATGTAATATTATTTCCATCCACCTACAATTGTTTAAATCCATTTTTATCCTTCGGTGAGTTTTTAGTAATATCTATGAAAGGAATCTTTTGTCATACGAGGTACTTTTTGACTTTTCCGACAAAAGTACGAAGAATGTTTTTTTAACTTATACGGCATGAATGGATTTTTAAAACATTGTTTCCAAGAAGCTTCCTTTACAAGTTTTCAAGATTATTTTTAATCAACTTCTTTTATTTTAATGTTGTATGACATGTTATGAAAGGAAAAATGTTTTTGAAGAAGAAAGGATATTTTCCTCAAGAATGGAGTTCAAGTGTTTTATCAAAATTATTTTCCATCTAACATAACAAAGGGTTCTGTTTTTTATCCCTATTATTACATTGGTTTGATTATGTTGTGATGGAAATATTTTTATGAATTCCTTTATCTTATATGAATTGTTTTATGATGTCATGTTGTTTAAGAATTCCATTTTTATTACATGGGTTACGCTATGATGTATGGTTTATGATTATGTGGCACACATAAGAAAGGATTCATTATAAGATGGGTGGGACCTATATCTCCCTCCAATGCATTGGGTAAAGATTTTATATCTCATGAGATAGACATGGCTGGAACGGAAGGTTATTTCGGTTCAGTGATACAGGACTGAAACAAGGAGTGAACTCGGTTCAGAAAGGGACTTTGTCCACTAAGATAGTCTTGGCAATGAGTCATGACTAACAAGAAATGATTTTCCATGATTATGTGTGCATGCCACAAAGTTCCATGTTTTATGTTATGATTATGGGGATCTCATTTTCACTTCTATGATTTATTCCATGATAAGATATTAGGATCTCTTTTGCAGGTTTTGATTTTCATAAAGATATGATATGATTTTTATTTCCTTTATTTGCCCTTGCTGAGCATTTGAGCTCACCCTTTTATGTTTTCTTTTCCCCAGGTCAGGAAGATGGATATTAAGTAGAATATGCTAAAAGGGACCCTAGATATGATGAAATAAATGGGAGACACTGTAGAAGATTTATGAACTAGTTGTTTATGTTTCCCAGTTTCTAAAGACACTATACCTATACGGTCCTTTGTGGTTTTGTCATATGTTGTAATAAGTGTGATTCAATTTCGAAGTATTAACAATGCATGTAAAGTATGGGTCGTTATAATTTTGGTTTTATAGAGTTTATAGAAACAATTACTATTGTTTTTGGTAAAATGATTCACTACATTATTCAATGATTTTCTACTCTTTGTGGACACATCAACATGACGTTTCTATATGGAAGCTAAAAAATAATCTAAAATAAACTGTACTATTTCAGATCAAAATTAATTTTCATTATTAACATCGTAGATCATATGATCATCCCAGAAACAATACCAACATGTGTTTGGATATTCTAATAGTTTATTTTAAGAAAATGGTTAATCATAATCTATCAATATTTTTTGAACTCATGATGATGAATTTCTAGATTTGGTGACTTAACAATAATTGATAAGTGGAAATCCATGAATAGTTAAAAGTTTTTACACAACATACATTTAAAACATTATGAAACTCATTAAAAATATCCATTTTATGATCAATGTGATATTACATTCTTAAATAATGTATCAAATGAAATTCTATAAATTATAAGTTTTGAAATTAATTTGTAAGAAAATTAATCCAAAAACATTATCTTTTTAATAGGATACGGAATAATCAATGAAGTGTCTCTTAACATTGTCAAAATTGTGTTTAGATTTTCTTTCGTAATAATTATGAGTCACTAAGGTAATGAATGATAGTGAAATCATCATGAAAATAAATTTGACGTATATAAATATATTTTAATGTTACTATGATTTAAATAGGTGATCTATTGAGACTAAATGAGTTGAATGAACTTTTTAATAGTTTTCCTGACAATTTGGATCAATATTACAAGGTTAATCTTGTAAAAATATGATTCTGTAAAGAACCTAAAACTCTAAATCATGAAATAATACCAAAATCCGATACAAGTATAATGGAAAATCGGAGAAAAATTGTATTACGGTGGTGTAGATAAAAATAATTACACCTATTGGGTTGATACACTCAAATTTATGTCGTCTAGTGATCGTGAATTCCTAAAATAAAATTATTCTATTAATTAAATTTAATGATGAATTTAATTACATTTATTTTTTTATTTTATCTCAAGTAAATAAACAGTTAAAATTTAATTACTTTCCATTTATTGAAGTTATGAATCATTATTTTTTCAATTTAATTTAATTAAAGAGTCCTAGTATTGAGTTCTAATCAAGCCAATGAGGCCGCTGGTACTCCTAAATCCCTTTTGTAGCCATGAACCCTATAATGGGAAGATGGAACTAGGCAGCATGGTTTCTCTTTCACCGTGCAACCTTGGGAGCATGGTGGTGTAGTTATTTCCATAAAGGGGAAAATAAAATTTGGTACGGTTTTCACACGGTTATTCGAAATGTGATCCTAATCATGATATGTGTCCCAAAGAATGTGTCAACTAAGAATGGTTTACATATGGCTTGGACTACCAATGAGGCCCCATATTTTGGGATAAATTTTCCAAAACGTGACTCACATAATTTTTAATATTTTTTCTCCATTCCATTTTTTTCTTCCAGCGAACAATCACCATCTTTCTCTTTTGAGCTCAAAACCCCTTCCATGAAAGACATTGACATATCTATATCCTCATGTGTCTAATAATCAATTATTCAGAAGCATTTTATATGTCTCATTCCTTGTACAATATCTTATATATCTTCGAAACTGCATAGAATATGAGGAAAATACTGATTCAGGCACAATATATGTCATTGATTCATGTGGTCTTGTCATTTTACCATTGATTTTTTATTCCATAAATATTTTCTATTATGTTTCATGTCAGGTTCTTCTTAGTGTCTCTTTTTAAATGTTCTCTTACTATAATTTTGGCCATATTATCTTATTAGGCATCAAATGACGTTTCCTTTTTAGGTTCATATGTTTTATATGACATCTATTGTCACCCTATGTGAGTTATTTGTGAAATTGGTCATATTTCATCAATTTTGTAAAATTCATGGAATTCCATTGTAGTTTTAGGATTATACAATAAATGGTTTCCCATGGAACATGTGTATTAAATAAGAACCAAGTCTCCACCTGGTTGATTGGCCATATTATGGTGGGAACTTCCCAAGTGGGAAATTTATTTTTTTGACTATAGTTCCTTTAGATACATTGACCATAGAAATTAAATTACTATTAATTTTTGTAAATGGAATGTGGGTATGGGTTGAGTATTTCCTTATGGTTATATTTGATTTAAATTTTATATTGAAATTAAAATATAATTTTGTATTTGTTTTTTTGGTTTTCATTAAATGAAATGAATGTTTTATCATTATTGATGAATTTATTAGAGGGTGTCTAGGACACCCCCGTTATTACATCCTTGTCATATGCATATATGTAAATTGGTAATTTAGCCTTAAATATTTGTTCTTGATAAATATATTTTATAAGAGGGATTTCCCCATCCCATGTATTATAATGGAATACACACTTATATAGGCGTTGTATGATGGTAAGTGGTGTTGTGATTCACAGATAATGACACTCCATTACAATTGCTGTTGAGTATGACATCTCACATTAGTGACACTATAGATTCATCGGGCATTATGTTCCATGTTCCATGATTGTTTGTTTTCCATGATGGCTCACACTCTGTCTTGAGTGTTGTAGAGTGACATTAGTCTTGCTGTATGAATGTAGGACATGTACCATATCTTCATGAGCATATAGGCTCATTATACTCTTCATGGATGTATAAGATATGACACGATCTAGCAATCACTAATATTCAATGTATATAACCACTTACATCTATAAGTACTCATTTCATATAGGTTTACACAATATATATTTTTATATATATATATATTGCTACTATAAATTTTGTAACTATCTAGACATCGATTCCATGAATGTATTGATGCAGTTTGAACCCCCATGTTTCCACTAGAATCCTGAGTAGGATGGATATTTATTTTTGATTTGTTTTTTTATTTTTCATATACATGTAAATAGAATATTTATGAGAACTTCTTGGATTACATGTATGCACCATTGGTGGCAGCCTACTAATATTTTTATCTCAACCCAGATTCGAGCTGCCTCTGTTACATAAGAATGTTATTTTCTTCTATGTATGGATAAAAGAAACTAACCATATATTAGTGGTAATGATTTTTTTTATAGATGTCGATTATGAGTTCAGGATTGGGCATCCACTCAAGATGCATGTGGAGAAGTTTTTTATAAATTTTTGTATTATTTATGGAATACTTGTACAAGTCAGCCACATTTTCAAATTTTTATTATCAGTATGTCAAGATTCATGTATTAGACATATTATTATTGGGTTTTAATATACTTATCATATGTTTAGTTATCTATATCTTAAACTTATTACTTATTCAATTTTTAATATATGACTCTGAAATTTATTATTATTCTATCTATTTCTATTATGGATTCACTATTTACTATAATCAATTTTATCTATTGTGCTACTCTAACATGAGGGTATAATAACCCCACACTACCTCTTTTAAAGCCTCACAATTAGTCTACAACCTATTCCATATGAGGAGGAATTGTTGAGGACATGTGAACCATTGGGTCGGGCCATAGGTTTTGTCGATCCTTGGCTGGGATGTTACATATAACTATCATAGTGGTTTAGTTGTTTCATTACAATATTTATACAATATTTTGAAGATATAAAACCACTTGGGAGTTGTTCATAGTCAATTTTTGGGAAGCATGAAACCATGATTGGGAAAAAGGCATTTTTTCTGGAATTATAATCAATGATCTATATTTTCCCATCACTATTGGTTTTATTTTAGTATTTGGTGACACATATGTTGTGATATTCTTATTATAATTGTTCTATTTAGTATTTACTTCATGCTTGTCCCAATGATGTGTGGACAAGGATCATTGTAAATATTTCATAATTAAGAATACTAGGAATACTCTGTCATGAATTTTTTTCATGTCATTACTATATTTAGAATACGTTTTCATGTTACATATTGATAGTGAATTCATTATATTAAATTTAAATGACACCTCTTATAGAGATTTTAAAAAATAATGGATAAATAATGTTATTTCATTTACCTAGTGGTTTTTTGGAATATGTAAAATAATACGGCTTAAATATTAAATTATGAAACATTTAATTTTGGACCATTCTTCACAAGGTATAGAATGTGTTATAGTGGGTGTTGAATGGATATCATTTTTTGTTCATAAGGATTATGGGACATTATAGATCAAACGTTTTATACCATCTAATTTAACCATTTCAGGTAATTCAACCAATTGAAAAAGAACATATTCTTAAAGAATATGAAATCTAAATTGAAATTTTATATCCTATAGGACCTGATCTTGACCACAATAGTGGGTATATGAGTATTTATGTTTTATGGCTTGTGATGGTCTATTCTACTATCTATACAAATAATTTTATGCATGTAAAGAGGCGTGAAAATTTCAATAGGAGGCTATACTCATTTGAGAATTTCATAAATACATTTTTCTTATTTCTTAAATCACTTCTAAGGTATTTTTATGGAATTTTACTATAATTTTTAATGTACTCCTTCTTCTGAATTCCATAATAGCTATGATTACCATGTTACTTATGTGATGGTCCATGAACCAATTATGAATCATTCTTTAGATCCCCACGTTGACCATCTTTATGTTTCTGATATGAGTATTGACTCCTACTTATGAGTGGTTTTCCCATGTTTGCTTCAATATATACAGGGTGTATTTTGACCGACCCAATGATTGGTATAGATGATTCGTGGGTTTTTGTAGTATAATCCTCCCACCTTTTGGGGGTTGGTGGAACTAATGTTTCAAAATAATGGATCAAAAAATTCCTATATATATTTTATCATATTGAGTTTCCTTCATAGTGGGGTTTCATGTTAGAGGCATTTATTCTATGAGATTCATCTATGAGGAGTTGAGACGTCATCACCCAATCAGTTCGACATCATGATATAGTCTAGGCTGAATTATAGAAAATATTCTATGACTATTGTTTCTACAAACTCTAATGGTTGATAGAGATGGATAATTCATGAATATATAGTAGGGGATCATGTTATTTATTGAATAACCAACTCATCTAAATGTGCATTAGTGAGTTGAGCCTAATATATCAACTTCTGATCATATGATCACTAGGTAATTTATGTATGGGATGGTATATTATATATGTTTGAAGTTCGATGTTTTCAGGTTGAAAACTATTTTGGTCATCGAAAACCATTCCCTTATTATTGAATGTAATATGAGGGATCTGATGATCCGGTTCAAGTTTGTTCCCCACCTAGTTCAAACAATGGTTCATTTTCTAGGCACAATTGTGCATTTGATGTTTCTTGGGAATGTAACATCAACATACCTATTCATATTGAACAATTATCAATTTTTCAAAAGCACTAGAAGTTGGGAAACACAAAGACATAGTTCTTTCAGGACCCAATGGAGTGTATATGATGTTAAAGGATGGTCTATATCTACTGTTTCTGGAGTAATTTTCCGAGAGTGCCTAATGAGTGGGGATCTTCACCTACTCATTTTTCTAGAGTTGGACCAATTGGATCACAATGGGAATGTAGATGGAACACCATTAGTTGATCAGCCCTAGGTGTTGGCCGTGTTAGAGGTAGTAATAGTTATTATCCTTAGTACCAAAAGATTTAGATTCCTTAGGGTAATCATGAAGAGATTATATGCCTTGGTATAGGCTTGTTAAATGTTATCCATCCTACACCTGGGAAGATGAGTACCTGACCTTCTACTATACACGGTTCTGTTTGAGTAGAATCCACTATAGAGTCTACTTTATTTGAAATAGTCATATCTCAAACATTTATATCTAAGGAAACGAATATTAGTATGGGATATGATATCAAACAATACTATGGAAATTTTACACTAGGCACCCCATAGGGTATCCATTCATTGGGGTATGATTACCAAAAAAATTATGATGCCTATGTACCAACATTCATTTAATTTTAATCAATCATACATTCATGGTAAAAGATATTATATAACTAGTACATTGATCTGAAAGACTTACATAGATTCGGTTTAGGAATATAGTGGAGAATGAAATCATGTAGCCTTATTCTTAGAGATGCAAGTTAAGGCATTGGAGGACCATGGTCATTATATCCTCTATGAATTGTCAGTGAATTATAGTCTTATAGAACATGTAATAATGTGGATGTTATGTAATCATGATGGCCTTGTACGGATAGAAATAATTTCAGAGAATGACAAGTATTTAGGTTGGGTCACGGATGAGTATAATACCATAATCTTATTTTTGTCTTTAATAAGTCCCAACTAACATCATAAAATAGATGATATAGAAATACCATGCCACAACACATTTGGTTCACTATGGTGTTACTAAAATATGTTGAGGTCTATGATTCTAGTAATGGACTCTTGTTATGAAATGAGATATTCCCTACTTCATCACTCTATGATCTAGCTATTAGTAGTTGATGTGGAAAAAAATGACTATAAGGTATTATACATCCGTTTTCCAATCCCTAGTGGAAATTTGATGATGTTTAAATAGATTTCGTGACTTTTCTACCCATATCACCTTGATGTAATGATACAATGTTGTTTGTCATTGAGCCGTTGATGAAGGTCACACAATTCATCCCTCTACAAGAGTCATTCATTATTAATTATGTAGGAATGATTCATATTAGGGAGGTTGTATATGTTCAAGGATCTCCTCATTCTATTATTTTTTATTGATATTCTCATTTCACATCAATGTTCTAGAAGGTGTTATATAAGGCCTTGGGTACACATGTACCTCAAAGTATGGCCTATCTCCCACAAACAGATAAAAAGATAGAGCATACTATTTATGTTCCAGGGGACATACTCTATGTCTATCTCCTTGGCATGATAGTTTCCTAAAAAAATAGATTCCACTCATCATATTTTTTTATAATAACACATTTCAATATACAAACAAGAAGAATCTATGTGGATACTTGTATGGTAGGTCATTCTTATAACCTCTTTTCATGCTAATGTTGGGGGAGTCCGTTATTCATAAACCACATATCTTGAAGAAGAATGAAAAATAAGTCCATATGAGCAGTAAGTTCTTGTTGATATCTTAATGAAAATAGAAATCGTATGCCAACAGATTTTAGAGACCTATTTAATTCGAGGTTTGAGATCATGATTTATTGAAAGTACAACATATGTTGGGGAATATTCATATTCGGAAGCTGGTTATGCTCTAATTGGGGTTCTTTATACCCTTCAAGGATGTGAAATGGAGTGGACCAATGTCTTACTAGTTGGATAGTTTTCATAGATACTAGTCAATTCACAATGAATTTCATGTAACTTTTCTTTTTAGATACTATTTATACCTGACACTCATCTTCTAACCTGAAAATGTTGAATTAGAGGTCGATAGTTCTTCTCTATAGTATCTAGTGTGTATAGGGGATCAGATCATGAAAACACTACGAGGAAGGTAATATAATTTTTATGGATTATATGGTATCACAACCAAGTAAAAGATGAGACCTAGGACCAGGAATCTGATATACTTGCTCAGTGGTAGGATCGATTCTTTGAAAATCACTCTTTACACTCAGAATAATAACTAAGGGATTAATTTTAATAAATAGGAGAGTTTTTAATGACAAATGTTTTCATGAAATTATGATCATTATTTATTCAATTTATTTATTTATTTGAGATTAATATTGATTTTTAATATATACAATGAGTTCAATGTTGTGTATGGTGCCCATTCAGAGCTCGAAGCCCAGAAATGGGGAGAAGGAACTGGGTTGCACGGTAGGTATGAAACCTTACAAACCAGGGGTCAGAGTAATGTAGATGGTTATGAGAATGGGAAGATCCATTTTTCATGTTTTATTCATGGTTTTTCAAATTGAATGCCTAAATTTTTTATGTATCCCAATGTAATAGTGAACAGAGCATTTTTGGTACATGGTTTGGCCAAATTTTCTGCCAAATAACATTCCCCCTTATGTTAGGGTGAAAGAAGTAATATTTCCCAAAAATAAGTTTTATTACTATTTCTAATTTAAATTTTTTACACTAGAATACTAGTATTGTAACACCCCAAGCTTCCACGGTACGCTTCCCTTTGAATAATACAGTTGCGTGCGTTGTACGCAACATCGAGTTCTAACATACACCATAACCAACCAAACTAACCAATATGAATAGTAATACCCAATTTTAAAATATCATAAATTTTAGCCTTCAAAATGGAATTCATTTTTGGATTCGGAATATTGAAATTAGCTTAGGGTGAATTTTTGGTACTCTTCGGATAACTTTCATATTTATTTGAATAGTGAAAATTACTAAATTTTAATTAAAAACAACTTTTTAAATCAAAATAATTAATAGTGATAAATTGTGCGTTTGAGTGATTTTAGAGTATAATTAGATTATATTATTATCATTTAATCTAATGTTGGTCATTGGACATAATTTCATAATTAAACTGGACATAAAATAGTGCCAATCTTTTGATAGTTATTATTTCTTAAAAACACGCTTTTGTTTTGACAACGAGAATTAATTTTAAATTATTTTTTGCCACTTTTGTGTTTTGAATTTAATAAAATGGATTAAATATTTAGTATTAGGATGTCAAAATTGTCTAAATAGATAACTTTTATTTTTAGGCATTTTGAATAATTATTTCGGTAAATATTTTATTTACCATGGTTAAACGGTAAATCCGGTAAATAAGGGTAACAAAATAATATTATAATTATATTAATTTACTATAAAACGTGTCCTAACCCTATTGGTTTATTCATTTACAACCATTAGCATCTTTGGGTCGATTTTTGGATCCCATGGAGCCACTATTATGTGATAAGGAAAATTTATATTAATTAAGTTAAAGTAAATACAAAAATGACAAAATCATATATCTTTAAGAAAAAAATATTAAATAAAGTTATATATGTTATATTTTCTACTATAAATATTAATTATAAAGATAAAAATCTTTTCTAAATAATGGTATTTTATTTACAATTTTTAGACATTCAATAATTAAATTTATTTATTACACAATAATGGTGCAGTATTTTCCTTATTAATAAAAGAATCAAATAATTGGTATTATAAATGCTAAAAAATATATAAATCGAACATTTTGATGACATCAACGAATTTTATTGTTTAATATGATATGTTTCTATTTCTTAAATGAATTTGTTTTTAATTATTTAAGTTGTTAATACTTTAACAAAAATAAATTAATAAATAGTGTCAAAAATTACATAAAGGATCTTTTAAAAAAATATTATATTATTAATTGATATTCTATTCTAAAAAATATATGGATCAGACAAAGGACTTATATAATTATATTTGTATCATTAATAGAGCAGTTGTGGGTTTCTTGAATGTATATAGTATGTTTATTTTCTATATAATATAAAAATACAAAGAGAATGGTAAATGTGAAACTAATTAACTAACCGTTAAAACTAATAGATAAGGTTAATAAAGTTACCCAAACTTGTCTAAACCCTATTGGTTGAGTTTTTTTTAGACCCATACCCACCATATCCTAGAAATAAATCAGTTTGGATCCATTAGAAACCGAATATGAATTTATTATAAAAAAAATATTTTATGCTTTTCCTAAGGTGCCCCTCACCCCTCTTATAAAAGGGCACTCCACCTTCTCACTAATTCACACCTTAAAAGCCTTTTGGATCGGCCAAACTCTACCCATATATCCTTCAAACATCCCTCACGTCAATATATAGGCCTTAGTTTGATCAGAAAGCTAACCTAAGAATCCCATTTGATCAAATCAAAAGAAAGAACCCAAAGAAAAGGTAATGATTTCACCACCCTCTTTCAAGTTCCTTTATTATTCCACTTCTTCTTTCATTATTATTTCCATTATAAAATAATAACTATAGTATCTTATATATAATATTGTGTTATTATAAATATGGTACAACCATTTTTAGTATTCTATCCATCCTTTGAATGACATGTCACCATACATGCGTACATACAGCTTACCGTCTCCACATCGTGGTGAAATTGTTATTCAATTTTTTTTTAATTAGATGGGTATGGAAATGATGTGTAATTGTTGTAAATAATAAATATAACATTATAATGATTCATTATATATGATATACCATCCAATTATATAGGATTTTAATATCAAAAGTTTTATATTTTCGCTTGTGCGTACGTACGCACAACCATCTCCACGAACGCGATGAGATTCATTCCCATTCGTATCAATTCAAGTAAAATTATCATTTGATTATTAAAAATAATTTTTAAGGAATTTATATCATAATAGATATGAATAAGATACAATATATCAATAAAAACACAGCTTATGTAACAAAACATATAAAATAAAATGAGTAAGCTAACACCCGAAACGACAATAATACTAAGATATTATTAACAATGAAATGTTAGAAGATCATATATGATATCATATTTATGTATATGATTATTTTATAATTTTATAACAATTATTTCACCATTATACAGGAGGTTAACCTACCCTTGACCAAGTAAAAGTACAAGTTACGGGTTAATTTTCGAATCTCTATATTATCTGAGGTTGTTTTTACATAAGTATCTACTGGGACCCCCTTTATCATCGACATCCAAGTTTCTTAAAAATATTTTTCAAAAAAATTTCCCTATTTATTAGACAATAAATTAAAGTAATTTATACCTTTGTTTGTTTTGAATGGAATATTTCTGTTGTTTTCCAAACAAGTTACTTTTGACATTTTCGACAAATTTATGGTAAGAAGGTTTTTTAAAATTATATGGTGGGTGAGACTATTGTATGATGTTATAACATCATCAAATCTTCCCTTACATGATTCTAAAAATATTTTAAAAAATAAATGTTTTCATTATAATTATGTGACTCTTAGATGATTTCAAAATATAAAGAGATATTTCTCTAAAAATGGTCTTGATTTCATCTATGTCAACATACATTGATGGATTTTAAGTTTATTTGAAGTTGACTTATTATGATACAATACAACAATATTGTATTGAAGGTTATGTGATATGTTTTACTGTGGATGTTCTATTTTTATACCATTCATTGTTTATGGTTAAACTATTGACATTTCGTATGCTAGTTTTAATATGAATGTTTATGATATGTTTAAACCTTTTCATATAAGGAATGTATTGGACTTAGTAAGTGACGGGTGGAGCCCACTATAGCTCCTCGATGCATCGGTATGTCTCATGAGACATTAGACGTGGAACTGGCCGATTCCCTTTCCCAATTTTGATTTATAGTTTTGGCCGAGGCCTTATTCATTTTAAGATGTCTTGGTCGAGGCCTTGAAAAAATGTTTCAGAATGTCTGGCATTATACATTCCCTCATTATGGAAATAATATTTATGGTTAATGTGGTCATTTGACTAGTAGAATTCCCATGATAACGTTTAATATGCCATTATTTACTCAGCTAATATTCTTGTTGTATAAGTTTTCCTGATTATTATTGGTAAAGGCATCTGGTTCCAATTATTCACCATGCTTAATATTTATATCATTTTCCACTGTATTATATAGCCTTACTGAGCATTTGAGCTCACCCCTTTATTATGATTCATTTTCCCAGGATATGAATAACTTAGTTATGAGTGACCTGAAGGCATAATCTAGGAGGATTGGATGTTTCTAATGAAATATATTTGTGTAGTATTTCTCTTCAAGCTGTAATGTTGAACTTCTGTATGAATTCGGTTTCCAAAATAATACTATATCGATCAGTCTTTTGAGACATAATTTACTTGTGATTGTGCCAATGTCATGTAATAATGCACCAAATTTAGGTAACTAGGGTCGGAGCATTATAGATGGTATCAGAGAGAGTTTATTACAAACCTTGGAAGCTAGATTTAGATAAAGTATGATTAGAGAACATAGACCTAAGATGGACTTTGAGGATTAGTATAGAAGAATGCCCTAGAATTTTGGTATTTTAAAGATTTTGTGAGTTATCCAAGAAATAAAACCTTGTTTGGATACGAGTAGGTAGAGGAGGCTCAAGAGTATATGTACCTTGGGGTAAAACCCGAAAACACCGCTTTGATCTAAACTCGAATGGGAAATGGTGCACGACAACAGGCCTTGTTGTACTCTTTGTTACGACACTCCTGGGGGATATGCTTAGGATAATTCTTATTTTCTTCACAAACCATTATGAAGAATTTATGAGTATATACTTCCTCAAAGTAAACATTTTTATGATTATTGATTATATCCATAAACTGTTCAATTTATGTTAACTGTTTTAGAATTTTGGAATTATATATTTCGATTCATAAACTAATCTAGTGTATGCCATTGTTTAGAAATGGCGCCTAGTGGATGGAATGGAAACCGTACCAATTCATACACTCACTGCAGGGATTTCCCTCCTATTCAAGAAAATTATAGTGGATCTAGTGATGCAACTGGTGCTAATTAGCTAATCAACATACTCGAAAAACTAACTCAGGTTATTAATAAAAACCTCACCCGTATAGAGCACCCAGATCCACATCGTAGAGGATAAATGTTAGATCACTTCATGAGAAAACAACCACTGACATTCAATGGGAGTAAAAATCCATTAGTGTCTGAGAAATGTATAAATTCCTTACAGAAAATATTGAATGGCTTGGGGAGTATTGAAAGGTAAAAAGTTATCATGGAATTTTACTGCCTCACAGGAGATGTTGATAAACGGTGTTTATTGATTCAAAACACAAAATAAGATGATGTAGTATCAAATATGGAATGGAGGGTGTTAAAAGATAGTTTCATAGAAACGTACATTCCTCATGACCATCGAGCAGATATGGAAAGGCAATTTCTGAGTCTGAGGAAAAAAGAGGATGAGAATGTTGCAAAGTATGTGACTAACATTACAATGTTAGCGAGGCATGCGATAGATTATATATGTAACCGAAAAAGTAATATTGATCATTTCCTTGACCGATTAATACCATTTCTCCATCGAGCATTAAGTATCACAATCCTTCCCCTCATATGAAGATATTTTCTCATGTGCTGTCAAGACAGAAAAAGAATTCTCTATGTCTTATGACTTTAAATCAAAGCAATAGAAGAAGATATCTACTGATCAATCAGTGAAAGGAAATAAGGAAAAAGGAATAAGGGAATAATTGAATTTCCACCTTGTGATAATTGCGGAAGGAAGCACCCTGGTGGCTGTCTAAAAGGAAAGGAGTATTCTACAAATGTGGACTAAAAGGCCATCTAGCTGGTGATTTTAAAGGAATTTAAGATTCTTCCAATGTTCATTGAAACAATTTCAAGGATATTTGAAATTATGAAAATTAATATCCTAAGAATCAATGATACGTAACTCAAAAAATTCCAAGATATCAAGGCCAAGCTTTTTAAATCACTACTACTAAGTTTGGAAGCCCAGAAAGGCATGGTGGTAGGTAATTTAATGGTTTCCTCAAGTTTAGAAAATGCTTTATTTTATTCTAGATAATCACATTGTTTATTATCTTCCAAGTTTTCTAAGAAAATTTGATATTTCCAATTTGATTTAACAAGGGATTTTTCTTTCAAAACACTTATGGGAAGTATCATTGCAACAACGTTTTGTGAATCGTTCCCCATTAGAGCACATAAATGTTCTTTATCTGCTGATCTCATCATCATACCCATGATTGAATATGATATAATCCTCTATATGGATTGAATTTCGGACCATTATGCGAAGATTTATTATAAGAAGAAAGAGGTTACGATTTTTTATGATGATGATAATGAACACCTAATCTTTAGAGCTGAACCGTCACCACCTAATTCTTATCTAGATCCACCCCCAGTATGTCACTAAAATTAAATTATTGTGTAGTAAGAGAATGAAATAATTGTGAGTGAGGAAATTAATTTTTAAATAGAGGATATACCTATTGTGATAAAATATGTTGATGTGTTTCCTGATGATTTACCTAGACATCCTTCATAACGAGAAATTGAGTTTTCCATTGATTTAACTCCTTGTTCAAGGCCCATATCTAAGACCCCTTATAGAATGGACACTGTGGAAGTAGTTGAACTATAGAGACAAATAGAGGAATTGAGTTTTAAGGGATTTATTCTCTATAGTATTTCTCCATGGGGATCCCTTGTCCTTTTTGTTAAGAAGAAAGATGGATCTATGAGGTTATGAATTGACTATAGGGAGATCAATGCTATAACAATAATGAACAAGTATCCCCTACCTCTCATTGATGAATTATTTGACCAACTTCATCAGTCTCAATATTTTTCAAAGATTGACCTTTGATTTGGATATCATCAGTTGTGTGTGAAGAAGGAAGACATTCCAAAGACCGCATTTCGAACAAGGTAAGGTCATTACGAGTTTACAATAATGCATTTTGGATTGACTAACGCACCCTCTGTATTCATGGATCTACTGAATAAATTTTTCATGAAATATCTCGATGATTTTGTGGTGGTATTTATTGATGATATCTTGGTATATTCCAATATCAACAAAGATCAGGAAAATCACTTGTGAATTATCCTGAAGACTCTTAGAAGACATGAATTATATGGGATGTTTAGCAAGTGTGAATTATAGCTTCAGGATATTTCTTTTCTTGTCCATATTGTCTCTACAGATATAATTTTATTTGATCCTTCAAAGACCAAGGAAATCCAATAATGGCCAGCACCAATGAGTATAACTGTGGTATTCACTTGTAGTGGTATATCAGGTTATTATCGACATTTCTTCCAGAATTTTGCCGGATTCGCTAACCCATTAATGATGCTCACACATAAAGGAGTTAATTTTTTTTGGAAAAAAGAGTGTAAAGAATATTCCGAAGAATTTAAGAGAAGATTAGTCAATGCTCGTATATTGACTCTACCATCGTGGAATGATGGGTGTGTTATTTATAGTGATGCATCGATGAAAGGACTTGGTTTGGTCCTTATGAAAAATGATAGGGTTATTGCCTATGCATCATGACAGCTAAAAATTCATGAGCAAAACTATCATACTCATGATCTTGAGTTAGTATCTATAGTCATTTCTTTGAAGATTTTGAGGAACTATCTCTATGGTGATAAATGTGAGATTTATACTGATCACAAGAGTTTGAAGTATATTTTCTCACAGAACGAACTCAACATGAGGCAAAGGAAATGGCTTGAACAACTCAAGGATTATGATTCCACGAAACACTACCACCCGAGGAAGGAAAATAAGGTGGAAGATTCTTTGAGAAGAAAGGATCATGGAGTTTTCAACAAGAATAGAGTTGAAAGGGATCCTATTTTCATGGATCTATTGAAGATGGACATGGGAATAACGATAGAAGTTTAATCATCAATGCTTTTTCAAATGGTTTCCAAACCATCATTACTAGAAAATATTAAGAGTTCTCAGAACGGTAATGAAGAGTTTAAAAAGAAGATTAATGCTGTGAATGATGGGAGATTGAGTGAATTAGTGTATGAATATGGAATTTTGAAGTTTGGGAAGAGACTTTGTGTTCCCGATATACCTGATCTAAAATGGGAATTGTTGGATGATTCTCATAGTTCCAATTTCTCTATAAACCCTGGGAGCACCAAAATGTATAGAGATTTGAAGGAACATTTTTGGTGGGACAAAATGAAGAGGGATATTGCTGATTTTGTGTCAAGATGTATTGTTTGTCAATAAGTGAAAGCTGGAAGGAAATAGCCTGGAGGAGTCATGCAACATCTTCCCATACCGGAGTGAAATGGGATAATATTATGATTGAATTTGTCATGGGACTACCAAAGACTCCTAGAAGGAATGATGCAATATGCGTCATTGTTGATCGTCTTACTAAGTCAGCACATTTTCTTATTATAAGGGAAGATTTACCACGTGAATTTCCAGCAAGAATATATATTAATGAAGTTGTGAGGTTTCATGGAGTACCCCGATCAATTGTTTCTGATCTTGATCCACATCTTACATCAAGATTATGGAAGAGTTTTCAGAAGGCCCTAGGTACAGAACATCGTTTGAGCACTGCCTACCACCCTCAAACAGATGTACAATCAGAACAAACTTTTCAAACCTTAGAAGGCATGTTGAGATCATACTCACATGACTTTCACAGTATGTGGGATCAATATTTACCTTTGGTAGAATTTTACTATTACAGTAGCTTCCATTCAAGTGTTCAGATGGCACCATATGAAGCGTTATACGGAAAGAGATGTCGTACACCAACCTGTTGGGATGATATTTGTGAAATAAATCTTGTAGGCCCAGAACATGTTGAAGAAATGATGGAAAAGTTAAAGGTAATCCAAAACCACATCAAAGCAGCTCAAAGTAGGCAGAAGATCTGTGCCGATAACCGAAGAAAGGATTGGGAATTTCAGGTAAGAGTTCATTTTTTCTTGAATGAATCTCCATTGAATGGTGTTATACATTTCGGTAGGAAGGGAAAATTTAGTCCCAGATATATCAGACTATTTGAAATTCTAGAACGAATTGGGGCTATAACATACCGTTTGGCAATGTTGCCAAGTCTCTCTGAAGTTCACGATGTGTTCCACGTATCACTGTTATGAAAATACATGCCTGACCCAACACATGTACTCACCTATGAGGAATTAGAACTGGAACATGATATTTCTCAATGTGAAGATCCTGTCAAGATTCTTGATATGAGAGAACAAGTTCTGAGAAACCGGACAACTCGTCTGGTAAAAGTTCTATGGAGAAACCGTAAGATAGAAGAGGCAATGTGGGAACTTGAGGAACTATTGATGAAGAACCACCAGAGTCTTTCCATGAGGTAGTATTATAGATATTTCTAGGACAAAATTATTTGAAGGAAAGGAGAATGTAACACCCCAAGCTTCCACGGTACGCTTCTCTCTGAATAATATAGTAGCGTGTTTTTTACACAACTTTGAGTTCTTACACACACCACAAGCAATCTAACTAGCTATTATGAATAGTAAACCCCACTTTTAAAATTTTATAAATTTTATCCTTATAAATGGACTTCATTTTTTGATTCGGAATATTGAAATTAGCATAGGGTGGATTTTTGGTACTTGTTGGATAACTTTCATATTTTGATGAATAGTGAAAATTACTAAATTTTAATTAAAAACAAATTTATTAATAAAAATAGTTAATAGTGATAAATTATGATATTGAGTGATTTTAGAGTATAATTAGATTATATTTTTTCCATTTAATCCTATTTTGGACATTGTACATAATTTCACATTTAAACTGGACATAAGCTAGTGTCAATCTTTTGATAGTTATTATTTCTTAAAAACACGCTTTCTGTTTTGACAATAGAACTTAATTTTAAATTAATTTATGCCACATAGGTGTTTTGAATTTAGAAAAATGGATTCCATATTTAGAATATGGTGTTCCAAATTATGTAAAAAAATTATCTAATATTTTTAGACATTTTGAATAATTACATCGGTAAATATTTTAAATATCATGGTTAAAGGGTAAATCTGGTAAATAAGGGTAATCAAAAAATATTATATAATATAAATTTACCCTAAAACATGTTTTAACCCTATTTATTGATACATGTCCAACCAGGGGCCCATTTGGTTCGAGTTTGGGACCCCATGGAGCCATTTTTAAGTGATAAGGACACTATATATTAATTAAGTTATAGTAAATACAAAAATGACATAAGCATATATCTTTTAGGAAAACAATTTTTAAATAGGATTATATATGTTATATTTTCACCTATAAATATTCATTATAAAGATAAATATATTTTCTAAATAATATTATTTTATTTATAATTTTTAGACCTTGAATAATTAAATTTATTTATGACACAATAATGATGTAGTATTTTTCTTTATTAATGAATGAATCAAATAATTAGTATTATAAATGCTAAAAAATATAATTTGAAAGTTTTGATGACATCCACAATTTTTATTGGTTTATGATACATGTTATAATTTCATTAATGAATTTGTTTCTAATTAATAAATTTTTTTAGACTTTATCAAAAATAATGATTGAATAGTGTCTAAATTGAAATAATTGATTTTTTAAAAGAAATATTGTATTATTAATTGATATTATATTCCTCAAAATCTATGGTTTGGAAAAAGTACTAATATAATGATAGGTGTATCATTAATGGACCACTTTTGGGTCTCTTAGAAGTATATAGTATGTTCATTAACTATATAATATAAAATTACAAAGAGACATGGTAAATGTCAAACTAATTAACTAAGAGTTCAAAATAAAAGATAAGGTTAATAATGTGACCCAAACATGTCTAAAACCTATTGGTTGAGTTTTTTTCGACCAATATACACCTTATCCTTTACATAAATGTTTTTTTCCATTACAAACCGAATATGAATTTATTATAAAATAATTCGTTACGTTTTTCCTTAGGTGCCCCTCACCCCACTTATAAAAGGGAACTCCCCCTTCTCACTAATTCACACCTTTATAGCCTTTTGGCTCGGACAAACTCTACCCAAATATCATCCCAACTTATCTCACTTCAACCTAGAGGCCTTATTGTGATCAGAATTCCAACCTAGGATTCCCTTTTGATCAAATCAAAAGGAAGATCCTGAAGAAGAGGTAATGATTTCACCACCCTCTTTCAAAAACCTTTCTTCTTCCACTTATTCTTTCATTATTATTTCAATTATAAAATTATTACTCCAGTATCTTCTATATAATATTATGTTATTATAAATATTTTACAACCATATTAAATATTATATCCATCCTTTGAGTGACATGTCACCATACATGCGTATGTACGGCCTACCTTCTCCACATCATGGTGTAATTGTTATTCAAAACATTATTAATTGGGTGAGTATAGTAATGATATGTAATTGATGTAAATAATAAATATAACATTATAATTATTCGGTATATATGATATACCATCCAATTAGATACGATTTTAATATCAGAATAATGATATTGTCGCTCGTGCGTACGTACGGACTACCATCTCCACGAATGCAATGAGATTCTTTCCCTATCATATCCATTCAAGTAAAATTCTCATTTGATTTTTAAAAATAATGTTTAATTACTTGATATCATTCTGGATATGAATAATATACATCCTATCCATAACAAAAATGTCTTATGTAAAAAAATCATATAAAAGAATATGAGTTAGTTAACACCCAAAACGACGATAATACTAAGATATTATTAACAAAGCAATGTTAAAAGATCATATATGATATCATATTAATTTATATGATTGTTTTGTAATTTAGTAAAAATTATTTCTCCATTATAGAGGAGGTTAACCTACACTTGACCAAGAAAAAGTACAAGGTAATTGTTAATTTCACAATCTATTTATTATCCGAGGTTGTTTTTTCGTACGTATCTACTGGGACCCCCTTTATCATCCACATCCATGTTTCTTAAAAAAATATTTCAAAACATTTTTAGTATTTAGTTGACAATGTTTTAAAGTCATTTATACCCTTGTGTGTTTTTAAAATAATCATTCCATCATTTTCTATACATGGTACCTTTGACATTTTTGAAAAATTTAAGGTAAGAATGTTTTTTTATCTTATACGTCGGGTGCGGGTATTTTCCGCTGTTATAACATCATCAAAGATTCAATTTCAAGTTTATAAGAATATTTTCAAAATAAATGTTTTAATTATAATTATGTAACTCTTAAATGATTTCAAAATAGAAATATATATTTCTCTAAAATGGTTTTTGATTTCATCTATGTCAACATCCATTGATGGATTTTAAGTTTATTTGAAGTTGATTTATTATGATACAAAACATAAATATTGCATTGAAGTTTTTGTGATATGTTTGACTATGGATGCACTATTTTTATACCATTTATTGTTTATGGTTAATTTATTACATTTCGTATGATAGTTTTAATACGAATGTTTATGATATGTTTAAACCTTTTCATATGAGGAATGTATTAGACTTATTAAGTGATGAGTGGATCCCGCTATAGCTCCTCGATGCATCGGTACGTCTTATGAGACAACAAGACATGGAATTAGCTGAGGCCTTTTCCCAAATTTGATTTATGGTTTTCGCTAAGGCCTTAGTCATTTTTAGACATCTTGGTCGAGGCCTTAACAAAGTGTTTCAAAATGTTCGGAATTATACATTCCCTCATTATAGAAATAATATTGATGGTTCATGTGGTCATTAGACTAGTAGAATACCAATGATTATATTTTATTATGAAATTATTTACTCATCCCATATTTATGCTGTAAAATTATTCATGATTATTATTGTTAATGGAATGTGGTTCCAATTATTCACCATGTTTAATATTTATGTCATTTTCGACTGTATTACATACCCTTACTGAGAGTTTGAGCTCTCCCCTTTCTTATGATTCATTTTCCCCAGATATGAAGAAGTTATTTATGAGTTTCCTTTTGGCCTAATCTAGGAGGCTTGGATATTTCTAATGAAATATATTTGTGTTGTATTTCTCTTCAAGCTGTAATGTTGAACTTATGTATGAATCATGTTTCTAATACTACTAAACTAAACAGTATTTTGAGACATGATTTCCTTGTGATCATTCCAATGTTATGTAATAATGCACTGACTCTAGGTAACTATGGTTGTGGCATTACTAGTATCATCCCCCTTCTATTTTGATCTCAAAATCCCCTTAATGATGGAATTTTGTATAAATCATGCCCCGAGTGTCTGATCTTCAATCTAGTGGAATCGTTGGATTCATCTTCATCAATAGACTGATCTTATATCTCTTCAAATCTACTATAAATATAAAGGTTATTTGAATGAAGTCACCATATACATCCTTGATGAAGGTTTTTATGTCATTTTCCAATTAATTGTTCATTCCATGTACCTATGTCATTGTTTTCCAAGCTGGATTTTTATAAGAATATCATTTTTATTGATTTATCCATATAAAATTGATCATAATAACTTTTTATGAACCTAATAATATTTGTTTTTTATTTTATATGTTGTATTCACCTTATATGGTCACCCTATGGGTTTTCCATGTGAAATTTTCAATTTTTGGTCTACTGTTCAAAATTCCTAGAATGCATTTGTAGCCTCTAATGTATAATTTAAATGGGTTTTCCCTTCGAAAATGTCTATTAAATCTAGCCCAACTCTCCACATGGGTAATCTAACCACTTATTTATGTAATTTAATAAAAGGGGAATTTCCTTACTTGAATATTGATCCTTTAAAATTTGTTGAGTATTATAAATTAATGTACCATAACATAGTAATCTAAATATAATTTTAATATGGGTTCACTCATTCATGATTGTTGAATCCCTTTTCATCTATTTGGTTGAATTAAAATTGAATATAATATGCATTTGGGTTTTTTCCTTCTGTAAAATTAATGTTTCAAAAAGGTTATTGATTTCATTAGAGGGTGGATTCCATGCCCATTATTACATCCCTAATAATTGATTATATGTTAAATGATGATTACGCATTGTTTATATATATAGTATTGATAAATAAGTTTCATGGTATATATTTACTTTTTACATATACTATAAATGAATACCCTTTTATATAGGTTATTTATGATGATAATGGGTGTTGTGAGAGATGGAAAACCATGCTATCTTATATCGGGTATTGAGTATTGATTCTCACACTTGTAATACTATATGGGCTATAGGAATTACATTCCATGTTCCACGATTTGAGTCTTTCAATGATGTACCAATCATCATACATTGTGTTTTAGCATTAAATATCTCACTCTATTGTTATGTAGCAAAATTAATCTATTTTCAAGAGCTTATTTTCTCATTAGACGAGTCATAGATGTATGTGTTATGCCCCAGTCCAACCAATACTACAATTCCATGTATATGGACACTTACAATCACATTTACTTGGTTCATATAGGTTTATGAAATATATATATTTATACTATATATATTATAACTACATATAATGTGACTATTCATACATCTATTCTAGTTATGAGCTAATGTAGGTAGACACACCAGCTATCCTAATAGGACACGATCATGCTTGTTATTTATTTCTCCACTATTTTACACATTTTCATTAAGTTGGACAATGTTTAGTTATGAGAAATTATGATATAACTCCTAGATACCATTGGTGTTATACTACTGAGATTTTTATCTCGCGCCCTATACAAGAATCCATAGGTACCAGATAACACTTTTTTCTTGCATGTATGGAAAAGGGAGAGCACCATTCTATAGGTTATTTAAATGATATTTTTTAATAGATATATATTATGAGAAGAGGTCCATACTTTCACTCATGATGGTATTGGAGATGTTTTGTTTTTTGTAGTTTTTTTAGAATGATTTGTGCCTATCAATCCCATGTTCCCCTTTCCATTATCAGAATTTCATGATTCATGAATTAAAAACTCCATTATCAATTTTGGGATATTAATAATTTTTCTTGTTACCTATTACTTCTGCAACATACTTATTTAGTAATCTATTTATGCTTCCATGGTATTGTTTTATTCTAATTAATTTTTTTATTATTCTAATATTGAATTTTATATGTTTTATTTAATGTGCTACTCCTAATGAGGGTATAAAGTCTCCATTAAATAACCATTAAACATTTGTTTCATGTTGAAAGCCACTGGAATATGGGTGTTGTGCTTGATTCCATGTGTCCCACTAGTTCGAGAAATAATTTATGTTGATCCTGGGTCAGCATGTTACATAATGAGATTTTGAAAAACATATATATGTTTTATAAAAATCAAACAGGGGATCAGTCAATTAATATTGGAAAAAAAATTGATGCGTATAGAAGAATATATAATTGTTGCATATATTGAGATTAATTGGATAATGTATTCATATAGTGATAAATACACACCACAAAAATAATAGATGGCAGGAAGAAATATAGTTTGGTGGACTTGGGAAGGACAATTTTGTCAAATTTTAGATCCTCAATGTTCATTTAGAGACCATCTATATCAATGGTTGTATATATTCTCACTTAGTGTTTTAATGAATAAAATCAGTCAACCCCCCAAACTAGATGTGGTTTGGAAGGAAACTAAAATTTATGATCATAAATTTATTTTAAAACCCTTATAACATCATTATCAAAAAATTATTTTTGACTAACTTTATGCAAGAGGTAATGAGGGGATATTCTATAGATATACACTATTTTTAAGGAGTTATTAATAATTTAAAAAAATGATTCGATAATTATTGATAGTAATGTATTTATTAATATTTAATATATAAATTTATATTAGTTATAATTACCTGCTAATGGTGAGATACATGAAGATTAAGGACAAATAATTTCTAAACATTGTATAATAATGAATGTGGTAGCATATTTTCAATTCCGTAATTTTTATTTTAAAATATTCATTGATAAGAAACACCTAGAAGACAGATTATATATATTTGAAATGTTTAAAAACAATATTGGTCCTAAAAAAATATTTTTAGATAGCAGTATTGGTGTTTAAATCTAGATATTTATTATAGTTTAAAAACACAACATTTATTTCATAAGATGAATAATTATTATTGATAAAGCATTGAAAAAAATGTACTACATATCAACAAAATAAGATGAAATGAATCAATATGATATTATCTAAAATTTGGTTTTAGTGACTTAAAATTAATATTATAATATTGTATGGAATAAGTGGGTTTCCAGAAATAAACTCAATGAGAAATGTGAAGTAACATGGAATAAGTCTCATCTTGTATTTAATAGATACTCTCAAATTTAGGGTATAATATTTGATGAGAAATTTTCAATAATCACAAGGCTGAAATGATTTGAATATATCTAAAAATATTTGTTCAATGTAATTAAAACATTTTCCAAATTGATAAATAGTTAGAGTTTTTTAATGGGAAACATGAGGACATGGATAAAATTAAACCTTAGAAAGGTTTTAAACATAAAATATATCGTTTCATTTAGTATAAGTAAAAAAAGGAAATGTTTTTTCTAAAGATACATTTACCATGGTATTGAATGTTGAATATTAGTCTATATATAACACATTTCAAGATGAGAAAGGTAGAAAAAAATAATTAATTCATGATAGATAAAACTAACTCACTCTCTATGTTTATATACAACTATGAATGTTTTTTTATAAACAAAAAAATGTTTTGAATAATTTACAAAATAATTGAGAAAATAATATGATAGTAAAATAATTGATATTGTGATATTGTTTTTTATTATTTATTTACCAAACATAATTAGATTTCTCATTTTCTCATTAAAAAATCTAATCACCTGATTTACGGATGAAATTTATAGTAGAAAATAATTTTGCTTATATAAAGTTATAGCATTAGAGATGATGTAAATATTAGATTGAGAAGTAAGGAGTTTCGATAAAATGCAATTATAATGGATAATCAGAATCTAAATAAAATTTATATCATATTGACTCAATGTATTGTTTATGGTCACACTATATACATCATTTCATTAAAATACTATGTATTTAAATCTTATGGAAGTTAAGAGGACTATTCACTATTTTGAAAAGACTCTTTATTATTATTAAGGTATAACAAATCCATATATTTATTTTTTGTGTCTATTCCAATAAATAATTTTTTACTGATTTTGTTAATCTAAAATATATTTATGGGAGACCATTGAATATTGGATGAATATGCATTGATAATATATATGAATAACAAATTTATTCACCTTATACAAAATGAAAGCAATGTATACTATTTTGTTGTAATACACTACAAAAATGTCATGGATAAAGTCCCACATTAATGAAATGATGGTTGAATTTTAATACCCCCTAATGGTGGGATTGATAATAAAGTATTAATCAATATGATATAGAATTTTGTAAGATATTCGATGTTAAATTGCATTAATAACATTTATAAATTAATTAGGAGAATGTGGAATATAGATATATTTAAATGAAATATATTTCAATAAAAGATCAAGATACAAATATCATTATAAATTTACTAATTAAAAATATAATCTAGGAAAATATAATGTTGTTTGAATTCTACTCATTAAGATTCTAGGGTAAAAATAATTCAAGGAATGGAATATTACATTTCAATTTTCTTTAAAACCCATGGATAATATCCAAATAAACTCAATGAAATCTTCATGGAATCTCTTTACATGATCTATAATATATAATTCTTAGTTAAATTAAGTATGATTTACCAAATCCCAAATAATTTTCATGATCATGTTTTGTTTCATCTCAAATTTTGGTGGAAAATCCATTTGTGGATTCATAAATACATATGCACACATTCATCATGAATCCCCTAGCAAATTTCTTGAAACACCTTGTTCTATATTGTATGATTCCTGTTTTTTATGTCATTTGATTTTGACCAAAATCGTATATATCTTTTTATAAATTTTTATTCAAGGGATAAAGATACTATATTCTCTCTAGGTATTGATTGAATTATAGAAGTGTTTCCATTTTATAGAAGATGTATATTCTGTTAAACATTTTTTATGTATAGTATATACTCCTAGTTAAATTTTAATAATTTCATAAGGGCCCTTTTCTATTATTTAATAAATGTTATTTCCCAACAAGATCATAATAATAAAATTATTACTTTTATTATATCTCAATACATGAAATATATAAGAAAACATTTCCTAGGTAAATAAATATTTATATAAATGGTGTTAAAGAGATTGTTTTATTTTGACATGTCGTTAAAGGGAAAAAAATCAAACACATGAATTTTTAAAAAATTGAATAATAATGAAATATTTATTCAATATTTGAGATATATATTATTCATTGAATAATATATGTATATATTCAAAAAAATTGAAAATAAATATTTAATTATACTCATATTTCAAAATTAATATTCTATTTATTATTATTTAAATATGTGTTTAAATAAAAGTGTACTTATTTCTATGTAAATAACTATTGAATATATAGAATTCAAGTCACATATTTTATACTTGATTATCTCATGATTAGATTTATAAGAAAAACATTTACATGAATAAATTTTATTTCACTTATTGTGAACAAATATACTATTTAATATTTAATTTGATACGTTATAATGTCATTTCTGACACATTAATTGTGTTTCCCCTTAAAATGATTTATCTAGAGAATTATGTGAATATAAATAATATCAATGATAATCATATTACAATAAATAAAGGAACCTATAATTAAAGAGGTTAATATAGAATCTACAGAAGAATATCTAGATAAATTTTTATGTAATTTAATCCCTTCTTTTCTTGATTTATATTTTTTAAATTTTGAATATCGACAGATCCAAAAAAGAACATATCCTTGGATTTTATCAAAGATATCCAAATAAATCTAAGGGTAATAGGTATATTATTCATGAATTATGGAAAGGACCAATCGTTTATTAACTGTTACAATTAATGATATATATTTTATGGTGAACGCAATTTATACTATCTCAATATGAGGATACATCATCATTATTTTTGAACATAAATCAAAATATTCAATTCATGATACATTATCAAATTAATATCAAGTATAATAGAAAATAAACATGTTTTTGGATAGGAATACCAAATTAAGGTTAAAAAAAAAGGAATTCTAGCTGTGTATGTGTGTCCTTATAAAATTCATTATTGGAGAACACTAAGATACAATTTAATGAGAATAAGTCTCAATGTGTTATGAGCCTACAGCCTCGAATACTTGAATATTATCTTTTATCTATTATTTTGGCATATAATGTCCGTAAGAAATTACTTAAGATTTCTGTGACAATATCTCTATGTCCATATTATAGAATTAAACATATATATATTATTAATTAAACAAATTTGCCACAGAATTTATAATGTTAAATTGATGTAGGAATATAATCATGATTTTATAATATATTTATTTATATTTTATTAATTTCATGTATAAATATGTTAATTGGTTATATAAAACTAGATACATTTACTTACTCAGATTTCTCAACAAGCCATTCCTCAAATGAAAATCGTAATTATTATGAGTCATAAATCTATACATTTGGCTTTCCACATTCTAATATGGCTCCTCTACACACAACAACCGTACCTAATTGTGTAAAAATATCATGACCAACAAGCCTCTCATAATTGGTTTGGGTGATCCAAGAATTAACTTTCCAAGCTTGAAGTCCTTTAAGTGGAATTCTCTTGGTTACTCATTTGTTGATCATTATCAAAATGAAGATAATGTGGAGATCCTTTGGGTCCTAAAGCATGATTCTATCAAAATCATTTCTCACTCCAAGGCTGGTCAAATGGTCTCTGTTTTTGCTGCAATATAGGGTACCAACTTTTTTGTTTATAGTGTTTATGCTTCAAACTCTTATGTAAAAAAGAGAGAAATATAGAATGATTTGGTGGCTTTATCTTCTCAAGCCCCCCGCAACTGGATACTTTTGGGTGATTTCAACATTGTTCTTAGGCCTGAGGGAAAAAATGGTTCCAACTTCAACCATCCCACTGCTAATGAATTTTCTAATTGCATTTACCTATGAAATATTATTGAGGGTTCAATGGTTGGTGCTGATTTCACTCGGGGGAGGTACCCCTTGAATGGTAGGAAAGCTAGAAAACATTATAGGTGTTTATTCTAGATTGATGACAGGAATGACAACTTCTCTGCCTCGGGATTTGTGCTTCCAAAAATTCACTCTGATCATAACCCATTAGTGGTTGGCATATCCATTGGTGAATTTTGTCTGGAACCTATCCCTTTAAAGTTAAATAATGCTTGGATGGTCATTCCAGGGTGTCGAGATGCTATTATTGCTGCTTGGAACTCTATGGCTTTGGGATCTTCTTTCCAAATTGTCTCTTCAAAGATGAAAAATGTCCAAATAAGATTGAAGGAATGAAGCAATCTCTCGTTCTCCAAGATGGATAAAGACATCAAGGATGATGAAAATAATCTTTTGGTCTTCTAGAATATGAACCAATTGAACTACATGCCCTCTATTGATGATATTTAGGCCCTATCAAAGCTTGATGGGTTGTTGAACATGAAAGAATATTTTGGAAAGGTCTCTATATAATGTAAAATGTTTAAAAGATGAGGATAGGTATTCTTTCTTCTTTCACCGACTTCATAAAGAAAGGAAGATCAGGAGGGGAGTCACGATCCTCAACATTGATGGGACATTTCTCACTTCTGAAAATGAAATTTCTGATGCAGTTATTGGTTACTTTTCTGATCTCTACTCTGAAAATGGAGATGATCGAACAAATATTATTATCAACCATATCACCCCAAAAATTGACGATAGGATTAATGCCTCTCTGGTTAATCCACCTGGGGGAAAGGAAGTCAAGGCAGCTCTGTTTCTCTAAATATTGATAGTGCACCTGGGCCAGATGGTTTCACTAACATGTTTTCCATGTTTAATTGTGAAATTATTCATGATTAGGTCATCAATGCAGTGAGAGATTTCTTCCTCACTGGTTTCATGTCTTATGGTTCTAATTACAACTTTATTTCTCTTATTCCCAAGAAGGACAATGTTGTTGACATTAAGGACTTCAGGCCAATTGCAATTGGAAACACCATTCCCAAGATCATCAGTAAAATTATTACCACAAGATTGGGTAATGTAGTTAAAGGAACCATCACCCCTAATCAGTTTGGGTTTATCCCGGGAAGGAGCATTCAAACTTGCATTTTCACTACCTCAGAATGCATCAATGTCATGGAAAGGATGGTGAAACATGGGAATCTTGAAGTGAATATTGAAATCTCCAAAGCCTTCGACACCATGAAATAGAGTTTTCTATTTTCTTTTCATAGTATGCATGGCTTCTCCCCAAAGTTTATCAGCTTGGTTATTTCCATCCTTCAATGTGTTAGGCTCCCAATCTTGGTCAACATCTCCCACAGGGGCTTCTTTCAGAGCTCCAAAAGTTTTCATCAAGGGGATACCCTTTCTGAGATCTTGTTTTCCATTGCTGAGGATTACTTAAACATATATTTGAATAGTCTTGTCTAGTCTGGTCATTATAGTCTGATTAAAGCTGGGAGGGACCAATTTTCTTCTACTCATCAATTCTATGCTGATGATATTCTCTTATTTGGTCAGCAAAATTCAAGGACAGTGTCTTCAATAAAGGCCATATTTAGGAATTATGAGGATGTGGCTAGGCAGGCTATTAGATGGCAGAAATCTTTTGTGGTTTTTGGAGAGGGAGTGACCAACAGGAAGAAAAATAAGGTCACTAGGCTTCTTGGGGTGAAGAAGGGTTCATTTCCCTTTAATTATCATTGATTTCCTCTCATTTTGGGTAGAGTAAAGAGATGTTACCTTGATTCCATCTTCTCTCCGATAATTGCACAAATGGAAACTTGGAAAGGGAAAGCTATGTCTCAGGATGGGAGAATCTTCCTTGTTAATTTGGTGATTACCTCTATGTTTTTTATGGTTTCTCTATCTATAAGTGGCCCAAGGCTCTGATCAAAGACCTTCAAAGTCTCATTAAGAATTTCATATGGACTGGTTCCATCAATGAAAGGAAGCTGATTGTTGTGTCATGGAAAGAATGTATTAAGCTAGTTGATATGGGGGGATGATGTATTAAAGACTTGGTTCTTTTCAATGAGGCCTTGATCAGTAAGTTTACATGGAATTTGTTCACCTATTATGACAACTTAATGGAGTTTCTCTCAGCTAGGCTCATCCCCAAGCTTATGAGTGGATACACTAATCATCATTCCTCCTCTTTCTGTACTGCTCTGAAATCCACCTTTAATAGGTGTATACTCTCTGCTAGGTGGCCTGTTTGTAGGGACTCCCATCTGAATGCATGGAGGACTCATTGGTTAAATAATACAATACAAGTATATGTGGATATCCCACCTCCCTTGAGACAGATTTCAATTGATGATATTCAGGGAACATCTATGGCCACTTATGACTTCTTCCCTCCTTAGATTCAAGATGATATCTAGTTCTACAGATATATTGACAAAGAAAACCTCATATGAAAGTCGGGTGTCACAGGCTCCCTTACCACTCGAACCCTTTACCATTACATGTGTGATGGGAAGATTACCACCCCACATTGGCTCATGGCTTTCTAGACTTATTTCATTCCACCCTATGACTTTCTGCTGCTCTGGAAAATTTGGAAAGGCAGGGTCCCTGTCCAGATTCTGCTCAAGAAGGCTGGAATTAACCTTGCATCAGCTTTCCCACTATGTCTCACAGCTAAGGAATCATTTGAACATATCTTCATTTTCTGTGTTTTTTCAGACAGACTATGGAGGAACATACATGACATTACAGGTTTCCGGCTACAGCTGCAAAGCATGGAGGGCTATCTGGCCTCTATTGTTGTTGCTCGGTGCAGTGTGCAGGTTGGAAATATACTCCTAGTTACAGCAGCAGCTACATATAGATTCATTTGGATGGCACCAAATTCCTTGGTTTTTGAGGATGTTAAACCAAATTTTCAGGATGGTGTGAGATCTATACATAGGGAAGTGTGTAGTGCATCCAGACTGCAGACCAGATGAATGAACAATAACATTGAGGATCTTATTATCTTAAGGAGTTTGGGTTTTTCTGGAAGGGTCAAAAACCATTGGTTTTGAAGTCAGTGAGATTGATACCTCCCATCCCAACATGGGTGAAAGTTAATGTTGATGGGGAAGCCTCTGGTAAAACTGGGCCTTCGGGTTGTGGTGGTGTCTTCCGCACCTATCAGGGCTTCGTTAAGGGTTTTTTTATCACTACATTGGATAGGGCAATGCCATTGAAGCGGAGTTATGGGCGATGATCAAGGAGATTACTTATGTGGTTCATCATGGTTGGTGTTTTCTTTGGCTGGAATCAGACTCAACAGTGGTTGTTGATATTCTTAGACAACGGTCTAGGGATGTTCCATGGGTGATGTTACCTTCTTTGATTGAGTGTTTGCAACTTATTGGAGGTCTCATTCTTGATTTGACACGTGTTCACATGGTGTATAATCAAGTTGTTGATGCCTTGTCAAAGAAAGCTATTGTGGACTCTTCTTTGGATTGGACTTTTCATATTCCAGATTGTTGC
Organism: Viscum album; assembly: GCA_963277665.1. Taxonomy (NCBI): domain Eukaryota; kingdom Viridiplantae; phylum Streptophyta; class Magnoliopsida; order Santalales; family Viscaceae; genus Viscum; species Viscum album. The sequence goes on from OY728130.1 coordinate 1,181,727,715, forward strand.
ACGCATCTTGTTGAGGCAGATGCGAGTGGAACGGTCTTTACTAGACTATGTAAACCTCCCTTGTATTACTGACCGACTTTTCCTTTTTTAATCAAATTTGGTAAGAGTGAGCTTTTTTCTCCTTGGCCTTTTGAGTATTTAGTTGTATCAGATAAAAAATACTCTATATGTGTATATGTGGCTACTATTGGATTAAATAATAATCACTTTTTTATTTCATATCCCTAACTATGATATAATATTATGATTATAAATTTGATTTCATGGTTTGTGTCCCATTGACTACTAAAATTCCTTTATCTCCTAGTATTTGGAACATATCATTTGTACCAAATTAATAATTATTTTATACTAATAACTATTTATGTTCTCAATATTTTTTTATTATTTTCCCACTAAGAATTATTCATAATAAATTTAAATATTCTATTATTGATCATTTCATTAATATATGTTCCCATTAGTGAAGCATCTGTATTTCAGTTCAGGTTCATAATATACTTATGATATGTTACACCTTATCCAATTTTAATTTGTAACATGGATATATGTGAAATGTTTCACTTGATTTATTACAAAATTTAATTTAACTATATCCTAATTATATATTATATGAATATTTTTTTAAGCACAAAAATAAATCTCACTAGATTTTCTTTTCTAAAAATTGATTAACTAAATTTAGTTATTCATGTAGAGAAATAGAATTAATGTCAATTATTTAACATATAATATATAGTTATCAACCAATATTTCATAAAAGGTAAGCACATTACCACCTATGATATTATTTTTTTGAATAAACCACATGAACCAATGTGATTTATATTAGATAGATAATGTACTAGGGAATTGAATTAGATTTGAAGGATGGGCTCAATATTATAGAATTTACATAAAAATTAAAATACAGCTTTTTTCATTTACTAATATATTTTATTATAATTAATTATTACTCATATTGAATAATATATAAATTAACAGGGTTATTTTAAAAAATATCTATTTGGATTTATCATTCATGTTTTATGAGTGTATCCAGAACAACTCATCAAACAAATTATATTTTAGTTTTGTGTTCCCATTCCCACTTATGAACCTCTATATCCTATAATTCTTTATGTTATTTATTTATGACACTATCAAAAATAGATACGTGTTTTCCTCTTATTTAAATACATTTAATTAATTTTATTATAACTTTACAATCATTGGGATAGTTATAAAAATAGTTACATATGCGTTAATAGTGATTCACTTTGTGTTTTACTAATGTTTGGTGGTTGATAAAGTTACCTATAATAAAAAGTTATAAAAAAACAAATAAATTAGAACTATAATTTATTTGTTTCGTTATATAAACTATAAGATAACCATTTTTCCTTATATTTGTCATATGAATATGTGTCAATGTCCTTATTGGTGATAAATTTCTGGAAATAGTAAATGAAAAATATTGATACTTATAACCCTTTTCAATTACACTGATTATTGTTGCATAGACACTAAAATGTGTAGAATTTAATATCTCTTTTGTAATAACTAAAGTATATATTTATATTAATTCTGAATTATTGGTTATGAAAATATTTAGAATTCCCACCAAACCATCTCATTTATTTTACCAAGAATATCATATACTTGAAATTATATTCCTCAAATCTCTTAATATAATATAATGAAGTTGATGATTTTTAGTCTTGTTTCATCATAAAAAGGTAAAAAATAGCTTACTGAAAAAATTATATAATCATTAGAGGTTTATTGTCAATAATAATTATTGGTTTTATATATTACATTATTATAATTAAAAATTTGTTATCCCTAATAGATTTAAATTCAATAGGTCTAAATACCCCACAATAGAGATTATTTTTATTTTTATTTGTTTTATCTAACACATTGATTTCTTCAGAAAATTTTGAATGGTAGTTATATAAATAATTTCATTACAATAAAAATCCATAGAAGAAATCCTATAGTTATAAATAACCAATAACACACACAATAGTATATTGTAAATAAAAAATTATATATGATTTCACAGTAATATTTCATTTAAATAATATTTATGAATCCCTACGTAAATATGATAATGCTTACCATATATATTCATAATTATTTTTTGTTGAATATATTCTCATGTGGAAAACATATAAAGATGACTCTTTAACATATAAAATATCATTCCCACTTAATAATGATTATTATGATCATTTACCAGTCATGAATGATGCTTTCGTTATGCATTTACTTCACTATGATTAAATTTTTTCCAAATAAAAGTATGGTACCTTATTGATAATATAATATCTTTTAGTAGGATGATATCTATATTTAGTCATTAATAATACAACCTAAGATTTTAACATTATCAATAACTGATTCTATATAACAATCATGTTAAACATAATTCATATGAACTTAGATAGTTGAGAGGATAATAATTATCCCAATATATCATATGGATAATAAAAAAATATAATCCTCTTTTGTCTTAAATTTTATAGTTTTGTAGAAATATATAACCCAAATATTATGAGAAGTATCTGTAAAAATTATTTGGGTCACCTATAACTATGTTTCCATTAACACAAAAATCTATAGGAATATTGGATTTTTAGAACATACCCATCGTGATAATAATGGTCTTAAGATATTTTTCATTGAAAATAACCTCGAAAATTGAATTTTATATAGTATTTAAATATATATCCATATTATCCCATGTATTCCATTTCATCTGAACATAAGGATCTAATTATTTAATATTTATAACCCTAATACTTATAATAAATCATTAAATTATAATCATAATGATTTGAAACACATTACATAGCTTATAACATGTATTATTAACCCAAATTAAAATATAACTATTTTTTAATGTGTCACATTCATATCTCTTATAAGGTACAATAAGAACATTGATATAATTGTTTAAAATTATCCATAATAATAAAACTGATAAGATTATACATGAAGTGAACTCTTAAATGTTACAAATTTTCTAGATGGATCCTAAGATCCAAATCCTGGGAGTATTTTGACCAAATAAATAATTACAGCCTTTAATACCATGTAATAGTAAAGAAAAATAATACATAAGAAATACTTTTATTAATTCTTACAAAATATATAGTTTTTTTATATTTCATTGATGTTTTCTTTCCATATATTCAGATGAAAATATAATCTTGGTAAATACCTTTTTAAAAAACGTATAAAATAGACCTTAATAATACCTTATCTTGATATGAAGCTCTCACAATAACCTCTATAGGTTTAGAGATAAGAGAACGAAGATCATGGAATGAAATTCATGAAAGGAAACTCGAATTGGTCAAGGGTTCTCTACATACATGATAAGTGGGGACATGATCATATAGGTGTAAGAAAAAAATGTAGACTTATAGGAGTGACTTCATAAATTTTTATATAAAATAATCCCAATGTTATTTTATATTATCATGGGAACATCCAAATGAAATCATTTCCAACCACTTAATTCCCTTTAAAATCAACTGTAAAAAAATTGTCTTATTTAAGCCAATTTCAATTTTCATTAATAATGAAATATATTATCTAGGATTGAAATTTGAAAAAAAAAATTAAAATACTGTAACCTGAATAAGAGGAAATATTAATAAGTAAAAAACTCATTCTTTTCAAGAAAGAAAAACACGATCCTAACCTAGAAAAATTATAAAATAATAGACCAATTCATATGGGAACCGATGAAAAATATAATGGATAATTACAAGGAAATAATTCTTATAAATTTGTAAATTTACCCATATTAAATTAAAAAACACTCCTAAAATATCCATAAAATCTTACAGAAATAAAAATTTATTATTTTGTATTGTAAAAATAACTCATACATGTGAAATAATGAGCATTACAATTAAACATGGATCATAAAATTTCTAGAATTTGACCGATTCATTAATGAATGGTACATTTCCATACATATCAAAGATCTCATACTAAACCTAATTTATTGATTAAACTAGAAAATTATAGATTACAGAAATAATAATTGATAGTTACATTGACCTTCCATTCAAAACTATACTAAAATATCTCAAAAAACATTCAATTATATAATATTAAAGGTAAGGATTTAGAAAAATCAATAATATGAATTTTGTATCCCTAAAAAATTATCAAGCTAAATAATTAAAAAAAACATTGATAATGGATAAATATACTAGGTAATGGATAAAGAAACCCATTTATTTAAATTAATTATTTTCCAAAATATTAGAAAATTTGAGAATAAAAATTGAATTATAAATAAGATGACCCATAAAAATAATAACTATAGAGATACAACAACCTATTGAAATGTACACATTTCGAGTTTTTTCCTCGGTAAATTCTAGTAAACTAAAATCAATAGGGGTGAATTTTTTTCTAATTGTGACAACCAATTTCATTCTTACTCGACATTTTCTGGATGTAATAATTGAATGGTATATTAGAGTATAAAAGATAATAATATAGAATATTGAATAAATATGTGGATTTTAATAATCTAACTAATAAAGAATATTAAATTAATTGAAATATAATGAAATAAAATTAAACAAATTAATAAAATAAAAGTAGTAGTTTGGATAGAATATAATTATAATATAGAAATAATGAATGAGTTTCCAGATATAAATCATAAATCATCTAAATGGATGTTTTCACCAATCTGGTTCCAATCAATGAATCTCTTCATATATACAGATAATGGTAGGTGACTCTGTAGACCTTATTATAGTATCATTAGTTCTGAAATCGAATATAATTGATAATATAGATCTCATAATATATCTAGGACATTGGATCCAAGTGAATGAAGAAAATCATTTCATAGATAGAACAATGTCTAATCCATTATTATTAATAAGATAAAATTGTTTGAAATATAAAAAAACTCATTAATAAGATTATAAATCATTGAGATTAGATGAAAAATATTCCAAATACTAAACTCTTATATTTTATGTCATTTTTACAAACAACAATTAAATAATTAAAATTGAGGTCATTTTCAATAAATAACTCCAAATTGTGTATCTTTTCAAAAATAATTAGAAATGAAAATTATAATTTAAATCACTCAAATAATCAAGAGGATGAAAACTAAAAAATAATCAATGTTGAGGTCAACAAGGATCATATGAATTATCCATAAAATAATTGGGATTGATTTAAAGATGTTCATATAAATTAATCTAATTTGTATTTAGGATATATAATAAGAACTCTAGATTTATCACAACTCCTTCTATTTATAGAATTATTGTACCATTATAAATCACCATCATTTGACCATGTAGTTCTCTATGTCCTATTAATTAATCATAATATTTATTTCATTGATTCGATTTATTTGACATTTATCATCAATAAATTATATGATAAATCATAGCATCATAGAACTCACAATACAACATAATTTCAAATACAAATAAAAATGATATATATTTTTATTTTTTAACATGTATAAAAACTATTTAATAGGTATAAATAATGTCTCAACAAATTTAACCCCTTTAAAAAAATAGTTGAATCAAATTTAAATTTATGTTGACAAAGAAAATTTACTGAAAGAGTCCCTGTAATATCCATAAATATCCATGTTATTATAATCACTAACAATCTACTTATATTCAAACTACATTAAATAAAATTTTAAATTTTACATTAATAAAAGATTTTATCTCAAATAATATGTCATTCTTGATTCTAGAACATCTATATTATGTAATATACATATTTTTAAATTATCGTTATAACTATGAATTTCGTTAATATAAAACTATAGAAAATTTATTATTCTCTACACAATATTAACAAAGTAAACTAATGGAAAACAAATTTATATTTGTCAAATTTATCCCTTGTTATAGATGTTTATAAGAAACAATCAAATAAATAACGAAATAACATTCCAATAACTTATACTATATATACATATTCTTTTGAAAATACTATACATCTCTTCACTTGATAACATTCATTACATTTTATGGAAATTTACTTCTTTTCAAATACTATTAAATAGAATAAAATAGTAAATACTATCCCTATATTTGGGAGACTAATGACATATTTATAATAGTCAATTGATAATTCTAAAAAATTTTGAAACGTTTTTTATGATATCATCTAATTCCCATGGGTGATTTTTTCTTATAAAGGTTGTTCTAAAACTAGTCAAAATAATTTCTCTTATCTATCATTGAATTATAGAAAATAATTTTATAAAATGACAAAAAATAAACCATATTAACTCTTGGTTTATAAATAAATTATTCAACATTTTCATAAAGTAAAAATTCAAAAAGGAATATACATAAAATATAAGAGGAAGTGAACAAAGCACAATCGTGTAACTTCTAATTCACTTATGAATTTAATTACAAGTATGTAAAATAATTCATGGTATCCTCTATAATGATTCGATATTATATATTTTAAAACTATATATGATATGTTTTTTTAAGTGGAATATCAAATAATATAATATACCTACCTGAAATTTAGTACTTTTATGTAAAATATTATATTTTTTATTTCATAATTATTATTTAATTATTTAAATATATTTAAATGATTAACAAAAAATAAAATAAAAATAGGATTATTCTACCTATTTTATATTTCATATATTTAAATATCACATAACTGAATGGTTTTAAAAAAAATTAATCAAGAAGCCTCTTAGTTTTGATTAACATGAATGAAAAATCCCTTCTATTCTCATCATAATAGAAGCTGTGGTTTATGAATATATAATTTTATCATGAGTGGTGACTTATTTTTTTCGAAAATAAATTATTACATTGGTATCACAATGAAATATTCATTTCGTGAAAATAAATCATTATATTGGTGTGTTTGGTGTATATCTATAGTAGTTGACATTAAAATTTATCATCTACCATAAATTTAGATTTATTAGTGGAAAGTAAAAAATAAGTGTCTATTCATCTGAGAAATGTAATGTCCAGGATATACTACTCCAATCTAGTTTAAAACCATCAGATTCCATACCAGAATAATATATTAGAGTAAATTAGATTCAAGAAGAATAAAATAAAAAATATAATACATTTAGAATTAATTGGTATAATATTTTTTCAATTTTCTTTAATGTTATTAGATAAAAATAAATTAGAACATCGTACACATGTGGAATAAAAATATTTTATTAAAAAATTTCAATTATTGTGAACATAAAATCATATATTTGAGAATTTTTTGACTAATCATTTTCCTAGATTCATTATGGTTATTTTTACCTGTGTTGTTAGTCATTGTTCTCACATTAGATGCATTTTCAAATCAAATATATTAAAATAAATATTAGATATAATTATGTTCTAAACCGAATTTTCTATTTTTATATGTGTTCTATTGATGAACCAAATAAAATTATGTTCAAACATTATGGTATTCATGAGATCAATCTTAATATTATTTTAAATGAAATTAGAAAAAAAAATTTATTTAATCTCGTAATAATGATATCAATATAAACATTGAGAATATTTATTTTCCTAAAAAATCATAAAAAATTGCTTATAGTAAATTTTTGAACTTTCAAAAAAATTTAGATAAAACTATTCAAAAAATGAATATAATAAACTCTTAGTGGTTTTTATTTTAATTGAAATAAATGAAATGTATAGAAACATATTATTGAAAATTAATACCATTAAAACAAGGGTGTTAGTTAATACAAAAATCTTCAAAACCAAATATTCTAAATAAATAAATATTTACATCAATTTGAAATGTCGAATAATTACTATGAGATAAAAACTATAGATGTATATAAGAAGATTTGAGTCTAACTATAAGGTAAAATGTGTCACTATATTGTGTTCCTTTGTCTTTACAGTAACCCTAAAAAATTAGTCTCACCTTATTCCATAAAAGTTCACTATTTACAACTCAGTTTTTTCAAATTTAATTCATTTAATTTATAATTATATATTTTTTTAATTATTGTCCATGGTAAAATCATTATTCAATTTGAATCATGCATGACACTCTTGTATATATGATAATGAAATATCCTCACCAAAGTTATTATCTTTCCCTTTTGGTTCAAATATAATGAGGAATTTAAATTGTTCACATTAATATGTATGGAAAAATCATGTTATAATTTGTTGAATTATAAATACTCTACATTTTATTACATGATGTATACATCATTTATTAGATAAACAGTACAATAACTATATATTCGAGGATTAAAAGTTTTGGAATCATGTTTTAATTAGGATCATAAATCAATTATTCATAATAAAACATAATAATTTTTAATAACCCTGAAATTTATGAACATATAGTCTATCACATCCTCTTTAGTAAATGTATTCACCAAAGGATATACAGCAAATAAAAAGGCGATCTAAAATCCTAGTGAGGGGAAGGATTACATAAATAAAATACCACTAATTCATAAATAGTAAATAGGTGATAATAATCCACATAATAATATCATAATCATGGGATCATCATCATAACAATGAGTATTAAATTTAAAAAATGTTTTAGAATTTGGTATATTCATAAAAATGAAGAATCATGTCCTAGTTGTCAAATGCCACACATAGTTTCGAACAACTATTACATCACGTTCTTGTATAACAGATGTTCTTAAATAATTAAATCATAATATTGAACATATATATCATCATATTAAATAAAAATACAAATAATTTCATAAATTACATTACATCACCAAATTAATTACATGGATATATAATTTTTACCCCTCCTGTCACAACATAACATTTAGGAAATATCGAATTCCCCATAAAATAGAAGATAATCATAGTAGTGAAAAATCCTTTGTAAAATAATGGGTTACATAAATATTTAAACAAAATTAATTTTGTGGTTAAATTTTTTTCGTCGCAAATGAAAATGTGAAAACTTATTTATATTAAAATAAATATTATAGAGTGATAAGGAATTAACAGTATAAGAGTAAAATAAATGTTTTGGAAAGAGGATTTTTTTACGGATTTGTTTTATAAATATCAAGGTTGTAATAAATATATCAATAAAATAAAAGTGAATAATATTGATAAAATATTTAACTAACATTGAATTAATATCAATATTACAATTGAGTAGAAAGAGGGATAACCTAGAAAAAGGGAGTTGGGATCGAGAATCCAGTGACAGTGCATACCTCTCTATTTAGTTGATTATCTTCTTCTGGGATATTAAAATTATTTTTATTAAAACATATACATATAGTGAATTATTTATATTTTTCACTATTTTTATAATAAAAGAATTTTTTTACGTTTATTATTTTATTTGGTAAAAGGGAATTCATTTTTATATTATGTTTTCATTGAAAAATTCTATTTTTCATTGATTAAGAAATTTTTAGAATATAATTTTTAGATATGAAGAATTAATTATTGAGTCACGAATTAAAAAAATATAAACCATTATATATCCTAAATAACTTTTTATAACTATCTATAGACCTGGTGAGAAGAAAATAATTGGCAACATCATTATTTGTGGTAAACTAACGATTAATTTGACATTATTAAAAGAGTGGAAATAGAATGTATGATAATGTAATTTGTCCAAAATTTAATAATTCTTGTAGGTTTAAATCTATATTATAATGTTAAGTTACCTATAGATTAACCTTATACAATTTTCATTTAAAATTTATGATAATAAATAGAACTATTAGAGGATTATGATGCTAGATGGATCGAGGTAGAGAATTTCTGAGAACATACTCTCTTCAGGGTGTTTATTATTCACTACAACACTAATATAAATTTATTATTATTTTTGGATGACTCTATCACGACCCTTAATGTTCTTATAGGATAGTTAGTGGTTATTTGTAAACTTTTATTCTTTTTAATCATGTTATGAGTCTGTTTCCATGGGGGAGAATATATATTTTTACATAAGGATTGGTATATTTTGAGTTTAAATATAGAATAACATAATATATCTCTAATAAAATTTATTACAGTGAAATATTTTCACTATAAACCATATATTAAATAAATAGCAAGATTTTAATACATTGATACGTTATATAACTCAGATTCATTAGTCTAGTCAAATGGAAATATTGAAAAATGATTAAATATTCTTTAAATACAATACTATTGATTTTAGATATTGTAATGTACTTTTTATGTTTGGAGGTAATGTTTATTATAGTTTAATGATGAATTTATCAAATTAAATTTTTTATGGTTTATCCTCAACTTATATAAATTATTTGGTCATTCTTACATCATGAATTATATAATTTATGATACAAAAGTTACAAGAAAAACATTATTTTTAATATTCAATAGAAAATAGAAGTAGTTCAAAATATTACAAAAAAATAACCCATATAATATTTTGACATTATGATTTTGAAAACAATCATAATTTTATCAAAAAAATTAAAATATGTAATTTTTTAATATAAATTTTTTGATGTATTTTGAATCATCAAATATAAAATTTATAAAAAATGTTTTTTCATTGAGTTATTAAATTATGAAATATATATATATAATTATAATATATATATAAACATAAATTACCCTTAATAAAGATTATTTAATCTATAATTTAATGTTCTTTTGTAAAATTGTTTTCTGAATGGTGAGGTTAAAATTACCAATAGTTCTGATACTATTCAACATAGTTTGATTTATATTTAAAATATTAAGGTTAATATTATATTGGTCAAAATAGTTCCAATTAAAAATTCTAAAATCCATAATTCATTAATCCAATCCATTTTTATAATTTTTCAATATTTTGAATTTCTGATATTTTTTTTTTTTAATAATATTAGGTTTTATTTCAATTGTTTTTTTGGGAGGGATGATTATAGTTGATCATGTTTATAAACTATTTCTTATTATATACTTTTAATTTCAATTTTTTCATTTTATAAAGTATTGTATTTTAATTAGTTTAGGTATTGATTAAGGTAACAAATTTCATTAATGAAATTATGTATTTTTTTAATTGTCTTTATAATCTATGAGTATAGTGATATTATAATATAACATAATGTAGATTTATTTAAGAAATAACTAAAATAAAAAACTAATGGTATATTATATTCCTCCCCTTTTATAAATTTATTCCCATGAATTTCAACTCATATTCTTGTTAGAGAATCAATTATAGTTTTTATATTTAATTATTTTACCTTATTCCAATATATCCTCCTCATACCTATTATACCTCCACCACAATTCTACATGGATAATTGTATCATTTCATAAAACATAATCTCTACTGTCAAAGAACATAATAGTGTTATCCTCATATGATAGGCCATTCACTTATTACACCAACTGTGGGGTAATTACATGTAAGTTTATAGGAATGTACATCTTCATGAGAGATACCGAGATGAAAACATGAACATGATCTATATTTTTTGGAAGTGCCAAAAGGTATGCATCTACTCCAATGTGATCAAAGATCATAAAGGTAATAATACACATAGGGATTATATTACATTTATTTAAAAATCATATGACTATACTCTCTGATGATATTACAAGGGTATATTTTTCTCCAACAACAAACTCTATATCCCTATGATGGATGTCATCATAGCTAGTTTTCCAAATCTGTTATAATCTTTATATGTTTATGGTTTTCATGAACATTATCTATCATCTCTTGGGAAGATCATGTCCAAGAAGCTTCCATTATATATCTTTATTCTAACATGTAAGATTTATTAATCACTTCTCCTATAGGGTTCCATATTGAGACATTTGAATACTAAAATGGAATATATTATTGAATGAAAACTCAACTAATGAGAGATGTTGATCCAATCCCCTTTAAAATTTTATTTGAATTATATATTAGGATGTAATTGTGAATCCAAATAGCCCCTTATGAATAGTTATTATTTGTGGTGTGATAGGTTATACCAAAATTCAATTCTTTATTCAAATATTGTTGAATAATGTTTCAAAATTTAGATCTGAACCTTGCATCAGAATCATAAATGATTGAAACTGGAATCTCATAGAGCCTCACCACATCCACCACATATATAATGGAAATATTTTCAAGTATGAAATCATCTTGAATAATGATAAATTGTAATGTCTTGAGTATTATACCAACCACAACTCATATTGTAGTTTTTATGTAAAGAATTTTTAGGAGAATAATGACAATTTTTCAGGGTTAATTTATCTCATTTCCATGTGTTTATAGGTAATTGTTTCACCATCCCCTAGGGATCCTATCACTAAACCTTAACATGTTTACAAACTGAGTAGTTTTATGTGTACATAGCAATATCCCTCTTCATATTTTCCAAAATAAGTTTACATGAATATTATTAGATCTAGGTACTTCCTGACAAGATAGAGAAATATATGTTTTGATAATTGTCTTGTAGGTCCATTATATACTCAACTCAATATTTTTTTTTTCATTTTCAAACTAACACTTTTGGGTGAGTGGGAACCTCAAATAGAATAGATACCTAATTTTAGCATTACCTGCTAACACGATTAAAACTAGAAGTCACATTCAAATTTATAAATTCAAATTTTAAAATTGAAAACCTCAAAATGCGGGCAAAGTGAGCTTCCCAAGAAACCCTACATCGAGGTAAGCCACGTCACTGGACCACCATCATCACATCACCGGCCTATCATTCCATCACTGTCACCATTGTACCATCATCTCATCACTTCCATGAATGACATCAATATCTCGTCACCATCAGATAATCGGAATCCATCGTCGTCGTTTCAGAAATCCATTGTCGTTTTCGTCGACACACATAAACCCACCATTATAATTGTTTTCATGGTCACCGCCCTGCCAGAGATGCCTTTGGAGAAGAAACTTCCTCACTGACAATAATCGAAGCTTCCTCACCATCAACCTCCTAAAGCAGACCAGCAGAAAAAAGTCTCATCCACAAAAATCATCTCCCATTCCACAGGAAAAACAAACAACATCACGAATTCAAACAGGACCAAACAAACCACCATATGAAACCATCAGAAAACCGATCTAGAATAGAAAACAGAAATGAAGACCTTTATCCTTACCGAATTCACCATGAAAGCAAACTAGGAGAACCAAAAACAATAAAATTATCTCCTCCATCACTGAACACCAAATTATTAAAAATCAAAATTATTGGAAACAACGATGTTGCCTGAAGGAGGATGCATTCTGTCACCAAACCCCCAAATCAGAACCACTATCCAGAGCAAAATAATCACCTCAATGATCAAAAACCTTAACGATTCAAGAAATAGGCCCCACTTCCACCATAATAACTTCACCTGAAGACCAGATCTTCCAAAAGCACTCTCAGACATTGTGAAAAGCATGGACACACCCAAATCGATGCATCTGAAACCTGCAGCCTGGTCTGCATCATGCTGCCAAGAGAGACCCAAGCTAAAACCACGGGCTACAGTGGGATGGAGGCCAAGCGACTATTCTCTACACCGAAGAAGAAAAAAATTTTGTGTGACACCCCCACTAGGAGAAACTACTTCACAAGCGTACTGAGAGGATTTTCGATGGGGAGACAGGCCTACTAGGGACTGGGGACAAGAAGGCAGCAGTGAGGGCCTATGTAACTCATTCATCATTAATTCAATAACATGTTTCACTTAAATTTGCATCTACATCTAATCCAATGGTTCCTCCTTGAACATATGTTGGATGGATTTTTTGGATAAAAATTGTGCAGTGTTGGACGTATTTCAATCTATTATGATTTATAGATCCATGTATTTCATATCCATAAACATATTGTCTTACTCAATTGACAACATGGATAAAGTAGAAGGTTTTTTTCTACTGATATCACATTAACCATACAGACATTTCTCAAATGGTAGTGAATAGAGAAACCGTAGTTGTAAATTATCCTTAACCGTATTCCAATATATATGTTGAGCTCATTAAGTGAGAATATATTCTTTAGACTATCTTGATAAGTATATATATTACACATATACCCATATAGGGTGTTATTCAAAATATTCACTATGAAGATAACATATTCAAGCTAATAATCATGCATCAGGTAGTTCTTCTCATGGATCAACAAATATTTGAAGGGATAAACTATCACTCTATCATTTTTCTTGAGTAAAAAAACATACCCTTTTTAGAGAAAATTTAATTTCAAAAATAATTATCTACATTTTGGTATTATTAGAATAAGTGTAGAGACTATCCTCTTTATTATATCATTAAATATCTCCTCACATTATTTTTTTAATACATACTTTACATTTTTACATGTTTTCTTACATAACAAGATAGAAAATCATAAGATTTTTTTCCACAATACATTTTTAGTACCCATATATGATAAGAACAAAATATACTTTTTTAACAATTGGGTATTTTCAATTACTCAATTTCATTTTTAGAAGGGTCGATGGAAATTCCTGCACCTATCAACAAATCAACAAGAATTTGACTTCTGTCCTCCAAAATGCACACCTGATAAAGTTATAATAAAATTTATCTATCGTTATTAAATCAATAAAAATAATATAATGTCCTTTATAATCCTGTTTTATCATTGATTAAATTATAATATCATTGATAACACCAACAACAAATTTATCACATTAGTCTCAAAATAATATATTCATCAAACCGATGAATATTTTAGGGGAATTAAATAGTCTAATAGGAACCAATATAGTAATGCAGAGTCCATACCATGTAAGGAATACAAGAAAATTAACATTTTTCTTATTATCCTTTAATTGATGATATCCAAAAAAATATCCACCAATTAAATGTACTGATCACATCATAATTTTTGGACAATGTTATTGATCCTTTTTATGGGATACTTATTCTTTATGTTGATCAAATTGAGATCCCATTAGTTGATACATAACAACATTTTTCTATTCTTATTCTAGAAAAATATCACCAGTTCAACCAAAGGAAATGCACTAAAGAAAACAAACCATAGGTAGAATAGATCTTGTATTTATATTATTAACTACATAGTTTTCTTGGGACCATCTTATAAAGGAATATAGATATTTGGTACAATGTGTTTGTTCTATTTATATATCTACATCATAATCTATGGTAAATCCAGTTATGACTTCATGAAATATAGTACTGTATTTATTTTGGATTGAATTTTCTATGGGATAATACCTTACTTTGAATCAACAATATAGGTAAGGTATATTTTTTCATTGTGTATCAACACCCACACCATTGATGAATTTTTTTAAAGTAGATTCATGATCTTCCTTTAATTTTTATAGGATAATGGGATGGATTAGATTATAGAAAGAGATTCAATTTTACTAATAATCAATGTGTTCTCTATATAGTAAGATCCAATCCATTCTTAGTATAGTGTCAAATTACACTAATAGAATGATTTCACCATTCTCTTGAAAAATCATCTCAAACAGGATTACAAGAAAATATTCCACTAATTGTTTTATAATTATCATAACACATGGCATTTTAATTGATATATGTACTTCCATGTATCCATGTTTCAATTTAATAGTTATAGAAAATAATCAAGATAAAATGAAATGTGTATAACTAAAATCAAATACTACTATTTCTATTCAAGAGTGAATAGTTAATATAACTTGTACGAATTTGTTTTCATGATCCACTTTTACCGTTGTGATGGGATAAGATTTCCCTTTTCCATTGGTCTAGGTGGTTTTTAATGATTAATTACCCTCAAGGGCTCATGTTTTACTACACTATTTTTCATAGTGTATCTAACCATGATAGGGTGCCATCCATCCTGACACTTGAAAAAATACATAGCCTAAAACAAAATAGATTATTTATCCCTACAATCTAGAAACTAGTGATTGGTTATCTAAAATTAAGATTGGAAATAATTTTAACAATTTGAATAATTGTAAACTACTAACAAGAATAATCATTAAAATAAGTGGTTTCCACAAACAAACAAGGAATAATTTTTTATTGATTCAATGGCCTATAAATTTAATAAAAAAATGTGCATTAGTAGATTTTTATGAACTTTACTATCCCAAAATACTCAATTAAAAAAGAGGTACGTCAACCTCAAGCCACCATCACCACTATCTGAATGAAGTTGAACACTAGAAACTAGATCCACCATCACCACCATGACATATATTTCATATACCATGGTCATACATAACAATGTATACATAAAACCAAAGGTGTATTCAGCATATAAGAAAATGGTTAGTAGGATGAGACATAAAATAAATATTATATTTTATATAATTAAAGGTAAATTCATCATTAGTATTTTTATAATAATAATTGAAACATTTATCATGAAAAAATTAGAAGAATAACATCTCATGGAATAGTTTTTACGGAAATACTTTTTCCCAAATGAAATTTATTGAAATATAAATGTTAACAAGGTATACCATGTACTTCTGGATATAACCAAATCTCATAATCTTTATGTCATAAGAGAGAATATTAATAAAATACTTATAGGTAAATAGAAAAAGTAAAATATATGTAACTAATTCCTCGGTGATCAAAATCATTCAACTGAACTACCATCACGGTCCTCGTGAATGATCCACTTTAGATAATTCAATATACTGATCCATTGGTATCCATATCATTATCCAACTCCAATAGTGTTCTCTTGAATTTGAAACTAGAGATGAGTAATTAAAATTTTATAGTGTTTTATGATCATATAACAAGTTTTCTTAATGTTGTCTCGTCAATCCAGCAAGATGAATTTGAGCCATATCCACACTCAAATAAACTAGCATAGTATTTCTAGTTCACCAAACTAGATACCCAAGATTCAATTTGTTCTCAATTCCATTTTACATAAAACAGGTATTATCACAATGAAATTCACATTCAAAAAATCATATATATAAAAGGAAAACACCAATTTCAAAATTCACTATGATCCAATTGTCCATAATTTTATATAACCCACCATTTTATATTAAAAAACCTCTTTAGAGTTTGAAAGCACACCCAAAACATTTTTAAGTATGTTTTTCATCACATAAAAATTTTATGAAAAATATTTGTAAAGTAAAAAAGAATAACTCATATGGAATAAAACTATTAACATGGGAAAATTCCCTTTATAATTCATAATCACATCAGAATAATTTTATTACATGCTTCTAATAACATTCAAAATTCAATGAATCATTTACAATGAACAAAAAAGAATCAATCCTGAAATATAATCCCATGTCACTTGGAAAATCCACATTGAACACATTTTTAATTATAGAACTTTTTGAAAACACATTACATACCTTTTTCACCAGGCATAAAAAATATTTAACATAAACTACAATGAAGAACATGTGAAAAAAAACCTTTATCCTTTAAAAGAATCATTTTAATCACATATGCATCTTGAATATTTTACAAAATATATTTTTCACCACCCAAACACACCCTAGAACACATTTAAATAATAAAGCAATCACTCTGAACTCATCTAACCATTTAAATGCATGAAAACATCTTCCTCACACACAAAATCTTCAGGATACCAATAGAAAATAAAAAATAACTAATAAATGACCCTAAAAGGGATTAATCGAACAATTAAAAACATGATTTTACCCTATATCATGATATTATAGTCTCATTAGGTCATATAACACATGTGAAAAAATATACCAAGAAAAGGGTGGAGATACACCCTAGAAAAAGGAAGATATCATGATGAAAGTATCTTATTTGATTATTCATTAAAGATAACACACCTACGATACCCAATTATTGATTCTAAGGATCTATGTGTGGAAGAAAATGGAGAGAGTAGTGATAAAACTCCCTAATGGGGTGTCTTAGGGGTGATTTAGGGGTTACATATAAAGAGGTAATCGAGTTAGGCCACCAATTTTTATGACATTAACAGGTCACATATTTTTTCTAAATATTTTTACTATAAATGTTCTACTAGATAATCAATCAATTCCTAATAATAAAAATACACATTTTTATCCAACATGGTGATCCATATCATGCCCTAACCATATAGGCACAAAAATAGAAATTGAACATTTGTCGCACAGTTTCCTAGGTGTGTGTGCATGATTTTTCAAAACCATGTCCCAACTATACACCATCGTCTTTCAAGCCCAAAATCTATATTTTTTTAAAAAATATAAAGGGATAATCCCAAAGATAAATCAATGATAACAAATTAAAAAAATGCATCAAATATAATTGAAGTGAAAATTCATCCCACATGGATTATAGTATTCCCCCAAAAAGTCACTCCAATGAACAATTTGTGAATAAAACTGGATACTCCTGCTCAACCCAATACTTCTGATTGTAGGTCTCAACTAATCACTATAATGATTCCAAATAAAAAACCAATGGAATAAACTTCCAATAAAGAAAATTCTTATGATAATCCACAATCTACAACGGTCTCTCGAACACAAAAAAGGTTCCAATTCCAATTCACCATTATTCAATAAATTAGATAGATATAGGTTGTACCATATCATCTAAGAGACATGAAAAATGTCATGAATTGATGTAATTTGAGAGTGATAGAAAACTATTATTTTGCCTTACCAATTTGTTTTATGATCTTAAATTGTATGAAATACCTCACCATTAGATTCACTTATTTACCAAAATGATTATTACCCTAGTGAGGTGCTTCCATTAGAAACTATGGGTCGGCAATAGAAAATTCCAAATATCTAAGCCTCTTGTAAAAATATGATATATAGATACATTAATCTGTAAAAAATAACTACTTGATCGAGTTGACCTTATCATATGTCTCATATATGAGGTTCAGTCCTAATAACGATGTCTCTCCCACCGTAGCCCAACACAACGGGGATTGACCTGACCACACTTAAATAAACTCAAAATGATTCATTAATATGGATGATTTATATATATTATTATATTTAAACTCCACAAATCCCAAATGGTTATCATATGATCCCCTAAATTCCAACACACATGCCTAGAGAAAGCCATCCGATATCTAGTTTTCATGCTCTATTTGACTGTCCATTTGAGGGTGGAATACAAGTCTCAACATTACCTTTGAACCCATATGATTCTGATGGACTTACCCAAAACATGAGGTAAAATGGGGGTCGATATAAAAAACAATTTTCTAATTAACACCATTTAACCTAATATCCTCATGAACATAAAACTGACCTCCACATTGGCTAAACCCCAGATCAGAATGAAATAGATTGATATGGTTAAAGGAGATATCACTAAAAAATTGAATTCCATCCCCAGTGTGTATTAGGAAATCCAAATATAATGTCCATGGAGATCTGATCCCAATTCTAAGTTGGAATGGGTATTCGTTGAAGCAATCAAAAATACCTATTGTTATCTTCTTTTAATTGCTAAAACATAAAACAATGATATATGAAGTCAGATAAATCCAACCACATACCTATCCATTATAACCATTGGTGTAAATAATTAAACATCTTTGTCGATCCAGGATGAACGTCTCATTAGGCTGGTGTCTATCCTACATCACCGCCCTATTCAATGAAAATAATGAAATAGAGAAACCCTTTAATCACATAACTCCCTTAGTTGATAACGACCATTCACAAGGCACCTCCCCACATTTATAAACAACATAAAATTCTAGGAAAATACATCAATCTGATTCTATTGAAAAAATAAATGCATATGTGAAGATTACATCTGATGACTAGACAATAATTCACAACTACTATGCTCCTTGTTATTCCGGTGCATCTAAGAAAAAATACTTATCAAATTCAAACTATCACTAGACACTTTAAATTCCTACCCTATCACATTCTTTCTCAATGCCACCTATACAAAATTAAGATTACCTGTTATATATACTATATCAAAATAAAACTATTGAAGTTACTAAATCAAATGATGCTTCCTAAAATTCAATATTTCTAAGAGAAAAAGTAATCTAAACTATTATGATGAGACTAATCTACAGACATCAAACATATAGGATAATGGAACCTCTTTTTCATGCATTTCATCACAAATGATAATTCCATGTCATGGGTTGGGAAATTATTTTCATGTGGTTAGAGTTGTAAAGAACCATGTGACACCATATAGTCATCCTCCATTAGCACACACCCATTACCCATACCTGAGTTATCACAATAAACACATATCCATTTCTAGATTATGGAATGAAAAAAATGGGGTTGTGGTTAGCCACTAGTTTGCTCCTCAAAGTATTCCTTATACTACATTATGCATTCAATCTTTACCCATTTTGGGTATGTGTATACATGGATGATAAAATATAAGATAAATAACAAAAAACCCGCATATAATACCTTTCTAAGCCCAAAAATATCCTTATCTAAAAAAATATTTGGATGTTCCAATGAAATAATTACACTAACCATCATGATTCTACTAACTACCCATTATGCAAGATCACATTCCCCAAAAACAAGATGTCATTAATCAAGAAGTGGAAATTAGAAAACATCACATGTAGGCGATGATCCAAAAGGGTGCATAGAACAACTCCCAAATACCACTCACTGTCCTCCTCAGTCCCAAAATAGACCATGATTTCATCCACAAATACCATAAAAACGAATCATTATACTATTGTAACACCATATTTAGGATCACCATAAAGACCATTGTATCATTTTTCAACCGAAATTGTTGGACCATGTTCTGAATACTGATTTACCTTCTTCATAAGGTTGTTTTCTTACCATCCACCCCTTTAAACCTTACATGGTGATACCAAGAATGTAATTAAATCACAGTGTATGTTGATAAAAAATGTCATCATTTTAGAGAGAATATTACTTTTTTTCTTATTTTCTTATTCATCATTCAATCATCGATCCACCACCGAAGAGGTCCATCATCCTTTTTCAAAAATAAAACTGGGGCAGACAATGTGATATGACTGGGTGAATGAATCCATTAGATTTCATATATTTTATCTATACCTTCAATTCCCTCAACTCTGTGGGGGTATATACATTATGTGGGAATAAATATCAGATACATTCTTGTTGCCAAATCAATAGAGAACTCCACATCCTACTCCAGATGAGAACCTCATTACCATTCGGAAATCATCCACTATAGGTGATAATCGAACCATAAGAATGAAATCAAAATCATCCAATGTGAGTGATGATATATAAAAAATAAGCCTTCCCAGTTCTTGAGTAGATTCCTAAATATCCCGAATAAGCATCACATTCAACATAAAAAATATGGGAACATACATCAGGGTCTAAAAAACTCAATGTCTACCTAAAAAAATCAATTTTTTCCTAAAAACACACCATCTAATATATACCAAGGATTACATCAAATACATACATTTCAAAAATGAGGTAACCCCATTCCAACATGACCCCTAACATAGTGATTTCACAAGAAAAAAACATGATACCCCACTATCGCTTATTACCCAGCGATGTCAGCAACACTATCACATACAGAATATACACATTTGGAATCATTAAAACAGTTATGATAGGGGATGAAATAAATGAAATAGAGGCCCCATAATCAAATAGAACAACACCTAATTATGATTCAAAAGGAATGGAACCTCAAATTTTCATAGGCCCTAAATATGGTTCCAATAGTTATTGATCTAATAAATTGGGTTTCCGTACCTCTTCCTGAGCCTATGATTTAACAGTACTATAAGGATATTCCCAGAACTATATCTAAATAAAATGAGATCCATCCACACCTCCAAAACATCCAAACCAGGATCCCACATTACATGGAAGTTTTGACTTTTTTTACATCCTATTAACATTTATAGATCCAAATCCACTTTTATATGAGCGTAGAATTTGTAAAATAATTCAAGATTCCCATTTTTCCACACCTATGACATGGTGCATATAGAGATGAAATCACAGATCCCATGTTCTATGTCATCCCACACTGATCGAACAATATTAAAATATCAATATATGCCACAAATAATTTATATGGGAATGATGGCCTGAAATATCATCTCTCTTCTTTGAATTCTTATCTTTCTTCCTCAATTTTTTAGAGGAATTACCACTGCCCTATACCAAAACTATTCTACGAAAACTAGATTATCCCCTATGAAAAACATTAAACATAAATGAATGTTTGACTACATCATCATAAGTATTCATATTGAACAAAAATACCTAAGATAATACTTTTGGTTGCAACCCCATATAAAACTCTTAAGAGTTCAGCTTCTCACTGTAAATGATATCGGGTGCATACGAACTAGCACAACAAAGTTGTTTGAATAATATATTACACTCTGAACTCCATGGATAAGATCCAAATACACTTGGGGCATAGAAAAGTATTAAATCCTAGAGAAATATTTTCCATTAAATATGACATTAAAAACATGCAATCCTAGTTTCTCTTACTTCCAAACATGGAGCATTAAGTCATTACGCATCTAATGGGGGACCTTAACCCTGAACGAAGAACCCATTACTCTGACTGCATCAAGTTTACCAAGAATCTCAAAAATCATATCTATTTTCTCAAGACAATCCTATTATTCTTGGGTTTTTGTGTTACCCAGGAATGAATGAGGCCTATTCTAGATGAAACATGGATCTTAGTCTATTCTAATATCTAGTTCAGGTTCTATATCATGAGAAAGACCAGTGATCATTCCTCACATCAAATCATGGTGAGCCCGAACCACCATTTCCACTAAACTTTGATCAAGTGGTGAAGGACAACTCCTTCCATCCTCTTCTTGGGGTTTCATATTATATCTCTGAGGAGGAATCTTGAAACACAAGTAGAAACCATATAGAATACCATAAATACAACCATTCATAAAACTCACATAAAAAATAATAAATATAAACTCATTGATAAATAAAAACATAAAAAATTATGTCACATTGACAATATAAAAGAAAACATTCATCACCCACCCATTTTTCATATATATTCTACATTATATACATCTTAGTTGGAGGATATGTAAACCCAAATTTTTAGAACATCCCACAGAATTTCAATTCTACTCACGAGGTGTGTTATCTAAAACCTCACTCACAATCATAATATCGATCCCTAAAATACCATGCTCCATTTTATCTGTACACATTCCCTAAATAACTTGAGAAGAAATATGTGTTACCTCTTCTGATACTTATTTATCATAAACCAATATAGGCTATCGTCCAACCTGACACCTATCTAGATCCATGTCTTGGTTTATTGGGAGTAGCCAATACACAAAAGGTTGATAATAGTGCCTAGGTATCAAAAATAAAAATTTTCATTTATTTCATACATTTTTTTTATCATAAAAAATCAACAAGAATTTTCATCCCAATAACAGTTAAATACATCCAAACACGGTACAAAAATTTTCAAATTCAATGTTTTACAAGCTTAACAAAAAAATGTTCTACAATATAATGGAAAAAACAATACTACCACACAAACCTCGTTGCAAAAAGAGGGATATCACCTTCAAGCGACAACCACCAACAACTGCTATATGTATAATAATATAAATCAGATCAACTATCACCAACATGATACTTTTTTAAATTACATTGTTTATATATAAAACATTATGCATACAACCAAAATTTATATGTGGTATAATCTAAATCCTAGTATCGTTCCACCCAAAAAAATATTACAAGCTATTACGTTAGAAGAAAAATAAATATCCACATTTCTGTAATAATATTTGTATCTTTTGTAAGAAAACATTTTTGTGGAAAACGTTCTCAAGAAACACTTTTTATGGAAACCCTTTTCCATAAATGGGCTTGCTAAAAATAAAATCATACACAAGGTATATCGTATATTGAAATGTAGCACAATAATTCAAAAGAATATTATCACTATAGAGTAGCATGGGAAAATACCGATAGGTAAATATCACATGTGTGACCCTAGGAACCTCATTCCTTAGTGATAAAAATCCTCCAACTAAACTAACAATAACATCCTCATATATGATACACTGTAGAGTATTCAAGACAAGGATATAGTTGTATCCATATCATAATTGTAATCTACAAATGTCTGTATGCATGTGCCAAAATAGAGGAGTTAGTTCACTATTCTAGTGGTATTCCATAATGTCACATGTTTTTTTATGTTTGTATCATTATTATTGTTAAATGAATCTAGTAATTTTCCAATTCCAAACCAACTCGGAATCTAGTTTTAGAGAACCAACTTATAAATATGGAATTCACTTTTCTCTAAAATTAAATTTTACATATCACATAAATAATAACATTCACATGCATATTCCAAGAATAATAGACACACAATGAAATAAGATATTTCACAATTCACAATGATCCAAAAATTACTACTCATATGGAAACCACCATTTTTTATAAAAATAACAACTTTCCACTTTCTATAGGAAACCAAATCCATTTTGGAGTACATTTCAAACCACATTCACAATTTATGAAACCAATTTGAAATCACAATAAGTTGAACACATATGGAATCCAACTATTTCCATTAGAAAGTACCATTTTAAGTTCATACTGACATTAAAATAATTTTATAAAATGCTTCACATAACATTCATAATTCTAAGAAAATTTTAAGGATTAAAAATTATAATCAAACAAGAAAACCCCCTCTTTTCAAGGGAAATCCAGTTTCAACACATTTTCCCCATTATATCTACTAGAAAACATATTTCACACATTTCACAGAAGGTATAAAACATATTTAAGAAACAAAAAAATCAAGAACAAATGGAACACAAAAAATTTCTTTTATAAAACAAATTTTTATCAAATGTAAATATATAAACATTTCATGAAGCTACTTTACCGCACAAAAAATCATATAAAACACATTTAAACTATTAAAAAAATCGAACTCATATAGTAATATATAATAATAGAACCGCCTACCTCGCATTAGGAATATTTTTAAAACCTATGTAAAACCACAAATTCACCACCAATATACCCTATAAATTTCACATGTATCAATAATAATAGTGATTTAACAAATCATCTAAAAATCATACCCTCATTAGGTCCAATAACACACTAGAAAATAAGAACATGAGAAAGGGTGAGGAGAGACCTTAGAAAAACAGATAAATTAGGAGAAAATAGATTTACATGATGATTAATGATGTTCAAACATGAAATAAAAAACATTATTGATGCTCAAATGTTACATGGATGGAAACCAGGGAGAAATCGTGACGAAAAACCCGATCTAGGTAGAATATGTTTCATTTTGTGGTTAAATCCAATGAGAAAAAAATTGTAATTCGACATTTTAATGACCTGGATAGGTGTCATTTTTAGTCCATAAGATATTAAATATCGTAAGGCAACCATGCATCCATAACATCCTTAGAGAAAAAATCCACACAATTATCTTTCATGGTTTCCCAAATAGTGTGGAAACTGCGTAGTCGCCAAATTCCAAAATAATTATTTTATATATGGTTTCCTGGGTGAGGGAATAAAATTTTCCATAACAATAAACCACCTTTTTTGATTTTCAAAATCACCATTTTAACCAAAAATGTAGTGGTAAACTCTATGGATAAAGGAATGACCACAAATAATAAACATAACACCTAAAAATATCATGGATGGGACACATAGTTCTCTTTTTCCCTATATATGAAATATTAAACCATTTGTGGTTTATAAAGAACTTCCATCTATTACTCAATTATTTATTCTATGTTATTAATCTATCTTTGATATTAATTTACTTTTTGAACTTTTCTCTATCACATGAAACATTTCCATCTTCCTTGAAAGAATTACTGTGATTCTTAGACCAAAATTTTAACATGTTTGTGGTTGGATCCTCTTTTCTCCTTTCTCAATTGACCCATGAGATGGAACCATTGTTCTTCTCTTCATATAAAAACTTCCAAATGAAAATTCATTGAAATGAATCTCTACCTTATGAGGATATCAGACTGATTCATAGAAATGTATCCTTTATCATATAGCTAAATTCATTCAACGTTCTGTGTTTTACCCACTAAATAATATAACTATTTTTCAATATTTTTTTATAACTAATATCAATTACTTATTATGTTTCCCCAATAATTCATGACAGGTTCACCTTAATATTTTATATCAATAAGAATTACTTATCTATATTTGTTTTAATATGTTGAGAGAAATACTTGTGATGATATAATTTCATAACGTCTTATTAATTTATCACATCCATTTCATATTTTTTTCATGGACTTATTTATCAATGTCCAAAATCATTCAACCTCTCTATATTGAAAATATATGGTCCATGAAACCTTCTCATTATCATAGCTTTGGATCAAGGAAATTGATATCTTCATTAGGTTATTGTATTCTTCCAAGACAAGTAGATAAGAAGATCTGTTAAACATTGGTGGTTGATTCAAAAGAAACGAATCAATGAAGAGTACCTCCTAAATGAGTGTAGATATATATTCTAAAATGATTAGGTTATTGATGATATTATGAGGAAATTATGTAATAATCCCCATAATGAATTGATCTCCACCTCCAATAACATTGTGGATACCATTCAGAAAATATTTTTATTGTCCCTCACATTGGTTTTTGGCCTATATTCTCCTGGTTCACAATATTTTATAAAATAGAAAAGGTTTTAGCAATAAATAAGTCAAAAAATTATGAACAAGTAGTTTATTTATATTAGAATATTAAGGCTAAATTATTATCATATGTGATCCATTTGATTATAATGTGATTAAAACATGAATTCTTTGATTATTACTTTTTTATAGTCTTATACAAAGGGTTTTCAATAACCTTGTTGATTCATAATTACCAAATTTCCTAATGTGTAGCTTTTATACCATAAATATTGATCCTAAATTTTATTCCTTAACTATTACCTCATTTTAATGATTAAAAATATAATATTTATAAATTAATGGCTTCAAAGATTTTAAATCTTTTGAAAAAATAAGACTACAAATAGTTTATAGAAAGTAATATATAAAAATTACTAATATACTTATTCATTATTCACATAAAAGGTCTCACATTCTCATTAGTGTATGCAGTAAACTAGGTATATACATTATGTAAAACATTGATCTAAATTCCCATTAAGGGGCTTAATAACATAAATAAAATTAGACACATTAATAAATAATAAATGTATGAGAATAATCATCATAATCATGTCATAATAATTCAATCAACATCAAAATATTAATGAATTCATTAGTAAAAAAATTTGTTTTGTGGAATATGCATAAATATAAAACATCATGAATTATTTTTCAAATACCAAACATAGTGGTGAATAAATCTAGAATCATTTTCACTCATTACATATTTTCATAATCATGAAATCATCATTTAGAACAACTCTATCATCATTGTTATGTAGAAGAAGAATAATTTTCTATGATTCATCACCTTACCTAATGCATTTTAGGACTATATAATTCTGATACCACCCATAATATCATACAATTCACATAACCATGCATGACACAAAAAACATATAATATTCATAGTCCTTAAACAACCCATGGAAATGAATGATTCTTTTACATTTTTAAAAAATAATGATTTTATAAGTATATTTAGGGTTCCCAAATGAATAATGGAATATAAATTGGAAATATAAATCATAATTCAGTAGTTAAGAATAAACAACTCAAGAGAAATAACAGATGTGTTTTGGAATGAAATTATTTAAGGGAAAAAAATTTATTTATCTTATAAATCATGTTTACAATATGTATATACAAAAAATTATTTTGAAAAAAAATGGAAAGGATATTTAAAAAACATTTAAGGAATATCCAAAAAAATTATTTTAATGAGGGATAACCTAATGATAAGAAATACATTTTGAGAATCCCCTCACCTGAAATCCCAGTTTATTTTGTCACATTTATACCTCATGAATAATAAACAAAGGATTATTTAATCATTGATACGAAGTAAATTGTAATAATTTTTAGTATTATTTATCCATTATAATCATATGATTATATTATTAATCAACCTTGGTAAAAGGGAAGTCATTTTGATGTCAGGTTTTTCTTAAATATTTCCTCTTTACCTTCAAATATTCTATTTTCATCAATTTTATTTTTACAAAAGTATAATTAATTTCAAAATATTTAAATACCTTTAAGTATAAAATCATATAATATAAATTCATTTATAATAACCAACAATAGTTTTTTGGATAATAAATGATTTTGAAATGTCCTCATTTGCGGTAAACTATCCATTAACAAGATATTATGAAAAGGGAAAAAATGAAATGAATGACAATTAAATATTACATAAATATAATACAAATAGTAGTGTAATGTAATTTATATAATCTTAAATGAATATATAAGTACACCATAATATTTTTGTTAGAAATGTTTGTTGAAAATGATAAATAATATAAAAGAATTAGTAGGAGAATTGGATGGAACAAAACCATTCTCAATGTTGTGTCATCTCTATAGGTTTAAATTAATTTAATTATTATTGTTTTCTAGATCTAGAAAGTACCTTAGAATTCAAACAAGATTAATAGAGAGTAATTTGGCAGATAATATTGCATGGATAGTGTGTGAGGGGTTTCTTCGAAGTGGTGGTAGAGGGGTAAATTTGTTTTTGATGAGAGGGGTATATTTGAGTTACAATATGGAATACAATTCCATATCGATTGTATACATTGTATGTAACATACCGGGTAAATAAAGAATATGAAATTTTTATATTTATTAATATTTGTTAATAAAATATTAATATTACTTTAATGATAAGGCTATGTTCGATGTCATACCTAGTACAAAACAACAAGTTTCTTTGAAATCATACAATGCACAATAATAATATAAAAATATTGATTTAAATGGTAGTTAACGCCTAGAAGTTGTAATGGTGGGAATGAATAAAAATAACTACAAAATGATTATATATGTTGGTTAAATATTTTTACATTTATCCAATAAAATTTTGTGGCCTAAAATAATAAAAGAATCTGATTTGAAGCATAAATTTTCTAATGTTATTTAAAAGGATGATTAACCGCCTTTTGATGGAGAACCATTTTTAAAACTAATTTTCAACAATTTTATATGTTATATTTGGAAAAATAAAATCCTTCTTTAGAATCATGAAATCAAAATTTTCTTTCAGTAAATTTTTGTTTTTTTTCAGATTAAGTTCATTTTTTAATGAATAGTGAAAATACTGTATTTTAATCAAAACCACCATTTAATATAATGTATTTATATGGTTACATTATTTTCATAATTGGGTTTAAATTTTAGTTTAAATATATTTTTACCAATTAATCCAATGGTGGTCATTGAAATTAATATCACATTTAAATTGGTCATAAACAAGTGTCAACCTTTAGATATATATTGTTTCATAAAAACACGATACTTGTTTTAACAACGAAAATTAATTATAAAAATAATTAATGCAACTACTATGTTTCAAATTTGGTAAAATGTAAATAATTTTTGAATTTGGAATATCAAATTTACTTTGGTTAAATTTTTGGTATTTTTCTAACAAATGTTCAATTTTAATAAATAGTGAAAAATATTGCATTTTACTTAAAATAGTTTTTTCATCTAATTTAGTCATATATATAGATTCTCCATTTAATTAGATTTAAAGTTTAATGGAATTATGTATTTATCGATTAATAAAATTTTGTTCACTGTAAGTAATTTCCCTTTACAATTAGAAGTAATAATAAGTCAATCTTTTAATATATTTTACTTCTTAAAAACCTGTCTTTGGTTATGACAACATGAAATATTATTAAATTAATTATTGCAATTTCTATGTTTGTAATTTGATAAAATTTATTCCATATTTGGAATCATAAGTTCCGAATTATTTAAATAAGATTCTTTTGTTTTTGGAAATTATGAATAGTAACGACGATAATTATCTTTAATTATAATGATTATTTTGTAATCAGGTAGTTAAGGGTAATACAATAATATCGTAATAATATAAAATGATCCAAACATGTTTCCAAATCCTCTTGGTTTTGTCATGTCTGACCATGGGATTCCTTGTTCCAACCTAGTGACCCCATGGAATTACTTTTGTGTGATAGTGACCTTTTATCATATAATTTTTAAAGAAAGGAAAATATAACCAAACTATATAACACCAAATTAAAAAACATTTAATTTTGTTTACATACATGTTATAATAGACTATAAATATTCTTTGTAAATATAAAACGATTTCCTAAATCATGGTATTTTTTTATAAATTATAGACATTAAATAAAGAAATTTATTTATAACACCACGATGATGCAGTGATTACCTCAATAATGAACGATTTAAATAAAATAGAAAGATAAGGTAAAATGTAAGACATAAACCTGTCCAAAATATATTGTATGGGTGATTTTCGAAACCTTGTATCCTTCTCCTAGAAATATATCATTTTAGGACCTTTAAAATCCGAAAAACATTTTATAATAAAGTAATATTTCAAGACTTTCAAAAAGTGACCCTCCTCCCTCTTACAAAATGACCCCACCTCTACCCCATTACCCACAACTCTCTTGACCTTGGTTCATCCAACCTCTGCTCATTTTATCTTTCCACATCCCACTATCACTCCTAGAAGCCTCACATTGGGCAGAATTCATTTGAAGGAAGCCTTCGGCTCAAATCAAAAAGTGTTACTCGATTTAGAGGTAATGTCTTCTCTCAAGTTTCATTCTTATATTTTTTCTTCTTCACTCACCAATGTATTATTATTATTTTATCCCATAATAACACCACTATCCTCAATAAACTAGGATGTTGTTATGATAAGGATTATACCTACACTTACACACACCTCTTTCTAATTGTTAAAGAACATGTTGTTTCTGTGGGTGGTGAATTACTGCCTCACGAAACAATGATTGTTAAATCTTATTTTAAAACCTCTCATGGTGGATGTTATGATGAAACTATTTTATATATGATATATATTATATTTATTTTCTCTCTATTCTTCTGTATTTTATATTTAAAACATACCTTTATGCTTTACATGTTGTGAAAAATGCGATAATTTCATATGAGGAAGTTTGGTTGAACGCCCCCTCAAGTGATGTGACACATTCATGCCAAACATGGAATTTATAAATAATGCAATTAATGAACTTATGTTACCTATATAACATATATATTGTACTGTAATTATAATATATCAATGTATCATTTTGTTTTAAAGACCATTAATATGAAAAACAATGAAAGTAGTGTTCATGTGTATGTACGGCCTACCGTCTCCATGAACAGTACATTTCATTGCTTATCTACAAACATTATGGAATATTATGAAATACATATATACTGGATATATATGATATTTAAATCATTATCAAAATTCTGGATATGATGTTATTATAAATAAATGGGCAATTCATTTCAAATAAGTTCATTTTTGACTCATGTACTGAACATCGAAAAAACGTATGATATGAACTCACATAATTAACTAATTATTATAACATGATAATGTGTGATATGAATTTAATAATAATATTTAAAGTATTCCCTTGATAAATTATAAATATACATATTTTTATTATTCCGGAATATAATGAACGAATGAGAACATGTCTGACTTGAGGTAAGGGGATTTCTTATCTCACTTTTAATGCCGTGAGATTTCCATTGTTCGCCAATTATTTGTTGAATTTGGAATATTTTATACTTACATTTAATATATATAATCACAATTCAATTTATATTCATGGTATTATGTGATTCATCTGGGGTTTATTATCTTTTGTTCAAACTACTCGATTGATTACAATGAGGCAAGGGGTTTTTATCTCACTTGTTATTCCCATGAGATTCATGCTACATTTGCCACTATTTACTTTTTTGTGTTGTATGTACTAACCATGATTGTATTTTTTGTGTAATAAACATTAATATATGGGTATTATAATCTTTATTGTATGAAACTTCTTTCATGGGATGTATGTTTCGAATGTTACCGAAATCGGTAAGGGAACATTTCACCTTCCTATTTAAAAAAATCCATTTTGTTAGGTCTTTTAATTTACATCTACTTTTGTTGGGATATGTTCATATATATCCTTATCACTTTAAATTTTATGTCCAATGATGATATGCCCTTTTTATCTCTCATAAACTCATTTCATGATTTTTAATGTGATGTTGTTAGGCTATCAAATTTTTGTAAGGGAACTTCTTAACCCGATTTAAATTCATTGGGTTAAACCTCTACTTATTGATTATGTCATGATATGAATATGTTTATATGACCTCGGATTTCTTTACACTTAATATCAACTTATATTGAGTGTATTTATATATGTCTCACATAATTATATAATTGATTTATCCTTAATATAAGGATACTGTATTTATAAGGGACTTGGTCTCAATATTCTTTTATTGATGCATCCTTTGATTTATACATGAATTTATTTTAAAAGATGAATAAAACCCTTTTGAATTTTCATTTAATTGAAAGGGAATATTTTCTCAATGAATAGTTTTACTAAACGACAAAATGGAATGTTTCTTTTTTTACATAAGCGGTGACAATGACCTTTTCCACAGCTGTAAGTATTATTTGATCATTGGATTCCATAACAGGCCATAATGTTTTTCAAAGAAAAATAAACACCATATACTCTTTATACATATTTTGGTATGGAAAATGGGTTTTAGATTGGATTTATTATTTAAATATCTTAAAAAGTAATATTGTTATTGCAATGTGGGAATGTTATCATTCCTTTGTGCTTAAGTTATCTGTTATGTTAATGTTATGGTTCTTGGGAATTGTTTATGAAGTTGGGTGGTTCTGTGACAAACTAAGGGTGGGTGAGCGCGAGATATCTCTCCAATTCATTCGGTAACATGAATGAGTTAAATTCTATGGTTTCTCCAAAGAG
This sequence comes from Viscum album, assembly GCA_963277665.1. Classification (NCBI taxonomy): domain Eukaryota; kingdom Viridiplantae; phylum Streptophyta; class Magnoliopsida; order Santalales; family Viscaceae; genus Viscum; species Viscum album. The sequence continues at coordinate 1,181,760,682 of OY728130.1, forward strand.
ATTTAGGGAATATACTGCAATGGGTATTCCATACATAACCATTAGGGTTAATCCCTATGTAATAATTTAATGAATGCCTCAAGTTACCTTTATGTATTATTATTTATAATAGTTATTCATAAATCTTATGATTTCATGAGGCATTTTAAATTGATTAAGTTTTATGAGTAATGTATGATTTCATTGATTTATTTGTATACATGGACTAATGTATTATTTTTGTATTTTTATATTCCTTACTAAGCTTTTTATGCTCATCTCTTGTTTTTGGAATGTTTTCCAAAGGACTTAAAGATGAATAGGGTCAAGGATGGGGTCAAGGAAAGGCATACGGTCTAAAACAAGGAACTAGTCATGTTACTTTTTTAAGTGTTTTTATTTTATGAAAAAATTGAATCTGAGTAGAAGTGTCTACATTATAATCTTCCGAGATGTAATATTTATGTCCTTTTTCTATAAAACTCTAATCCTAAAAATATCCTCAATCTGAATTATTCATTAAATTCAATATTATGTAACGTTATAATGCCAGGTACTTATAGTTGGTATCAGATGGAGGTTTATACAACATTAGGTATTATGAGTTTTCGTTGGACACATAGTTTGTACCTATGTATATTATTTCCGTTAAATCCTTGTTTTATAAATTTTTCAGATAATGTAATGTCAATTACAAATGGAAGGAGGAGGATCTCAAACGATATTCCAATCTCTTCCAAAGGACATGCTTGTAATAATTATTGAAATGTCATGTTCGGATGATTGTGAATCTTTTTCTAGCATACAACTCACTTGCAAAAAGTAGATTGAGATATCAAACACCTCTACTATACCTCGTTATCATCGTGGATCATAGGATGTATTTAGATAAATCCTATCTTCACAATATTATCGTATTTTTATGAAAGCTTAATATTATCAAGGCATTTTCAAATATTTTACCATATCACATGATTTTGAAACATATTATGATTTTAAAAAAGGTGCTGAAGAACGTGACCCTTGCACAACCTATTTATATTTTCTTTTACAATATAGTATCTCATCACATACCTATGGTATTTTAAAAAGACCACTAATTAAATTTTTCCACTCAATTTAATTATTACTATTTTATAGAAATCATGTATTATCAGATGTTTTGAAATTATATGTCATACCAGATTATTTTCAAAAACTGTTTTTCTGTGAACACCCATATGACCCATGGTGTACATGATTTATTTTGATGGTGGAAGACAATGATTTTGAATGATCTCTATGTTATTTTGTAGTGCATGGACCTTCTACCTATGTGAACAAGATGACGATGAAACCAAATGGACACCATGATCATGGTTTGATGTTATTCATTTTCGGGATCTTTTTATTTTAACTTGTGGTGGTGAAATAAGACATCAATAATTAAGATGTGGAGATACTAATGAATTTGGATGAAAATGAGAGGTATAAAGATACCATTGAGGTTAAAACATATTAGTGTTATTTTGAGTTTTATAAAAATGACAACACGTAGGATGGGTGACAACCCTTCACATCTGGTAAGGTGACAAGAATCGAACCCACAACTGAAGGGTGAGAAGGGCGCTTTGCCTACAACTGGCCTACTTGAAGTCCTTGGTTAGTATGACTTATTATGTTATTAAAATGATTTTATGGAACAATAATAAGTTGATTTTAAAAATTTATATGTTATCAAATAGATATAGTAATTATAAGAAAATGATTTGTTGATTAAGTGATAAAGATTGTTGTGAAAGACATTCTCACTTTTGATGAAACACAATATCCCTATAGAAGATAGAATACTATTGGATTTCAATTGTGGAATAATGGTTGAAATTTCAGAAAGTAAGAATCTATGTTATTATTGTGGACATATGATGATTTGGTTTACTTATGAAAATTATTAACCTATCAGGGAGAATATGTGATTAGGTTAATTACTTTTCAATATGAGACTTTGTGAGTAACTGATGTTATATGGAGATAAATGTTAAGATTTATCTTGGAAGACTATGTAATTTAATCCTTATGAAATTTGGGTATCAATCGTAGTTTGGATTACTTATGATGAATTTTATGCACATTAGTATATTGAATGGTCTTTGTTTAACATTGGGTTATGTTTGGAAAATTTTAGAGATTAAGAGTAGTTTTTATTTATGTAAAAGATTACCCTTTTTTGGTATTTTCTGATCTCGCACTAACTATTTTGGTTTTGGTTAAGTTCTAAAGGTATGAGAAATATATAGTTCTCTTTTCTAGGTTAGGTGATTCTCTATAATTTTATTATGGAGCTCTTAATGTGAAGATGTCATCCTAGATACTCATCATTTGGAGAAAATATGATTTTGTTTTAGAAACCTATTAAGTGATGAAGGTATACAAGACAAGTAAGTATGTTTACTTATGTTTTAGTTATTGTCATAAATAAATTCCTCAATTAAAAGTAACCTAAAAAAAGTTCTTTTTTTACTTTTCCTACTAAGGAATCAAATACCATTTAACCCATTACAAGTCTGTGGATTTCAAATTGATTACTTTCTCCTGATCATGTTTTCTATCACTCTCCATCAGAATTTGACACAATGTTTCTCCTCCATATACATGTTTTCATGGGATCCTAGTATGGTTTATCTGAGGTGGACATTTTACTTCTCTTTCTTTTTTTAAAATTGACAGTTTTTTGACTCCTTTTACGATGTGGTGATTTCAAGGAAGATTCTGAGCCCTATTTTAAAATTACGAGGACGCAATTTACAAAATGGGGAAGGATGTAACATAACAGTTAAATAAAAAATATTACATTTTCATATTTATTAATAATTTTGAATAAAATATTAATATTATTTTAAAGGTAATTCTATGTTCAAGGGCGTACCCAGTACGCCATAACGAGTTTTTTTTGAAATCTTACGTTGCATACTAATAATATAATAATATTATTTTAAATTGTATTTAACGCCTAGACTGTGTAATGGTTGGAATCAATAGATCTAACTAAAAAATGATTATATATGTTTGTTAAATATTTTTACATTTATCCAATAAAATTTAGAGGCTTAAAATAAGAAAAGAATTTGATTTTAAGCATAAATATTCTAATGTTCATTAAAAGTTCAATTAACCACCTATTGATGGAGAATACTATTTAAAAATACTTTTCTCTATTTTATATGTCATATTTTTACAAAATAAAATCCTTCTTTAGAATAGGGAAATCAAATTTTACTTGGTGTAATTTTTTTTAAATTTTCCGATAAAGTTCATTTTCTAATGAATAGTGAAAATGATGTATTTTAATTTAAAAATTACTTTTAATATAATTTATTTATATGGTTAGATTATATTTTTAATTTGGTTTATAGTTTAATTGAAATATATTTTTAACATTTAATCCAATGGTTGTCCTTGGAATTAATTTCAGATTGAAATTAGACAAAAACAAGTGTCAATCTTTTGATAGATATTGTTTTATAAAAGCATGCTATTTGTTTTGAAAGAGGTAATTAATTATAAAATTAACTAATGAAACTTATATTTTTTGAATTTGGTAAAATTTAAAAATAAATTTAATTTGAAATATAAAATTTACTTTCGATTAAATTTTGGTATTTTTCTGACAAATGTTCATTTTTAATGAATAGTGAAAATTACTGCATTTTAATTCAAAACTACTTTTTCATAAAATTTAATTATATAGTAAGATTGTCCTTTTAATTGGTTATAATGATTAATGGAATTATGTTTTTATCATATAATAAAATTTTGTTCATTGGATGTAATTTCACTTTTCAATTGAATGTAAAAATAATTCAATCTTTTGCTAAATTTTACATCTTAAAAACTCATCTTTGGTTGTGACAACGAGAATTATTTTTTAATTAATTACTGCAATTTCTAAGTTGGGATTTTTATAAAATATATTCCATATTTGGAATCATAAGATACAAATTATGTAATTAAGAAACTTTTGTTTTTGGACATTATGAATAGTAATGACAATAATTATCATTATTTATCATGATTAATTAGTAATCGGGTAGTTAAGGGTAATAAAATAATATCATAATAAAATAAAATGACCCCAAAATTTGTCCAAGGTGTTTTTTTTGTTTCATGTCTGACCATGGGATGCCTTTTGAAAACCTAGGGGCCCCATGGAATCACTTTTGTGTGATAGTGACCTTTATCATATTATTTTTAAAGAAAGGAAAATATAACCAAACTATCTAACACCTAAGTAAAACAATTCTAATTTTATTTAAATAAATGAAATCTTAGAATATATATAGTAATTGGAAAGCTAAAAATATTTCCTACATCATGTTTTTTTTTAATTTTTAGACATTAAATAATAAAATTTATTTATGACACCATGATGAATCATTGATTAACTCATTAATGAACGATTTAAATAAAATGAAAAGATAAGGTAATATATAAGACTTACACTTGTATAAAACCTATTTTATGGGTGTATTTATAACCCTTAACACCTTATCCTTGTAATATATCATTGTGGTACCTTTAATATCTGAAAACCATTTTATATTAATGTAACATTTCAAGACATTCCAAAAGTGACCCTCCTCACTCTTATAAAAAGATCCCATCTCTACCACTTTTCCACACCTCTCGAGCCCTTGTATCATCCAAAAAATACTCATATTATCTCTCCACATCCCTTTATCACTCTTATAAGCCTCACTTTATATAAAGGTCTTTCCAAAGAAGCCTTTGGCTCAAATCAAAAAGAGTTACCCGAATTAGAGGTAATGTCTTCTATCGAGTTTCATTCATTTATTTTCATTATTCACTCACCACTATCTAGTTATTAATTGATCCCATAAAAAACCATTATCCTCAATATACAAGTATGTTTTTATGATAATTATTATACCTACACTTACACACACCCTCGTCTAATGGTTAAAGAACATACTATTTTTGTGGGTGGGGAATTACTGCCACACGAAACGATGATTGTTCAATCTTCTCTTAACACCTCTCATGATGGAAATTATTATAGAACTATATTTATATATGATATATATTATATTAATTTCCTCTATATAATTATTTATTTTATATTTAAAATGTACCTTTATGCTTTACATGTTGTGCAAAAGGCAATAATTTAATATGAGGAAGTGGGGACTACCACCCCCTCAAGTGATGTGACTCTTTCATGCCAAACATGGAATTTATAAATAATTTAATTAATGAACATATTTTACCTATATAACATATATATTATACTATAATTATAATATATCTATGTCTCATTTGGTTTTAAATTCCATTATTAGGACAAAAAATTAAATTAGCGTTCATCCGTACGTACAGCCTACCGTCTCAATGAACGGTTCATTTCATTTCTTATTTCTAAATATTATGGAATATTATTAAATACATATATACTGGATATATATTATATTTAAATAATTAAAACAATTCTATAGATGAAGTACTTATAACTACATAGGAAATTCTTTTCAAACATGTTCATGTTTGAGTCATGTACCGAACATCGAAAAAACTTATGATATGAACTCACATAATTAACTAATAATTATAAAATGATAATATGTGATATTAATTGAATACTAAAATTTAATTTAAGTACTTATGAAATTATAAATTGACCTATGTTTATTATTCAGGAATATAAAGAAAAAACGAGAATAGGTCGGACTTGAGGTAAGGGGATTTCTTATCTCACTTTTAATTTCGTGAGATTTCCATTGTTCGCCACTTATTTGTTGAAGGTTGTGTATTTTGTACTTCCATTTCATATATATTATCATGATTATATTTATATTCATGTTATTATGTGATTCATCTGGGGTTTATTATCTTTTTTTCATACGAGTCGATTGATTACAACAAGGTAAGGGGTTTTTTTCTCACATTTTATTCCCGTGAGATTCATGATACATTTGACACTATTTCATTTTGTGTTGTGTATTCACTACTAATGATTGTATTTTTTGTGTATGAAAATTTAATTTATGGGTATTTACATCTTCATTGTGCGATCCTTCATTCATGGGGTGTATGTTTCGAAATTTACCCAAATCTGTAAGGGAACCTTTCACCCACCTCTTTTTAAAAGACTTATTTTTGTTATGTATTTTAATTTACATATTTTTTTGTTGGGATATGTTCATATATATCATTATTGTTGTAAATTTTATGTCCATGTGATGAGATAACATTTTTATTTCTCATCAACTCATTTTTTGAATTTTAACGTAATGTCGTTAGAATGTCGAATTTCTGTAAGGGAACATCTTAACGCAATTTCAATTCTTTGGGTTAATCCTTTACTTATAGATTATGTCATGCTGTGAATATGTGTGGATGACCTATGATTGTTTAATACTTAATATCTACTTATATTGGGTTTATTTATATTTTTCACACATCATTATGTAATTGATTTATCATTAATCTAAGGATACCATCTTTATAAGGGACTTTGTCTCAATCTCCTTTTATTGAGGCATCCTTTGATTTATACATGACATTCTTTTATACGGTGTATAAAACCCTTTTTTACTTTTCATTTAATTCAAAGGGAATATTTTCTCTATTAATCGTTTTACTAAATGGAAAAAATTAATGTTTCTTTTTTTACGTAAGCGGTGACAATGAACTTTTCCACCGCCGCAAGTATTATTTGATCTTTGTCTTCCTTAACAGGTCGTAATGTTTTTAAAAGGAAAATAAATACCATATACTCTTATTACATACTTTTGTATTGAAAATTGTTTTTATAATTGATTTATTCTTTCAATATCTTAAAAAGTTATATTTTTATTGCAATGTGGGAATGTTATCATTCCTTTATGCGTAAGTTATGTGTTAGGTTTATTTTATGGTTCTTGGGATTTTTGTATGAAGTCTGGTGGTTCTGTAATAAGCTATGGGTAGGTGAGCCCGAGATAGCTCTCCAATGAATTGGGTAATGAGAAGGAGTTAAATGCTAATGTTTCTCTGAAGATATTTAGGGAATATACTTTAATGAGTATTCCAAAAGTAACCATGAAGGTTACTCCCTAAGTAATAATTTTTTGAATGCCTCAAGCTACATTTTATGTCATATTATTTCTATTAGTTATTTATAAATCTTATGATTTCATAAGGTATGTTAAAGTGCTTATGTTTTAAGATTAATGTATGAATTCATTGATTCTTATGTAATCATGGACTAATGTAATATTTCCATATTTTTATATCCCTTAATGAGATTTTTAACCTCATCCTGTGTTTATGAAATGTTTTCATAGGACATTATTCTGAATAAGGTCAAGAATGGGATCAAGGAAAGACATGCTGTCTAAAACATGGAACTAGTCATGTTTATTTTTTAAGAGTTTTTTTATGAAAAAAATGGAAACTGAGTAGAAGTGCCTAATTTATATTCTTTTGAGATATTATAGTTATGTTCTAATTCTCTAAAACTCTAATCCTGAAAGGATCCTCATTATGAATTATTCATTTAATTAAATATTATTTAACATTATAAGGTTGGGTCCTTATAATGTAATAGATATATTTTTTCAATTATAAACCATATATGTTAATTATTTAAAACTAAATTATTAATTTTAATGAAGTTGAACTATAGACTCATAAATTCAATTGAATTGAAATTAGGTAAAATTAGTAAATAATAAATTAAAATAAAATAATATATTTTAGATATTATATAGTGTATTTTAGAATAGAAATCATGTTTACTCTATTTTATTGAAACCTTTTCCAAATTAAATTTATATTTTTTATTCTTCACGTTGTATTAATTAATTAGTCTTTCTAACATAATAAATGAAGTAATATAAAAGACAATAGTTTCTTCAAAAAATGTTTTTTTTACTAATCACCTAAAAATTGAACTATTTGAGAAAATTACCAAAGAATAACCATTTTGAAATTTAGATGTTCTTATTTCAAAAAAATATATATTTGATTCACTAAAATAAGTTTCTATCATCTTTAATTTTAATAATTAATATAAAAATATTAATTCTATAGAATCCTTTAAAATATAATTTATACGATTTTGTGCTTATATTTTCTTTGAGTATTTTAATAATGATGATTTTTTTTTAAAAAAATATAATATATATAATGAATTAAATAACTGATGGAAAATAATATTTATAGTAAAATTTATTTTTTTTTGAATTTAAAATTCCAATAATGAAGTTACTATTCCTAATGGTTTTGTAACTTTTCTCAACTGTCTTGTTACTATTCATAGTAGAAAGGTTTTTAATCCAACTGGAATATTAAATCCTATCAATACCAATTCAATTTATAATTCATTATTTACCTCTATTTATCTCAGGGTTCTATATTTCCATTGTCAATATTTCTGATTAGTTTTGTAATATAATATGTCATTTATTATGAATTTTTTTGTGGGGGGTGGTGCTTCTAGCTGATCAGGGAGATCTTAATTTTACCATTGTCATTTTTGATTTTATTATATTCCTCCTGTAATATTTTTTATCATATTACATTTCTTTATTGACCAATTTAAAAAAATTAATTAATGAACTAATGTGTTGTTGAATTTTCAAGGTGATATATGTTTATAATACTTGTATAATATAAAAGAACACACATTCCTTATAAAAAAAATGAAAATTTACATATTTTAACTCATTATGTGATCTACAAAACCAAATGTATAGATGCGAGGATGATTACTATCATTTAATGATGTATAAGAAAATTTGAGCGTTATCTATTCATATACTGTATGATTAGCATCGGTTTCATCATCTTTTGGAATTATATCCCTCATAGGTATAGGATTTAAAATGTTAATTTCTAATATATTTCATTGAATATATAGTACTGAAATTGTGGGGGTTTGGGAAAAAATTATATGGTTGAATATTTAATAGATAATTTAAGCTCATATAAGGTCCTTTCCCACTATTTTTATATTTACTATTTCATCAATATTTTTTATATTGGATAATGACAAAATATTCCTTACCTATTAGGGAATTTTAATGAAGGACTACTTCATCAATAATTGGAATAAATTTTTAAAATTGATCTGTATCCTCCATAATGATCAATTTTCATCTATATCTATTAATGTGAAACATTTTAGGCTTCCTTTAATTCTATAGTGTTTAAGTAGTCATTACTAAAATCAGATGATGGAAGAATGATTTATTTTTTTGGATGAAGTAGTCATTGATTCATTCAAAAGCACTTTTGTACATGAATATTCAAAATCCTATTTCTAGGTAATTCCATGATGGTTTGAATTCCTATATCCAACCACATAATTTCATGTTGTTTTCATGGTAATAAATGTTATGAGTAAAATATTTCTCACAATAGAAATATTAAAAGTAAAAAAAATTCAAACTCAACACCATGATCAATATAGAAAGTGGAATGATATAGGTTTATTAAATTTCAATTCACTGTACCAATGAATATAAAAATATAGAATAATACTTAATTAATAGATAACAAATAATTCCATGTATAGGTACAATAAACAACAACTAAAAAACATAATTTCTCCCTCAAAATCTCATAGATTTTGTCAGACCAAAATGTCTTATATTTAATAAATTTAATGATTTAGAGCATAATTATAGAGTAGTATTTTTAAATCTTGATTGCTATTTAATAATATATTTTATGAGATCAAAAACATAAGATGAATTAAAATAATGTTCTAGATGATCCATCACCAGATCGTTCTCAGAATGTTTAGATATTGCCAAAAGTAATTGTTCCTTAACCATCGATTCCTAGGGTATGACATATACCTGATTTCTTGGAGAAACTATATTTGTGTACAAATAATAAATTCAATTTTTATTACTTAAATATTAACATTTCTATCTAAAAATGAATTTTTTTTGAACATTTAATGATACATTTCTAATCCTTAATGATTATAGAGTAACTAACAGAACATATTTGAAATCCAAAATATAATATTTCTTTTGTCCTATAATTTATTAAAAACTTTATAACAAAAATATTTTCCACAAAAAAATATCATTAGTTTTAAATTATTTACCGTAATATTTTCATTAATATTTGATCACCAACCCTTTACTTTAAATATAATATGGTAATTAAAATTGTCTCTAGTCATGCTCTAAGAATAATCATTATTCATATTCAAAGTGTATCAATTGTGGTAAATCATTCATCCTTTATAATATTAACACAATTAAATGTTGAATTCTTAAAAAAATAAATATTTGGATATTTTAGAATAAACATCATAAGAAAATAGATATTTTCCACATTTCTGTATTTGGAAACTGCTAGTTATTTATATCTAAAATCATCATAAGTTGTAAAATATTGTGCACTTTTTATGTAGTGTTTTCATCCAAATTCCCCCTCTTTATATTTTAATTAATATTTTTACACTTTTGAAAACAAGGTAATGATACTATAAATGTAATTTTGCAAAATAAAAATCTTATTCAATGAGAAATATGATAATTTTTCAACTATGTTAATGAAATTTCAATATCATCCCATTGAAAAGAAAAATTTTGAGTAAACATTTCACAACGACTGACTTTATTTTATAGTTTAAAAACTATTTTTTATTATCACTATTTGATCTTTGTAGATATATAGTATAATTATCATAGTATTGATTAAATTTTTTAAAGTTATGTTTTGTAATATTATAATAAACTTTTATATGATTTCCCATGCCTAAATCATGGTTATTTATGATATTATTATTTTATATCTCCATTAATGTCACATATCAGGACATCTCATTAAATTTGATAATTTCATCCATAAAATTAAATGATTTTATATTATATTCATCATGCAGGGTAGGAGAATAAAAATGAAGAGATAATTATTTATATAAATTTGGAGTTACGTATCCTGTGATTCATAGATCATGATGAGGATTGTCCATAAAAATCATTATAATCATCAAATTATTATAACTATTGAAATCACAATAAAATTAATAATAGTTATCCTCACTTGAAATAAATGTATCATTGGATTCCTTAATGTCTTTACCCTATTTAATATTTTCATATTACATTTATTTCATTAGGACTATTGGATGATCATGTCATATATACCATGGTTGTTTGTAATTATAACAAATTATTTCTAAAGTCTCATTCTTCTCATTTTTTATCTTCTATTATATAAATAATAAAACTATATGTTCTCCATTATGGTATTATTAATCATACCCATTATAAAAATAGTAATTTCTCCTTTACATGATTTCAGATTTATAACATTTAAATGGTGTTTCAATTTGTAATTCATTAATGTTAAAAAAAATTATTATTATGTATCTTTCGGTAGAGCCCCAAATGTTGTTGTGAGTGAAATGTAATTAATTTTTTTCATTCTTGGTATCTCCCTTCAGTAATTTTTCACACTTTATTGTATTTTTCTAATATCATCATTATTTGGATTCATCGGATGTTATGAATCATCAATCACTATTTCTTGGGAGTCCCATTAATATAAAAGAATTTTAGTGGAATTATCTAAAAACTATTTATATATTATTTAATTATACCATATTTATTTTATTTTATTATCATATTTCATTAAATTATGATGCATTTATGGAACTAATACACTTTGTAAAAAATTAAAAATCCTATCAATTCACATGCACCATTTCATATATGAGGAATATTAGATGTTCTGAAAAGTGAAAATAATATATTCTTAAAAAAGATATTTGTTTTATCACCTGATGATTTATAGTAACATATATTTGAATTTATTAATCATAATAGATTATTACTGACATTGAAATAGGAAAAATACTTTATCTTCTACTAATAATTAATGAAAATTAATTCGTTGTCTATAATTCATTACTTTTGGGTCATCATTAGAAAATTCTCCACTATAGTATTTAGAAAAAAAATTCATTATTTAATGATTCTATTATTCTTATACACCCTATAATATTAGTGTTAATCTGGTTTGGTGGTTATAAAAATTTATTATTAGTATAACATCTTTGAGAAAAAATTACACTTTACCTTTTACATTGTTCGAGTAATTATTCTTAAAAAAGTTCAGAAAAATAAATGTTAAAAATAATAATAATATATTAAAATAAACTAATTTCATTAGATATATTCAATTGGTTGGGCTCAAATTCAAATATTTTTCTATATAATGGATGGTAAACAATAATTAATAAGTGTCTAAATGAATTCTAAAAATAGTATAAAAGATTTCTCCCACCAAATTTATTTATTTTTGGAAACACATATTGTCTACAAAAAATATGTGTACCAAGGTCAAAAAAATAAAACATGTATAAAAAATAATCATATTTTAACATCTTAACTAATGTGAAGTTGTAAATATATAGTAAAATAAATCTTGTGGCCTTAGATTATAATATAGAAGCTAATAAAAGGAAACTTTTTCTAATATGATTCCAATCAAAAGAACAATTCTCTTTTAACAAAATCAAAATTATGATCAGAAGAAAAAATCATTGTGATCTTAGTTTCTCACTACAAACATTATTAAAAAAATTAATATCAATAATAATAAATGATGCTATGTACATGAGATTCTCTTCAATATATCCTGGATTGCTATCAAATCTTATCTATTGTACATCATTAAACACCATGGGTATAAAGATATAAATTTTACACATGGGAGATCATTGATCACAAGTATTAAAAGAAGAAACATACAAACTATTGTAACATTTTGTTCATGTAAGATTATGAAATGAACAATTACATCTTGAAAATAATGATTTTTTATAATAAATTATTACAAATGTAATCTAATAAAAAAATTCACTAAAAGAAAAAAGAAATTTCATAAGTGCTTAAGGAATTGAGTTGAAAAAATTTAAAATGATGACATGTGCGATAAACAGAATTCGTTTGTTCCCATCCTTATTTTAATTGGTTATATAAATATACATTCAGGATAATTTATTCTCTCCAACATTCGGGTATAGTTATAAAAAAATGGCCGAATCCCCAATCATTATTTGTAATGAATTCTATTATCATAAAACAAACTATTTTCTACTTATATGCATTATTATAACTTATCAATGTTTAAAATTTTAGGTATATCCTACCAATTACCATGAAATTGAACCTAAAGATTTTATTTAAATATATATGTCAAACAACTAAAAAAATATAATATTAAATTTATATATTAATGAAGTGTACTTTAATATATTGAAACCATGGTTAACTAATATTTTGATTGGATAAAAAATAACACAATACACCAGAACCATCTAAAATGGGGGTTTATTTGAATAAAACCAAATTAAAATAATAAAAATTTAATAATTACACAACCACGTACAATGAGAACATAGTGAGTTATAATAGATTCACAATTGACCTTAACAAAATATATTTCACCTTGTATAATGTTCAAAATTATATCCTATATAAATATTCTATTTAAAAATTAATTTCAATAAATTTTATGAAATGAATCCTCATGAAGAAATTATAAATTAAAATGAAAATTTTAATTATATTGTAATTCATTTTGTTCAATATAAATAAATAATAATAATTTTACATACTAGATTTTTATATTTTCATTTATGAATCACCATCGAGTTATTTAATTGTTTATGATTATCATCCTATGACACATTCTAAAGACAAACAATATTTAACTACCCAAAAACATCTAAGATAAATCCCTTTACACAGAACACTCTTCTAGTAGAGATTTTATCACTAAAATTTTGAATTGAGTAACTAGAAGACATTTGGATAGTTTAATTACATAGTTTAAAAATCTTGGTAGTGTAAAAATAATCAAATATATATGGATTCATGAATCCTGACACTAGTTATAACAAATTTCAATAGATAAAAAATATATCTATGACCGTGGAATGAAATATTTAATAATTTATTGTATAGAATAAAGAATATATCATTAATCAATTATATCCACATTAATGTTTCATTTATTTCATTTTAAACATTATAATTTTTTTTATATATTTCATCATATGTCCAAAATAATTATGACAAAAAATGGTATTAGTAAAATCATAAATAACTAATTACAATTTAGTGTGCCATCATATCATGGAATTTAGAAAATGAATTCCACAAATAAGAACACTGATGTAACTAGCCAATACCATCCAATTCAAGCTAAATACCACATCATCATTAAAACATTTTAGGTTTAGTCAAATCATCCTTTAATTATCCAAAATTTCCAAGGAATTCATAATCATTTCTAAAAAAATATAAGTACAAAAACATCTTTATGATTAATTCCATTGATCATTAACAAGAAATGGTTGATCAAGAACCCCAATATTAAAATATAATGTTTACTAAATTTTTATATTCAATAATGAATGATACTGTTTATCTAATGTAAATATTATCAATCACTGCATAATGTTAGACCAAAGTTTTTTGAAATATTACCTAAAATTTATATATGGTTGATTTACAAAAAATGATTTTATAATTACAACATGAATATATTAAAATCATTGTATTATGTTCACTTTACTAATTTTAAAAATCATCTCATGTTCCCATATCATCAATTCATTGCATCATTTTTCCCTTTTATTTTCAATCACTATCAGATCACGTAATAATAAATAATTAATAAAAATTATATAATTTTTTAATACCTCAAAATTATAATTCTCATAATGGGAACATAATAGTACACATATGGATTATTTTATCATTCTCTCATACTAACTCACTTAAATATGTTATTAATTTTTTTATTATAACTATAATTACAGTTGATTGTATAAAAATATTCCATTGAGTCATATTAGATAACAACACAAATACAATCAATTTTTTAATAAACATACCTCATTCCGACATATAATTCCAATGAGTATTAGTTGTACTGATGAGGTTTTTATATAAGGAATAGAAATTTTTATTGTGATATAATGTACATCAAAATATGGGAAATTTTGTTTATATCCAATGAAATTTTATTTTTGATAAAAAAAAATTAGTTTAATAAATCTCATTCTACCTAATATAATTGAAAGGAATCCTTTTAATCATTATTTAAAACATAGTATCAAAATGACCATTAGAGAAAACTCTTAATCCCGAATTTATGATAAATTTTGAAATAATGTGTTAGTTTGACCGATATATCATCCCAAGTATTATTTAGTAAAATATATTACTAAAAAACCACATTATCATTTAGAAAAACCACGTAAAATATTTTATAAAATTATGGCATCCATTATGAAAAAACATGTAAAATTCAATCATGATTAGAATACTCAAATTCAAAACTAAATTCTAAAAACTATTCACTGCAAATTTAAACAAACTAAACTAATAAATAAATTATATGGTTTATCTAATCATGCATTCCTTCGTGTCAACTATTCACTAATATATATATATATATTAAAAGTTAATATTTATTCTACTAATAATACACAATATCAAAAGTAGTTGGCTTAAATTATTAGTCTTATATATTTAGTTTGACTCGTGTATACCTAACATGAAATTTTTAAAATCTAGATTAACACATTTACCAGAAAAACGATGAAATCTCAGTTGATAGAAATTGTATGTTGGGAAATATGAGTCCACGGTGGTGTATTTTATCCATGTCCTTTTTATAAGTTAATATATGAATATTCATTATGATTTTTCCAATGTATTAAATAATCATAATGCTGCTTTTTATAATACCATATTTTCTATTTTACATTTTCCTCACCAGAATTTCCTAACATCATGGATATTTAGTTGAAATATTATTTAATTCCATTAAACAATAAAAATGTATAGTATCATCAACATAACGATATATATTGAGTCATATATGCATATCAAAATAGGAAATAATCAACTTACATCATAATGAAAAATGTTGGTACCATCTCGAGGAAATGGTTACATATATTTGAGAATCTCAATACTGATCACTTCATATATCAATACACGTAAAATTGGTCTATATCATTAAATGAATCAAAAATACAATAAAATAGAACATATTTGAGGTAATTTCATTTATATTCATTTTAATCTTCTCTAAAATCATGCCAATTAAAATATTGGTGAAATAATCATGATATATATACCACAACTAGGTCTCAACCCAATATTCATAATCACCACTTATAGTGTGTATAATATCAATAAGGTTCTAAAATTAGATAATATGGGGGACTCATTACATATATAAAATTCATTATCTATCCTTATATCTCACACTATGATCAATAATTAATATTTTTCAATAAAACCAATTAAATCATTACAATAACCTAACATTATAATTAATTATTACTCTCATTCATGTAATTGAAAAAACTATTTCACAACCAGAAACAACTGTAGTCCAATCTATGATAATATTGAAGATGAGGGTGACCACCAAACCCACCATTAGTAAGACATTTGTAGTGACTATCAATAATGGTATAAGCCACACCAATTAGAGGCATACAATGAAAATAAAATTAATATAGAAATGAAATCCACCCCCATAAATTAAAACAATAATATACATAAAACAAATATCATATAACACAACACATTCATTAACATATCAATCATGATGTAATCTTAGAAAATAATAAATATACTTATTTCTCGTGTAGGGAAAAAATCCATCCACAACTCCTAGCTATAACATACAGATGTCCATTATGATCTATAAATCAGATTTTCAAATCTATAATATTATTTTATACATATTTTTTTATAAAAAATTTATACTCATTTGGATATTCCTCAGGAATCTATTGAAAATTATGAATAATAAAAATATTTCCTTAGTGAATAAATATCATATTCAATACAGACCTAAGCTAGGTTAACCTATATCCATACCATACCTATGAAATTGAACAACAAATATATATCATGTCACTAGAAAATTTGCAAGGGTAAATAAAATACCTTCTCCAACCCATATATGGTATAATTTTATCATTTTCCTAAGACTATATCATATGATCCAAAACCATAATTGTATCCAAATTCTAACTGAATATCATATTAAAAAAACAATATGATATAAAAAACATAATGGAAAACAAACTCATAACATCCTCATACGGTGTGAAAGTTCTTTTATATATCATAATATAAAAAATATCCACATAAAAGAAATATATCATGAATATTAATGAAATTAACCTCTTTCAATCCTCCTAACAAGGCCCCAGACCCCCAATCATAGATACAGTTCTAAAAAATCATACCTTACATATTGTCTTCTATGAACATCATTAATTATAAGATACTTCAAACATTACATAATATTTTTATTTCAAGGTTCTTTTTACCTTTATAGTTTTAGTGAATTAAGAAAAAAATTAACTATTTTGACATGATATCTTTTTATCAAAGGAACATTGATCTATCTACATAAATAATAATATAATCCTATAAAAACTCTTCATTATCTCCCAAAAATACTCAATAAAATATACTATTATTAATACATATTATATATTACATTTCATCATAACTTGGGATGATAAAAAAATTTGTGAGCCTAGATGATTAGTTCGGGTAAATATATGATATAAATGAAAAATATCATAAGTGTGAATGAGATGAACTTATGAGTAAAATAACTTTAAATAATAATATCATACCCATAAATTTTTACATTTTAAATAATTTAATAATACATTCCATAATATAATAAATGAATATAAAGTGTGTTTGGACATTAGTCAATATACATGATCCAAAAGAGGATAATATAGGCATATAAATAAGCATTAGTTTGTAAAATCATTCATATGTGGAATAAATAATAGAATAAATAATCATTAATTTTAATAGGCATTCCATTTGTGCCCAAAATTATGAGAAACTAAAATATACTCCCGAATACCTATATTGTGAGCTATAAATCATCGAACAATATATTATAGGGTGATATGGGAACCCACACATCAGTCATACAAATATATGAGTTCCACATTAATAATATTCTCATATTGAATCTTAAATAAGCAAATTACGCCAATTGGGATTTATAAAATTTTTATATGAAAATATATCACATTTTATAGGAAAATGAACCCATTTAAGGAAATTGGTTTTCATTAAAAATATTATAAATAACCATAAAAATTAAAATCATATTTTTTAGCAGCTTAAAATTATTGAATTATAAAATATTATTCAATGTTGTTTGTGACACACAATATTGAGTTTATATTTAATTATACACAATACGAGGATTAGCATGTATTACATTAAAAGTTTAGTTTTATAAAATAACAATATCCTATTAATAATAATATAAAATATTATAGTGTTAACCCAACCATTAAAATTTATGGAATTAATATTATTAACTAATTTATGAAAATATATAATTTAGACATGATAATTAGTTATCAA
Organism: Viscum album; assembly: GCA_963277665.1. Lineage (NCBI taxonomy): Eukaryota > Viridiplantae > Streptophyta > Magnoliopsida > Santalales > Viscaceae > Viscum > Viscum album. Next base: position 1,181,779,110 of record OY728130.1, read on the forward strand.
TTCATGTGGAAAAAAATAACAGTTTGATGATGAAAAATAAAAAATTTTGTGATACAAATATTATTTCACGAAGTTTATTTAATCATGGATGGGGAAAATAATTTGAAATAACATATTCCACATTTAGAAAACTTATTTAAAAAAAAATTATTAAATTATTAAAAAAATATTATTCTATGGTGTTTTTTTATTTTTTTAAATATTTATTTTCTAATTAATTGTTAAAAATTATGTGTTTTATCAAACGAATTTATTTCTTATTATAGTATTGTCATGTAGAATAAATCACATAAAATTTCATACTGATAATAATAAAAGCATTATAAATGATTAATTAATGAAAAATTACAATTTTTTAAGTTAAAGAGCCAATAATAATGATATAGTAACTTGATGTTACGAATTGTAATATAAACCTTATAAATAGTAAACATTACAAATTAATAGTAACATCATCCATGAATTAAAAAAAATTATTCATCCTATAAATGAAATTATGGTATAATTATATCATAGTTTAAGTAAATAAATGTTTTTAATATTTTTTAATTAAGTGTTGGAATTTTTATAAGTCATATAAATTAAATTAAAAATTTATGATTATTTTGAAAATTTAATAATACAATTTTTTTGTCATAAAATTTATTCATAATTTAATATTTTCATGTCTTATGATAGTTTAATGAGACCTTAAGTAATTTTTTATAGTGTTATAAGATCAATTATAGTTTTAAAATATGTTTCTTCCAAGTAGATGTTGATTTTAATAAAAAATTAAATTACTCATATTTGTATAATTAATTTCATAAATTGGTGTTCTTTTTCTAATTCTACTTGTCAAATATGGTGGAGGATAATTTTTTTTATTTTTCTAAAATACATGTTTTTTATGAATAGTAAAAATGATAAATGTTTATAAATGCATAATACATGAATATTTCAATCATTTTTAATGTAAGGTTGATGTACTAACCTCAATCTAAAATCGTCCTTGATTATTTTAATACATTTATAGATAAATCTAAAAATATTAATTGTCTTGATCCATAATAATAAACTAATGATTATATAATGATAATACGCCACTCCTCTCAACTGAAAATACCACTCCCCACACCCACATCTCCTAACACCTCTAAATATTTGATCCTTGCCCAAATTATTTTGATTAATTCTCTATATCCCCTATCCCACATCATGGAACATGTTTTCTCATAAATAGGAAAAAAAGATTACCTAATGAGGTTTTTAAGGAGGATATATTTAAGGGGTAAAATCCTCTTCCTTTTTCTTTTATTTTTATTTCATTTTCATTTATATTTATAAACTTTCCTCACCTTATATTATACAAATTGAATTATATCACAATAATGTTCAGTATAATTTTATTATATCATTTTAATGGAATATCCATCATTAAACCCCTTCCTCTTTATCTTTAACTTAGGAACTGAAATTTTCACTAGAAATGTGAAAAATTAACGACTTTGGGGGTGATACATATTAAATTATCATTAATAACATCAATGAATCTAATTAAACCATTATAGTGTCTAAAAAATGAAATTTTATTTTATAATTAAATTTATTTATTATAAACAACATCTATTTATAATACTAAGTGACAAAAAAACAAATTCATTGGGGTCGATAAACCGCTAAAATTAATATAGAACAAACATCATTATCGTTTATCTATTGATTCATTCACATATGATATAAAAAATTTATTTAAAATATCAGTTATCCTTTTGGGAGAAAATTTATAGCTTATAATATAAATTACGGAAATTTATCAACATTTAACATGAACATCCATTCATTGTACAAGTTATCCGATCATAAAACTATGAAAATGAACACTCATGTATGAAGAAATTAAACACTATTACCCATCTAAAATCCCATAAATGAACTTAATAAACCAATAATGATAAAAATTATTTTATATAAGTTTATTTATTTGTTAATTAATTAATCTAATGTGATTATATATGATATTAAATTGATGAATTTAATATGACATATGGTAAAGGGTATTCTCAAACCCAATACTCTTTCTTTTGGTTTTCCCCCATTCAACAAATTTTCATTACATATGTTATTTATATATGATTTATTAATAAATATATCAAATTATCTAGGAGAGAAATTTTTTCGACTATAGTTTATAACACTGAAAATGTTTTCAAAAATAACTATTCTTTTAAAAACATAGCTTTTACATCTAAATATTATTTCTTATTCACTGAAGGTTGATGATTCTTATATCATGTATACTATTATTCATATAATTTGGGAACCAAACGTTTTATTAATGTATGATTTATTAAATGAAACAAATTCCATTCCAGTGGTTATTATATTTTAATGATTGGTATATGTTCTTTGTTCCATTTATTATAATATAAAAGTTATGATGTGATAGGTTTGCCCAAAGTTAATTATTTTTGAAAATAATGATATATTTGGCCACAACTGTGTGTCGTATTTAGACACTAAGACATGATGTTACATTTTTTATTTATTTTCAAATTCCATGTGATTACCTAATGCTTTCTCTCATGATTAAGATGATAATGTTTTGATTATGGTCTCCCAATGTTATATTGTTTTTTGTTTTTATCTATACTCGTACTAGTACTTTACATCACCCATTTTTTATCTATATCCTTATCTAATTACTTATACTAAGGTCAATGAGAATACCTATATGAAGATATAGAAAAATGAATTAAATAAATGTTTATATTTTACTTTGTAAAAGTTGTGTATGGTTCTAATTCTACCAAGACACCAAACCATTGAAGAAAGGTTGTATAAATATTTTTTTTTCATATTTCTAATTTTTATATGATTAGATAAAAAAATAAGCATATCTATAGTAGGTATCATATCACTATTTAGATAAATTGGGAATGTTGATTATAGAACCTTAAAGAAGACCCTTAGTTAGAGAATAAGTATAACTAAGCACCCATGAATATTTAATTTTAAAAATTATTAACAATGGGATCTGATATTATATGAATTTCGTGTTAATTTTTCTCATATATATGATGTTGATGATTTTTTAGTTATTTATTGTTCTAACCTTTCCTATTTTTAAAAATATTGTGAACAAGTAGAAACTACGCCAATAACCCATGTGAGGGACTATGCGGCTATGTTCGAACAACATAACATATGCATTAGGTGGTGGAGTTAAACATTAAAAGTTTATTCTTACCCCTTTATTTATGGTTAAGAATAGTAACCAAAATTATGTAGAATTTTTATCTTCACCTAAGAGGGTGCAACTGGAATTGAGTGTTTTATGCAGTAATTACCACCAACGTTTTCTGTATCGTTTGATCCACTAGTAATGGAACAGTGGGATAAACAAAATTAGTATATCAATCTTGTTATTCACTATTTTTAGTTAGAGATGTTGAATATAGCCATTTACTGTTTAGATGGATAGTTCAGTCAATGGTGGTCATTTATTAAGAACATGAAGTGGAAGGATGAAATTAAATAGATGGAGTTAGAATAATTTAGGAAATTTTTTCATAATAAATATTCCCCTCTAACTCTTAGAATAATAATAAAGTGAACATTTATATAGCATAAACAAAATGATGTAAAATCTTACATGGCCCATGAAAAAAATTCACAATCCTTGCAAGGTAAACATTGGGTTTTTTTATCAATAATGATACCAAAATTGATAGATTCATTAGTGTTTTAAAATCATACATTCGAAAGGATCGAGTAACTCGAGAATTTGTGAGTTATAAATAAGTTTTTTGATGTGATATTAATGTCAATATGGATTTAAGAGAATATTCCCATGGCTAGGGTGATTAAATATAGAATATTGATTTTTTAGATAGAGGATCTCATGAAAAAAAGTGGAAAGAAAAATAATCCACAAACATGTAAAAAATGTGGGATGAATCATTATGGGATATTTATCAAATTGATGGTGAAATACAAGAAGCATTCATATAAGGCCGAAAATATCATCAATGTCAAAATAATACAAGGAATCAACAAAATATAGTGGTCGAATAGAGAGCACTCCCCATGATATAATTCTACAACTATAGGGATAAAGGTCACTATGCAACCTAGTTCACTAAACATAAATTCATTGAGTGCAATTAGCATTAGTATCCACCAAATAAAAATGCACAAGTAAGATCATATACAATCATTAATATAGATTTTGAACAAGAAAAAAGTGTACAATTTAAACTTATTATTCACTAAATAATGAAAAAATATGATTTGATTCTAATTCTATTAATTCCATTATATCCTTCCATTTTTATAGAATTATTCAATCGAATCCATGAATCCTTGATGTGGTGATATATTTAAAAACACCTGGTGGTGTAATCATTGAAACCCAATTTCTTGACTCTTCTACAATTGTCTTATGAGGGAATATTGTTTAAGTGAATCTCATAATACTTCCCTTGGAGGAAATTGATGTTATACATTGGATAGATTGGCACCCATTATATGTAAAACATATTAATAGTCAGGAAATGGAAATATATTTTCATTTTTTGAACCCTCCCATGCTGCTATAAAAATAAAAGTGAGATAATTAATCTCTTTTTGATAATTAATTAATGGTTTGGGTTTTGATTCCAAATAAAGAATCACACATCGCTCAAACTGTTGAGTAGAGAAAATTTATCAACCTGGGGGAAATTTCCATCATGAGGGAATACATTGATGTATTTCTTGAAGAATTTCCTAGACTACCAAATAATGTGAGGTATATTTATAAATGTAAGTTATAAAATGATCTACTCCCATATCAAAATGTCCCAATAGGATGACTCTTTACAACCTGGAGTTGTTGAAGAAGAAGATTTAAGAGATTTGGTACTAATGGTTCATATACCCTAGTGAATATTCATGGGGTGTGTGAGTGTTCATTGTAAATAATAAGGATGGATAAATGCAGTTATTTATATATTATTAAGAAATAAAAAAGATCACTATAAAACACAAGTATCCTCTTGCAAAGATTGGGGACTTATTGATTAAAATTTTAGGATCTTTTTACCTCTCAATGGGGGTTTTCATTCTGGATGTCATTAGTGAAAGGTGAAGAAGGATGATATTTAGAAGAATGTCATCCATATAATGTATGGGAATAAGGTTTTTTTGTAATTCCCTATGTATATACTAATGACCCAACAAATATTCATGGGTTTGAAGGATATAATCATAAGATATTACTTTGAAAAAAAGGTGGTAATATTAAATGATGATAAATTTATATAATAAAAAATAGTAGAGGAACATGAAAAAAAATATATGGATTTAGTTAGATACATTATGGAATAAGAATTTTTATTCCATGTTCAAAAAATGTGAAATTTGAATGCTACAAGTCACATTCATCAGATATGTGATCACAGGTGAGGGAATATTTATGTGACGATCACAAAAAAAGCAATTAAAGAATGGACTAAACAATATAGTTTCTTAAAAATAAATATTTTTCTTGGATTATGAGGATACAATTGAATTTTTTATAAATTTCTCTTCAATTTCATCCCTGGTTAATATGTAAAAAAGGAATGGGGTAAATTTTGTCTGGACATAAGAATGTGATGAATGATTCAAGGAGCTAAATAAAAGGCCCATCACTACACCAGTACTCACATTACAGAGAGGAGTATAATTTTTTTTGATATACATTGATGCATAAAATAAAGTATTGGGTTTTCTAATCATGAAAAATGTATTTCTCATGATAGTATAAGATCCATTATAAGATCTACCTAAAGCATGATCTGTAGCCAGCAACAAAGATTGTTTCCTTAAAATTATGGTGGAACTACCTCTATGGTTATAAGTGTGACATATATACTGATCACAAGAGCCAAAATTATATATATACACAAAAAAGATTATCAACATTAATCAAAATATATGACTATATCTAATTAAAGAATTGGATAACTCTATTCACTAACATCCTAGCAGGTTGAACATGGTACTTGATGCTCTTAGTAGAATAGAACCTACTACTCTATCAATACATTGGATTGAAAGAGAACCCATCATTTTAGACATGAAAAATATGGATTTTGATATAATAATATAAGGGAAAATATTTTATCTTTCCCAAATTATCCCATAAAAATTTATCAATGAAAATATTAATTAGGAAGACAGGGATGATCCAATGTTACAAACGAAGGTGAATGCAGTAATGGAAGGTAAACTGAAAGAATTACATATCAATGATGATGGTTATATTTGTTTAGGATGTTTATATGTGTTCATTAATCAAAAAGGATAATGACATATTTATTGTTAATTATTCATAGCTCAACGTTCTTTACCCATCCTAGGATTACCAAGATGTAGTGTGATCTCTAAGAACACTTCGGGTGGGAAAACATGAAGAATGATGTTATTGAGCTTCTCTCATGGTTCTTGATATTTCATCAAGTTAATTTCGAGCTATATAATTCCAAAGGTATAATGTAACCATTTCCTATATTAATATTTATATGGGATAATATCACTATGGCTATTTCCATGGTTCTCTAAAAGTATACCTAAAATATATATTATCATATGGGTTGTGGTGGACTGATTCAGTAAGACTACACACTTTATCATTTTTAGGGATGATATCTCTCTTAAAAAAACATTTTAATATATATGTGAAGGGAGTGGTTAAACTTCATGGAGTAACACTCTCAATTTTTCCTAATCCTGATACCTAGTTCAGGCCTATATTTTAGAATAGTGTTAAACAATTTTTGACAACTAAATTAAAATTCAGCATGGAATTTCACCCAAAAATTAATGGTAAATATAAAAGGACTATTAAAACACTCATATATATGAATAGATACTTCTCATTAAAATTCAAAGGTGGGTAGGATCAACATCTCCCATTTGTTGAGTTCTCATTTAACAATGGCTTTGGATTGGGTATTCATATTCCTCAATATAAATCTCTATATGAAAATAAATGTAGAAATATTACTTATTGGGATCATGATTGTGAATAGAATCTACTAGGAAATGATTTTTTTCATGACATGACATAGAAGGTTCATGCCATCCTGAAACATATCAGTGATGTTAAATGTCGAAATAATAACTATGATGGAAAACACCATCCTTTAACATTCAAATGGACTTGGAGTTTGAAATTGGAGATAATGTATTCCTTTTAATATCAATGTGTATCAGATGTTTTTTTTGTATAGAAATAACAGGAAGCTAAGAAAAAGTTACAATGGCCAATTTAGGATATTGGCCGCATATTATCTATGGCATATCAGCATGCACATCAACCAAATATCGATCATGTTCATGATGTGTTCCATGCATGACTCTTATAAAAGTACATACTAGTTCTATCAGCTATACTAAAATCAAAGGTAGTGTAGCTAGAAGATAATCTCTCTTATGAAGAGCTGCAGGTAATGATTTTAGACTGAAGGGAAAAGTCTCTCCAAAAAAGAAGAGCAACATTTTCAAATTATTGAGGAGGAACCATAAGAATGAATAAGTAACATGGGAACTGAAAGAGAGAATGAAGGAGATGTATTGTAAACTATTTATGTAAAATAATATTTGAAGGGTAAAATTTCAAAATGGCAGAAGATTTTAACAAAACAAATTTTTTTCGAAGGAATTTATTACATCATATACTATGTCATGTTGTCTAAATCACATAAATTCATTTAGAGACAAAAATAAATGATTTTTAAATGATGATGTGATGAAAATTTATAATTTATATAAGTTAAAGAACTAATATTGATGAAATAGTAGCATAAATTTCAGAATACTAATATAACTCTTATGTATAGTAAACCGAACATATGAATAGTTACCTCACCAATTAGGGACTAAATAAAAAGTTGGAATCTTATAAATGAAAATAGAGTATTATTATATCAACGTCCAAGTAAATAATTTCTAAAAAAATTATTAATTATGTGTTGGAATGTTTATAATTCATCAATATTTGATTATAATTTTATGATTATTTTACTAATTTAAAATAAACTATATTCATATATTAATATTTTGAGGTGTTGTGATAATTTTATGAGGCCTTAAGTAAATTTTAAAAGTGTTATAAATTAATTTATAATTTTAAAATTAATGTTTTCCATGTCAATTAAGATTTTAATTGAAAATCAAATAACTCATATTTTTAACATTATTGTAATAAATTCTAGTTGATTTTTTGTTTCTCTATATAAAAAATAGTTAGAGTAAATTTTATGTATTTTTCTGGAATCCTTGAATTTCTCATGAATAGTAAAATAAGAAAACATTTCCTCTTTAATTTTAATATATTTATCGATAATGACAAAAATATCCATAGTCATGATCCAAAAAAATAAACTAATTTATATAATAATTAGAAAACATCCCTCTCCTTCACTATAACTACCACCCCCGCAACATCTTCTCTACAAACCTCTTAAGCATTGATCCGTTCAAAAATTATATCCAATATTATTCCATATCCCCTATAAAACATCCATGAGATCTAGTTCCCATAAAAAAACCAAAACCATTTCCATAAGGAGGTTTTCAAGGGGGTATAAATATAAGATGTAAAATTATATCTATTTTCTGTTAATTTATTTTCAATTCCATTTTTATTTTACATTTATCTTCACCTAATTTTTTCCAAATTGAATGATATATACAATATGTTTGTAATAATGGTACGATATCCTGTTAATGGAAGATATCCTATTAAATACCCCCTCTCTCTTTTATTGAAAAAAATTAAATTGTCCCTAGTGATGTGTCAATTTACCGACATTGTGAGCAATGCACTTTAATTTTCCTTTAACTATATTAATAATGTTAATAAAACCATTATAATGGTTGAAACAAAAATTAATGTGTATTTTATAATTCTTTTTTACCTTCTGAAAATAACTTATATACAAAATAATAACTGCTAAAATAAAAGGAATTAATTGATATCCAAAAAAATCCAACAGAAACCAAAAATTATAATCATTAATGTTTAACTAATGATTCATCCTAATAACATATAACCAATTTTATTATGAGATCATTTATGCTAATATAAAATTGTTAATTACATATGATTACAATTATGGACATTTATCCACATTTTACATGATCTTATATTCAAGTATACAAGTGATCGATAATGAAAACTAAGACAACAAACACCCCTGAATGATGAAATTAGATACTAAACTCATTAAAACCCCCATAAATTAACAAAATGAGATATATTGAATATGTTTAATGTCTAAAATCTCCATTCAATTTTAATTAATGAATCCAACGTGATTATACAAGACACTAAGTTTATTTATGAATTCCGACATAAGGTAAGGGGAATTCTCGAACACAATTATATTTCTTTGGGTTATACATCTTTATCCCCATTTTTAGTATGAAAATTACTTAAATATATTTTCTTAATAATTACATTTCTTCTTATAGGATATAAATGTTTTCTACATGTGTTTATGATATTAAAAATAATTCTGAATGAACTATTCTTCCAAATAATTTCATTCTACTTCTGGCCATTGTTTCTTAATCACTCAAGGTCGATGATTATTATATGAAGTATTTTATTCCCTATATAATTTGATAACAAAATTTTTTTAAATTACACTTTAATTAATTTAAACTCATTCATTTCCATGGGTTATTTTATTTTCATGATTTATATATTTTCAATGTGGAATTCCTGATAATATAAATATTATGATGTGATGGTTTCAACCAAAATTATATAGTGTAATGTAATTGTTATAATGTGATAGGTGACCTCACAATTATATGGTATGCCAATGTGTTGGGGAATCTGATGTATCTCTTCATAAAACCGAATTATTCATTAACATTATACTTCCTTTGATAATAATTATGTGTGGTAGTTGACCAATGAAACATGATGTTTCATTTTTATGACTTTCCACATTTTATGGCTTTACCAAATGCCTCCTCTCATGATTATGATGATTATGTTATGATTATTCTCACCAAATTTTATATTATTTCATGTTATTATTTACACTTTATTGTCCTTTTATATCACCCCATTTTATGTATACCCTTAGTTGATTACGTGTAAAAATGATAATGAAAAAACTGATAAAAATCTAGGGAAGAATTAATTAAATGAAAGTTTATGTTTTATATAATTAATGGTTTGAATGGTCATAATTTGACTAAGAAAAAATTAATTTAGATATCGTTTTCGTAACTATTTTATGTTTTTCATATTTAAAATGATGTCACAATAATATCTAAAATTTAGTGTTTCTGTAGAATCATTTTCTTATTGAATTATTATATAAAAACGTTTTGAACCTGTGAAAATTTTCACATTAAAACCTTAAATTCTCACTACATTAATAAGAATAAATTTATATTAATTTTTTCTGTATATGTGGGTTGATGTTTTAAAATTGTTTTCCTTATTTGTAATAATAATAATTTCTAATTATTAATATATTTGACTTAATTTATGAATAAATTATTAGTGAAACTAGTTTAATTTATTTAAAATTATTATGATAAAAATGAGTTTGCATAATGGTGAAATATAGAAAATAAGTGGACAAAATGACCCAAAGGTTTTCAAAAATTGATTATTGGACATATTAAGAAATTATACCTTAGTGTTTTTTCAAAAAGTTTTGGTATTGGAGAATTGGAATAATTGTTTTTGTATTTCAAAATTTTAAATTATTAAAATTATTTCACTCACCCCACTTTTAAAATTCACCCCCTATCCTACTCATACCACAAAATAAAAACACTTTGTATTGGCCAATACCTGAACAAATAACATCCCATACCCTAAAAAATAATTATATCATTGTATTTTTTGTAAATCAAACCTATAAATTTTATAGTGAAAGCCTATGGGGGATACTAAAAGAAGAGTTAATGTTGTTCTAAATGTGTTTTTATTTTATTTCCTTCTCCACCTCCAATTATTATTATTATACCATTGTAATAGAATATAATCAATTTAATACATATAATGAGAAGTTCATATGTTATTTTTATGTCCTAAAAATCATAAACCTCCATCAAATTGGTTAAGAAATTGTCATTTTTTTATTACGGTGAACTACCTCCTCATTGACTAGTTTCATTTGAATTTATATTACCACATTTAATGGTTTGTAATAATGATGTATTTATAATTTATATATGATATATATGATATAAATGATTTTAAATTTTTCTAAAATATGTATATTACACACACATTAATGATTTCCATTTTGAAGAAATATGATAATGTCACTCTTCTGTATGACGGACTACCGCCTCACATAGTGATATAATTCAATAAATCTTTATTTAGAACGTATTAATAATGAGTTTAATAAATATAAGTGAAATATATGATATAAAAACTATAATAAAATTATAATATATATCTATATCATTTAATTTTAATTCTTTTAATATGATATGAAAATGGAGGCAACATTCATGCGTACATATAGTCAACCAACTCCATAGGCTATGTATTCCATTTCCTATCATAAAATATTATAGATTACTATAAATTAAAATATATTGAATTTATATTATATTTATATAATATTTTACATTATTTATATGATTAAATCATGACCATTAAAAGGTAATAAAAAATAAAAAGTCAAAAAATACTCAAACAATAAATTAGTTATTACACAAACTAATGAAAAAAATGGGAAATTATTAAAAAGATAGGTGGTAAGATGTTATAAAATAATCATAAATTATTTCATTAATATGACAATGGTTTTGAAAATTTTAATAATATTCTTGTAATGATTATACTAGATGAGAAATACCATTCAACCAAAATGAAGCCTATGTTAAGGGATTTCGTGTAATATTACATTACATTGGGACTAATTTGTTATTTCGAACCAATTAAACTTTGTATGATGTACATGAGAAAATTTTGACATTTAATATCATGAATATATATTTAATAATGATATTTTATGCCTAATTTTTAATTATTTGTTTCTATTTTATTTGAAATTAAATTTACCACAAGGTAAGTGTTATTGTGAAATCTCACTTTCTTATGTAAATGCTAACTTTCTATTGAAACAATTAAATTTTTGTATTCATTTTTAATGGAAATTAAATTTATCAAAAATATTAATACTATTGTGTGATATATATGATTACTACCTAAAATGTATAGTATATTTTCATACAATATTGAAATTCAAATTTATTTGATTAATTTTTGAAATATTGTTTATCAGTATCCGTACAAATATTTCTTATGGAACATTATTTATGTATAAATTCAATATTTTTGTATTTGGGTAATTATATATACATTCAATACAATAGTTGAGTTTATGTTAATGAAATCCCCATGATGCATCTATATTCACATGTGACGGATTAGTTTGACAGATCAAATTGTGTTTTACCTAGTACATTTTAAATCAAAAATTAATATCTATAATTTTTTCTCAATGATATTATCTCTATATGAATTTGACTATCATTTATTGGTTAAATGGCATATCTTTTCAGTTCCCATGGAAAATTTATTATGCCATATCTATTCAAGATGTAATGTCATTTAATGGAATATATGATTATTTATTTACCTTTAAATCTTGATTATACTAATTTATTCATTATTTAAATATCTATAATTAAACATTAGTGATCAATTTATCACAAGTTGAAATTTTTTTCTTTCCCCAATTTATGAAAAAGTGATATTTCAATAAATGTTTAAATATTCATTTTATTGTCTTTTTTAGGAATGATTTATATTTTTCGTTCTCCAAAACTGCTAAAATGATCATTCTAATGGGAGTTGATTCATTAAATAATATCAATGTAATTATGTATGGTGTTGGCACCAAGATTATAGGTATTGGGTTGTTACAGTTAGAGTCAAAGGAGGATTAATTGAAACCATTAGTAATAGATTTTAAAAAAATATTTTTGGAAATAAACATAAGATATTCGTTGGGTATAACTATAGATGATCATCAAATTTTTTTTGAAAAGGAGGTATTATATATGTCTTCATAGAAATACATTTTTGATGGATACTACATCTAGATGTGGTTCTATTAAATAGGTTCCTTTGGATAATAATTCTTAAAAAGGATCATCAGGGTTGATTCCACCATTACCTAGTAATGTAAAATATGACATACTATGCACCTTGTTTTACCCTCCCTATGTATTTTCATAGGACAATCATTAATTACATTACAAATTATTTTACTTGATTTGAATTTAATGACTTATTAAATGAAATTGGGTTTTTTATTATGAGATTAAAAAGTTATATATATTTTCATTGATTAAAATTATTTTACTAGTTTTGGGAAAACAATTATTCTACATAGTGTTTTTATCTATGAATGGTATTCCAATGTATATAAATGTAAACTAGAGGGAACCTGTGTGTTAATAATCATATCCAATATAAAGGATTACCTATCGAAGAAGCTAATATAGACTGTATTAGAACTGATCATGTAATGAATATATTTGGAGGGCATAATCATGATATAAAAATAACATTGATCCAATGGTGAAACTTATTCTCTAGCAAGATAATCCTTTGTTATATTGCTTAATGTGACAGAGTCCCCCATCATTTAGTTGGACTTCTAATCCAATGAAGGCCGAGTAATAGATTATATATCATAAAAGGTTATTTTATCCATTGGATGTAGTGAAACATTAACGATGATTTGATTGTGAATTTTTTCTATGGTAATACTAATAAATAGTTGTCATTCATATAGATTAATAGGGAGGAATATGAAATTGTACTCAATGAATGGAATGAATTTAATGATATATTTTTGAAAAATATTTCCCTCATGAAAAACAAAAATAGATGATGAGATATATATATATATATTAAATAATAATGAATAAGAGAGTATTTCAGAGTATGAAGCTACCTGTACAAGTATTTTTTGTATTTGATAAATTATATAAAAAACAAGTAGTGCAATATTGATAACATTTATTAAAGGAATAAATAAAGTCCCTAAATGGAAATTTTTTCTAAAAACATTTCATCATATGATGAAATATTTTTATGTGCTATAAAGGCTAATAAATAATTCTATAAGGAAAATGGATTTAGTGGTAAGGAAGATAAGAATATGATGGTAGAGAAAATTAAAGATAAATGGTAGAATATAAATAGTGATTTTCCCACATGTGATAAATATGGAATGAACCTCCATGACAATTTCATAAAGAAATGAACAAAATTGTATATGTGTGAAGAAAAGGGTCAACATGAATAATAATGATGATAGTGAAATTAATAAATTCTATTATATTTTTAAATTGTATATAGATGGAGTACCATGAAAATGAATTCCACATGATTTAGGGGAATATAAATCATAATAATTTAAGGGATCAAGGTAAGGTGTTTTTTATTAATGAAAATGAAGATGAATGATTATAGTTCTCATGTATTTGAATCTAAGAATAATGTTATAAATGTACTTTATTCATAATATTCTCATCATAAGAATTATGAAATATATTTGGATCGTATAACTATACTATTTAATTAGTTATTTGAGAGTGTCTATTGTAAGGAATTTTTAAATAATAAAAATGATTCAGTTAACAGATTAATTTTATAGAAATAACATGACTATGAACACTTAAAATGATCATGGTGTTGAGATAATTATGGTTGTATGAAGAGATGATGGAAATTTAAAATTTAAAATTGATAATATTGACTATATTTAAAATGATTAATTCTTTTTTGACTAAATATTTTATTCAATCATTGATGTATTTTATAATGTATTTCAATTTGAGGAATATAACCAATAATTGATGATCTATTTTAGGAATAAGGATGTATTTGTGTTTTAAATATGGTATTCCAGTTATTTATGTTATTTCCATGTTTTAACAAAATTAATTATGATAATATTCATCTGTTTAGTATGTGATGATTTTGAGCTTCTTAATTTTATCTAGATTAATGATATGTTCATTTTGAAAAATCATAGAAAATAAAATGTTTTAGATAATGACATTTTGGAAGGGCAACAAGGTAACCATTTATTAAATAGTTTAAGTCGACATTTGGAAATGGTTTGGTTGTTTAAAATACTACTTCATTATATGATACAACATGTGCTAAGAGATGAATTTGAAATTGGATTATGTCAAAACCAAAGGATATTATTCATAATATGAGATAAAAACGTATGAAATATATATATATATCCATATATTCATTGAGAGGAAATTAATACCTCAAATCAATGAATAGGGTGGTAAAATTATGTTTTTTTCAATTATAATCATTTTTTATGGAATCAATGACCTTTTCCACACCTCTGGTTTATATATTTTTTTCATTAAATTTATTATAAACATGTTTTTATCACTCTCCCTCAATATTAGAGTGATTGTTTTCTCTTACATGTCCATGTTTTAATTTACCATATATTCTCATAAATATTGATACATTGTTATGCGATTATTAATGATGAAATTGGTACTCCTCTTTATCTATTATTAAGAGGATATTTTATTAACTTTTTAAGGAAGTTGGTTTTCAACAATAGAATTTTCAAATTTAAATCTTCTGGATTATGGAGATCTCATTTAAATATTTACGAAATATTTTTTTCAATTTGGGGAGAATGTAACACCACTAAATTTTCCAACATTAAAATAAAGAATAAAAACAATCAAAGAAACACAAAATTGACTTTATATTTCATTATATTCAATTATGTGATTAGCTTATATTATAAAAATGATAGGTTGTTTTGAAAAACAATACACTATTAATATTTATATTAAATATGATATTTATTTCAAAAATATTGGATTGAAGTGAATGGATATGGTTAACAACATTATAAAAATATATTATTTTAACATAATTATTAACTGTATAATTATTTTTGACAAAACTATTAAAATATGGTGGGAAAATAAATATTACTGAAAAAATATATTTTTTTCAAAAAAATTGATTAATCAGGCATGTTTCACATTAATTAAAATTTAATTTACAAATTTTAGACAATATATTACGAAATATAAAAACTATTTTTTAAAATGGAATACCAAAATTATCTATGTCTGGATATTTCATATTTTTCTGAAAATATTCTTTTTCAAAAGAATAGTGAAAAATATGAAATTATAATTTGAAACTGACTTTTAGTTTAAATAATTTTTTTAATTTGATTTGAAGGCATAATATTTAAAATATTCATTTAATAATCCAATTTATTTCATTGGAATAATTTTTCTTATGAATATTCAAATTAAATAATTTTAAATTTTTGAATAATTTCATATTAAAACCCCTTTTTCTCTGCATGTATCCAGGATTAATTTTAAATAATTTTTGATTCAAATATGTGGAATTAATTTTAAAAAATTATTACATATTTGGAATTATATTAATTTATATTTTTTGAATAGTTAATCTTATTTATTTGAAAATATATGTTTTTAAAAAAATTATGTTTTTGTACAATGATTACGATATATACGAGTTTAAATACTATTTTATAATTGATATAATGTGTAAAACTAACCCAAAACATTACTATATCTAATTTGAATCTCAAATGGTTACCTTATTCCTTCAACGGTCATTAATTTATCATTTTGTTTTGTAATAATATAATGAAAATGAGGCTCAAAATAACTCATATAGAAAATTATGACAGTTCCACTCACCTTACATATAAAAAGATTCTGCCACTCATATATATATCAATCATACTAAACACATTGTATTAGACAATCTATTTCTAAATAAATTCCCCTTGAACTTTTCCTTTATCTAAAATCATTTTCATGGGATTAAATCTAACCGAGTAAAAATTTATTACAAACCTATAGAAGATACATGATTTAGAGGTAATATTCATCTATACGAATTTTATATATTATTTCATTATTCTCCTCAATATATTATTATAAAATGATATTATAATAACTTTATCTTTTTCAATATACTGATAATTTTTCTTCTTTCCATTTAGACCTACAACATCACAGACTTCCATAAAATGTGTTATGAAATAATTTTTCCTGTGTATTGAACACAACCACCCTCCAAACCGATGTCATTTATTATTCATTTACCACCATTCATGGTTGGTAATAAAAATGTTTTAATATAATATATATTTTATTTATATAATATTAATATTTTTTGAATTTTTTGAGTTAGTATATTAAGAATACATTTTTTACCTATTGTTTGGAAATATGATAACATTGTTCATGTGTATGATGGAAAAAAGCCTCATTAAGCGATGCAATTTTTTCATTGATTAATAGGAATTTACAAAGATATTATTTATAAACACATGTGATATAAAAGATTGGTTACATACTCAATTGTGGAACAAAACACAAACAAGTAAACTACAATAAACCACATGCCCAAGGACTTGACCCCAAAACACCCCCTCACCCCACCCAAACCCTTCCCACCCCGCCCCCATCAGTGGGGAAACATATGTGATATATATATAATAAAAATGAAAAAAATGATAATATATATATATATATATTAATATATGTACCATTAAATTTTATTTATTCTAATATGAAATGAAAATGGTAAGAACATTAATGCATACGAAAGACCTACAGTCTCCATGAATGATATTTTTCATTTATTACAAAAATAATATCGGGATTACACTAAAATAAACATATTGTGTGTCTATATATTTAATATTTATATAATTATTTATATTTTTTAGATGATTAAATAATTAATGATGTAATATGAGAAAAAATAAAATGTCATAACATACCTAAAAAATTTCATTATTACAAAAAACAATGGAAATAAATAGAAATCATAAACATACTGTTGATAAGATGTTAAAAAATAATAAGATATTGTATTATAAATATGCTTATGGTTTATTTATAAGTAAAAACAAAATCCTAAAACAATTATACAGGAGGATAGAGAGAGTTGAACTAGGAATAATCATAAGGTAAGGGACTTCGTCTCATTTTACATTCCATTAACACTTGTAGATTTTTATGCACCAACACAATTTTATTTGTTGTAGATGATTCCCTATTAACATGTAATATCATGAACTCTTTATTATTAATTATATTTAATGTTTCAATTTTAATTATTCAATCCTAGTATATTTATCATGAAAATAATTAGAAATTAAATTTATATTAAATATACATATTCTTACGTGATAGATATTATTATTTCATAAACTGTATACCATTTTTACATTCGGTGTTCACTTTTAATTTCAACCAATTATATGAAAAATATTGATTTTCATGTATCATTTACATAATAAAAACTTTTTATTAGGAACTTTTATCATGAATTAATTCATTTATTCGATATTTTATGAATTATTTTGACCTGAAATACATTTTTATGGGACCAGTTAATTCAAGCCTTTCAATTCATTGTTATTCTTAGGATAAGAATTATTTTTCCAAATCAAACAGGTTTTTACCCACAATTTTTTAAATTGTATTGATGAATGATTTTGACAATAAATGTATCATATTTAGGGAAACATGATGTCCAATGGATATAAATTCACTTCATTTAGTATTAAGTTATTACTATCTAGCAGATTTTCTCTATGACATTTTCTCAATATGCATTAAACTCTCAGTTATTGATTAAATGTTATGTGTTTTTACTTATATACATTTTTATATTAATCATGCCTTATAAATTTAGGAATTCATAATATTGCAATATACTCAAGGGTAATTTATTTATATTTCCACTTTTTGTATGGTTATGGATTCATGATTTCGTATCCTATAATTAAAAATTACTAATTATATAAGCTCATGATAATTTTGATTATTATTTCTAGGATACGAATAAGAGATATTTGAATTATATTTCATATAAAAATTTATTAGATTTTGTAATATATTATGTTTTATCATCTATTACCATTTTAAAATGTGTATCATGAATATATTTGTTTCTCCAAAACTGATAAACCTATCTTTATTTCCTAATTTTATTCCTGATAATAATGTATATGTAATAAAATAAACCATGATCATTGGGATTATGTGTTCACGTTTTTTAAAGGGTTCATATCCCACCCCATAAAGTAAATCATTCGTAATTATATAAATAATAATAATGGGATAAAACTATATAAAAAATGTCTATAAAAATATATCATGTAATTTTAAACATAAAAAAACTCAATAAAAAAGAATATGGAATTTAAAATATATAGATAAAGGATATTTTGTCAATAGAGAAATTTTAACATTAAATAATTTAATGGATTATAAGTTAATACGCTTCATTCAATGGAATAAATAATCCAATATTCACGATGGATTTTAAAGATAATAAAAATTGTGGTTACACATTAAAAACAGTTATAAAATAAAAATGTTGTGATGGAAAATTTCCCCAAAACATTAGAAAATTAAATTATATATCTCGAGAAATATTTTAGGTGGTTATATATGAAAAATATCTTACAGAAATCATAATATATGTTAATAGAAAATGAAATATATAAAAATTATTTTAAACAATTTTCTAAAAAATATTAGGAAAATATCCTTAATATTTTGAAACCTTTTTAAAATATATATTTTAAATCTAGAATAAAAATAAAAAATTTTATAATGCAGTAAATAATAGATAAATATATTCACAAAAAATTAAAAAGGTGGTGGAATGATATGTTTTAATTTGAATGTTAAAAATAGAATCAATTCGAAAAATTTAAATTGCCATTGGTGTAGAACATAAAATGATAATTAATACTGCGAAATGAATTCAATTTAATATAATATCACCTTAATAATTATTTTTATAGATAAAAACATTTTAATAATAATCCATTTTCTAATGATAAGAGAAAATGGTGGATTACATCTAAGAAGTAGAGACAGTGTTAGATATACTTACAAAAAACACATGAAGAGAAATTAGAGTCATAGAGATGTTGAGGTTTGAAGAGGTTTCTCAAACCCATGAATATCAAAATAAAATTATGGTAATTTTTTTTAAAAAATATTCTCTACATTTAATATCTTTTAATAACATTCATTATTGAATAATAATATTGGTTATAAAACTATACTTCTTTATGTATCATTTTAATCTAAATTATTTTCTAAAATTTTTAACATTTAAATTGAAATTATTTTAATAGTGAAAATTATATGGATCATACAAAACCCATGAATATTCAAGAAAATTTATTTCTTTTATTAAAAATTATATTTCAATGATATATTAGTAAAGAATATAGTGTTTCTATAAATAAAATAAATTTGTGACAAGGATCCCCTTACAATCACCAGAGTATTTTAAAAAAAAAACTGTTGAAAGATATGGTTACAAATAAATATTTTAATACCATTATAAATGAGACGATAATGATAAAAAAAATAAAATTATTTTTGACAATCTATTAAATATAAAACATAGTGTATAATAAGATAAATGTTCTTATGGGTGATAATATAAGGTTAGAAACCATTACCTTATTTTCTTGCTTAGTCAATTATAGTATAATCTTCTATAAAATATCCATAAATATTATAATAAATTAATTAATTAAATTATTCATATACATATCCTTTATAATCATTATTTTTAATTATCTCTTCATGTATATTATTTGGTTACTGTGATTATTCAATATCTTTTGTGAGTAATCTTGATTATTTTGAATATGTTTCTTGAGAGAGAATATTTTATTTGTTAATATCCACAATTACATTATTCATGGATCATAAAATATTATTATTCTTGTGTTTTATAATTATTTTTTATTTTACAATTTCACTTAGTGTTATTTTTAATTGCGGTCCTCAAAGATGAAATCGACGATGAGAATTTTTTGGGGATATTTAGCAAACATATATAGGTATCTTTATTAATTGGTAGTATATTATCATTAATAAAACTGAATATATATATATATATATATATATATATTTCATAATATATTATCATTAATTATTTTCTCACATCAATCCATTATATTATTTAATATTATTTTTTATCTAGGTTTTTCTAAATACCCAAAAATTAACACACCAAAGTTAAAAGATTATTATGAATATAAAAAGAATATCCATTGGGAATAGTATAATTATTAGAAAATGGTAATTATATTAATTAGGTATTATTAAGAAATTGAATAATATTTTTAGAGAGTTTAATAAAAAATAAAACTATATGTTAAATGATATATGTTAGTTCACAAATGTATCCTTCTACAGTACTTGTGGTTGACATTTTGATTTTTTGATGAATTAAAGGGAATAATGACTTTTTATAAAAATAATCTTAATATTTATAAATATATAATATTTATTTAAAATTTTCCTAAATTTATCTTTTATATTCATCAAGTATATGTGGTTGAAAAAATTTAAATCATTGATTTGGGGAGGTAGTAATCAGCATAATTTATGAATGATAGTTTAATTAATCTTAACGGAAAATGTTTTAGGGTTTTAATAGTAATTACCTTATAATAATTAAAATTATTATAAATAATATATTTATATAATTAAAAATTAATTTATTATTTTTTGAAAAGTATGAAATAAAATAAAAAAATTATAGAAGAAGGTACTCATGTTGAGGACATGAGATTTCTTATGGAAGTCCCCTTGGTATTTGAGATATTAATCTAGTCTATATTAAAAATATTATTTATTCAATGAATTGAATTATAGGTTTATGAAGAACAGAATTTTTTCATGGGGGGATATATTTCTAAGATGGTCATGAAGGGGTGGTGTGAGGCTGCTTTTATAAGTGGTGAGAATGACATTTTCTATATATATGTTAGATTAATATAATGTGATATAATGTTTGAAATATCATGTTTCTAAAAAAATATAATGAATTTCATGATCATATAAGGTGCATAATATCCAAACCAAACTATTATAAACATGATTTGTGACATGTTTGAAGCATATTTCCCTTAATTTAATACATTTACTATATAAAATGTTACCCATGAAACTAGTTCTCTCTTAAGAAATTTATTTTATATTTTTAAATATAAATATTTACATAATAAATATTGTATAAGTATTGATTAAAAATCATATACCTTTGATAAGATAAATTTTTTTGGTATAAAAATAAATATTAACATTGCTGAACGTATTACATAAAAATCCTTTTTTATAAAAAATTTATTTTTAAGCTCAAAATTTATATGTGTGGTAAAATTATAAATGTATTTTTATTAATTATTCAAATTGATTTAATATTAAAAAAATATATGTGTATTTAAAAGAAATAAAAAAACCTATTTATATTTATATATAATCAAATTAAAATAAATAACCAAAAAAATTATTATAGGAAAGTATTACTCGACTCTATGAAATGTTAATCATATATTTTCCAAATTTAAAATATTATATTAAAATATTATATTTTTAATTATTATATAAATATCTATAAAATTAAATTATTTTATAAAGTTGTGATTATTAATTATATAATGATGAATTAATAAAATTTATAGTTTGTGTAAAAACTATATTTTCACTCTTCTCCTAAAAATGAAATATTTCTGACAAAATATATTAATTTTTCACTTATAATGTACTTAATATAAACAAAATATTTTTTTATGATCAAATAGAATATATATAATTTATTTATTTAATTTTCTAAATGGAAATAATATATATAAATATCGACCATTTACATTAAAAATTACCCTTTAAGATTCATGTTTGTATAATATAATTTCATATTAATATGAAAATAATTTAATATTATAAAATTATTTATGTATATGTATATTACGAAATATATCTAAAATAATAAGTATGATCAATTTAATTTATTGTTTTAACATAAAAAACATTTTTATTTTGTCATTTGATTGGTAAATATTTTTAAAAAATTAATCAAATAAATGTAATAATAATAAAATATTAAAATTTATTATTAACTTTTTTCCAAAAATGGATTTCATTATTTATGTAATGTTAATAAAATATGGATTTTATAATTCAGTTCTTTCACTACATTAGTGATTCATGTGACAATTCTTTCATAGAGTGCATTAATTTTAATGATCTAAATATGCATGTCCTTACATTATATACTCTTAAATAAATTTCATCCGTATAATTTTAATTAATAATCACTAATAAAAAAGGTAAGGGTGTTATTAAGATATTTATCATCCGGGATATAAAATTTATTATTTATTCAACATTACCCTTTTAGTTTGTATCGTATTACTTATCCTTCCTTAATCAATATTAATATTTCATAAAATCATTTACCCAAGTATGCATTTCCCTAATCAAATATTCTCGAAAACATCCCTTTCACAAAAAATTTATAATAACTATGTTATAAAATCAGATATATTCTCAACCTAAACTTTTTAAATATATAGTTAACCCTTAAATGTACTAATTATTATTACATATACTAACAAACAAGTAAATATGTATCATAATACTAAAGATGTAACAAACTTATTAAGCAATATATTGGATCACGATTTTATTAAATCAAACGATAAAATCAAAGGCTATCAATACTTTATAAATTAATTTTCTCATAATTAAAGAACCCTTTATTAACTAACATCAAGAACATATTAGAGATGAGAGAAACCATACCACAATCATGTGTTCTTTAATTGTTTTAAAAAATATATATTTTTAATGATATTAATTATGAAGGTTATTGATTAAATTCATCATGTGTTTCCAAAACATTTTTATAGAACTATTTAAGATAAATCCCTTAATATTTTATATAGTCCTCATTAACTTTATAAATTATCATAATATAATTTTTAAATATAACCAACAAATTAAAATATATATGCATTTGAAGAAATGAGTCCTTTTTTAATATCAACCTCACTACCTTTTACAAGACTAGGAATCTCACCTTTTCTATTAAAACATGCATACAATAAACTTTTCAACCAATTAATAATAATTATATATTTTTTTATAATATTTTGGGGCTTCAAGATATATACCTTTCTCAGTTTCATTTGTTGGATCTTTTTTCTACCAAATAATGAAATGAAAATTATTATGATAATATCCCAAATAATTTTAGTAAATAAATATTAATATTCCATCCTAGCATTCCTTAGAAATTTCACCTTTCTTTAGAAATTTGATACTATGTTAAGTATTTTTTGTTCTATACAACTCTTGGTTAAAATTAGGCAACATTATGTGTGTTTTCTGATTATTCTAAGCCTATCATCTAGTGGAATTTCAAATTAAGTAATTCCAAATGGTTTTTAATGATAACTTTATTATCCAAAGTATATCTAAAAGTATTATCAAAATAGGTGTCTATTTGTGTCCTTTTATTGGGCAAATGGTGGTGATTAAATTAATACACAACATGTCCTTTTTCTAATTATTTCCCCTTGATATATCTCTATCGGATCATGAATCCATATATTTTATCCAGATAGGGATGTTATTACAAGAAAACCATAATGTATATATTTTCAAAAAAATGGGATTTTATCATATATGTGGGTAAAATCACTAATCTTATCTCTAGGGATTCCACTAAAATCATCTTATCATTATCCCTAAAATATATATATATTACATAGTATAAAAAATAATGAATTAACCATACCCTATTAACTATGATAAAACATTACATCTGAATCTTTAATGGCCTTATTAACACTTAATTTAGTATCCATTTATTTAATGTGTTCAAATCCCACATTTCATACAAAAATTCATCATCAATCAATTACTATTATACTGTTTTCTTAAAATAACATACTTTAAACACTAAATTTGATACACATCCTTAATTACAATGCTTTTCACACATATTATAACAATGAAAATATGAAGAAAAAAAATCTGATTAGAGATTTAGAGAATTCAGAAAAAATAAACTTATATGAAGATTGTTCCTTATATCAAATAATAATTTTTTCCAGTATATAAGAAAAAAAATAATCATTATCATGTCTTTAATATCTACCAGAAATCCACCACATAATAAATTATATTACAAACATCTCATGTATTAATTTTTTCATGACCTTGGGAAATAGAAATGCAAAAAAGGGTGAGATCATACTCATAGAAAGGGTAAAAAAAGTGATAAATTTTGATAATAATTTATTATAAGATTGACATATCATTTATATCATCATACATAAGAATGTTATCCCCAATTAATAATAGATTTTAAAGTGTGGTATAATTTTTGGATTGATATTATATATGAAAAAAATATCTCTAAAACAGACTACAATAATCACGATCCATGCATTTAAAAAAATTCTCGATAAGAAGAATAAAATTATGAATACTATTAAATATATAAAAAATGACTATATGAAAGTATTATATTAATTATTAACACCATTATTTACCTCACACATGATAAAATATAATTTTCTAATAAATAAATTTTTAATGAGACATAATTATTTAAACAATAAATTAGATGGTGAAATAGGACATCATAAGTCATTTTACCATATTTATGAGTGAATCATGATATAAATTTTAGTTATCATATAATAAGGAAACCCTTGAAAATAAAATGGGTTTTTGAAAACACTCAAATAAAAATTATTATCTTTTATATCAAAATGATCTATACTAATGTTAATAGATTTCATTAAGTATTTCATAAAGAACCTATAGAATGAAAATATATTACATATGATTTAAAATTGGATTCAAAGAAGAAAATAATTCATATATACATAAATGTACATAAAATGATATAAAAATGGAAAATAAATGGGTATCCAAGGCCATGTCATAACATCCTCGGTAAAACCCATCAAAATAGGATAAAAATCAAATTTTTATTACATTAATTTATTAATTTATATTTGGAGAAGCTAATAATTTCCTAAATTTATTGATAAGGGTAATTCAAGTGACCAAACTTCTATTATTGTAATAAAAATATTGTATTATAATGGGAAATTAATTGTAATATTTTTTGTGGTTATATATTGTAAATGATTATGAAAGTAAAACGATATTGATAGGTCATTACTATAAAAGATAAATCAATTAATATGAATTCCATAAAATGATTCTATATGGTAACATATTAAAAATATACTGAATCATATATAATATAAATCATAAAACTAAGATATAAATGAAAAATATTTGTATGGGTCTT
This sequence comes from Viscum album, assembly GCA_963277665.1. Taxonomy (NCBI): domain Eukaryota; kingdom Viridiplantae; phylum Streptophyta; class Magnoliopsida; order Santalales; family Viscaceae; genus Viscum; species Viscum album. The sequence goes on from OY728130.1 coordinate 1,181,805,331, forward strand.
AGACAAATATTCTAAATTGGGAATATCCTTTCACAGTTGAAATAATTTTAAATGATAAATTTTTTAATTCTAATTGAAAAATAATTTCTTTTTGAAAAATAACAATGTTGATAAAATTACTTATATAAAATGAAAATGGAAATAAAATAATGAATCCAAACATAAGTGTTAAAATTAGAATCATTTCACATTTTCTTGAAAATGAACCATATAAAAAATTATATATATTTGTAAAAAATATTAAAATAACATATAAATTAAAATATCACATTAATAAATAATTAAGTAATATATAAAAGAAATGTCTAAATAATCTAATGAATATAAATTTTGAGAAGGGAGGTTATCCATTGGGTAAAATAGATGGGGTCGGTTTCACAGAAAAAAGACAATTTGTAACACCCCACGATTTCATAGAAAGTTATTCTCTTAAAACTAATTCAATATCTTGTGCTACATGCAACACCAAGTCTGTGGGCACCATGACTTAATAAATTATCCATTCAATAAGTAGTTATTAATATTATTAACTGAATTTTGAATTTTATATACTCCATATATTTTTATAATCCATATTATGAGTTTATTAGACATAATATAAGAACAAATTAATTTTTTTCTGAAAAGAAAAGTATTTTTTTAAATGTAATTTTACAACATTTTAATGGAAAACTCTTTCTCAAAACCTATATTTGACACTGTTATATATTTAATTTAAGGAAATTAAATATTTTTTTTAGAGTCAGGATATAAAAAATTATTTTGGATAAATATTTGGTCCTTTTCTGATAACAATCCTATTTTGATTAATACTGAAAAATACTAAGTTTTAATTGAATACTACTTTTTTATTCAAAATAATTTATAGAGTTAATTTATCAATTTGAATGGTTTGGAAGTATAATTAGATTATATTTTTATCATTTCATATAATTTATGTCAATTTATGTAATTTTGCATTTAAACTGGACAGAAACCAGTGTCAATGTTTTGATAGTTATTATTTCCTTAAAACACCCTTCTTGTTTTGACAACGAGAATTAATTTTAAATAAATTTTTACCACTTATTTGTTTTAAAAATGGAAAAATGGATTCCATATTTGGAATCAGGAGGCCAGAAGTTTGTAAATATGAATCTTTTATTTTTATACATTATGATTAATTATTTCCATAAATATTCTATATACCATGGTTAAAAGGTAAATCCAGAAAATAAGGGTAAAAATAATATTATAATAATATTTAATTACCCTAACATTCGTCATATTTCTATGGGTGGATAAATTTCCTACTATGGGTATCTTTGGGGCAATTTTGGGATGCCATGAAGCCACTTGAGTATGATAATGACACTTTAAATTAATTAATTTATAGTAATGGAAAAAATAACGTAAAAATATATATTTTAGTAAATAAATTTTTTAATAGGGTAATATAAGTTATAGTGTTGACTATAAATACTAATTAGAAATATAGAAAATATTTCCTACATAATATTATTTTATTTATAAGTTTTAGATATTAAATAGTTAAATTTATTTATGACGCAATGATGATGCAGTAATTACCTTAATGTTGATACAATCTAATAAATGGAATTATTAATATTAAAATAAATATAATTTCAAAGTTTATATGACATAAAACAATATATAGGTGAATAATAAATTTTAGGATTCATTCAATGTATTTTGTTCGAAGTAATCATGTTGTGATGACTTTCACAAAAACCATATACTAAATAGTGTCAAAATTGTCAAAAATGAGTTTTTAAGAAAAAATTTATATTATTAAATTATTAAATATTTTTAAAAATCTATGCATTGGAGAAAGTTCATACATAAGGTTATATATATTAATAATTAACCACAAGGGGTTCATATGTCTTGTTATAGTAATTTTATTAACCATATATTATAAAAATACAAAGAGACATGGTAAAAATAAAACTATTTAACGAAGAGTTAAATCTAAAAGATAAGGTTAACAAGGTGACCTAAATATCTCGAAAACCTATTGCTAGAGAGTTTCTCGATCCATATCCACCTTATTCTCTAAATAAATAATTTTGGATTCATTAGGATCTGAAAATTATTTTATTATAAAATAATATTTCAAGATTTTCCTAAAGTGGCCCTCACCTCTATTTTTAAAGGGTATTTCCCCTTATCTTAATTTAACACCTCAAGATCCATTTGTCTCGGCCATAAAATTCCCAAATATCCTCCCACCTTTCCTCCTTTAATCCAAGAGGCCTTAATTTGGTCCTAAATCCAACATAAAGTGACCTTTTGATCAAATCAAAACGAAGAACACGAAGAAAAGGTAAACATTTCATCACCTCTTTCAAGTTGTTTTCTTCTTCCACTTCCAATTTTTTTGTTGTATCCATTTTAAAATAATAACTCATGTATCTCAAATATAATAAGATTTTATTATACAAATGTTACAACCATATTAATTATTCTATGAGTCATATGAATGACAAAGTCACTATACGTTCCTACGTAAGGCTTACCGTCTCCACATCATGGTGTAGTTTATTATTCAAAAACTTCATTATTTGAATGGGTATAATAAATACTATATATAATTTAAATAATAAATATAAATTGTTAATTTTTATTTATATATTATATAACATCCAATTACATATGATTTCACCATCAATATATTGATATTGTGCCTCATGCGTACGTACAGATTAGAGTCTCCATGAACATGATGAGATTCATTTCCCATTGTAATCATTCAAGAATTATTTTAATTTTATGATTAAAAATAATTATTATTAACATAACATCATTATTGATATTAATAAAATAAATCATGTCCATAACAAACATGTCATATGTAACCGAGCACATAAAGAAAAACAGATCAGTTAACACCAGAAACAATAATACTACTAAAATATTACTATAAAAAAATATTAGAGGATCATATATGATATAATATTTATTTTTATATTTATTTTATAATTTAATAAAAATTATTTATCTATTATACAGGAGGGTAACGTACCCTCGACCGAGGAAAAGTACAAGCTAAGGGGTTTTTTATCTCATTTTCATTATTGTGATATTTCCATTGTTCGCCACTTATTTATGGAATGTTGTGTATTATGTACATCCATGTTATATATGTTATGATTATTTTATTTATATTCATGGTATTATTTTATTCAATTGGTGGTTATTAACTTTTGGTCATACGACTTGATAGATTTCAATATGGTAAGGGGTTTTCATCTCACTTCTTATTCTAGTGAAATTCATTCTATATTGCCACTATTTCCTTTTGTGTGGTTTATGTACTTCCTATGATTATATTCTTAGATTAATATAAATTAATTTATGGGTATTTACATCATCATTGTATAATACTGCATTCATGGGGTGACTGTTTCATATGTTACCAAATCTGTAAGGAAATTTTAAATTTCAATTTCTACTCATTGGGATTTACGAATACTTCATTAATTAATTTACTCCAAAATTATATGAGAAATCACAATTTATATACATATTTAGTAATTTTCACCACCCTTTGTTTGGATATACTTTTGATACACATAATCACACCATTGATAAATTATCAAGTCATCGATATAAACTTGATATGAGTAATTGTATCTCAATTTCATTTCATTAAGTTAAACATTCAAGTCATTGGTATTATTTTTACAAGAATATATATGAATGTAATATGATTTATTTACACTTAATATCCAATCATATTTATTGAATTTATATTTGTCATAAAAATTTTTGTCATTGTGTTATCCTTAACCTAATGATACTGTTTTTATAATGGAATCCATCTCAACTTACATTCCATTGAGACTTCTTTGTTGTTATGCACCAATTCACTTATATTTGGTGTATATAATGCACATTGACATATTTTGTCATTAATACCTTTATTCTCATGATTTTAAAAAAAATTTATTACTTCAATTATTGGTATACATGCATCGGTCATTTTGTTAGGATCTCTAACTGTAATATCATTTTAAATGTTTTAAAAATTTATTCGTCTAAATATTTTTCATTAATGTTCATGGTTTAAATATGGTTTTAAGGTTTTATTTATATGGAAATTAATGTTTTAAAATTAAAATTAGTTTTAAAAGTTTCAACGTGGTAAGGGACACTTTGGTTAAAAAATGTATTTTAAACAGCTTCTTGATAAATAATGAGACTTTCAAATGTTTTCATGAAAAAGGGAAATTTCTCTCAATTATTTTTTCTAATCATTTTCGACTATGTCAACATATTTTACTGAATATTATTCTTGATCTAGGTTGATATATTATGATACAAATCTTTCATACTGTGTTGATAGTTTTGTGATAGGTTTGACTATGTGACTATGGATGTGTAATTTTTATACCATTCATGGTTTATAGATAATGTATTGACATTTAATATTTGAGTATTAATATGAATTTTTATGTTATGTTTAAACCTTTTCATATTAGAAATTTAATAGACATAGTTAGTGATGGGTGGAGCCCGCTATTGCTCCTCGATGAATCAGTAGGTCAGATTAGACAAACCAGTGTCTTAACACAAGGCCTTAAAAATATCTTATTTGTAGTCTTGGAAAAATTCCATTACTATGTGGCTATGAAGTTTGGAATTTTTCTTTCTATCATTTTGAAATTGGCTATTGATATTACATATTATTATTCGACTAGTAGAATAAACATGTGAATATGTAAAGGGAATTACTTCAATTATCTTTTCCATATTATACTGAAGTTTATGTTTAAAGGGATTGTGTTCTAGTTTTATACATTTTCTTAAATGATTACTCTTATTTATGAAAGTATACAATATAATGTTATCCTTACTGAGCATCTGAGCTCACCACTTTTTTATGTTTTATTTTCCCTAGGATGAAATGATTTATATTATTATTAACCTGCATGAATCAGCTAGAGGATATAAGAGTGTTCAAAGGGGACACTATGGTGTTTTTTTTATTTCACGATGTAATGTAAAACATATTTATATATCTAGTAAATATAAGGCTATTAAATTGATTGGTCTGTTGGGACATGATTCCTTAGATCATGCCAATGTTATGTAATAATGCCCTGATTCTGGGTAAATTGGGTTGGGGCCTTACATTTGGTATTAGAGGATGTTTAGTACAACCCATATAAGCTATATTTATAAAAAACGATGATTTGGAAACACTTCCCTAATATAGACATTGAGGATTAGTATAGAATAGCATAAAAAAATTTGTTGACGTAAATATTATGTTGGGATATCCATGAAATACACCCCTGTCAAAATATGAGTCGGTAGAGGTGGCTCTGGAACTTATGTACCTTGTAGTGAATTCTCCGACAAGGAGTTTTAGATATGACTCAATAAATCCAGTTATATGACAACGGACCTTGCTGAAATCTTGGTTACGACACTCCCAAGGGATATGTATATGATAATTTACATTTTCATTACAAACCAATTTGATAGATTCTAATATAAGATGAGAATAAATAACATTCCATAATCCTAAGGTGTTTTAGATTGAAAATAAGGTGTTGTGATATTATCTAAATAATTTTAAGACTTACATTATGCTTTCTTATGTTAGTCAATCGATGGATTCTAAGGAAGTCCTAGTAACATTGATCAAGATGTATAAGGTGGGCATGGTGGTGGGAATGATCAATGAAATTGAATTTTGATAGGTGTAAATGATATCGTGTTCATGGAAAATTAGTTTGCACCAAATATAATAAAAAACGTATATATTAACCAACTCTCAGACTCAACAATAAAGAGAAAAGAAGTGAATAATAAGTGCTACAGAAGTGGAGACCATGGAGAAAAGAAAGCTGAATTTCTATCATGCATGAAATGGGGACGGAGACACCTAGGAATGTGTCTCAATGGAAAAAAGAAATGATTTATGTGTCAGAATAAAAGACATAAAGTAAAAAATTGCAGAGGAAAAATGAATAGTTCTATGGAAGAAAATAAAAATGATCCCATGAATCCATTTACAATCATTTTTTGTAAATGTAGGGGACCTGCGAATTAACTAAGTTAGTTCCCTATTCTTCAGGATTACCTCTTGGTCAAGGAAGAACCTATGTGGAAATCAATGAATAGATAAATGTTTAAAATTATATGTTCTCTTTGGGGATAAGATTACTTTGGAATACTTTTCTCTTATATGTGTAACCCTGCAGTTTCTTATGATCAAATGCTATTTTAGGAAGAATTATCTTTTATTTTTTTGATATGGTTATAAATAACACTTTGGGTTTATATGATCCCTGAATTTGAGGCAATTAAAAGTTATAAAATTTTGGGATTAAAATGTGAATTATGAGATAACATTTTTTGGAAATTATGTTATGGTTATTTTGAATAATTTTTCTCATTTTAGGAATGTTATAAAATATAGTTTTTGAAAAAGGAAAACACTCAGAACATGTGACAACCCATCAAGTCGTACAATTCTAGGGGAATCGAACCCACAACCAGAGTGAGATCGGGATTTATCACCTACTATTGGACTACGTGAATTCCCTAGTTAGTGTGACTAATTTTGTTCATTTAAAATTTTTTATTAATCAATAATATATTGATTTAGGATCTAATGTCTTATCAAATGGATATCCTTCATATAGGAAAATGATTTGGTGAATATGTGGTATATGTTATTTTGGAATATGTACCCTCTGTTGGGAACACTATATGCCTAAGTAAAATAGAATACAATGAGATTTTATTTGAGGATTAATGGTGGATTTTTATCTGTGATCTTATTGAGGATTTATAGTGATTTTGGTTATTTATATAAATGATTAACCTATTATAGAGAATATGTTACCAGGTTAATTACTTTTAAGTATGTGACTTTAATAGTGGTTAATGTTATTAGGAGATAATAATTAACATGGAAGACTAAGTAATAAAATTCTTCTATGTTTTGCGTTTCGATATTAGTTTGGATTATTTCAAATTATTTTATGGATAATTTTATATTGAATAGTATTTATTAAACTTTGGGAATTGTTGGTTTAATTTTAGAGATTAAGATTAGTATATATTTCTATAAAGGATTATCATTTTTGGGGATAATCTGATCTACTACAAACCATTTTGGTTTTGGGTAATCTTTAATGATATGGTAAATATATAGTTTACCCTTTGTGGATTATGTGATTCTCTAGATGTTGGTTCTAACACTTCAGGTGTGACCAAGTCTTCTTAAATTCACATGGTTAAAAAAAGAAGATTTAGTGGTAAAAATTTATTAAAGGATAAAACTCTATATAAAAAGTAAATATATCGCTTTATGATGTTATTCAATATCATAAATAAATTCCTCATCTTTATCAATTGGAACTGAAAACAAAAAACGGTGTACATTTACTTTTCCAACTGAGAAACTAATGTCTGTTTATCCTATCACATGTTTGTGGTTTTCTTATTTTTAACATTCTGCTGATCATGTTTTCTATCACTATCCATCAGAAAATGACACTTATTTTATCTTCTATATCTATGTTTTTTTACATGAAATCCTAGTATGGGTTATCTCGGGAGACATTTGTACTTATCTACCATTCTTTTAAATTGATAGATTTAATGAATCTCTTTCAGCTGTGGGACTTTAAATGAAGTTACTTTGACTAATATTAAAATTTAGAGGATGGAATTTCCAAAAGGAGGGAAGAATTTAACATATCAATATTTCAAAGTAAGTTATTTTCTTTAAAGTAGTTCTATAGCTTGCATTACACACAACACCGAGTTAGAGCACACCACGACTTAGTAAACTAGCTGTTCAAAAAGCAGTTATGAATTTTATTAATTGAATTTTAAATTTTATATACTATATTTAATTTTAGAATCCATATTATGTTTTTCATAGACATACTATAAAAACAAAATAATTTTCAGATAAAGGAAATATTTGTTAAAAAGGTGAAATTTTACCACCTTTTAATGGAATACCGTTTTCTAAAACCAATATTTGAAAAATTTATATATTAAATTTAATGAAATTACATTCTTATTTAGAATTGGTAAATAAAACTTTATTTTGGATAAATTTTTGTTACATTTTGGATAACTATAATTTTTTCCTGAATACTGAAAAATACTGAATTTTAATTGAAAACAACTTTTTTAATGGAAATAATTTATTATGTTAAATTATTAATTTAAATAGTTTAGAAATATAATTTGATTATATTTTTAACATTTAATACAATGTTTATCATTTTATATAATTTCACATTTAAACTGGACATAAAAAATTGTCAATCTTTTGATAGTTATTATTTCTTAAAAACACGCTTTTTATTTTGACAATGGGAAATAATTTTAAATTAATTTCTACCACTTCTGTATTTTCAATAATGGAAAAATGTATTCCATGTTTTGAGTCAGGAGGTCCAAATTGTACAAATAAGTAACTTTTATTTTTAGACATTATGAATAATTATTTCGGTAAATATTTTATTTACCATGATTAAAAGGTAAATCCATTAAATAATGGTAAAAAATAATATTATAATAATATTAAATTAAATTAACATGTATCCTATTCCTATTGGTGGATACATGTCCAAGAATGGTCATCCTTGGGGCTATTTTGGTACCCCATGGAGCCACTTGAGAGTGATAATGAGACTTTATATTAATTAATTTAATGTAATGACCAAAATGACATAAACATATATCTTTTAGTAAATACATCTTCTAATGGGGTTATCGAAGATATCCTTTTGACTATAAAAACTATTTATAAAGATAAAAATATTTCTTAGATAATTTTATTTTATTAAAAAAAATTATAAATTATATAATTAAATTTATTTATGACACAATGATGATGCATTAATTACCTTATTAATGAATGTATCAATTAAATGGTATTATAAATTTTAAAATAAATATAATTTCAATGATTTTATGACATACCCTTATTTTCTAGGTTAATATGACATGTTAGGGAATATTAAATGTATATGGTTATAAGTAATTAAGTTGTGATTACATTAACAAAAACCAAATACTAAATACTGTCAAAATTGACATAAATGATTTTCAAAAAAATATATTATATTATTAAATTATTTAATTTTCATAAAAATCTAAGTTTCACCCAAAAGACATAAATAAGTTTATATATATTAATAATCAACAATGTGGAGTTTTATTGGATAGTAATAGTAAGTTTATTAACCATATAATATAAAAAGACAATGAGAGATGGTTATTGTCAAACTATTTTACTAAGAGTTAAATCTAAAAGAGAAGGTTAATATGGTGACCTAAACCTATATAAAACCAATTGGTTGAGAGGTTTGTGAATAATAACCAGCTTATCCTCAATTTAAATCGTTTTTTATCCATTTTAAATAGAATGTTATTTTATTATTAAATAATATGTCAAACTTTTCTAAAGTGACCCTCACCTCTCTTATGAAAGGGTACTTACCCTTGTATTAATTTCACATCTCCAAAGCCATTTGGAACAGACAAAAGCTATCCAAATAACCTCCCAAAATTTTTCCTTTAATCCTAGAGGCCTTCATTTGGTCAGAAGTCATCATATTGATCCCTTTTGATCAAATCAAAAGGAAGAACCTGAAAATAGGTATATATTTCATCACCTCTTTAAAGTTCCTTTCTTCTTACACATCCACTTTATTTGTTGTTTCTATTATAAAATAATAATTCCAATATATAATATACACTATGATGTTATTATGAAAAATTTACAACTTTATTCATTATTCTATCCATCATATGAATGATAGAGTCACCATACGTGCATATGTATGACTTACCGTCTCCACATTGTGGTGTAGTTTGTTATTCAAGCACCACATTATTTGACTGTGTATAAAAATGAGTGTAACTATTGTAAATAATAAATATCACATGTTAATGATTCTGTATATATTATATACCATCCAATTATATACTATTTCACCATCAATATACTGATATTGTTGCTCGTGTGTACGTATGTATAACCTTCTCCACGAACGCAATGAGATTCATTCCGCATCGTAATCATTCAAGAATAATTTTCATTTTATGAGTAAAAATAATTATTAAGAAATTAATATCATTATGAATATGAAGAAAATACATCCTATCCATAACAAACATGTCTTACATAACCGATCATATAAAGGAAAACAGATCAGTTAACACCCGAAATGATGATATTACTATAATATTATTAACAAAGTAATATTATAGGATCATATGTGATATCATATTTATTTCAATAGTTATTTTATAAATTATTAAGCATTATTTAACAATTATATAAGACGTTAACGTACCCTTGACTATGGAAAAGAACATTCTAAGGGGTTTATTATCTCACTTTTATTCCTATGACTGAAAATTATTTTTTATTTGATTATTGAATAACTTTTGATAGAGAAGGGAGAACCACCGAGTCCAATAAAACATCCATAATAGCAACAAAAAAGATCCCAAAAAACACATTCCCTACCTCTCCCCAGAATCTACCTCTAGATTAGGCCCCCACCAAGCATGAGTACTCGGCAACCAATCCCATGCAAGGATGCACGGGCACGGAACCAATGGCCATGCCATAACCTCTCAGTCTTCCACTCCAAGTGTCACGCAGAAGATGAGGCCTTACGCTCGAAACCTCATCTGAAGAAGTTACATGTAACAAGAAGCAAACAACAAACCAAAACATCCCCAGTAGCACAATCTGAGAGAAATCCTCATCAGAAGGAACAAGGAAGGTGAGAATGAAAAAACAAGCATTAAATAGATAAAGTTAAAGAAACATCATTGAAGAAAAGTATAATTCTTCAAGTATCCATATCCCTAAACAACATCCAGGATATAGTTGTTACCTAAAAATGTCATTCGTCACTTAAAATAACCTCCAATGCAAGGGTTAGTTTATCCCAAACCTCTATGTACTCTTCAAGACCGATCAACCCCTTATTAAACCCCCCTACCAGTATCGTGTCTTGTGTGTCAACCAATGAATATTGAGCCTCACTTATATTCATTCCAATTTCACGACCCATCATGTTGGATGCTTCCTCTTCCGTGGAATTAAGAAACAGCACCGTCTCTGTCACCTCATCCTCTGAACATAGAAGCAGATCCAAGGAAATATCAGGTTGACCAGGTCGAACCTGGCACATGGCCTCATTTTCCCCCTTCTCTTCTATTTTCATTTTTGTTGACCGATTCCTCAAGGGGGTGGCAGGGAGGAGTATTACCTCTTACCCTTCCTCCCCCTGTTACCTCTATTAATTCTCGGGATGGTTTCCCCTGCGGAATTACTCTTACTGCCTTCAATGGTCCCCTCCATACACTCCCCAACTATCCCAAGGCCATCAAAACTATTCTTCACCAAAATTGAATATTGGTTCCCTGAAAAATAGATCCCATCCTTACCAGCTGGGTTGCAGACCTCCTCATCCAGTGAAGGCCCCTGCTTCTCTTGCGTAGGCCCTCACTATCTCTGGTCATCTCCCCACATAATGATCTGCTAGTGTCTTTCTCAACATCTGCCACTTGGGTCTCACCCTCTTTTTCCTACCATCACTCCAAGAAGCAATATTCTGGGAGAATTACCCATTACTCAGTTTCATGACCTTGGTTTCAGCTCCCACTCTCCTCCGAGAGCCACCACTATCTATTCCAGAAGACTCAGCATGCCAGTCCACTACACCGCCTGCCTTGTGTTCCACTGTGTCCTTTGTCCCCACCACCTGGATCAATACTTGCACCTCATTCTGCTGCAAAGATCCTCCCATAGGTTCATATGGTCCTCCCAATTCATACAAGATCTCTATATCATTCCTCCTCAATTCTAACCCATGTGTGGCCTCGGCTGACCTGATGTAGTTTCCTTTCAGTTTCTCCATCTCTACCATCTGCTAAGAGTGTGATTCCCTACCACTGCCTCCGCCGATTTCCATCATCGACAGGCTAGTTTCAACACTAGCTACTGGAACCTTACCATTCCCACTATCATCCTTCTTCTTTATAGACTAGATTCCCTGGTGAGGGACTTCTTGCAGTGGAAGACCATTACGAGAGACTGCCAAAGTGTGACCCATACTACCGCATGAGGAGCAGAAGTCTGTCCAACTCTCGTAAACAACCCTTAGTTTATACCTATACTCCTCACCAATAGTAATCCAGACATAATAAAAAGGCCTTCGTGAGGGATCTAATTCCATGCATACTCTTGGACTGACCAGGTGACAAATAGCGTTAGTGTGACTATCCAAACTCAATAATCTACCTACTATATTACCTATCATTCGAATCACAGAAGGGTTCTGAAACGGAAATGCGAGATTGGGGAAACTAACCCAAACTGCAGTAAATGGGGAATCACGATTCATATAGAATTAAATGGACCACTATAAGAAGAAGAACCTAGACCCATTGATGTTACGCGGAGCGCTCGACCATGCCTTGATGAGGTCTACTCTTGATTCAAAGTGAATCATGTTGTGGTGGCTGTCAAGCAAGCTAACAATCGCCCTTTCCAGGAGATCCCATGAGCTGAAGATGATCATATCGAACACAACAACCGAAGGGCTTCTCATCGTGAAGCATGCAACCAAGGTGAAATTAAAGAGGGAAGAGGTTTCAGAAAATTTAGAGGTCGAAAGTTAAAGATTATGAAAATTAACATGACTCGATTGATTACAGCATGGTAATGGGATTCTATCTCACTTCTTATTCCTGTGATATTCATGTTATATTACCATTATTTCCTTTTGTGTGGAATTTGTATTGCCCCTGATTGTATTCTTAGTTTAATATACTATAATATATGGGTATTTACATCTTTGTTGTATAATACTTATTTAATGGGGTGTATGTTTCGTATGTTACCAAATCGGTAAGGGAATTTCAAATTACAATTTCTACTCATTGGGATTTACAAATACTTCATTGATTAATTTACTCCAATATTATGTGTGATATCACTACTTATTTTTACTTATTTTTTAATTTAGACTCCCCTTTGTGTGGATATACATTTGATACACATAATCACTCTGTTGATAAATTATCAAGTCATCGATAAAAACATGGTAAGAGTAATTTTTACTCAATTTCTATTCATTGAGTGAAACATCCAAGTCATTGGTGTTGTTTTTACTAGAATATGTGTGAATTTCCTATGATTAGTTTACATGGAATATCCAATCATATTGATTATATTTATATTTTTAACCCATAATTATTACATTGATTTATACTTAACTTAAGAAAACGGACTTTATAAATGAATTCATCTCAAGTTACAGTCCTTTGATAATTTTTTGTAGTTATGCGCCAATTATGTTTTATTTAGTGTATATGATGTATTTTGATATACTATATCATGAATCACTTTATTCACATGATATTATAAACTTTTTATTACCTCAATCATTTGTATTTGAGTGTCTCTCATTTGGTTAGTAACTCTAACTAAAATTTCATTTTAAATGTTTTAAAATTTTATTATCATAAACATTTACCATTAATGTCAATATTATAAAAATGGTTTTATAGTTTTATTTATATGGAAATTAATGTTTTAAAAATGAAAATCATTTTAAAATATTAAAAATGGTATGGAACACTTCGGTTCAAAAATTTATTTTAAACAGCTTCTTGATAAATAGTGAGGCTTTTATATATTTTCATGAAAATGGGATATTTCTCTCAATTATTTTTACAGATCTTTTTCAACTTTGTCAACATCATTAATTGTATATTATTATCGATCATGGTTGATTTATTATGATACAAATCTTCCATAATACATTGAATGATTTTTTATATGTTTGAATGTGGATGTGTTATTTTTATATTGTTTATGATTTATGGATAAAGTATTGATATTTCATATTCTAGTTTTAATAAAAATGTTTTTGTTATGTTTAAACATTTTAATATGTTGAAGGAATTGGACATAGTATGTGATGGGTGGAGCCTAACATAGCTCATTGATGCATAGATAGGTCTCATGAGACAAACTAGTGTCATGGCACAAGTCCTTGACAAAATCTTATTTACAGTTTTGGCACAAGGACTTCACTATGTGGTTATGATGTTTGGAATTGTGCATTCTATCATTATGAAATTGGCTATTGATATTACATGTCATTATTCGACTAGTTGAATATCCATGTGAATAAGTAAATGGAATTATTTGATTTATCGTTTCCATATTATGATGAAGACTAGGTTTAAGAAGGTTTTGTTCAAGTATTATACATTAAATTAAATGTTTACTCTTATTTATGATAGTTTTTGGTATATTGTTATCCTTATTGAGCATCTGCACTCACACCTTTTTTATGTTTTATTTTTTCCAGGATGAAGAGAAGTATATTATGATTAACCTGCATGAATTTGCTAATTGATATAAGAGTGTTCAAAGATGAAACAATGTTGTTTTTTTATTTCATGATGTAATGTAAAACATAATTTATGTATCATGTACATCCAAGGCTACTAAAATGATCTGTGTTTTGGGACATGATTCCTCATATCTAGCATATGTTATGTAATTGTAACGCCCTGACCCCAGCTACCCGGAGTCGGTGCATTATTACATAACATTGGCATGATCACAAGAAGATCAAATCTCGAAACACCGATTGGTTTAGTAGCCTTGGAAACACTAGATATATTCATAAGTTTTAAATTACATCATAAAATGAAAAACTACAACAACAACATAATGCCTCCATAATTCACACTCATATCCCCACATAATATCCCTGCAGGTCATTCATAATTTACTTCTTCACTTCCTGGGAAAAATAAAACATAGAAAAGGGGTGAGCTCAAACGCCCAGTAAGGATAACAATATAGCGGAAACATTCATAAATAAGAATAAACATTTAAGGCAATGTATAACTAAGACAAAAGCCTTTCAAACATGAACTTTCAACATGGTATGGCATAAATAAAATGAAATAATGCCATTTACTTATTCACATTGATATTCTACTAATCGAATAATCACATTTAAAAATCAATAACCACTTTCATAATGTTGGAATGCATAATGCCAGACTATCATAACCACATAGCCAAGGCCTCGTGCCAAGACTACAAATAAGATTTTGTCAAGGCCTTGTGCCAAGACACTAGTTTGTCTCATGAGACCTACCGATGCATCGAGGAGCTATAGCGGGCTCCACCCGTCACTTACTAAGTCCAATGCATTCCCATATGAAAAAGTTTAAACATAACATAAACATTCGTATTAAAACTAGCATACGAAATGTCAATAATTTCACCATAAACTATGAATGGTATAAAAATAGCACATCCACAGTCAAACATATCACAAAACCTTCAATACAATATAGAAGTTTTGTATCATAATAAATCAACTTCAAATAAGCATAAAATCCATCAAAGGATGTTGACATAGATGAAATCAAAACACTTTTTAGAGAAATATCTCTTTCTATTTTTGAAATAATTTAAGATCCATATAAAAGAAAACATTTTCTTGAAAATATTCTTATAAGATTGTAAGGGAAGCTTTGACGATTTTATAACGGCGGAAAATAACCGCACCCGCCGTATACGTTAAAAAAACATTCTTATCTTAATTCTATCGAAAAGGTTAAAAAGGACCTTATTTTGAAAACGACGGAAAGATTCCTTTATAAACCTCTTTTAAAAATTCAAACAAGGGTGTAAATTACTTTAACCCATATTCTTGTAAATAATAAATATGTTTTGAAATACATTTTTAAGAAAACATGGATGTGGATGATAAAGGAATCCTAGTAGATTATTACGTATAAACAACCTCGGATAATGAAGAGATTGTGAAATAACCCTTACCTTGTACTTTTCCTTGGTTGGGGTAGGTTAACCTCCTGTATAATGGTGAAATAATTGTTATTAAATTATACAAGAATCGTATACATTAATATGATATCATATATGATCTTTTAATATTGATTTGATAATAATATCTTAGTATTATCGCCGTTTCGGGTGTTAACTTACTCATTTTCTTTTATATGTTTGTTACATAAGTCATGTTTGTTGTATCTTATTCATATCCAGAATGATATCAAGTCCTTAAACATCATTTTTAAATCATTAAATGATAATTATACTTGAATGGATACGATGGATAATGAATCTCATCGCGTTCGTGGAGACGGTAGTCCGTACGTACGCACGAACGCTACTTCCATTTAATTTTTATTTTAAAAGAATCGAATCCAAATGATACATAGGTATATTAATATTCCAGTATAATATAATATTTTATATATGTTACTTAAGTTCATTAACACCATCCTTTATACGTTCCATGTGTGGTATGAACGAGTCATATCATTTTAAGGGGGCGGTAGTCCGCACTTCCTCAAATGAAATTATCGTATGTATATACAACATGAAACGAATAATGGTATGAAATAAAATGGAATTACAGAAGATTATATATAAAATATATATCATTAATATCATATTTAATTACAGTTCCATGATAATGGCCACCATGAGAGGTGGTAAGATGTATTTGAACAATCATCGTTTCGTGAGGCGTTTGTTTTCCATCCACAGAAACATTATGTTCATCATCCATTAGATGGAGTTGTGTGTATGTGTAGTTTGAATCCTTCTTATAAAAACATCCTAGTATATTGAGGATACTGGTGTTGTTACAAAAGAAAGGAAATAAAAATATTTTGGGAGTTGAAGAAGCAAAATAAATGAAAATAATTTAAGAGAAATCGTTACCTTTAATTTAGGTAACTCACTTTGGTTGGAACCAACGGACTTGTTGAAATGCTTTCTGCCTAAGGGGAAGCTTCAAGGAGGAGTAGAGGGATGTGGGGAGCTTAGTTGGGCAGAGTTTGGACGAGCCAATTGGCTTGAGAGGTGTGAAGAATGAGTAGAAGTGGTCTCCTTTTATAAGGGAGAGGAGGGGCTCTTTAGGAAAGAGTGAAAGTATTACTTTATAATATAATTATATTCGGTTTATAATGGTCAAAAAATCATTGAGGTCGAAGATAAGATGAATCATATTCTAAATAACATCATCCAATAAGAATTGGACAGGTTTTAGATAATATTTTAATCATTATAATCTTATTTATTTAAATGATTTATTAATGAGGTAAACATTGCATCATTATTGTGTCATTAATAATTTAACTTATTTGATGTTTAAAAATTATAAATAAAATATCATAATGTAGGAAATATTTTTATCTTTCTAATGAATATTTATAATCAAAAATCCAACATGTATAACCCTATGTAAAAATTGTTCTTCTAAAAGATGTAAGCTTATGCCATTTTTATTTTTATTTTAACTTTATTAATATAATGTGTCCCTACCACATACAAGTGGCTCCAAGGGGTCCCCAAATTGACCCAAGGATGATCATGGTCGGGTATGTGTCCACCAATAAGGTTAGGACACGTTTTAGGGTAACTTTTTATTATTATAATATTATTTTTTTAACCCTTATTTACCGGATTTACCCTTTAACCATGGTAAATATAATATTTACCGCAGTAATTATTCAAAATGTGTAAAAATAAAAGTTACCTATTTACATAATTTGGACATCCTGATTCCAAATATGGAATCCATTTTCCTAAATTCAAAACACAGAAGTGGCAGAAATTAATTTAAAATTAATTCCCGCTGTCAAAACAAAAAGCGTGTTTTTAAGAGGTAATAACTATCAAAAGTTTGACACTTGTTTATGTTCGGTTTAATTGTAAAATTATGTCCAATGACCAACATTATATTAAATGGTAAAAATATATTCTAAATATAATTTAAAACCACTCAAAATCACAATTTATCACTATTAATTATTTTGATTAAAAAAGTTGTTTTTAATTAAAATTTAGAAATTTTCACTATTCATCAAAATATGAAAGTTATCCGAAATGTACCAAAATTTCACCCTAGGCTAATTTTGATATTCCGAATCTAAAAATGAAGTCCATTTTGAAATATTGAATATATATGATTTCAAAAAGTAGGTATTACTATTCACAACGGCTAGTTTAATTAGTTGTGGTGTGTGTTAGAACTCGAGGTTGCGTACAACACACGCTATCGCATTATTCGAAGGGAAACGTACCATAGAAGCTTGGGGTGTTACATTCTCCCCTCCTTCAAATAATTTCGTCCTAGAAATTTCTAGAATACTTATCACATGAAAAGACTGGGGTGGTTCTTCATCATAAGTTCCTCGGGTTCCCACGTTGCCTCTTCCATCTTATGATTTCTCCACAAAACGTTTACCAGACGTGTCGTCCGGTGTCTCAGTACTTGTTCTCTTGTATCAAGAATCTTGACGGGCTCTTCACAATAAGACAGATCGGGTTCCAGTTCTAATTCCTCATAGGTGAGTACATGCGTTGGGTCAGGCATGTATTTTCTCAACAGAGATACGTGGAACACATCGTGAACTTTGGAGAGACTTGGCGGCATTGCCAATCGGTAAGCTACAGCCCCAATTCGTTCTAGAATTTCGAAAGGTCCGATGTACCTGGGACTCAATTTACCTTTCTTACCAAAACGTATGACTCCCTTCCATGGAGATACCTTTAGGAAAACATGATCACCGACCTGAAATTCCAAATCCTTCCTTCGATTATCGGCATAGCTCTTCTGCCTACATTGAACTGCTTTGATGTGATTTTGGATTACCTTCACCTTTTCCACCGTTTCCTCCACCAGTTCTGGGCCTACAAGTTTTCTTTCACCAACGTCATCCCAACAGGTTGGTGTACGACATCTCTTTCCGTATAACGCTTCATTTGGTGCCATCTGAATACTTGAATGGAAGCTATTGTTATAGGAAAATTCTACCAGAGGTAAATATTGATCCCACATACCCTGAAAGTCAAGTGAGCAAGATCTCAACATGTTTTCTAAGGTTTGAATAGTCTGTTCTGATTGTCCATCTGTCTGAGGGTGGTAAGCAGTGCTCAAATGAAGTTCAGTATCCAGGGATTTCTGAAGACTTTTCCAAAATCTTGAAGTAAAACGGGGATCACGATCAGAAACAATCGATAGGGGTACTCCATGAAGTCTCACAACTTCATTAATGTATAGTCTTGCTAGACGTTCCAGGGGTAGATCTTCTCTTATAGCAAAAAAATGTGCTGACTTGGTAAGACGATCAACAATAACCCATATTGCATCGTTCCTTCTAGGAGTCTTCGGTAGCCCCATGACAAAGTCCATCGTAACATTGTCCCATTTCCACTCCGGTATGGGAAGAGGTTGCATGAATCCTCCAGGCTGTTGCCTTCCAGCTTTCACTTGTTAACAAACCATACATCTTGACACAAAATCAGCAATCTCCCTCTTCATGTTGTCCCACCAAAAATGTTCCTTCAAATATCTATACATTTTGGTGCTCCCAGGGTGTATAGAGAAATTGGAACTATGAGCATCATCCAACAATTCCCTTTTTAGATCAGGTATATTGGGAACACAAAGTCTCTTCCCGAATTTCAAAATTCCATCTTCATACACAAAGTCTCTCAATCTCCCGTCATTCACAGCTTTAATCATCTTCTGAAATTCTTCATCATCGGTCTGGGAACTCTTAATCCTTTCTAGTAAAGATGGTTTGGCAACCATTTGAAAAAGCATTGATGTTTCACCTTCCCTGGTTATTCCCATGTCCATCTTCTCTAGATCCATGAAAATTGGATCCCTTTCAATTCTCATCATGTTCAGAACACCATGGTCTTTTCTGCTCAAAGCATCTGCTACTTTTTTTGCTTTCCCCGAGTGGTAGTGTATCGTGCAATCATAATCCTTGAGTAATTCAAGCCATCTCCTTTTCCTCATGTTGAGTTCTTTTTGTGAGAAAATATACTTCAAACTCTTGTGATCAGTATAAATCTCACATTTTTCACCATAGAGGTAGTGCCTCCATATCTTCAAAGCAAAGATCACATATGCTAACTCAAGATCATGAGTAGGATTGTTTTGTTCATGAATTTTCAACTGTCGTGATGCATAGGCAATAACTCTATCATTCTGCATAAGGACACAACCAATTCCTTTCTTTGATTGATCACTATAAATAACGAACCCATCATTCCCCGATGGTAGAGTCAATATAGGAGCATTGACTAATCTTTTCTTCAATTCTTCGAAACATTCTTCACACTCTTTTGTCCAAACAAATTTAACCCCTTTACGTGTGAGCTTCGTTAATGGGTTATCCAATCGGGTAAAATTCTGGACGAAACGTCGATAATAACCTGCCAAGCCAATAAAACTACGTACCTCAGTTATACTCGTAGGTGCTGGCCATTCTTGGATTGCCTTGGTCTTAGAAGGATCAACAGAGATTCCATCTTTAGAGACAATATGGCCAAGAAAAGAAATCTCCTGAAGCCAGAATTCACAGTTGCTAAACTTCCCATATAATTCATGCCTCCTCAGAGTCTTCAAGATAATGCGCAAGTGATTTTCATGATCTTCGTAGGTTTTGGAGTATACCAAGATATCATCAATAAATACCACCACAAATTCATCAAGATACTGCTTCAAAACTCTATTCATTAGATCCATGAATACAGAGGGTGCATTAGTCAATCCAAACGGCATTACAGTAAACTTGTATTGCCCGTACCTGGTTCGAAATGCTGTTTTCGGAATGTCTTCCTTCTTCACACACAACTGATGGTATCCAGATCGAAGGTCAATCTTTGAAAAGTATTGAGATCCATGCAGTTGGTCAAATAAATCATCAATACGAGGTAGGGGATACTTGTTCTTTATCGTTATAGCATTGATCTCCCTGTAGTCGATACATAACCTCATAGATCCATCATTCTTTTTAACAAAAAGAACAGGGGCTCCCCATGGAGAAACACTAGGGCGAATAAATCCCTTATTACTCAATTCCTCTAGTTGTTTCTTTAGTTCGACTAACTCTACAGTGGCCATTCTATAAGGGGTCTTCGATATAGGCCTTGATCCAGGAATCAAATCAATAGAAAACTCAACTTCTCGTTCTGGAGGATGTCCAGGTAAATCTTCTGGAAATACATCTACAAATTCTTTCACAATAGGTACATCCTCTATTTGAACATTCCTTTCCTCACCCGCAGTTATTTCATTCTCTTCCTCCCCAATAATTGAATTTAGTTGAGCTATTGAGGGTGGATCTAAATAAGAATTAGGTGGTGACGATTCTGCTCTAAAAATAAGGTGTTCCTTATCATTATCATCAAGAATCGTAACCTCTATCTTCTTATAATAAATCTTCGCATCATAGTCCGAAAGTCAGTCCATACCGAGGATTATATCAAACTCAATCATAGGTTTGACGATGAGATCAGCAGATAAAGAAAATTTATGTGCTCTAATGGGGACTGATTAACAATACTTTGTTGCAACGATACTTCCCTTAGGAGTTTTAACTGACAACTCCCTTATTAAATCAAATTGGAAATATCTAATTTTCTTAGCAAACTGGGAAGATATGAAACAATGCGATGATCCAGAATCAAATAATGCATTTGCTAAATTTGAGGAAACCATTAAATTACCTGCCACCACATCTTTCGGAGCTTCTACCACAGCAGTAGTGATAGCATAAGCCTGGCCTTGATCCCTTGGCCTTTTCTGAGGTAAGTTATCCTGACGCTTAGGACATGCATTTGCATAATGCCCCATCTCCCTGCAATTGTAGCACTGAACGTTGGTAGCTTCCTTCTTCCCCTTGCAATCATGAGCTTGGTGGCCTTTTTCACCACACATGTAACAGACTCCCATTCCCTTCAGGCAAGCACCGGGGTGTTTCTTCCCGCACTTACCACAAGATGGATATTCAACCTTTCCCTTCTTCCCCTTATTTCCATTCCCAGATTGATCAGCAGGTCTCTTCTTCTCTTGCTTTGCTTTAAAGTCATAAGACTTAGAGAATTCCTTTTCGGTCTTGATAGCACATGAGACAATGTCTTCGTACGATGAAAAGGATTGTGAGACTAATGCTCGACGGAGAAATGGTTTTAACCCATCAAAGAAACGATCAATCTTACTTCTTGGGTTGCGAATATAATCACCAGCGTACCTCGCTAACCTTGTAAAGTTAGCCTCATACTTTGTGACATTCTCATCCTCCTTTTGTCTCAGACTCAGAAATTGTCTTTCCATATCAGCTCGATGGTCGCGAGGAAAGTATTTTTCTAAAAACAGATCTTTGAACTCCCTCTATTCCATATTTGATACTTCAACATCTTCCTTCGTATTTTGAATCAATGACCACCATTGATCAGCATCTCCAGTGAGGCGGTAAACTGCCATGATAACTTTTTCCCTTTCACTGCTCCCCAAAGCCTGAAATATTTTCTCTAGGGAAAATATCCATTGCTCAGCTACTAAGGGATTTGTATTCCCATTGAACATTGGTGGTTGCTGTCTCATGAATCGATCTAACATTGATCCTCCACGTTGCGGATCAGGGTGCTCCATACGGGTAAGGTTATTATTCATAACCTGAGTAAGTTGTCCCAGTATGGTGATTAGCTGATCAGCACCAGTTGCATCACCAGCCCCACTATAATTATCTTGAGCAGGAGGGAAATCCCTACATGGAGTGCGTGCATTGATACGGTTTCCATTTCTTCCACTAGGCGCCATTTCTAAACAATGGCATAAACTAGATCAGTTTATGAATCAAAATACATAATCCCATACTTATAAAACACTTAACATAAATTGAACTATTTATGGATATAATCCATAATCATAAAAATGTTTTCTTTGAGGAAGTATATACTCATAAACCCTTCAAAATGATTTGTAAAGAAAATGAGAGTTATCCTAAGCATATCCCCCGGGAGTGTCGTAACCAAGAGTGCAGCAAGGCCCGTTGTCGTGCACCAGTTCCCGTTCGAGTCTAGCTCAAAGCGGTGTTTTCGGGTTTTACCCCTAGGTACATCTGTGCCAGAGCCGCCTCTACCTGCTCGTATCCAGACAGGGATGTATTGCTCGGAAAACTCACAAAATCTCTACAATACCAAAATTCTAGGATGTTCTTCTATACTAATCCTCAAAGTTCATCTTAGGTCTACGTGCTGTAATCAGAGTTTATCTAAATCTAGTTTCCAAGGTTTGTACTAAACTTCCTCTGATACCAACTGTAACGCCCCGACCCCAGCTACCCAGAGTCGGTGCATTATTACATAACATTGGCATGATCACAAGAAGATCAAATCTCGAAAGACCGATTGGTTTAGTAGCCTTGGAAACACTAGATATATTCATAAGTTTTACATTACATCATAAAATGAAAAACTACTACAACAACATAATGCCTCCATAATTCACACTCATATCCCCACATAATATCCCTTCAGGTCATTCATAATTTACTTCATCACTTCCTAGGAAAAATAAAACATAGAAAAGGGGTGAGCTCAAACGCCCAGTAAGGATAACAATATAGCGGAAACTTTCATAAATAAGAATAAACATTTAAGGAAATGTATAACTAAGACAAAAGCCTTTCAAAAATGAACTTTCAACATGGTATGGCATAAATAAAATGAAATAATTCCATTTACTTATTCACATTGATATTCTACTAATCGAATAATCACATGTAGAAATCAATAACCGCTTTCATAATGTTGGAATGCATAATGCCAGACTATCATAACCACATAGCCAAGGCCTCGTGCCAAGACTACAAATAAGATTTTGTCAAGGCCTTGTGCCAAGACACTAGTTTGTCTCATGAGTCCTACCGATGCATCGAGGAGCTATAGCGGGCTCCACCCTTCACTTACTAAGTCCAATGCATTCCCATATGAAAAGGTTTAAACATAACATAAACATTCGTATTAAAACTAGCATACGAAAGGTCAATAATTTCACCATAAACTATGAATGGTATAAAAATAGCACATCCACAGTCAAACATATCACAAAACCTTCAATACAATATAGAAGTTTTGTATCATAATAAATCAACTTCAAATAAGCGTAAAATCCATCAAAGGATGTTGACATAGATGAAATCAAAACACTTTTTAGAGAAATATCTCTTTCTATTTTTGAAATCATTTAAGATCCATATAAAATAAAACCTTTTCTCGAAAATATTCTTATAAGATTGTAAGGGAAGATTTGACGATTTTATAACGGCGGAAAATAACCGCACCCGCCGTATAAGTTAAAAAAACATTCTTATCTTAATTCTGTCGAAAAGGTTAAAAAGGACTTTGTTTTGAAAACGACGGAAAGATTCATTTATAAACCTCTTATAAAAAGTCAAACAAGGGTGTAAATGACTTTAACCCATATTATTGTAAATAATAAATATGTTTTGAAATACATTTTGAAGAAAACATGGATGTGGATGATAAAGGAATCCCAGTAGATTATTACGTATAAACAACCTCGGATAATGAAGAGATTGTGAAATAACCGTTACCTTGTACTTTTCCTTGGTTGGGGTAGGTTAACCTCCTGTATAATGGTGAAATAATTGTTATTAAATTATACAAGAATCATATACATTAATATGATATCATATATGACCTTTTAATATTGATTTGATAATAATATCTTAGTATTATCGCCGTTTCGGGTGTTAACTTACTCATTTTCTTTTATATGTTTTGTTACATAAGTCATGTTTGTTGTATCTTATTCATATCCAGAATGATATCAAGTCCTTAAACATCATTTTTAAATCATTAAATGATAATTATACTTGAATGGATACGATGGAGAATGAATCTCATTGCGTTCGTGGAGACGGTAGTCCGTACGTACGCACGAACGCTACTTCCATTTAATTTTTATTTTAAAATAATCGAATCCAAATGATACATAGGTATATTACTATTCCAGTATAATATAATATTTTATATATGTTACTTAATTTCATTAACACCATCTTTTATACGTTCCATGTGTGGTATGAACGAGTCATATCATTTTAAGGGGGCGGTAGTCCGCACTTCCTCAAATGAAATTATCGTATGTATATACAACATGAAACGAATAATGGTATGAAATAAAATGGAATTACAGAAGCTTATATATAAAATATATATCATTAATGTCATATTTAATTACAGTTCCATCATAATGGCCACCATGAGAGGTGGTAAGATGTATTTGAACAATCATCGTTTCGTGAGGCGTTAGTTTGCCATCCATAGAAACATTATGTTCATCATCCATTAGATGGAGTTGTGTGTATGTGTAGTTTGAATACTTCTTATAACAACATCCTAGTATATTGAGGATACTGGTTTTGTTACAAAAGAAAGGAAATAAAAAGAGTTTGGGAGTTGAAGAAGCAAAATAAATGAAAATAATTTAAGAGAAATCGTTACCATTAATTTAGGTAACTCACTTTGGTTGGAACCAAAGGACTTGTTGAAATGCTTTCTGCCTAAGGGGAAGCTTCATGGAGGAGGAGAGGGATGTGGGGAGCTTAGTTGGGAAGAGTTTGGACGAGCCAAGTGGCTTGATAGGTGTGAAGAATGAGTAGAAGTGGTCTCCTTTTATAAGGGAGAGGAGGGGCTCTTTAGGAAAGAGTGAAAGTATTACTTTATAATATAATTATATTCGGTTTATAATGGTCCAAAAATCATTGAGGTCGAAGATAAGATGAATCATATTCTAAATAACATCAACCAATAAGAATTGGACAGGTTTTAGATAATATTTTAATCATTATAATCTTATTTATTTAAATGATTTATTAATGAGGTAAACATTGCATCATTATTGTGTCATTAATAATTTAACTTATTTGATGTCTAAAAATTATAAATAAAATATCATCATGTAGGAAATCTTTTTAGATTTCTAATGAATATTTATAATCGAAAATCCAACATGTATAACCCTATGTAAAAATTGTTCTTCTAAAAGATGTAAGCTTATGCCATTTTTATTTTTATTTTAACTTTATTAATATAATGTGTCCCTACCACATACAAGTGGCACCAAGGGGTCCCCAAATTGACCCAAGGATTCTCATGGTCGGGTATGTGTCCACCAATAAGGTTAGGAAACGTTTTAGGGTAACTTTGTATTATTATAATATTATTTTTTTAACCCTTATTTACCGGATTTACCCTTTAACCATGGTAAATATAATATTTACCGCAGTAATTATTCAAAATGCGTAAAAATAAAAGTTTCCTATTGACATAATTTGGACATCCTGATTCCAAATATGGAATCCATTTTCCTATATTCAAAACACAGAAGTGGCAGAAATTAATTTAAAATTAATTCCCGCTGTCAAAACAATAAGCGTGTTTTTAAGAGGTAATAACTATCAAAAGATTGACACTTGTTTATGTTCGGTTTAATTGTAAAATTATGTCCAATGACCAAAATTATATTAAATGGTAAAAATATATTCTAAATATACTTTAAAACCACTCAAAATCACAATTTATCACTATTAATTATTTTGATTAAAAAAGTTGTTTTTAATTAAAATTTAGAAATTTTCACTATTCATCAAAATATGAAAGTTATCCGAAATGTACCAAAATTTCACCCTAGGCTAATTTAGATATTCCGAATCTAAAAATGAAGTCCATTTTGAAATATTGAATATATATGATTTCAAAAAGTAGGTATTACTATTCACAACGGCTAGTTTAATTAGTTGTGGTGTGTGTTAGAACTCGAGGTTGCGTACAACACACGCTATCGCATTATTCGAAGGGAAACGTACCATAGAAGCTTGGGGTGTTACAGTAATAATGCACCGATTCTGTGTAACTAGTGTTAGGGCATTACAAACTTTTCATGAAACATTATTTAAAGGAAATAAGATATTGGGGGGAAATTTAAATAACCATTAATTTTGAAAATAGAGTGTATTTATAAAGAAAATGATTTCCCTAGATGTTTTAATTTTAAAAATCAATAATATTTTGATTATAAAATTGGAAAATAAATCATTATGATTTGAGTAACTATCATGACCTGCCCTCTGGGGATCGTGTTGTGAATACCCCATTCCCACCTTCCATAGGCCAGGGGCAAGAGACTTGCACCAAAGGTGCAATTCCAAAAAACCAGGAAGGTGTTTCCTTTATAACTTGTAAACGAACAAAACAAATCACACGACTGGATACAAAACACTAAGTAGACTATGTAACAAATGAGTTTTGAAAAGTAAAAGGGGCCGGAAATACAAGCCCAACTGTAAAGTATAAAAAAATAGAAGTACAACTACAACTGAAGAAAGGAAAAACATCTACTAAGCTATCCTCTGGGATTCTTACCTAAAAGGTAGGTACTGATATTCTCCTCATCACTCCACGTCCGTCAGTCTCCTCCGTGTACCAACTCATTGTAAGGTCCACCTCCAAGTACCATCCAGTCCTCGTACTCTCATCCTCAGTCAGCATTGACTTTCATCTGCATCCAACACAACAAGGTGTAGGCAAAGCTCGTGTAGGGTTGAGTATAATGATACTCAGTAGGGACCCTGAGATTTTCAAGGTCTCGCAAAATAAAATAATGATAAACCAAAAATAATGAAATTAACAGATAACCTACATAGGTATATCTACATACATATACCTAAGTTATCAAGTAATCCATCTCAATCATGAAGAAAAAAAAAGTATTGACTCAGCTCAACCAGGATTTTTTCACATTATCGAATCATCTGCTGCTCGTGAACTCCCACTCAACCAATTATAGTGGACCATCCATGTCACACAGAGGCACTTCCCACTATCCTTGGACTAATGAGGTACTCAATCTGTTGAGTACCATGGGTTTGTTGTCTCATAAGAGGCGCTCCCCCTCATCTCTTGTAGAGGTACTCCTCCTGTTGATTACCGTGGGTCTGCCACGTCCCCAAGTGGGCTCCTCCACCGTGGGTCTTCAGCCACAATTAGGTAATCCACATTGGGAGAGTTGAGTCACTCCGAGTCAAATGGTCAGCAGTTGTCATGTCTCATCCTGCAACTAGGTTCCCACACAAAAGGTCGCTCAACTCTGGAAGATCCGCTCCATAGGCTACTGGTCGATGTTCCAACTATACTAATGTCCCACTAATAAGTAACTCAATTGTTTTCCATGCCATAGGTGTCTCAACACAATAGACGGTGCATCAATCGGAAGCCTGTTATATGAGTTATTAGACTTTTAGTCCCGAGAGTCTGGTTGGATTCGTGCACAATCTGACTTGACCGTTTCTCAATTATACCCCAAACTCTAGTGGGGTATACTCAATGGGACCATAATGCTCCATGATTACTAGATCCACTAACGGTTCTTCAAACAGACATCTTGTGCCAATGAAATGGTCAAAATAATGTGAAGGGTTGTAATGGTCCTGAGTCTGGTCCAACCCGGCCAAACCCAGTCTGGACCGACCCAGTTCATGTCGACCCCGCCAGACCCATTGGGTCTGTCTTGGCCTGTTAGACAGTCCATCTTGTTTGGTTAGGCCCAGTCAGCTGGGCCTAGCCTAGTAGGCCGCGAGGACCACAGAGAGCTGAGAGGGCGCGGATCGGCCGTGAGGGTGCGGATTGGCCATGGGTCGGCACGAGGGTGGTTCGGCCTGCAGGGTATTGGGAGGGTGCATGACAGTTTGGTCGGTGCGCTGTGAGGGTTGCGGGAGACCAGCTTAGCCGGGACGACGCGAGAGATGCAGGAGGCCGACTCGGCCGGCGTGCCACGAGGGGCATGTGAGGGCAGCTTGGTCGATGCGCCGCGAGGGGCACGGGATGTCAGCTCGGTCGAAGCGTCGTGAGGGTGTGCGTGAGGCCGACTCTGTCAGGGTTCCGTGAAGGCAGGGGTGTGGCCAGGGTGGCTCGGAGGCCGGCGGCTGCCGCGTCCAGCGGGTATGGGTCTGGTTCGGCCCGTAGGTTGCTGCGAGGCTAAGGTGGCTGGTTCCAGTTCGGCTGGTAGACGGCGCAGACAGGGGGGTGCATCCCAACCTAGGGTCGCTCGGCCGGAAGGGTGGGACCGTGTGGATGGTTCGGCCAGGGCGTAAGATTTTTGTGGGGGAGGTGCGAGTCGCAGAGGATTTGGGTGGCACAGTCGTTGCCTTCGTCACCTTCGTCACCTTCAACATCATTATCGCCTTCCTCCGTTTTCATAGAACACCACAAATGATAACAATAGATGGGTCGGTCCATGTTGGTTTGGTCCACACCATACACATTTAGGGTGGAAAAAAGATTTCTCAAAAGAACAAAGCACAACAAACCCTCCCAAAATGATCAATCCCAAACCCCGTAAAAGGAAAACATATATGGATCAACTAGTTAGATATTGAACCGCATTATTTTTTTAGAAAGAAAAAAAAACAGGAATATAAAATCATTAAAAAAATCCCTTACCTCAAGTTGATATGTAGATGGAGTTGTGTAGAAGAATATGGAGTTTTCTTTATTCCTCGCTTCCACCGCACATCTCCAATTCCGAGCTCATGTGTCGGATCATTGACGATGAGGAAGAGGGAAGATTGGTCATTGAAGTCATCCCATGTCGGTTGTCATCACATGATGCTTCTGAGGAAGAAGTAAAGGGAGGACATTTTTCACCGGTGGAGCATTATTCATCAGGAGAGCGTTCATTGTTGGTAGAGGAA
This sequence comes from Viscum album, assembly GCA_963277665.1. NCBI lineage: Eukaryota > Viridiplantae > Streptophyta > Magnoliopsida > Santalales > Viscaceae > Viscum > Viscum album. Next base: position 1,181,834,980 of record OY728130.1, read on the forward strand.
GTTCTTTGTTGGAGAAATCTATTTCTCCCAATCTATTTCTTCTCCAAATTCAACCCTATTGCCTATTGAGCCCCAAAATAATAGATTAAGAAAAAAATTATTTTACTTGTTAAAAATTCAGAAAGGATAATTAATCACTTGGTTGGCACATTAAATGGAATTATTATTGGCCCAATAAAGGTGGAGGAGGTCAAGAGGATGTCCCTCATTTTATGAGGGAGTTGAGAGGTTTTCCTCCCCCACCATTATTAGGGGGATTGGGTGGTCCCTGCTCACAAATTCAAATTGGATGGTTTTGAATTCTCGAGTGGTTCCCAATACAATTAAACATGAAGTAGAACTTTAGGCCTCGAGTGGTCCCCACCACATTAACCTCTCATGGGAGGTTACGGTGTGTTGGTCCACACCTCCAACTTCCAAATGTGTGGTTAAAATAGATAAAATAAAATAAAACTTCTGTTTATTTTAAATTATTATTTCCACGAAAAAACCAAATAAATAACTTTACCCTCGACCAATATTCATCGAGAAGAGAGTCTCTTTAAGTAAATATCGGTCCTGCGAGTTAAACAGTGAACCCAAATTTTAATTTTGAGCACCGGTTCAAAAGTTAGAAAAAACATGCTCGCACGTTTACTGAACGCACCCTAACAAAACATCATAAATTGATTTCGAGCACTCAGAGACTCGGAATCATGTGCCGTCAATTTTCACAAACTTGTAAAATTACCATTTAATTAAAAAAAATTAAATGGAAATTCCGGGTCTTTACAGTAACAATTTAATCAAACACCACTTTTATCTTCATTTCTATTTAATCATATTAAATATAAAAGAAAAAATTGTTTTCCCCTTAATAACACTATGAATGTGGTAACTATAAATTATTATGTTGTGATGATAACATAGAAAATATCTCATGGCTCAAAATATGAAAAATATCTAAAGAAAATAAATTTTAGAAAACAACCCCTTATTACCATAGAAACATTTATGTCAAAATTACTTGATTTATATGGTTTAAATAGAAATAAAAATTAAATGAATAATGAGTGGGCCAGTAAAAATATATATTAAATATTTATTACACATTTCATTCCAAATAAGAGAGGTTTCATAAAATCATATATGTCTTAAGGTGTTAAAATATGTGTCCAAAAACCCATACCTTATTTCCCCACATACAGAAATTTACTTTTAAATATTGTATTACAAACATAAAAATCATAATAACCTATTTTAGATAAATATTCATACTCATAAACTTTTATGAATTTTTTTATTATTTTCTATATTATATTTTTTAGTTATATTTTATTGTCAAATAAAGGATTGAATAATAATGATTTGTTTGAAATTGTTTCATAATATTGATTGTATTCATCATTATTTCCAAACTTCCCATAATTCACAGGTCATAAAAGGTACTAAAAGAGATTTTTTGGAATTATTTATTATTTTATAATTTTTTCTTATAGACGTTTTGGTTAGGGTCTATAAATATTAAATTATCGATAAACATATTTGGAATTTTCTAGGAACCAAATGTCGGTATCCTCATTAATGAGTTCAATTTTATATTTATAACAAAAAACAAAAAAATTCTAATTTATATAATTTATTTTCCAAAATAAAGTTAAAATTTTCATCCACATTACTATTTTATAGTATTATTCAAGTATATGATTTGACCAATGGTAAAAACAAATATACCACAGTTTATGGCCGATTCTGATTATGGAAGTGACTTATTTTGGGAATATTATAATTATTACATAAGAATATTAAAATTATTTATGTACTTTTAAGGTTTTCATTCATATTTTAATATGGTTTAATAAATAATAATTAACTGTGATAAAAATGAGGAATGTTACTTAATAGAGTTTGTAGTCTAAAAAAGAACATTTAATGATTTCATTCCCCGAATGATAATAGTTAAAAAAGGTGGTTTTTATTTTATCCCATTATAATAATAATTATATTATATATTAAACATTTATACCTAAATTTATCCCTTATAACTGATAAATTTACTTAGGGGTCCAAAAAAATTGATGTCTTCATTTCATGGAGGAAATTTTTCACACTATGAAATTATGAATTCTTTGGTTTTTTTAATAAAAATATGAAAATGTGGATAATATTTTTCATCATAGAATAATAACATTAATTTATAAATCATAAATAATTTAACTCTAATTCAAAAATAAATATAGTTTTGGATTGTGAAAAATAATTTAAATTATTTAGGGTAAATAAGTACTCAAAATAAGGACATGGGATTCCACTTCAAAGAGTCATTGGAAATAATGGTCATAAATCAATCCATCTGGAATTGAGGTTCATGTAAAATAAATATAATTATAGTGGAAATAAAAGAGGTATTATATAATGGGGAAAATATTAGTATGATCTCTATTGTATGAAAATGAAACATATAGGATTTAAAATGGATTCTAAATAAACATTCAAAGAAAAAAACAAATGTTGATCTTTCGATTATTTATTTATTGAATGTGGCTGGGTGAGATATATTTTGGATTCACTCAGGGGTCTCTCACCTTATATAAACATTAAATTGGTGCAATATGATTCCTATATTATTTCTAAATTTTTTCCCCATTCTCATATCCACTACTGTAACAATTATCATATCTAGAAATATAAGATTCTTCTACATCAAACATTTTGAATTTTCAATATATAGTGGAATGTAATTATGGGGACATATCTTTTGTCTTACAAAGGTGATCTTAGTAAAAAGATTATTGTATTTACTAACACAAGGACTTTTCATTTGGATTATATTAATATGGACTACGATTATTTTCTAACACATAAACACATCCACCGACTTAATTTCATTCTCCCTTTCTCCTCTCCCCTACCATGTCCTTTGAAAACCAATTTTAATTTTCATTTTGTATATCCTTAAATGGGAGGTGAGAAGCCCATTTATAAGTGCTAAGATGGTTTTTTTTCTAAAAATTTCCACTTAATATAATGATAGCACATTTCCTACCTATCAAGTTCTCAAAAAAATTGAAAATAATAAATTATAGAAGGAAATATAGTGGAGAATCTTTCAACCACCCAATTTTGAATTTTTTTTAACATTTTTAGGCCCTTTTCCCATATATTTATTACTTTTACTATTATATAATTTACCAAAATAAACTCATTTTTCAATATGTAAATTATAATTTCTGGTGAAAAATAATCATGTAATTATTAAATAATATAGAAAAATTGACTCAAAATAAGAAATTCAATTTATATAAAAAATTTATATGTTAATAAAAATCAATTTTATTTTTAGGAAATTTACCGGCATAAAAAACATTTTAAAAATGTTTATCTTATGTTTTAATTTGGGGGGGGGGGTTATAAAATTTTATGATTATCATGATATAAATTGATTTCTTATAAAAAATAAGTTTTTTTTAATCCATGAAATCATAAATTAAATTATTTAAAAATAATACTTCACTAAAATGAAAATTACACAAAAAAGATAAAATATTACTTATGTCCATGAAATAGTAATAACTGGTTTTATAAATTCAACATTATATTTTTAAAATATTTAATCTGGAAAATTAAGTAAATTAATAACTATGTAAATTATATAATACAACTATAGTTCATTCTAATATAGTAATAAATACAGATAAATTAAATTTCTTATAATAATTTTTTTTTTCAATGTTCACATAAAAATGAACAATCGGAGAAAACATTATATAATTATATATCTCGTAAATTTTTTTCTAAATCCAATATCGATTTTATTTTAATAAAATTAAAAAAAAATTAAATATTATTTTATTAAAATAAAAATCTAAATAAAAAAATCATTTTATTGAAAATATGACTTTTTAAACATCATGTGACATTAATCATCTATTATATTAATTAATAAGTAGTTATATATTTACCTATTTCATCATAAATATAAATACTTCCTATTAAGGAATAAATTTAATTTTGAAAAATTTAATTTATTATGGTATATTACAATATTTATTTCAAATTGTTCCTCGAAATAAATTTTTCAATATTAATCAATGAAGAATAAAAATATGTAATTATTTTAATTTATTTATAAATTTTTAACTAATGATTACATTATTCTTGTTATTTTAAAATTTCCTAGATGGTTTTATTTAGTTGTTAAATTTGTTCAGTTTTTGGTGTGAGACTAATTATCAGTGATATAAAAAATTCAATGATTCCAAATCTCAGGTCATTTAATTCCACCCAATTGAATACATTATTTCCTCATAATTTTTACTATTACTCCTTGATAATGTTAGGTGATGTTAATTATAATAATATTCATCATTCTTGATTTAACATTTGATATGAAATCTAATATTACATTTTATTCTCTGCCAAATTATACATATTCACTCAAAGAAGAATCATGAATATAATAAAATACCAATATATATATGTACCCCAATTATATATTCTCTCAAACATGAAATTTCCAAAAAAAAATTAATATTCTAAAAATTAAACGATGTCTAAATTAAATATTCCTATAAAAATATATTCTACCATTAACACTCTAATGTTTTAATCACTATCTCATAAAGTCACAAATTAGTAAAAATATATCATAATCCCAAAAATGAGGCAGAATTACCAGAAGTATCATCGATGACTATTTTATTAAATCTATATTCAATTAAATAGATATAAATATTCTGTTAATCACATTCATAAAAATTTATTAAACCATTATTACCAGATCGTTCCTTATATACTAGACATATTAGTTATAAAAAAATTCAATAATGCATTCTTTGATAGATATCCCAAAAAATAATCCTTGTCATTAAGTCACTTTTAATGTTTAGTTATTCTAATTAATATTTTCTTCGAAGCATTTACAGTAGAACCATTTAATAAAAATACATAGATATTTTACATAATCATCATCGCATTTAATGTATATAAGATAACACTCAAAAATATTAGTCAATAATAAATATAACTAAAATCATCAAGAATTAATTTATATTATAATATCAACATAACTAACATAGTTAATATTAAAAAACTCACAATTTTCATTATATCCATTATATAATACAAATTCAAAATATTAAACTATACTCCTGTATTCAATTCTATAAAATAGTGGTTTCTAGTTATATATATTTCTCAAATGTATTTTTTGGATCGATTTTTAAAAAACTAAAATAACAAAACCTGTAATAATAATATAAAAATGAAACAGTGTATATTAATTTAAAAGTTAAATTCAAATATTTATTATATAATGAAAAAACAATTAAACCTATGATACTATAGTATACATGGATCATCATATATATCCCCTCCTTTAACCATGGTTATATTAATTTGGGTTCTCTTAATTATCTTATGTTGATCAAAATTGTAAATAAGATATAAATAATTAATAATGGTTAATAAAAAAATTGATTTTCCATAGAGTTTTGCATGGAAGTATTGCACTTGGTGTGTAGTTCGGCATATTTTTTAGGCAATAGGTGATGAATGAGTTGGTATACTAGACCCCCTTTTTGTTATTTTGTCCCTGTTGACATCTTTTTCAGATCTTACATTAACTTGTAGTATATAAACACTGATGTTATGGAATTAAAAACCACACATTATCATATTTACCAGATTATATTATAAATTTGATTTTTCTGAAGAATCATCTTTAGGGGTTTCTCTAATGTTAAATTAACATAATCCCATAAATAATAAAATAAAACATAAATATATTATAATGATTTATCTACACTTTTTAATCTATGATCAACCATAACCTATATATCCATAAAAAAATTATAACTCCTATTTTCCCTTCTGTCAATGAAATCCTAATCTCAAAAAAAATATAATTCCTCCATGGATACCAGTTCTGGTTCCTTATAATTGAACTCAGGTATGTGGTTATAAAATAAAAAATATTTAACTATTCACTTTAACAGAAATCCTTAATTTCATTATCATTGAGACATAATGTAACATTTAAATTTCTATGTCCTTTCTAGGCCTCTAATATGGTAGAACAGTGAAAAATATTTAACATGTAGATTTATTGTTCTTTTTTTCAAATGGAAATTTTCCCCACTAAATAAGATACCACATAATCTCTACCAAGACATTAAAATCTCCCCAAAATTTTCCAAACAAGGTTGTAATCTAGAAAAATATTACACATTACATTTCTACACAACCTAGGGAAATAAAAATAAAAGAAATTTGTGTGCTCATTCTCACTTTATGGGTACTCATCAATGATAACAAAAAAAATATGTGAGAATAATATTAACATTAGTTATTAGTTTGATACAAAATAAATTTATTCTCTATAAAGAATTGATCATAATGATATATGTATGGATTTTAATAACATAATAAATTAATATATAGACTATATAAACAAGATTTAATACCCATAATGCATGATATATTAAAAGATACAATAGAATAGGAATAAAACATATATATCATTAAAATATTATAAAAAACTTTCACACAGGAAACATTAATTTCTCGTATAAAAATACTCATATGGATTTAACCAATATTTTTAGGGTGGTTAATCATGTTTCAGATGCTCTAGAAAAAAAATTATTGTGGCCTCTTTGTGATAGTCCTTTGTTACAATAGAAATCTAAGCTAGTTATTCTTATATGGAAGTTTGAGGTGTATTTAATTCTTGTGTTTTTAAACCCCCTTGTACATCTACATTTTATATTTTCTAATAAATATTTTATAAACATGCTTCACTTGTTTCTTGACCCTTTGAGATTAATCCATTCCCATGCTTATTTGTAACTAAAATTTAATCAAGAATATTTTTAATATGTGATATAAACACGTAAACCATAAATTAGAATAAGTTGAAGGACCTCAACTATCATTCATCAACACTTATGAGTGCTAACTGAAAAATCATTCACTTATGACATCATAAAGAAACTACAGAAGTAAAATATGTTCCATAAATCATAAAATAAATCACTTAGTTTTTATATAATAATCACATTGGATAAAAATAAGATTCACTCTGAACATAATTGGGAACCCATTAAAATAAAATGGGTTTTATTTCTATTTATAAAGTATTCAAATATGTAAAAAATTCATTATTCCATCAATAATTATTACGTGATAAACCCATTGACAATAAATAGGTAACCAATAACATCATGAATCTTTCTTGTTAAAACAAATTGATAAATATATTAAATAATATGATATTGAAACTCTATAGATGTTGAGTATATGTTTATGAAACTAAATTCACAAATCACTTGATGTATGAAATAATGATGAAAACTCTTCAATCAATGGGATCAAAAATATCATATTTATAATGCAAATTAATTGTAAAAAATATTTTTAAACACTAAAAATGAATAGTAATGACAATGGTTGTCATAAATCATTTCCTAAAAATAGTAGGAAACTATGTGACAAATATAGAGGAAGAAGTTGTATGGTCAAATTTTAATAATATCTCCATTTATACGTAATATTTTTGAAATTAATACTACATAGTTTAAAAAATATTTGTACGAGTATTAGAATGAAGAATTTTGAAATTAATAATATGAATTATCATTTAATATAATTTAAAAATAAATAATATAAAATATTGGAGAAAAAATAATGTTTGAATAAATTAAAAAATTTACATAAAGTTTCATTTAAAATTAAAAAAAAATTCAGAATGACCACGTCACATGTAAACAAAAAAATATAATACATTCATATTTTAATGAAAATGATCCATACAAAAAAAAGAATGAATTTTATAAAAAAAATTAAAAGAATACATTGTAGTATAAAGAAATATTAATAATGTATTTTTGAATATATGAAGACATATCGAAAATCATTCAATGTATATATACATATAAAGGGAAATTCCATATGGATAAGAATATAAGAGTTCGATTTCACATAATCGAAAAACATCATGTGAAAATGGAGTCAAAGATAAATGAAATGTGGAGGGAACATGTGAAAATAAATAAATATAAATAAAAAATAATGATAATTTTATTAAAAATTAATATTCATAGAATTTTGTATCATTCAAAAAATATGGTATAATTAAAATTATATTCCAAATTATTCTCTTATAGTTTATGTAAATTTATTATCAAAATCCCTTTTAAACATGTTTATCATTTGAATTTATTTCCATTTAGAAGATAACATGAAATATGTATCAAAACCCTAGGAATGGAAATAAATATATTCAAATATAATTAAACAATCCATATCAAATATATCATGGTTCATAATATAGAATGTGTGTCATGGAATTATACTTTAAACATGGAATCCTTTAGAAACATACAAAATATTTGAGTCAAAATCCCTTCAAGGATATGGTTTCCAAAAATATTAGTATGCTAAATAATGAGTAGACCATGATAAAAAATTAATGGGGTTGTTGATACACTATTATATAAAAATAATCTTTTATAACCAGAGCTCTTTCTTACAGGGTGAATAATTGAGGTGAAAAAATATCATCTTTTTTCCCACATAGTTAAATTCACTTTAAGCTCGTTTACAAAAAAATATGTTTCATAATAAAATATATCATAAATAGATGGATATAAAAAACTATTTATAAACATCATTGATAATTATTCTTGATATTTATATCATTTTTCTATAGTATATTTTCTATATTTGTTCTGAAGTAATATTTATCGATGTGAACCTGTTTTTTAAAATAAATTTTTTCCATTTTTCTTATACCAAAGATAATAATTTAAACATAAAAAATCGTAATTTATTTTATTTTTTACAATAATATATTAATATATAATTTTCCTCCATTAATTTTTTTGTATGTTTAGAAAATATGAAATCAACAATGACTATATTTTGATGTGTTTTTAATTTATAGAAATTGGTATCTTAATTAATTTTTTTAATGTAACCATAAACACTAAAAACAAAATTGTAATATTTATTTTATTATTTATTCATATTATATAATTAATAATTTAATTATATTCATATAGGATATTATTTTATTGATTGTCAAGTAAGTGTTTAGATTGACACAAACATGAATACACCCTAGTTAATGGTTGATTATGAATATCACAATTGTTCATCTGGGAATAATATAATTATTAAAGTATAATAATTATATTATTAAGGAACTCTTATTTTTTAAATCATATATTATGATGTCATAATTAATAATAATGAATGTTTATGAAAAATTCGATGTGTCACATCGTAGAGGTCATAGAAAACCCAACAGATACATAATGTTTAATTTATCAAGGAATGAGAGGAAAAAAGATTTATATAAGTATGAATTTTAATAACCATATTCATATTATTTTATTCCAATTTATTATATAATTTAACCATTTAAATTTCTAAAGAGAGGCAGTGATAAAAAATAGAAGTTGACACTCAGGGGAGGTGTTAGTCCTCACAACGCTTGAATGTGGGTTTAATTTTTCTTAATAAAACATTGTAACTGTGGTTATTATTTATTTCATAGGAATAATTAAATTCACTATAAAATATATTATTTAATTTTTTTGTAATTTGTTTATATATTTATATTTTGAATGTATGAATGAAAATAAATGATGTTTGATAACAAACGTACTCACATTGAGGATGAATATTTTCTTTTGAAGAATCCTTAGAAATGGTGGTCTTGAAAACATTTCCTATGAAAATATGATCATCAACACTAAATATTATTATGGGTAATGAAAAGGATTATAGTTAAAAAAATGAATTTTTTGGATGGTCTTCAATGGGTGGTGAGAGGCCCCATTTTAACCGGTTATAGTGACAATTTTTTAATTTTTTAACTTAATACAATTTGATAGCGTTTTTCACACATCATGGGGGTTAGAAATGGAAAATAATGAACTATAGAAAAATTTATTGATTTTCATCTCATATAAAATCAATTAGAAACATGTTTGATGACCTTCATCCATGATTTATTACATTTTAGTTTTATATTATTCTTTTGTAACACGTTTTCTTATGTACATTATCCTTTGTTCTTAATAGTAAAGTTTTAACGTTAAAAAAACATGGAAGCAGAGATTTAAAAATTTTAAATCCATTTTTTTCAAATAATATTTATAGGTGTATGAAAATAAATTTTTTCTATAATGTATATAACACATAAAAATCTAATTTGGGAAGCAATGTATATTTAATATTAAAATTTATTTTTAGTGTAAAATTATAAATATATTTTATATCAGAGAAATAAAATTTTTTAGTATAAAAAATTTATATTTTCTTAAATTTAAGAGAAGCAATGTATATTTAATATTAAAATTTATTTTTAGTGTAAAATTATAAATATATTCTATATCCGAGAAATAAATTTTTTAGTATAAAAAATTTATAATTCCTTCAATTTAAGAGAAAAATAGTTTTTTAAATAATATTTTATTTGAAGAAAACAAAAAATACTATTTTTTAATATTATATGAGTCTTTGAAAGGATTATTGTAGATTTAGAAATTAATTATATTATTTCCAATATTTAATAATTATCTTATTTAATATATTTAACTAAATATTATTTTGTATAAACTTCTAGATCATAATTATATAATTATAAAGTAATACAATTTACAGTATCAGTAAAAATTATAAATTTCATTATAATATCAAAATAAAATATCTTATTTAAATTTTGAAAAAATGAAACCTAATAATATTAAAATTATAATTTCAAAATATTTGATATTTTTTTAAATTCATATTCTATTTTTAAATGTTGTCATCTTAATGAAAATACATAATATGAAAAATAGTTCTTATTGAAAAATTACCTTTAAAGTATAATGTTTCTATAATACTATTTAATATAAATTTCAAAATAACTGAATATTAAAATAATAGATTATAAAAATAAATAATACATTTTTTAATAAGTAACTATGTATAGAAAATTTAATTTATTATGGTAAAATAAAATATAATTATCTCTAAAAAATGTTCTTTTAAAGGCATCAAAATTTTAAAATATCATCAAATAAAAATAACAAATACATAATAATTAATAATTATTCGTATATTATTATCTTATAATGATTATATAATTCATTTGATGTTAATATGTAATGGTTTTTAGTCTAGTATTATATTAGTTTGAGGTTTTATGTTACAAAATCTCTAGAATATATTATTATTTTTAGTGGTTCCAAAATCTCAAATCGTTAAACCTACCATTTATAACCCCCACTATATATAATATCATGGAATCTCATAAATTATTACATTAAATTTTTACAACCTATTTTATTATAACTATCATGAGCCATCACAACCAATAGTATGTCAGATGGTAGAGTGCGTAAGGAAGAGTTTTCAACCATTCATTCTCTCACCAAGCCGTATATTTGACAAAATGGCTAAAACCCCAATTATTTGATAGAAAAAAAAGAATTATTCTCAGGTGGGGTGAATATAAAATCACATGGTTGAAAATATAAATATATTTATACTCACATTTATTTCACAAGTACGTGCACATTTTTAATTAAAAGGTTATTATAAAAACGCCACTACAACCAATAAACATCACCATATCCCTACAAAAATTATCTATAAATTGTTTTACCTTTAAAAAAGTCTACTGTAACAATTATTCCCCATAAAATATTCAAAATAAAAATGATGAATTTTATTCACATATAACATTTATCCATTAAAATATTTCCATGTACCAGACATGTTAAGTATATTAGTTAACTCATTTACCATATTTAATTACAAACCATCCATATGCCTTAAACCATATTTTTTTTCCAGATTTTACCTTCAATATAGTATCAATGTAACTCAATAAATATTTCCAATATCAATTCATATGCAAATAGATAATTTATTATTAATCATTATCAACCATTTCCATCCAACTACCTAATTATATAACTACCTCACTAAAATAATAGAACCATTAATTCCACAAATACATTTACCAAATACAATATTATGGAACACATTAATAAACTAATAACCATAAGACCATTAATCATTATCTGAATCAGTCACATGATTCTAAACATAAAATGTTCCCTACATTCAAAACTATAATTCCTCACCCAGATATCTCCAGTATTATTTCAATGATTCATAGATGATTAATTATTAAATATATTTAAGGTAATTTAGAAGTTATGACTGTGTAAATCATAAAAATAGAAAACACAAATAATATCACTACACCTCAAATGAAGTGAAAAATTAGAAAATAGTAACAAACAAGAAATTAAATTGTGATCCACATCATGATATTCAATTTCATAATTATTTAAATATACATTATTTTTGTCCTATATAAATATCCTTACTCTTTTTAAATATCCGAATATAGACATTCATTATATTCATCATATAAATGTTCCATTATTAGATTTGGTTAATTTAATTAAATAAATATCATTTAAAAAAATCAATAGAAATACAAAAAATTATAAATGGGAATTACTGGCAGGAAATATATATATATATATATATATATATATATATCATTCATGTTCACTAATAATTTGGTTGAAATAATAATATCCATTAACAGAAAAAAATAAAAATTATATGTAGAGATCATGTGATTATATTTTTCCCTTCATCATTGTATTCCAGTTTCAATCATTCTTTAGTAGGTGATCACTAATTATTTAGGTGAAATTAATATCATTCTAATTCTATGATTCACTAAAAATAATGAATATAGTTCTTGAATCCCCCACCATTATTTGAAGCTCCCACGATTCTCCACCCAGCTATAATGATAGTAAAACATGATGATTATAGTATTTCAATCATAAATAAATACTCAAAAGTGTCTTGGGTGCTCCCTATATTTGAATCGTATGGAATTTTCTATTTTTGTTTGAATGTAAAAGATATATCTATATTGTGGACTTCATAAATTTTAAAATATCAAATTCTCCAAATGAGTGGTGGTTCACTAGGGCATTTATATTTCAAATTCCTATTAACACCTCAATTACCATTGAAATCATTCATAGAAATTAAAAATATTTTAACTATATTTAAATTCAAATAATAAAAAATTAAAAAATTATGGGTGAAAAATTTTATTAATGCATTACAGTCATTGATCTAATTTTTTTGTGATATACAATAATTTATTAATAAAAGTATGATTAAAAAATCCATGTGAAGAGAAAATGTATATAACGTAATGACTATTATTCTATGAAAATTAGTTACAAATACATATTATGTGTGAAATATCTAATTATAAACCAATTCATAATGAAACTCATATAAACTATAAGGTTAAATTATAAATAAATAACACATTTGAAATGAGAAATTTAAGCATATAAAATCCAAAAAATGTCCAAATTGAAATTAGTAACCTTTATAGAAATTAAAAATTCATCTTTTGAGATAAATAAATATATCTTACACACCAAAATAGTATCCACAATATTACACATCACTCCTATGTTTTAATAAATTTTATAAACCCCAATACATATAGCCAATTTTAATATTCTTCAAAAAACGCAATATAAACAGAAAAATGTATACTAAAAAACAAAACATTAAATGGAAACTAACATTCCCCGTCCTATTATACTACAAGAAAATATCCTCATTATTCCACAACAACAATGAAATTCTAATGAGATGGGTTTCTATAAATCATGTCTTAAACAATAGGAATCATCCCTCCACCTAATTATATTTATAAAGGGATGACTATCCATGTGAGATATAACTTATTTGTATCCTATTTTATATATAACCCTAAACTATTAGGGATTGGTTCATTATAATTATATGTAGAATGTAATATTTTTTCATGTACAGACATGAATAATAACTATATGAGAGCTAGATATATTAGATTGGGAAAGAACAACCAATTATAGAGGATGTGATAATTTGACTACTTGATAGGATATTAGTTATTATGTCATCTATATAGTTTATGAACCATTAACAATAGGACATGATATGTCATTTATTTATTATTTTCCTATTTTTTGTATTATTTAATTTATACACATTCATAGAGTAAAAAACACACACATTATTAAATGAAAAGTAACATGTTATAAATTTTTCATACTTATGAATGGTTAAGATATGTGTGTGATATTCTAATTTAATGAAAAATATAAATTATCTGTATTTAATTAATTTTTTTAGGAATTTTTTTACATGATTTTTAGTAAAATTATTTAAAAACTAGAACCAATGGATTTAGATTCCTAAAATATGTGGGTGATTAATTACATAAAACGTAATCGTGAAACTAAAAATGACTTTATTTTGATCTCTATAATGTGATCCTAAATTACTATGATAACTTAAAAAATTCACTAGTGAAATAGTTTAAATAAACGGGTGATCAATAAATCCCAATAGGGGGACAAACATGTTAATGAATAAAAATATATCAATAAAAATTCATTCTAAGATTCATAAACAAAATCATAAATAATCATATGGTAGGATAATAGAATGTATTTCTAATCAAAATATCATGGAAACATATGAATATGGAATCAATATAAATCCTATCAGAACAATAAGCCAAGGCTCACTACCAAAATAACGAAACACAGGGGATAATGTCCCCTCAAGGAAAATGATTTTCCCCAATCTCATACGTATTTTATCATGATATATAAAAATTACCTATATTGTTGTAGAATCATCTTTATGAATATATCATAAAATTTATATTGTTATATATGCCCTAAATGGGAGATGTATTTTACGTATAAACTTAATAATTAATAATGAAAAAAATGATTTTTATAATCAAGACTTATATAATAAACAAGTTAGGTATCACTTTGGTTCCCATTATGAATGTTATTAAAATATAAAAATACATTAATAGGTGATGAAAATTCATAGGCCATCAAAATTGATTTCCAGGTGTGGAGAATATGTGAAAATGTCACATAGGAATCATTAGACATGTATCATGGAAGCGGGTTTTAAGAAAAATGGTAAAGAGACTTTAAAGGGGTGAACAAGAATATTATATATTGTGCAAATATATGTGATCCTGAAATTCTTCATAAAAATAAAAATATAATTTTTATAAAACATTTATAGATTAAAACATTATAATCAATCGAAAATGAAATTGTGTTAGAAACTAAGAAGTTTCCAATAATTGAGGTTTCTGTAATGAATGATTATTAATAGAAAATCATTAAAACCATTATATCCCTATTATAGAAAGGTGAATTAAACTACCCATAAATCCAAGGTTCATATATATATAATATATAATAATTATATACTTATATTCTATATATAAAGAGAGTTAAGGGTATAAAATCATAACCCTAAGAAAATATAATGGTTTGATCGTATCCCTTACCTTCAGTTCTAGAATCCTTATTCATAGGGAGATAACAAAACTAATATTTAATTTACATCAAATAAGTATTTAATTTAAAACAATTTACTTTTATAATCATCTTAATATAATTATATTATATTCATTTATAACTATTTCAATGGGATATGATGTTTAATTTCATGGTTTCAAGGGAGTTCTTTTCATTGTTATATGGGCGGACCCCTTATGGATAAATATTGACTTTAATTTCAATTTTTTTATAAAACACGAGAAGTTAAATAAAATGATATTCATTTACATACATAAATTTAAATGGTTTGAAATATCTATATTTTATAAAAATAATGATGATTTCATTAGTATAAATGATATCGTCTCATAGTTAATTAATTTAGGCGGCTATTCTGTTCAACACAAACTAGGTGCATTTAAATTAATTTAATTATTATTAACAAAATAATAATAATAATTTATGTTATAGTTTTTATCATTATATCTTACTATAATAATATTCATAATACATTCCATGATGAGTTGGAGAAATATAAAGTTCTCTGTTCATGGAGGTTGAGAGCCCACTATAATATGAAGAATCTTTTATTTATTAAAATTGATGTGGTTTGATAATTGATGTTAAGTTAACACAATGACATTATATTATATTAGTAATATTGTTTTATTTATGTCATTTTGAATGCTGTATTTGAGGATGTAGAATAAAATTTTAATATTATAGAGTTAGAATGATTTTATTACATCATAAATTTAGTCTCTCAAAATACACCTTATGGAACATTGGATATACCTTTTATTGAGAAAATCACTATTAATACATTGGTTATAGGGTTCATAGTATAATTTCATAACAATTTTTAAAGCTCTCTGTCTTTTAATGAGTGAGGAAGAGGTGTGGTATTTATAAATGGTGGAGAGGAGAGTTTAGCAATGTCAAATTTACTAACATATTATTTTAGCTCACGTATTCCACTAATAAAGAATCTTTTTATTATATACTATAAATGGTTCATGTGAGTATGAATTAATGGTTTGATTCATCATATCTCATGCAATAAATTTCGTATTTAAATATTATTGTTAAAGATGGAATTTTATATATTTTCAGTATTCACTAAAATATAAAATATTTTAGAGAACAAAATAAAAATCACCCTTAACAAATATGAATGATTAGATTAAAAAATAGAAATAAATTTTTTGAACTAATATTCTATATAATATGAATTTAATTTTTAATTAAAATTATTATTTCTTTCATAAAAAATAAAATTTTATATGAGGAAAAATTTTATAATACTTTACAAAATTACTTATTGTCTAACAAAATTATATTATCATTATAATAAAATCTAATATTAATTTCTAAACCCTTAATATGAAAATAATATTTTTTAGAAAAAATTTTTTTTAATGAAAATCATAATAAAAATTATTAATTATAAAACTACACACTTACTTTATTATATTTCAAAATTTTATTTAGATGTATCATTATATTATAATGTAATATTTTAATTTTATATGAGAAAAAAATTATATTCCACATCCATATGTGTGGATAATATTATAATGATTAGATTAATATTCCAAAATTTATGATTACTATTCTCATAGTAAGATTATTTTTCAAATATTTAGAATAATATTTTAATGGAAATGTTTGTAATAGACATAATATATATCTACATTATAAAAATACATCATATTTCATTCATTCATAACACACATATATATTTTCATAGAGTAATATAAATTTTCATTTTTATGATGAATATTTTATTACTAATATTTCATTTCATTTCATTTCTATTGTTCCAGGATTCAGTTATTTTGGTGGAATGAGTATATCCAAATTTTCATATTACAGTTATATTATTATTTTTTATTTTGTATCCCATTATAATATATTCAATTATTATATTAATATTTATTAAATAAATTTTAATTTTAATTTATTATAATTAAATATTTTTGGTTCTATCATGTGGATAAATTTAATTATACAATTCTTAATTACAAAATAAGACACTTTTAAATAAAATGGTATATTAAATTTAAACAAAATTATGTGTCATTAATTTTTTTTCCTTTATGAATTTTCATCCCCGAAATATTATTTTACATATTATAGTGAATACATGTGAGTGTAATTCTATTTCATTTCTTCTTCTTCTTCTCATGTCACCTTATTATATGTAAGGATTTTCCATTATACTTTGACTATGTGACTTATATTATTGGATTGAATATTATCACTATGGTCCATGTTCTTTACTCTCATCTCCTCATAAGATAGTTCCTTCTCCAACTATATAACATCAAAATTTAGTACATGTGAGGGATCTGATATATATTTCCTCCAGTGTGATACTAGAAAGACATCATTTACATCACACAGGGTATGTAATCATACTAGTTGATTATCCATAACTCCAATATGATCAACAAAATTAATAAGGACTATGTACCTAGGACATAACATTACCTTATTCAAAAATATCGTGACTCTCTTTCTTGTACATTTTTATAGTAACACATTTTCTACATTGTATAACACTAGCCCTAATAAATGTTTTTTGTATAGATCTTACGTTAAATTAGTGAATATTTTTTTTTCTTCTGAATGGTCTTGATATTTTACATTCTTTATTCAATTATCTCAGGTCCTAGATACATGTGTTTTTTATCATCATCCACGAAAATAATTTTTAAATATATCTACCATTAATGGATACATATTGTACCATTTTTATGCATGGGTAAAAGAAATTATTGTATAACAACTCAAACAGATGATGATTTCCATCATCCAAAGATATACTGTTATAATGATTTCAACATTTCCATAAGTGTACGGATAATCTATTTAAAAATTACAGCCTTTTGGGGGTAACAATGCATTCTCAAGTTCAATATAGTGTTAATATAATTTTGTATAATCATTCATACCATATACGTAATATTTGTATCTTGATCAGATACTATCGAAATTGGTGTCCAAAGCTACCTAATCAAATCTCTAATCTATATAAAAGCATGTGGATAATGTTATAAATCCTATCAAATAATAATTCTTCGATTAGAATCTGTTGAATGAAACACCATATCCCAAATAGATTAATTTCCCACAAAATTCATTATAAGACTAGTGTAATGGTATGTGGGTATGTTATCCGGTTTATATATAGGTATAAGTAATGGTAAAATAATCCCCATTGAATTTTCATTATTTGCATTAAATTTTTATCATATCAAGGATTTTGATGAATATTTCAGTATCTTATGCTTCATATTTCTTCATCAAAAATGTTATATCTGATATCAATATATATTTAGTCACCCTATGTGGATTAAGAAGGTTTATTTATGTATATTATTCAATATCTCACTATTTATCTTCTGATTTGATCATAAAATGGTCATAACAGTAATCTTATAACTCATTATTCATTAGTTTTAAATACTGAGGATTTCCATTATATTATAGATTCTATTTTATTTTTTATTTCCACAATATCCCTTTTTAACTCCTTTTTTTCTAAAAAATGGATGGTTGAGAAATCATATACTAATGGATTAATGGTGTTATTTTGTTTATGATTCCAATATAAATCTATTTAAAGTATAATAATATTAAATTCGTTAAAATTATCATCATTTATATTGTATTTGGATCCTTTTTACATAAGTAATCTAACACATTAATCAATTTCCTAGGATGATAGTGGATTACGTTATCATAGTACTGGATCATCTCTAGACCTATTTGTTATCCCATATTTGTGATCCTTCTATGTGAATATATATTTTAGGCTCCAATAATAAAGAAATATTTCATACTTCTCCCTGTATATATAATTACAAAAAATTATCATTTTAAGGATTTCTATAAAGAATTATTGATTTTAATTTTTAGTAGTTATTGTGATGATATTTTTACATCCTTAAGGCATAGCCTATGATTATTTTACATTTCATTATTACACATCCTCTGGCATTTTATAATGAATATTTTTATACAAAATAAATTCCTATCTCAATTGTCATTCGAGTTTTAGTGTAAGGTAAAACCTCATTTTCAATTCCTTGAATATATATTTTTACACTTTGGTATAGATAAACTGGTGTCAAATATTATTAAATTTTGTTATTAGGTTTGAAAATAATTATAGTTTCCTAAAAATACTTGGTAATATATAGATTTTCTATGGAAAATATATATCATCATTACATAACTTTTACTGGGCTACCCATCAATTTCATTTTTTGGTAAGGGTCCATATGTATTCCATTTACAGTGATAAAATTATCCAATAATGATTCATCCACAATAAATATGTCACATTTATGATATTTTGTATAGCCTAGCCTTTTAAAATATCTATATATGAGTAATAAAATTCTCTACAAGATCCTCCTTACGTTTTGTGTATATAATAATATCATCTATAAATAATATCACATATTGATCAAGGTAATATTTAATGATTATAATAATTATTTCCATGAAGGATAATGAATAATTTTCATATCTGTAGGGAATATCTATAAATTCATTGTGTTTATCCAATGTTCTAAACCATTTAATTCTAATATCATCTTACCCAACATTAATTGGTGACATCAAAACCAAATTTTCATATAAGTGGAATATCAATCCCTATATAGTTGACTGAAAAAATCATCAGAATTTTGTATGTGATACATTCTCTTTATAATGGATTTTTTGTTTCATGA
The DNA here is from genome assembly GCA_963277665.1 of Viscum album. Classification (NCBI taxonomy): domain Eukaryota; kingdom Viridiplantae; phylum Streptophyta; class Magnoliopsida; order Santalales; family Viscaceae; genus Viscum; species Viscum album. The sequence goes on from OY728130.1 coordinate 1,181,855,117, forward strand.
TATTTAATTTCAATGAACATTAAAACATCATTCATATTGATTAATGTTATCAAATAAGAACATCCTAAATAATGATTCTATCCTTTATCTCAATGACGCGATGTAGACATTTATGCTCATAAGAATATAATATGAATTAATGAAATAAATTCAAATAGAGATTTATATCACTTCTTATACAATTTTATGATGATTAAGGATGTAAAAAATGACTTCAATATCTAAACTGAGGGAGCTATATTTTTATAATTTCATCGAATCCAATCCCAATATAACTTAAAATTCAACTCAATAAAAAATGAAATATTTTTTGGTGTGTTCATACCACTTTCATTGAGTGGGGATGAGTTATATAATTCCATTAAAATAAATTATGATTTTTCTATTATTTCATAGACCACAACCACTATGATCCGAGATAGCATATAAGTAGTTATTATAAGATTTTATTATATGAAAGAATGTGTATAACTAAAATCAAATAGTATGCTTTATATTCATGAAATAATAACCAATATTCCTATAACCATGTAATTATCATGATACAAAACTGTAGTGTTTATAGAATATTATCTTCATTAATATCTTGGCCTTGGGGTTTTTTCATTTGTTATCGCTATGAACCCATTGTGTGTGGAATTTCCATGCATAATTCTTGTTTTACTTTCATTTGAAACACTAAACAACAGAATGAGTGTTGATCTAATAATTTTTTTTCCATCTATTTTGTTATATTTTATTTCTCCCTTCAGTATAAAATATCATGAGTCCCCACTTTTACACACTTGAATCATCAATATGTTCCATTTTGATAGTTTCCTGTATTATTCTACCCACTTTTTTGATATTTGTTTAGTCACTTTCTCATTGTAGTATTGAATTTGTCTATTTGTCTACCAGAAATGATATCTATTTTAAAATTTTTATATCCATCTCTATGAGGCCACTGATAGTATACAATAACTATCATGACCTTATAGAGACAATTAATATTATCTTTATATTTATCGGTGTCTTGAATTTCCAAATATTTTCTCACACGAGGCATTATTCCCCTAAAGAGTAACCTATATTAATTTCAAAATCAATGAAAAATCTCGAGGTATACAGTGTAATCCCTATAATGTTTTTTTCCCATGTCTCAATTTGAAAACGTTCCTATTTCTTTAGTCTAATGAAGTTTCAAAATATTTAAATAAACAATGTTTAGCGGAAAACTTTATTGAAAAATATTTTCATGAATTTTTTCATTAAAAGTATATTTTCCTCCCTGGGAACCATGTTTTTAATAATTGAATAATCATTAATGGATTCCATTAAATTATATAGGATATCGGTAAAAAGATATCTATTTACATGCACGGTAAAAGAGATAATATCATTTCAATAGGGTTTATTATTTTTCTTTAATGATTGTCTTCAAAGATCAACAATGGTATGAGGCCTTTATCGCATTTAGAATGCTACAGAAACATTTAAATTCATTGAGAAGATTTTTCCTAAAATATTCATGTTAATTTTCATTACTTAAGTAGGATGAGCTATAAATGTCATGAATCTCTCAGCATAAACCCATATCAGGTTCCCCATCTCATCAAAGAAATCATTACTTTTCCAATCACATAGTTTGATTTATAGTTCCTCATGTCTTCATTAATTAATTAGAAATAATTTAATGATTACGATTAGAATAATTAATCTACAAATAATATTAAAGATAAAATTTGAACATATAATGAATAACTTATAAATAAAATAATTATCATAAATTATTTGTTTCGAGAAATCAATTTTTGGTTCATATGTTCATTTTAATATTATTTTTACTAAACAAATTATATATTCATTAATTTAATAATGGTTGGTAATTAGTTTATAAATATATAAAATCATATCCCATGGGATTATAGAAATAGGTGTGTAAGAAATCATCTTTTTCATGAACATGGTATATGTCATGCTAATACCCATGAAGCACATTTAGGGTTATTACCACAAAGTTCATATTTTAAAAATCCACATATACATGTGTTATTCAAAAATAGTTTTTATTCTGTAGAATCCACCCCCTCTATACATCATCAAAATTTCATGATATTATCAAATATATTGAAATATCCCTCATGTTTTTATAGACTTTTTATAGTTATAATACCAATAAATGACTACAAATTTCTATGATACCATCTCTATAGACTACAATCATTTTTAAATATCATTACATTTTTTTGAACATAAATATATATAAAAATAAAACCAAAGAATGATATTCCTAATGTATATGGGATAACAGGTCTATAAAACATCAACTTGGAACTAAAATAAACATTTTCTTTTAATCTCTATAATGAGCTCCTTAATTCCTACGCGATACAAATATTAAAAATGATAACATAGGGGACACAAAAGGTAAATATATTATCTATATATCATAGTAACGGGATCGTCATGATGAAAAATATTATCATATCAGTCCAATTGAATAAAATGACATAATAAATGATAAAGAACATGAATAGTCATATTGGAGATTGATATATATAATAGGAAATCAGAATATCATAGAAATATAGTAATATTGGTATAAAATAAATCATAAAAAATTATAAGTCGATAATGGCTATGCAAACATAATAATATGGTTTATAGAGTCCCATCACAGGTTTGGATCAATCACAAATCTCATAATTATATTTCATAGGGTATGATAAATTGGCAATGAATTGGAGGGAACTTCATTTCACCCAGAATAACTTTTAAATTCTTATGTGTTCCACAATTAAAAATCAAATGATCATTATAAATATAAAAACTACCAAATGAAGGGAATTTATTGCATTCTCTTCAATTGTAGCATAACCAGGTTGATCCAAATAAAAATTACAATAAACGATGGGATTTAAAAAATGGGATTTTCATAGTATAAAATATGGATTGATTGTGGATATCAATTTCTCTATGGGGTTAATATGTGAAAAATATTTTACATATAGAAATAGAAATGCACCAATTTATAGGTTTTTAGGGTTTAGTCTAAAGTGTCAATAAAGAGAGGAATGATGATATTAATTTTTATAAAACTAAAAAAAATTTGATAATTAATTGATATGTATTAAATACTATCATGTATTAAAACATTATATGTTTTTTTAATTTAAATGTAGTAAGAAATAGATATGTTTCCTTTAATAGGGCATTTTTTATGAATGATATTGATTCGAGAACCTTTAAAACATGCATATATCCATATTGACTATATTAATTAAACAATGAACATTTTTTTGGACATATATAAATAATATATAAGATTTAAATGATAATAATATACAAATAAAGTCATTTAATAGGAAATAAATAAAATTTTATTAAATTGGGTTGTTTAGAGAGATACTTTAGATAAAATTCAATAATTATTCTATACATGCACATAGTGTCCAGAATAATAAAATTATATTTCATAATTAATTATTTTTATACCTTTGGAATTTATATTTTAACTAACATAATTATATTATGTTTATGTAAAACTATTTCAGTGGGATAAAATGATTAATTTTATGATTTTGAGGGCATTCAGTCTATAGTTCCTTGGTTGTATCCCCAATGAATAATTATTGAAGTTCATGTAAAATAGGAATATAATTATAGAATAAAAAAGATATTAAATTAATATCCATCTTGAAATTTAAATTATCCAAGATAGAAATATGTTTTCTTACATAATGATGAAATATTTATTGTAAATTTTTTCATCACACAGTCAGTTCATTTAGGCAGTTTTACTGACCATCACAAACTAAATTCATTTTATTTAATTAAATGGATACTGATAAACTAATAAGAATTAAACAAATTATTTAATAATTATTAAAATAAAAATAACTGAAAAAAAATATTTCTATTACCATCCTCAATGGTGGTGTACAAAAACAGAGTACATTTTTCAGGGTGGTGGTGAAACCAACATAATATAAACAACATTTATATTTTTTGAGAATAGGTTATTAGATGAGGAAAACTAAATTAAAAAATTATAGATATAATACTAGATTCATGTTTTCATTTTGTATGGGTTATGTTAAGAAGAGTTATAGAAGTAAATAAATATAAAATTGATATAATGAGAGTATTACCCCTTAAGTTTTCTCTCTTTAAATACAGCATAGAGGACTTTGTTTTTTATTTTACTGAGACCATAAATAATTTTAAATGGGGTTGAAAGATTGGAATATAATTTTTATTAAATATAGAAAAATAAATTTCATATATGTATTGAGGAGAAGGGGTTCATACAGTTGTTATTTATATGCTAAGGATAAGAGAAATTTTTATTATTATATTTATAAAATTAATATTTTATCATAGGAATACAAATAATATTAAATCATTTGACTATAAATAGAAAATGAATCATCTGAGTTTTATATGATTGATTGTTACATCACCTCATATGAAATATGTTATATGTTTATCTTTGAATCTTAAACAATGTGTTTTTTTTACTATTCACAAAAATTTCCACAATTTTATAAAAATACAAAAATACACACTCACAACTTTAGAATTGTATATTTATATATTAAATAATTTATATTAAAATAGTATAGTATATATAATAATCTTAATTATTAATCCAAAAAACACAAAAACACACATATATAATTAAACCCAGTATTATGATCAATTATTCGACCCATTGATAAATTACATAGGGTGAAATAAAATTATATAATAATAATAATAATAATACTATTTATTTATATAACTATTTTATAAAGTAAAAAGTTATTTTCAATCATTATATTAGTTATCAAAATTTATATTAAACATTTCTATTAGAAAAAAATACAAGTTCATTTTTTTCATTTTTAAAACATATACTTACGTTTTTCATGATATAAATATTTCTCATTTCTATTTTATATGAAACAAAATTATTTTACAATTATATATAGGATTTTAAAATTCTAATATCTAGATTACTATTCTTAATGGTCACATTACTATTGCATTATTCGTATTACTATTCCAAAAGTTAGATTATTATTCTAACAGTCATATTTTTAATAGTTAATAAGGTTTCTTGATACTAATAAATACATCATATTTCATTTATTATTTATTTACTTCTTTTTTCTCAAATATATATATATATATATATATCAATTTTCTAAGATGAATATTTTATTTCAGATATTTAGTTTCGTATATGTAGTTTAGTTCATTGATAAAATTATTATAATAGATTCACCATGTCAATATAATCAAATTATAGTTATCTTATTTTATCTTTTTTCCCATTACAATATTTTCTAATATTTGAGAATATAATTTACTATATGAAATTTTTATATTAAATTATTTTAATATTATGTGTTTTATAATTTAGATTATGTTCTTAATATAATATGACATTACATATTATTATGTGTTGAAAATATTTTAAACATTATATTGAAAAAAAAATTAGGTGGTTACATAATGATATTTCATTTACATATAATAACATAAAAATATATTAAATTAAATAATGAGTCAAAAAATCCTTAAACAAAAAATGTAAAATTAATTCATAGTTCCAAATTATCTCTAGTCGTAGTTGAGGGTGTCTGCTCTAGTTAGGAAGTGGTAATGTGTTTGGTGAGTTAAAATAAGAAAATATCACAACAAATAAATATATATTACATTCTCATTTTATTTTTAGAGGTATGTGTTGTGTTAATCCCAGTTAAGGATTTATAGAATATGTGACTACACACAATTGATCATGTTACCATGGTTTAGTACGTTTGGACAACCAAATGCCTACGTTAATAATGTTAATGTATTAGTGTCGCCATATCTTGGATAATATAGAGAGGCATAAGTATCATTCCCACTAGAATATTCAAGTGTCTAAGTACAACAAATTTAATAGTTGTGAAATTATAGGATTTTAATTAAATGATTCGAGATAATTAATTATGATAAATCTATAATGTCAAAATTATAAATAAATATATATGTATTTATATTTTAAAAAATTATTATATATACAAATTTAGAATAAAATCAAAAAAACTTATATCAATAATGGAGAAAATATGCTAAAATTAAAATCAATTTTAAAAGGTTGTACATGTTTCTATCCATAGTTCTAGTAAGTGAAATGAAATTGTATATTCTAGAATCACCACTATATTATGTGTGGATTTATATGGAAATTATGATTTAAAAGGATTCTTAGAAGAGACATGTGGATGAATAATTTTATATATATTCATAATGTTTTAATTATTATCTAATGATTTGGGGAAAAAACATTAGAAAATGTATGGTTTCACCATGTTGTCTCATCTCAATGAATATTAAAGGTATAAATTTTACAAATAATTTAATAAAATTATAATTAAAATAAGCATCTAGAAATATAAATATACAATTTAAGATCATCATCAATTACTAAATATGATCCATTAGATAGACTTATTTATTGAAATTGAACTCAAGATAAATTATGATATTACAAAAACTATATCAGTCGATTATTCATACAATGATTTTAATCTTGTTTTTTGGGAACCACATAATTAATAATAATTATAAAACACAACACTATCATTTGGAAAATATTTTCCATGAATATTTCAAGTTAACTAAAGATAAATATATATTTACTATATTAGGGAATAATATATAATATAAAAGATAAATAATGGGAGGTAGAAATACAAATTCATCTTGTAAATATCATTCAATGAAACTAAATATAACGAGGTAGTGTATTAGACATAAAATTTTCATCAAATGTTGATAATAATGTCATTTGATGAAAAATATTATAGAATTTAAAGACTAGTGTGTGTAATCATCAACTCCATATTAATTATTTATTTCATGTAATATTTATCTTTAATTTCATTTATATTTGTTTTTATTTTTTAACATAAACATTTTTACACAAATAAAAAATAACAAAAAATATAAATATTACAAATGTGAAGTGGATCATAAATTTACAAATTAAATTATACTACAACCCTACCTATATAATATTACATCCACACGTGATTTTTAAAATTATTATTATATTAAAATACTATTATTATTTTTTATGTATTGTGAATAAAATTATCTCATATCGATTTTAAAAAGAATTGATATTTTGTTACATCTTATAAATATATTTTAATGGTATTTGATGCATAACCAATAGTCTAATTATACTTGAAAAAAATATTCAATGAGATAAATTTAATGTGAGTAAAAACTTAATGACATAATAAGAGACAATTGTAGAATGTTAATTCTTACTATAGTAACCCCGTAATAAAATGAGAACAAAATTCCAAGGAGGTTATTTATACTATTTTTGAGTTAATGTTAATAGGAATTTATCATGGTCCATTATATGTGATAAAATGACAATAAAACTCGTTTAAATTAAATTTTATAATGAAAACATATTTATTCAACTATTTGAACAAGATACATATGAACAATTTAAAGTAAAATAAATAGGTAATGTTATTTAATTTATGAGATTAATTTAGAAAATTTTATGATTGAAAATTTGAATAAAGGAATATACATTGAAATAAGATACTAGATAGATCACGTAGGTATGTCGAATAATATAATGATTAACTATCCATATATCATTAAAATCAGAGAGGTATAATTCGAAATAATTTAATTTTTTTACACACATATTATACATTATATTCGTAAAAGGATGATCAATGATGAGACTTGGGTGGGTTTCTCGTCATCCATTATTCTTTTTGTGATATTCTTCTCAAATTAGTAGTGTTAAACTAGAAAATATCTCATTTATAATGAAAATTGAATAACATATAATTTATAATATCAAAAAAATTAATTATATCATAATACTAATGTTTTCTAATAAAATGTGTATGATATAACAAATTCATTAAACAATATTTCATATAAACAATTATAAATGGTAATTATAGTAAAATTTTATAATGATATTACCTAATTCCATAAGTTAGAAACATTACCTCTATGTGAAATCCATTGTTTCAATAATATAAGAAAAATAACAATATTAAATATTATGGTTATGATAGATTTGGATTTCATCAGTTTTTAAGATACACATGTATTTTCCATCAGAATATGTTCCCAATGGGTTTTATAAAAAATATGTTTTAATCATAAAACTAAAACCAATTTTCAATAATCACTATACTATGTGATATATTCATTGATAATTTGGAATCACTATCATACATGGAATAAAAAAACTTGGAATAATTTAAAATGTCATGTGGATAAGAATTAAATAATGCATACTATGTATAAAAATAATATCTGTATTTTGGTTACTTCTTGGGTTGAATAAATCATATCAGGATAGATAATTTATTCAAGATAAAACTAAATAAAGATTCTAACTTAACTATATATAAATAAATATTGTTTTTTATGGATTATGATTAATAAATGTAATGAATTTTTCAAATTCCATTTCTCCAATTGATATACTAAAATTCATTTTAATTCATAATTTAAAATTAAATAAATATTATTTTAATATTTCTTCTATACGGATCCATTATTGGATAATGGAATGTGTTAAATATTATGATAATTATATTTTTATGTACTTATAAAAGGTTAGTGGTATTTTAAAATCCTTTTATGTGATATAGAGACAAAAGATATAAGTTTGGACATTAGTTATCACATGCTTGAATAGAACTCACTATAGAATAAACAAATGTAGTGAACTATATTTTAGTAAAAAATATCATTTGAGTTGGACATTTTACTTCATTATTCCATGTAATATTGAAATTTTTTTAAACTATATGTTTGAATACATTATAAAGGAATTATTTCATATATCACATGGCATAAATCTCTCCAATATGTCATGTATTAGAACTATGAAGATGTTAATATACTGAATAGAACTCCATGAACATCAGTAAATGATATACCAGATATTCAATGTTATGTACAATAAAAATATATCTATTATATATAAATTTTGGTTGGAAAATGTAAAATATATTATGATGGAAAAAATTGGTATTAGTAATAACTATTCAATTGTTCATAAGAAGTAAAAATAGATATGTAATATGTACATTGTTAATAAGAAAGTGTAGATATCAATAAATTAAAATAAATATATTTCATATTCATTAATTTCATCTAATATAATAGTTTGTCAAATAAAATGGGGAAGATAAGGATCATGGAATCTTGTTTTATCCTTCTGTAAAATACTATGTATTTTTTGTATTTTAATGATACTATGGAACCAATATATAATACCTATTGATTTTTCTAGTTTTTGGATTGGAAACTAGAAATAACTGTATTATAGTATTATAAATTATTATAATTATATTTTAATTGCTTTATGTAAGATGTTAATCTTATTATATAGAAGAAATGGGTATAATTATGGATATGCTATTTTGATTGATTTTTTAATCTAATAGATGATGCCATATATAGAAGATATATAATGAAGGAAAATTTGGTAGCAAAAATAATAGCTTTCATTAATCAGTGGAATCAAGATCTTATTTTAGTGAGAGACAATATTCCAATAGATAGTATTTTGGATCCATTGAAACTAAGACTGTTATAGAAGTGGGTTCCAATGAAAAAAAATATAATTGTAATTTTATATTATATTATCATACAAAGAAATAATTATAAATTATAAATTCATTCTTTAATTGTGATTGTTTTTACGTGTTCACAGATTATATGAAAATGTCCTTAAATTTTTTTCGTGTTATATGGTTATCGTTATTCCCAACTATAATGAGAACCTTGAGAAATTATTACAATAATATTTAAAATATGTAATATTTTTTATATTGGTAATACTGATTGGAAATAAAAGTTGTATGAATATAACAACCTAAGGGAATTAAGTATTGAAAAATAATTTCATAATGTTCTTAAATTGTTTCCTTGAGAAAATGAAATCATTGGGAATGATATTCTAATAGAAACATCACATGTTTTAATTTTATTTGTTGTATCATATCCCAAAAAATCCATATTGAATTACTAACTTGATATTATTAACAATATGTATTCTTTCATCATATACATCAATAAAATAGAAAAGAAGTTTTATGTTTATGGTGATTTCATTTGTGTTAATTGTTTAAATGGTTTTATAGACATTATTGAATTATTAAGATAGAAATTTTTTCCTATGTAAAAGAAATGATATTTCAATTCTATTTAACATTTATATTAGAATCTTTATTAAATGATTATCTGTACTATGAAATGTATGTCTATTTTGTATTTTCCAACAATGGATAAGTAATTCTTCAGATGATGGTGTCCAACGATAGGAATCCTAATTTGTGAGATATCATTAGAAAAAAATATTAAAATATAGAAATAATGTATAGAGGACACATTTCCACTATTATAACATAAGTTGATCTCTTTATGGGAAATGATATATTAGTCGACACCACTGTGGTATTAGTGTCACATTCACCAATGTCAATATATGGGTATAAATGTTCACATAAAATAAACATTAGAAATATTATAAAATTATAATTTATTAGACCATATGATGATATGGTCCCCACGAATGCGGTCGTGTAGTGACCATGTTTTTTGGGATCCCAAGAAAGTACATAAATTTTATATTAATTTAGGTAAGAATAATTTGTGATAAATTTAACAAGTCAATATACTGAAAAGTAATTATGTGAATACATATGAGATAATAATGTTTTTGAATGAATATTCATTATTTATGGCCTGTAAATTATTTTATAAGATAAATGAGATGAGTTAGTTCTTCATATTTTGACACTTATTTTTTAAATTTATATTCTATAATTATAATGAAAAAATGTTGTAATGTTCAGGGAACATATAAAATTATTTTTCTCTATTATGAAATTAAATAGTTCAACACGATATAAATTGATAATGAAGTAAGTTATATTCATATAAATTAAGTAATATTTATAAATAGAATATTTACTTCACTCATGAACTTATAAATAAAATTTAGGTGTCTTATTAGTGAAGATATGATGTAATTTATTATAGGAATAATTAAAATAAATATTTCAAAAATAAAAAATTATGTGTTTGTATTTTAAGAACCCCTAATAATTTAATTATAATTTTATTATAAATTTAATAATTTATCAAAAAAATATTTTTAAAATAATATTAATAAATTAATAATTGTTTGTCTGATGATTATAAGATAATTTTATGAGACCTTAATTTATTGTTTAATCATTTATATAATTGATTATAATTTGAAAATGAAAATTTATTTAATAAATGATAATTTTAATTAAAAATAAAATTTTATCACATTTATAGAATTAATTAAATAAAATTGAGTTCATTAATGATTTCTAAACATTAAAAAATGGTTAGGGTTAATGTGAGGAATTTTTATATTATACATGCATTTTTAGTGAATAGTAAAATAAAATAATTTATAATAAAAGCTAAATACATGAATTTTGGATTCATAGATGATGTATGGATGATGTAAGCCCAAAATCTCAAAATATGCTTCATTATTACAATATTATTGGTGATAATAATTAAGCTAATAATATTCATTAGGTGATATAAAAAACTTATGTGTAAAATAATTAGAAAACACCCCTCTCATCCACTATAAATACCACCAATCACCGCCTCATCTACTCAAGAGTTCCAATTGTTGAAACATGTAAAATTCTACTAAAATATATTTACAATCCCCTTCCCCACATATAGGAGGTTCTTGTATCATCAAAATACCAAATCTACGTTCTTTAATGTCTTTCTCAAAGGGGATAATTTAAGATGTAAAAACCTCTTTCTTTTTCTCTTAATTTCATTTAAATACAAATAATTTTTTATCGTTTCATATTATCTCATCACCTGCTATATCCAAATGCAATTGATTAGTCCAATATCTTTTATATTCTATAATCCTATCATTTAAATATAATATTTATCATAAAAACCTTTTTTACCATTAACTTTTATTCTAAAAATGGAATCATCACACTAGATATGTTAATTTAATGACATCGTGAAGAATGTACTTTCATTTTTATTTAATTCCTTCAATTATCATAATAATACTAGTATAATTATCGATATATATAAAAAAAATATTATAATTCATTTTATTTTTTGAATCAAAAATATTTACATAATTCTAGATGATGAAACAGATCATGTTTGTTGGGATCAGAAACTACTAAAATTGACCCCAATAATTATCATTAACTATTTGTATAATAAATTATCATAATTCCCCATAAACAAGTGATATATATAACCATTTACATATTCATATATTAATTTATAATTAATATTATCAATTATAGAAAAATACTTTCATTTTACATTATTTTCAATATAGATATACCACTAAACTGATCCTGATAACCAAGGAAATAAACACTATCAAAGATAAAATTGTATATTAAAACTCATAAAAAAATCATAAAACAAAACTAAAAATTTTATAATTAATAAAATACATTTATAAAAAAATATAAGTTAATTAGTTTTTGATCTAAATTGATTATACAATATATTAATTTCATGAACAGAACACATTCAGACATAAGTTATGAGATCCTTTCTGAAAATTAATTTTTAGAAAAAGTTTTTCTCTCTCTCTATTTACCGAAATGTAATTAATATTATTGTTTTTATTATTTTTATAAATGATATTTATATTTTCCAAAATCATATATCTAGATCATTTGATGATTATTTTTTGGGATATAATTGTTCTAATAATGATAGATTATAAATTATTCCTAAAAGGGAATCCTGATTATAAGAAACATCCAAGATTATCACCCATTTTCAAGTGCACTACATAGTATTTTAAATAAACCATTATTTATAAAAAATAATTCATTTTACCATTGAAAAAAAAATCTTGGTTCAATTTTATAGTTCTCTTCAATTTTATATGGAAATACATAACAAACTAACCATAGAAGCCATGAGAAGAACGCACCCGACATAATGTAAATAACAAATTAATATTAACAAATTGTTGTAATGTTTATTTAGAAATATCATATAAGGTATTATAGATATGAATATATTTTATTAATATATTAATAACACTTTTTAAACCATTATATATTCAAATTTAACATGGTATAATTAAGAATAACCCAAGGAAAGTGACTCTTTAATTAAAACATTTTTTATTTGTTTCAATGATTTATTCTTCTAAAAAATTCTTTTTTAAGAAATTTTATTAACAATGGTTCATACCAATTTATTTATATGTATGAAAATTGTATCTATTTTATTATTTTTATATTACTCAAAAATGTCTTTAAAATGGATATTTTCAGGTTTTATGTAAGTGACATAGATTTAAAAATCCTCTTTTTAATTTATATTTTTATATAATTAAAATATAATGTTTTTATAATGAGATTATTCAAGATTTATGACTTCATTATATTTCTTGTTAATTTTTTATAATGAAGGTTGGGATATATATATTATAAAAATTCAATAAGTATGTTCATGTTTGAGATTAATCAAGTGGTTACTCTAATAGTGACAATGATTGTTACACCATAAAGTGGCTGTGAGCGTTACATCATTAGGTAGCTATGAGGGTTATATTGTATGATATCCATGTCCATTAAAAATATATTGTAGCAGTAAGGGTTAAAAATCATATTTAATTCATCATTTTACCTTTATGGGATTATTTATGTTTTCTATATTTTATTGAAATCACTTATTTTCACAACACATGTATATGATACTCTACGGGTGTGAAGTATACCTTTGTGAAAATGATTTAATATGATTATTAGTATTCTGGGGATAATGGTTTATTTATTTATTATTATGTACCTTACTGATCTCTTTCTGCTCATGTAATGTTCTAAATTATATTTTTATATGGATTAATGATTGGTATGGGAAAAAGGGGAATCCCAGATTAACGTTGTGATGATATATGTTGAAAAGAAATGATGTGTTTTATGAATTTTTTTCTATGTAAATGGATACTAATTACAATTTTCCATTTCTAATGTATTTCATTATCATTTATAAATTAGTCTCAATCCTATAAAATAGTAAAACTATAATATCATCGGGAACATCAGATAAATAAATCCATTCAAATGTTACTAGAATATATAATGATTAAGGGTGGTTTCATACCATTTGTATCAAAGCAGGGTTTAAATCACATGAAGGGGTAAGATTTTATTTGAGGATAAGATAATGATATTTTATAATCACAAGGGGTTATTAAAATATATAAATTTTTTATATTTATGTTAATTTAGGTATATTGGATAAAACCCATAATCAAATATGATATAAAAGGAATGACGAATTAGAGTATTATAAATTTTTTATTTTATTGTATTTAACCTATATAGTATTTTCATTAAATAATTGATATCTTGATTGTATGTTGTCAGTTAGAATAGATTAACGATCAATTTTCAGTATTTAAGGAATAATATATTTTGAAAACTTTTTCTCCCTCCCAAATAACTAGATAATCAGTATTATAGAAATTTCTTTTTTCAATTATTTTGATAAATTCTTCAGTATTTAAATAACCTATAAAAATTGATTTAGTTATCCAATACATACTTATATCTACCAAAAAAAATCAGACATGTTATATTTCTCATATGATTTAATGATCTCAACTCTTATACCTCCACAAAAAAGTGAAAAACAAAAACTAGTTTGAACATTTACTTTTTAAATTTATTATAACATGAAGAAGGGGAGACAATAAACCAAGAAGATCCTAAAATCTGGAGTCAATGTATGAATTATAATATTTTATAGACTCTATGAAACATTATCTTATTAATATTTATGAATCATTAATATATAATTCGTATATTTTATTTTCATGGATGATGTATATAAAATATAGTGGAAATACATTGTTAATGGACAAAAAAAAATTTAATGATTAAGATGTATATTTATAAAGGATTCAAGAGTCATGGTAGGCATCAAGATGAAAAAAAATTTAAATGCACTAGTAATATATTGAAGATGTGAGTAATTTTGGAGACTTTACAATGATTTATATATATTAAATCCTTCGGTTTTCATGTAAAAAAATTAATTTTTGAAGAAAATATTCAATTATAGTTTAAATATTTTTAATAGTGCGGATAAATATAGGGTTCATATGATCTATGATTTTGAGGATATTATGGGATGAATTAATTAGGGAGTATATGTTTCATTATAATTTTATTTTGAGATTAATATTATCATGGAAGTGCCCCACTATATTTTTTGAATGCATTACAAAAATAAGGTAAGCAGAATTCAGTGAGATATTATTTGGTGAATAATGGTTAAATAAGAAAAAATGATTTTATTATTGAATAATGGTGATTTACTGAAATGAATACAATATATTGGCGATTATATTATTTGGTTATATACACATTATACTAAAACATTAAGTGAAATTGATTCTACATGATTATAAATGTTAATATTATCTTGGAAGTCTCTCCGGTCAAATATTTCTAATTTTCGGAATTTATTTTTTTTATTTTTGTTGAATTTATAATTAATGATATTTATACAAATTTATATTTTTTAAATTGGGTATTAATGATTAAATTTGAGTTAAAATAGTTTTTCAATTTATAAATGGTTTTTGTTTTTTGATAATTATCTTATAATAATGAGTTTTTTCAGTTTTATATTAGATGAATGGATAGATAATATTTTATGGATTATGTGATTCTTAAAAGTTGAATCAGGAGAATAATGCATAAAAAAATCCATACTCATATTTTAAAAAATTAATTGTATGTAGAGATTAATTAAAGGAAGAAACACTTTATTTCAAGTAAGTATATTTCCTTATACTTTTTAATAGGCAGTAAATGAATTTACCATCTATATGAAAATGAAAATTAAATAAAAATGTCATGTTTTTCATTTCATACCATGAAATCCATATCTTCATAACCTATCATTTATTTATGGTTTTCTGTGGTTATCATTATAATCACGATTTTTTTTATCACTCTATATCATTCATTGATAGTAATGTTTCTCTTTCAGGTCCATTTTTTCTTATATGGATACATTATATGAGTTACCTAAAGTGATATTTATAAACTATATTCTCTCTTATGAATTTTATGTTTTAATAATATTTTAGGATGGGGTATATTAAAAAAGGAGTTATAAAAAGTAAAAAAATACTTATCAAACCCAATTTTAAATTAGAAGGATGCAATTTATTTAAGGGTGTGAGAATGTAACACCCCCGTTATATAGAAAATAATTTTTTATTTTATCATGAAATGAATTGTTTATTCATTATAAGTTGATAATGAAATAAGGGATAATTAAAAATTTGATTAGTATTTAAAATATATTTTTAACCTCACCCATAAAAGTATAAACAAAATTTAGGTATCTAATGAATGAATATATGATGTATTTATTATATGGTATAGGTAAAAAATTTATGTAAGAATACTTATGTGTTGGTATTTTAATAATCCAGAATAATTTAATTGTAATTTAATTATTTATTAAATAATTAAAAGAAAATAAATTTTCCAAAAAATATATTTATGAATTAATTTTTTTCCTTATGATTATAGGATAATTGTATGATACCTTAATTAAATTTTAATGTGTTATAAAATAAGTTGTAATTTTCAAATTTTTATTTTTCAAATATAGGATCATTTTAATATAAATGTATATTTCTAATATTTAGAAAATAATTTTCATAAAATGGAGTTGATTATTGAATTCTACCCAATGAAAAATGGTGACGGTGAAATTTTTTGTTTTTTCTAAAATACTTGACTTTTTAGTAAATAGTAAAATACTATAATTTACATTAAAGGCTATATACATGAATTATGGACTCATATATGATATATGTATGATGTAATACAAAAATATCAAACAATAATTTATTATTTTAATATTTTTTAGAAATTTCTATAACTATTCATAATATTCAAGAAATCTATTAAACTATAGAGTAAAATAATGAGAAAACACCCCTTGCCTCCACTATAAATACCACCACACAACATCTTCTCCTCGCACATTCAAAGCATTGAGACTTCCAAAAAAAATCACAGAAATCATTACAAGGAACCTACCCATGTTCAAGAGGTTATGGTATCAAAATAATACCACTCCTAGGTTCCTTAACATAAATCCCGAAGAGGATAATTCCATAACTAAAATAATATTTTTCTCATTAAATATAATTTAATTTATCATTATTTATTTATATTTATTATTATTTTATTATTATCTCATAACCTCCTATGTCTAAATTTTCACGAGAACACCAGTATATTTTAATCAGTTTATTTTTATTAGGTTAGTGTAAGATCCATCATTAAACTCTTTTCTCTCTGCCTTATTTTAAATATTAAATCATCAGCTGTGATGTGTTAATTTACTAAAATCATGGATTATGCGTTTTTATTTTTATTAATTCCTCCAATTATATTATTAAAAGTACTATAATGGTTTGTTAATATTTTAATTTTTACTTTATAACACATTTTATTAATTGGAACTAAAATATTTACATAATTCTAAATTTTAAAACAATTCGATTTTGTTGGGACCGAAAACCACAAAAATTAACCCAACAATTATCATTAAAAATTCACATATTTATTTATCCTCATTAAATTTAACCAAAATATATATATAACCATTTTAATTTATTTATGTTCATTAATAACCCATTTTTTAATTATGGAATTATATTATCATTTTATATGATTTTACAAAAACGTATACAAGTAAACCAATAAAGAAAACCAAGGACCTTAACACTCCCTGAAGAAAGTATTAAATATTATAGGTCCTCAGAAATGTAACTTCCCAGGTAGATAAAGAATATAATATTTTCATATTTATTAATATTTTTGAATTAAATATTAATTTTACTTTAAATGTGTTGTTTTATTCGATGGTGTACCTGAAACACAACAACGGGATTATTTGAAATCTTACGTTGCACACAACATTGAGTTATACTGGAAAATAAAAATATAATTTTATTATTTTAAATGGTGGATAATGCCTAGCTTTTCTAATTTTGGGAATGAAAAAAACTAACTTCAATATTATTATACATTTTTTTTAAATGTGATTACATTTATCTAATAAATTTTAGAGCCTTAAAATAGGAATAAATTTTATTTTAAGCATATATACTCTAATATTCCTTAAAGGGTCGATTTACTACCTTTTGATATAGAACCACTTTTAAATATAGTATTTTTCAAAATTAAATGTTCTATTTACAAAATTATTATTCTTCATTAATATAGGGACATCAAAATTTACATGGGATGAAATTTTTGTATTTTTCTAATAAAATTCATTTTTAATGAATAATGAATTAAATGTATTTTTTTCAAATATGTATTTTAATATAATTTATTTATAAGGTTATATCATCTTTATAATTAGTTTTAAAGTGTAATTATATTAATGTTTTACCATTATTCTAGTTTTTGTCATTGGAACTAATTTCACTTTGAAATTGAACAGAAATAAGTGTCAATCTTTTGCTAATTATTATTTCATAAAAAACTAATTTTGTTCTGGCAGTGGGAATTAATTTTAAATAATTTTCTACAACTAATGTGTTTTGAATTTTGAAAAATGGATTCCATATTTGGAATTAGAACTTCCATATTTTTTATGTATATAACTTTTATTTTTAGACATTATAAATATTTATTTCGGTAAATATTTTATTTAACATGTTTAAAATGTAAATCTGGTAAATAAAGGAAAAATATTATTATTATCATAGAAAATAACCCTACCATGTTTTCTAATCCTATTTTTTGATACATACCAGACCATGGGCATCCTTGGGTCGATTTGGGGACCCCATTAAACCACTTGGGAGTGATAATGACAGTTTATATTAATTAATTTAAAGTACAAACAAAAATGACATAAACATATATCATTTAGTAAATCAAGTTTTACATGTCGTTATATAAGTTATCTATTAAACTATAAATATTCATTAAAAGGATTAACATATTAGTTACATAATTATATTTTTTTATAATCCTTAGACATTAGATATATAAAATTATTTATAACAAAATAATTATGTTGTGTTTACCTCATTAATGAATGATTTAAATAAATAAGATTATAAAAATTAAAAAAAATATCCAAAAACCTATACAATTATTATTGGATTATTTTATTTCGAATAATATTCATCTTATCTTTGACTTTAATGAGTTTTATACCTTTAGAAACATAGAATAATTATATAATAAAATAATATTTTAAAGCTTTTTTTAGAGCCCCTCTTCCCCCTTATAGAAATCCCTCACATATAACCAATAAATCACACATATAAAGTCCCTTTTATTGTCAAATATCTACCCATTTTTTCTCCCTATATTCCTCTTTTACACCTATAATCATTATCATAGGCAAAATCCACATCTAGTAATCCTTTTGGTTCAAACAAAGGCAGATTCCTGATTTAAAGGTAACGTCTTCTAATAAGTTCATATCTATTATTTTATTCACCCAACCACCTATAAATTTCGTATTACTTTATTTTATAACCACACTTTTATCCTCAATATACGAGGTTTTTCTTATGAGAATGATTAAACTAAACATTCACAAACCTCCATCTAATGGATACAAACATACGTTTTTTGTGGATCGTGAACTACAGCCTCACGAAACGTTGATTGTTCAATATTTTCTTACCACATATTATGGTGTCCATTACATTGGAACTATATTTATATTTGATATATATTATATTTATATTTTTTCTATTCTTATTTATTTTTCTTTTATATAATCCCTTTATGGTTTCCATAGCGGGTAAAAAAGATAATTTCATTTGAGGAAATGAGGACTACTGCCCACTCAATGTGATATGACTCGTTCATTCCATATGTTTGATGTATAAATTATTTAAATAATGAAATTATATCTGATATTATAATTTAATTATAATATAATTATGTATCATTATTTTTTCATTCTATTAAATATGAAATAGAAATGAAAGTAGCATTCATGTGTATATACGTCTTACTGTCTCTATGAACTGTGCATTTCATTTCATATCCCCAAATGTTATGTACTATTATAAATACATATATAAATACTATAAATTTATGACATATATGATACATAAATATTGAACACCATTCTTGATATATTGTAATTTTGACCACATGAACAACTTGAAATTATAAGAAGTTAATTTTTGACTCTAGTACCAAATATCAATAGAACGACCATTATTAACTTAAATGATTACATAATGTTTAAAATATGGTAATAAGTGATATAAAATTAATAATAAACATGAAAATTGTCCTTAAAAAAGTATAAATTATCTTTAGTTTATTATTGATGAAATTAAATAATGAACGGGTCAAGTCGGACATGACGTAAGAGAACTTCTTAACCCAATTTATTCAATTTCGGTGGTTCTTCTACTTTTAAATTCATTTGTGAAATGATTATGTAGGAAATAATTTTTACGTCCAATTAGGTATTTATACATTACGTATGAGTATTAGAGTAAATACAAAAAATTGATCTAATTTATTTACATGTTGATCTTTATAAGGGTCTTCATCTCAATATCTATTCATTGATACATATTTGGTTTTATATATGATATTATTTTATATGGTGTTTAAACAATTTTGAATTTTCTTTTAATTCAAAGTGAATATTTTTCTATGAAGCATTTTACTAAATGACAAAAAAGTAAGGTTTCTTTTTAACGTAAGTGGTGACAACAACCTTTCCACCACCGTGAGTATTATTTGAAATTTTTCTTCTCTAACAAGAACTATTTTTTTATAAAAGAAAATAAATACCATACAATCTTTTAAATATTATGGTATATAAAATTGTTTTGATAATGGAATTGTTAGGTCAATAAATTTATATGATATATTGTGATCTAAATGTGGAAATGTTATCTTTTTTTTGTGTTATGATTATGGTACAGTTCATGGGAATTGTTGACGTATATGTGTGGTTCCGTGGTAAAACTAGGGTGGGTGAGCCGATATATCTCTCAAATGTAATGGGTAACATGAAGGATGTGAACGTGAATGTTTCTCCTAAGAGATTTAAAGAATATATTGTGATGGGTATTCCAAATGTAACTCCCTAATTAGGTGTGAATTTTACAATATAAGTATGTTATTGATTCCACAAGTTACCTTTTAAATTAATGATTACTATGTGTTATTAAAAAATATTATGATTTAAATTGGTACGTTAAAGAGCTTATGTTATGTATGTATTGATGAACTAATGTTTTATTTCCTTATTTTATAACCCTTACTGTTCTTTTTATACTCATCCCATGTTTTGAAATGTTTTTCTCGGGACATAGAGATGAATACATTCAAGGATGACATCAAATAAAAGTCATGTTGTCTAAAACATTGAAATAGACATGAATATTTTATTCAAGAGTTTTTATTTTATGAAAAACAAGAAAACTGAGTAGAAGTGTATACTTTTTAATCTTTGGTAGGTAATGTAATTTTAATGTCCTAATTCTCTCAAACTCTAATCCAAAAAAATCCTCAATGTGGATTATTAAATTAATTCAATATTATGTAATTTGTTAAGGATGTGTCTATATAGTTGGTATCAGAGGTCATTTTAGTAAAATTTAGTAGTTAGGGTATTGTTAAATTAATATAAATTAATTAATTTATGTCAATGATATAACATTTACATAATTATCTATTAGTTCTTCTATGTTATTTCTGTGTTCAGAATTGTTTTCTTCAGATAAAACAAGATAGCTATACTGGGAAAGTATACAGATTGAAATGGCCATCCAAATCAACATTTAAAGATAGTCAGAATTAGAATTGAATAGTTTTTTTAGTGATGACTCAGTTGAATCATGTGTTTATTGATGATATGTTTTTATTCTAAAAGTAAATAGAATCATGTTAGTAATTTTATGGTTTTCTTGAAAAACATAAAAGAAAATAAACTATACGGTAAATTCTGAAACTGTGAATTTTCGGTACAAAAAATTTATTTCTTTGGCCACATTGTTTCAAAAAATGGCATAACTATTGATCTTATAAAAACAAAACTTGTTGAAGAACGGACAAGTCCCTCAAATAAAACTGAGATATGAGGTTTTCATGTATTAGTAGGCTATTACCAGAGGTTTTTTGAAAATGTTTCACAATTATGTTGTCCATTGACTAAGTTAACTCGAAAAGGTGTTATGTTCATTTGGATAAAAGTATTTGATGATTGTTTTCAGGAATTGAATAGAATATTGATTAATGATCATGTTTTGGAACTGCCTTCCCAAAATGGTGAGCTTGTTATCAAAAGTGATGTTTTATTGAATGGACTCAGTTGTTTCCTTATAAATAATGGTCAATTAATTTATTATGAATCACATTAGTTGAAACCCCACAAGTTAAATAACCCCTCAAAACATTTGGAATTAGCTGCTTTTATTAATTTAAAAATATTGAGGCATCAATTCTATTAAGTAAAGTGTGAAATATGTACTGATAAAAAAAATTGAAGTATATATTCATTTAGAAATAATTGATCATTAGATAGAGAATATGGATGGAATTAATCAAGGATTATAGTTTCAAAATTTATTACCATCCATGAAGGTCAAATAATGTGGTTGATGCTTTGAGTTGAAAAATTAATACTTTATTAACCATGAAATGTTTGGAATGAAATGCATTGTTTTCATTTGATTAGATTTGGTATTGATGATGTTGGTGCAAACAATTCATATTTTTTGTTTCAGTTGTCAGTGAAATCATTTTTATCAGATAGAATTACACAAGCGCATAAAGAAGACAATGAGTTGTAGAAAAAGGAAGAGTTGGTTCTGAAGGGTATGTTGTATGATTTTAACAATGATAATGAATGTATTATGAGGATTGGGAAGAGATTATATTTTCCTTGTAATTCATAGAAGAAGAATGAGTTGTTATGTAAAGCTTATAGTTCTACATTTTTAGGTCATCATGAGAGTACTTAGATATACAATGATTTTTGGGAGTATTACTGGTGGGATGGAATGAAAAAAGATACTATTGATTTCACTATGAAGTGTTTGACTTGTCAACAGGTTAATGTCGAGTGGTAGTTACCGAACACGATGCTTCAATATTTACTGGTTCTAGAGTGGAAATGGTAAAATATATCCCTGGACTATATTGTGAGATTAAAAAATAAATCTCGAGCTAACATTTCAATCTTGGTTATTGTTGATAGCTTGACTAAATCTACTCATTTTCTTCTTATTAAAGATACTTTTTCTCGACATAAACTTTCTCTATTGTATGTTAATGATATTTTCAGGTTGCATGGAGTTCCCATCTTCATTGTATCTGATCATGATCCCAAGTTTACTTCTATCTATTGGAAAGGCCTTCAAAAGTCATTGGGCACTGAATTAAATTTTAGAACATATTTTCATCCTCAATTAGATGGGAAGTTAGAATGAATAATTCATACCATGGAGGATATGTTACATGATTATTCAATAGATTACAATGGATTTTGTGGCAAACATCTTTCATTTGTTAAATTTTCTTATAAAAAAATTTTTCATTCCCGTATACAGATGACTCCATTTGAGACATTATATGTAAAGTGGTGTCAAATTATATCTTTTTTCTATGAAGTAGGTGAAAGGAAACTAATGGCACCAGAAATTGTAGAATATATAGAAGAAAAAGTTAAGTTGATTTAGAAGCACATGATAACATCTAATAGAAGGATGAAAATTTTATGAGGTAAATGGTGGAAATATCTTTTTTATTTGAGGTAGGTGATCATGTCTTTCTGAAAGATTCTCCATAGAAATTTGTGATGTGTTTTACTAAGAATGAAATGTTTAGTATGAGGTTCATTAATAATTATGAAATCATGGATAATGTTGGATCAGTTGTTTATAGAGTGTTATTACCTCCATTTTTATCCCAGGTACACAATGTCTTTCATATATAATTGTTGAGAAAGAATATTCAAGATCCATCTCATGTTTTGAGCCTAGAGGTAGTTCGGTTAAAAGACAATCTCTCTTATGAGGAGGAACCAGTCCATATTATTGATGGAAGTGATCATGTGTTGGGAAATATTCTAATTCATGAAGTAATGATTTTTTATAAAAACCATGTTGTTGAAGAGGGAACGTGGGAATCAGAAAATAATATGAGGGATTATTACCCTAATATATTTGATAAGTGAATAAAAATTGTGAGGATGAAATTTCCAAAATGGGGGAAGGATGTAACATCCTAGGTAATTAATGAATATGATATTTTCATATTTATTTTATTTTTTGAATTAACTATAAATTTTATATTAATGGGGGAATGAATGTTCGATGGCGTACCTGATACATGACAATGGGTTTCATTGAAATCTTACGTTGCACACAATGTTGAGTTATACGAAAAAATAATAATATAATATTATTATTTTAAATGGTAGTTAATGCCTTGATATTGTAATGGTTGTAATGAACATACCTAACTAAAATATAAATATACATGTTTCTTAAATTTTCTTGCATTTATCCAATAAATTCTAGAGGCTTAAAATAAGAAAGAATCTTATTTTAGCCATAAATATTTTAATATTCATTAAAAGAATAATTTACAACCCTTTGATGGTGAACGGTATTTAAATCTAGTTTTGTCACATTTTTATGTTCTATATGAATCAGGGCATCAAAATTTACATTGGATAAAATTTTGGAATTCTTTTTATAAAGTTCATTTTTTAATGAATAGTGAAAATAATGTATATTATTTCAAAAACTGCCTTTTAATATAATTCATTTATAATGTAAGATTATATTTTTAATTCTTCAAAAAGTATAATTATATTATGTTTTTACCATTTATCCAAATTTTGGTTATTGAAGTAATTTCACTTTGAAATTGGACATAAACAACTGTCTATACTTTGATAGTTATTATTTATTAGAAACACGATTTTTGTTTCTACAATGAAAATTAGTTTTAAATTAATTTCTACAAATTCTGTTTTTTGAATTTGGAAAATGGATTCAATATTTGTAATTAGGAGGTCCAAATTTAATAAATCGGTAACTTTTATTTTCAGACATTATGAATACTTACTTCGGTAAAAAAAATTTACCATGGTTAAAGAGTAAATCTGATAATATTGGGTGAATAAACATTATTATAATAAAATGAAATTTCCCTAATATGTATTATAATCCTATTTGATGATACATTTCTGATCATGGACATCTTTGGGTTGATTTTGGGGCCCCATGGAGCCGATTGGGAGTGATAATAACACTTCATATTAATTAATTTAAAGTAATGACAGAAATAAAATAAACATATACCATTTAGTAAATCAATTATCACATGGGATTATATATGTTATCTCTTAGAAAATAAATATTAATTTGATATATAATAATATTTAATACCTCACAATATTTTTTTATTATTTAATACATCAAATAAATAAAATTATTTATGACACAATAATTATGAAGTGTTTAAAAAATTAATGATTGATTTAAATAAATAAGATTATAAAAACTAAAAGAATATATGAAAACTATTCAATTATTATTGGATGATTTTATTTCAAATAATATTCATCTTATAATAATCATAAATGATTTTTGGACCTTTAGAAATCGAGAAGCATTATATAATAAAATACTATTTTTACAAATTCTTAAAGAGCCCATCCACCACCTTGTAAAAAGACCTAACATATAATCCATTAATCACACCTCTCAGACCCATTGACTCATACATACTCTACCTAATTAATCTCAATTCATCCCTTTATTCCTCCTTGAAGCCTTACATTTGGCATATGGAAATTCAAGTAAACATTTTACATCAATTCAATTGGAGATAGCTGATTTAAAGGTAATGACTTCTCTTAAGTTCTCATCTTTTATTTTACTTCTCCAACCACCTAAACTTTTATTATTATTTTTGTTTATAAAAAAACGATTATTATTAGTATATGAGGTTATTTTTATGTGATTTATTCCAACTACACTTCCACACACCTCCATTTAATGGATAAAAACATATCGTTTTTGTGGATGGGAAACTAATGCCTCCCGAAAAGATTATTGTTCAATATTCCCCTACCACCTATTATGGTTTCCATTAATATTGAAATGTATTTATATGTTATATATATTATATTTATATTGTTTATATTCTTCTGAATTATTTATTTATAGAATACCTCTATGGTTTTAATAGTGGGAAAATATGATAATTTCATTTAAGGAAGTGCGGACTACCGCCCCCTCAAAGTGATATGACTCGTTCATGCCGTACATGGGACATATAAAGGATGGTGTAAAGGAAATTATATTTTATATTATATTTTAATTATAATATACGGACATAGCATTATGTTTTCATGCCATTAAATAGGAAATAGAGATGAAAGTAGTGTGCATGTGTCCACACGACTTACTGTCTCTATGAACAATGCATTTCATTTCTTATCTCCAAATGTTATGTACTATTATAAATAAATATATATATGGGATATATATGATATCTAAATCCTGAATATCATTCATTATATAATGTACTTTTGACCACATTATAAACTTTTAATTATAAGAATTTCATTTTTGACTCAACAACTAATTATCGAAAAAAACATTATTAACATTAAGGATTACATAATGTTTAGAAAATTGTAATAAGTGATATAAAATGAATAATGAACTTGAAAATTGTTCTTCATAAAGTATAAATTAACTTTAGTTTATTATTTAATATATTAAGGAATGAACGGGTCAAGTCAGAAACAAAGTAAGGGAATTTCATAACCCAGTTTTCATTCATTAGGTTAATCATTTCTTTTAAATTATGTTCGCTATGATTACGTAAGGAATAAATTTTGATTTATTATATTATATTAATACATTATGTATGTTTATTTAATTTAATTAAACATAATTGATCTATTTTATTAAGAAAATGATCTTTATAAAGGACTTCTTCTCAATCTCCTTTCATTGAGGAATATTTTGTTTTTTACACGACTTTATTTTATACAGTGTATAAAACTATTCACATTTCATTTCATTCAATTGGAATAATTTCCTACAAAGAGTTTTACTAAATATAAAAAATGTTTCCTTTCAACATAAGTGGTAAAAATGACCACCCTACCACTGTGTGCATTATTTTATATTTTTCTTCCTTAATAAATCATAACTTTTGTAAAAGGAATATAATTACCATATACTCAATTAAGTATTTTGGTATTGAAAATGGTTTTGATAATGGATTTGCCTTTTCAATACATTTAAAAGATATATTTTGATTGAAATGTGGAAATTTTATCTCTCCTTTATGTTATTTGTATGTGTTATAATTATGTTATGGTTCTTGGGTATTGATTACATATACGAGTGGTTCTGTGATAAACCTAGGGAAGGTGAGACTGAGATAGCACTCTAATGAATTTGGTAATGCGATGGAGGTAAACAAGAATGTTTCTCCTATGATATTTAGGTAATATATTATGATGTGTATTCCAAATATCACTATTTAAGTTGTTGTGAAAGCTACATCATAAGTATGTTTTGGATGTCACACATTACATATATGATTTGTGATTACAATGTGTTATTCATAAATCTTATAATTTCATGAGGATTGTTATAGAGATTTTTTTATGTTTGTATTGACAAACTAATGTTTTATTTCCTTATTTTATAACCCTAACAGAGATTTTTATTCCCATCCCATGTTTTGAAAAGTTTTTCGCAGTACTTATAGATTAATAGGGTCAATGATGGGATCAAGGAAAAGTCAAGGTGCATAAAACATGGAACTATACCTGAATCTTTTTTTAAAGAGTATTTATTTCATAATAAAATGGAAACTGAGTAGAAGTGTATAAATTGTAATTTTTGAGATTTAATATAATATTTATGGCCTAATTCTCTTAAACTCTGAACCTAAAAAGATCGTCGATGTGAATTATTCATTTAATTCAATATTATGTAATGTTTTAAGGCTGGGACCCTATAAAAAATCCCATCAACAAACCTAAAAAATTATACTCAATAAAATACATTTAAAAAATTTCATATTCATAAATTAATGGATCAATGTTGACTATCCTAGATATTATGTTCAAGTGAAA
This sequence comes from Viscum album, assembly GCA_963277665.1. NCBI lineage: Eukaryota > Viridiplantae > Streptophyta > Magnoliopsida > Santalales > Viscaceae > Viscum > Viscum album. The sequence goes on from OY728130.1 coordinate 1,181,883,353, forward strand.
TACTCTTTCCGACATATGTTAAGGGATCTTATCCTAACCTCCATTTTTTATTCAAGTTACACTTTTTCTCTCTTTACCATAATATAATCAATATTTATTATATAAATAATTATTCTAAATTATTTTTAATTTTTCTAAAATCATTTATCCATATCATATCATCGTTTTTAGGGGATATACACATTTTGATGAGGTTTTATTCTCAAGTCATCCTGATGGGAAGGCTCGATTAAAGAGAACATCCCAGTTTCTCACTCATTTTCAAGTGAACTCCATAATATATTTTAATACAACATTATTTTTATAAAATAAATATTTTTACACAACATAAAATTTGGGTTTATTTTTGGACTTTTCCTTATATTCAAGAGGAAAATCCATAAAAAACCGACCATAGAAACCATGAGAATAACAAACCTGAATCAATAGAAATAAAAAGATATTTTTAATAAATTAGTGGAAATTTATTACAAAATGATCATATAATGTATTTTATATATTAATATATTTCATTATTATGTTAACAACACTCTTTAACAATATATATAGGATAATTTAACAAATTTGAAGTATGAAAAACCTAAGGTAAGGGACTCTTTGACTAAATCATTGTTTTAAATGTTTTAATGATTCAATATTTTCAAACATTATATTTCAAAAAATGTATTAAAAATGGTTATAATGAATATGTTTATATGGAAATTAGTTTCATGAGAATTGTTTTTTGAAATTTCTCTCATATATTAAATAAAGTGGTTATTTTTAACTTTTTATGTATGAGTCTTTTAAATAAATATCATCTTTTAAATTTATTTTTTAAAAAATCCAAGACATTATTTTTTTCATGCAACTATTCGTGTTTAATAATAATGTTATGGTTCTTGTGAATTGTTTTTTAGGACAGTTGGGACTTATTTCTCCATCTAATGCTTTGGGTCTATTTATTTTGGTGGACAATTATATGGTAAATCAAAGTGTGACAATAATGGTTACACCATAAGGTATCGATTAGGGTTACATCATTATAGAGTCATGAGGGTTACATAGTTAGGTATCCATGAGGGTACAAAATCATATGGTGGTTTTGAAGGTTATAAATATTAATTATGTTTTTCACCAAGTTACATGTATGGTTTTATTTATTTTTTCCATGTTTTATTGAAATATCTTGTTTTAAAAATGTATATAATACATGATGGGTGATAATTAAGTCTTTGTGAAAATTATTTCATATGATTGTAATTATTTTTAGAATAATGGTTTATTTATTTATTTTTATGTCCCTTATTGGGATTTGTTTCTCATCTAATGTTTTGACATATTATCTATAGTTTTTATGGGTGGATATGGAAAAAGAATAATCCAAGATAAATGTTGTGAACATATATCATTAAAATAAATCATGTTTAATTTAATGACTTTATAATGGGAAAATATATATTGGGTATAAGTGTCATTTTGTAATGTAATGGATTATATGGTAAGAATTAGTCTTAGTCCTATAAATCTCTAAAACTAACAGATATTTTGGAATATAAGAATGATGATTCTTGTTTAGTGTTAGTAGAATATTTAATGACTATGTTAGGGTCCTTATAATTTCACAATGTTTACTATGACACAATATTCATTTAAGGAATATTTAGAATGCAATACCTTTTTAATATAAAATTATAAATTTTGAAAATTTATAACCTATCCATTGTAGAAAAATAATGAAATGAATATGTGATAACGATTTATACTTGGAATTTTGTGCTCCACTCTCATTTCACCCAGTTCATAGAATTATAATATAGTGTTTAGTGCATAAAATTCCAATATCTCCTTCCCTGGTTGAGTAAATGATCTGATAGTGACCATGAGTACATTGGAATCCCCATTTGTTCTCCATTCCAACACGAGATCATTTTATATTAATATAAAGAAAATTAAATCATTTGTTGACTATCTAAAGGGTTATCGTTTTAGTTATTCAAATAAAAAATAATCGATGTTGTAAAAAACGTGAATATATATTAAACATGGATAAAGTATCATTTTTTGTTTAATTTTTTATTAATATTTAATTTTCACAAGAGAATCATTTTTATTATGAAGAAATATTCTTTCTGTGTGATGTTAAGCAATATATCATATGGAAATTTTTTATTTGAACTATTCCCACACTATTTTGGGAAACTCGATAATAAAAAATTCATATTAGAGATATAGATTTGTGTAAGAACTACTTATTTCTAATATATCTTTAGAATATTTTTCTAATTTTATATCATATAAGAAAATATAATAAAGATTTTGTTCCTCAACTCAGTGAAATAATTTTGTTTGGGATATCCAAAACACTAAAACATGGTTCCATATTCCACAATTCTTAATATATTATTCCACAATATTATTAGTTATTTTCATACCATTATCACATTAGATTATCAAAATTTAATGACCAATAATATTCACATCCAATATATAAAAAAATGATCTTTAGTTGATATTTTTTTACATATCACCATTATCCAATCCATCCAACTATAATCATAAATGAAGTGAAAAAAATGAGTTTTTATCATCAGTGGATTTATGTGGTATTTTCCGAAAAAAATAAATGTAAACTAACTAAAGAAATATTAAAATTTTATTATTATTCAACTTGTATGTTACTAATTTATTTTAAAATTTTCAAAAGTATGAAATATGTTTCGGTTTTTATATGATAATTTATGGTTTTCATGGGTTCCATAATTTTTTTACCAATATTTCAATGAATTTTAGATCTAATGGATAAAAGTTTACACCAAATTTTTTTTATGCATCATTAGATATAAATAACTTGTCTTATTCTACTCCAAAGAGTATGTGGTTATCAATTATACACTTTTAAAGCATCACAATTCAATTTTTTTATTGAAATTTACTATATTACTATATTACAATGGATGAATTTCTCATAAGAAATAATGTCAAACACTTTTAACAACTAATAAATCCTTGAACAGTTGATTTATCCTTATTTGTTGGATTTTCCAAACCCAATTATCTACAGAGTAACATTATTTTAATAGTGAATGACACCATAATTTATTTTATAGATCTGTATGATAGCATTTATTTATATTTAAATTCTTAGGTAATCCCATATCAACGATCCAAAATCTAGAATGATATGTTGAATTCAAATTAATTTATAAAATAGTCATCTTCCTAAAATATTACATCTTTCTACTTTTTTTTTCTACTTCATTTCTGTTCAGTGTAAATATGATTTTTAACCATTTAGATCCCCAAAATTATTATCGTATTATATGGAACAATATTTATTATGATATTTCAATAATTTTTTTTTTTATTCTTCCCATAATATTTTATTTTATGCATCCCTATTGGAAAATCACTTTTTATTACTGAGGATCAATTCATGTCAATGGGATTGTAACCTATACACTAAATCAATTTCCATTAAAAACATACTTAGTGAATGAAATTTTTTAATATTTATTTTTCATTCTAGTTGATAGAGAAATTTTTCTTTTTATATAGAGTGGGAATATTTTGTATTCCAAATAATTATACATTAATAACACATGATTAATATTATTTTTCATCCTTTCTTCTCTAATTGTAGTGTTTATAGTATTTTTGGGATCTTGAAATCAAACAATTTCTAGTGCATGAGAACCTATTGATTTATATTAATTTCCAATAATTTATTCATATTATCAATCACCTCATTAGATTTAACAAAATAGTTTCAAAAATTTTCCAATAGTAAATTATCTATAATTGCATTTGAATCAATTTTCACCTCCTTATATATATTTTAATCTCATACTCTCAAACTCCCAGATGTGACATGGGTATTCATAATTCATTTTTTTCATCAAATCTCTATAACATCTAACATTATCTCATAAATAATATTGATATAATGTTTTATAGAATCAGCAAATAAACATTAAATCATATAATGACCATTGATTACGGTAATAATCATAATTTATTCTCTATGTGAGTAAGATTTACATATTGAAGTAACATAATATCAGCCATAAACTCAGATTTTTATTCTCTTGTTGTTGGATATAATTTTTGAGATCACATACCACATCATTTCTTATCATTAATTTTTCCCTTTAAACATCAATTTCATCACTATTTAATTGTAGTAAATCTATTTGTTCATCTTCTCCCTCAAATTTGGATATTTAATCTCTATTTCCTGCAAATAGTTGGTTGTCCATGAATACTATGATAATTTCATCATCTAGGTCCCAAAATATCTTAACTTATTACTGTAACATCCCAAGTAAGTAATGAATAATAGATATTTTATCTATGTATATTAATGAATTAGATAGTGTTTTAGAGGCTTAAAATGAAAATAAATCCAATCTTAAGCATGGAATACACTAATATTTTTAAAAGATTGTTTTTCTGCCTTTGATGGAAAAACAATTTTGAATCTATCTTTTGACAATTTTATGAACTATGTTTGTCAAAATACACTTAATCTTTATGATTGGGACATAAAATTTTACTTTGTGTGAATTTTTGGTATTTTTCTGACAATGTTCATTTTTTAATGAATAGTGGAAAATAATGCATTTTACATCAAAAATGCTTGTTAATATAATTTATTTATATGATTAGATTATCTTTTGAATTGGTTTTGAAGTGAAATTAGAATATATTTTTACCATTTAATCCAATGGTGGTCATTGGAATCAATTTCAATTTGAAATTGGACTTAAACTGGTGTCAATCTTTTGATACTTATTGTTTCATAAAAACACGCTATTTGTCATAACAGCGGGAATTAATTATTAAATTAATTAATGTGAATTATATGTTTTGAATTTTTTAAAATAGACTTCATTTTTTTATTCGGAATATCAAATATAGCTTAGGGTGAATTTTTGGTAATTTTCTGAAAAACATCAATTTTTGATGAATAGTGAAACCACTAAGTGGTAGTTAAAGAAACTAATTTTTCGTTTAAATGAAACTTTGCCACTTTTTTGATCCGAATTTCAAAAATCTGACATACATGGTTGTCATTAGTATGTAAAATGTGGTTCAATGGGATGAAAATAATTTTTTTTGGTGAATAGTAACTTTTTTCATTAATCGCGATTAGAGGTAATTAGTGTAATTTAAGGTAAAAATGATATTATAAAAAAGTGAAAACAGCATGACACTTGTCCTACACCTAATGGGTTAGTCCTGGCCGACCAAGACAACCCATGGGTCGATTTAGGGGACCCCATATAGCCACTTGGGTGAGATAATGACTTTAATGCCTTTTTTTTAAATAAAGGTGAAAATGACACTAACATAATTTATTTTACTAAAACAATTTCTAGAAGGGGTTATACTAATCATATATTTGACTATAAATATTCATTATAAATCTAAGAAGATTTCACACATCATATTATTTTTTTTATAATTTTTAGACATTAAATAAATTAAATTATTTATGACATCATGATGATGCAGCCATGACCTCATTATTTAATGATTTAAATAAAATGGAAAGATAATGTAATATCTAAGATCTACACTTGTCCAAAAACTATTCTATGGGAATATTTAGAAGCATTATCATCTTATATTCGAAATATATCAATGTGGTACCTTAGAAATTTGAAACACGTTTGAAAATAAAATAATAGTATCATGATTTCCAAAAGTGCCCCTCCTCTCCTCTTATAAAAGGCCCCCACCTCTACCTCATTTCACACACTCCTCAAGACTTTTTCTCGGCCATCCTCTGCCCATTTACTCTCTCCAAATCCCTCTCCTCATCCTAGAAGATTCCCTTTGGGCAGAATCATTTCAAAGGAAGCCTTTAGGCTCAAATCAAAAAGAGTTATACTTTTAAAGGCAATTCTTTCTCTCATGTTCATTTGTTTTATTTTGCATCTCCAACCCCCTAAACTCTTTTTATTTACGTCTTTTGTAACAACACCAGTATCTTCAATATACTAGGATGTTTTTATAAGATTTATTCGAGCTACACTCTCACACAACTACATCAAATGGTTAAAGAACATACGGTTTCCGTGGATGGCGAAATTCTGCCTCCCAAAACGATGATTGTTCAGTACTCATATAACACCTTCAAAGGTGGCCATTATGATGTAACTATTTTTATATATGATATATAATATGTTTATTCTTTCCTTAATCTTATGTATTTTTTCATTTATGGCATACCACTATTGTTTCCATTATGGGTAAACACGATATCTTCATTTTAGGAAGTGCGGACTACCGCCCCCTGAAAGTGATCTGATTCGTTAATAACATATGTGGGATGTGTAATGGATAAATTTAATGATATTATATATGTTATTATACTGGAATTATAATATAATCTTATATAATTATGATTCCTTTCCCGAAAGTACGAAATAGAAATGGAAGTAGCGTTCATGCGTACGTACGGCTTACCGTCTCCATGAACGGTGTATTTAATTTCTTAACTCTAAATGTGATGTAATATTATAAATACATATATATGCTGAATATATATGATATATATGTTATCCAAATCATTAATATCATTCTGGATATAACGAACCTTTGACCAAATTAACAACATGTAAGTGTAAGAAGTCTATTTGTGACTTTAGAACCAAATACCGACAAAATGAACATTATTAACTTAAATGATTACATGATATTCATAACATGGTATAAAAGGAATAATTAACTTTAAAAAGGTTCTTAAGAAAGTAGATATTAACTCAAGTTTATTATCCAGGAGAATAAAGAACAGTCGGGTCAAGTCAGATACAAGGTATGGGACTTTGTCTCAATCTCCTTTCATTGAGGCATATTTTATTTTATACACAACCTTCTTTTATATGGTGTATAAACCCTTTTTACTTTTACGCTTATTAAAAAGGAATCTTTTTTATATGAAGTGGTTTACTAAATGACAAAAGGGAATGTTTTTCTTTTCGTACGTATGCGGCGACAACGACTTATCTGCCACCGTGACCATTATTTGAGTTTCGGCTTCCTCTACAAGCCGTACCCTTTTTTTAAAAGACAAATAAATACCATGTTTTTCTTTGGTATTGGAAATGGTTTTCATAATTTTTTTATATCAATGTGTTGTATTGATATCTTGTGATTGAAAGGTGGAAATGTTATGTTTCCTTTATGCATGTTTTATGTGATAAGATTATGTTATGGTTATTGGGCATTATTATGAAGACGGGTGATTCCGTGATAAAGTAAGGGCGGGTGAGCCTGATATAGCTCTCCAATGAATTGGGTAACACGAAGGAGTGAAACGTTAAGGTTTCTCCGAAGAGATTTAGGGAATATACTGTGATGGGTATTCCAAACGTAACCAAGAGGGTTACTCCCTACGTAAGAATGTTATGAATGCCTCAAGTTACCTTTATGTCTTATGATTTCTATGATTTATTCATGATTTTATGAGGTATGTTAAAGTGCATATGTTTTATGGGTAAAGTATGATTTCATTCTTATGTATATATGAACTCATGTTTCCTTTCCATGTTTTTTTATAACCCATACTGAGTTTTTATGCTCATCCCACGTTTTTGAAATGTTTTTCGCCAGTCACGGGAATGGTACATGATAAGATGATAGTGTCAAGGAAGTGTCAAGAAAGAATCCATGTTTTATTTTCAATATGTTTCCATTGATGGGAAAAATAATACTACCTTTTATTGTAACCAATTTGTTTAAATGTGGGTTGTAATGCATGTTTTATGATCTAATTCTCTAAAACTCTAAACTTGAAAAGATCCTCAACGTGTAATCTTGTGATAACTCAAGATTATGTAAGGTTTAAGGATGGGGCCTTATAGTTGGTATCAAAGGTCGGTTTAGATAACTTTAGGAGTTATAATTCTATTAAATGATTATCCAAATTCTTTTTTGGTCAAATTGAAATGATATAGCATTTGAAGATTACCATGTTGCTTCATCTAAGACATGTTTGTTCAGAATGGTTTTCCACAGAGGAAACAGGGAAGCAGTGCTAGGAAGGTATACAGAAGGAAATAACCTTCCGAATCAGCATCCTGAGATGGTCGGAATTGGAACTGAACAGTTTGTTGCAGTGATGGCACAGTTGACTGAGGCTATAAATGGTGATGGTATCCATGCACGAGATCAGCTAGATCAACCGCAGAGGAACATGTCTGTGGTGTAACATTTCATGAGGCAACATCCCCCATCATTCAGAGGATCATCTGACCCTGTGTTAGCTGAAGGGTGGATTAAAGAACTGGAGAAGATTTTTGATGTCATGGGGTGTTCAGACAATCAAATGGTTAGTCTTGCTATTTACCTTTTGGAGGGTGAAGCAGATCAGTGGTGGTCGATGGTTAAAATATCAGGGACGCTGATGAGATTTATGCTCTCGACTGGGATGAATTCAAATGTATGTTTCTTGAGAAGTATTTTCCTAAGGCTGTTCGACTTAGGATGGAGAAGAAATTCTTGGAATTGAGGCAAGAGGAAGACTCAGTGGATACCTATGAAGAAAAGTTCACTCGATTGGCAAGGTATGCTCCAAATTTTATCCGAGACCTTTATAGTAAAATCAACCGTTTTTACTCAGGATTAAAGCCAAAATATCGAAGGGCATTAGCTTCTCGTGAGTTTAAAAGTTATGAAAAGCTTGTTCGATGTGCTGAGAAGGTGGAAATGGAGTTTTCTGATGACCAAGTGTTCTATAACAACCAGCAGAGGAAGAGACCGAGGTGGCAGGAGAGAGGTAAGAATTCTTCAAAAAAGTCTGATGTTAAGAAAACTAAGTTTCCAGTTTGTGATAAATGTGGAAAAAGGCATGCTGGGGAATGTCTTCTGAATTCTGGAAAGTGCTACCGATGTGTTAAGATGGTACATAAGGCTCGTGATTGCACTGAAAATGATCAAGGTGAAGGTTAGACCAAATTTTATTTACAGTTAGTGAAATGTTATAAGTTCAATGAGATGGGTCACTATGCAAACGAGTGTCCGACAAAGAGCTTGAGTGATGGGAAGCAGTTAGACTACAAGCGGAAAGGGGTGGTGAAATCTTTTGCAACTACTTCGGCAGACGTCGGGCCATAAAATGAAGTTGTATCAGGTACTTTGTTTGTTTTTTCAGATTATGTCAGTGTGTTTTTTGATTCGGGGTCTACACATTCATTCATCTCTGAAACCTTTTCTAGTAAAATGGGAATACCATCTCAATAAATGACTCCTGAACTTGTGGTAAAAACCCATGGGGGAAATGTTGAGGCAAAAAGAATTTATAAGAATCTTCCTATCCTTATCTGTGGAAGGAACCTACTTGAAAACATTATTGTTCTACCTCTAGTAGAGTTTGATGTTATCATGGGTATGGATTGGCTCTCTATTTACCATGCTAAGATTGACTGTAGAGCTAAAGAAGTTTTTTTTCAGAAAGACTTTCAGTTTGTGTAAAAGAATGAACCCTTACTGTTGATAACTTATCAAGAGGCCAAGAAACTTGTAAAAGATGGAAATGAATGTTACCTTGAACACATCGTTGAAAATAATGGAACTGTTCAGATTAATGATGTGCCAGTGGTAAATGAGTATCCTGATGTTTTTCCTGATGAGTTGCCTGGAATAATACCAGATCAGGAAGTTGAGTTTACTATTGACTTAGTTCCTGATGCGAAACCAATTTCAAACCCTCCTTATCAAATGGATCAAATTGAACTTTTAGAGTTGAAGGAGCAATTGCAAGATTTATTAGAGAAAGGTTTCATTCAACCTAGCACATCACCATGGGGTGCTCCTATCTTATTTGATAAAAATAAAGATGGTTCTATGAGACTTTGCATTGATTATAGAGCCTTGAATAATATCACTATTAAGAACAAATATCATTTTCCTCATATCGATGATTTGTTTGATCAGCTCCAGGGAGCTCAGTTTTTTTCAAAGATTGACTTGAGATCGGGGTACCATCAGCTGAAGGTAAAGTAGGCAGATATTCCGAAGACCGCATTCCATACGAGATATGGCCATTATGAATTTGTAGTAATGCCTTTTGGGCTAACCAATGCACCTATGTATTCATGGACTTAATGAATAGAATTTTCCATGAGTTCTTGGATATGTTAGTGGTGGTTTTCATTGATGATATTTTGGTGTTTTCTAAAAGTAAAGAGGAGCATGAAAGACATTTAAGGGTTATCTTGCAAACATTAAAAGAAAATAAACTGTATGGAAAATTCATCAAGTGCGAGTTTTGGTTGCAACAAATTTCTTTCCTTGGTCATATTGTTTCTAAAGATGGAATAACTATTGATCCTGCAAAAACAAAAGTTTTGGAAGAATGGCCAAGACCCACAAATGTAACTGAGATTCGTAGCTTCCTTGGTTTGGCAGGCTATTACCGAAGGTTTGTTAGAAATTTTTCACGATTATCTAGTCCAATGACTATGCTAACTCGGAAGGGTGTTAAGTTTATCTGGACAAAAGAATGTGATGATTGTTTTCAGGAATTTAAAATGAAGATTAGTGAATGCTCTAGTTTTGGCACTACCTTCCAGGAATGGTGAGTTTGTTATATACAGTGATGCTTCATTGAAAGGACTTGGTTGTGTCCTAATATAGAATGATCAGGTAATTGCTTATGCTTCACGACAGTTGAAAACTCATGAGGTAAATTACCCTACACATGATTTGGAATTAGCTGCTGTTGTTTTCACTTTAAAAATTTGGAGGCATCATTTGTATGGAGTAAAGTGCGAAATATATACTGATCACAAAAGTTTAAATTATATATTCACTCAGAAAGAGTTAAACACGAGACAGAAGATATGGCTGGAATTAATCAAGGATTATGATTGTACAATTCATTACCATCCGGGAAAAGAAAATAAAGTGGCTGATGCTTTGAGTCGAAAAAGTAATGATTCATTAGCAATGTTGAATTTGGAACGTGATCCTATGGTTAAGTATTTTATGAACTTTTTCATAGAAGTTGTTAGTGCAGGATGTTCTTCTGTTTTGTTTCAGGTATCAGTGAGATCTTCTCTATCAGGCAGAATCAAGCAAGCACAAAAGCAAGACAGTGAGTTGCAGAAAAATGTAGAGCTAGTTCAGAAAGGTAAGTTGCCTGAATTCAACATTGATAATGATTGTGTTTTGAGATTTGGGAAGAGAATTTCTTTGCCTTGTGATTCACAGTTGAATAGATATTTGTTATGTGAAGCTTATAGTTCTACGTTTTCAGTTCATCCGGGCAGTACTAAGATGTATAGAGATCTGCGGGAGTATTACTTGTGGGATGGAATGAAAAGGGATATTGATGATTTTACTATGAAGTGTTTGAAATGTCAACAGTTTAAAGCAGAGTGGCAGTTACTGAAAGAGATGCTTCAGCCTTTACCAGTGCCAGAGTGGAAATGGGAGAATATATCCATGGACTTTTTTGTGGGATTACCGAAGACATCTCGAGGTAATAATGCAATCTGGGTTATTGTTGATCGCTTGAGCAAATCTGCTCATTTCCTTGCTATACGAGATACTTTATCTCTTGATAAACTTTCCCGTTTGTATCTTAAAGAGGTAGTCGGGTTACATGGAGTTCCTCTCTCCATTGTATCAGATCGTGATCCTAGGTTTACTTCTAACTTTTGGAAAGGCCTTCAGAAGTCGATGGGTACTGAATTAAATTTTAGTACAGCTTTTCATCCTCAATCAGATGGGCAGTCAGAATGAAAAATTCAGACCTTGGAGGATATGCAACGAGCTTGTTCGATGGATTATCAGGGAAGTTGGGACCAACATATTTCTTTGGTTTAATTTTCATATAACAACAGCTTCCATTCCAGTATACAGATGGCACCATTTCAGGCATTATATGGGAAGCGGTGTCGAACTCCAGCTTTCTGGGATGAAGTGGGTGAAAGGAAGTTAATAGGACTAGAATTGGTATAAGAGTTGGCAGAAAAAGTTCAGCTGATTCAGAAGCACCTGAGAACAGCTTAGAGGAGGTAGAACATTTATGCAGACAATAGGAGGAAGGATCTATCCTTTGAGGTAGGTGATCATGTTTTTCTGAAAGTATCACCAAGGAAAAGTGTGATGCGATTTGGTAAGAAAGGAAAGATGAGTCCAAGGTTAATTGGACCATATGAAATTCTAGAGAGAGTTGGATCAGTTGCTTACCGAGTGGCTTTACCTCCGAGTTTATCTCAGGTACACAATTTGTTTCATGTTTCGATGTTGAGAAAGTACATTCCAGATCCATCTCATGTTTTCAGTCCAGAGGTAGTTCAGCTGGAAGAGAACCTATCTTATGAGGAACAACCGGTCTAGATTCTTGACCACAGAGAGAAAGTGTTACGAAATAAGGTGATTCACCAGGTAAAGGTTTTGTGGAAAAACCACATGATTGAAGAGGCAACATGGGAATCTGAAAATGCAATGAGGGATAAGTACCCCCATTTATTCGATAAGTAAATAAATTGAGGGGACGCAATTTTCTAAAGGGGGGAAGGATATAACATCCCAAGAAAGTATTGAATAATAGTTATTTTATCTATGTCTATTAATGAATTAGATAGTGTTTTAGAGGCTTAAAATGAAAATAAATCCAATCTTAAGCATGGAATACACTAATATTTTTAAAAGATTGTTTTACTGCCTTTGATTGCAAAACAATTTTGAATATATCTTTTGAAAATTTTATAAAATATGTTTGTCAAAATAAACTTATTCTTTATGATTGGGACATCAAAATTTACTTTTTGTGAATTTTTGGTATTTTTCTGACAATGTTCATTTTTTAATGAATAGTGGAAAATACTGCATTTTACATCAAAACAGCTTTTTAATCTAATTTATTTATATGATTAGATTATCTTTTGAATTGGTTTTAAAGTAAAATTAGAATATATTTTTACCATTTAATCCAATGGTGGTCATTGAAATCAATTTCAATTTGAAATTGGACTTATACTGGTGTCAATCTTTTGATACTTATTGTTTCATAAAAACACGCTATTTGTCATAACAACGGGAATTAATTATTAAATTAATTAATGTGACTTATATGTTTTGAATTTTGTAAAATAGACTTCATTTTTGAATTCGGAATATCAAATATAGCTTAGGGTGAATTTTTGGTAATTTTCTGAAAAACATCAATTTTTGATGAATAGTAAAACCACTAAGTGGTAGTTAAAGAAACTGATTTTTCGTTTAAATGAAACTTTGCCACTTTTGTGTTCTGAATTTCAAAAATCCGACATACATGGTTTTCATTACTATGTAAAATGTGAATCAATGGGATGAAAACAATGTTTTTTGGTGAATAGTAACTTTTTTTCATTAATCACGATTAGAGGTAATTAGTGTAATTTAAGGTAAAAATGATATTATAAAAATGTGAAAACACCATGACACTTGTCCTACACCTATTGGGTGAGTCATGGCCGACCCAGACAACCCATGGGTCGATTTAGGGGACCCCATGGAGCCACATGGGTGAGATAATGACATTAAAGCCTTTTTTAAATAACGGTGAAAATGACACTAACATAAATTGTTTTACTAAAACAATATTTAGAAGGGGTTATACTAATCATATTTTTGTCTATAAATATTCATTAGAAAGATAAAAAATGTTCCTACATTATAATTTTTATTTTATAATTTTTAGACATTAAATAAATTAAATTATGTATGACATCATGATGATGCAGCGATGACCTAATTATTTAACGATTTAAATAAAATGGAATGATAATGTAATATATAAGACCTACACTTGTCCAAAAACTAATGGATGGGAATATTTCGAAGCCTTATCATCCTATCTTAGATATATATCAATGTGGGACCTTAGAAATTCGAAAAATGTTTGAAAATAAAAAAAATAGTTTCATGATTTCCAAAAGTGCCCCTCCTCTCTTCTTATAAAAGGCCCCCACCTCTACCTCATTTCACACACTCATCAAGCCTTTGTCTCGGCCATACCCTGCCCATTTAATCTCTCCACATCCCTAGCCTCATCCTAGAGGATTCCCGTTGGGCAGAATCCTTTGAAAGGATTCCTTTCGGCTCAAATCAAAAGTAGTTACACTTTTAAAGGTAATTCTTTCTCTCATGTTCATTTGTTTTATTTTGCTTCTCCAACCCCCTAAACTCTTTTTATTTACTTATTTTGTAACAAAACCAGTATCTTCAATATACTAGTATGTTGTTATAAGATTTATTCGAGCTACAGTCTCAAAAAACTACATCAAATGGTTAAAGAACATACGGTTTCCGTGGATGGCGAAATTCTGCCTCCCGAAATGATGATTGTTCAATACTCATTTAACACCTTCAAAGGTGGCCATTATGATGTCACTATTTTAATATATGATATATAATATGGTTATTCTTTCCTTATTCTTCTGTATTTCTTCATTTATGGCGTACCATTATTGTTTCCATTATGGGTAAACACGATATCTTCATTTTAGGAAGTGCGGACTACCGCCCCCTGAAAGTGATTTGATTCGTTAATACCATATTTGGGATGTGTAAAGGATAAATTAAATGATATTAAATATGTTATTATAATGGAATTATAATATACTCTTATATCATCATGATTCCATTCCAGAAAATACGAAATAGAAATGGAAGTAGCATTCATGCGTACGTACGACTTACCGTCTCCATGAACGGTGCATTTCATTTATTACCTCTAAATGTGATGTAATATTATAAATAGATGTATATTCTGAATATATATGATATATATCTTATCCAAGTCCTTAATATCATTCTGGATATAACGAACCTTTGACTAAATTAACAATATGTAAGTGTAAGAAGTCTATTTTTGACTTTAGAACCAAATAACAACAAAATGAACATTATTAACTTAAATGATTACATGATATTCATAACATGGTATAAAAGGAATAATGAACTTGAAAAAGGTTCTTAAGAAAGTAGATATTAACTCGAGTTTATTATTCAGGAGATTAAAGAACAGTCGGGTCAAGTCGGATACGAGGTATGTTACTTTGTCTCAATATCCTTTCATTGAGGCATATTTTATTTTATACACAACCTTTTTTTATACGATGTATAAACCATTTTGACTTTTACACTTATTCAAAAGGAATATTTATTATACGAAGAGTTTTACTAAATGAAAAAAGGGAATGTTTTTCTTGTCGTACGTATGCGGAGACAATGACTTATCCGCCGTCGTGACCATTATTTGAGTTTCGGCTTCCTCTACAAGCCATACCCCTTTTTTTAAAAGAAAAATAAATACCATGTTTTACTTTGGTATTGGAAATGGTTTTCATAATATTTTTATATCAATGTGTTGTATTGATATCTTGTGATTGAAAGGTGGAAATGTTATGTTTCCTTTATGCATGTTTTATGTGATAAGATTATGTTATGGTTCTTGGGTATTATTATGAAGATGGGTGGTTCTGCGATAAACTAAGGGCGGGTGAGCCCGATATAGCTCTCCAATGCATTGGTAACACGATGGAGTGAAATGTTAAGGTTTCTCCGAAGAGATTTAGGGAATATACTGTGATGGGTATTCCAAACGTAATCAAGAGGGTTACTCCCTACGTAATAATGTTATGAATGCCTCAAGTTACCTTTATGTCTTATGATTTCTATGATTTATTCATGATTTTATGAGGTATGTTAAAGTGCCTATGTTTTATGGGTAAAGTATGATTTCATTCTTATGTATATATGAACTCATGTTTCCTTTCCATGTTTTTTTATAACCCATACTGAGTTTTTATGCTCATCCCAAGTTTTTGAAATGTTTTTCACAGGTCACGGGAAAGGTATATGATAAGATGATAGTGTCAAGGAAGTGTCAAGAAAGAATCCATGTTTTATTTTCAATATGTTTACGTTGATGGGAAAAAGAATACTACCTTTTATTGTAACCACTTTGTTTAAATGTGGGTTGTAATGCATGTTTTAAGATCTAATTCTCTAAAACTCTAAACCTGAAAAGATCCTCAACGTGTAATCTTGCGATAACTCAAGATTATGTAAGGTTTAAGGCTAGGGCATTATAATTACAATTATTTTATTATATCTAAATATAATCATTAAAGAGTATGTTCTATATATTGAATACTTTATTTATTTAACTTCACATTCCATTTCCATGATTAAATTAATTATTTATGGGTACTTCATATTTATCATTATCTTTATATATGTTTGCAAAGATTAAAGTAATACGACCAAATATTTTACAATAAATAAAATAGGGTTTTATCTTTTGGATAAATAATTATTTTCTGATTTTATGATTTGAGGAAAGGAATGACGTCACCTAAATAGTTTAAATAACTTCAACTTCACCCTACAATGTTTGTTTCCCTATATACATAAACACAACTTATTTAGAAGATTTCTTTTCTATGGAATAATTATTGATATTTTTAATAATATAAGAAAAAATGTTATATTTTGTCTATGAAACATGAAAAAAATGAAATTTGATGATATATTTCCCTCTAAATAAATTTAATTTCATTTATAGGTTACATTATGTACATCCCCAAGTATAAAAAAACTCTAACACGGAATATCATTATAACCTAGCTATTATATTATTTACAAAAAAATCTATTAACCACATTAGAAAAAATATTTAGAATTATTTATTTAATTCATTTATTAAATTATAATAAATATGTACTCAAGTTGTAGTAAATTTTATTTTTCATAAAAATATATTTTTGTCAAAAATATTTCATGGAGATATTTTTTAATGAATAATATAATTAATATATGAAAAGTTTTGAAATTTTATTTAATAAAATGGTTATAATTTATAAAATTAACATATCAAAATTATATTTGTGTGATTTGTTGAAAATTGTTTTCAAAACATGTTTTTTTCTTGAATAGTTAAAATACTTATTTTAAAGAAAATTATACATTATCTTCTTGTATTTTCAAAGGCCTATTTTCATTTGAATTGGAATTAAATTTTAATTAAATTATTTTAACTAATAGTAGTAATTTTAATATATTTTTAATGAGAATTAAAATTTTTCTTTTTATAAAAGTATTTTTATAATTAATATTGTATATTTAATAAAATTTTTAGATATCGTGTTTTACATGTTTATGTTCAAAATAATTTCTCACACTTATAAAATGTCAATCATTTAAAATGTATACGGTATATATATTCAGAATAATTATAATTTTTTAATATATTCACCAAAATGTTTTTCACAATGACTAGTCCAAATAGTAAGAAAATGGTTTCCATGGTTAGCCATAAAGCATGTTTACATAGGGTTAATCTAATGTGGAAATGCTTTGAATGCCATAAAAAAATTTAAAATCCTATTTTATATTCACATTTATCCCAATATCATATCATCTTCTATAATGGTCCATTGTCGGTCCATTTTGTATGAGTAATAAATTTATATATTTTAGTCACTTGAAAATTTCCTAGTGGCCCATGTCCCTCACTTATCTTATACCAAACCTCATCTCTCTTCTTTACACCACATTAAGAATCTCATTTCTACGAAAACCTAATAAATAATCTCTTAATTTCCCATATCCATTAATTTAATGTTATATTTTACATAAAATTCCATTCAATTTGTTCTTATCAAGGGATATAAAGGATGTATAAAGAAGAAGATGTAGTAATTTTTACAAACACTTTGAAATTTATTTCTTCTTCTACTTCTATAAATTTGTTTTAATAATAATACTAAATATAATACCAAAACTATAATTAGAATTAACTATTAGTAGGGTAAAAATATTTCTCATCCCATTTCTAACCAATGAATATCATAAACAATGATTCTGTGTACATAAGACTTACCATCTCCACATACTGGTGTAATTCATTTTCCTTCATCGTTTACATATATGCATATAAATATGGAACTAAAAAAATATATTATATTTCTGGAATAATTATTGACAAGTAAATAAAATATATTATTTTTCTAATTACCCATTAACTTGTTAATAATTTAAAATCCTGCTTGTTCATTCATGTGGACCACTACCTCCCTGAATCGATATGATTCATTTTTCATATCCATTATTCATTGATGATTCAAAATATGAATATATATATATATATATATATATATTAGTGTGTGCGTTTTTTTGTATGTGTGAATATGTTTTTTATATTTATATCACTCATAGAATTACATACATGATTGAATAATTATCAAGATTAATGTACTAAAACAATTATTTTGGAACTTATACGAACGTCTAGATAGTTAACACAAAAAATTGATGATTTTGAAAAAGTATTTTAAAAATGGGAAATGAAATGGTATTAGTGGGTTATATATGATATAATAATTACATATATTATTCTTGTTTATTCTATTTATAAATTTATTTTTTTATAAATGATGCTAAATGTACATATGAGGAGTGTAAGACTTGAGGTAAGAGTTCATTTCACAATCATTTAATTTTTTTGATTGTACTATTTACAAATACATTGGGGTAATGAAATAATATTTAAATATTAATTCCAGTATATTTTATTCTCAATTTTTAATTTATGAAATTTTCATGTAATTTTAACATTCTAATCTCATAGGTACATAATTTAACTGAAAAGAATTTCTAAAAAAACTTGCATAATTTTATTCATTATTTGGAATGTTATTCTTCTATGTACATTTTTTCATTAAATTTATTTATAAAAGATATTACTATTAATATGTTCATTTTTATGTTCATTTTTATCCATTTTAACATTCAATGTATTGGATTAATATGAATCATCATTTTATTTTCCAAATGTGGATTTTTTTACCAAAGGTGTGAACACAATCTCAATTTTAAAAAATAACACATGAATGTATTTTACCACATACCAGAAAAATAATTTTGATGATTACTAATATACATATTTCCAGGGATTATTAAAATGAATGAAAATATATATAATTTCATATTTGTGTATTGTAATCACATTATTTAAAAATTAAAATGGTATTTTTCTCAAGAAACAATCCACTTATTTTTTTAAATAATTACATCCATAAAAATATCCTTAAAAATATTATGTTTTAATAATTATATAATATAATGATGCAATCCTATTTATTTATGAAGATCATTTTTCATAAATTAATATTGTAATGTATTCATATTCTGTATTTCTGTTCGTTCTTTAAGGGTGTTATTAATTTTGAAGGCATATTGATTTTTTTTATAATTTATTCATATGATACAAATATTTTAAATTTTATGTAATGTTTGGAGCTCAAAATTATATATCATATCAAATTATTATATGGTACCATGAGACAAGATAGGTCGGGTATTTTTCTAGAACCATACCAATTTATTTAATATTTATTTTAAAAATTCATCGATGATATTTAAGGATGTCTGAAATTATTTATTCCATCATTATAGAATTATATATCGATTTCAATAAGGTTATAATTACCGTTATGTCATCCATGTATAATATTAATTTTTATTTTATTATTTATATTGAATTAATTTATCATCATTTGTTAATTTCTAATTATCTATTAATTAATTATTCTATGATAGCTTCAACTATAAAAATTACACTACTAGGAGTTAGAACTCTTTACTATATTGTGTTTATTTTACAACCTGGTATTTTTGAAATATTTTTTCCTTTAGTAAATTTTTTTTTGATATTATTCATAACATACAGCAATGATTCCATCATTCATTATAGGGAACACCAAGTGTATTGAATCTAGACATATTGTTAAAATTTTATTATATAGTAGGATGTTTATCATCGATTCATAATAATAATAATAGGTAAAAATAAGTTTATATAAATTAAAAAAAAAAACTTTTACATGTGTAAATAAATTTATTTCATTGGATAATAGTTAATTTTAAATAATAATGAAAACTATTATAATAAAATGAAATCAATTTCTAAAAACTTTTATTGAGGGAAAATTCTTTTTTACCAAAACAAATATAAAATTCCAATTTTAGAAAATTTTAATGAAATAAATATATTATAAATTAAATAATTTTTTTAACATTGAACTTATCTATTTTCTATACAAGATATGAGAAGAAAATAAAACTATTTCCTAAAAACCGTATTTTTTAAAAAACCGGTATGTCACCTTTTGTGCACGTAATGTAAAAATAAATTTTGAAAAATTTATTAAATTTAATATAAATAATTATTTTAATTTTTAAATCATAATTTCAAAATTTCCTTTTGAGGAATATTTGAATATTTCTCGAGAGATAATTTTCATTATGATTTGTGAAAAATACTAGTTTTTTATCAAGATTTTTCAATTCCTGTAATTATTTTAAAAAATTAAAAATTTATGGTTATAAAAATAAAATTATATTAATTATACATAGATTAATCCCATATATTCAATTTTAGTAATATTTCTATATTATTTTTAAAATTATAACTTTTTAAAATTTTTAACATTTTGATTTAAAAACCCGCTCACTTTTCACATTGGGAGATAACATTAAATTAGAATTTTACAATTCTGTGAACAAATTTGAAAAAATTGATTATATATTGGGAATTATAATTATATATATAATATAATAATTTTAACAAAATTATTTCTCATAATGATTAGTAAAAACAGAAAAACAAATTATCCATTACGTTTAAGTTAAAATTGTTTTACCATGGGTTAATCTAAAATGATAAGGTATAGAAATGACCCAGAACATAAAAAAAATTTATGAATAAATTTAAACCATATATATTCTAGGATCTGTAATTTCTTTTTTGGATCCTTTTTCCTGGTGAAAAATGGGGTTATTCATTTCCTTTTCAATTTATATGTTTGCCACCAATCTCACTTATAATAGGCCTCTTTATAACCGTAAAATTCACACTTCCAAAACTCATTGGGTTGACCAAGAACATTAAATCATAATTAATTAATTCATTACTAATATGTTATAATCCATATTTTTGTCAGAAAACATTCTTATGAAGCCTTTTGGTGTAGTCGAAAATTAGTTTTTACAATGAGAGTTAATGTATCTAAATAAGAGTTTAATTTTTTTATTCATCTAACTCTTGATTTTATTTTTAAACTATGATGATAAAATAAACTCAATATCTTACATATATTGTTTTTTATTATGTTATGTTTATAACCTAAATCTCGATCATCATTCATTAAATGGGTCACGAAATCTACATTTTTGTATTCAAACGGCTACCACCTCACGAACAAGTGTTATTCGTTTTGGATTGCTACCTATCATGGATTTATATATTGATAGATTTGTTTTTTGTATATGATATTTATAATATTATTATTTTTTATTAATCATATATCATATTTTCATTCTTATTTTACGTTGCATGGAAATACCATAACATCATTTTTGTGGACGGCGAACTACTGCCTCATGAATCAAGGGGATTCATTCACCATTTAAATTTAAGTAAATAAGTATGGATTTTAATATAATATGTGATATATATTATATAAAATGTATTATTAAATAATAATATAATATTTACCTTTATTTGGTTCTTTTCATCAGTGAATTGGAATCAACTTTCTTGTGTATATATGGCCAGACATATCATAGAACTGTGTATTGTGTTTTCTATCTCTAAAATTTGTAGATAAATAACATTATTTGTATAGTTAATATATATTATAATTAAATAGTGATTAAGATCATAAATTTTATGTAATCAAGAAATATTATTAGGAAAAATAACAAATAAAACATACATGCAAAACAATGATGTTATTTCCAAGAACGTGACATTAACATTGAATTGAAAATAAAAGTGTAACAAAATGTAATAAATAAATAATACATCGTATGATATATTTATATATATGGTTCTTTAATAGAATTATAAAAAAAAATTAATATTTATGACCTTTGAAGGATTATGAGGCTATTCGAGACTAATGGAAAGGGCTTTTCTTCTCACTTTTTAACAACTATGAGACACATGATATATTAATGACATGTTTATTTTATAGATAATTTATATTAAATAAAAATTTATCTTACACTTATTATACATAAAAAAATAATTTGTATTTAAATATAAAATTGAGGATTTATCATTCATGTGGTTTACTATTAAAATTTTACCAAAGCTATAATAGATGATGTCTCAACATTCCTTCATTTAAACATATGTAATGTTATATACCATTATAATTTCATGTGGAATATATATCCCATTTTAATTTTAATATCATTAACATATTTATTCAAATGATATTTTATGTTTCATTTAATTTTATTATTCCACTGTAATTACAATTCAATGTCATCAAACCTATAAATATTTAATGATAGAATCTCATTATTTATCAAGATTATTTATGGTTCTATTTTTTAGGATAAAATATTTTGATCTATCTCTAAATTATCAAATTAATTATCTTATCCTATGTCTATTTCATCAAAATAGATGTTTTAAATTCATATTCCTCTCTTTAGTACTCAATATTTTGAGTGAATGTTTTTAGGATAATTCCCCACTATTTCACTCTTTGGTAAACCTATTTTTAAATCATAAATTTTTTTAAAACTTATTTTGATAATGTTGTATACATTCATAAATTTATATAAAAAATAATTTTTTACAATTATTTATTTTTTACACAATTTTTTAATGGAAAATTTTTTTCTATACAAAGACAATTTTTATTTATTGAAAATTTAAATAGAATATTAGTTTTTACCTGTACGACATGAATAAAATTTTCCTTTACAATGACCAATATTTTTTGATTCATACATTATATGTTTTCAAATATTATATCAATGAAAATAATTTTCAATAGTTTATATATTTTATAAAAAGTCAATGTGGAAATGTTATATTACTCAAGAAATATTTTAAATGATTTCAAATCATCTTTTATAATTTTAAAAGATTATTTTAAAATAAAGATATTTGAAATTGTTTTATAATTTTTTGTTAAAAAGTGATTTTAAATGGAATTTTATTTTTCCTAGGAAATGTTTTTAATTATATTTCAAAATAAATATTATTCTAAAATGACATCAATTGATGTAACAGATTCCTTATTCAGTATATGATTCCATAATTATATTATTATTATTCCACATAATTTTTTAAATATCTTATTGAATGGTGTTTATGAAATATGTTTTTATTCCATGGGATACACCATTATTATTTGATTAGAAACCACTCTTCTTTCTACAGATTATTCTATGAATAAATTATTAATTTATTATGAACCCTATATATTTTCCATGGGTTAGGATATGATAAAATGTTAATGAAATACATATCATTTCAATGTTTATAATAGAAACAATGTTTCATGAAATTATGTCACTCATACCAATGATTTTCATTATGTTGCTGGTCAGACATTTATCTTCATCCAATGAATTCAGTAAAGATTAATATTTATAGAATTAAAAATGGGGAAATATTTATGATATTAATCAATTATGGGAAGTAGTTTCAACTTGATCCACTATGGGAAAAATGGTCATCCAAATCTATTATAGTAAAAATTTGGGTCCCGATCCACGTGGGAAATAAGTGAATCATTATCAATAATGGGAATTTGTTGATAAATATAGATCAACAATTTTTATGTTAGTGTAGTTTGATATTGAATATAAAATGGTTTGTTATATTGATGATAACACCACACTTTTAAGACAGAGATTATAGATCATGAATTATTTATAGTTATTTCTCTCTCTTATGGTCCATTTTTCTGAAATTATATATTTTAATTCCATGAATCAGATTTATAATCATTGAAGGTTGGAGATTTACATATTATTTTATATTAGTAATCTGGTAAAGATATTCTTATTATATATTTTATTATGATCACATACTTATATCTTTTATATTTACCCTCACATAGAATCTATGAACACCATTTCTTATATTCATTCCTTAGGTTATGAATAACTTTATAAGTATGGTATTTCTAAGGGGATTACATTGTGTTAATAACTTTGTTGGAATTTTTGA
Source organism: Viscum album (assembly GCA_963277665.1). Taxonomy (NCBI): domain Eukaryota; kingdom Viridiplantae; phylum Streptophyta; class Magnoliopsida; order Santalales; family Viscaceae; genus Viscum; species Viscum album. The sequence goes on from OY728130.1 coordinate 1,181,907,375, forward strand.
AGACCATTCATGAAATTAGAATATTTATTTATACTCTCCAAAGAAAATAACATATTATGGTCCTCATGTGTGAGTTTAATAAATGTATTGAATATTCACCTAAAAATATTTAATATTTTTGAAACTCATGTGTTTTTATATTAGGTATCACAAAGAAATGATGTCATGACCTGGAATTACCAAAAGGAGGGAAGGGTCACCAGATTGCGAGTCCCTTCCTTCTTTAAGTTGAAGGAGAGATAATGACCCCCTGAAACCCGCCTCCAATAAGTCCCGGAGTGGCGACCAGCACCACGGGTATAAAATCACACACTAAATGGAAGGCATTACCTTTTTTTCTTTTAATAGGATCGGGAGATAAGATAGTAAATTTCCCAATACCAAAACTGAAAGTGAAAATATGGATGAAAGTAAACCATTCCCATATCCATGTTCAAAGGTAAAAGATACAAGTCTCAAAACTCCAAAGGTAAAAATTTACCAAGAGAAAAGGGAAACAATAACAGTAACCGCCCCAAATGTCCAAGATAGTATGGTCCCACACGATCCTTGAAGTCCTCATGGAAACCTGAATGTAGTTTTATATACGTAGGGTGAGCATACAAGTATACTCAGTAGGGAAAAACCAAATACTCCCATGCACAAGTGGGGAGGCATACTAATGCTCTATAATAAAAGAGATAACCAAGCACCTAGCAAGGAAACTAACCACCCAAGCCTCACTAATGCACACTCCCCATGTAATGCAAGTCAAATAAAATATAGTAATAGCACATCGATGTTTGGGTACCCCGCACCATGTTCACACTGGTTATTCAAGACATCCTACGCATTGGACCAATCCTACCATTCTCATGGCAGTCCCACTGCCATACCCCACCCGCACACACCTGGGCCACAACCACACATCCTGTCTACAAACTCTTGGGACACAACCACTAACCCACCCGCAGGCACCTGGGCCACAACTATCACACATAACCACTCCTGAAAAAACCTAGGCCAGAACAACCACTTCCACGCTCGAAGACACTTGGGCTAGAAGAACTACTACCACGCCCGAAGACACATGGGCCTCATCCTGAAGATACTTTGGAAACCACTTGCACGCACACAATTGGGAAAACCACCATACTACCTTGACCAAAGATTCTTGGGCTAATAATAGACTTCATTCCATCACAGTCTGCCCGAAGATACTTGGGATATCTGAGAAAGGGAGAAGAATGGAGCTAATAACCAGCCACTAATAGAAGTATTGGGAAAACACCCTCCCCCATGAAATGGGGGTGTTCGGCACTAAGTTCTCAACATGGGTGGGGTGCGAATAAGAAACACAAAAACTACAAGTATATGTATAGGTAAAAAGCACTCACCCAATCTAGGTTTTTCTTTAGCCAACCTAAATAACACTATCCTCACTATTCATTCATAAGAGAAGATAACAACACCCATGCCCAAGTCACCCCTCACATCAAACCAAATATCCATTTGTCCCATCCTTGTTTTTCATGTTCAGTAATAATGATTAAATAAGATTCTGCACCTACCTGGGAAACTAGTAAGCATAAGCACAAGCTAAGGGAAGAGTACACCCAACAACAATTTAAACATTCACACCCGGTTATCATGTAAAAACACCTCAAGCGAGACCCCTCCAAGTATTGTAACCAAAGAAGGTCAAAGTGATATACAGTCCTATGTTATTAGAACTATGAATAAGAAGGTTTCACAACAGAAGAGGATCCCACCACAATTCGGGATACCAACAGAGGATCCCATCCTCACCCACATCACCCCAGCAATCTATGCCCCTATCCAACCATGGAGGAAACAACCAAACCAATACTACCAACACAAGGCAGACTCAACAGGTATTTTCAGTTTTAAAATATTTAACACACTCTATGATTTCAATTCCACTGGGCTTAAACTGGGGTTGTCATAGAAAAGGAGTTCAACCTGGTGATTCCAATTTATTTAGATGATTATATGTAATTATCCAATTTCCTTTACACAGAAAAAGATTCACAACCAAAATAGAAGACATTTAAACACCACAAGGGGTAAGGGTTTATTAGTGCACAGAGAAAGACCACAAACAACCATGATTTTCAGTAGGCTTAAGCCCGTACAATTTAGAAACCATTAATCATGAAAGAGGAGAAAAAGGGAGCAGCATCATCGATCACACCCCTTCCCTTAATTCTTTAGAATCCGTTTATTATCTTCATTAAATTTTGTTTATCCAATTCTATAGAAGCAGTAGCGTACCCACACTACAATATACACATAAAGGAGAGACAAAGGTAAAACCCCGACTTGACAGATCAAGGATCGATGTTAAGTCCTCGTGTGGAAACTGGATAACAAGAGCAACATGGGTACGAATCGTCAATAGGAAGGGTAATCTAAGCTGGATGATTGAGAAAAGAAACCTAGGGAGAAGCCTTTGGTTATAAAGGCTAAGATACAAAATTCATGGGATGGTAAAAAACCTAGAAACTGCGTAAGAAGTAGGATCGTGGGTTGACCATGCAGTTGAGACACCCCACATGCTACGTAATGGTCCCCACCTTTCGGGGCAGTTTAAATAGACGTACACCTCATGCCTTTTCATTTATTGGGGGTACATCAAAAATCATTTAATTTAAAAGGGAATTAATGGGCTTTAAAACATGCTTAAAGGGGTCAAAACATGGTTTAAAAACCAATTAGCCCAAAAAGGAGGCACTACTGGAAAACCTGTGGGGGTAGGCGAGAGCTACCAGTTGTAGAGAACTACCAGTTGGCGACAACTACAGATAGATGAGAGCTACCAGTTGGTGATAGATACCAGTATCCTAAAGATAACTATAGCCAAGAGATAGAGGTAGCCTAGAGAAACCTGTAGCCGAGAGCTACCGGTAGCCTAGAGCTACCGGTTGGCAACAGCTACAATTAGCCTAGAGCTACCAGTAACCGAGAGCAACTGGTAGTTGAGAGATACCCGTTGGCGACAGCTACCGCTATCCTACAGCTACCAGTTGGCGAAATCTACCGGTAGCCTAGAGCTACCGGTTGGCGACAACTACCTCTATCCTAGAGCTACAGGTAGCTGAGAGCTACTGGTATCTGAGGGCCACCAGTACCCCAAGGTCTCTGGTAGTCTACGTCTACCGGTAGGCTGAGGTTACCGCTAGGAGTCACCGAGAAGCTGGGATGGCCTTCCAGACCACCCAGAACACCTCAACATCAAATTTTTACTAAGTAATGGACCCCAAAACCCCGAGCCATTACATCAGATGCTTCTCAAACTATTCTCCTCCCTTAGAATATAATAAAAACCCTGAAAAGAGAAAAGTGGGGTCCAAAAAACCTCCCCCTAAAGATACTTCTATGGGGAAAACCCCAGAGTTGTTCGAAAGATGGAATAGAACCCTCCCACTACATCCAGGAATACTCCCCCAAGAGCCACAAACATTCACAAAAAGCACAAGGATCACACTATCCAACACATGAGTTAGGGATTCCCCTCCCATATGTCATGATATTATCCGGTTTGGGAGGCACTGACTCACCCGCACGGCTTTAATCGCATCCACATTAATGCTTCATGATTAGATGTTAGGTTTTTACCATCATCACACATTCGTTCCCACTCATAGAGAACATGGAAAAGATCATCTAATAGCTAAGAAAAACAAGAATTTTATATATTAAGGTAAAAGGTACAATATCTCAAGGATAAAAACAAAAACAACAAGGAAGTCAAAACAATTCTGGGTACTGAATGTGTAACTGGGCCTCTTGCTCCCATGTGCTCTCTTCCAGGCCACCATGCCTCCACAACACATGAACCAAGGGTATGGTTAGTCCACGAAGCACTCTCTCTTTACAATACTTGATCTTGATTGGTTGTTCTATGAAGGTCGCATCGTCTTCGACATCTAACTCTCCCCATTCAATGATGTGGGAGTCGTCGTGTAGATATCAGTGAAGCTGGGACACATGGAATACATTGTGTATCCTCAGTAGCGGTGGTGGTAGTGCTAGCTGATAAACCACTTCACTGACCTGTCACAACACTTCGAAGGGTCTGATGAACCTCGTAGAAATCTTACCCCCCCTACCGACCCTCTATTGTCCACACCGAGGGGAGACCATCAAGAACACATGGTCCCCGACCTCGAACTCCAAGGGTCCCATCCTATCATCGACTTATGACTTCTACCGGTCCTGAGCCGCCTTAATCCTTTCTCGTATAAGCTAAACCTTTTTTTCCGTGCTCTGCACCACCTCTGGGCCATAGACACCCGCTTTCCCAACTTCAATTTAGCACATGGGTGAGCGATGCATCCTTCTATATAGGGCTTCGAATGGAGCCATGCCAATGGTAGAGTGATGGATATTATTGTAGGTAAAATCTACCAAAGGAAAGTGTTGCACCCATGATCCCTCGAAGCCCATGATGTATGATCATAGCATATCCTCCATGGTCTAGATTGTGCGCTCTGTCTGCCCATTTGTCTGGGGGTGGAAAGTAGTGCTATGGCGCAGCTGGGTGCCAAAAGCATGCTGCAAACACCTCCAGACTCGTGAGGTAAAACGTGCATCCCTGTCCAAGATTATGGAACTCCAAACCCCATGCAACCGCACTACCTCGTCCACATACTTGTGTGCTATAGTGTCCACTGCACTCGACTCCTTAATCCTGAGATTGTGAGCGGACATCATCAAGCGGTCCACTACTATCAAGATGGAGTCGCAGCCCACTTGCACCTTGTGTAGTCCCATGATGAAATCCATCGAGATGTCATCCCAATTCAACTCGGTGACATCTAAAGGTTGCAACAACCCACCTGGAACATAGTGTTCAGCCTTAACCTACGGACACACTAGGCACTTGGCCATAAACTCTGCCACTGCTCTCTTTACTCCGATCCACCAAAGTTGTCTCCATAGACCCTAGTACATCTTGGAATCTCATGGGTGTACCACTAGGGGTGAGTTGTTGAACTCACTAAGAACCTTGCCACGCATCCTCTCTAGAGCAAACATCTTCCCCCGGAAGAGCATCTGATTTTGACCATCTTCCATCCACCCATCCAGAGCATCACCCTGGTCAACTCAGTCACACATCACTTCACACTATGGGTCTCCCCACTGAGACTCATGCACTTCCCGCAACAGAGAAGACTACACTATCATCTAATACATGCATCCTCTTCCACTATCCATCCTCGCATCCAGGTGCAAGGCATCCAACTCCTCCATCGCCTTCCTAGCGTTTGCCGACTCTCGGACCACATCCTTATGTGACCTCCTACTCAAAGCATCGGCTACTACATTACCTTTTCCTGAAGTGTAGGATATCTTGAAGTCGTAATATTGGAGGAACTCCATCCACCTTAAATGCCGAAAGTTTAGGTCCCACTATGAGAAGATATACCTCAAGATTTTGTGACCTGTGAAGAATACAGAGCATTCTCCAATGAGGTAGTGCCACCCAAACTTTACTGAAAAAACGACCCCAGCAAGCTCCAGGTCATGGGTGGTATAATTACGCTCATGAGGGAGTAGCTACATAGACCCATAATTGATCACCCATTGTCGCTGCATCAAGACACATCTCAGGCCTTGCCCTATAGAATCACAAAAAACCACATACATTTCCCCTTCATCTGATTTTCTCAGCACTGGGGCACTAACGAACTGCTCCTTCAGAGAGCTGAAGGCTACCTCACATTTCTCAATCCACACGAAAACCTGGTCCTACTTGGTCCGATCATTCAAAGGCACCGCAACTCAAGATAAGTTGGGAACGAACCTCCGGTAGTAACCTACCAGCCTGAGAAAACTACGAACCTCTGCCACATTCTTGGGTGCTTCCCAAAAAACAACCGCCTCAACATTTTATGGGTATACCGCTAACCCTTTCTCAGATACTACATGCCCAAGGATGTGTACTTCTCATGTCCAGAACGTGTACATCAACAACTTCCCATAGAGCAGGTGTGGTCAGAAAACATCCAAAACCGTCCTCAGGTTCGCCGTGTGGTCCTCCTATGAACTAGAATAGATTAGGATGTCGTCAATGAACATGAATACGAACCGATCCAGATATTCCCGGAAGAGGGATTTCAAAAGCCCCATGAACACAGCCAGAGAGTTTGTAACATTAAAAGGGAGGAATACAAACTCGAAATGCACATATGTGCACCTGAAGGCTGTCTTCGAGATGTCTTCCTACTTTACCCTCAACTGGTGATACCCAAACCATAGGTTGATATTTGAGAACCATCTTTCCCCTTTCAGTTGGTTGAAGAGATCATCTATCCTTGGGAGAGGGTAGCGATTCATGACCGTAACCTGATTTAGCCTCTTGTAGTATATACACAACCTTAGACCGCCATCCTCCTTCTTCGCAAACAACACAAGAGCACCCCACAGTGACGCACTCAGTCAAACAAAACCCTTCTTCATCAGATCGTCAATATGAATCCGCAACTCCGGTAGCTCTGAAGGCGCCATCCGGTAGGGAGCCATCAAAATCAGATGAGCACCAGGATGCAAGTCTATCCCAAACCTGATATCACGTCGAGGGTGTAGAGTCGTCACCTCCTCAGGGAAGACATCCATAAAATCACTGATGATCCCTGGTACTTCCACCATCTCAGTATCCACAGACTCTACTAACATCTTATCTAACAAGGAGAGGATGGGTTCCTCTCTCCTGCCGCCCTTCTAGCCACTCTGATCGCCGGTGAAAGTAACACGTCGGCCACCCATGTCTGAGAACACAACCGTTCCTCGGAAGCCGTCGATGACAACACACATAGAGACCATCCAATAGATGCCTAAGATGACATCGTACATCTATATCTATAGAAGTAGTAGATCCCTGACCAACTGATATGGCCCTATCATCAATCTTCGTGCTCTACAAACATATAGCAAGTCGGTCTGACCTCTGATTGATGTTCTCATCACCAGGGGCACTATAAGTCTCTCAGAATCTAGACCCAAAGCATGGTCCATAATGGGTTCAAAAAAGGAGTGCAAAGCTCCGGTATCGAATAAGGCGTATGCAAGGTTACTAAATAAACTGATCATACCTTGAACAACTTATGGTCCTGCTAGAACTGATGCCTCTGCGACAGGCAACTACCCACGTCCAGCTCCTCTATGATTTTGTTCTCGAACAACTCCCTGACCACGCCGTGGTAGAGGACCATAAAGAGCACCCTGAGGTCGGCCTCCCCCTACAACTTCTGCCCTTGGAAGAGTAAGAGCTCGTTGCCCCTGCTGCTGCTGCTGAAAGTGACTAGATGAAAGATGATACTGAGGCGGGTGTTGCGTTTATCTGCCACCATCGTACTATACTCATTTCAAGCACTGATTCCATAGATTTCCATGGCTCCAACAGACAAAGCACCTCGGTCCTGGGCCCGATGGAAAAGGGTGAGGACTGGGGGACCGGAACTAGAACTGTTGTGGCCTGCTTCCTGTTGGTTAGAACCTAGAGGGTCCCGATGCTGGAGGTCTGGTGCTGACGGCATTTCCCTTTGGCGGGCCTAGCTAAATCCCCTCTCATGACACACCGCCCAGCGTATGCATCCTCTCCACCACCTCTACCTTCTTCTAGACCACCATGTATCTCGTCAAGGTAAAGGGGATAACAGCATACTAGAGGGAGGGTGAGAGCACCTCCCCTAAATGTCCCACTAGGGACTCCTCATCCATAACGAGATCTAGATAAAAGTGTAGAAGATCCTTGAACTTGATCCCCATCTCCCTTAATAAAATACTCCCCTACTTGAGGGAGAGTATCTCCCGCCTCTTCTCTACCTTCATCATAGAATAGAGAAATTCCGCCCGGAACTCCTTGAAATCAGCTCATGCCACCTCATCCCCTCTCCTCTCCCCCAGGTAGAGTATCCACCACTGACACGCTACTCCCCACATCTGGTTGTCGGCCAGAGGAACCCAGTACTTGGTCGAAGCCTAGATCAAGTGGAAGGCTATCACCAGCTCCTCTAGCCATCGCATCGTCTTCATGTCAGAGGTGCTTCCCTCGTACTTCTCGAGGGTCTATCGCTGGAAGGCTCGAAGCATCTTCTACCAATGGTCATCCACCTCCTCTCAATCATCCCTCTGCTGATCGGCCATGTCAACCTCCTAGGCCTCGATTTCCCGTACAACTAGTGGTCATCTCCCGGTTTCCATAGATGCATGGTAAAAAAAGAATTCTTAAGCCCAAGTAGTGTAGAACATTGTTCTTAAAACATCTTAAACTTATTATTTCTTTCAAATTCCCAAAACACCCCAGAAACGCGAGAACACAAGTCATTATGATGCATGTAACTTTCCTGGGTTCTCTACCATGCAATCAGCGTGGCCTCACATGGTGGTTTGGAAGGTCTAGAGTCTTTGCATCGGATCATGTGGGGCCCTAAAATCCTATGTCCTATCTGGTCATCCATGGGCTAATTCATACACCAAGGTCATCCAACCTCATTGCCCTACCATCCCAAGCAATCCTCACTGTGCCTAACTCCAGACTGCATCCTATCCCTCAACCCACCTCTGATACCATTCTGTCCCGACCTGCCTTCACCAAAAGGTGGTAAGGGTCCGAAAATTGCTAGGCCCTTCCTTTTTAAGTTGAAGGATAGATAATGACCCCTGAAACACACCTTCAATAGGTCCTAGAGTGGAAACCAGCACCAATGGTATAAAATCACAAACTAAATGGAAGGGATTACCTATTTTTTTTATAGGATCGAGAGACAAGATAGTAAATCCCACAACACCAAAATTCAAAGTGCAAATACGGTTGAAAGTAAACCATTCCCATATGCATGTTAAATGGTAAAAGATACAAGTCACAAAACTCCAAAGGTAAAACGATACCGTGAAAAAAGGGAAACAACAATAACAACTACCCCAATGGTCCAAGCTAGTATAGTCCCGCATGATCCCTGAAGTCCTCCTGGAAACCTGAAAGCAGTTTTATATATGTAGGGTGAGAATACAAGTATACTCAGTAGGGAAAAAGCAAAGACTCTGCCGCACATGTGGGGAGGCATACTAATGACTTGTAAGAAAAGAGATAACCAAGAACCTAGCAAGGAAACTAAACACCCAAGCCTCACCAAGGCACACTCCCCAAATAATTAAAGTCAAGTAAAGTATAGTAATAGCAAATAGATGTTTGGGTACCCCGCGCCACTTTCCCACTGGTTATTGAAGACATCCTACGCATCAGACAAATCTCACCATTCTCATCATAGTCCCACTGCCATACCCCGCCCGCACACACCTAGGCCACAACCACACATCCCGCCCGCGAACTCCTAGGCCACAACCACTAACCCTACCGTAGACATCAGGGCCACAACTGTCACACATAATCACGCCTTCAAACACCTAGGCCAGAACAAACACTTCCATGCCTGAAGAAACCTGGGCAAGAAGAACTACTACCACACCCGAAGATACTTGAGAAACCACCTTCCCGCACACACTTGGGCCAACCACCATACTACCCTGCCCAAAAATTCATGTGATAATAATGGACTTCAGGCCATAAAAACCTACTCGAAGATACTTGGGATATCCGATAAAGGGAGTAGAAAGGAGCTAATAACCAGCCACTAATAGAAGTGTTGGGAAAACACCCTCCCCATGAAATGGGGGTGTTTGGCAATAAGTGCTCAACCTGGGTGGGGCACGAATAAGAAACACAAAACCCACAAGTATATGTATAGGTAACAATCACTCACCCAATCTAGTATTTTCTTCAGCCAGCCTAAAGAACACTATCCTTACTATTCATTCATAAGAGAAGAGACCAAAACCCATTCTCAAGTCATCCATCAAGTCAAACCAAATCCCCATTTGTCCCATCCTTGTTTTTCATATTCAGTAATAATGTTTAAATAAGTTTCTGCACCTACTTGGGAAACTAGTAAACATAAACACAAGCCAAGGAAAGAGTACACCCAAGAGTAATTTATACATTCACACCAAGTTCTCTTATAAAAACACCTCAAGCAAGACCCCTGCAATTATTGGAAACAAAGTAGGTCAATGTGAGATATAGTTCCAAGTTCCCATAACTACGAATAAAAAGGTTTCACAATAGAAGTGGATCCCACCCCAGTTCGTGATATAAACAGAGGATCCCATCCTCACCCACATCACCCCAGCAATCTAATCCCCTATCCAACCGTAGAAGAAACATCCAAAAAAATACTACCAACACAAGGAAGACTCAATAGGTATTCACAGTTTTAAAGGATTTATCACACTCCATGGTTTCAATTTCACTGGGCTTAAACCGGGGTTATCATAGAAAAGTAGTTGATCCTGGTGCTTTTAATTTATTTAGACGAATATACGTAATTAACCAATTTCCTTTACACTGCAAAAGGTTCACAACCAAACATAATCCATTTAAACATCACAATGGCTAAGGGTTTATTAGTGCACAGAGAAACACCACCAACAGCCATGATTTTCAGTAGGCGTAAGCCCCCATAATTCAGAAATCATTAATCACGAAAGAGGAGAAAAAAAGAGCAGCATCATCGATCACACCCCTTCCCTTCATTATTTAGAAACCGTTTATTATTTTCATTAATGTTTGTTTATCCAATTATACAGAAGAAGTAGTGTACCCACCATGAAATACATACAGAAAGTAGATACAATGGTGAAACCCCAACCTGACGAATCAAGGATCGACGATAAGTCCACGCGTGGAAACTAGGAAACAGGAGAAACAGGTGTACGGCTCGTCGGGAGGAGGGGTACTCCGAGTAGGATGATCGAGAAAAGAAACCTATGGAGAAGCCTTTGGTTATAAAGCCTAAGATAAATCATTCACGGGATGGTAAAAAAACTAGAAACCATGTATGAAGTGGGATTGTGGAATGACCACGACGTTGAGACACCCCACATGCTATGTAAAGGTCCCCGCCTTTCAGGGCAGTTTAAACCGACGCACACCTCATGGATTTTCATTTTAGGGGGATAATTCACCAATCATTTAATTTAAACGGTCATTAATGGGCTTTAAAACAGTCTTAAAGGGGTCAAAACATGGTTTAAACACCAATGATAACAAAAGGGAGACGCTATTGGAAAACCCATGGGGGTAGGCAAGAGCTACCTATAGGTGAGAGCTACTGTTTGGTGACAGCTACCAGTATCTGAGAGCTACCGGTTGGCGATAGCTACCAGAAGATGAGAGCTACCGGTTGGAAACAACGACCGGTAGCTGAGAGATATCGGTTGGCGACAGCCACCTGTAGCCTAGAGCTACCGGTTTCCGAGAGATACTGGTAGCCTAGATCTACCGATTGGCGACATCTACCGGTTGTCGACAGCTACTGGTAGCCTAGAGATATCGGTTGGTGATAGCTACTGATATCCTAGAGATACCTGTAGCTGAGAGCTACAGGTGGCCCAGCTGGGTCTACCGGTAGGCCGAGGCTACCGCTAGGAGTCACCGAGAAGCTGGGATGGCCTTCCAGACCACCCATAAAACCTCAACATCAGATTTTTACCAAGTAATGGACCCCAAAAACATGGTCCATTACAAATGATGTAATCCAATCATTTGGAACACACACAAGTGAGTGTTTGATAAAGCATGGATCTCTACCCTTTGTAATCATGATGAATGGGTTTCCATTTGGGATAGTGGTCTGTACCACCAAGGAGGTGTATCCACCCCTATTGGACCCTGATAGGTATCACTTTTGGTCCACCATAAAAAATTTCATACAAGTATAGTTGGTACTAGAGAAAAGGATTAGTGAACCAATGGAAAATAGTAGGTGAAAACATTAGTGAGGAACATATACGTATTATTATTGATATATTTAGGGATATGTCAAAGGATTGGTCTAAGGATGATTTATAGTAAAATAAAATATTCTATAATTTTTTTAAAGAAAAAAGTGACTAGTTTCCATAATATTTAATCACTAATTGTTTTCTATAAGAAGATGTGAATTAGGTATAAAGGTACCATGGTTTAATTACATTGAAAATGGAGCATTGAGAAGGACTCAATTGTCTCCTATCTCACAACAATGAGCGATGATACACACTTAGGTTTTTACTCACAAGGGATATGCATTGGAAATTCAGAAAATATTTATGACCCATAATTAATGATTCAAATATATGGTGACTCTAAATTATCTATGAAAATCCTAAGGATACATTGATTTATCAATAAGTTGTAATGGTTTAGTCATCCAATAAATTATTTTTCTTGATTTTGTTGTTTACAAAAATAATACTCTTTCTCACACTGTTTTTTCTAGTTTTACTCAAATGGATTGATCTAAATAAAAATCGGTTAAAAGTGAGTGTTATATAAATTGTTTTGATGATAAACCAAATGTAATTATTACTAGAGATTGGTATATTATAATTATTTCATTTTTGATATCAAACTATCTAATTAAAAACATGCACATATACCAACTCTCAAAGTCACTAAATAAGTTAAGAATATAGTTTATTGAGAGTTTGGGTGGTATAAACTATGGATGAATGATGAATTAATATACAATATTTTAAAATTGATAGAATAATCACTCTTGGTATTTTTGTAAAGGAATAAAATATTTTTTAGGTGGGGCTAATATGGACACAAAGAATGAAATTTCCAAGGAAAAATAAAATGTTTTGTTAACACAATGGTTGGTAATAGTAGTTTTTCTAAGGCATCATCAAATTTTGAATGAAATAAATGTTGAATGATTATTATTATTAAAATATATTTCTTAAGGAGGGAGCTCAATAAGTGTTTCAACAAGGTTTTAATTGTAATTGATTAATTATTGATTACTAAGAGACTACAATTGACATATGACTGGAAATAATTATTATGGAATATGACTATAAATCCTATTATACATTTAAAAAAAATAAGAATTATGATTTAAGTGTTTATGATTTAGAATTAAAAATTAATAAAATATTTAAGGATAATTTAGTATATATTTTCATTAAGGATTTTCAAAAATAATTTGAATTCTGTTGATGATCTAGAAAAGTGATTTAATGGAAATGTGATCTTTCCTAAATCCATGATAAAGGGAAAGAACAATATTAATATTTTCATCATGTAATGATTTTGATATTGGGATAAGTTATGAATATTATTAAAACCCAATGTTAGATAATAATGATTATAATTGAAAGAATTATTTATTTTTTTAAAAGTGGTTTATATAATCGTTGATGACATTTACAACATTGTTGGATTGTAAGAATATATCCAATTATCTGTCTTTTATTTAGGTAATATGAAATCATATATGTTTTTGATATGTTTTTATAATAATTATTGTTATAAACATTTTTATAGAGAATAAATTATAATTGTATTATGATTTTTTTGTGAGAATTAAGATATACTTCTTGTCATTTAGGTGACAAATGAAAACATAATGTTCTGAAATTTAGGGACTCTATTTCTAAGGTTTTGAATTTTAATATTTTTGAAGGGTAAATTGGTTAACCATTAATGAAATGGTTAAATTTGAATATTGGATGGGATATTGAAGAATAATGTATTAGATATCTATATTTATATTTTTCCATATTGGATAACCACTGTTAACCTTTTTGTAAACACTCGAGATAGAAAAAATAACCTATCATTCTATTATTGATCATGTGATCTGTTAATGAGTCCATCATAAAAAAAATATTCATTTATTTGAGTAATATATGATGTTGTAATTTAACAATGAACAACCAAAAGATGAAATTGTGATTATGATTTAATGGAATGATATTCCCTTTGTATATTGATACCTCGGAAATTCATCATTAAGAAAGGAATTTATTATATTTATTGGTTCATCCACTGAACCCACATATGTTTCCCAATGTGTTAAATTTATCTATAAAAAGGAAGTATATAGTTGATCTATGACTTGTAATATAATATTTGATGTTTTTCTCACCAATAAGTTTTAAAAAGAATTTTAATTTTTTGTTATATGGATGAGAAAATTCGGATCAGGGATTCTGAATGGAATTATCTATGATTGAACGATTAAAAATAATTTTTTACATGATTAATGATGATTGGATTGTATCATTGCAGTTTTCGGATAAAGCTTATGGTTTGGGACTCGAAACTGGTGTTTTGGGAATTTTTAAGTAGTGGGCGCATGGTAGGAATACAATTAGTGTTATCCTTTAGAGAAAAAAATGAAAACCAATTTTTATATGTGATGGGCTATAGAAACCATGTGGCAGGATAGGTAAAATCATGAAGTTATCAAAACTATATTGGATACATGTTTCACTACAAGTTCTTGGTCTCTTAAACCTTACATCATTCCAATGTGTGGGGTCAATTCATTGATAGTTACAACTATAGAGTTTATGCATTGTTTGGAAAACTGTGTGGCCAAACCCTGTTGCCTATTAAAATGTTTAAACTAGACATTTCCCCTATATTATTTAAGAGGAAAGAACAAATATTTCATATATCATATATCATGTGACCTAAGAATCACACAACTCTAATCCTCCTGACCACTAAAGTGATTCTCCTTCATTATTGGTTGGAATATGATGTCGTCGGATTTGTTGGAAAAGCTAATGAAACTCATCGACTCTATTACCCATTATTCTGTAAATCTCTTTTCACTTTAAATTTGGTTCACGGTTAGGTTTTTTTTCACTAAATCATGGGTGAATCAGATACTAGTTTGGGGGATTTCAGTCTAGCATAGAAGAGGGTGACCTGGGAAATTTTCTTTAGTTTTGTATAGTCTGAGTCATAAAGGTATGTTGTTGTACTGAATTTCATAAGATTAATTAATTTCAATTAAATTATAGGGTTGGTTATTTTATAGTTTTTTATTTTGGATTTTTATTATATCATGCTTTATTTTGTACCTCTATTTGTTAGAGATCAGGATATTATAATTTTTTTGCAATGAGATTGTCTTGTGAGCTTTTAAGCATTATTAGTTTTTTTTATTAAAGTGGTTTCATTTTTTGTAGATTATTTGGTTTTTTTATTAATTATAATGTTGTTATAATTATTGAATTTTGATGTTATATTAGATATACTGCTACAATATTACTTGGCTGATCATGGACATTCCATGATACCTACTACAATCCATCAATAAATATATTGTTAATGATTCCTCATGGTAGGTGTTTTGTCGTTCCTACCCTAGAATAATTGTTCATGTATTTTAGTGTGTTTATTCAAAGACATTCCTCAATGCGTGACACCCCCTGTTAAGATTTACTCCCAATGAATGTTTTAAATATATTTTTTCAATTTTAAATTGAAATGATGAATGTTAGTATTCATTAACAACCCCTATGTAGTTTCTTTATGCTTCGAAATATCATTGAGGTACCCCCCCACCTCAAATGCCTCCAAATATGATACTACCTATTGGATCCCATGTAGGATTCCAAATTCTACTTAATCTAATTGAGGACCTCAGTAGGGATTCCACTACACAAGTTTTCACATGGAGGAACAATAGAGTAATTCCTCTGTTTACATGAAAGCCTCATGGATTATGGTTAGAATGACTCCCATATTCAATAAATTACGGTACCTAGTGGGTGGCATATTGTTTGAATTAACCATGAGGGTGTACGTCATGTGTTTGTGCGGAGATGTTAGTGAGTGTCACCTTGAACCCATACTGAAATATTAAGATCATTTGGCTTTGTTGTGGTGGTGGGTTTGGTGTTTGACCACTATATCTCATTAATTAATTCTATCACATATTTTTTAATAATTCCACTATGATTTCTAGAGTAGCTTTCTGGCTTATGTTTTATGAGCCTGGTTTGATGTAGTACATTTCATGGATCCCTAGACTAAAATATTGGAATCTATATTTTAATATTTTTATTTTTATATTGATATCATTGTATTACCCCAATGAGTGAAATTTTAGAATGGAATTGACAATAACTGATATTTGAACAGAGTTTACTGAGAATTATAAAGATGTGTGTCAAGGACATGTGTAGGAATCCATTGTAAATGTATTTATTTCCTATCCCATTTAGAGGCATATTATATTATTTTACAAAAAAATTTCTCCATTGACTATATGAGGATGCCTTTGTCAATGGCCTTAGGGATTGTCCCAAGTTGGTCGATATTATTATGAACTTCAAATAGATAATCACAATGGATTCAAATTTGATTCCTTGGTAAATGGTCCTAGTTGTATCCCCTCATATGTTTTAGATATGATATATCTATCATATCCCACAATTGATGTAGATACCATTTATTGGATTGTACATCTAAATACAGAATCCTTCATTATAGTCTTTCGAGGAAATTATGGGTGATCCCAGAGAAAGGGCATGTTTCCCCTCATGGTGACATGGCTTTCCAAAGATGATTCCAGAATCACTAGAAGATGTAATTATTAATATGAAAAATGGTCCAATGGTTTTACAAATCAATTAGGGCTTCAGTGGTATGACATCTAGCTCAAGTCCCTTTAAATAGGACATCTCGACGACTTGGATTACAGTCCCAACGATTGGCTATTGTTGTTTCATGGTATTTTATAACAACTCATTTATATACACATTTATGTATATATATATATATATTGAAATATATATATATATATAATTATATGTAAACATAATTGATCACTACCTATTTGATCGAGATCCCATACCCATAAACCGTCGACGGTCTCCCTTTATTTTTTATTTATTTATTTCTAATTGTGTCTCACATTGGATGAGAAAATTCCTTTACAATTAATTTTATAAATATATCTTTCAAATTATATCTATAGTTTAATAATATCATTAATGTTATCAAAATGAGTATATAATTTTTACATATAATTCATATTATTGTCTATGTATTGGACTACGTCGGTGGTTCCCTATGGAGTTTTGTACTCACACCCTACATTGGAGTCCATAGAACTAGGGTAACTAAGAAAATGTTCACTTTATAGTTTTAATTGTTTGGGATAGTCATTATAATCGTCTAGAATGATGGATTTATATGTATGTGGATATTGGATATATGGTATTTCATTTGTTAGTTGTAGATCCTTGTAATTTTATTTTAGTTTAATTTATGTACACTTATATGTATGGTTGGACTAGTGGGAGAATAGTTTTTTATGTATGACATGGTTGTTCGAGCCTTTACAACATTCCATATTTTACTATAGCATGACATTATTTTATTTATTTATTTCTTCTATAATATTTTAAATTTTATTTTTATGATATCAGGTTATTTATATTATGGTTACTATGATATGTGGGTATATTCTCCCCATTGTACCACCTTTAAACCCCTGATCCTATTTAGTAGCATATGGAATATTGGGAGGAATGCTTATGAAATTGATGTGAATTGGATCGGGGACACAAATTTGTGTAACATAGTTCATGAAGTTAAAAATGTTTATCAATGTGCTTTCTTTTCCTATTTTTCTATATTTATGATAGGGATGATTTGATAAATACGAAATTTTTTGGAACCATTGATGGTTAACAGACTGGTGCATTGAGAAATATTCTTCTGGTAATATTTTCTTATTTGCATGGTTATGGGATTGGGGTTCTGGTGAGTTATGTTACCCTTTTATATGGAATTCAATTCATGGAATACACATGTTGTGTTTATTTTAGATTTTTTATAGATTAGTAGATATTAGACCATTGGAATGACTAAGTTGACTGATTTTGACTCTCAAATGGAAATTTAATGGGGAATATCATTCATCATTTTTGGTACATAGGGTCCTCATTTTATATGCCTTATAGTGTTTTATTTTATTGATATAATATTCATGTTATTTAATGAGTCAAAAATTAATAAATGGTGTTTTCCCTTATAAATAACGTGAAAAATTATACTCAATTGGAATGACATGCATATATATTTAATTATGATGTCAAGTGATTTAGATATATATATATATATAGGCATTTTATGGTGATTTTTATAACTCATTTATCATGCACGAGGGGTGTAGTGACCATAGTTTGTTAGAATTCACATGATTCTCAAATCCTGGACCCTATGTGGGGAGTTAATTTTTATGTTTGGTTATTTATGTGATCAGCACATTTTATACAATTTTTACCTAAATAAATTGGAATGAATTTATTCTTAACATAAACATGTGATTACAATATTGAACTATGTAGGTTAGTATCATTAGTTTATGATTTTTCTAGCTTTTCTTTTATCAGTGTATCCATTCATTTAGGTGATATAATTAGGAATATTTGTATGATATTGATAGTTACATTAACATTTATAATAATTTTCATCCTTGAATGTGATTTACCATATACTGAACACTAGTGAGTGTCACTTTGTCATCCTTTTCAACGTTATATAATAATACAATAGAAGTAGCGTATTATAAGGATTCTTGTTAAATATGAGGTCTCTAGTAGGCTGATGCTTGATAGTTTATGGACCATAAAGGTCGATGTTTTCATTTCCTACATTATCATGGGTTGAAATTCATGTTATCTATAAGGAGTTAAGATGTGTCCATGGGTGATGCCACAATTGAATGGAAATTGGATAGGTTCAACATTTTCAGCTAGGTTTTCTTACATAGTAACTATTAAATAATACAAGATTACAAGGGAAATGTTAGAAAAATAGAGACCCTTTATTTTAAATTAAACCCATATTGGTCTAAAATAAATTTTGCGCAATGCAATCATGTGAGTATGGTTGGAATTGGATTATGTATTCCTTATAAGGAAATGATATAGTTTTTATAATCATTTTTTGATAGATCATAGTTTGTACATAGGTTTTTTTGATATATAAACGTTGATTCCATCATATTTGATATTGAAACTATGGGTATTTAGTGTTAAAAATGGATTCTATGAGACAAACTGTTTAGTTGCATGGCCTAGTTGACTAATGAATCATCTTTCAACATGTGTGCAGAACATAGGTAGATTCTCATGATAGAAATTATTTATTTTTTTGGGAGTTCATAAAATAAATCATGGAATAGATATGGTACTGACTATTATGTGGTGTTCTATGGTTTATTATGTATTTTTTACTCATATACCATATAGCATGGTCATTTATATATTATTAGAAGACAACCCATTGAATTATGAATCATGTCAATTAGGTACACGTTAGTTTTTCCTGATGCTATCTAAATCATAAATACATTAATGTTGACATTCATTCTAAGGAATGACCATGTACAAATGCATCATGTGAATGTTTTCTTGGATGTTATGATTAAAGTGATGAATTCCCCACTCTGTTAGAGGAGACCTCTAGGATAATTAGGGTTCCAAGATTCATTTGACACATGGATGGAGCTGGACACACTTTTTTGAGAGATGTAGTGTTAGTGTTCAGTTAATGGAACATGAACCTTTTTTATATGATTTTGGATAAGGATAGATATACATTTATTTTTATAGAAACATAGTGCAATCCTAGTTAAAGAAAAACATACTTTATATATTGACATCATCATGAGTACACTGAGATAGAATCTGTTATACACCATGATTCTTCTATTTTAAATAACAATCTCTTTTAGTTATGGAACACATTGAGGATTCACTCATGGAGCAGTATAAAGTAATCCATTTGGTGGGAATTTAACTATTTCCCATTGGAGGGTGTTTACCCTCATTATGAGTTGAAATTTGGTAGTTTCTACGAAAACCATTCAAAGAATCGAGAATAGGTGATTCTTGGATGTTGTGAGTTAATATTGAAGGTTGAGTGTGTTTTTACCATTATGGATGATTTCTAATGAAGTGGACTGAGAATAGATTGCATTCATCATTTTTTATTCTTGTTAATGTGACAATAAGGGCTATCCTATGGTGGAGAAAGAGATGTTAGTCACATGGGGGTAACCATTATGTGGTAATGATTATTTTACCATGATACCAATCATATTATGGAAGTTATAACACTGATATTCCATTCGATAATTGAATCATGTACAATTGGGAAACCTGGAAACTTTCATGTAAAATAGTAATTATTTATAAGAAAAAAATGAATATAATAGAGTTTTGATGGGTGTATAGTTGAACATCCATGAATGTTTAGTGGGTTTAGGATTGTTCTATTGTGATAGAATCACTATAGTTCTTATTGGAAGATTGTTCTATTAGGATACGTCACCATATGACTGCTTTCATCCTTAGTGATAATTCGTAGAACAATCTCAGTACACCTTGAGATAAGTCAAAAAAATAAATTTTGAAAATTTAGTGACTATGGGAGCCATGTACCAATGGGAGTAATCGACCAGAGGTGGTTTGAAATTCATCTAATGGTTTTATGTGATGGGTAGGTTGTTTTATTTATTGCTCTTTCAATATGCGAGGAGTGGTGTATGAGGGTTGGCAAATAATTTTCAAGGAAATGTCAACACGAAAAAGGTAATATTAATATTTGCAGGTAAACCATTATGATAAATTGAGGGAAGAGGGTAGTCCTCTGATCATTAAAATTATTAATATTTTAAAAGTCCCTCTAGGACACATAGAACATGTTTATGTAAATTGATCTGATGTTAGAATTAATGTTAATGAATTTGAATGTAGTAGTACTGTACTTATAGTAGAGAGGTCCATAGGTAGTTGATGGAAGAGATGATTAAGTTATAGTTTTTAGAGTTATAAAAGCTCATATAAGGGTTTTCTTAGTGTTCTGATGGTTTTTTTTGGGGGGGTTTTATCATGTTTCAATGGGTTATGTATCGTATCTTAAAAGTTCTTAGTCGAGGTGAATTGGACATTTTGAAAATTAACACACCTATTCAGGCACACAATCCTCAACCCATGTAGGATGAGTGATATTTTTTTCCCACCATGGAATTTAATTAAAGATATGTTGTACGATGGGGAGACTATAGGATTCCATTTTTTTAAGTAAATTTCCTAATGAATTTTACTTTTTTGTATTTTTAAAGGGTAAAATATTGGTTATAAATTTGGAATTTAATTCTAAAATTCTCAATGCCTTTAACTAATAATTTTATACGTGGAATGATTCTTATTCTATAGTTTTGAGGTCCCTATAATAGATCATGAGTTTGGGATTGGAAATATTATTTTTAGAGAAGTGTGATTCAGAGCTCAAAGTTAGTGATAATCATGTGACCAAACCATAATGCCCAGATTTTATAGGAGAAAATCCTATGAAAACTATGTTGAAATCTGGTTAAACCATTCATGTGAAAGTAATTTAAATCATAAAAGTCACATGGATTTTTTATGGCTATGAAAAAATGTATTATGCTTGTACATCTGTTTGGTGCATGGATAGTTCCATCCACAAGGTTGGGTAATGTTTTATAGAATAGTGTTGTAAAACTGTGCCACCCATTTAAAGGTGAAAAATTAACTTTCCCCATGCTTTAATTAATAGGTAATCTCAATTTATCCTTCCTCGTATCTCATGTGACTATGCACATCTTCTCAATATCTTTAGTTGTGAAGCTATAAAATATTTTTGTAATAATTTTATGATGTTAGATGTGTTAAAATAATTGAGGTCAATCATTGAAATAATTAACCACCATTGTGTTCTTATCCATTTTCCTTAAACCTAGGTTTCACCAGCATTGTATTTTCATCCTTAATCTACCATATATTGGAGGAATTTGAATCCAATGTTCAGGTTTTTTCTCTTCCTTTGAAGAGGTTAACCCGAGAAGTCACACACAAATTGATAAAAGGTCATTCGTCAATTTATGTAACTTTATTAACATTCTAAATCAAAAATGATATTAATTAAATTTTTGGGGGTGGTATTGTTGATGTAGATTCTTAACGATTTTAGGAAATTAAAGGATTATTTTTCACCACTTGTTTTTATCATGTGTGATGTAATTGTAATTTTATAAAAAATATCATTGGGTGAACTTTTGATCTTTCTAATATTTTTAAAAAAAATTAAACTTCTATTGTTTATAGACTTCATTATTTATGTATTAATTAAAATGTTGTTACAATTAACTAGTCTTATTTACTTTTTATGACATAGGTCATGTATTAATTGGATGTTCTTGGAAATGCCTTGCCACCTACATCCATCAAAAAAAAGATTGATAGTTAATGACTCCTAAATATAGGTGGTCCATATTATTTTCTCTAATATACATTGTTTTATGTTTATATTTTATGTGTATGATTGTTATGTACATTGACTAAATCACCCAATATTTTTATTTACCCCAATGAACTGTAAAACAAAATAATTTAATTTTTTAATTAATTGGATGAATGGATGGGGTGACTAACAATACATGTTTAATAGCTTCATGATTGAAGTTATCACTGATGTATAATGTCCCTTATAGGATTCCTCAAAATATATGTCCTAGAAGATTCTATATAAGATTAGTCCATATTTATAGGTCATGTGAGGCCCCTAATATGGACACCCTTACTTATGTCATTACATAGATGACCCCTAGAAGAATTCCTCTATTTACATGTGAACCCCGAGGATCCAGGGTAAGATACCTCTCATAAAAAATGACCTTGGAGACTATGTGGGTGACCCAATGTTTGACTAAACCAGATATTTTATGTCATGGGCTTCTATGATATGGTAGAGTGTGTCACCTTGAACCCATACCGAATTTATGAGTCTGTGGAGATGTGGTGGTAGTGTCGGTTTAGGCATTCATCCACCCCCACTCTTTTTTTATTCATTTACCCTATTATTATTGATATATATATATTGTTGATAAAGGTACTTCATAGCTTTTGGATAATGGGCCTGATTTTATGATACAAAATTAATTTGTTTTCGAAAGGTATATACTGGTATTCATCTTCCAAACCTTTTTTTTGTTTATATATTACACAATATGACAATTTAAAATAGAATTTCAATATGTGACTAAACAATTCATAATAGTGAGAATTCATTTACAAATTTTTTTTATGTTTGAACTTCAGAGAATATAGGATTGTTCCTTTTTTTAATGTTCATTGGTCGTATACCATGTATATTTATATTATATTGAGTTTACTATGGACTCACTCCTTAGACTTGCGGTGAAATCCATGGTCAATAGAATTGGGTCAGAACCCATGTAGTTATATATTTATTAGTGTCTTCTATTTATTATATCCATGGACTCAAATAGGATTCCATATCCCTAATCCATTTTTCATGGCCCTCTTTGGATTAATACTTAATAATTTGGTATATGTCATAGCTGATGCTGACAACATTTACTGAATTATCATTCAGTAAAAATATCCAAGCATTATAGTGAGTTAGGGAATGTATGGGTGATCCTAGGTCTAGGAAATGTATACCATTTGGGTGACATGGCTTTCCTAGAGTTATTTTCAGTGTTGGATGATGTAGGTATTAACGATCTCGATTAAATACCCATGGATAAACAACTATACATGGGTTTAATATTATGACATCAAGATCATTTTTTTAATAGGATGGCCAGATGATTAGGATTACCAGCCCAAGGATTCATGGTTATTATTTTAAGCTAATTTTCACCTTACTCATTGACATTTAGTTTTTTTATATATGTATTTAGAAGGATATATATGTTAATTTATATAAATATAAAATATGGAACACTACCTATTTATATTGGATCATGGATTCAGGGGTTGAGTGTGGTTTCCATTAATTTAGTTTTTTTATTTGCATCCAATTTTCTCTTATTTACGATGAGATTATTTCATGATTATTCCATTTAGAACATAATCAATAATCATATTTCTAGTAGTTATTATTATTATTATTTTTATCCAGATTAGTATCTCTTGATTACATACAATGTATATTCCAATCTATGTACATGACTATGTCAGTGGTGCCATACAAAGTTTTGTACTCACATGCTACTCATGCTGCCCTTAAAGTAGAGAACCTCAAAATATTTTGACCTGGTTCTAGGCATAGTTCAGGATAATTCATGGAAATGATCATGAAAGATAACTTATATATATATTTATATTTGTGGACATAAGTTATGTGGTTTTTATTTTGTATTTTTTAGATCCATTTACATTTATTTTGGTTTCATTCATTTACTCTTGTATGTATGCCCAACCATGTGGGTGAATAATGTGAATTGTATGACAAGGAAATTCCAACATTTACTGGATTCCATATCTTATTACAGAAAGGTTCTATTTCAACAGTTTACTATTTATGTAATTTTTTATTACTTATATTGTTGATATCTGGTTATGTCTGTAATTTTAATACTGATATGAGGGTATATTATCCCCAAATTTCTAAATTTTGACCATTGATTCTAGTTGATAGACTCTGGCATACATGGAGTTTCTCCCGATGCCATGTGGTAAACCAAATTGGGAGCTATTTTATAGGAACATGGGATCAGATGTTATATGTACTAAACTAAGATTTCAAAAATCTAAAGAATATTATTTCTTTTGAGGAACATCTTGTAGAAATTCATGATCCAATTCAGAATGTTTTAGAAAACCAAATCATTCACCTGGTAAATTTGTTTTCCTAGTGAAACCACAAGATTAAATGTTTTTTCTAGTAACTAGAGGATTTAATCAGTCAGAGGTATGCTATATTTTTCCCAAATGTAATGAATTTTGAGGTGAAATTAATTTTAAGGGGGGAGAATTTAATGCCTTGGGAATTTTTGAAATATATATTTTTTTTAAAAAATTAACATTTTAGATTTGTATCACTACAAATTACATTTAGTTTTGCAAGTGTTACATTCACCGCTGATTTTGTCTTACGTTACATGCAATACTGATTTCAAATGTAACATGTCATATAAAAAAGATATTTTTCTTTAATACTAATAATTATCTTTAAACCATTAAAATAACTAGTATGAGTAAGAATCACTGATTTATGAAAATATATGGTTAATATATGAATATAAAAATAATATTTTATTGAAAATTAATTTTAAATTAAAATCAAAATAATTTAAAATAAATGATATTTTTTTATGATACCCACTTTTTGTGAAAAAATCATTTTACCTCATTAAATTTAACAAACCACCTTTAGTGAATTATTTTAGTCAAATTTATAAAATATATATTCAAATAAATGTTTATAATTTGTCTTTTTTTTCAATATAATAGATATAAATATATCCAAATTTATCTATAAAGCTTCAATATTATAATAAAAAAATTTGTCTCCTTCTGTAAAATTATTTTGAAATTTATTTTTCAAATTGTTATTAAATTTATTTAACAAAAAAAATATTTTATTATATCATCATGTAAACATTATCTTTCGAATAATTGTATATAATTTTCTATGGGGATATATATTACCCTAAATAGTGAATAATAATTGTTTTTATTAAGAATTTACATTTATTTTATGGATATAAAAAACATAAAAATATTATGTTCATTCTAAATGAAGTTTTATTTCAATAATATGTTTATTAATTCAATTTATGAAATTTTAATCATTTTTATATTGAAATATTATATAAAAACTTTTTCTAACATTTGAACATTTTCTCTTTGAAAATTTACTTTAATAGTGTGTCTATGTGATTAATGTTAAATGTCATATTTCCAATAATTTGAATGGAATTTGGACAAAATATTTACATATATCATATAATAAGAAATTATATTATCTAATGTGATACAATTATTTTTGGACCAAAATTATTATTAAAAACAATAAAAATTATATATCATGTTTATGGAAAAATTGAGTTTACCACGGGATAAAATAAATAGAAAAGGTTCAAAATGAAATAAAAATTCTCAAATACCTATATCCTAGACATAAATAAATATATTTCTTCGATATTAATTAATAGAACAATGAGGATCTTTTTAGCTTATGGAAAACATGTGTATAACGTTTTTTTTATAAAAATAACAATTGTGCCAGTCACCTCACGTATATAAGGTCTCCTCATATCCTATACTGTTAAAACATAAATAACCAATTATATTATTCAATACATACTTAAATATATTCATTACATACCTCATATCATCAAATAATTTTTTTCGGACATAAATCAATCCTATGAATTCTTTTGGGTAAAAACAAACGAAGTTGTCTAAAGAGGATGAAAAGTCCCTAATGGAGCATTTGGTATTATTTCTTCCTCCACCTATTTAAAATTTTTTTAAACTACATGATAAAATAACCTTATTATAATAATTTTACATATCTTTTATTATGTTAATTTAATAACCTAAATCATTAACTACTTCTATCCAATTTATTACAAAATCATCTTCCATGTGTACGACGGACTACCACCTCACAAAATTCGGTTATTTTTTATCTATAACCACCTCTCACAACTGATTTCAATGGTATATTTATTGTTTATATATGATATTTATTAATATATTATGCTTCTATAATCATGATACAGTATTTTCATTCTTACATTATATACATTTTGAATAATCAATTCCATTCGTTTTTACAACAGAGTACCACCGAGCAAAGTGAAGGCATTCATTCATGCATTATGTGGAAGGATATAAGTATTGGTTTAATTTAAATATATTATATATAAAAAAATTATTTAATTCTAATATATATTATATCTTTCTCTCAGTATTCACTGTAGTAAAGTGAAAACAACAATTACGTGTATATACGACATACTTTTACTATAAACGGTTTATTTCATTTTCTATATATAGGTATTATGTATCAATATTAATATATGTATAATAATCATATATTATACTTATATAATGGATAAAATTATATGGATGATCCAATTTGGCCAAATTATGAGGACCAAAATTAACAAATCTAACATACATGAAAAAATCAGTTATTTTAGGAAAAATGAGTTTAACATGGAATTGTAAACAAAAGGGGAATAAAAGGTCATATGTAAATCATATATCATGTGATATATATATATATATATATATTATTTTTAATATACATGTAATAATATTTTATTTATTTTGAAATCTGTTAAAATGTTAACGATGGATTTCAAGTCATATGATAAGAGATTTTTGTCTGAATTTTTACTTTTGTGGTACACATGTCATATTCACCAATTATTTCATTAATATATCCTATATACTACACATATATTTATTTGATTATACATATGATGAAATGTTATGGTATTTTCATATTGAGTTTAGTATCTCTGTTACATCAGTTTTAGGTTGCAAAAGATACCAAAGTATTAAGGGATTTGTGTATCAATTTTCTATCCCAGATATATATGTTATGTTATGCACCTATATTCATTTTTTAGATGTTTATACTACCTCCATTATATATAATATCAGTAATTTATTTATAATCATGATATTATAAGTCTCATTGAATGTTATTCCTTTATGGGTCATACAATTAAATGATACTAAAGTTGAAATGATTTTATTTTAAAATCTCATCGTTTATCATGACGATTTATGATTTTTATTTTGATGACAAAATATTCTGATCCATCTATTATTAGAAACCTAAAATCTATTCACATCTTGATATGATACTATAATACATGTTTTCACATAATTTCCATGTCAATTTGTACAAAAGTATTCTAATGATTGTTTTTATGAAAATGTTTCTTTATTTCTCTCTTTGGTTGAATACTCATTTTTCATACAAAACCCTTTTTCGATAACCATTTTAAAAAATATTTCAATAATCTCAAAAAGATTTATTAAAAAAATTTACATATTTTTTTATTTTTTATAAAAATATTCAAATGGAATTATCCCTTCATTTTCCAAATGATGCGTATATTAATTTTACTAAAAGTGAGCAAAGAATTATTATTTTAACATGTACCTCAGGACTAGAATTTCCAACCATGATGAACATTATTTTCACTAAAACATATATTATAATTGTTTTTGTTTATTTTCAATGAAATTTATTTTTGGAATTTTTTTCATTAATTTTTTTTCAAATAAAAAATCATATTTTCATTAAGAAATTACTTAAATGATTTCAATAGAGTCCATTATAAGATTTAATGTTTATTTTAATTGTAAATTTTTTCTAAAAATATATAAATTGACATTTTAAAAATGAATTTTAAAGGAAAATTTATTTTCATGAAAGATGATTTGAATGATATTTTTAAAAAAATTCAATTTAAGATGATATCTTCTAGTGTTAATTATTCCTTTATGGTGATATGATTAATGTATAACAATCATATTATTTATCTAAATGGTCGGTCTATTATATGGAATGATATTTATGAATCCTATTTCTTTTCATTAGATTACACTATGAGTAAATTATTATAAATTTTTCTCTTTTCATATTTTATGATTTGACTAAAGGATTAATTGATTATTAAAACTGTCTATTTTCTATACTCCATGATCTGAGGAAATATTTATGAAACTATTTTCATATAATGGTTTAGTATATAAGGAATATTTTATTATGTTGCGGAACACATAGGTAGGATTCTCATTATCTGACAAGTGAGACTTGTATCACCCTCTAATGCCTTCAATAAAGCATAATATGTCCTAAGATAAAAATTGGAATCAATTTAATGGGATTGATCAACTATGTAAAATTGATGTGTCCTAATATATTATCATTAATTGAGGCATCCAAATCCTATATGGGAATTATTTTTTGTTGGTAAATTGTTGAGAATAAGTGTTTCTTAATCCATAATGGGAAAGAGGTGATAATTCCTTATCAAATATTTTAATTTTCTTTTTATTTAAGCATGAAATATTAAATCATTTTCTATATTTATGATAATTCCAATCTTTTATTTCATGAGATTACAATTCTTGATAGATTTATGGTGTTTTGTCACTCTTTTGGACCTTGTTTTCTGAATTGATAATTTTTTATTCCATTAGTCATATTTATGATATATGATAGGTTGTGTATGAACTTATTTATTTTTTACATGATCACATAATCTTATTAATATCTACTATTTTCACATGATCAAATAATTATATCTTATACATTACCCTATCTGGGCATTTTAGCACATCAATTCTTATTTTTCTTTCCTTGTTTTATGGTGAAATATTTATGTAGGGTATTTGATCATGTATATCTCATCCATTGTTCTTATGTACAATGAATAACAAATTATTGTGAACCTAGTATGAACTAAACAAGGGATATTGTCAAATAATTTCACAGTTCCATTACTAACCATTAAAAATTATTTGAAAACATTTTAATGATTTGAGAATATTCCCAATGAAAAACTCATTTTTATGGAAATATTTGTTATGAATAAAGTTTTAATTTATGATAACTATTTTATAGGATTTAATCTTATACATTATGATTCATTATTTTATGATTTAATTTATTATATTACATTTTTAAACATAAATCATAGTACAAATAATAAAAACCATATCAATGCATAAAATTTATGTATGGATTTCCCTCATAGGTAAGATAATGAATTTATTTCTTGGGATGGAACATAAATTACACAAATTTTAACTATATTAGTGTATGTGAATCATGTTTTAACCAATATCCTTTTATATATTGGTAAGCCCACTCATACACCTCATGATGTACTAATGTTATACTATTCTACGTGACAATATTCTATATCATTTAATGAAAAAAAATCTATTTATAGTTGAGAAATGGATAAGTTTATCAACTCACAGTGGATGTGGGTCAATGGTGTTCATCAATTCAAATGACTAATGATGTGGAATATATAGTGAGTATGGACTGGAATGATTTTTCTGTGTATTCATGGAAAAATATAGTATATAGGAACAATTAACATATATTGAAAGAGAATAACTAAGTATTTGATAAATGGAAGAAGAAATTGTTTCTTTTTATGAAATTATCTTCACAATGATAAGACTCAAAATAATTTTTTTCGAATTATATATATAATTTAAAGTGTAAGATTTACTGTTTATCTTATCGGATAATGATAATCCTTAAAGTAACTTTTCTCAAAACTATTTTTGGTATATGTGAATATTGAATAATATGATATCAATATTCAGGAGAAATTTTCTATATATTTTGGATATGAATAAAGGAAATACAATAAGTGTATATTAGAGTAAAAATATAGATAGAGAAGAATATAAAGGAAGATTCTATAAAAATTAACACTCTTTGGATGGAAATAACATGTTACATATATGAAATTAAAAGGGGATTGTGTCATTTGTAGGGAAAATGTCTATCCTACAAAGATATTCAAGGGTAAGGGAAAACCCATTGTGTTAAATTGATTGAACTGTAATGGTATTTGTAAATATACCAACCAATATTCCAAACTACATTGGATCATATTGATTAGAAGACAAGGTGGAAGAACCTGGTTTATGAAATCACTATATGGAATGTTGAAGTACCAACAGATCTAGTGAATGGTAAACTTATTATCTATATTAATATTGGAAATGTTTTATTTGTTTTGGGTTCTACCACACTTTTTTATCAAAAAAAATTCTAAGGGCATCACATCTTTACCTCAATGATTAAATGTTGAGATGGTAGTGAAAAATCATATTGGAATGTCGACCACATCTTTATTATATATATCTAATCCGTTATAATTTATTGAGGATGTTGTTCGTATAAATCATTTAATTTTTGTTCTTTTTAAATTTAATGTAATGTTGGGTAAGATTGTCTCTCTTACTATAGAAACCATATCAATTTTCAAATAATGTATGTTACATTTGATATTATATATCATCATAAAAAACAATATAAGATAAAGGATGAACTTGAACACAAAATGAAAATTTCTTCCCCCATAGGGGTTTTGTTACCAATTTTTTAAAGATTTTTTTCTCAATTGGTTGGGGAGAAACTCAATGTTGAAAATTTTCGGATTTTTTCTAGAATATGATGATTTATTTTTCGAGGAAATTTCATGTCAACCACAAATTCATGAATTTAAATTTTCAATAGAATTCATATATTTTTTCACACCTATTTACTATCCTATATATATAATGGTCCTAATCCAGTATTAGTAACAGAAAAAGAAACTAAAAAAAATCTATATATGGGAATCATTAATACTAGTTATTCTCCTTTAGAATAACCTATTCATTTTATTATGAAATCATTTCCCTATGCACCTATATAATGATTATCAAGAACATAATAATGTCACTATTAAGAACATGTAGACAATACCTTGTATTGATGATTTTTAATCAAATTTTTTGTGGTTAATATTATTAGATTTTATATAGTTGATCTAGATATAATTATTTAAGTGTCAAGATAATAAATATACCTAATACATCCTTCCACACAAGTTATGGTCATCACATTTTTACAGTAAGTCTATTTGGACATACCACTGCTCAAACTATCATCACGAGCATAATGAATAAATCCTTCACATATCAACTGTATTGGTTCTTGTTAGTCATTATAAAAGTAATTTTTTAATATTCAATGTTTAATAAAAAGATTGAATAACATTTTAGAATTGGGAATAACACATTTATGATGGAATAGTTTTATGAAAATATTTCAATGTTTGAATTTTTGGTTCATAAAATTTCATTTTTTGGATCATATAATATCAAATGTGGGTACATAGATGGATCCTTCTAGATAAAAATTATTAATAAATGAACTTGACCAACAATAAGAACGAAGATCTGTAGCCTCAATTAGATGGATGGATAACAACAATTCATCATGACATATTTTTAATGACGATCAAATCCAATTTTATAGTTGACTCAGAAAAGGGATCATTTCTTATGGAAGAATGAATATAAAAATAGTTTCAATAAACTGATGATAATGTTAGGTTATGATCTTTCCAATATTTGAGGTACATATACTGTAAATTTCTATAAAAATAACTATATTTCATAAAAAAATTCATATAGGGACATAAAAATGGTCCAAGAGTGTTTGTGGTTTTTTTGGAGCTTAAATCTATGGTTTTTTGGTAAACACCATGAGGTCCTTAAATATTAATAACCATAAAGATTTACCCTGAGGTCCGAAAATATAAGATCATAGTTTGAGAAATATTTTTAGGAAGGCCTCACTACCATGTGAGGATTTATTAATAATTTCATAGAGGATCCACAATGGATGGAGAATGTTTTTCAAACCATGTGCCTAGCCCATATAGTTAGTTCCACATTGGTAGGGACTTGGATAGTTGGTTTATAGATCAGAAAAACTATGTAAATTAACTATGCTCCCTTTAATAACATGGTAAATTTATTATTTATCTCATCTATTCATTTAATTTTTTCCATCCTTTTTTCTTCCTCCTCATGAAGAAAAACTACACCTCCACTTGGAGATCTTCACTGGAATTCAAGGTATGATTTGAGATACATCCTCCATTTGGAATATTATATAATAATCATCTATCATATAGGAAGTGAATCAGTATTGTAGAGACCCAAAGCCTGACGTACAAGGACATTACATTACTTTTGCGGAATACATTTTACATAACAAGAACACACACACAAGGACCGTAATAGTTTAGTGTCTTCGGAAACTCAGAATGTAATCTTCTAATCATGGTGAAAGATCTTCAAAATCTCCCATAAAGATCTTCACTTCTTTTCGTACCTAAAACCTTTCTTTATATCCTGGGAAAAGAAAACATAAAAGGGTGAGCTAGAATGCTCAGTAAGGGTAAACAAAAGAAAAATCAATCACATCATATTCATAAGAACTTAACATTTTGGAAATCTTAACCTGCAAAAGAGATCATAATATCATAACATGGGATAAATCAAAGTACTGAAATGTAATCCCAATAATCATAACATAAAACATGAATCTTTGTGGCATACACACATAATCATAGAGAATCATTTCTTATTAGTCAAGACTCATTTCCAAGACTATCTTAGTGGACAACGTCCATTTCTGAACCGATTTCACTCTTCGTTTCAGTCTTGTTTCACTGAACCGGTATAAACTACCGTTCCAGCCATGTCTATCTCATGAGATATAAAATCTTTACCCAATTCATTGGAAGGAGATATAGGTCCCACCCATCTCATAATGATACCATTCTTATGTGTGACACAAAATCATAAATCATACATCATTGCAAAACTCATGTAATAAAAATGGGATTCTTAAACAACATAAAATCAAAAAAAAAATTCATATAAGATAAAAGAATTCATAAAAATAATTCCATCACAACATAATAAAATCAATGTAATAATAGGGATAGAAATAGAACCCTATATTATCTTATATGGAAATTTTTTTTGATAAAACACTTGAACTCCATTCTTGAGGAAAATATCCTTTCTACTTTAAAACCCTTTTTCCTTTCTTAACATGTCATACAATTTTAAACTAAAATAAGTTGATTAAAAATAAACTTGAAAAAATGTAATGGAAGCTTCTAAGAAATAATGTTTTAAAAATCCATTCATGCTGTATAAGTTAAAAAACATTCTTCTCGTACTTTTTTCAGAAAAGTCAAAATGTACCTTGTACGAAAAATGACAAAAGATTCCTTTCATATCATTTACTGAAAACTCACCGAAGGGTAAAATTGGATTTAAAAAATTTTAGGTGGATGGAAATAATATTGCATATTGAGGAAACATGGATGTGGATGATAAAATATACCCCAGTAAATACCAAAGTATAAACAATCTCGGATAAAAATGAGATTGTGATATTTCCCTTACCTAAGCTCCAATTTGCCTCATAAGTGTCCGAAACTCCTGTATAATGATTTAAATAATGTTATTGACTTATTAAAAAATCATACTTATTGTTATGATATCATATATAGTCATATTCTTAGCTTCTTATTAGTAATATTTCATTACTACTTGTTATTCGGGTGTTTATTACTTTTTCTTCTTATGCGTGTTTTGTCGAATAAATTCTTATTCATCTATTTAGGTTATAGATACCTCATTTCCAGAATGATATCAGTTAAATATATATCATATTCATTCATTCAATTAATTTATATAATCATTATGAAATGAAGATCTTGTAGAACGAGTCGCATCACATCGTGGAGACGGTATTCCGTACGTACGCACGAGTGATGATATCATTCCTATGATCGTGCAATTGTATTGGAGTGTATGTATACTATTTCAGAATAAATATCACTTTATAATAGTCATATATAGTCAATATTGGCACCATTATACCCATTCTATTAAGGTGGTGGTGGAAAATAGATTACACCACGGCGTGGAGATGGTATTCCGTACGTACGCACGCGTGGTGATTTCTTTTTCCGTAGGATGGATAGATAATGAAATAGGGTTTTTTCATAATTATAATAACATATCAGTATATTTGTGATACTGATGTTATTACTTCATAATGAATAAACTAAATAAGAAGAAGTGGAAGAAGAAATAAAGATGAATGAATCGGTAACGGACATTACCTCTTCTTTGAAGTGATTCTTTGAGAACTCCTTTTAGGGCACTAAAATAGGTCTTTGAAGAAGACCGGAACCTCTAGGATGTTTCTAGGGAAGTGTAGAGGAGAAATTGGCTAGGTTTGGCCGAGATTGAAGGCTCAAAGTGGTGTGAGGAAGAGGGGGAGGAGGTGCCCTTTTATAAGGGAGGAGAGGGGTACCTTTGGAATAACTGAATATTTACTTTATTATAAAGTCAAATTCGGTTTTTAATAGCTCCAAATTGATATATTTCAAATATAAGGTGCGTAGGGGTCTAAAGCCTCTCATCCAATAGAATTTATACAATTTTAGGTATCAATTTTAACCTTATCATTTAGATTTAACTTTAAGTTAGATAGTTTAACTTTTATCGTGTCTTCTTGTTTTCTTACACTATAAGGTTAATAAACTTACTATATCAAGCCAAACGAACCCCAAGTTGTTTATTATTAAAATATATAATCTTATCTAAGTCATTTGGCCAAACCGTAGATTTTTAGGAATAAAATAACAATTAATAATATAATATTTGTTTTAAAAACTATTTTATGTCAACTTTGACACTATTTATTAATTGATTTTTGTGAAAATCATAACAGAATGATTAGTTCGAACCAAGTTACTTAAATCAATACTAACATGTCATATTAACCTAGAAAATTAGTTTATTTCATAAAAAGTCTCAAATTACATTTATTTGGGTATTTATAACATCAATTATGTCAATATTTCATTGATAAGATAATTACTGCATCATCGTTGTGTCATAAATAAATTAAATTATGTAATGTCTAAAAATTTAAAATAAAATAAAATTATGTAGTAAATAAATTTAGATTTCCAATGAATTTTTATAGTCGAATTTATCTTATGTATAACCCCATGTTAAAAATTATTTACTTATTAAACATTGATTTTAACTATTTTAACCCTTTTTTAAATAAATTAATAATAAATGTCCTAATCTAATCCAAGTGGTACTAAATGGTCATATTTTATTCCTAAGGTTGTTTTTGGTCGAATTAAACTTGTCCAATAGAATTAATAAATGTGTTAGGGTAATAATTATATCAGTTTTACCCTTAATTACCCTATTTACTTTTAACCGTGATAAAAAAAGTAAAAAGTTACTATTCACCAAAATTTATTTTTATCTCATTGAACCAAATTTTACTTACTGACATCAACCGTGTCTCTCGGATTTTTTAAATTCCACTCACAGAAGTGGTAAAATTAAGTTTTATAAAAAAAATCCTTTTTTTACTACCTCTTAGTTGTTTCACTATTCATCAAAAAATGAAAGTTTCCAGAAAAATACCAAAAATTAGGCCTAAGCTATATTTGATATTATGAACTCAAAAATGATGTCTATTTTACCAAAATCAAAACATATCAGTTACATTAACAAATTTAAAAATTAATTCCCGTTGTCAAAACAAATGGCGTGTTTTTAAGAGATAATAACTATCAAAAAATTGACACTTGTTTATAACTGGTTTAAATATGAAATTACATCCAATGACCAAAATTGTATTAAATTGTAAAAATATATTCTAAATATACTTTAAAACCACTCAAATTAATAATATATCACTATTAATTATTTCTATTAAAAAAGTTGTTTTTAATTAAAATTTAGTAATTTTCACTATTCATCAGA
The DNA here is from genome assembly GCA_963277665.1 of Viscum album. Classification (NCBI taxonomy): domain Eukaryota; kingdom Viridiplantae; phylum Streptophyta; class Magnoliopsida; order Santalales; family Viscaceae; genus Viscum; species Viscum album. The sequence goes on from OY728130.1 coordinate 1,181,943,453, forward strand.
ATATGAAAGTTATCCGAAAAGTACCAAAATTTCACCTTAGGATAAATTTGATACTCCGAATCCAAAAATGAAGTCCATATTGAGAGATAAAATTTCTAAAATTTTAAAAGGTGGTTATTACTATTCATAATGGCTAGTTTTAATAATATTTTAATAATATATCGTTGTTTAGTAAAACTCGGTATTGCGTACAACACACGCTATCGAGGAAGGTCGTGATTGTGTATAATGCGTGCCAAGCCAGGGTTCCGTGTTGTGAAAGAATCCTTCTTTGTTTCGTATAACAGAATCCAACCATATTTTATTTATACATTGAATATATATATATATATAAACACACTCAATGTTGCTTAGAATGACTATTATAAAACGAACTTGAAATTGTGTGTTACACGATCCAAAAATAGTGTTGTGTATATTTCAAGATGATACGGTGTTGCGTATAGTACAAGCTAAACCTAGTGTGGTTTATAATAGAAGACATCAATGAAATTAAAAGAATATTTTTCATAAAATCTCAGGGTTTTACATTCTACCCCCCTTAAAATGAATTTTTCCCTCGAAATTCATCGGGGTTATAAATGGTTTTCTACTTGAAATTTCTTTAATAGAAACACACATCGTAAAAAGGAATACCAAAAATTATCTTTATAAACTAAGGTATGAAACATAACAGTTACCCAAATAAACTAATAATTGGGTTTCCACATAGGATAACATAGTTGAAAATATGGATATGGAAGAGAAATCTAACTATCATGCTCTGATAGAGAGTGTTAGAGAACATGGTTATGAAAAAGCCAACAATCACAAATCCATAGATTTGTGATGATCTAAGGTACCATCTGATTCATCGGATATAAGGTTATTAAGACAACATTTTTTGGTTTTCAAGATCATTTCCCTAAAGTTGATTAATTAAAAGAAATACTTACATGATTTTGGTACAATCTCACTATTGTTGATGAATTGAACAATTTCCACTTCATCCCATTATGAAATGAAGTTGAATTTGTTATTCGTGATGTGTTAGCAGATCATGTGATAGAATGATGGGTCATTCCATCTGTTTCAAGAGAAGTTATCAAATATACATAAGTCCATCTATGGTGAGGTTAATCATATACCATTCCAAAAAATGAACTTATACTTCATATATCATACCTCTTAATAAAATAAAACTAGTTTCTACTAACCAAGGACTTCATGTAGGCCAGTGGTAGGTGATAAAGGTCAGTCGCACTTCGGTTTTGGGTTCGATTCCCACAACCTTGTCCGACGCGATGGGTTGTCACCCGTCCTACATGTTGTCCATTTTCTAAAGCTAAATTACTATAAAATCTCATCAATAATATCGAAAAAAAATTTCTATCCTTAAACAATACTAACTTCTGTCCAACATTATCCATTCCAATCTTTAGTCATATCTAAAATACTTCAGTCCAAGCTCATAGTATAAAGAAAATGATTACTTGAAATGTCATCAACTAAGCATGTGAATACCATAATTTATCCCCCATATATATATTTTTGGTCACATTCCAATCATGTGAATACCTTAATCATGTATTCTCTTGAAAAAATGAATACCCATTGAACCATAGTGAAAACATGAATACTGTCAAAAGTTAACTCTTTCCATATACCAAAATCCAAAAATTCTATTTACTCAAACCATAACCTTCTCCTTATATCAGTCATGAGCTCATGAATATTATCAAACATTTAATTTTCTCATTATCCCTTCATTATGCGCATATCATCTATATTAAAAAATATCTGAATATCCTTTAATTCATACTGGTACCATTAATCATCCACTTTGAAAACACAAGGAAAAGCAACAGTGTAACAATCCTTAGATGTCTCTTTATTCCATAGTACCATGAGATTACTTATACAATATTACACTTAATAAACATGTAATCATTCCACTACCTTCATAAACCATTGACTGAGCTTCAACAATTCTTTCAACTCACATATCATTTGTAGTCTCTTCATCATCATGGACATAAATACAACTCATACGGCCATACTGATTCTCTTCATGAGAATTTACCTTAGGGCATTGGTTTTCATAATTCCCTTACATTCCACATTTAAAACATTTAACCATTGTTGATGTTGTAGCAATACCATTATCCTCGTCCATAGTGTTAACTGAACCTTTTCCTTTGCACTTACTGGCTTTGTGTCCTTCTTTTCCACACCCAAAGCATCTTCCAGTTCCCTTAAAACATTCTCCTCGATGCCTCTTCCCACATGATTTACATAGGGGAAATTGTACTTTCTTTCCTTTATGATCATCATGAAACTCCATCTTTCTCTTATTAGCTGAGTCAGGAAACTTACTAAACGTGAGTTTATTCATCATATTATGAGATTGCTGATTCGACATAATAATGATGTTTGGACTTCCAAATCCCATTTCATTTGGTTTCTCATGAAGAATATCATTCCATTGTCCATAATATCCTCCATTATCGTGAATCATCTTGTTTCCAGCCATTTTCTAAAACCCAAAAAGAATAGTGTTAGAGCCAAAAATCATAATAAAGGGGGAGTAACTTCAATATCTAACATCTTAGGTTAAATTCTATGATCGTTACCATAGTTCTAGGACTATATTCTATATGTATACTTATCCTTAGGGGCATCCCTAGACATACCTTAGAAATATCTCTAGGGATCTCACTAACGTTTTCGCATCCTAGTTTCGAAAGGTTGACTAAACCTTTCCTCTGATACCAACTGTAGAGACCCAAATCCTGACGTATAAGGACATTAGATTACTTTTTCGGAATACATATTACATAACAAAAATACACACACAAGGACCGTAATAGTTTAGTGTCTTTGGAAACTCAGAATGTAATCTTCTAATCATGATGAAAGATCTTCAACATCTCCCATAAAGATCATCCCCTTTTTTCTGACCTAAAACCTTTCTTTATATCCTGGGAAAAGAAAACATAAAAGGGTGAGCTCAAATGCTCAGTAAGGGTACATAGAAGAAAAATCAATCACATCATATTCATAAGAACATAACATTTTGGAAATCTTAACCTGCAAAAGAGATCATAATATCATAACATAGGATAAATCATAGTAGAGAAATGTAATCCCAATAATCATAACATAAAACATGAATCTTTGTGGCATATACACATAATCATATAGAATCATTTATTATTAGTCAAGACACATTTCCAATACTATCTTAGTAGACAACGTCCATTTCTGAACCAATTTCACTCCTCATTTTAGTCCTGTTTCACTGAACAGGTATAACCTACCGTTCCAGCCTTGTCAATCTCATGAGATATAAAATCTTTACCCAATTCATCAGAGGGAGATATAGGTCCCACCCATCTCATAATGATACCATTCTTATGTGTGCCACAAAATCATAAATCATACATCATTGCATAACTCATGTAATAAAAATGGGATTCTTAAACAACATGACATCATAAAACAATTCATATAAGAGAAAAGAATTCATAAAAATAATTCCATCACAACATAATCAAATAAAAGTAATAATAGGGATATAAACAGAACCATATATTATCTTAGATGGAAAATAATTTTGATAAAACACTTGAACTCCATTCTTGAGGAAAATATACTTTCTACTTTAAAACCCTTTTTCCTTTCTTAACATGACATACAATTTTAAACTAAAAGAATTTGATTAAAAATAAACATGAAACCTTGTAAAGGAAGATTCTTGGAAATAATGTTTTAAAAATCCCTTCATGCTGTATAAGTTAAAAAAACATTCTTCACATACTTTTTTTGGAAAAGTCAAAAAGTACCTCGTACGAAAAACGACAAAAGATTACTTTCATATCTTTTACTAAAAACTCACCGAAGGTTAAAATTGGATTTAAACAATTGTAGGTGGATGTAAATAATATTACATATTGAGTAAACATGGATGTGGATGATAAAACACACCCCAATAAATACCAAAGTATAAACAATCTCGGATAAAAATGAGATTGTGATATTTCCCTTACCTTAGGTCTGATTTTCCTCGTAAGTGTCCGAACATCCTGTATAATGATTTAAATAATGTTATTGACTTATTCCAGAATCATAATTATTGTTATGATATCATATATGGTCATATTCTTAGCTTCTTATTAGTAATATTTCATTACTACTTGTTATTCGGGTGTTTATTACTTTTTGTTCTTATGTGTGTTTTGTGGAATAAATTCTTATTCTTCTATTTAGGTTATAGATACCTCATTTCCAGAATATTATTAGTGTAATATATATCATATTCATTCATTAAATTCATTTATATAATCATTATGAAATGAAGATCATGTAGAACGAGTCGCATCACATCGTGGAGACGGTATTCCGTACGTACGCACGAGTGATGATATCATTCCTATGATCGTGGAATTTTATTGAAGTGTATTTATACTATTTCAGAATCAATATCACTTTATAATAGTCATATATAGTGATTATTTACACCATTATACCCATTCAATTAAGGTGGTGGTGGAAAATAGATTACACCACGGCGTGGAGACTGTATTCTGTACGTACGCACGCGCGGTGATTTCTTTTTCCGTAGGATGGATAGATGGTGAAATAGGGTTGTTTAATACTTATAATAATATATCAGTATATGAATGATACTGATTTTGTTACTTTATAATGAAACAACTAAAGAAGAAGAATTGGAATAAGAAATAAAGATGAAAGAATCGGTAACGAACATTACCTCTTCTTTGAAGTGATTCTTTGATACCTCCTTTGAGGGCACTAAAATAGGTCTTTGAAGAACACCAGAACCTCTAGGATTTTTCTAGGGAAGTTTAGAGGAGAAATTGGCAGTGTTTTGCCGAGCTGGAAGGCTCAATGTGGTGTGAGGAAGAGGGGGAGGAGGTGCCCTTTTATATGTGAGGAGAGGGGCACCTTTGGAATAACTAAAAATATTATTTTATTATAAAGTCAAAATCGGTTTCTAATAGCTCCAAATTGATATATTTCGAAGATAAGGTGGGTAGGGGTCGCAATCCTCTCATAAAATATAATTTAGACAAGTTTAGTTATCAATTTTAATCTTATCATTTAGATTTAACATTAAGTTAGATAATTTAACTTTTACTGTGTCTTCTTGTTTTCTTACACTATAAGGTTAATAAACTTACTATATCAAGCCAAAAGAACCCCAAGTTGTTTATTATTAAAATATATAAACTTATCTATGTCATTTGGCCCAACCTTAGATTTTTAGGAATAAAATAACAATTAATAATATAATATTTGTTTTAAAAACTATTTTATGTCAATTTTGACACTATTTAGTAATTGATTTTTGTGAAACTCATAAAAGAATGATTAGTTGCAACCAAGTTACTTAAATCAATAATAACATGTCATATTAACCTATAAAATTAGTTTATTTCATAAAAAGTCTCAAATTACATTTAGTTGGTTATTTATAACATCAATTATGTCAATATTTCATTAATATGATAATTACTGCATCACCATTGTGTCATAAATAAATGAAATTATTTAATATCTAAAAATTACAAATAAAATACAATTATGTAGTAAATCTGTTTAGCTTTCCAATGAATATTTACAGTCGAATTTATCTTATGTATAACCCCATATTAAAAATGATTTACTTATTAAACATTGATTTTAACTATTTTAACCCTTCTTTAAATAAATTAATAATAAATGTCCTAATCTAATCCAAGTTGGACTAAATGGTCATATTTTATTCCTAAGGTTGTTTTTGGTCGAATTACACTTGTCCAATAGAATTAGGAAATGTTTTAGGGTAATTATAATATCATTTTTACCCTTAATTACCCTATTTACTTTTAACTGTGGTAAAAAATGTAAAAAGTTAATATTCACCAAAAAATATTTTCATGTCATTGAACCACATTTTACTTACTGACATCAACCGTGTCTCTCGGATTTTTGAAATTCCACTCATAGAAGTGGTAAAATTATGTTTTATAAAAAATTCATTTTTTTACTACCACTTAGTGGTTTCACTATTCATCAAAAAATGAAAGTTTCTAGAAAAATACCAAAAATTAGGCCAAAGATATATTTGATATTATGAACTCAAAAATGATGTCTATTTTACCAAATTCAAAACATATCAGTTACATTAACTAATTTAAAAATTAATTCCTGTCGTTAAAACAAATGGCGTGTTTTTAAGAGATAATAACTATCAAAAGATTGACACTTGTTTATAACTGGTTTAAATGTGAAATTACATCCAATGAACAACATTGTATTAAATTGTAAAAATATATTCTAAATATACTTTAAAACTAATCAAATTAATAATTTATCATTATTAATTATTTTGATTAAAAAAGTTATTTTTAATTAAAATTTAGTAATTTTCACTATTCATTAGAATATGAAAGTTATCCCAAAAGTACGAAAATTTCACCTTAGGCTAAATTCGATACTCCGAATCCAAAAATGAAGTCCATATTGAGAGATAAAATTTCTAAAATTTTAAAAGGTGGTTATTATTATTCATAACGGCTAGTTTTAATAATATTTTAATAATATATCGTTGTTTAGTAAAACTCGGTATTGCGTACATTACACGCTATTGAGCAAGGTCGCGATTGCATATAATGCAAGCCAAGTTAGCGTTACGTGTTGTGCAAGAATACTTCTTTGTTTCGTATAACAGAATCCATCCATATTTTATTTATACATTGAATATATATATATATATATAAACACACTCAATGTTTCTTAGAATGACTATTATAAAACGAACTTGAAATTGTGTGTAACACTATCCAAGAATAGTGTTGCATATACTGCAAGCTAATACGGTGTTGCGTAGAGTACAAGCTATACATTGTGTGGTGTATAATAGAAGACATCAATGAAATTAAAAGATTATTTTTCATAAAATCTCGGGGTGTTACAAGTATGCTCTTAAATCTTATTCCTTTATTTCTTCTTTTATCTCTTCTTATAGTATGTTTAATTTTTGATAAATAATATGGATTATTTTCATATTATTCATCAATTTCATTAATTTCTCTTTTTTTTATCCTATAATATAAATCAATAGCTAATAAAGAGTATGCTACCCATCCAAGGATGTTGGTTTAATAAATTTCTATAAAAGTATAGTTACTTATACATTTTTTATATTTGTCTAAAGGTTGATCTTTCTGAGAATCACATTATAAATGATTTTTTCCCTAAATAAAATGTTTGGTATTATGATATATGACCCATGATAAATGATTATGTTTGAGAAACCTAAGTAGAAACCATGTTAGGTGAGTTTTATTACATCATATGAAATGGATATGATAAATTAATTTTATTGTAAATTGATATGGTCACACCAGCATCCCATTATAAATAATTATGATATATGAAGGTAGATTCATGGGATCTCACTCTGAATGAAATGATTTGAATCATTAGGATTGTTTAGTAGAATTGATTTCATTACAAGATTATATAACTCAATTGGTGATATGTTGGTTATAATATGTATTCAATGTATAGGAAAACCAAGGAGTTGAATTAGTATTACTCCATGAGTAAAACTTTAGTTCCCTGCATGGAATTCCTATAATAGGCTCAAAGGGATGTTTATCACATTACACTATGAGAAATAGTTCGTTTATATACATTGAACATCAAGTATTGACTTGGAAAAAAATGATTTTTATGATAGATATTATGATACCAGGATTATTAGGATTAATGAAATGGATGTGTTTGAGGGTTATCATATCATAGTACTCCTGGATTGATACATGGGTTCCTTGTATAGAATTCCATTGATGGGATCTAGTTTTCAATAAGTATTTTTTTTATTAGTTTTATTGAAATTTTCTCCCATTCATATAGCATACATTGATTTGGTATTTTCAATAACCTCATGAAAACCTTCTTTTATCCATATTTCATGTTTTTAATGTTATGGGATGTGTTCATACCTAATAATAATATGATCCATATTGAATTCCTTGGTAATGACCTAGGTCATGTGACATCATTATGAAGTAAATCATAATTGGTAATCATCCTGGTTTATTTTGGATTTTGGATAAAGTTGGTTGTTTTTATGAGTGACTTGTTTTGAGCCTGACTGAAAAGTGACATATTCAATTCATCCATTGTCTATATTATCAAAATTACAACAATTATTTATTTATACTAACTAAAATGATATCATGTGAAACCATTGGTTGTGGCTTACTGATTATATATCAAATTCTATTCAGGCCATTGATTGGTTCCCAGATAGATTTCATGGATGTAGGTTGAGAAAAATCATCCTACGATGGATTCCTAATTTTTATACATGGATAGAGTATGGGAGTATATGAATGAACATATACTAGTAATTCACTTGGAGAATTCTTTTGATATTTTTTTTCATCATTGTTTATCATGTTGTATATTACAATTACATTATATCCATTTTAATCTATATTTTTTATAGCTTACATACATGAAATAATTTTATATATGATATTTTATGTGGATCTAGTTTTTTATGCTACTTCATATGTATTTGGTTATTTATAATTATAATGATTATTGCTGATACTATTATTCACTATTATATTGTTCCAATAAATGTTATTCATTATATACTATTTTGTTTCACTATGATCATGATGGTAGAGTATCCCTGTTATACCATCATAGAAACTTTTTTCTAGTTAGTATACTCTAGTATATGGGGAGATTCTCTTGAGTCAATGTAGCCAAATGAGTTTAGTTACTATTGATTGAACTAGGTCCTTCATGTCCTAAAGTGGTACTAAAACTATTATATTCATTTTGTCTTGTTGTTTCTAATTGGTATATTGAAAAATGGGAATGTACAAAAATTTGGTACTAGACATATACCTATGAGTATCTAACCCACATACAAGAAAAACCTAAATTAAATAGGATGAGAATTACTATTTTGGATTATGACTATTACAGTAGTATGGATTTTACTATTGGGTTAGGCACATAATTCTTAGTATTTAGTATCATTATGGGTAATATCTTCCACATGTCCTGATATGGTAAGGATTTATGATATCATGCATCATTATAAGAGATGAGCCTATAAGGGGCTTACGGTGCTAGGGTTTCCCCCGTTGCAGCCTTCCAGTTCCTCGTGGTGGATCTGCTACGGTCTCTCCCAGCGCGCTCCGTTTTAGTTCGCAGCTCTCCCTCCTGCTGTTATTTCAAGATACGGCCTTTTTGGTGCTTCAGTTCATGATTCTCAAGCGTAATTACGGTTTACAACGAGGTCTCTCTGTTCACCAGCTCACTATTTGGAGCGTCCGTGGGATCGTGGTCTCTGGAGGCGCGGAGTTGTCCTGGTTTATCAGAGCCTGAGAGTTGTGGTAATGTTCTGTGGCGGATTGGATGTTTCGAAGTTTCGTGGTGGTTTCCTCTTGCAGTACTATTGGTGGTGACGGGTTTTGTTTGGTTGATCTACGGTGTCCCACAATGGTGAAGGGTTCTCTGACTTGTCCTCTTTGCTTCATTTTAAATTTTGGTTTTTCATGCTGCTACAATTTTTGCCTCCTATGTTTTAGTGGTGGTATTCTTTGGTTGAATATTATTTTGGTTTCTTAGACATGTGTTGAGCGTTGGTTGGAAATGCTCCTGCATTATTCTAGATTTGATGATTCTGTTGCTGGCTTGTTTGATTTCAGATTTGGTGTCTAGCTCGATTTGATTCTGACCTCCTGTGATTTTCTTTTGGTAAGTGCTCGTGATGGTTTGCAGTGGGATGATCTCATGATTGTAGCATATACCTTGTTGTTTTAGGTGTGTTTTTTGATGAAATAAGGATGGTTGTTATGGTTTTTCTATTTTTATGGTTCAATGATGGTGTTGTATGGTGAAGCTGTGATGATTTTGGGTGGATCTTATGTTGTTATGAGGTTGAAAGTGGCAAAGGTGAGCGCCAACTAATGATTCTGGTCTGTGTGTTGCGATTTCTCTGGTGACGGCAAGGCTGAGTTTGATTCCGGCGTTGATGATGAATATGGTAGTTAGGGATTTGACTGATGGTTCTTGCAGGTCTACGGTCTGGCTCATAGTCCGATATTGCCTTTTGAATTTTGAATTTTGGAACATTAAAATCATGTGTGGTGTTTTGAATTTTGGATTTTGTGGGGGGTGATTCTTGTTGTGGGTGGTAATCGGGTTTTCTAGGTTTGTACTGGTTGACTGTGTATTTGCTTCACAATTACCCATTTAAAAGTGTCATTAGAAAATAACAAATATATATTGGCCTATGCATCATTATATGAGCCTTAATATTAATGTGTCATGTATATTCCATGCTATATATATTTTACTATGAGGATAAATTATAGCATGTTGAATTCCATGAACTATTATATTTTTATAGAATTAGCATTTCTATATGATAAATGTGACGAATCGATTGTTAATAAATGTGTATTCACCAAACTAAATGGAATTTTCCTAAGTATATTGATGGTGAAAACAAAATTATCCAATTATGGTATGTTGATCCATGGACCATTGGTCTCATGGGCTAAAATTTAAGTGAATTTAATTGAATGTATGTCAATTTCAATTTAAAGAGTTTTTGGGGCCAATATAAATTGGGAATGGTGATCTATATAATTTAGCCATCGCAATGGACTCGTCGTAGTAACACAAAATTCCATTTATAGCTAATAATTATTGGAACATTATAAATTTTGAATTGTAACACATCTAACGTGATCATGATATATATATATATATATATATTATTGTTCTGAACGTTAATATTACTAGATTTTGAATGATACAATTTCCACTTAACAAAAATTCTAATTATTTCATAATTGAGGAATTTCTCTTTAACTTGAAATTGAAACTCCATATATTGGATGATATAATTTAGAAATGAGAACATGTTAATGACCTAACTATAATATTGTGAAGTTTAGATAATCTCTTCTGTTCCTTTATGATTTAATATAGCACATAGACTAGGATTTAGGTGTAAACATGGTGGTGTTCTTTGTGTATACAAAGGCTTTCACTAGTCCTATAATTTTTCATGTGATGTATTTAGTTATGAAATTAATTTTAATGGTGTGTGTTTAGAATTATATAGATATTCCCACAATATGGCATTGATTCGTTTACCTTGAAGGGGATAATAACCATACTGGGATGTTGGTGGCACCTGATCCACTTTTATTACCTCTTGTAGTCCAACATATCATATTTCTATTCTTACTATGAGAACCTATAAATAATATCAATAGGGATTCTCATGGCTAGTTAGGCTAGGTGGTCATCCCCATGTTATGCCCTTTTCATATAAGAGTTGATTCCGATGTTTTAGTAGCATTATCCAACTATATTTTTATATGATGTTACACATTGATTGGAGACTACATTCAATGATTATTACTATCCCAAGATGTTGGGGCTAATAGAACCAAATATTATAAAAAGCTACATTATGGTGATTTACCTATTATTGAATAATCATGTTGTTTTATGGAATGTCTATGCTTTAAAATTATTCCCCTATTTGATGAGTTTCACCAATATAAGATATTGGAGAATAGAATTAGGTATGAAATTCAATCATAGGTGAGTCTTATCTAGTTCACTACTATATCAAGAATACTAAATTACTCTCTCATTATCATGTGTAATTTGATATATTTTTTTGTTGTGGTGTAGATCACCTCGACATATGATCTTGTATTTCTTTGTCCAGTAACTGAAAAACATTTTGGGAGTCTTCTCATGCAAGTAGTAGCCGATGTGTGCTCCTAGGTGTCTTGGTGCAATTCCATCAGTACGGTAGGAATGAAAACATGAAGAAAAAGGCTATCAAAGACCAGGTTGTCTTACTAGATTATGGTTACATGGGCCATGTTCATTGATTTTTTGAAAAAAAATTCCACTAGTGTCTAGTGATAGAGGACGTTCATCGGAACAATGTTCTAGAATGAGGGTAGTAGTTATAAGAAAGGAAGAGAGTTAGAGTAATACATGCCATTCTAGCTGAGGAAGCAGTCAACATTGAGGAATCTAAACACAAAATACGTAGCACCATTAGAGAGGGCATGCTTGAGGTAGATATGTTGCATATTAGAGAAATGATTTTGTCTTGATTTTTTAGTGTAGCTGATACCTAGGGAGTACAGTATTGGTCCTTTATCAATTTAACATATTGTTTTAAAAGCCTCTAATTTTGTGTATTTTTTATTCGAAATAAGAGATTCAATATCCTATATATCAATAGGATGTTTGAGGATCCATGGGGTTTAGATTTAGTATTTTATTGGGGTGATTATTCTCAATAACCCATTGGTAATCTGATTAGAATGTGTAAGCATGTGAAAATTGTTCCACCTAGATATAGGCATCTATGATTTTGTATGGGGCTCATTTATCCCCATGATTATATATTTTTACATCATTCACGATATCCAATAGTAGGTTCCATAACATTACCATATTGAATTCTATCACATAAGGGTTTTTTTCACATAACCATGGGGTGGTAAATACATTTGAATGGGTGAATTGGGCATCCATGAAAAGTCATGCTGAATTAGAGAATAATGGGAGATGTGGGCATAAAACCTGAATTTCTAACCATTATCTTGATTATAAGGGTAAATAAAGTATAGAGTTCCCAACTCTAGTGGATCATTTCAAGGTCATATTCCTTGATGAATTTCTAGGATATATTCAGATATATAAGTAGTGTTTACTATTGATCTAGTTCAAAGAGCGGTGCTAATATCCATACCTCTATATATGATGGCTACTACTATGTTATAGGGGCTGAAGATGAAGCTACTTGATTTGGAATCTAAGGGTTCTAATTGACCCAGTGGTTTACCTTTCTATATAGTAGTTGTTTTCACCAAGAATTCACATGGAAACCATATATTGTGTTTTGATTACTAAAAACTATGCAAGATTATAGTGAATAACTGTCATCCTTTCCTTGGTATAGATGACTTATTTAACCATATTTAGAGAGAAAGGATTTCTCTAATAACGATTTAATATCAGAATGTCAGTATGTATGAGTTAAGTCATCAAATATAAAACATATAGCATTATGTAGTATATATGGATTGTATGAAAATTGTTTCATGTTTTTTAGTCTCATGACTGCACATTATGTTTTTGTGTCTCTAATGAATTGGGATTTACACCAAAATCTGGATTCATTTGTGGTAGTCTTCTTGAATGAGATATTGGTTTGTTATCACACATAATATATCCATAAAAAATCATGAGATTCATTTGAATACCCAGAGAGAGAACCGAATATATTATATGTTATTAAAATGGAACAACTGTATCGATAAGGTTCACATCCTCTATATTATAGTATCAGAATTAGTATTATCCATATACCTAGATAATGTGAGAGCCCGTATTTCTGGGATAAATTGAAGAATCTCATAGATATATATAGATTTATTAATATATAAAAATATTATACTTTCTTTACGTAGGGTTTGTCTTTCATTTTAATACCACACGTAGGCACAACAAATAAAGGTGTCAATTATAATTGGTCTGATGCGTGCATCTATACATTAATGATGTGAAAGGATAATTTACTTCAATACTGATCCATATTTTACTAGATTCTAATAGATAATAATAATAACATTATGATTATTTAATAATAATGAATGGACTTGTATTGAAATAGTTATATAATGTTTTGGTATATGAGTCTCTCTAGTTTAAGGAACACGAGTCTAATTACATAACATGTGATCTTGAGTTGGAGTCTATCGTTCATGTCATGTATTGTTAGAGGAGTATCATTTTTTGATAAAGTATTGTAATTTTTATAGAATACAATATCCTCACTTTCATATTTAAAAAATATGATGTGAACCACATATTGAGATGATTTGTTGAATACATATAATCATTTGGGTTTTAGAATTATTGTACGGATGGAGAAGGGAATGTCACTGCTGATTCTATGAGCTGCAAATATCAAAACCATGTATTTTAATAGGGTAGTAGTCAATGGATATTGATAGATTTATTTCCTAAGGTGGGATTACAGTTCCTTCAGAATCACAGGTAGTCTATTCAAATATATTTGATAGTGACTTCATTTCTTTTTCATTGAGTGAGTATGATGAAAGATTCATATCATGATGGATTTGTCCTATGGAGAGTGCTATAGTTGAGGACTAATATATATAGTGGGACATTAACAAGGATGAGGACTTGACCTTTTTTTCATGTGTTTGTGTTCTTGATTATTTCTAAGAAGAATTTATTCAAGAGTCTCATTCACCTTTTTGTGTTGTACATCCTACTGAAATCAAAATGGATCATGATATACCTTGCCAGTAATGTTATGTGGGGATGAAAAGAGATAAAGTAGTCTTTTGGAGATGGTGTTCCACCTATTCAAATGCGAATTCATAGAATTAATGAAAATTAAAAAATTTAAAACCATTAACAATTATTGATTTATAAAGTGATGATGTCACAATAGATTTTGGGATAGGTTTACCTAGGTCACCTCTTGGATGTGAAACATCACGGGTGATCATAGACATATTAGTAAGGGTTGATAAATTATTATCTATCATAGATACATTCTATGTAGATGATATTGGAAGGTAATATACTGGGGAAATCATGCACCTCAGTAGAGTACCACATATCATTGAATTAGATAAATATATATTCACATCTTTGTTCAAGATGTGGTTGTAGATAGAATTCAGTAGATAGGTTATTATGATTATGCCCTTCAACCCAACGATTTATGTCCATTCTGAGAAAAATAACATTGGTGTAAGAGGACAATGTGTTATCATGAATACAAGACTAAAGAGTTCCTTGAGAGAAACACCGAACTCTTTTAATTTCTATATAATAATATCTTTGAATATACTATAGTAATGTTTCTTTGATAACCTATTTTTTAATTAAATTTATTTAATGGGTTGTTATGTAGTGGTAAAAATAAAATTATCCCAAAATATCATGATTCCTTGTGACATTGGGAGATAATGTACATATCATAAAAACGAGATACATGAACACAGAAGCAATTTTGAAAATTTAATTAAAATTCTCTCAAATTCCATTTCTATATGAAAACTAAATGTGATATACTACGGACATGTGATAGAATGATGTTTTCTATAAGTAGTAGATAGTTAATAGACAAAGCATTAAATAAAGTAAATATTACATTCTATCTAATTGGAATTTCAATTGAAAATAAATGGGGTGAGAATCGTAAATTTGAACATTGAATCATGATAAATGAAAATAACACAAACGGAATATGGGAATGTGGAATCAACTTAAAACATAGAATTATAGACCTAACTCAATGATAAACTCTAATAAAACAAATCATAGTGTGATTAAGATAACATAATTTGAATCATAGGTTGAATCTAATAATAATAAAAACAATGAAAAATTCATTTCATGGTTATATGATCATGGGCGTACCTGTTACATTCATTCATGTAATTTTATATGATATCCAAAATAACCATTAAGAATATGATCATAATTTATCATAGTAATTCCTATTATTAATGTGTTTGGGATAAATAAATGAATGTACCCAATCACATAAGTATACATAAAATATGTGTAATTCCATTTAATAGTAATGGGGAGGATTATTCACAAAATAAATGTTTGATATGGAAAATAACTGAACAATTTTGGAAACAACATAAGGGTATTCAATGTTTCATGGGAGGAAATAATGAGACTAAAATGGGTCTCTAATCACTCATAAATAATAATTTTGGTGATATATTTATTTAAAAATATAATCCAATATAACAAAATTTGAATAAAAGGTTTACTGAAAAAGTGGTTCTTGAATAAGGGTGAGTTAGAGGAGATTCCTTATATTGAGATGGTGTTTCAAAAAGAATTTGAAGAGACTCTTTGCAGATTGGGGGAACATTGGGAGGTCTATTAAGATGGAATGGAAGAGTATAGTTGTTCACTAATGGTTATTAAGGATTTCAAATTGAGATTGCATGGGTTTATATAAGAAACTGAGGGGATTTCTTTATTATTTCCAAATTTAGGTTTTAGACACTATCTAATAATGTATTAAAAACCACAACCATTACCATAAATATTTCCAATGGATTTTTCCATAGTGAATTTTTTTTAATTATTTTACCTTCTCATGTATTAATTTCATTAATATAATACTATTTTTGATGAGTATATGAGTTATGTTTAGAAATAATTTGTCCTAAAACATTAAAATATTATATCTGTTGTCATAGATCCATTAATTTTTTAAAAAATTATTATATAAAATAAAACACACATTAATTTAATGGGTAATATATATTTTTTCATTTTTAACTTTTATAGAATATATTGCACCACCTATGGGTCATTTTTATTTTTTATTACACATTGTATTACTATCCTGTATATAATGTCAGCTTAAAAATATGGTTGTCTCAGAAAATTAAAATATATTCTTTAATTTTAATTTTCATGTGAAATTTTTAAAAAAAATTACCATAAATAATATATCTATGGTAATTTGAAATTTTAAATCATGAAGACAAAAATAATAAAAATTACATGTTTTTTCACAATAATAGTTTTTAACCCTTATAAAAATTACATTTCACTTAATAAAATGTTATTATCATTTATGTTTAATAAAAAGTATATGATAAATTTTTTAATTTATAAAATTAACCTCAATAATTATTTTATTCATTAAAATAGTTCATCATTAGTGAATTTATATAATCATAAAAAAATGAAATTTGTTAAAGTATATTTCTTATTAACTCATTATCAAATAATTACGTAATTATTTAAAAAAATTATAAAAAATATTTTATTAAAAACTATATAAATTAAATTAATTTTGGTTTGAAAACATTTATTTTTATTATATTCCCTTGAAACCCAAATTGTAAGGTGTACACTACTATTATTTTCATGGGGGGTTTGACAGACAAGGTTTGGGTTATGTTCTCAATGAGATTGAAAATATCACATAATCAATTTCATGTGTGATTTAATTTTTGAATCAAGGAATGGGATTGATCATAAGGAAAATATAATGATGTAATTTTCCAGATAATCACTGATAAATGGGATTCATAGGTTACGATCATAATATTTGTGACCATTTCAATTTTCTTTTTTGATAAATTAGAATTTATTATAACCTTTTACATATATTAATCATGTGATTACAGTTATGTGGAAATATTATAAATATTTATATTTCAAAATGTAATTTTAAATCTAATAGGATATGAAATTCCACAATAAACAGAGTTCTACATGTGTTTTAAATTTCTACATTATGATAAAAGATATATATTCATTCTAAAATGGAATTTCATTTATAAAATTATTGTTCATTACATTTTCACCCCATTAGAAATCCCAATATGAAAATTTTTATTTTATCAACAAAAAAATATTAATTTAATTATGTTTCATCACCTCTTATGTTTTTCATGTCTCTTTGTCATAAATTTAGCTTCACATGAACACATTTCCCATGTAATTTTATTTGTTTTGTTGAACATTTTCTCTATAATCTATTATCTTCCCTAGACAAACAACATATGAACGATAAATCTTCAATGGTGCACCTTTTTGGATTATGTACATGCAAGGGATCTTTCACGTACTTCCTAAAGAGAGAAACATAGAACACATAACGTACATGAAATATTTTATGTGGGAGTTCCAGTCATGAGTCTATATCTCTGAGGTAGTCACATAACAAAAATTGGTTTATGTATCTAGGACTACGTATTAAATTATTCAAAATCACAATGAATATATCCTTGGAAACAAATGAACGAAGACTTATACACTATCCTCACACTCCATGTCTTAGAGATGATTTCTGATAGATTTTATATCCCTCTATGTGTATTTCACATGATATGGAATGGTTTGAACCTTCTATGTCATCTATTGCATGATATCTAGTCCCATGAACTTCAACTTACCATCATTATCACATTAATTGATAGTCTTGCACTGCCTCCAATATTGATCTTCATATAATGACATTTTAATGATAGAATGAAAAATATTTTTATGGAAGAACTATACTAGGGGATGTTTTTGGTGACAATATCCTTGTAAATCCATTAAATGTGATCTCAATATATCATCTAATGTTTGGATGGTCCATTTATACTGACCATCCATATGTGGTTGACAATAAATATTTTTGATTTCTTCAATATTTCATGATTTCTGAAGCATTCTATAAATCCTTGGTGTAAATATCATATATCAATCAAAGATAATGGAGTGTAGAACTCCTTAAAATCTTATAAAATCCCTTATGTATATCAATGAATGTTGTTTAAGAGAGAAATTTAACTTTAAATCAATGAAATTAAGGGTATTTTTAAGGAATCCAACAATCACTATGATGGAATTATTTCCATTAGATTACCTTTGTATTACTATAATGAAATACATGGTTAGTTTTCCCATATCTATACTTGAATAGGAAATGTTATCATCTCACTATTTTAATTATTTCATTTTTTTCATGACTTCTTGGAATAATAATCATCTAGACACAAATTCCACAATATTTGTCTTCATATTATCCCCCCAAAAAAATTATCAAATATCAACACATCATAGTTATTCCTTGAAGAATATAGAAGGTTGAGATATGAAAATAATAAAAAATTTCAATCATTAAATATAGTTTTTCTGTTACTTATACAAGTGTTTAAAACCATATAAATCCATCTTAAATAAAGTTGAACTCTCTGATATTTTTTACCTTTAAATACACTACCTCATCATCTTTTTTATCCTCCAAAATATTTTGTACCGTTAAATTTGTTTTCATTATTGGGATGGAAGTGAATTGAAATGTAATAATCCTTGATCAACTATAGTGATATCCTTTTGTGCATATTAAGAAAATTTTGAGTTAATATATACATATATTACTATTTCATGATCCTTATATATTTTAAATATCTCCTCATTTACATAATGTCTGCAAATATTTATTAAAAAGATAACAACATCTATTTTTGTATCATCTGTGTCGTAGTTTATCTCATGGATCTTTATTTTGTCGGGGATAGGTTATCCCTTTGTCATATTTTATGAGTACACAACGAGAGAACCTTTTTGATTCATCAATATAGATCATAAATCCATCCCCAATAGAGGTTAATGTGATTATAGTTATTTTTATTTGACTCTTATATATATCATTAAAACATTCCTCACATTCATTAATCAAGAAGAAATTTATTCTTTTCTATGATATGAGGGTTCTGGGTCTTGAAAATCAACATAATATTTTCAACAATCGATTATAGTACCTTGATAATCCATGTAAACTATTGATTTCCACCATAGAGGTTGTTCTTCTTCATCCTTTGATTCCCTCTATTTTTGAAGGATCCATAGGTATCACATTATTGCTGATAATATACCCCATGAATTATCATCATCACAATGGTTATTCACATTTTCTATACTTGATGCGCATCTTTTATTTCAACAAAGTATTTAGTACTATATCAAATTCTACTCATGTTACTCCTTGATTTTTTAGTAAATAATAATATCATGTAAAATACTAAAACATATTTTTTTAGGTAATCCCTTAAGAATATATTCATAAATTCCATGTTGATATCTAGTTAATTCGTCATTTTAAATGTAATAATAATGAACTTGTAGTTACTATTCCTTATATGAAAAGCATACATGGGGATGTCCACATTATTAATATTTAAATGATATAATCTTGGAAAAATATCCCTCCAAAATACTAAATTAGCTCCACATATATTATTGATCCACTCATAAATACATGAATGAAGATACTTTTTTCAATATATTGATGAGATCAGAATAGTCAATTCATAGGTTTCATGACCAATACATCTTCTTGTTGAATTGGACCGATTCACCCCGCAATGATGTACTTGGACAGTTGAACCATTTAACTAATTCTCATAGAGTTTTTTCTTTTTCCCTTAATGTTCAAAGGAACCCATTCTATATATAATCTATAATATTTTAAAACATATGGTTAAAATTTCAAATGAAAATTAAACCTACCATTTATAATTAAGAAAAGAAAATTCATCAGGAAACACATCCTTATATTCCCTCATAATGGGCCTTTGATAATGTTTTATTGTTTAGTTAGATTCAATCCTTTTATCTAGATAGAATTTTTCATAGGGAAATAATATACATGAATGATTTGATGATAAAAAATAATATTTATCCTCCCCCTTGAGCATGTATATAATTGGAAGGTGATTCACGATGTGGTGTTAATTTCCTTATCTCATTCATATATGTTGTCTCTATATAACTAATGGAAATACAAAGAAAAATATATAATTTAATTTCAATAAAGGGATTATCATAAGGTTTTCTGGGAATTTCATCCCACAAGTTTTTATAGGGGATGAGTTATATTCATGGAATTTAATAATTTCCCCATTTATTATATTAACTAATATGTTTAACTATATTAATTATTCATATATTTGACATGTTTTAATAAACTTTTATGACATGGAAGAATTCATAGAACTAGAATAAAAATTATGATTACTATTATTGATTCATTAACTAACATAAATTTCATCACATCATTTTTGAGTTCCACCTCTATCGTTGTGATTTAAAAATATTTCCCTATCTCTAGTTCATGGAGTTTACTATCATCAGTTGCAACCGAAAATATATTTCATAGTGAATTTATTAACATAGTGTCCTTATTCCTTTTAGTAAAAACAGTTGAAAATTGGATGAGGGATGAAAATGGAATTCCATTATTCAATCAGATTAGTAGGGTTCTAACATTGAAAATCACAATAATGGACACATTCATTCTTGAAAATAAAACATTTACTAATCAATTTTCGGTAATTTTTATGTGGCATCATCCTTGAACTTTGAAAATATAAATGTTTAAATTTCATTCCACCATTATATTTCTATGTAACATAGCTTGAATTAAACTCCAAATTTCACATCTTATCCCAGTGAGGCCCTTGAGATTCAAATATCTCAATTTTTTCTTTGAGGGAGCTTCATAAAAATTACTCATAGCTATCATAGTCTCAAATTGCTATGTATTTTTGTATAGTAGTCATCATCCCACAAAATAAGAGTCCAAATTTAAATTTACGGGTAATTATAATGTCATAAATCTATCTTGAAAGTATTTAAGAATTTTCCTATTATGACCTGATTTATTTTTTATACTTTTTATTAATGGAAATGATATCCCTTTTTATTTTATGTCAAATAATTCAATGGAAACATCTATTTAAAAACTCCTCCAAAATTAATTCCACGCCATTATTTTGATATCTTCCAAAGATATCAAAATTTTGACCAAATTTCCACATTGATCTGCCTCTCCTTTATAATTATAAACATATAAAATATCCTTATTTTCCTAAAATCATTAAATGATAATCAATATGCATTCAATGGAGTTGATCTTAGGTTATATAATTAATGGATTAGAAGATCCATTTAAATTTTGTGGCCTTTGTCACATAAATTTCTCGATCACAAATTTTTATTTCATAGGTGGATTTTCATGTTTCTCATGATTTGGGTTTTTGATGAAAACATGAATCATTTTAGAATGTATAATCTTCCTGATCATGATTCCTACTAACACTGGGTTGAAAATCATGTTTTTCCAATCACCACATTTCCTCTCACTTTGGTTTTTGAGTTGGCTTCTCCTACATCCATCCATTGACCATAATCAAGGAAATATTAGGTAGAATTAATTTTCAAATATAAAGAGGATAAATGGTAAAGCATAAAAAAAAGAGATTACATAGAAATGGAATACGTTCCTTACACTATGAATTTTTAAGCATTAATTTATGTTATCCATGATCTATTTATTAATACATATTTATATGGGAATATTATATCACATGATAACTGATAAAAATGAGATTGATATTTTCATATATAATATACATTTGGTGTGTTATAATAGGTCAAAAATAAATTCTTTTTTGTTTAGAAGTTCACAATCATGTTTAGTTCTTTACATTTTTTTCAGAGTCGTTATAGCTAGGTACATCTATAAAACATTCAAACCAACATATTGTGTCTATAAGTTGATTTTTTTATTGGTAACCACTTACTCTATTATTTTCCAAAATTTATTGACTTTTTATAATACTTAGTATTTTTCCATATGGGATTATCTATGATTTTATAATAATAATCCATTAAATAAATAGACTTATCTTTTATTCCAAATAGGAATACCAGTATTTTAAAACAATTTTTTAAGGATTTATTACATAAATGTACACATAAAACTCTCCCAAAATATCTTCAAGCCTATTTTTTGGATATTAGGTTAACAGAATAAGAAAATGATACACGGATGTAACAAAATTATTGAATAAAACCTTTACATGCTCTAAAATTTAGTTTAATTTTTATGACTGCATATGGTACCCAAGGGACATACATAAGAAAAGGGTGAGCTATAAATCCCAGTAAAGGAATTAAGAAAGAATAACATGAAGATGTTATTATGTGTTATCTAATAGTCATTCAAATGTGATAGAAATAGGGAGAGAATAAAAAACACAATCATAAATGAATTAAAGAATGATATCAAAAAGGAATCATGCGAATGTAGAAACAACATAAATAATTACATAGTAATCAAAATAAAAGGATAAATTAAAAAACAACATAACATAGTGTTTTTTGGATAACCTCTCTTTCACAATTAGTTGAATTTCATGACTAACCAATGCATTATAGGGATATATAATTTCTAACCCACCCATCATGTTAATATAATTTACTTGCATATGTCAATCACATTGATCGTTCACCATAAAGTCTTATATCAACACATTTAATATTTATATTAAAGTGTTTCTGATAATAAATAAATTTCCCAAAAAATTAACCGTAATTACATCTTCATTAATACTCATTAGTTGAAATGGGGATGAGTATTCCGAGTATAGTAGAATGGGATGGAAAAGAACATGATAATTTTTGGAAGAAAAATGACCATATTCAATCATTAATGGAAGGTATTAATTACAGTTAATGTTTTCTCTATTAACCTGGATATCATAAGGGTAGTAATAAAGATAGTTAACAAAATAATATAAAATTTACAATTTATTATTAAATTTAAAACAAAAAAGAAGGTTTTTATTAAATAGGATAACAAGGTGATCTTTCTACTTGTGGGGATGCTTCCAAAAGTAAATGAGGAGCATTTTGAGAGCATGGGGGAACCACCGATGGTATCTAGAGAGGTGAGGGAATAGTATATCCATGATCCATGGGATATGGGTATGGGTTAATTAGATAATGGGTGGGGTTTTATAAGTAAAGAATGGGAGTTCATTATTTTTTCAAAACTAGGGTTTTAGACACTATAAACTAATTTATTCGATGAAAAAACTCACCCATGTTTTCTCCCATGTTTTCATCAAAATTGAAATAGTTTATTTTTTTTAAATATTAGGATAAAATATCAATAAAATTATACCCTTGGTGATATGGAAATGATTCATGTTTATAGTGAAGTAATTTTAAATTGTTAAAATATAATTTATGTTTTTTAGCATTGCTATATGTTTTGTAAAAATATTCAAATAATAAAAAAAATTACAATTATATAAAATAGAAAGTATATATTTGGTGATTTATATACTTTATAGAATATGTTACATCAGATTTGTTTCATTATTATTTCTTCATACACACTATTCAATTATACTAAAATTAATTTTGAACTAAAAATTTAGTTGTCTCCAAAAATTATGAAGAAAACTACCAATGACTAATTTTTAAAGAATAATTTTAAAATTAAAATTTATTTTACATAGAAAAAATATATATGTACGAGAATTTAAAATTTCAAATAAAAGACACATTTATTGAAAAACGCATTTTCTTAAAAGTAACATTTCTTTAAGCCTTATAAAAATTAATATTGACCTTTTAAGAATAGATTATAATTAATATTTAATAAAATTATTTTATATTCTTTTTTAAAAGAATATCATTAATTTAAAAATTCACAATTTCATTAAAATAGAGCATCTCGATTGAAATTATAAATTTACAAAAAAATACTATTTATGTTTTATCTTATATTTCTCAACTCAAAATCTATTAATTAAAATAATTAATATAAGATACATTTATACATTATTTTATAAAAAAATAGAAAAATTTACACTATTATGTTCATGATACATAGCCTTTTATTACACCAGAAAATAACCTCAGGCATAGTGCATGATGGAGAGAATTTTAATGGGTGGTTTTGAGAATATGGTTTGGTTATATTCATAATGATCTAGAAATTATCTACTGAGTTATTTCAGTCATGATTTAGATGTAAAATTTTGGATTGTTCTTAATCAAGGTAAATCATAGTGGTAATATCCCCCTCAAAGGTTTAAATCAATAGGAATCATAGGCTCTCATCCTACTTGAAAAGGTAATCTCATACCTTTTTTATAATGTATACATTTTCATAAACCAGTATATATAAAAATAATATTATAATTGTTCAATGGATACATTATCAACTATTCATATGTTTAATAACATTTTTAATACTGTATGATACAACATTAAAATATAATGAATGTAGTGAATCATTTTACTACAAATACATTATATAAAATAATCATTCATTCATTCACAAAGCGAATTTCATTTATAAATGATTTGGTCTTTATAGTATCCATATGAGTCCCTATGCGGTAGGCCCTCCCACTCCACCATGTTCTTATTAAAGGAAGGAGATATAGTGAATCTATGAAATAATATCATATAATATACATCACACAATGTAAGGCCTATTATGAAGAACATGAATATGTCTCAGTATAGTAATTAGTCTAATTATGCTCATTGAATCTGACATTTAGAGTTATTTATGAGTTATTGGGTACCCTTACTAGCATTACATGGACATATGAATCAACAGATTCAATAATAAGGGAATCTTGCTCTAAGATTTTTCCTACATTTCGGTATACTAGAGAATGTTTGGTCGATAGAATATCAGTTTCAGTAACCTCATTGGAACCATGACATAAAGTGCATAATTCATGTATCTAAACTTCACTATTACCATTCATACCAATCTCATGTCCTTTTTCATGATGATGCTGACTTGGCCCTTGAAAATTATTTTGAGTATAATCTTTTTTTACCATTGATAAAAGTATGAATACACTCTGTATCTAGTCGGTTCTTCTAATATAGGTGTTATGTAATCATGATCATGCATTGGAAGAGACTTGGGACTCAGAGGATGATGTAAATTCACTGTGGACCAAATTATTCTTAGATGATGCTTTACCACCCAAATTTGGGATAATTAGGGAAGTGTTTTCTTATTGAAGGGAGTTTATAAAGTCTTAACATATAATGAGGTTTATATACATTAATTTTTAGTATAAATCTCTTTTTTCCTCAAACTGATGTGCTCAATGTTTAATGGAACGATTTAAAAGTGTTTTGGGGTTGTTTTAAGGAATCTAGATCATGTTTTTTATTGAGTGAAAAAAACATGGTTCATGATTGTTTAAAATTTCGTAATAACTATGTGGATTAACCATTCAACAAAAATATATAAGATAATAGTTTGAAAAAAATAGGGAGGCCACACAAAAAATTGAGATGCAGTAGATAAATTTTGAAGGGGATCCCTGTTGGCTACGAATTGTTTTTCCAATGGTGTGCCTAACCTACAAGCTTAGTTCTAATAAGGATGTTATCCCATATAGTTGGATATCATAATGACCAAATCCTGTAGCCAAATCATGTTCCCATTTATAACAGGTTGAATTTATTACTTATTCTCAATCCACATTACATTTTTAGATTCTTTTTTACTCCTCTTAACGCATAGAGACACCCCCTAAACATGGAGCTCTTATTTGGACTTTAATTTAGTCATTGAGATACCTCTCTAATTATACATATGATTCCTTCACAATCTTTAAAATTCAAAGAACATCTATAAGTAATAAAATCCTATTCCATCCTTTATTTATCTTTCTATAAGGAATATTATATATTTTTTAGATAATATTCCCTATTTTTAGGGCATTCATATATTTCACTGATTTCCCCATTCTAGCATAAATTTGAAGATGATAATGGAATTATAGTCTACAACCCCTCCATGACAGGTGTTTTAATATTTTTTCCTAAAAGTATAGTGATTTATCTTGTTCGTTTTTATGGAACGTGTTGAACCTCCTGAGGATCATCACATAAATGATGTTTTTCCTAAATAAAATTTGTAGGCCTATTATATATTACTTGTAAAAAGTTGTGAGAATTGATAACCACAATTAGAACCATCCATTCTGCAGTTCTTATAAACAAGCTTATAATTAAATGAAGTTTTTATACAATTTTTTCCATTATATGTTTTTAGTCAATGTTGTACTTATTACATTACGATTTAATTTTTTTAAATGAAAAATTCATTCTTAAAAACATTTTTACTAAATTCTTATGACCAAAGTATTAGAGAATGTTTTTGAATAAAAAATAATATTTTGACATGAAAAGAATAAGTTCAATTTTATTAAGGATTTAAACATTACATTCATCATTAGGATTATCATAATTATTTGGTATCTAGTAAATGTTATAGTCACCATTGTTAGAACATATGTTGGGATTTCTATCATTTCATTCATTCTATCAATGATTAGCCAAACAGAAAAATACAAGTACTAATAAATTGATCTAATACTCAAATGTATTAATTTATTGAAATTAATTAGTAATTACATTGGACTATCTATGTTTATAATTGGAATAAAGAAACAAATTATAATGCAATGAACATTAATTACACTATAAAGGTGTAAATAAATACCACATCATACAATCAGTTGTTTAAGATCATTATGACATTTCAAGTACCAGGTGTCCAAGTCACCACAACAAACACATAGAAATATAACAATTTTATGACCACAATGTGACAATTGGGAGCTTTCATTTAAATATATTTTCTTTTATAGTGATTGGATATAGAATGTTAAATTCTATCTAGAATTTTTAGTTGAATAAAAAGTGTTAACAACTAATTCATAGTCATTGTATTTCATTAGAGTGTAGTCTTCATATATAACCCTTATTATGTTATCTCTTTAATAATACTTTTTTATTTCTTTATGTGTCATATAATTTTAATGTTCAAGGGATTCAAGGTCTAGGAATATATAGAATAACATCCATTGTATCGATAGCTATTGGGGTTAGGTAGATAAATAATATAATCATTGTATTGAGGTATTCTGTGGATATGAATATGGAACCATTCTGATCATCGTATCGAGGGATTTCCTATAAACAAAAATACAAACACTGTTGAAAGTATAGAATAGTATATACCTTTACTATCAGATATAGACTACATTTATCTTATGGTTAAAAGGGTAATGTTTTAAATATCATTAAATTCATTATTTCTTTATAATATTATGGTATTACTTATTGTTTAAAAGTTTTCATATTTTTCTACGTATTAAATAGAAATATAATAATAATATTCCCAATTCTAGTATTATTTTTATTTTTATTAACTTTATAATAGTAAAAATAATACATTTGATTTCATCTTTTCCACCTTACTTCTAATTATTGTACTATGTTTAATTTCATCCATTGTGAATTTGTACTCTCAATTTTTCTACGTATTAAATAGAAATATAATAATAATCTTCCCAATTCTATTATTATTTTTATTTTTATTAACTTTATAATAGTAAAAATAATACATTTGATTTCATCTTTTCCACCTTACTTCTAATTATTGTACTATGTTTAATTTCATCCATTGTGAATTTGATACTCAAACTCAGTCTTAGTCTGATAAGTGTACTTAAAAAGGCAATGTGTTTATTTATATTAATTATTTTAAATTATTTTTTTAGTTAAAATTTACTAGTCCCCTGAATAAATTCCTATTATAATACAATTAATTCAATACAATAATTGTTATTATAGATATTATGATAAAAAAATATGTATGAGAGAGGGTTTCTACTTCTATATCCTTTATGGTTTTATCATTAATTACATTTAATGTTTTTTAATTTTTTAGATAAAATTTTTTTTAACACCAACATGTATCTTTGAAAAAAAATTCTTTTGTTTCAATGATGGAAAAAATGAATTTTAAATCCATATAAAATTTTAATGCTATCAAGACACTAATCTTTCATGGTGATTATTATGTTTATATAAGGGATGAGATAAATATTTTTTTATCAACATAAGAGATGAATATTTTTTAATGATCACTAGAGATTATAAGATTACTAATTAGGGGATCACATCATTTAATCATCAAGAGAAATAATTGTATAAGTTGAACTATATAGTAAGGAATGCATTGTTTTTATCTATGAAAAAAATAATTTATAGACCTATTTATATATTTGAAGCTGCCAAAAGTATATGTAATAATATTAATATCACACATGATGCTACATACAATGTTTTTGAAGCTTGAATAGATTTTTCATGATCAGGCTACAAATACTTTGATTTTTTAATAGGTAAATTCCATGAAGATATGTTTTAGAGATTCATGAAAATTAAAAATAGATTACAATATATTGGATTGAAAAGTATAAATGATGATATACTTATTGAAAATATAATTGATATTTTTCTAAATGACATAGAATCAATGACAACCACTATAGATGAGGCTTCAATGTTAAATAACATATACATGGATGATCTTATTTGTAACCATATGTAGTATTAGGGAGGATGAAAAAGAAGTGCTCAAGGAAATAAAATGAAAAATGGTGGTCTTTCTCTTTCTTAAACTTTTACCATTCCTCCTAATGTAAAATATACTAAAAAAATTTATGACAAAAGATAGAATGGTATGGACATTCTATATTATTCATGTCATTTTAATCATTTCAATAATAAATTAGAAATCATCTCTAAATTTATGAATATGCTAGATGGAATGAAATACATTCAATATAATTATAAAAAATTTCATAAAGATAGAAGTGAAAACAAAGATGAAGATAATTATTATTAATGAAATAAAGATCGATATATAATACCAAATTTTCCAATGTTGAATAATAAATACATAAAGGGTAATAATTATGAAATTGATACTGAAAATGTATTATAAATATAAGGAAAATAATTCCTTCAAAAATTATAATACTCTTATTTTCATAGAAGGATATTAATACTATATATTTTTTAATAATTATTTTTATGGCCAGAGGAACATAGTTCATTTTTACAATGCACATAATGTTAGTCGATGTTTCCTGGCTAAGGTACATGTAGCGAAAATCATTACCATCATGTATTTAAGTTATAATTATGCTGATGAGAATAATTCTATACCTTTTGACGAAGAATATTCTTTATAAGAAGATATTTATCTCCCTTTTTATGATAAATTTGAAAAAATTCAAAGTTTCTACTCAATGAAAAATTTAATATTTGTATGTAATCTGATAATGATTAAGAAAAAAATTCTACATATTACACAATAATAATTGTTTTTACTAATGATATTTTATATAATTAAAAATGCCATCATGAGACTAATTTCTTGAAATTAAATATTTTGAAAATGTAGTTTCTTTGAAATGTATTATAGAAACCAAACATAATTATGAAACTAATACTAATGAGGATAAATATTTAGATGTAAATGTAAAATAATAAATATTAAGTTTATGAAAATGATTATCAAACATTACCATAGGAATGGAAGGTATAGATAATATGATTAAACAAATTCTTCCTCAAGGTAATGGTTCTGGAATGAGTAATACTTATAACAAATTTCTTTTTAGTAACATTTTATGTGGTTCTAAAAATTACCCTTTAGTATTAAATTTCAATGAAGTGGTCATTCAGAAAAAAATTGTTCATTAAATATTGATTATCCCTTTAATATTAAAAAATCATATTTTTTTAATCCAATATAGTCTCCAAATGTTTTATTCTATAAGATTACCAGAACCAAAAATGTTTGGGTTTCAAAAAGATAATTTTTTGGTTTTGAGGAAAACAATAAATGTTATCATAAAAAAATATATTTTACATTGATAATGGGTGTTCCATAAACATTAAATTTAAGAAAAAAACATATTTCAGAAGAATATCGTAATGAACGGTGGAAAAGTAACAGTTAGAGATATTTATTAAGGAACGATTATCGGTATAGGTAATATTTTTCTTCGTTGAAGTGTTCTTAATTCAAATGTTTTATTTTTTAATGATCTTAAGAAAAAACTTATAATAATAATTCAATTATGTGATGAAGGTTAACTTGGGAACATTATGGATGATTATTTTTTAGTAATCAGTTCCAAGGATGAATTCTTTTTCTTCAAATGGTCATGATAATGTTTACACAGTTAACTTCCAAGACCATACAAGCCATGAGATACCTTTCCCTATTAAGGTTGAAAATAAATCATGGTTGTCGAATATAAGGATAGGTCAATATAACCATAGAAACATATTTGATTTGGCTAAGAAAAAGACTTTTTAATTATCAACTAGAGCATTGGTGTGATAATTAAATCATTCGAGACCCTTTTGATTGTAGAATGAAATATACGTCATTATTTAAAAATATTAATGTAGTCTTAACTTCTTATGAATTATAGTTAATGTATATATAATTTTTGTGTCTTACAAAATCTAGGAGAATTGGTGGAAAATACTAGGTTTATGTCTTAGTTCATGATTATAATAGATACACATGGGATTATTTTGTCCCCTAGAAATATGAATCTTTTTTTATTTTAGAACTATTGTATAAAAAGTAAAACAAATAATAACATTTTGCTGTTATTTATTCATTGTGTTCATAGTGGATAATTGGTAAGTTATGATTTTGATAATTTAATAGTAAAAAATGTATTCAATACAAAAATTCATAACCTATAACCCCTAATAAAAATTGTGTACTGTTAATGAAAAATATATTTCATCATAAATAACTAGAACCATGATGAGTTAATTATGAATTGTTAAGAATTGTTTTGAAAAGTTGTTTTTACTGAAAAATATTCTATAAATCGTGTTTTAATTAAGCCTATTATTAATAAAGCTCATTATGATTTGTATATAGGTTGAAAACCAAATGTTTCATAAATAAATATTATCTATTTAAAAGTACACATCATGAAAACTAAGGATAACATACCTAAATTTGGACCCAAATATTATGATGTAATATTTTAGGTTTATTATTCTAGTTTTAAGGATTATATTCTTTTTAATAAAAAACTTTTTACTGTTTAGGAGATAGTATAAATACAGTTTAATGAGATAGATTATTTTGATTTAATAAAAACTAAACCAACATCCTTATATGTGATTTCAAAAACTAATTTTCAACTATTGTAATAAAATTATGCTTATGATGATATACCCCAAATATAGTTTCTGATGTTATTCCATATGAATATTTTATATATATTGTTGAAGAATAGACTTTTAAAAACCCATGAAGTATGTTGTTTCTTAGTAATAATCCTAGTCAAAGTATTATTTGTTATGTAGATCAAGAAGTTAGGAGTAGATATTACTTAAATGATAAAATATTACATCTTTCATTTATATAAATATTTGAACCTAAATATCATAACATGTATATTGGTGATAAAGATTGGATAATGATTATGTAGGATGAACACAATTAATTGGATGTGAACAATGTTAGGACATTAATTCATTGGGCTCATGAAACATAGATAATTGGGGTAAAATATTTTTTTTATGAAAAAAGTCTGATTAGAAAGGAAAAACATTATAAACAATTAAAGTCGAGTTTCTAAGTGTTATAATAAATAATAATGTGTCGATAATGAATAAACCTATACACCAGTAGACATAATTTAATTTATTCAAATAATTCATGCCTTTTCATCATTATTTTTATTCATGATTTTTCAAATTGATGTGATGCATGATTTTCATTATGGTTATGTTTATGAATAATTATATCTCAAAAATCTACATATATTTTGAGTTAAAAAACATCTTCTGTAAATTGATATACATAAATAATATTGATATAGAGTTAAAAAAACTCTACTTGATCATTTAATGATTGATTAACATTATTTTTCATATAAAACAATTTGTTAAGGGTGTTGCTGATCTGAAAAAAGTTATAAAATAATTAAATAAAACTATAATTATTATAAAAATGTATGTTCATGAAATTATATTCAGATCATCTCAAAAATAATTAATAGATTACATTATATAAATTATGATATATGAGTTGAAAATGAGTATGATGAGTTACTTGAAATATGTTATTTGTTCTGAAATTTCACAAAAGAACATTGGAAACATTTATATCTCATTATAATTATATAAAATATATTCTTTTGAAATGTGGATATGAAAATATTGATAGTATTACTACTCCCATTAGTTCCTCGAATACTTTATGTGTTAATAATTCTATTAATATATTTGATCAACACCTTTTAAGTGGTATGCTACAATTTTTTACTTTATGTAAATCATTATAGCCAAGATTTAATTTTAATTGAATTTTTATGTGCAAGATATCAATAAAATATAATTTACTAACATCAAAAAGGTATATAATTATTTTTTATTGTCTCAAGTGAACAATGGATTAAGTAATATTATACAATTTGGGTAATTTTCTTGAACTCGTTTATTTTTTGGATTAATTATTTACTGGTTTAGAATGTACAAAAATAGTACATATGGAACAACTCATTTCATTAGAGGATTTTTATTTTATTGTAATTTTATGAAAAAACACTCAATTTCACTTTTCACTTCTGAATCCAAATATGTGGAAGCTATAATTTGTTGTGATCAAGTGTGGAGGATGAAACAGATACTCACTGACTTTGACATGAGTTTTACAAAAACCTAAATACTGTGTGATAACACAAGTTCCATTTAAGTAAGTAAAAACAATAAACATCACACTTTTTATAAGAAAAAATAAATAAGACCCCAATTTCATACGGATC
The DNA here is from genome assembly GCA_963277665.1 of Viscum album. Lineage (NCBI taxonomy): Eukaryota > Viridiplantae > Streptophyta > Magnoliopsida > Santalales > Viscaceae > Viscum > Viscum album. The sequence continues at coordinate 1,181,976,593 of OY728130.1, forward strand.
ACACACTAAACGTATATATAAATTTACAATTCATTAAAATGAAAGACCAGATTGCTAAATATTTTACAAAACCCATTCCTTCTAAAAGAATTAAATATATTAAATAGAGCATAGGTATGATCAACATAAAGTAATAATTAATATATACTTATTTTTTATATATATTTTTACATTAATATATACATTTGCACAGGTTGATTACAATTTTTAATCTTTTAAAGCCTTTTTTAATTCAGATTATTAAGTTTATTAGTAATTATGTATTTTTATAACTTTTATCATAATGAATTTTTATAAAAAATATTTTAGTGTAAAAATTTTAGTGTTATAATCCTCTAAACATCCAAAGGATCTTAAAAGGTTATTGAATTTTCATGAATCATGTTTTATTAAAAAAAATAACAATTCAAAAAATATTATAATAAGTTTTTATCTCAAATATATCTTTTACAATTAGTTATTCAAAATTATTGAATCATAATTATTTTTCCCTACAAACTATTATAAATAAACTTTTTTCCAAAAAAATATTATATTGAATGACCCATAATCAAAACTATCGTACATGCATAAGATTAAATAAATGAAGAACATGTTATTCATATCGATAGAACTCTTCACTCTTAAAGGTACCAAATAATTATTTTATTTTTTCAATAGTTTATTATTATAGTTGTTCATTTTATTACTTTTAATATTTATATAAAAATATTTCTAATTTCAAAATTTTAAAATGTTTTTCCTAATTGGATTTATGATCAATATGATAAATTTTTCTTAAAACATCGAGAGTTTACATTTCATTAAATAATTCATTAGACTAACAACAATCATCTGATCTGTTTAATTTCAATACGTACCAATGTATTTATTTTAAGTTAAACCATAACACTTGATACCTATATGAAGTAGGGTGACCCCATCCTACATTGGTTGCTCACATTTTTTCTTCATGAATTCCTAATGCCTTATTATTCCTGAGTCCGATGAATCAAATTTTTGTATGATCCATTTGTCTATGTCTCAATCTGAAAAAATAAATTGAATATTACAACAATTTTATATGGTTTGGGAATTTTTAGTTAAAATAGATTTTTATGGTAATTATGATTAAAATTTGATGAATATTAAATAATTTTAGGAATGGAAAAAATATGCACATAAAATGATTAATAGTATATTGATATACAATATCCTGATATTGATCATGATTTTTGTGATTCCATTATGATTTTCAAGAAAAGTGATAAATAGAAATACTATTTTTATATTTAATGGATGTTATAGAAATTTTTTTACAAGATATCTGCAATTGAAGATGGAATACACTCAGAAGGGGATGATTATTTTCCATCATATAAGCTTCCACATGATCTTGGATATTTTACTAAAAATCAGGATGAAGATTATTTATTTGATATTTTTGATAAAATGTCAACAGTTTCCTATATGAAATCAATTTACAATATAACTTCCATATGGATTCATTGATTATTTATTCTTATCTATGGGAATTGAAAGAACCAAAATGTTCTGATTTTTTTAATTGTATTTTCTTGAAATCATGAGAATGATAGATTTTAATATATTGATTTTATAAACCATGTGGATTATCATCTTAGGATCGATCATGTTAACAATAATCATGTTTCATGTTATCATAAATATGTTGGTTGAAAATTACATAGATATTTTCAAAATAGAAAACAAATCAAGTCTGATAAGAGATAATATTTCATTCATCTTTGATGATATGATAAACTAGATAAGTTTTTCTATTGATGAAAAGTCAATAACGATTGTTGAGAATGTTGGTAGTGCCTCTTCAGATGCAGAACCATAAACAATATATAAAAAGTTGAGAAGAAATAGAAATGGTAATAATAGATATCTTCTTTGAATAATAGGTATAATGAAAATAAATTCCCTTATTATGCTTATGAAGAATCGATGAAAAATATAATAGAAAATATACCAGGAGATCCTCATATTAGACATGACCCTATTAAGTCCATGTATTTAAGAATGTTGTTGTTGATTCCCATCATGAATAATGAAATGAAAAAAATGAAAAAAATTTACAAGGTGAATATGGTGAAAATATTTTAAAAGTTGTTCAAAGAGGCTCTAGAAATGGGGATTACCTTCTTTCCAAATAGATGTTGTTATTATTAGAGACCAATTATCAATCTAAGAAACCTCTATTGTTCCAAAAAATATTTCGTCTATGACTGATAATTGTTACAAGGAAATTTTATTGAGAATGAATCATCACAAGTAATTCAAAAAAATTAATAGTAACTAGGACCACCAAGAAAAAAAGATTTGAGAAATGCTAGATATTTCGAAAAGGGGAACAAAAATTTCGTGATAAATATGATGAAGAGAATGAAAAAATAATGATGATTAGGGGAAGAGTAATATGTAATTTAATACTATTATGATGAAGAAGAAGTAGAAATTGGAGAGGATAAGAATGAATAATATGATAATGAAGAAGATGATAAAAATGAAAAAAGTCAATCTGATAAGAATTCATCATAGACATCATCATAATATTTAAAATCTAAAGAGGATAAATAAGAATATTCTTGTATTTATATAGAATAATGTTTATCATAAAGAGAGGTATATTCATTATTTGATAATGATAATGAAGATATTGATTTAAAGAAAAAGGATGATGAAAAAGCATACACTAAAGGGATTAATATCATGGAAATATATGATGATATGTAAGTTGAAAACAATATTTATGAACTAGCATAAAATAATATTTCAAATAAATAACACAATAATGTAATGAATGCAAGAGTCGGGTTGGGCCTAATTAACCCTCTTGAGGATCAATAAGAACAATCAAACTCATCCAGAACAATTTAATTTGAAGGAGTTGATTATATAATTCATTCATTGGAAAGACGTCTAGGAACAATTACATAATTTTCAAATATTTAATCAAAATCCAGAATATTCAATAATGCCTTCATGAAAAATCATAATAGATTATAGCTTTAACAGAGAATGTTTCTCAAGATGAATCTCAGTTGAAATTGATTCCAGAATGATTTAAAACTCATAGAAAGGCATGCAATCAGGTGGTAAAATGGTCTAATCATTTATAGTGAAATTTTTTTATTTGTATTGTTTTGATGTATAATTAGATTATAGTTTTATCATTTAATACAATGTAGGACATTATACGTTATTTCACATTTAAATTTCACATAAACACATGTCAATCTTTTGATAGTTTTTACTTTTTAAAAACCCACTTTTTGGTTTTTACATCATGAATTAATTTTAAATTAATTAATGAAACTTCTCTATACTGAGTTTGGTAAAATAGAATTCATTTTTTAATAGTTATATCAAAATTATCTCAGGGTGTTTTTTTGGTATTTCTCTATTAACATTCAATTTTTTGATTAATAGTGAAAAAGACTACATTATTGTTTAAACCAGACATTTAATTTAAATAATAATATATTTTATTTAAATTTATTTTAAGTCAATATATATATATATATATTACCTATATAATTTCATGGTAATTCTTTGGAGTCATTTTATAATAAAATTAGATGAATAAATTTTTATTTATCTTTTTACCGTATTTTACCCACCTTCTTGGAGAATTTTAAAATTTTCATTAAACATAATTTTACTACTTCTAAGAGTTTAATTTCAAAAATTAAAGAGACATGGTTCAAATCTCCAAGAAAAATGTGGTTTAATAACATGAAAATACATTTTTGTGAAGAATAACTTTTGAATTTTATTTACCACGGTTAAAAGTAAATAGGGTATGTAAAGGGAAATATGTTATAATAATTAAAATAAAACATTTACTAATTATTTTATATAAGTGTAATTTGAACAAAAAAACCTTGGGAATAAAATATGATCCTTTAGGTCCACTTGTATTAGATTAGTACATTTATTATTATTTTATTTTAAGAAGAGTTAAAAGTGTTAAATTCAATGTTAAAAAACAAAACGATTTTTAATATAGGGTTACACATATGAGAAATTCTACAACAAATATTCTTTATAAAATAAAAAATATTTCTTATATAATGGTATTTTATTTATAATTGTTATGTAATAAATAATTAAATTTATTTATGACACAATGATGATGTTGTAATAACCTTATTAATGAAAGAATCAAATAAATCGTATTATAAATATTAAAATTTTAGGACATAAGTGAATTTTATAGGTGAATATTAGATATTATGGTCGATTAAATTTATCATTTTTTATGTAATCAAGTTTTCATAACTTTCACAAAAACCAAATACCAAATAATGTCAAAATTGATATAAATTAATTTTTAAAACAAATACTATATTATTGGTTGATATAATCTTCTTAAGTATCTAAGAATCAGCCAGGGGGATTATATAATATTATATATGTCACTAATGAACCACTTGAGGTTCTCTTGAATGTTTATAGTATTTTTATTAACCATATAGTGTAAGAATCCAAGAACACACTGTAAAAGTTAACATATTTAACTAAGACTATAATATATAAGATAAGGTTAATATGATGTCATAAACCTTTATAATACCTATGGGTTGAGTGTATTTTGACCAATACGTACCTAATATAATAATTAAATCATTTTGGAGGCATTATAAATCAAAAATGATTTCATTATAATATAATATTTTAAGCTTTTCCAAAAGTTACCCTCACCGCTCTTATAAAAGGGTACTTCCCCTTATCCCAAAATAACACCTCTAAATCCATTTAGATAAGACACCCCTAACCCCATATCCTCAATAATAACCTCAAATCATCATATAGTCATTAAATTGATTAAAAATCCAACTTAACAAGCCCTTTTGATAAACTCATAAAGAAAACACTCGAAAAAAAGGTATTAATATCACCACCATCATTCCACTTTTTTCATCTTCCACTTCCTCATTCTTTGTTGTCTCCATACCAAAATAATAAATCGAGTACCTCCTACATACTATGATGTTATTATAAATATGGTACAACAACATTCATTTTTATATCCATCCTCTTAATGGAAAAGTCACCATACGTGCATACGTGCGGCTTACCGTCCCCACGTCGTGGCGTAGTTTGTTATTCAAACACTTCATTATTAGGTTAGGAATAATAATGAGAATAATGAATGTAAATAATAAATGTAACATGTTAATTATTCGTTTTAATTTATATACCATCCAATTACATACGATTTCACTATCAATAAAATGATATTATCGCTCGTGCGTACGTACGGATTACCATCTCCATGACACGATGAGATTCATTCCAACGTTAACCATTAAACGATGATTATAAAATATATATTATTAACAATTATTTAATAAATTAAATATTAATGATAATGTATATGTATATGTACTTACATATATCTTATTCATTTACTTCTGGTCAATATGATATGAAAACGAAAACAGTGTTTATGCGTACGTACAGCCTACCATCCCCATAAATGGTGCCTTCCATTTCATATATCTATCTAATATAAATATAAATATTATAAATATATATGATATATAAATCAAAGATTATATTCTGGAAGTATTTAAATCATGATCTAAATGATGTGATCAAGAATAACATGTTAAAACTCGTATGATAAAGAAAGGGATTACTACCCAGATGGAAATTTAATAAGGAAATCATTATCAAATGCGTAGTATAAAGTCAAATGAATAATTTATGATATAATAAAAATTAATATGGTTCTTTTATAAATTAATAACATAATATGGTCATTATAAAATAGGTTAAACGTACCCTCGACCAAAGGAAAGTGCATGGTAAGGGTTAAGTCCACAATCTCTTTTTTATCTTAGGTTTCTTTTTTATGAAAGCATCTACTGGGATATATTTAATATCCATGTCCATTTTTCATAAAATTATTTTCAATGGATTTTTTTTAAGGGAATTTTTTATAAAACATATTTCTATATGTTTTAATGATTTATTTTTCTAAACCATTGTCCTTAACATCCATGTTTACAAAACGGTTTTAAGGATTTATTTATATAGACATGAATATTTTAAAATGTTAATTCCATTAAAATTATTCAATTTGGTATGGGACACTTTGATTAAAAACTATATTTTATATTAATTACTTTATAAATTATTTATCTTATAAATGATTTCATGAAAAAAAGGCTATTTCTCTCAATGATATTTCTGATCATTTTCAACTATGTCAAAATCCTTTATATGATATTATTATTGATCGAGGTTGATTTATAATGATACAAATATTCAATATTATATTGAAGTATTTGAGATATTTTTTACTGTGGATGTGTTATTTTTATACCATTCATGGTTTATGGATAATGTATTGACATTTCATATGTCAGTTTTAATATGAATGTATATGTTATGTTTAAACCTTTTCATATGAGGAATGCACTGGACATAGTATGTGATGGGTGGAGCCCACTATAGCTCCTCGATCATCGGTAGGTCCCATGATACAAACTAGTGTCTTGACACAAGGCCTTGACAAAATATTATTTGTAGTATTTCCAGAAGGCCTTGACAATGTGGTTATAAAGTCTGGCATTATGCATTTCATCATTATGAAATTAGCTATTGATATTATATGTGATTATTCGACTAGTATAATATCCATGTGAATATGTAAATGGAATTATTTTATTTATCATGGACATATAATGATGAAGATTAAGTTAAAAAAATTAGTTTTATACTTTACCATAAATGGTTATTCTTATTTTTGAATGTTTCCTCTCTATTTTTATCCATACAGAGTGTTTGAGCTCACCCCTTTCTTATTATTTATTTTAAATAGATTCAATTAACTGTTTTATTTTAGATGGGCATGGTTATGCTAGGGGATTAATGGTATTTTTAATGGATCATTTTTTTTGTGATTTAATTTATAATATGTAATTTAACATTCGTGTATGTAATAAATTTTCAAAGAATGAAAAACAGATCGGTCATTCGGGACTTGATTCCTTATTATCATGCCAATGTATTAAAATAATTCACCGAAACTAGGATTATATGGTCGGGTCATTGTAGTTGGTATCATAGAAAGTTTAGAATCAACCTTGGAAATTGATTTAGTTAAACTCTTATTATATAACATTACCCTAAGATAGAAATTGAGGATTAGTATAGAAGAACATCCAAGAATTTTGGTAAGGTAGAGATTTTTTTATTGTCCAAATAATATATCCATGTCTGGATACGAGCAGATAGAGGTGGCTCTAGAATAGTTGTACCTAAGAGTGAATACTCTGAACGAGAGTTTTGATCTTGACCTGAGGTATCCTGTTACAGGACAACGGGCCTTGATGCACCTTTGGTTTTGACACACCTAGGGGATATGCTTATTATAATTCACATTTTCTTTATAAGTCACTATGAAGGATTTAAGAGTAAATACTTCCTCAAAGAAACAATTTTAAGATTATAGATTATATTCATAAACATTTCAATTTATGTTAGGTATTTGTCAATTTAGGAATTATGAATTATTATTAATAAACTAACCTAGTGTTGGGAATTGTTTAGAAATGGCACCTAGTATAAGGAATGAGAATTCCAACAATACACATGATAGAAAGATTAAGAAGGATCATATATTTCATAGTATTAGGACAAAATTCAAAAGGTAAATAGTCCCCAAGTTATTATCATCATATGAAGAAATAGTATCATGTGATAACAAGATTTGAAATGAATTCTCTAATTCCTATGGATTTGAAGGGAATCAAGAGAATAAAATGATGGAAGAGAGAATGATAGATAAAGGGAAGAGTAGAAATAAGGATTTTCCCATATGTGATAACTATGGAATGAATAACCTTATTAAATTCTTGATGGGAATGTGATTTTGTTATAATTGTCACGAAAAATGATACCATGTACATGATTTCAACGGTAATAAAATGTTTCCAATGCATTGTGGTTCATGAGAAATGAGTTGGGACAATACGCAAATCAATGTCCAAATTAGCAGAGTATACCCCAAATGCTGCTATTGGATAATAATAAAGTTATGATACAACCTAAGATTAAGAGGAATGATTATATTTCTTATGTTGTTATTAAATCATTTTGTAATTTGGGTATTTTATTAATGATGTACATGTTAAAAATAATTATAGATAATATAATGATTATACTATAGTTCTTTCATTAAGGACTTGAGATTGCGTAGAACCAATAAATGTGACTCAATAACAGGTTTATTTCTTTGGAAAATGTGTGGTTGAGAGAAAGATAAACCGTAATATGGTTCAGATACTGAGGTAGTGATTTTGGAATAATATATGACTGATTTGGATAGATTATATTGGATATTTTTGACTACCTTGAAACTGATTAAGGATTTGTATATTCCACGATTGTTGGAGTTTACAAGATTTTTGGATATAAGGAGTTTATCTAGTATTCTATAAAGAATAAGGGAGAATGAATGTAATCAATATGGTTTTATGGTAATTTAGGGTGATGCCGAGTTTTAAAATAATATATGATGAAGGTATTCACATGTCATTACATGGAAAAATATTGTTCATTGTGATTACCTTCCATATAAATTTTGGATTGTGAATTTCGATAGATGTATCTTGGGTAATTCAAAAGGTTTTATGGGATTAAATTTGACATTGGATACTATTATTAAGGTAAATGAATTTCTTGAGATTATTTTTGGATTGTCATAAAACAGAAATCACAGAGGTCGAGAGACAACTCGTCTAGTCCGGGCAGGCCGTGAGACTTAAACACGCAACAGCAGGGCGACAAGGGTGGATCACCTACCACTGGAATACATGATGTCCTTGTTTGTATAATGTATTTTTTTATAGTATGACTAATTAATTAAAAATTCATTATTTTTTTAACCATATACGATTAGGATAAGTATAATATTTTTAAATTCTATTTTCTTTTGGAGTGAAAGATGATTTTGTGGTATGAATTAGTTGAAGGATGAATCTCTACATGTCAAGTATATGTTTTTTCCACTTTTAATATGAAAAAAAATTAATTATTAATCTTTTGGGAAGGGATCTTAAAACCCAAAATGTGTTATCCTTATATGTTATGTTTTGTTGAACCGACGATATTTTAAATCATCGTAGATTGATGGCTTCGAGGAAATCAATTTTACACTTGTTTTTTATTGATGACCTCAATCACACCATTTAAATATTTACATTTTTACTCAAATTATGTGTCTCTAATTTCCATTGATGTTCTTTTAATTGACATCAAAATTTGGTGGTGACCATTTCATTACTCTTTCACTCTTATTAAGACTAAATTTTATTAACCCATTTTCCGATGTGGGTTTTCCACAAATGTATTTTTCTATATTTTACCTTTTATTTTCAAAGAACAATTTCAAATTTCAAGGACACAATTTTTTGAATGTGGGGAGAATGTAACACCCCAAGATTTCATAATATGTTATCTCATTAATGTAATTTAATAGCTTATGCTACAGGAAACAACAAGTTCGAGCGCACCACAACTAATCAAACTAGTCATTCAAAAAGCAGTTATGAATAGTATTAACTGAATATTGAATACTATATACTCAATATAATTTTAAAAACCATATTATGTGCTTTTCAGACATAATATAAGAACAAAATAATTATTTCTCATAGAAAAAGTATTTTTCCAAAAATTAAATTTTATTCCTTTTAATGGGGAACCGTTCTAAAAAAATATTTTACACTTTTATATATTCCATTTAATGAAATTAAATTCCTCTTTATAAGAAGTAAATCAAAATTTAGTTTGGATGAATTTTTGATATTTTATTGATAATATTCATATTTTGATGAATAGTGAAAAATACTATGTTTTAATTGAAAATGAAATATTTTAATCGAAATAATTTATAATGTTAAATTATGAATTTGAATTGTTTTGATGTATAATTAGATTATATTTTTATTTTTAATACATTTTAGTTCATTATATGTAATTTCGCATTTAAATCTGACATAAACACACATCAATATTGTTATTGTTTAAACTTTTTGAAACCCGGCTTTTTGGTTTTGACAATGGGAATTTATTTTTAATTAATTAATTCAACTTATATGATTTGAATTTTTTAAAATAGATTTTATTTTTTAATTATCAATATCAAAATAATCTTAGGGTGTTTTTTGGTATTTTTCTGAAAACATTCAAATTTTTTTGAATAGTGAAAAACATTACGTTATTGTTTAAACCTGAATTTTTATTTAAATAAATATTTATTTCATTTAAATATATTATAAGTAAAAATATATATATAATACCTATATAAATTAAATTTTATTCATTGGATTAATTTATAATAAAATAAGATGTATACATTTTTATTGAACTTTTTACAGTCTTTTACCCACTTTTAAGAAGAATTTCCAAATTCAAATAAAACATAATTTTACAACTTCTATGAGTTGAATTTGAAAAATTATAAAGACACATTTTATATTATTATTTAAAATGTGGTTTATTAAGATGAAAATAATTATTGAAGATTTGTAACTTTTGACTTTTATTTACCACAGTTAAAAATAAATAGGATAATTAAAGGGGAAAATGATATTACAAATACCCTAACATAGGTCCTAATTCTATTGCATAAGTGTATTTCGACCAAAATCAACCTTAAAAGTATTATATGATCCTTTATGTCCACATTTATTAGATTAAGACATTTATTATTATTTTATTTTAAGAAGAGTTAAAAGTGTTAAATTCAAAGTTTAATAAGTAAAACATTTTTAATATAGGGTTACAAATAATATAAATTCGACTATTAATATTCACTAAAAAATAACAAAAATTCCTAAATAATGGTATTATATTTATAATTTTCAGATATTAAATAAAAATATTTATTTAGGACACAATGATGATGGAGTAATTACCTTATTAATGAAAGAATCAAATAAATGGTATTATAAATATTAAAATAAATATAATTTATAATCTTTTATGGCAGCCACAAATTTCTACGTAAATATGACATTTTAGGGCTGATTAAATTTATGTTTTTCGTAGTAATCATGTTTTTATGACTTTCACAAAAACCAAATAAAAAATAAAATCAAAATTGACATCAATTAATTTCTAATACAAATATTACATTATTGGTCGATATAATATTCCAAAAAAATGTAAGGATCGTCCAAATGGCATAAATAATATTATATATTTCATTAATGAATCACTTGAGGTTCTCAATTATGTTTAGAGTATGTTTAGTAACCATATAGTGTAAGAATACATGAAGACATGATAAAAGTTAAAATATTTAACTAAGAGTTAAATCTAAAAGATATGGTTAATATGGTGGCCTAAACCTATCTAAAACCTATTAGATGATTGTTTTTTGAAAAAACATAACCATATCATAGAAATAAATCATTTTTTTTCCATTAAAAACCGAATATTATATTATTATAAAATAATATTTCAATCTTTTTATAATGTGACAATCACCTCTCTTATAAAAGGGTACTTTCCATTCTCTCAAAATCACACCTCCAAAGAAATTTGGCTCAGAAAAACCCTACCCAAATATCCTCCCAACATCCCTCACATAATCTTGGAGTCCTTAATTTGATTATAAATGCAACCTATGGAGTGTTTTTGATCAACTCAAAAGGAAACACCTAAAGAAGAGGTAATAATTTCACCCCCTCTTTCAAGTTCATTTCATCTTCCACTTACTCGTTATTTTTAGTTTCCATTCCAAAAAACTAACTCCAGTACCTATTTAATACATTGATTTATTAGAAATATGGTACAACCATATTCATTATTCTATACATCCTCTAAATGTCAAAGTCACCATACGTGCGTACGTACAACTTACCATCTCCACGTCGTGGTGTAGTTTGTTATTCAAACACTTCATTATTTGGATTGGTATAATAATGAGTATAAATGATGTAAATAACAAATATAACATGGTAATGATTCTATATATATGAAATAACATCCAATTACATATGATTTCACCATCAATAAAATGATATTATCGCTCATGTGTATGTACAAATTACCGTCTCCACGATGTGATGAGATTAATTCCCATGTTCACCGATCAACGATGTTTATTAAAATACATATTATTAAACAGTATGTATTATTTGAAATAATAATTCTACTGGAGATATATATATATATATATTTATTTACTTACTTACTTACATATATCTTATTCACTTACATCCATTCAACACGATATGAAAATAGAATCAACGTTTATTCGTACGTACGGCCTACCGTCTACATAAACAGTTCCTTCCATTTAATAAATCTATCTATTATAAATATTTATATTACAAATATATATATGATATATAAATATTTTTTTATATTATGGAAGTTTTTAAATTTTGACCTAAATTATACAATCAAGAATAATAAATTAAAACATGTACGATTAAGAAAGTGATTATTAACAAAAATATTAATTTGACATGGAAATCATAATTAAATTCATATTTTAAAGTAATAAATGAATCATATATGATATAATAAATATAAATATGGTTTTATTATATTTTAATAACAAACAATGGTCATTATAAAAGAGGTTAAACGTACCGTATACCAAAGGAAATTGAAAGGTAAGGGTTAAATCCACTGTCTCATTATTATCAGAGATTGTTTTTTTACGTAAGTATATTTTGGGACATTTTTATTATCCATATCCATGTTTCATAATATTTTTAAAATGGGATTATTGTAAGAATATATTTTTAATAAAACATTATTTTAAATGTTTTAAATATTTATTCTTCCAAACCATTCTCATTAATGTCCATATTTTCAAAATGGTTTTAAGGATTTATTTATATGGATATGAATGTTTTAAAATGTTAATTACATTCAAAAGTTTCAAATTGGTATGGGAAACTTTGATTCAAAACTATCTTTTAAATGAGTTTCATTATAAATTATGTGACTTTTCTTCGATTTTATGAAAAAAGGATATTTCTCTCAATGACGTTTACTTATCATTTTCAACAATGCCAACATCCTTTACATGATATTATTATTGATCGAGGATGATTTATTATGATACAAATATTCCATATTTCATTTAAGGTTTTGGGATATGTTTTACATTGGATTTGTTATTTCTATACCTTTCATGGTTTATAGATAATGTAATGACATTTCGTATGCTAATTTTAATACAAATGATTATGTTATATTTTAGCCTTTTCATATGAGGCATGCACTTGACTTAGTAAGTTATGGGTGGAGCCTACTATAACTCATTGATGCATCGGTAGGTCCCATGAGACATACTAGTTTCTTGGCACAAGGCATTGACCAAACCTTATTTTAGTCTTGGAAGAAGGCCTTGACTATGTGCTTATGATGTCTGGCATTATGCATTCCGTCATTATGAAATTAGCTATTGATATTACATGTGATTATTCGACTAGTAGAATATTCATGTGAATATGTAAATGAAATTATTTGATTTATCATTTCCATATTATGCTGAAGATTATGTTGAAAATGATTTTGTTTTAGTTTTATACATTTCCTTAAATGTTTATGCTTATTTGTGAATGTTTCCTCTATATTTTTATCCTTAATGAGCAATTGAGCTCACCCATTTCTTATGTTTTATATTCCTAGGATACCAAGATGAGTTTTATGATTGGTGAGAAGAGTTAATATACAGTATTAATGGAACTCTCAATAGATCATTTATGTTTTGTTTTGTTTTCTAAGGTGTTATACAATAGTCATGTATGTAATCTATTTTCCATGACTCCTAAACTGATCGATATTTCAGGACTTGATTCCTTATATTCATTCCAATATTTTAAAATAATTCTCAATAATCTAGGGTTCTGGGATCGGTTCATTAAAAATACAATGTACATTATATAGAAAGGACATTATGTTTTTCAAATTCATTTTCATTAACGTTTTGTGGTCTTTTATTTCCAAAAATCGGAGAATAATGATTTATAAGTTACACTTCTTGCTTTTCCATTCCAATGGTTTTGAAATTAAAAAAATCCTTCATAATAATAAGTTTATTATCATTATATGTCCAATGGGTTTTAAAAATGTTTCATAGAAATAAATATACTTTACCATACATAGAAAAATATATAAAGTATTGTAGATATAATCATAACTTCTTCATTATAAATATCATAATTAGTATGTATACAGTGAACATCAGATTCACCATTATCATATTAGATGATTGAATTTTTTTATTTTCCTTCATACACAAATACACTCAACAATATGATTAATATTTATACTGATTAGAATTGGACTAATACTCATCAGAATTATTGTATTGACAGACTTTTGGATGACCGTAATAATGACTGAGTATAATCCGATTATAAAAAACATAATTCTAAACCATGGATCATTTATTACACTAGAATGGGGTAAATAAATTCAACATAATATATTCAATTAATCTAGATCATTAGGACCTCTCATGTTCAATGTGTCCATGTAATTGCAACACACTCCAAGAAATATGACCATTAAAAATCAAAATAATACAATTGGGAAACCATGGAAGGTTGCATCCTTAATCATTTCTTTACAAAAATTATATTTTTAGTCATCATAATGATGTAGTGATTATGAAGAAAAGAACACAAAAAAACTAATCCATATGAATTATGGATACCAGATCAAGGTATAAAGATAGTCTAGTCATTGTATAAAGGGATTTTGAGGGTAAGATGTCATAATATATCCCCTGGGGCCCATTCTGGGACTACCCCAATCCAACCTTCCAATGGCTATGGTTGGTGACTAGAACTGGAAAGGAATATCCCTAAAACATGAATGCATTTCCTTTAAAAATATAAATACACATAGAGTAGAATTCCACAAGATGCAAACATGAAGTAAACTGCATTAATAATAGTGTGTACTAAATGTAAGGGGACAGAATATAAGCCCAAAGAAAGATATAACTACAAATGAAAACATAAAAAAAATCATGAGATCGTCCACGAGGATTCCTACCTGAAAGTTGGTACATCTCATCTCCATAGCTCTCAATGTCAACCGTCACCAATGTCCACCATCTGGTACTAGCTCCCCGAGTCCATGTCAAGGCTCCCCGTCATCAGCACAAGACACCACAAGATGTGGGTGAAGCCCATGACGGGGTGAGTATAATAATATCCATTTGGGACCCTAAGACCCCTAAAGGTATCTCAAAATTCTAAAAAATTAAACCAAAAAATGGTCTAAATCATAATGAAAAAATAAAAATACATAGCTCAAATTAGGTATACTCGTCTCATCTATAATGAAACATAAGGACCTGGCCTCAATCCATTTCCAGGATTTGAAAAGATGGATCAATGGGTAACTCAATGATTAGGAGTACATGCTCCATGAAGTGGCCATCCCTAATGGAACCCCTCTATGAGATTTACTCTCTCTGGAAATACTTTACCATTCAAAATGGAACGTTCAAAAGGACAGGCTCCATCGGGAAAATTCTACTTGAACTGCCTCTAGTGCATGACACTAGAGGTTTCGCAGTCTTATTATTATGCCCAAGGCACAATAAAGGGAAACCATGTGAAGAGGCCCATTCAACAAGATTGTGTTATGCAGTTGAGGGAGCTCCAACTCCACTGAAGGACCCTCTCCCTATTACTACTCATAGATGGGGGAGGACTACTCCATATGTGCTGACCCACACCCTACCTGGTATGGGAGTACAACTCTTGTTGTTTGTTTTCTATGGGGGACTTAATACCTAGTATTTCAGGGGAGTATGGACCCAATGCTATAGGACCTGCACTCTGGAACAATAGGGGAGTACTGACTCTATGTGTGCGGACTCGCACTCATGACGTGGGGCATCCCATCTCTACTGGAGTAGAGGATTAGAGAATACCAGTGCCTTCAGTAATTAAGGGGGCATCCATCCAAACTCTCACTACACAAAAATCCCTGTTTATGCACCACATATTATCGTCCATACCACAACTGCCACAATGAATCACCAAGATGTAACCCAATGATCAGCCATGTTATAAGTGTTCCAACACAAAAGACAACGCATCAACCAGAAACTCAGTCTGTAAGCTATAAAAATTTTGGTATCGAGGGATTAGTTTGGTTCGGGTATGATCCAACCTATCCAAACATTAACTTTATCTAAGAGTCATTTGGATTAACCCAAAAAGACTATCTCACTCCAAGGATCCCAGCGTCATAGACAGTTCGTCCAACGGAGGTCCGGTTCACAAGATTTAGCATTTTAAGCATATTGGGTCCTGAATGGATCTTCTTCTGGTTTAACTCAGTTGGACTGACCCAGCCCCACCCAACCAAGGCTGGCCTTGTTGGGATGGGTCGCGGTGGGCTTGGTAAGCTGGGCCGTAGTGGGCCTGGCACACTGGGCCATGACAGGCTCTACACAATAGGCTGTGGACTTGCCCAGCAAGCCGAGCGACGTGGCTAGGCGTGCTTTCATAGCTCGCAAGTCAGGTGGTCGTAAGCTACCTGAACATGTAACGCCCTGACCCCAGTTACTGAGAGTCAGTGCATTATTACATAACATTGGCATTCTCAGAAAAGATCAAGTCTCAAAATACCTATTAGTTTAGTAGCCTTGGAATCACTAGATATATTCATAAAGTTTTACATTACATCATAAATTAAAAACAACTACAACGATATCATGTCTTCATATCCCCTCATAATATTCCTGCAGGTCATTCATAAATTACTTCTTCACATCCTGGGAATAATAATACATTGAAAGGGGTGAGCTCAGATGCACAGTAAGGATAACAATATAGCAGAAACTCTCATAAATAAGCATAAAAATTTAAGACAATTAATAACTAAATTAAAATCCTTTTAAACTTGAAATTCAGCATAATATGGCAAAAAAATGAAATAATACCATTTACTTATTCACATGGATATTCTAATAGTCGAATAATCGCATGAAATATCAGAAACCACTTTCATAATGATGGAATGCATAATTCCATACTATCATAAACACGTAGCCAAGGCCTCATGCCAAGACTACAAATAAGATTTTTTCAAGGCCTTGTGCCAAGACACTACATTGTCTCATGAGACCTATCGATGCATCGAGGAGCTATAGCGGGCTCCACCTGTCACTTACTAAGTCCAATGCATTCCTCATATGAATAGGTTTTAAACATATCATAAACATTAGTATTAAAACTTGCATTCGAAATGTCAATACATTCTCTATAAACCATGAATGGTATAAAAATAACACATCCACAGTCAAACATATCACAAAACCATCAATACAATATGTAAGTTTTGTATCATAATAAATCATCTTCAAATAATCTTAAAATTCATCAAATGATGTTGACATAGATAAAATCAATACTATTTGAGAGAAATATCTCTTTTTTATGAAATCATTTAAAACTCACATAATTATAAAAGAAAACATTTAATTTAGAAATATTATTATAAGCTTGTAAGGGAAGAATAGATTATTTTTATAATGGCAATAAATTTCTGCACCCACCGTATAAGTTAAAAAATCATTCTTAACTTAATTCTGTCAAAAAGGTTAAAAAGGACCTTGTTTGGAAAATGACAGAAAGATTCCATTATAAACTTCATATAAAAGTCAACAAGGATATAAATGACTTTATCTCATAGTATTTAAAATGGTAATAATGGGTTTAAGTGCATTTTTAAGAAACATGGATGTGGATGGTAAAGAGGTCCCTGTAGATAATTACGTATTAACAACCTCATATAATGAAGAGATTGTGAAATAAATCCTTACCTTGTAGTTTTCCTTAGTTGAGGGTAGTTTAACCTCCTGTATAATGGTGAAATAATTGTTATTAAATCATACAAGAATCATACAAATTAATATGATATCATATATGATCGTTTAACATTGATTTGTTAATAATATCTTAGTATTGTAGTTGTTTCAGGTGTTAACTTACTTGTTTTCATTTATATGTCTTGTTACATAAGCCATGTTTTTTATGGATAGGTTGTATCTTATTCATATTCATAATTATATCATTTACTTAAGCATTATTTTTAATCAATAAATGAGAATTAGTCTTTAATGTATACGATGGGGAATGAATCTCATCGTGATAGTGAAGACGGTAGTCCGTATGTACGCACGAGAGACAATATCAATATTTTGATATTTAAATAATATATAATCGGATGTTATATCATATATACAGAATCATTGTCATGTTATATTTATTATTTAAATTAATTACACATCATTATTATACCCATCAAAATAATAATTTATTGAATAACAATTACACCACGACGTGGAGACGGTAAGCCGTACGTACGCACGTACGGTGACATGTCATTCAAAGGATGGATAGAATACTGAATATGTTTGTACCATATTTATAATAGCCACACAATATATATAATATAATGGAGTTATTATTTTACAATGGTAATAACAAAGAAAGAAGAAGTTGAAGAAGAAAGGAACTTGAAAAAGGGTGGTGAAATCATTACCTCTTCTTTGGGTTCTTCTTTTTGATTTGTTCAAAAGGGATCCATAGGTTGGCTTTCTGATCAATCTAAGGATTCTGGGTATTAGTGAGGGAAGTTGAGAGAGTATTATGTCTGGGTTTGGCCGAGACAAGAGGCTTTCAATGTGTGAATTAGTGAGAAGGGGGAGTGCCCTTTTATAAGAGGGGGTGAGAGCCGCCTTTGGAAAAGATAGAAATATTATTTTATAATAAATTAATATTCGGATTATAATGGCTCCAAAGTGGATTATTTAAATTTTAAGGTGGGGATGGTTCAAAAACCACCCAACTAATAGGTTATATACATTTTTGGGTCACTATATTAACGTTATATTTTAGTTTAAAGACATAGTTAATTAGTTTGACATTTACCATGTCACTTTGTATTTTTATATTATATAGTTAGTAAACATACTATACACATCCCAGAGACCCCAAAGTGGTCCATTAATGATACACCTATCATGATACAAGTCCTTTGGCCAAACCTTAGATTTTTAAGAATATAATATAAATTAATAATATAATATTTGTTTTAAAAACTCTTTTTTGTCAATTTTGACACTATTGGGTATTTAGTTTTTTATAATTTCATAAAAGAAATATTACTTCAAACAAAATTTTTATAACCAATACTATTATGTCATATTAACCTTGAAAATTATTTTAATTCATAAAAAGTCTAAATTAAATTTATTTTGATATTTATATTATCAATTATTTTAATATTTCATTAATTATGTAATTACTGCATCACTATTGTGTCATAAATAAATTAAATTATTTAATGTCTAAAAATTATAAATAAAATACTATTATGTAGGAAAAAAATTTATCTTTCTAATGAAAATTAACAATCGAATTTATATTATATATAACCCTATATTAAAAATGATTGGGTTATTAAACGTTGATTTTAACTCTTTTAACTCTTCTTTAAATTAAATAACAATTAATGTCCTAATCTAATACATGTGGACTTAAATGATAATCTTTTATTCCTAAGGTTGTTTTTGGTCAAGATACACTTGTCCAATAGAATTAGGACATGTATTAGGGTAATATTAATATCATTTTTACCATTAATTACCCTATTTACTTTTAACCGTGGTAAATAAAAGTAAAAAGTTACAATTCACAAAAAATTATTTTCATCTCATTAAACCACAATTTACTCCTTCATATTAACCATGTCTCTCATAATTTTTAAATTCCACTCAATGAAGCGGTAAAATTATGTTTTATGTGAATTTCTAAATTCTCCTAGGAGGTGGGTAAAAAACAGTGAAAAGTTCAATAAAATTTTTATATATCTAAATTTATTCTAAACTAACTCCATTTAATTACATTGAACTTATATAGGTATTGTGTATATATTTTGACCTTAATTAAATTTAAATAAAAGAAATAATTATTTAAATAAAAATTCGGTTTTAAACTATAAATCAGTGTTTTTCACTATTCATCAAAAATTGAAATATTTCAGAAAAATAACAAAATTTCACCCTAGGATAATTTCGATATTCTGAATCCAAAAATTAAGTCCATTTTGAAAGATAAAATTTATAAAATTTCAAAAATTTGGTATTACTATTCATAATGGAAAGTTTGATTGGTTGTGGTGTGTGTGTTAGAACTCGAAGTTGCGTACAACACACGCTACGGTATTATTCAAAGGGGAGCGTACCGTGGAAGCTTGGGGTGTTACATTTTCCCATCCTTCAAATAATTTTGTCCTCTAAATTTCTAGAATAAAACTGCATGAAAAATACTCGGGTGGTTCTTCATCATATGTTCCTTGGGTCCCATGTTGCCTCTTCCATCTTATGGTTTCTCCAAAAAAACTTTTACCAGACGAGTCGTCTGGTTTCTCAGTACTTGTTCTCTCGTATCAGGAATCCTGACGAGCTCTTCTCAATAAGCTAGATCGGGTTCCAATTCTAATTCCTCATAGGTGAATAAATGTGTTGGGTCAGGCATATATTTCCTCAACAGTGATACGTTGAACACATCGTGATCTTTGGAGGGACATGGCGGCATTTCTAAAAGGTAATCTATAGATCCAATTCATTCTAGAATTTCAAAAGGTCTGATGTACCTGGGACTCAATTTACCCTTATTATCGAAACGAATAACTCCCTTCCATGGAGATACCTTCAAGGAAATATGATCTCTTACCTAAAATTCAAAATCATTCCTTCGGTTATCGGCATAGATCTTCTTCCTAATTTTAGTTTCTTTGATGTGGTTTTGGGTTACATTTACCTTTTACATTGTTTCCTCCAATAGTTCTGTGCCTACAAGTTTTCTTTCACCAACGTCATCCTAAGAGGATGGTGTGAAACATCTCTTTCTGTATAACGCTTCATATGGTGCCATCTGAATACTCAAATGGAAGCTATTATTATAGGAAAATTCTACCAGAGGTAAATATTGATCCCACATACCCTGAAAGTCAAGTGAGTAGGATCTCAACATGACTTCTAAGGTTTTAATAGTTTGTTCTGATTGTCCATCTATTTGAGGGTGGTAGGCAGTGCTCAAATGAATTTTAGTATCCAGGGCTTTCTGCAGTCTTTTCCAGAAAGTTGAAGTAAAATGGTGATCACCATTAGAAACAATCGATACGGGTACTCCATGAAGTCTCACAACATCATTAATATATTGTCATTCTAGACATTTGAGTGGTAAATCTTCTCTTATTACAAGAAAATGTGCTTACTTGGTAGGACAATCAACAATGATCCATATTGCATCCTTCCTTCTAGGAGTCTTTGGTATCCCCATGAGGAAGTCCATCGTAATATTATCCCATTACCACTCAGGTATGGGAAGAAGTTGCAATAATCCACCAGGCTGTTGCCTTCCAGCTTTTACTTGTTGACAAACTATACATATTGACAAAAAATCAGCAATCGACTTTTCATGTTGTCCCACAAAAAATGTTACATCAAATCTCTATACATTTTGGTACTCCAAGGGTGTATAGAGAAATTAGAACTATGAGAATCATCCAAAAATTCCCTTTTTAGATCATATATATCGGGAACAAAAAGTCTCCTCCCAAATTTCAAAATTCCATCTTCATACACAAAGTCTCTCAATATCCCATCATTAACAGATTTAATCTTCTTTTGAAATTCTTCATCATTAGTCTGAGAACACTTAATCCTTTCTAGTAAAGATGGTTTGGAAACCACTTTAAAAAGCATTAATTTTCCACCATCCATGGTTATTCCCATGTCCATCTTCACTAGATCCATGAAAATTTGATCCCTTTAAAGTCTCATATTGTTCAAAACTCCATGATCTTTTCTGCTCAAAGCATCTGCAACCTTGTTTGCCTTCCCCAAGTGGTAGTGTATCGTGCAATCATAATCCTTGAGTAATTAAAGTCATATCCTTTGCCTCATGTTGTGTTCTTTTTGTGAGAAAATATACTTCAAACTCTTGTGATCAGTATAAATATCACATTTTTCACCATAGAGGTAGTTTCTCCATATCATCAAAGCAAATATCACAGCTGCTATCTCAAGATCATGAGTAGGATAGTTTTGCTCATGAATTTTCACATGTCATGTTGCATAGGCTATAACCCTATCTTTCTGCATAAGGACACAACCATGTTCTTTCTTAGATGCATCATTATAAATAATGAAACCATCATTCCATGATGGTAGTGTCAATATAGGTGCATTGACTAATTTTCTCTTCAGTTCTTCGAAACATTCTTCACACTCTTTTGTCCAAACAAATTTATCCCCTTTACGTGTTATCTTTGTTAATAGGTTAGCCAACCAAGAAAAATTCTGGACGAAACATCAATAATAACTGGCTAAACCAATAAACCTGCGTACCTCGGTTATACTCGTTGGTGCATGCCATTCTTGGATTTCATTGGTCTTAGAAGGATCAACATAGATTCCAACTTTAGAGACAATATGGCCAAGAAAATAAATATCATAAAGCCAAAAATCACACTTACTAAACTTCCCATATAAATCATGTCTTCTCAGAGTCTTTAGGATAATGCACAAGTGAATTTCATGGTCTTCGTACATTTTTGAGTATACCATGATATCATCAA
The DNA here is from genome assembly GCA_963277665.1 of Viscum album. NCBI lineage: Eukaryota > Viridiplantae > Streptophyta > Magnoliopsida > Santalales > Viscaceae > Viscum > Viscum album. The sequence continues at coordinate 1,181,999,258 of OY728130.1, forward strand.
TAAATACCACCGAATATTCATCTAGATATTCCTTGAAAATGCTATTCATTACATCCATGAATACAGAGTGCGTATCAGTCATCCCAAAAGGCATTACAGTAAACTCATAATGCTCGTACCTGGTTTGAAATGTTGTCTTCGGAATGTCTTCCTTCTTCACACACAACTGATGGTATCCAGACCGAATTTTAGTCTTTGAAAAGTATTTATCACCATGCAGTTGGTCAAATAAGTAATCAATGTGAGGTAGGGGATACTTTTTCTTTATTGTTATAGCATTGAACTCCCTATAGTCAATACATAACCTCATAGATTCATCTTTCTTTAAAAAAAAGAACAGGGTCTCCCCATGGAGAAACACTAGGGAGAATAAATCCATTATTACTCAATTCCTCTAGTTGTTTCTTTAGTTCAACTAATTCCACAGTGGTCATTCTATAAGGGGTCTTCGATATAGGCCTTGATCTAGGAACTAAATCCATGGAAACCTCGACTTCTCATTCTGGAGGATGTCTAGGTAAATATTTAAGAAACACATCTACATATTCATTCATAATAGGTACATCCTCTATTAGAACATTCCATTCCTCACCCAAAATCATTTCATTCTATTCCTCTCCAATAATTGAATTTAATTGAGCTACTAGGGGTAGATCTAGATAAGAATTGGGGGGTGATGATTATGCTCTAATGATAAGGTGTTCCTTATCATCATCATCAAAAATCATAACCTCCTTCTTTTTACAATAAATCTTCACATCATGGTCTAAAATCCAATCCATACCGAGTATTATATCAAACTCAATCCTAGGTATGATGATGAGATCAGTAGATAAAGAACATTTATATGCTCTAATGGGGACTGATTCACAAAACATTGTTGCATTAATACTTCCCTTAGGAGTTTTAACTGACAACTCCCTTGTTAAATAAAATTGGAAATATATAATTTTCTTATCAAACTGGGAAGATATGAAACAATGCGATCATCCAGAATCAAATAATGCATTTTTTAAACATGAGGAAACCATTAAATTACGTGCCACCACATCTTTAGGAGATTCTACCTCAGCAGTAGTGATAGCATAAGCATGGCCTTGATCCCTTGGCCTTTTCTGAGGTAAGTTCCCCTGACTCTTAGGACATTCATTTGCATAATGTCCCATCTCTCTACAGTTGTAGCATTGAACATCGGTATCTTCTTTCTTCCCCTTGCAATCATGAGCTTGGACGCCTTTTTCACCACACCTGTAACAGACTCACATTCCCTTCAACAAAGTACCAGGGTGTTTCTTCCCACATTTACTATAGGATGGATATTCAACTTTTCCCTTCTTCCCCTTATTTCTATTCCCAGAGTGATCAGTAGATCTCTTCTACTCTTGCTTTTCTTTAAAGTCTTAAGACTTAGAGAATTCTTTTTCTATCTTGATAGAACATGAGACAATATCTTCGTATGATGAGAAGGATTGGGACACTAATGCTCGACAAATAAATGGTTTTATACCATCAAATAAATGATCAATCTTACTTCTTGGGTTACATATATAATCTCCATAAAACCTAGCTATCCTTGAAAAGTTAACCTCATACTTTGTGACATTATCATCCTCCTTTTGTCTCAAACATAGAAATTACCTTTCCATATATGCTCGATGGTCATGAGGAAATTATTTTTCTAAGAAAATATCTTTGAACTCCCTCCATTCCATATTTAATACTTCATCATCTTCATTCATGTTTTGAATCAATGACCACCATTGATCAACATCTCCTGTCAGGCGATAAACTGCCATGATAACTTTTTCCCTTTCACTAGTCCCCAAAGTCTAAAATATTTTCTCTAAGTAACTTATTCATTACTCAGCTACTAATTGATTTGTATTCCCATTGAATGTTGGTGGTTGCTGCCTAATGATGTGATCTAACATTGATCCTCCACACTTTGGATCAGGGTGCTCCATACAGGTAAGGTTATTATTCATAACCTGTGTGAGTTATCCCAGTATGGTGATTAGTTGATCAGCACCAGTTGCATCACCAGCTCCACTATAATTATCTAGAGTAGGAGGGAAATACCTACACGGATTTCATGCATTGATATGGTTTCAATTTCTTCTAGTAGGTGCATTTTCTAAACAATGGAATAAACTAGATCAGTTTATGAATCAAAATACATAATTCCCTACTTGTAAAACACTTAACCTAAATTGAACTATTTATGGATATAATATATAATCATAAAAATGTTTTCTTTGAAAATGTATATACTCATAAACCCTTCATAATGGTTTGTAATGAAAATAAGAATTATCCTAATCATATCCCCCAGGAGTGTCGTAACCAAGAGTGCAGAAAGGCCCATTGTCGTGCACCAGTTCCCGTTCGAGTCTAGCTCAAAGTGGTGTTTTCGGGTTTTACCCCTAGGTACATTTGGGCCAGATCCGCCTCTACCTGCTCGTATCCTAACTGGGATGTATTGCTCGGAAAACTCAAAAAATTTATACAATACCAAAACTCTAGAAAGTTCTTCTATACTAATCCTCAAAGTCTATCTTAGATCTATGTGCTCTAATCAGAGTTTATATAAATCTATCTTCCATGGTTTTTAATAAACTTCCTCTGATACCAACTGTAACGCATCGACCCTAGTTACCCAAAGTCTATGCATTATTACATAACATTGGCATGATCACAAAAGATCAAGTCTCGAAATACCGATTAGTTTAGTAGCCTTGGAATCACTAGATATATTCATAATGTTTTACATTACATCATAAAGTCAAAAAACTAAAAAAACAGCTTGTCTTCATATCCTCTCATACTATTCCTGCAGGTCATTCATAAATTACATTTTCACATCCTGAGAAAAATAAAACATTGAATGGGGTGAGCTCAAATGCTCAGTAAGGATAACAATAGAGTGGAAAATTTCATAAATAAGTATAAACATTAAAGGCAATGTATAACTAAAAAAATCCATTTAAACTTGAAATTCACCATAATATGGGAAAAATAGGAAATAATTACATTTACTTATTCACATAGATATTCTACTAGTCGAATAATCACATGAAATATCAAAAACCACTTTCATAATGATGGAATGCATAATGTGAGACTATCATAACCACATAGCCAAGGCCTCATGCCAAGTTTACAAATAAGATTTTGTCATTGTCTTATTCCAAGACACTGGTTTGTCTCATGATACCTACCGATGCATTGAGAATCTATAGCGGCCTCCACCCATCACTTATTAAGTCCAATGCATTCCTCATATTAAAAGGTTTTAAACATATCATAAAAATTCGTATTAGAACTACCATATGAAATGTAAATACTTTCTCTATAAACCATTAATGGTATAAAAATAACACATCCACATCAAAACATATCACAAAACCTTAAATACAATATTGATGTTTTTAATCATAATAAATCTACTTCAAATAAGCTTAAAATCCATCAAAATATGTTGACCCAGATGAAATCAAAACTATTTGAGAGAAATATCTCTTTTTTTAAATCATTTAAAAGTCACATAATTATAAAACAAACCATTTACTTTGGAAATATTCTTATAATCTTGTAAGGGAAGCTTAGATTATTTTTATAATAGCAGAAAATAGTCGCACCGTCCGTATAAGTCAAAAAAAACATTTTTACCTTAATTCGGTCGAAAAGGTTAAAAATGACCTTGTTTAGAAAACAACATAAAGATTCCATTATATTCTTTTTATATAAGTGAACAAGGTTATAAATTACTTTATCCCATATTCTTTAAAATAGTAACAATTATTTGAAGTACATTTTTAAGAAACATGGATGTGGATGATAAAGTGGTCCCATTAGATAATTACGTATAAACAACCTCGTATAATGAAGAGATTGTGAAATAAATCCTTACCATATACTTTTACTATTTTTAGGGTAAGTTAACATCCTGTATAATGGTGAAATAATTTTTATTAAATTATACAATAATTATATACATAAATATGATATCATATACGATCTTTAACATTTATTTGTTAATAATATCTTAGTATTATCGTTGATTCGGGTGTTAACTTACTCATTTTATTTTATATGTTTTTTTATGTAAGCCAGGTTTATTATGGATACTTTGTATCATATTCATATCTATAATGATATCAAGTCCTTAAACATTTTTTTAATCATTAAATGGGAATTATTCGTGAATGGATACGATGGGGAATGAATCTCATCACGATCGTGGAGACGGCAGTCCGTACGTACGCACGAGAGACAATATCATTCTTTTTCTATTAAAATAACATATAATTGGATGTTATGTAATATATATATTATAATTATCATGTTATATTTATTATTTATATGAATTAAAAATCATTATTATACCCATAAAAATAAAAATTTATTGAATAACAATTACACCACGACGTGCAGACGGTAAGCCGTATGTACGCACGTATGGTGACATGTCATTCAAAGGATGGATAGAATACTGAATATGGTTGTACCATATTTATAATAAAATCATAGTATATATAAGATTCTGGAGTTATTATTTTATAATGGTAATAACAAATAAATAAGAAGTTGAAGAAGAAAGGAACTTGAAAAACGGTGGTGAAATCATTACCTCTTCTTCAGGTTCTTCCTTTTGATTTGATCAAAAGAGATCCATAGGATGGCTATCTGATCAAACTAAGGCCTATAGTTTGTAGTGAGGGAAGTTGATAGAGTATTGGGATAGGTTTTGGCTGAGCCAAGAGGCTTTGAATGTGTGAATTAGTGAGAAGGGGGTGTTCCCTTTTATAAGAGGGGTGAGGGGCACCTTTGGAAAAGCTAGAAATATTATTTTATAATAAATTAATATTCGGTTTATAATGACTCCAAAGTTTATTATTTAAAATTTAATGTGTGTATGGGTCTATAAGAACTCATCCAATAGGTTTTAGACAGGTTTGGGTCACAATATTAAACTTATCTTCTAGTTTCAACTCTTAGTTAATTAGTTTGACATTTACCATGTCACTTTGTATTTTTATATTATATATTTAATAAACAAACTATATACATCCAATCGACCCCCAAGTGGTCCATTAATGATACACCTATCATGATACGAGTCCTTTGGACGATTCTTAGATTTTTAAGAATAGAATATAAATTAATAATATAATATTTGTTTTAAAAACACTTTTATGTCAATTTTGACACTATTGGATATTTTGTTTTTGATAAATTCATAACTACAATACTATTTCGAAAAAAATTTATATAAAAAATTATAATATGTAATATTAACCTTGAAAATTAGTGTAATTCATAAAAAGTCTAAATTACATATATTTTGATATTTATAATATCAATTATATTAATATTTCATTAATTAGGTAATTACTGCATCACCATTGTGTCATAAATAAATTAAAATATATAATGTATAAAAATTATAAAAAAATACCATTATTTATAAAATATTTTTATCTTTCTAATGAATATTTACAATCTAATTTATCTTATGTATATCCCTATATTAAAAATTGTTTTAGTTATTACACATTGATTTTAACTCTTTTAACTCTTCTTTGAATTAAATAATAATTAATGTTCTAATCTAATCCAAGTGGACCTAAATGATAATATTTTATTCCTAAGGTTGTTTTTTTGAGATAAACTTGTCCAATAGAATTAGTACATGTGTTAGGGTATTATTAATATCATTTGTACCCTTAATTACCCTATTTACTTTTAATCGTGGAAAATAAAAGTAAAAAGTTACTATTCACCAAAAAATTATTTTCATCTCATTAAACCAAATTTTACTCCTTGATATTAATTATGCCTCTCGGATTTTCGAAATTACACTTATAGAAGTGGTAAAACTAAGTTTTATGTGAATTTCCAAATTCTCCAAGGAGGTGGGTAAAAGGCGGTGAAAAGTTCAATAAAATTTTTATATATCTAAAATTATTATAAAATAACTCCAATTAATTACATTGAACATATATAAGTATTATTTATATATTTTGACCTTAATTAAATTTAAATAAAATAATGAAATATTTAAATAAAAATTCGGTTTTAAATTATAACACAGTGTTTTTCACTATTCATCAAAAGTTTAATGTTTTCAGAAAAATACCAAAATTTCACCCAAGGCTAATTATGATATTATGAATCCAAAAATGAAGTCCATTTTGAAAGATAAAATTTATAAAATTTCAAAAACTGGGTATTACTATTCATAACGGCTTGTTTGATTGGTTGTGGTGTGTGTGTTAGAACTCGAAGTTGCGTACAACACACGCTACTGTATTATTCAACGGGAAGCATACCATGGAAGCTTGGGGTGTTACAGAACAGCTCCTGAAGAGTCGTTCAGTTCTTCAATTAGAAGTTCAACATGGCGTGGCCATGTGGTCTTTGGGACCCACGGAGCACGGGACCCCACATGTCGTGGCTTTGATGACATGGCCCCTTCCTCGTGCCATACGATGGCGCCCCACCTCACCAACATGGTCGGCCGCCCCTTCAGGGTCCACTGCAGACCCAAGCAGTGTCACCCCCATCTGGTTCCAGTGAGCGTTGGCCGCCACCGTCGTAGTCGTTGTCAGTCGATGGGGTCGTGCAGGTGGATCCTTCACGGGCCACTAGTTAAGCTTCAGTGGTCCATTATTTCTTCCGGATGTGGCTATGGCCCTGCCAAGATTCCTCCATCATTGTAAACCACTCTGTTCCAAGTTTACATCAGGTTAGAGAAACCTGGCTCTGAAAAATGCAATGAAAATCAAGCGGTGGAGGGTTCATGCCTTCTTTGATTGGCCTGCACCATCCGTATTAGCATTATAACAAGTGGGGGTAATTTATACATCTCATTAAAAATAATGTTAAACCTCGTTCAAATCCCCCAAAATGACCAACTAAAAAATCATAAACCAAAAGAATGTTCATGTGAATTTCATGATTAAAAAAACCCCTACCTCAAAAATCATTAGAGTCATCACTGTTGTGGATGGAGAATCCACACTTTGACGGAGCCACCATCATTCGTTGCACCCTGTTCGTTGCTGCCCGAGCCTCCGTCTCCATTGGTGGAAGGTTTTGCGTTGCTTTTTCAGATGTTCCTCACTTGAAGAAGCCATGTCAAAAACACTAGCCTGAGCAACATTTAAATAGAGGGGGAAAAAGACGAGTAACGAACTGACAAATTAATGATATTCATTAATTGACATAATTAATGTGCAAAATTAATTATACTAGGGGTGGTTTCATAGCCTATGTGTAAAAGGGAAATTAATATACCATATTTAAAAGTTTTACCACACTTTTGGTCGCCGCCACCACCACCAAACAGGTGGTAGGAAAAATAAAATAATATAACAATTCATATGTTATTTTATTATTTCATAAAAATGTTGATGAAACTAATTTTTTTTCCCTAACCAATAGCGGTCGATGTTAAGCCTCCCCTAATAGAATCCTAGCCCTATAATTTCAACGGTCCCATATAATATTTAAAATGAGCACCATTTCAAAAGATATAAAACACCAACTATCTGTTTACTGAATGTACCATTATAAAAAGTTAAAAATTTATTAACAGTCATCCTCGACCCATGCCAATGGAGGTTAAGCTCCTCATAAAGGGAACACGCCCCCACGAGGTCAATCGTACTCTTGGATTTTCAATCTGAGTAACCATTTAGGTGTTAATTATTTTACAATAAAATAAGTGTCACATAATTATTTTATTTATGGCGAAAAACTAACATACACTAGTGGCCCGAACCGACCAAAGATAGTATCTGCCTATGAAAATAATACCATTAAAAGTTCAGTGGTGGTCTCAAATTTTATTTTGAGTCACCTTTCATGAGTTATAAGAATTTCAAAAATAAAATAATTTTATTTAATTATTTTATTTATGGTTATTCCATTTTCATGTTTTCTCAGTAGAGGCCTGAGCCGACTAATCAAAAGTCATTCCTAGGGTAAACCTGCTATCTTGAATGATACTATTTCCTTATATTTCTTATTTGGGAACCTATTCACATGTTATTCCACTTTTTCAGGAAAACTGATCACTTGTTTTATTAAAATCTCAAAAATATTCGATAGACCATTTTGAGAACTTCGGGACTCGGAATCATTTGCCGTCTTATTTGGGGGTCTCTAAATATTTCCATATAATAATGAAAATTATATTGGAATTTTGGGACATTACATTCTCCCCACCCTAGGGATTTACATCCAGGAATTCCCAAAAATGGATAATTAAAAAAATTGGCATAATGGGCACGAATCTAAGCCTCCCAATCCAATAGGCTCTCCTAGAGATTCTCGATCTGCCAAAGAACTCACACTAGTGGAATCAAATTCCCACGAAGGACACACTCCTGCAGATTCACTATCTCCACTAGGAACTCCATAAAAGTCTCCATTCTTCAAAGTAAATATCTCTCTAGTCAAAAATGTGCAATTAATCATTCAGGTATCTCTTCAAACACGAATCATGGAAAACATTATGCACCTGGTGCATCTATGGGGGAAGTCTTTGGTGGTACACCACCTCACCAAATTTGATGAAAATATGGAATGGTCTGATTATCCTCGGAGAAAGTTTGTTGCCCTGACCAAACCACTTAAATCCTCATCCGGGTTAGTCCCACAAGCAGACATGACCTCCCTCCATGAACTCTAAGTGTCTCCATATCATGTAGGCATAAGACATCTATTGGCTATATGCAGTCATCATCCCTGGCCACACATTCTGACACTGGAGGTCCTGGTAAAACATTGCTACACCAGGATGTACCTCAAATGAGAATTTGTGGAACTCCCTCAAAACCTCCTCTCGTAGCGTCACATGTACCATGGTGCATCCTCTTAAAAAGTATACATGCTCCCCAACTTCATAAAATAATTTAGAAGCCTATCATGAGGATATTTGATCACGTCTCGCCTCATTGTCTATGTCCCCTTGTAGTGCCTCTTGAACTCGCGGATGGTATAGGGGAGAGACAGTTATATACTAGAGTTAAGGAACTCCTTCACTATACACAAAGTGTTTATATAATGTGGCTAGCTACTTTTTCAACTCATTCAGTAGTTTTAAAACATACCTCCTTCTTAGTGCAATTTCCATCACATCCTCGTTCTAATTCTCATCTCATAGAGCTCAATGAAATCCATCTGATATGCAGTTGTAGATATCGGTATCATAGATGTTTACAAGCCAATGTAGAAGTCCCTCTTATTTCAGAGTTGTAATCCTGGAAACATCCGTGGAAAATATGTTCCCACACTATGACACTACTATTGGGAACTGAAAACTCAAAACTCCTTGTGCTAAGAATGGATGGCCGACTCAAGAGTGATCGGATGTACCCTCTTATGCAGGAGATAATCCCATGGTTCTAGGGTTTTCTTTTTCACCGACCAAGGAAAACCCAATTCCAATGTTTCATATATACCACTTCTTTTTTTCCTAAAATAGTAAATCTAAATATGAACTGTGGATGAACAGTTCATACACAAACTAACGTCGTAAGCCCTCAACGCTACCTCCAAGAAGGTCCAGCAGAAACTCTCTTCTCAAGTGTTATATCACATAATCAGCATAAGTGTTATAATTTATTCTCCTCTCAATGGTATGCCTAGACATAATGGTCATGTCAATGGTTTAATCGGAAACTCTAGGTCTGGAACGTGATTCATGAAAAGAAGGAATGATTCGTACTTATGTCTGTTAATATGGAAGCTAGTGGTAGAAACATATCATACATCAAATCATTCATGGAGCCCTTGGGTCAAAATCCTTGACCGAATAAAGCTACACTCTTCCCATATCCTCCCTCTCCCTGAGCCTGGTGGGGAGCTCATTCAGGTGGTGGTTGTAACATGTCAACATGTATACCTCATCTTGCTACTCTTCTAGCTCCGCTTCCACTCCTATTGTCCTACATATTCATCTTTCCATGTCACATCCTCTTCTCGACGCATTTGTACATATCCAAGTCATCATGACTGATGTCGGTTCCCTCCATTTCCACGGCTAACATTCACATGTTGTATTTTCTCATACGAAGAAAAATCAACAAAAAATTTTCCATCTTACAACCTAACATAAGTAATAATGCCCAGAAGAATAGTGATGGCTTGGATATCCCTAAACACATCTCGCTTAGAGGTCCGAGTCCTAAAGCAAATTTGTTATCATATTCATCGAGAACCTAGAATGAACAGTACACCTCGACGATGTATCACCCCAATCTTTCATGGTACATTTCCCTTTGAATAATGTAGTAGCTTCTGTTGTACGCAACTTGGAGTTCTAGCACACCACGTCCTAGTAAACTTGTCGTTTTGAATATAAGTACACACTTTTTTAAATTTTATAAATTTTATTTTTCAAAATGGATATCATTTTTGGATTCATAATATCATAGTTAGTATAGGATGAATTTTTGGTATTTGTCCGAAAAGGTTCAATTTTTTATGAATGGTGAATAACACTGCGTTATTATTTAAAACCAACTTTTTATTTAAATAATTATTTATTTTAATTTAATTAATATTAGATAAAAATAGATACATAATACTTATATATGTTCTATATAATTCATTGGAGTAATTTTATAATAATATTAGATATAAAAAATTTCATTGAACTTTTTACCTTCTTTTACCAACCTTCTAGGAGCATTTGAAAATTTACATAAAACATAATTTTACCACTTCTGTGAGTTGAATTTCAAAAATCCAAGAGACATAGTTGAAATCAGTATGTAAAATTTGGTTCAACAAGATGAAAAACATAATTGGTGAATAGTAATGTTTTACTTTTAGTTACCATGATTAAAATTAAATAGGATTAGTACGGGTAAAATGATATCATTACCCTAACACATGTCCTAATTCTATTAGATAGGTGTATTTTGGCCAAAAACAACCTTATAAATAAAATATGAACCTTTTGGTCTACCTGTATTAGATTAGGACCTTTATTATTATTTTATTTAAAGAAGAGTTTAAAGTGTTAAATTCGAAGTTCAATAACAAAACCATTTTTAAAATAGGTTTATTCATAATATAAATTAGACTATAAATATAAATTAGAAATATAAATTTATATCAAACCTAATGGTATTTTATTTATAATTGTTAGACATTAAATAATTTTATTTATATTAGACAAAATGATGATGTGGTAATTAACTTAATAATGGAATATTAAAATAATTGGTAGGATAAATATATAAATAAAGGTAAATTAAGACTTTAGATAAATTTGAATAATATTATAGAAGAATATGACATGTTAGGGATGATTCAATGGATTTTTTTGATGTAATCATGTTGTTATGACATTCCCAAAAAAATACCGAATAGTGTCAAAATTTACATAAATGAGTTTTTAAAACAAATATTATATAATTAAATGATATAATATTACAAAAAATATAAGGATCACCAAATGAATTATATAATGATATATATGTCATTAATTAACCACTTGAGGTTCTCTTGTCTTCTTTTAGTATGTTTATCAACCATTTATTATAATAATTCAAAAATACATGGTAAAAGCTAAACTATTTAACTAAGAGTAAAATAAAAATATATAAGGTTAATATGATGACCTAAACCAGTCTCAAACTTATTGGTTGTGTGGTTTTGGACCCATCCCCACCATATCCTAGAAATAAATCATTTTTAATCCCTTGGAAACTGAAAATGATTTTATTATAAAATAAAATTTCAATCTTTTCTTAACATGACCATCACCTCTATTATAAAAGGGTACTTCCCCTTCTCTTCATTTCACGCCTCTTAAAACATTTTTTGTGGCTAAACCCTTCCCAAATATCTTGAAAAAAATCTTTCTTTAATTCTATAGGACATGAAATGCTCAGAAATATATCATGTGGAGACCTTTTGATCAACTCAAAAGGAAACACCTGAAGAAGAGGTAAATATTTCATCTCCTCATTCTAGTTCTTTTTCTTCCGACACATCTTTTTTCTTTATTGTTTCCATACCAAAAGTATAACTCTAGTATCATCTACATAATTTTATGTTATTAAAAATATGGAACAACAATATTCCTTATTCTATTCATCCTATAAATGAAAAATTAATCGTACGAGTGTACGTACGGCTTACCGTCTCCACATCTTGGTGTAGTTTGTTATTCAAAAACATCATTATATGGATGGGTATTTTAATGAGTATAATTGATTTAAAAAATAAATAAAACATGTTAATTAGTCTGTATATATGATATATCTTCCAAATATATAGGATTTTTTCAACAATATAAGGATATCGTCGCTTGTTCGTACGTACGGATTACCGTCTCCACAAACACGATGAGATTCATTCCCCATCATAATAATTAAAGAATAATTTTTATTTTATGATTAAAAATAATATTTAAGAACATAATATAATTCTATATATGAATCAAATACATCATATCCAAATAAAGCATGGCTTACGGAGCCATGCATATAAAGGAAAACGAATCAGTTAACACTCAAAATGACGATACTACTGAAATATTATTAACAAATCTAATTTAGAGGATCATATATGATATCATATTTATGTATATAGTTATTGTATGACTTAATAAAAATTATTTTATTATTATACAGTAGGTTAATGTACCTTTTAACAATGAAAATTACAAGGTAAGGGTTAATTCTATAATCTATTTATTATTAGAGGTTGTTTATACATGAGTATCTACGGAGACCACTTTATTATCAACATCTGTGTTTCTTAAAAATATATTTCAAAAAAAATTTAATATTTCTTAGAATATGAGTTAAAGTCATTTATTCCATTTTTTGACTTTTTACAAAATGTTTATAAAGGAATCATTCCATTTTTTCCAAATAATTTTCCTTACGACCTTTTTGACAAAATTAATGAAATTTGTTTTTTAACTTATACTGTGGGTGCGTCTATTTTCTGCCAATATAACACCATCAAATCTTCCATTAAAAGATTACAATAACATTTTTAAAATAAATGTTTTCTTTCATAATTACATGTATTTTAAATAATTTCAAAATATAAAGAGATATTTTTTCAAAATGTTTTGATTTCATCTATGTCAACATCCATTGATTGATTTTAAACATGTATGAAGTTGATTTATTATGATAAAAATATTCCTTATTTTATTGAAGGTTTCGGGATATATTTGACTTTGGATGTGTTAGTTTTATACCATTCATGGTATATGGATAAAGTATTGACATTTCGCATGCTAGTTTTAAAATGAATTTTTATGTTATGTTTAAACCATTTTGTATGGGGAATTTATTGGACTTATTAAGTGACCGGTGGAGAAAACTATAGCTCCTTGAGGCATCTGTAGGTCTTGTGATAAAAACTAATGTCTTGAAATAATTTTATGAAAAAATATTATTTGTATTCATGGCACGAGGCCATGACTATGTGGTTATGATGTATAGAATTTTGCTTTACATAAATATGAAATTGGCTATTGATATTGCATGTGATTATTCGACTAGTAGAATATCCATGTGAATAAGTAAATGGGATTATTTGATTAATATTTTCCTTATAATGTTGATGTTTAAGATTAAAAGGCTTATGTTTTTGTCTTATAAATTTCCTTGAAGGTTTATGCATATTTATAAAATTTTCCGCTATATTGTTATCCTTACTGATCATCTGAGTTCACCCCTTTAAATGATTTATTTTTCCAAGGATGCGAAGAAGTATATTATGACTGACATGCAGGGATAGTCTAGGAAATATGAATGTGGTAAATGGAGACAATGTTGTTGTTATTTTAGTTTTATAATGTAACATAAAACTTATGAATTTATCTAGTACTTCCAAGGAATCTAAATTGAATGGTCATTCAGGATTTGATCTCTTATGCTCATTCCAATATTTTGTAAAAATGCACCAACTCTAGGAAACTAGGGTCAGGCATTACAGATGGTATTAGAGTAAGTGTAGTAAAAACCTCGAAGCAAGAGTTTGAAAAACTCTGATTAGATAACATTACCTTATGATAGACTTTAAGGGTTTGTATAGAAGAACTTCCTAGAATTTTGGTAATGTATAAGTTTTATTATTTTTCCATGAAATAAATTCATGTCTAGATACATGTAGGTAGAGGCGGCTCTGGCATAGATGTACCTAGGAGTGGAAACTCTGGAAAGGAGTTTCGGGCTTAACCCAGGGTATCCTGGAATAAGATCACAGGCCTTGATCCACTCTTGGTTATGACACATCTGGGGGATATGCTAAGGATAATTCACATTTTTTTACAAACCATTATTAATGATTTATGATTATATACCTCCTCAATGAAATTTTTTTTTTGATTATATATTATATTCATAAACTGTTCAATTTATTTTATTTGTTTTACAAGTTTGGACTTATTTATTTCAATTCATAAACTAGTCTAGTGTATTCCATATTTTAAAAATGAAGCCTAGTGGAAGGAATTAAAACTCCATCAATGAAGGTAATACTTATATATATTTCCATCTTAATCAAGATAATTATAGTGGAGGTGGTGATGCAACTGGGGAAAATTAGCCTATCACCATGCTTTGATAACTCAATCAGGTTGTGAATAATAAAATTTCCCATATGGATCACCCTTATCCACAATACAGAGGATCAATGTTAGACCGCTTTATGAGGAAACAACCACAAACATTCAATTGGATTACAAATTCATTAGTAGTTAAGAAATGGATATGTTCCTTAGAGAAAATATTTCATGCTTTGGGGAGTAGTGAAAGGGAAAAAGTAGTCATGGTAGTTTATTGTCTCATTGGAAATGAAGATCAATGGTGTACATTAATTCAAAAGAAAAATGAAGATGAAAAGGTATCAAAAATGGAATCGAGGGAGTTTATAGAGATTTTATAAAAAAATACTTTCTTCTTGATCGTTGAGTAGATATATATAGAAACTTTCTGAGTCTGAGGTAAAATGAGGATAAGAATGTCACAAAGTACGAGGAAACATTTACAAGGCTAGAAAGGCATGCAGTAGATTATATATGTAACCCAATGATTAATATTGATCTATTCTACAATGGGTTAAAACTATTTCTTCGTCAAGAATTCGTCTCAAAATCCTTTTCGTCGTACAAAGACGTTGTCTCATCTGTTTACAAGACAAACAATAATTCTCTATGTCTTGCGACATTAAAGAAAATAAATAGAAGAAGTGATCTGTTGAACACTTAGGAAATGGGAAAAAGGGGATGAAGTGAAAATTTGAATTTCCATCCTGCAATAAATCTAGGAAAAATCACCTTGGTACTTGCCTAACGGGAATTGGAGTCTATTACAAGTCTGGTGAAAAGGGCCACCATGCTCGTGATTGCAAGAGAAAGAAAGAGGCTACCAATGTTGAATTCTATATCTGTAAAGAAATAGGGCATTATTCGAATTAATGTCCTAAGTGACAAAAAAACATACCTCAAAAAAGGCCTTGGGGGTAAGGTCAAGCTTATTCAAACACTACTGCTAAGGTTGATGCTCTGAAAGACATGGTATCAGGTAATTTAAGGGTTTCCTCAAGTTTTTGAAATGCTTTATTTGATTCTGAATCATTACATTGTTTCATATCTTTAAAATTTCCTAGGAAAATTAGATATTTCCAATTAAATTTTACATTGGTTTTGTCAGTCAAATATCTTAAAAAATGTATCATTTCAATAATCTTTTGCGAATCAATTACCCTTAAGTTATATCAACGTTATTTATCTAATAATCTCAATTTCATACCCATGATTGAATTTTATATAATCCTTAGTATGGATTAGATTTCAGAGCATGATGCGAATTTTTTTTTCAGAATAAGGAGTTCAATTTTTTTTATGATAATAAAGAATATCTTATCTTTAGAGTAGAGTCATCTCCATATGATTCTTATCAAGATCATCCACCACTAGCTCTACTAAGATCAATTATTGGGGAGGAAGTGCGTGAAATAACTATGGGTGATAAAGGAATGTTCCAATATAGAATGTACGAATTGTACAGAAATATATTGATGTATTTCCAGAGGATTTACCTGGACATCCTCAAGAACAAAAAATTTTGTTTTCCATTATTTTATTTCCTTGTTCAAGGCCCATATTGAAGACCTATTATAGAATGGCCACTGTAGATTTAGTGGAGTTAAAGAAAAAACTAGAAGAGTTTAGTAATAAAGGATTTATTCTCCCTTTTGTTTCTCCATTGGGATCCCCTATTCATTTTGTTAAGAAGAAAGATGCATCATTGATGTTGTGTATTGACTACGAGGAGATCAATGTTGTAATAATAAGGACCATATATCCCGTACCTCACATTGATGATTTATTGCATCGACCTCATGGAGCTTAATATTTTTCAAATATTGACCTTAGATCTAGATATCATCAGTTTTGTGTCAAGAAAGGAGACATTCTAAAAATAGAATTCTGAACCAGGTACAGGCATTATTAGTTTACAGTAATGCCTTTTGGACTGACTAATGCTCCCTCTGTCTTCATGGATCTATTGAATAGATTTTTCAAGTAATATCATGATGTCATGTTAGTGGTATTTATTGATGATATATTTCTATACTCCAAAAGCTATAAAGAACAAGAAAATCACTTGAGAAATATTCTAAAGACTCTAAGAAGAAATTAATTATATAGGAAGTTCAGCAAGTGTGAATTCTGGATTCTGGAGATTTCATTTCATGGCCATATTGTCTCTATGAATGGAATATTGGTTGATCCTTCAAATACCAAGGAAATCCAAGAATGGCCATAAATGACAAGTATAACTGAGGTACACAGTTATATTGGTTTAATAGGTTAATATTTGCGCTTCATCTAGAATTTTTCCTGATTGGATAACCTATTAACCAATCCCACCCATAAAGGGGTTAAATTTGTTTGGACAAAAGTGTGAAAAAAATGCTTAAAAGAACTGTTGTGATGATTATTTAATTCTCTTATCTTGACACTACCATACGGTAATGATAGGTTTGTTATTTATAGTGATTCATCAAAGAATTTAATGGTTTGTTTCCTTATATAGAATGACAGTATTATTTCATGTGCATCACGACAACTAAATATTCATGAACAAAACTTTCCAACTCATGATCTTGACTTATCAGCTGTAATATTATCTTTGAAGATATGGAGGCACTATCTGTATGGAACAATATGTGATATATACCGATCACAAGATTTTAAAGTAAATTTTCTCCCATAAAGAAGTCAACACGAGGCGAAGATGATGGAATTAACTACTCAAAGATTATGATTTCACTATACACTACTACATAGGGAAGGAAAATAAGGTGGAATATGCATTGAGAAGAAAGTATCATTGAGTTTCAAAGAGGATGAGAGGAGAAAGGGATCCAATGTTCATAGATCTAGTGAAGATGGTTATTGCAATAATCATTGAAGGTGAAACATCAATACTTATTCAAATGGTTTTAAACCATCTTTACTAGAAATGTTAAAAGGTTCTCAAACTGATGATGAAGAGTTTCAAAAGAAAATTAAAGCTTTGAACACTACGAGATTAATCAACTTCGTATATGAAAATAGGATATTGAAATTTGGAAAGAGACATTGTTTTCCACACATACCTGGTCGAAAAAGGGAATTGTTGGATGATTCTCATAGCTCTAATTACTCTATACACCCTGGTGGCACTATGATGTATAGAGATTTGAAGCAAAATTTATGATTGGACAAAAAGAAGAGATAGATTGCAGATTATGTGTCATGATGTATAGTTTGTCAATAAGTGAAAGCTAGAAGACAACATACTATAGGAGTCAAGAAACCTCTTCCCATACCTGAGTGGAAATGGGATAATATTACGATGGAATTTGTCGTAAGGATACCAAAGACTCCTAGAAGGAATGATGCAATATGGATTGTCATTGAACGGCTTACCATGTCAGCTGATTTTCATTCTATAAGAGAAGATTTTTCACATGAAATATTATCAAGACTATATATTTGTTACACCCCAATATTTCATAGTCTGATATTTTTTTCAATGTAATTCGATAACATGCATTACACACAAAACTAAGTTCATACGCACCACAACTTACCAAACTAGCTGTTCAAAAGTGGTTATGAATAGTATTAAATTAATTTTTAACATTATATAATCCTTCTAATTTTATAATCCATATTATTAGTTTCTTATCCCTAATGTAAGAAGAAATTTATTTTTTCAGATAAAATACATTTTTTCCAAAAAAATGCAATTTTGCAGCCTTTTAATGGAGAACCCTTTTTAAATCCAATATTTGAAACTTTAATATATTAAATTTGACAAAATGAACTTATTATTTAGTATAGGGACATAATATTTTAGTTTCAATAAATTATTGGTGTTTTTCTGATACCTTTCATATTAAGGTGAATAATGAAAAATAATATATTTTAACATAAAACAACTTTTTTAATAAAAATAATTTATAATGTTGAATTATAAATTTTAATGGTTTTTATGTATAATAAGATTATATTATTACAATTTAATCAAAATATGGTCATTTTATGTTATTTTACTTTGAGATTGGACATAAACAAGTGTCAATATTTTAATTATTATTATTTCATAAAAGTACGCTTTTTGGTTTTGACAATCCGAATTAATTTTAAATTATTTAATGAAAATTATATGTTTTGAAATTGTTAAAATATAATTCATTTTTTATTCAGAATATAAAAATTAGCTTAGGTGAATTTTTGGTATTTTTCTAAAAACATACAATTTTTTGTGAATAGTGAAAACATTGAGTTATTGTTTAAAAATGAAATTTTATTTAAATAATTATTAATTTTATTTAAATTTATTTTAGGTCATAATATATACATTATACCTATATAAATTCAATTTAATTCATTGGATTCTGTCTATAATAATTTTAGATATATAAAAATTTTATCAAACTTTTTACCGTCTTTTACCGACCTCCTAGGAGCATTTTCAAATTTACATAAAACGTAATGTTACCGCTTCTGTGAGTTGAATTTCAAATATCCAAGAGACACTTTGATTATTAGTATGTAAAATTTGGTTTAATGAGTTGAAAATAATATTTGGTGAATAGTAATTTCATACTTTTATTTATCACGGGTAAAAGTAAATAGGGTAATTATGGGAAAAAATGATATTATTATTTCCTAAACATATTTTCTAATTATATTGGATAAGTATACATTGACAAAAAACAATATTATGAATAAAATATGAACCTTTTTGGCCACTTGGATTAGATTAGGACATTTTTTTATTAATTAATTCAAAGAAGAGTTAAAGGCGTTAAATTCAAAGTTAAATAACTAAAACATTTTTAATATAGGGTTATACATAATGTAAATTCAACTATAAATATTAATTAGAAAGCAGAAAATATTTCCTACATAATGGTATTTTATTTATAATATTTAGTCATTAAATATTTAAATTTATTTATAATGCAATAATGATGCAGTAATTACTGTATTAATGAATGATTAAACTAATTGACATTATAAAAATCCAAATAAATGTAATATGAGACTTTTTAGGAATTAAACTAATTTTATTTGTTAATATGAAATGTTGTGATTGGTTAATGTAATGTTTTTTTAAGTAAAAATGTTGTTTTGAATTTACAAAAAACAAAATACCAAATAGTGTCAAAACTGACATAAAAGACTTTTTAAAACAAATTTTATATTATTAATTAATATTCTATTCCTAAAAGTTTATGATTCATCCAAAAGACTTATATAATTATAGGTGTATCATTAATGAACCACTTGGGTTTCTCAAGAACGTTTAGAGTAAATTTATTAACCATATAATATAAAAATACAAAATGACATGGTAAATGTCAAACTAATTAACTAAGAGTTAAATCTAAAAGATAAAGTTAATATAGTGACCCGAGCCTATCTAAAACCTATTTGTTGAGTGGTTTGCGGCCCATCCCCATATTATCATTTAAATAATTCATTTTATATCCACTAGAAACCGAAAATGAATTTATTAAAAAATAATATTTCTAACATTTCCTAAGGTGCCCCTCACTCCTCTTATAAAAGGGCACTCACCCTTCTCTATAATTCACACCTTCAAAGACATTTGGATCGGCCAAAACCTGTCCAAGTACCCTCTAAACTATTCTGCCTTCATCCTAGATGCCTTCCTTCAGTCAGAAAGATAACCTATGGATCCCTTTTGATCAAATCAAAAGGAAAAACCTAGGGAAGAGGTAAATATTTCATCACCTCTTTCAAGTTCTTTTCTTCTTCCACTTCCCCTTTATTTGTTGATTCCATTATAAAATAATAACTCCAATATATTATATAGAATGTGATTTTATTATAAATATGTTACCTCCAAATTCATTATTCTATCTATCCTTTTAATGACATGTCACCATACGTGTGGACATACGACTTTCCGACTACACGAACTGGTGTAATTGGTATTCAATACATTATTATTTTTGGATGGGAATAAATATTATGTGTAATTGATGTAAATAAATGATATATCATGATAATTATTCTGTATATACAAATTATCATCCAATTATATATTATTTTAATATCAAAATCATTATATATCGCTCGTGCGTACAGATTATCGTTTCCACGAATGCGATGAGATTCATTTACCATCGTATCCATTCCAGACTAATTTTCATTAGATGATTAAAAAAAAGTTTAAAAACATAATATCATTCTGAATATGAATAATATATTTCTTATCGATAAAAAACATATCTTACGTAACAAAACATATAAAGGAAAACGAATCAGTTAACACCCAAAATGATGATAATACAAAAAATATTATTAACATAGCAATATTAAAAGATCATAAATGATTTAAAATTAATTTATATGATTCTTGTATAATTTAGTAACAATTATTTCACCATTATACAAGATTTTATCCTACCCTCGACCAAGGAAATGGACAAGTTATTGGTTAATTTCACAATTTCTTTATTATCTGAGGTTGTTATTACGTTTGTATCTACTGGGACATATTAATTATCCATTTCCATGTTTCATAAAAGGGTTTTTAAAGGGTTCTTGTTAAGGGAATTTTTACTAATACATCAGTTTATATTTTTTTAATATTTAATCTTCTAAATAATTCTTATTTATGTCCATGTTTTTAAAATTGCTTGTAAGGATTTATTTATATGGACATGAATGTTTTTTAAATGTTAATTCATATCAATAGTTTCAAAGTGGTATGGGACGCTTTGATTCAAAAATTTCTTTAAATGTCTTCATTTAAAAATTGTGTGACTTTTTTTTATGAAAAAGGAATATTTCTCGCAACGCGTTTTTAAAATCATTTTCATCAATGTAAACATCCATTTATGGATTTTAAAGTTGTTTGAAGTTGATTTATTATGATACAAATCTTCCATATTGTATTGAAGGGTTTTCGATATGTTTGAATGTGCATGTGTGATTTTTATACCATTAATGGTTTATGGATAAATTATTGACATTTCGTATGCTAGTTTTAATACAAATGTTTATGTTATTTTTAAAATTATTCATATGAGGAATTCATTGGACTTAGTAGGTGACGCGTGGATCCCACTATAGCTCCTCGATGCATCGGTAGGTTTCATGAGACAAACTAGTGTCTTGAAACAAGGCCTTGAAAAAAATTATATTTTTAGTCTTGGCACAAGGCCATGACTATGTGGTTATGAAAGTTTGGCATTATGCATTACTTCATTATAAATGTAGATATTGATATTTCATGTGATTATTCGACTAGAAGAATATCTAAGTGTGTAAGTAAATGGAATTATTTTGATTTATATTTTCCATATTATGATGATGTTTATGTTGAAAAGGATTTTATTTTGATTCAACACATTTCCTTAAATGTTTATGATTATTTATTAATGTTTCTGCTATATTGTTATCCTTACCGAGCATCTGAGCTCACCCCTTTCTATGTTTAATTTTTCCTAGGATGTGAAAAAGTATATTATGAAATACCCGTAGGGATAGTCTATGGGATCTCAGTGTTTTCTATGGAAACAATGTTCTTTTATTTTTCCATTTTAGGATATAATTTAAACCTTATAAATGTTTCTAGTACATCCAAGGATACTAAACTAATGGGTCTTTCGAAACATGATCTTTTGTGATCATGCCAATGATACGTAATAATGCACTGACTCTGGTATTATGGGGTTGGGGTGTTACAGTTGGTATTAGATGAATTTTAGTACAAAACATGGAAACTAGATTTAGATAAAATCTGATTAGAGAACATATCCCAATGATAGACATTGAGGATTACACTACTAGAAAAATACCCTATACCAACGGTTTGTAACCGTTGGTATTGGTCCCCAAACCGTTGGTATAGGCTATACCAATGGTTTGGAGGACCGTTGGCAAGTAATCCGTGACAATAGGTCTATACCAAAGGTTTTGGGAAAACCGTTGGTATAGGGTCTATACCAACGGTTCTCAAAACAGTTGGTATATGTATTTCAAAAAAGAAACATTCGGTGGGATTTGATCCCAGGACCTCTAGTTTATAACGGAATGACTTAACCACTAACCTAACATGACTTTTGTTAACATAATTTCATAAATATATATATTTATTGTTCTAATTATTTTAAATTTTGATTTATATAATGTTCTCTATAGGTAGATTCCAAAAAAAATCAAAGGACCTTTCCCAACGGTTTGAAAAACCGTTGGGAAAGGGCTTGCTTTTTTTGGGTATACTGGCCAAAGGATGAATTGTGGACACCCTTTCCCAACGGTTTGGGCAAACCGTTGGGATAGGCTACCCTTTCCCAATGGTTTGGCCAAACTATTGGGAAAGGTGGTCCAGAATTCAGCCTTCCCCAACGGTTTGGCCAAACCGTTGGGAAAGGGTGTCCAGAATTCATCCTTTCCCAACGGTTTTTACAAACTGTTGGTATAGAAGCGTTGGGGAAAATCATTTTTCTAGTAGTGTTAGTATAGAATTACTTCCTAGAATTTTGGTATTGTAGAGATTTTGTGAGTCTTACAAGAAATACATCGTTATCTAGATATGTGTAGGCAGAGGCAGCTCTGTCATAGATGTGCCTAGGGGTAAAACCTAAAATCATCGCTTTGAGATAGACTCAAATGGGAACTGGTGCATGACAACAGGCCTTGCTGCACTCTTGGTTACAGTAATCTCAGTGGATATGCTTTGGATAACTCTCATTTTCATTACAAATCATTAAAAAGTATTTAGGAGTATATACCTCCTCAAAGAAAATATTTTTATGATTGTGGATTATATCCATAAATATTTCAATTTATGTTAGGTATTTTACATGTTTGGAATTATTAATCTCAATTCATAAACTAACCTAGTGTATGACATTTTATTTAAATGGTTCCCAGTAGAAGGAATGTGAACTCCAACAACACGTATGATCCAAAGAGTAAGAAGGATCATATATTTCATAGTATTAATCCAACATTTATAAGGTAAATAGTCTCCAATGTATTCTCAACATATGAGTAAATAGTATCATGTGTTAATAGGATAAGTAAATAATTATCTGATTCCTATGGCTTTGAAGTGAAGCAATAGAAGAAATTATAGAAGAGAGAAATATGGATAAAAGGAAGTGGGAAAAAATAATTTTCCCATATGTGATAAATGTAGAAAGAATCACCTTAGTAAATTCTTGAAGGGAATGAGAGTTTTTCATAAGTGTGGAGAAAAAGGACACCAATTACATGATTGGAAAGGTATGAAAAAAATATCAAATGTGCAATTCTTCATCTGATAGAAGTTGGAACACTACGTGAATCAATGTCTAAATCATTAGAGTATAACCCAAATACTGTTATTGGATAATAATAAAGTTATGAAACTACCGAAGATGAAGAGGAATGATTATATTTCTTATGTTGTTATTAATGTATGGTGTCATTTGTGTATTGTATTAATGATGTACATGTTATAAAAATTATAGAGTTTATAAGGATTATATTGTAGTACTATTTCATTAAAGACTTGAGATTGTGTGGAACGAAGAAAAGTGACTCAAAATTAGGTTAAATTTTTGGAATATATATGTTTGAGAGAATGATAAACCATAATATGGTTCTAATATCGAGGTAGTGATTTTTGGAATTATACATGATTGATTTGGAAAAATTATATTGGATATTTTTTACTACCTTGAAACTGATTAATGATTTATATATACCATCATTACTGGAGTTCACAACATTTTTGGATAGAAGGATTATATCCAGAATACTATAAGGAATAAGGGAGCACGAATGTAATCAATAAGGTTTTATGGTAATTTAGGATGTTGTAGTGTTTTAAAAGAATACACGATGAAGGTGTTCACATGTTATAACACGGAAAAATGGATCTTCATTGTGTTTTCTTTCCTTATAAATTTTGGACTGTGAGTTTTTACAGAAGTATTTTGGATAATTATAGTTTGATATTATTTTTGGATTTCCATAAAAAGGATATCTCGGAGTTCGGGCAGCTAATCGTCACGTCCGCTAGGCCGCGAGACTAGAACCCGCAACCGAAGGCCGATAAGGGTGTATCACCTACAACTGGCCCACATGATGTCCTGGATTGAATAATATAGTTTTTTTAAAAGTTCATTTAGATTAATTACAAATACATTTTTCTGGGAACCCTATATGAATAGGATAAATAATATATTTTTTGAAGTTTAATTAACTTTTATAGTGAAAGATGTGTTTGTGGTATCAATTAGTTAAAGGATGGAACTCTACTTGTCAAATATATATTTATTTTCTTCACTTAATTTATGAAGAAATTAATTCTTAATCATTAGGTATGGGATCATAAAACTAAAAATGTTTTATCATAATACCATATGTTTTGTTGAACCGATGATATTTTAAATCATCATAGATTGATTGCTTTGAGGACATAAATTATACAATTTTTTTGACTGATGACTTAAATCACTCCCTATAAATATTTACGTTTTTCTATAATTATGTGTCCCTAATTTCCCCCAATGTTCTACTACTCGATATCATAATTCTGTGGTGACTTTTTCATTCCCCCTTTCCACTTATTAAGATTAAATTTTGTTAACCCAATTTCTAATGTGGCTTTTCCCACAAAGGTATTTTCTATTTTCAACCATTTATTTTCAAAGAGCAATTTCAAATTAATAGGTCACAATTTATTGAAAGAGAGAAGAATGTAACATCCCCAAATTTCATAGTAAGTTATTTCTTCAATATAATTCAATAACCTGCACTACACACAACACTAAGTTCAAGCGGATGACGACTTACCAAACTAGCCGTTCCAAAGCGGTTATGAATATTATTAACTTTATTTTTAACTTTATATAATCCTTATAATTTTAGAATCAATATTTTGAGTTTCTTAGAAATAATTAATGAATATATTCTTTTTTCAGATAAAAGTAGTATTTTTTAAAAAATGAAATTTTACCGCCATTTAAAGGAAAATCCTTTTTAAATAAAATATTAGAAACTTTTATATATTCAATTTTACAAAATAAACGTCTTCTTTAGAATTGGGAAATTAGAATTTAATTTTAATATATTATTGGTGTCTTTCTGATAACTTTCATATTTGGGTGAATAGTGAAAATACTATATTTTAACTGAAAACAAATTTTTTAATCAATATAAATTATACTGTTTAATTGTACATTTTAATAGTTTGGAAGTATAATTAGATTATATATTAACCATTTAATCTAATGATGGCCATTTTAAGTAATTTTACTTTGAAATTGGACATAAGAAAATATCAATCTTTTTATTGTTATTATTTCTTAAAAATACGCTTTTTGGTTTCGACAATGGGAATTAATTTTAAATTAACAAATACAACAGAAATGTTTTTTCAATTGGTAGAATAGAAATCATTTTTGAATTTGAAATATCAAAATTAGCTTAGGGTGAATTTTTTTAATTTTCTAAAAACATTCAATTTGTAATGAATAGTGAAAACATTAAGTTATTGTTTAAACCCAACTTTGTATTTAAATAATTATTTATTTTATTTAAATTTTTTAGGTAATAATATATACATAATACCTATATAAATTAAATTTAATTCATTGGAGTCAGTTTATAATAATTTTAGATATATACAAAATATATCGAACTTTTTACTATCTTTTACCCACCTCCATGGAGCATTTGAAAATTTACATGAAACATAATTTTACCACTTATGTGAATGGAATTTCAAAAATCTGAGAGACACTATTTATATCAGAAAGTAAAATTTGGTTCAATAATATGAAAATAATTTTTTGTGAATAATAACTTTTTTACTTTTATTTACAATAATTAAAAGTAAATAGGGTAATTAATGATAGAAATAATAATATTATTACCCTAACACATGTCCTAATTCTATTGGATAAGTATAATTTGACCAAAAAACCTTAGGAATAAAATATGAACCTCTTTGGTCCACATGGAATAGATAAGGGCATTTATTATTATTTAATTCAAAGAAGAGTTAAAAGTGTTAAATTCGAATTTTAATAACTAAAACATTTTTAATATAACGTTATACATTATATAAATTTGACTATAACTATTCATCAGAAATATAATAACATTTAATACATAATGGTATTTTATTTATAATTTTTAGACATTAAATAAGAAAATTAATTTATGACACAATGATGATGCAGTAATTACCGTATTAATAAAAGATTCAAATAATTGACAATATAAATATCCAAATAAATGTAATTTGAGTCTTTTAATGAATTCCACTAATTTTATAGGTTAATATGAAATGTTTGGGTTTGTTATATGAACTTCGTTCGAAGTAATAATGCTATTATGAATTTATAAAAAACAAAATACCAAATAGTGTCAAAATTGAAATAAAATAGTTTTTAAAAAAATATTATATTATTAATTGATATTTTATTCCTAAATATCCAAGTATTCGGAAAAAAGTCTTATATAATTATAGTTGTATTTTTAATTAACCACTTTGGGTCTGTTTGGTAGTTTATTACATGTTTATTAACCGTATAATATAAAAATACAAAGAGACATGGTAATGTCAACCTATTTAACTAAGAGTTAAATCTAAAAGATAAATTTAATACAGTGACCCAAGACTATCAAAAACCTATTGGTTGAGTGGTTTTCAACCCATCCCCACCATATCCTCTAAATAATTCATTTTTGATCCATTAGAAACTGATAATGATTTTATTATAAAAAAATGTTTCTTGTTTTTCCTAAGGTTTCTTTCACCACTCTTATAAAAGGGCACACCCCTTCTCTCTAATTCACATATTAAAATCCATTTGGCTCGACAAAACCCTACCAAAATACCCTCTCAACTATCCTCCCTTCATCCTCGATTACATTCTTTAGTCATAAATACATCCTATGATCCCATTTGATCAAATTAAAAGGAAAAACCCGAAGAAGAGGTAAATATTTCATCTCCTCTTTCAAGTTCATTTCTTCTTCAACATCCTCTTTATTTTTTCATTCTAAAATAATTACTCCTGTGTATTATTTATACTAAGATGCTATAATAAATATGGAACAACCAAATAAATTATTCTATCCATCATTTGAATCACATGTCACCACACATGCATACGTACGACTTACCATCTCCACGTCGTGGGGTAATTGTTATTCAGTACTTTATTATTTTTTGATGGTTATAATAATGATGTGTAATTGATGTAAATAATAAATATAAAATAATAACGATTATATATATATGATATACCATCCAATTATATATTTTTTTAATATAAAAAGAATGATATTGTCACTCATGCGTACGGATTACCATCTCCACGAACGTGAAGAAATTCATTCCCCATCATATCCATTAAAGACTAATTTTCATTAGATGATTACAAATAAGGTTTATAGATTTAATATCATTATGAATAAGAATAAGATACATCCTATCCATAAAGAACATTACTTATGCAACAAAGAATATAACGTAAAATGAATCATTTCACATCATAAGAGACGATAATACTAAAATATTATTAACAAATTAATACTAAAATATCATATATGATATCATATTAATGTATATGATTATTTTATAATTTAATAAAAATTATTTCACAATTATACAAGAGGTTAACCAACACTAAAACAAGGAAAATTACAATGTAAGGGTTAATTTCACAATCTCTTTATTATCCGAGGTTGTTTTTATGTAAGTATCTACTAGGAAATATTGATTATCCATGTCCAGGTTTCATGAAAGAGTTTTCAATGGGATTATTTTTAAGTTAATTTTTATAAAAACATCAGTTTAAATGTTTTATATATTTATTATTCTAAATTATTCTCATTAATATCCATATTTTCAAAATGGTTTTTAAGGATTTAATTTTATGGAAATGAATGTTTTTTTAAATTTTAATTCATTTAAAAAGTTTAAAAGTGGTATAAAACACTTTCATTTAGAAATATCTTTAAATGTCTTCCTTTCTAAATTGTGTGACTTTTATATTTTTTTTATGAAAAATGGATGTTTATCAAAAAGAGTTTTACAAATAATTTTCATCTATATAAACATCCTTTGATGGATTTTAAACTTGTTTGAAGTTGATTTATTATGAAACAAATCTTCCATATTGTATTAATGGTTTTGTGATATGTTGGATTGTGGATGTGTTATTTTTATACCATTCATTGTTTATGGATAAAGTACTGACATTTAGTATTCTTGTATTAATAAAAAAATTATGTTATGTTTAAACATATTCATATGATGAATGCATTGTACTTTAAGTGATGGGTGGAGCCCACTGTAGCTCCTCGATGCATCGGTATTTCTCATGAGACAAACTAGTGTCTTGGCACAAGGCCTTGACAAAAATCATATTTTTATTCTTGGAAAGAGGCCTAGACTTTGTGGTTATGAATGTCTGGAATTATGAATTGCATCTTTATGAAAGTGGATATTGATATTTCATGTGTTTATTCGACTAGTATAATATCCATTTGAGTAAGTAAATGGAATTATTTTGATTTATATTTTCAATATTATGAGGAATTTTATGTTTAAAAGGATTTTGTTTTAGTTCAATACATTGCCCTAAATATTTATGCTTATTTTTGAATGTTTCCGCTATATTTTTATCCTTATGATCATCTGAACTCACCCATTTCAATGTTTTATTTTTCCCAGGATGCGAATATGTATATTATGAATGACCTACATGTATAGTATATGGAATCTCAGTTTTGTCAGTGGAAACATTGTTGTTTTAGTTTTACATTTTATGTTGTAATGTAAACCTTATGAATGTATATAGTACTTCCAAGGCTACTAAACTAATCGGTCTTTCGAAACCTGATATTTTGTGATCATTCCAATGATACATAATAATTCGCCGACATTGGGATTTTGGGGTCAGGGAATTATAATTTTAATTAAGTTGCAAGACATCATGGAGTACCACTATCGATTGTTTTTTATCATGATCCTGGTTTTACATCATGATTATGGAAAAGTCTTCAGAAGGCCCGGGATACTAAACTTCATTTGAGCACCTCCTACCACCCTCAAACTGATGTAAAATCTAAACAGACTATTCAAATCATAGAATACATGTCGAAATCTTACTCATATTACATTCAATGTTTGTGGGATCATAATTTACCTCTGGAATATTTTTTTTATAACAATAGCTTTCATTCAAGTATTCTGATGGCACCACTTAAAGTGTAATATAGACAGAGATGTCACACACCAACATTTTGGGATTATATTGGTGAATGAAAACTCGTATGCCCAGAAGTTTTTGAGTAAATAATGGAAAAGATAAAGGTTATCCAAACCCACATCAAATTATCTCAATGTAGGCCAAAGTTCTATGTCGATATCCAAATGAAGGATTTGGAATTTCAAGTAAGAGACCATGTTTTATTAATGGTATCTCCATAGAAGAGTTTAATATGATTTGGTAAGAAGGGTAAATTAAGTCCTAGGTACATCGAAAATTTCAAAATTATAGAACTAATTGGGTATGTAGATTACCATTTTGCAATGTCACCAAGTCTCTCAAAAGTTTAGGACATGTTCCACGTATCATTATTGGGAAAATACATGCATGACCCCATGCATGTGCTCACCTAGGAAGAAGTATAACTAGGACCCAATCTGACTTATTGTGAAGAGACTATCAAAATTATTGATACAAGAGAGAAAGTGTTGAAAAAACCGAAGACTCGTCTGTGGAATGTTCTATGGATAAATCATAAGATCGACAAATCAATGTGCGAACCCCAGGAACAGATGATGAAAAACCACCTAAATATTTTTATGCAATAATATTCTATAACTTTTTGGGAAGAAATTATTTTATGTAGGGTAGAATGTAACACCCCATAATTCCATGGTATGTTTCCCTTTAAATAATGTAGTATCTAGTGTTGTATGAAACATTGAGTTTTAACACCCCACAAGTAATAAAACAAGTTGTTATTAATAATAATACCAACTTTTTGAAATTTTATAAATTTTAATTTTCAAAATGGACTTCAATTTTGGTTTCATAATATCAAAATTATCTTAGGGTGAATCTTTGGTATATTTCTTAAAACATTCAATTTTTTATGAATATTGAAAAACATTGTGTTATTGATTAAAACCTACTTTTTATTTAAATAATTATATTTTTTTTAATTTATATTCGAAAAAAATAGATACATAATACCTATATATTTTCAATTCAATTCATTGGAGTAATTTTATAATAATGTTAGATATATAAAAAAAATTGAACTTTTTACCGCCTTTTACCCACCTTCTAGGAACATTTGAAAATTTACATAAAAAATATTTTACAGCTTATGTGAGTTGAATTTCAAAAACCAAAGAAACATGGTTGAAATTATTAAATAAAATATTGTTCAACGAGATGAAAATAATTTTTGGTGAATAGTTTCTGTTGAATTTTATTTACCACAGTTAAAAGTAAATATGGTAACTAAGGGAAACAATGATATTTTTATTACTCTAAGACATGTACTAATTCTATTGGTAAAATTTAATTTGACCAAAATAATACTTATGAAGAAAATATGCTCATTTTTTCCACTTAAATTAAATTTGGACATCTATTATTATTTTAATTAAAGAAGTGTTAAATTCAATGATAAAAAATAAACCATTTTAAATATAGTGTTATACATAAGATATATTCGACTATAAAAATTAACCAGAAAGATAAAAATATTTCCTAAATAATATAATTTTATTTATAATTATGATACATTATTTAATTTAATTTATTTATGACACAATGATGATTCAATAATTACCTTATTAATAAAATATTAAAATAATTGATATGATAAATATCCAAATAAATGTAAATTGAGACTTCTGAAAAATTCCAATACTTTTATAGATTATTAGGAAATTTTAGGGTTTTTTAACGCATTTGTTTTAATGTAATCATGTTGTTATGAATTTCATTAATAAAAAATAAAAAATAGTGTCAAAATAGACATAAATGAGTTTTTAAAACAATTATTATATTATTAAGTGATATAATATTCCAAAAATTTCTAAGATTAGGCCAAAGGACATATATAATGATATATATATATATATATATATCATTAATGAACCACTTTAGGTTCTCATGTCTTTTTATAGTATGTTTATTAACCATTTATTATAATAATACAAGATTACATGGTAAAAGATAAACTATTTAACTAAGAGTTAAATCTAAATGATATGGTTAATATGGTGACCTAAAGCTGTATGAAACATATTTTTTGAGTGGTTTTCGACACATACCTACCTTATCCAATAAATAAATCATTTTGGATCCATTAGAAACAAGAAATGATTTTATTATAAAATATTATTTTAATATTTTCATAAATTGACCCTCACCTCTCTTATAAAAGGGTACTTACCCTTATCTTAATTTCACATCTATAAATCCATTTTTTTCTGCCAAAAACTACCCAAATATCTTCCCAACATTCCTCACTTAAACCTAGAGGCCATTTATTTATTATAAATCCAACCTATTGAGCTCTTTTGTTCAACTAAAAAGGATACACCCGAAGAAGAGGATAATATTTCATCACCACTTTCAAGTTATTTTCTTCTTCCACTACATATTTCTTTTATGTTTCCATACATAAATACTAAATCTAGTATCATGTACATATATTTATGTTATTATAAATATTTAACAACTGTATTCATTATTCTATCCATCCTATGAATGACAAAATCCACCATACGTGCGTACGTATGACTTACCGTATGCACTTCGTGGTGTAGTTTGTTATTCAAACACATTATTATTTGGATGGATATAATAATGAGAATAATTTATATATATAATAAATAAATAATGTTAATGATTTTTTATATATGATTTAACATCCAATTACATATGATTTATCCATCAATATAATGATATTGTCACTCATGTGTACATACATATTACTGTCTCCATGAATGGGATGAGATTCAATCCTGATCGTAATCATACAAGAATATTTTTCATTTATGATTAAAAATAATGTTTAAGATCGTAATATAATTATGTATATGAATCAAATACATCTTATCCACATCAAAAATAACTTATTAAAAAAGAATATAAAGTAAAATGAATCAGCTAACACCCATAACGATGATACCACTGAAATATTATTAATAATGAAATATTAGAGGATCATATATGATATCATAATTATGTATATAGTTATTTTTTAATTTAATAACAATTATTTTTATATTATTTAGGAGGTTATCATACCCTCTACAAAGGAAAATTACAAGTTAATGGTTAATTCTATAATCACTTAATTTTCTGAGGTTGTTTATACGTAAGTATCTATTTGGACCTCTTTATCATCCACATCCACATTTCTTAAAAATATATTTCAAAACAATCACAATTTCCTATAATATTGGTTAAATTCATTTATACACTTGTTTTAATTTTTATAAAATATTTATAATGGAATCTTTCCATACATTTCCAAACAAGGTCCTTTACAACCTTTTTTGAAAAAATTAGGGAAAGATGTTTTTTATCTTATACGGTGGGTGCAATTATTTTCCACTATTATAACACCTCCAAAGTTTCCCTTCCATGATTATAAAAATATTTTCAGAATAAAATTCCCTTTTATAATTAAATTACATTTAAAATATTTCAAAATATAATGATAATATCTCTCAAAAAATTATGATTTCATCTATGTCAAAATCCTTTGATGGATTTCAAACTTGTTTGATGTTTATTTATTATGATAAAAATAATCCATATTGTATTGAAGTTTTTCTGATATATTTGACTACGGATGTGTTATTTTTATATCATTAATGGTTTATGGATAAATTATAGTCATTTCATATTCTATTTATAATACGAATGATTAGGTTATGTATAAACCATTTCATATGAGGAATGCATTGGACAGAGTAAGTGATATGTGGAGCCCGCTAATAGATCCTTGATGCATCAATATGTCTCAATATAAAAACTAGTGTCTTGACACATTTCTTTGAAAAAATATTATTTGTAGTCTTGGCATGAGGCCTTGACTATGTGGTTATGTAGTCTGGCATTATACATTCCATCATTATGAATTTGTTTATTGATATTTCATGTGATTATTCGACGAGTAGAATATCCAGGTGAATAAGTGAAAGGAATTATTTGAGTTATATTCCCCATATAATGTTGAATTTTATGTTTAAAAGGATTATGTGTTAGTTTTATACATTTCCCTAAAGGTTTATGCTTATTTATGAATGATTTCACTATATTTTCATCTTTACTGAGAATCTGAGGTCACCCCTTTCTATGATTTATTTTTCCTAGGATTTGTAAAATTATATTATGAAATACCTATAGGGATATTATAAGGGATATGAATGTGGGAAATGGAGACAATTTCATTGTTGTTTTTCATTTTATAATGTAATATAAAACTTATGAATGAATCAAGTACTTCCAAGGCTACTAAACTGATAGGTTATTCGGGATTTGATCTCTTGTGATCATGAAAATGTTATGTAATAATGCACTGACTCTAGGTAACAGAGGTAGTGGCGTTACAATTGTTATCAAGGAAGCTTAGTATGAACCATGGAAGATAGATTTAGAAAAAACATTGATCAGAGAACATTAATCTATGATAGACTTTGAGGATTATTATAGAAGAACTTCCTACGATTTTGGTAATGTAGAAATTTTTGAGTTTTCCAAGAAATAAAACCATGTCTGTATATGATAAGGTAGATGCGGCTCTGGCACAGATGTAACTATGAGTGAAAACTCCGAAAAAGAGTTTCGGTCTTGTCCTTGGGTATCACGGTACACGACAATGGGCCTTGTTGCACACTTTGTTATGTCAATCATGTGGGATATGCTTATGATAATTTATATTTTCTTTTAAACCATTATGAATTATTTTTAAGTATATTCCTCCTCAAAGAAAGCATTTTTATGATTAAGGAATATATTCATAAACTGTTCAATTAATGTTAAGTGTTTTAAAATTTTATAATTTTGTATTGCGATTCATATTCTAATCTAGTGTATTCCATTTATTAGAAATTGTTCCTAGTGGAAGAAATGGAAACCATATAAATGAACGTAATCCATGTAGGGATTTCTGTCATACTCATGTAATTATAGAGGATCTAGTGATGCAACTGGTCTCGATCATCTTATCACCATACAGGGACAACTCAATCTGGTTATTAATAATAACTTGGCATGTACGGAGAACACTCATCCATAATACGAAGAATTAATTTTAGACCACATCATGAGGCACCAACAAACAACATTCAATTGGTGTAAAAATCCATTAGTAGGTGGGAAATGGATAAGTTCATTAGAGAAAATATTTCTTGCTTTGGGGAGTAGTGAAAGGGAAAAAGATTTCATGGAAGGTTATCACCTCTCGGGAGATGCAGATCAATAGTGGTTATTAATTCAAAACACGAAGGAAGATTATGAAGTATCAAATATGGAATGGTGGGATTTTAAAAATATGCTATTAGAAATATACTTTCCTCGTGAACCTGGAGCGAATATGGAAGAACAATTTCAATGTATGAGGAAAAGGGAGGATGAGAATGTCGCAAAATATGATGCTAAATTTACAAGGATAGCAAGGCATGAAATAGATTATATACATAACCCAATAAGAAAAAACGATCAATTCATTGATGTTTTAAAACCATCTCTTCATCGAGGATTACTCTCACAATCCTTCTCATCATTTGAAGATATTGTCTCATGTGATATCAAGACAAAAAAAGTACTCTCTATGTATTATGGAATTAAATTAATGCAAGAGAATAAGAGATATATTAAACTATCTGGTGGTGAAAATAAGGGGAAGTCGGGAATAGTTGAATATCCATCCTTTAGTAATTGTGGGAAGAAACACCCTGGTACATGACTAAATGGAATGGGAGTCTATTACTATTATTGTGAAAAAGGCCACTATGCTCGTGATTTCAAGGGAAATAAAGAGGTTTTCAATTTTGAATTCTAAAATTGTAATGAAATAGGGAATTATGAAAATGAATTTCCTAAGAACCAAGGAAACATACATCAGAAAAGGCCAAGGGATCAAGGCCAAACATATGTGATCACTACTCCTGAGGTTGAAGCTCTGAAAGATGTGGTGTAAGTTAATTTAAAAGTTTCTTCACGTTTATCCAATTCATTATTTGATTTTGGATCATTACATTATTTCATATCTTTCCATTTTTCTAGAAAAATTAGATATTTCCAATTTGATATAATTAGGGAGTTGTCAGTCAAAAATCTTAATCGAAGTATCATTGCAACAATGTATTGTGAATTAGTTCCCATTATAGATTATAAATGTTATTTATCTACTGATCTCATCATCATACACATTATTGTATTTGATATAATACTTAGTATGGATTTGATTTCAGACCATGATTCAAAAAATTATTGTAAGAAAAATGAGATTACATTGTTTGATGATGATATGGAATACGTTATCTTTAGAGCAGAAGCATCACCATCTGATTCTTATCCAGATCCACTCCTAGTAACTCTATTAAATTAAAATATTGGGGAGGAAGAGAGTGAAATAACTATGGGTGAGGAAAGGAATGTTCAAATAGAGGATGTAGTTATTGTACAATAATATTTTGATGTATTTCGATAAGATTCACTTAGATATCCTCCAGAATGAGAAATTGAGTTTTCCATTGATTTAATTCCTTGTTCAAGGCCCATATCGAAGACATCTTATAGAATGACCAATGTAGAATTAGTAGAGATAAAGAAACAATTGGTGTAGTTCAGTAATAAATGATTTATTCACCCTAGGTTTTCTTAATGTAGCGCCCATGTTATTTTTTTAAGAAGTAAGATTGATTTATGTAGTTGTGTATTGACTATGGGGAGATACATTCTATAAAAATAAAGAACAAGTATCCCATACCTCACATTGTAGATTTATTTGATCAACTACAGGGAGATCAATATTTTTCAATGATTGACATTCGATCTAGAGGTCATAAATTGTGTGCGAAAATGGAATACATTTCGAAAACAACATTCTGAACCATGTACGGGCATTACGAGTTTACAGCAATGCCTTTTGAACTGACTAATTCACTCTATGTCTTAATGGATCTAATGAATAGAGTTTTCAAGGAATATATTGATGACTTTTTAGAGGTAGTTATTTATGAAATTTGGTATAATCCAAATGCTATGAAGATCATGAAAATCACTTTAGCATTATTCTAAAGACTCTTTAGAGAAATGAATTATATGGGATGTTCAGCAAGTGTGAATTATAGATTTAGGAGATTTTATTTTTTAGCCATATTGTCTCTAAAGATAGAATATCCATTGATCCTTGAAAGAATAAGGACATCCAAGAATAGAAATCACCAACAAGTATAACTGAGGTAACCAGTTTTATTGGTTTATCAGGTTATTATTGGCACTTCGTCCGGAATTTTTCCCGATTAGTTAACCGATTAACCAAGATCACACGTAAAGGGGGTTAAATTTGATTGAAAAAAAGAGTTTCAAGAATTTTCTGAAGAACTGAAGAGAAGATTAGTCAATTATTTTATCTTGACTCTACCAACGGGTAATGATGGGTTTGATATATATAGTGATGGATCAAAGAAAATACTTGGTTGTGTCCTTATCTAGAATGATAGGGTTATTTCATATGCATAATAATAACTAAATATTCATGAACAAATCAATAAATTAGATGATCTTGAGTGAGCACCTATAATCATTAATTTGAAGATATGGAGTCTCAATCTCTGTGGGAAAAATGTGAGATATATACCGATCACTAGAGTTGGTAGTATATTTTCTCACAAAAAGAACTTCACATGAGGCAAATATGATGGCTTTAACAACTCAAAGATTATGATTTCATTATACACTACCACCTGAGGAAGCAAAATGAGGATGAAAATGCTTTGAGGATAAAGTATCATGGAGTTTTCACTATGATGAGAGTAGAAAGGGATCCTATGATCATGGAACTAGTAAAGATGGATATGGGAATAATCACGGAAGGTGAAACATCAATACTTTTTCAAATGGTTGTTAAACTATCTTTACTAGAAAGGATAAAAAGTTATCAGACTAATAACGAGGAGTTTCAAAATAAAATTAATTCTATGAATGATGGGAGATAAATTGACTTCGTATATGAATATGGGACATTGAAAATTGGGTAGAGACTTTTTTTTCCTGACATACTTGATCTAAAATTGGAATTGATGGTTGATTCTCATATCTCCAATTTCTCTATACACCCTAGTATCACTAATATTTTTAGAGATTTGATGGAACATTTTTTTGGGGCAAAATAATGAGAGATATTAGTGATTATGTGTCATGATGTATGGTTTTTCAACAAGTGAATGCTAGAAGACAACATCCTATCAAAGACATGCAACCTCTTCCCATACTCGAGTGGAAATGGGATGATATTATGATGGACTTTATCATGGGTCTACCAAAGACTCTTAGATGGAATGATGCAATATGGGTCATTTTTGATCATCTTACCATGTAAGCCCATTTTCATTCTATACGAGAAGATTTACCACTTGAATGTTTATCAAGACTACATATTAATGATGTTTTAATACTTCATGGAGTACCCATATCGATTGATTCTGATCATGATTCCCATTTTACATCAAGATTCTGGAAAAGCCTTCAGAAGGCCCTGGATACTGAACTTCGTCTTGGCACCGCCTACTACCCTCAAATTGATAGACAATCAGGATGGACTTTTCAATCCTTAGAAGACATGTTGAGATCCTGTTCACATGACTTTAAGGGTATGTGGGATCATTATTTACCTTTGGTAAACTTTTCCCATAACAATAGCTTTCATTCAAGTATTCTAATGGAATCTTATAAAGCATTATACATAATGAGATTTCACACACCAACTTGTTGGGATGATGTGGGTGAAAGAATACTCATAGTCCCAGAACTTTTTGAGTAAACAATGGAAAATTTTAAGGTTATCCAAACCCATATTAGAGTAGCTCAAAGTTGGAAAAAGAGCTATATCGATAATCAAATGAATGATTTGGAATTTCAAGTAGGAGACCATGTTTCCATGAAGGTGTCTCCATAGAAGGGTGTCATATGATTCGGTAAGAAGGGTAAATTAAGTCCCAAATACATTATACCATTCAAAATTCTAGAACGAATTGGGGCCATAGATTACCATTTGGTATAGCTGCCAAGTATCTGCAAAGTTTGTGATGTGTTCCACATATCACTATTAAGAAAATAAATGCCTGAAACAATGAATTTACTCACCTATGATGAAATAGAACTGGAACCCAATCTATCTTATTGCGAAGTGCCTATCAGAATTTTTGATACTAGAGAACATGTGTTGAGAAACTGGACGACTCGTATGGTGAATGTTCTATAGAGAAACTATAATATGGAAGATGCAATGGGGGAACCCAAGGAATATATGATGATGAACCACATGAATCTTTCAATGTAGTAATATTCTAGAAATTTCAAGAAAAAAATAATTTTATGGAGGGGAGAATGTGACACCCGAATCTTCCATGTTACGTTTCCCATTGAATAATTTTGTATCTTGTGTTGTACGCAACTTGGAGTTTTAACACACCAAAACCAATCAAAATAACCGTTATGAATAGTAATATTAACTTTTTGAAATTTTATAAATTTTATTTTTCAAAATGGACTTTATTTATGGATTTAGAATATCAAAATAACCTTAGGTTGAATGTTTGGTATTTTTTGAAAAATATTCAATTTTGGATGAATAGTGAAAGAAACTGCGTTGTTGTGTAAAACTGACTTTTTATTTAAATGTATAATTATTTTATTTTATTTTATATTAGGTAAAAATATATACAGAATACCTATATATGTTTAATTTCATTAATTTGAGTAATTTTATAATAATTTTAGATATATAATATTTTATTGAACTTTTTACCATCTTTTACCCTCCTTTTGGAGCATTTTCAAATTTGCATATAACCTAATTTTACTGAATCTATGAGTTAAATTTCAAATATCTTAGAGATGTGGTTGAAATTAGAAAGTAAAAGTTGGTTCAATAAGATGAAAATTATTTTTATTGACTATTAACTTTTGACTTTTATTTGCCATGGTTAAAAGTAAAAAATGGTAATTAAGGGTAAAGATGATAGTATTATTACCATAATAGATGTCCTAATTTTCATTTATAAGTGTATTTCAATCTAAAACAATGTTAGGAACAAAATATGATCATTCTGGTCCTCCTGGATTTGATTAGGACATTTATTATTATTTTATATAAAAAAGAGTTAAAAGTGTTATACTCTAATTTTAATAACTAAACCATTTTTAATATATGGTTATAGGTAAGATAAATTATAATATAAATATTAATTAGGAATATGAAATGATTTCCTACATAATGGTATTTTATTTACAATTTTTAGACATTAAATAACTTAATTTATATATGACGCAATGATGATGCAATAATTACCTTATTAATGAACTATTAAGATAATAGATATGATAAATATCCATTTAATTGTAAATTGAGACTTCTGATGAATTCTATTAATATTATAGATTAATATAACATATTATCGTTGATTAAATCAATTTTATTCAAAGTAATCTTTCTGTTATGACTTTCACAATAATAAATTACCACATTGTGTCAATATTGACATAAATGATTTATTAAAACAAATATTATATTATTAAATGATATAATATTCATAAAAATATAAGGATTGGTCAAAGGACATATATAATAATATATATATTATTAATTTACCACTTATGGTTCTATTGTATTTTTATAGTATGTTTATAAACCTTTTATTATAATAATACAAGAATACATGGTAAAAGATAATACATTTAACTAAGAGTTAAATCTAAAAGATAAGGTTAATATGGGAACCTAAACCTGTATAAAACTTATTTTTTGAGTGTTTTTCATCCAAAAACCACATTATCCTACATATAAATCATTTTTATCCATTATAAATCGAAAATAATTTTATTATAAAATAATATTTCAAGATTTTCATTAACTGACCCTCACCTCCCTTATAGAAGGGTACTTCCGCTTCTCTAAATTTTACTCCTCCTATGTAAATTGGATCAGCCTAACACTGCCAAAATATCTTCTCAACTTTACTAAAATTAAAATAGAGTCCTTACATTGATCATAAAACCAACCTAATGAGCCATTTTGATCAACACAAAAGGAACCACCCAAAGAAGAGGTAAATATGTCATCATCTCTTTCAAGTTCTTTTCTTCATCCACTTATTTTTTCTTTTTGTTTCATACCAAAATAATAAATATAGTATCTTTTATATACTATGATGTTATTATTAATATGGTACAACTATATTCATTATTCTATTTATCCTATAAATGACAAAGTCACCGTATGTGTGTTTGTATGACTTACCGTCTCCACATCATGGTGTATTTTATTATCGAAACACTTAATTATTTGGATGGATATAATAAAGAGTATAATTTATTAAATAATAAATATAACATTTTAATGATTTTTTATATGTGATATACCATCCAATTTTATATGATTTCATAATCAATATAATGATATTGTCGCTCGTGTGTACGTATGGATTACCGTCTCCATGAACGTGATGAGATTCATTCCCCATTGTAGTCATTCAAGAATAATTTCCATTTTATAATTAAAAATAATGTTTAAAAACATAATATCATTCTTAATATGAATCAAATTCGACCTATCCATATCAAACATGACATACTTAAACAGACATATAAAGTAAAAAGAATCAGTTCACACTCAAAACGATGATACTACTGAAATATTATTAATAAAGAAATAGTAAAGGATCATATATGATATCATATTTATGTATATAGTTCTTTTATAATTTAATTACAATGATTTAACTATTATACATAATGCTAATTTACCCTTAACCAAGAAAAATTACAATGTAAGGCTTAATTATACAATCTCATCATTATTTGACGTTGTTTATACGAGAGTATTTACTGGGACCTCTTTACCGTCCACATCCATGTTTCATTAAAATAAATTTCAAAACATTTTTACTAATTCCTATACTATGGGTTAAAGTCATTTATACCATTTTATTTTTTTAATAAAAAAAATTTAAAGGAATCATTATGTCATTTTTTAAATAAGGTCTGTTTTGACCATTTTGACAAAATTATGAAAATAATGTTGTTTAACATATATGGAGGGTGCATCTATTTTCTGCAGTTATAACAACTTCAAAGCTTCCCTTACATTATTATAAAAATATTTTCAAATTATGTTTTTTCTTCTATAATTTTATGAATTTTAAATGTTTTAAAAATATATATAGATATTTATCTCAAAAAAAATTTATTTCATCTATGTCAACATCCTTTGATGATTTTTAAACTTGTTTGAAGTTGAATTATTATGATACAAATCATCCATATTGTATTGAAAGTTTTGTGATATATATAACTATGTATGTGTTATTTTTATACCATTCATGTTTTATTGATAAAGTATTGACATTTTGTATTCTAGTTTTAATATGAATGTTTATGTTATGTTTAATATTTTTCATATGACGAATTAATTAGACATAGTAAGTGATAGGTGGAGCCTACTAAAGCTTCGTGATGCATCGGTAGGACTGATGAGACAAACAACTGTGTTGGAACAAGTCCTTTAACAAATCATATTTGTAGTCTTTGCACAAGGACTTGACTATGTGGTTATGATGTCTGGAATTATGCATTCCATCATTATGAAATTTTCTATTGATATTGAATGTGATTATTTGACTAATATAATATCCATGTGAATAAGAAAATTAAATTATATGATTTATATTTTCAATATATTTCTGAATTTTATGTTTAAAAGGATTATGTTTTATTATTATACCTTCCCTTAATTGTTTATGCTTATTTATGAAATTTTAATCCATATTGTTATCCTTACTGAGAATCTGAGCTCAACTCTTTCTATGTTTTATTTTTTACAGGATGCGAAGAAGTATTTTATGACTGATTTGTCAGGATAGACTAAGGGATGTGAATGCGGTCATTGGAAAAAAAAAATTTGTTGTTTTTTATTTTATAATGTAATATGAAACTTATGAGTGTATCTAGTACATCGAATTCAACTAATCTGATCAGTCTTTTGGGATTTTATATCTTGTGATCATGAAAACGTTATGTAATATTTTACCGACTCTAGGTAACTAGGGTTGGAGGATTACCATATAGTAATCATCTACATACATGTTGTCCTACCGATGCTCTAGAAGCTCTTGGGAACACATTTCCCTTTCCTTTTTATGGAATGAGAAAACGTCCCAGAAGAAGGCTCTTAGGAATTTCCACTAAAAAGGCACCACAAGGTAAGATATGGGTAATATAAACCTTTTCATCGCCCTCCTGAGCCATGTAGATACTCAATTCAATGTTTT
This sequence comes from Viscum album, assembly GCA_963277665.1. Taxonomy (NCBI): domain Eukaryota; kingdom Viridiplantae; phylum Streptophyta; class Magnoliopsida; order Santalales; family Viscaceae; genus Viscum; species Viscum album. The sequence continues at coordinate 1,182,042,385 of OY728130.1, forward strand.
ACATCTGATCTTATAGTGCCCTGGCTAGATTTCAAATCTGCCCCACCTCAGACTAGTCTTTAGCCGTCAGTGAGTTGGGCTCGCCTTGGAACCTAAGGGGTATCGGTCACTGAAACACATGTACTACACTGAGCCTACATGTGTTCTCTACTAGTATCACTGGTTATAACAACTAGACAATGGGAACTGGTATCGTTGGGACACTTCCCGAAGGTACCATCTCATAAAATAATCCTTGTCCTAATGCCCCATCACACTATGGACCATCCTAATGGACACACATTGGAATCCTAGCTGGCAATATGCATGGATGCATATTGAAATAGAATCATGATGAACCATGGTGAGTAATTTATACAAGGTGAGATAACTCAAAATAGATAAAAAGTAAAACATTTACAAAACACGTGCAATCGTTGTATTCAAACACCGAGTCGGAAATCTGAATTCAGGGACTTGGTGTTTGATATGTCTGTCGTCGCACCAACACTGAACTCCCTGAACTGAAACACGAACTGAAAACAATTAATAATATTACACTATTTAAAATACCAGGGTCTTAGTTTTTCATTATAACTGACTTCTCTAATACAACTTTGTCACGAACCATCCTCGGAGGCTCGTGTTGTGACTACCCCATGCTCATCTTCCATAGGCCCGAGGTTGTTGAATATAATCGGAATGAAATATCCCTAAATAGGGAACAAATTTCCATTAAACCTTTACAAACACACATAATATAATGTAAAAATATACAATCACAAAGTAAAACCTTTGTAGTAAAAGTGTGTACTGAAAGGTGGGGAGGGAATATAAGCCCAACTGAAAAGATAAAACTACAAATTATAATTGAAAATATATCCTCAGATCATCCCTTTTGAATCATAACTGATCGGAAGGTACAACTCGTTCCAATAGATCTCCACGTCAACGATCTCAACTGTCCACTGTCACGTCCTAGCTCCATGTGTCCCGATCTTGTCTGTCTATCATCTACCCAAGACACAACAATGTGCGAGCAAATCCCGTGCAGTGTTGAGTATAACAATACCTAGTAGGGACCCTGAGGCCCCCAAAGGTATCTCAAAATTCCATAAAGGAAAACCAAATGTGTGATCTAAATCAAAAATAAAAAAACAAAAGACACCTCTCAAACCAGATACACTCCTCTCAACAACAAAGAAACATAAGGCCCCGACATTAATCCATTTTTAGGATTTCAAAAGAAGGATCAAAGAGTAACTCAAGGATTAGAAGTACACACTCCATGAACTGGTCATCCCTTATGACACTAATCTAAGAAATTTACTCTATTAGGTATAACTCAACAATTCCAAATAGAGCGTCTGATGGTTCGTGCCCCATCAGGAACATTCTATAAGAACTCCCTCTAGTACCCGACACTTGATGTCTCCTAGTCATAGTATTTCACCTGAGGAAAAATCAAGGGAAACAAAGTAAAGAGACTAACTACTCTACACTATGTCCTATAATCGGGTGAGCTCCAACTACCTAAAGGACCTTCTACCTGTCATAATATAATGACGGGTGAGTACTACTCCATATGTGAGGACCCACACCCTACCCAGTAGGGGATTAAAAATCTGTTAGATTTTTTTGTTGTGGGGGACCCAAACCCATGAATTTCAATAGTTTACTGACCCTAGGCTAGAGGAATCGCACCCTAGCATGGCAGGGGAGTACTGACTCAATGTGTGAGGACCCACACTCAAGACATGGGGAGTCTCGTCTCTACCGGAGTAGAGAAGTAAAGAATTCATGCGTCGTGACTCATCAATATAGTAGCCATCCAAACTCTCACTATAATAAATACCATGGTTTTGCACCTCCAGTTATCTTCCATACCTCAATAGCCACGATGTTCCACAATGAAGTAACATGATGATCTGTCATGTCATATGGTTTCCAAAACAATATATGGCGTCTGAACTGGACACTTGGTGTGTAAGATATAAGAATTTTAGTTTCGAGGTCCCATTTGGATTCGGGAACAATACAACCCGGCCAAACTCCAATGTTCTCTAAGAACCATTTGGATTAACTAAAAAGGACCATCTCGTTCCAAGGATCTCAGTTTTACATATGTTTCATCAAACGAATGTCTGGTTCACAAGATACATCATTTTAAGCATATCTGGGCCCGAAATGGTTTGGGATTGATCCAACCAGGTCAGACTAACCAGGCCTATCCCAGCCTTGTCCAACCTGACCTTCTTATAGGTCAAACCTGGCTCGATTATCCTAGTCCACAGACTAGCCCAGCCCGCCAGGCGATGTGGTCTGTTGCGCTGGCACAACTCGCAAGCTGGGTGGCCGCCAGCTCCCCAAATGGCTCAAGAAGAGCCATTCGGCTCTTCAGTTGGCGTCACAATGGGGCACTGCCACGTGGTCTGTGGGACCCATAGGGCCTATTCCCCCTTATTCTGTAGCTTTGATGTCGTGACCCATTTACTGTGTCCCGCGACTGTGCGCCACCTCGCCAACGTGGCCATCCAGTTGTTATTTCTGCCTTCAGGTCGGTTGTGGTTTCATGTGACGTCGCCCCTTCACAACCAGTGATCACCGACCGACATCTCCGCTACTGATTCCAGTCATTTATTTCGTAGTGGAGGATCATTTGCAGGCCACTGGGTGAGCTCTAGTGGTCCATTCTTCCTTTCTGATGTACCTGCTATCCTCCCAGGATGTCGTCGTCTTTGCGTGCCTCACAGTTTTAAGTTTCTATATTGTTGGTGAAACCTATCTCCAAAGAACGTAATGAAAATCATTTGGCGGAGGGTCTAGGCCTTGTTCATTTGTCCTGCGCCCTCCTTGTTATAATTATAACAAGTGGGAGTAATTTATACATCACATTAAAAATAATGATAAACCTCGTTAAAATCCCCATAAATGAACACCAAAAAAATAAAGAATGAAGAGAATATTTGTGGAATATTCCTGATTTAAAAGACAACCCCTATCTCAAGAATTATTGGATTCATTGTTTTAGTGGATGGAGAATCCACACTATTATGAAGCAGCTGGTGTTCGTCACTCTCGATTCATTGTTGCCCGAGTTTCCGCCTCCATCGTTGGAATGTGTTGCATCACATCACCATAGGATTCTCTCTATAAGAAGACATGTCAAAAACACAACACAAAGCCCCATTTAAATAGAGGGGGAAAAGGTGAGTAACACACCAAGTAATTAATAAGATTTAATAATTGACATAATTAATGTGCTACATTAATTACATGATGGGTGGTTACGAAACCAAACTGTAACCAGGAAATTGATATCCCATATTTAAAAGTCTAACCTCCTCTGTGGTCTTTGCCACCACTACTCAACAGGTGGTATGAAAAATATAATAAAACAAAAATTCCTATGTTATTTTATTATTTCATTAGAAATTAGTAAAAACTAACTTTTTCACCCACCAACTACCATCAATGTTAATCCTCCCTTAAGAAAATCCTATCGATGTAGATTCAACAGTTCCCTCAAATTTTTAATTCGATCTCCAATTAAAATGATATAAAACACTTCCAACACATTTACTAAACGTTTCTTTAACAAATGTTCAAAAATTATTAACTATCACCCTCGACCCACACCGGTTGTGGTTGGGATCCACCTAAGGGGAAAAAGCCCTCATGAACTCAATAGTACACTTAGATTTTTAATCTGAGAAACTGTTTAGATGTTAATTATTTTACAATAAAATAATTTTCACATAATTATTTTATTTCTGGCCAAATACCAACATCCCTTGGTCCCCGTGACGACAAAATGTAGAATCTGCCTAAGGAAAGTATAGCCTCAAGAGTTCACTGGTGGTAAGGGATTTTTAGACTAAGTAACCATTGATGAGTTATAAGAACATGAAAAATAAAATAATTTTATATAATTATTTTTTTTACAGTTATTCCATTTTTGGGTTTTCTCACTGGAGGTTTACTCCGACTAAAATTAAGTCACACCTAGGGTAAACATTCCATCCCAAATGAAACCATGCCCTCTGATTTTGGATCTAGGAAACTGTTTAAGATTTATTCTAATTTTTCAAGAAAAATTCTCATGGCCATTATTTAAAGCTCAAAAATCATTGGCAGACCATTCCCAGCACTTCAGCCCTCAGAATCATGTGTCGTCAGACATTGCAGTCTCGAAATATTTCTATATAATAAAAAAAATTGTGGATTTTTTAGGACATTACCTAGGAATATTTATTCTTTATGATCATCATATCGAGGTATTTCCTTTATAAATAAAGACAGATTTTGATATAAGTATAAAATAGTGGATACATTTAGTGGGGATTAAAGACTACCATAATATTAATGTTTAAAGAGTTATCTTTTTAAAATTTTAAAATACATTATTTCTTTTGTATGCTATTTTAATACATGTTATTTACATTTTTTAATATTCCCTTGTATATTAAATAGAAATTTATTAGTTAAATAAATATTTCTATTGTATTTTTGTATCCTTATTAATTTGATTATGATAATAAAACTACATTTTAATTAATCTTATACACTGTTTTTATGCATATTTTATTCATTTTTATTATATCCATTATGAATCTAATACTATGATTTAATCTGATCATACCCAGGATTCTATTACATCAACATTGTTAATTTTACTAAGTCTTCCTATGATAACTATTCATAAAAATGGTTCGAGTTTGTATAGATTAATTTTTTAACAATGTTTTTAATTTTAATTTACCCCTCTTGTATGTATTTCCATTTTATAAAATATCACAATAATATAATCAGAATTATTGATATACTAATCCAATTTTTTGTTCCTAATGATTAAAATAGGTAGGTTATAACCGATTATATTAAATGGGTTAATTGAATATGATAGATCTAATCATGCCATTTTAGGAATACTAAGACTTTACAATTTATTTGATCCTACTTTTGAGGTGATTTTTTCTCATTTAAATGAAATAAAAATTTGGAATTTAATGTATAATTAAATAGTATGTTTTGAAAGTGAGAAGATGAACATGAATTATGATATGTAGATGGTGATACGTGGGTACTAAATCTGAATACCATTGATGGACTCATCATGATTTTTTAATTTAAGTGAATTATTGATTGTATCGAATTATGTTTTGTGTGATACATGGGTTCTCATAAGAACACAATGGACAAAAACACATGGTGTGTGGACATATATTATACCAAAAGTGACACATGGGTTTTCTATAGTGAATGAAAATTATAGACTCAAAAGGTAGTGTATTATATTACACAACGACTGAATTGTGGATTTCCCACATGGGACACCATGGATGGATATAAAGGGTAGTTAATTTAAACCACACCTTGATAAATTCCAAGAAATCGATGTGGAATAAAATGGATCCTATTTTTAGGTGAATGGGTTCACATTACACATGGTGTAATACATTGTTTCCTCATTCAAAATTGTGTGGATGAGGTTATGTTTCCAAATAATTATTTGATTTATTAATATAAGTGACACACCATCCACGTAAAATAGGTACATGTATTCTCTATGTTCTTTACCATTATGGAAATAATATTTTATTCCATTGACTGGTTGTTAATTTTATTGGATGTGTTCGTCTATTATACTGATATTATCTATAAGGGATTCCTTTTCTCTATGATGGGTTATAAGCCTTCTTTTAAACAAAATGATTATTTTTTATCATCTATATATATATTCTATATTAGGCCGATGTAGGTGGTATCAGGCAGGTTTCATAATTGAAACCTATTCTAAAATGGGATTTATGTATTTAATTCTATATTTATATTAGTATTTTCACAATACATACCAATTTAATATCAAGGGACATATAATATTTGAAATCCTTAGTGGTGGCCTATTAAGTTTACCTAACACCCAATATCGGCCACTGTTTTTTAACTATGATGAATTCATGGATGTAGGCATGTAGAATGGAATGTAGACTTTTATGGATGCGTGATATTCTATTCACAGATATTGTATATGAGTAGAGGAACATGCTTATGATTGTGATAAAATTAGAAACATCTTTTGAGATTTTGTTCATTTTTTTATAGAATGTAATATTTTCCTCTTATATTATATCCCATGTATTCCCAATTATTTATCACATATTGTCATGATATCAATTTTTATGTCAATGAAAATATGAATCTATAGGTTTTATATACTTCTTGCATATTTAAATATCTTTAATTGGATGCATGTTTTACAAAAATATTACTCATTATTATATTGATATTTTTTTTATATCATTATATACTAATGTGTTACACTATAACCATGAGGGTTTTGACTCCCCAATGTACAATTATAGACCATCGTAGCTAGTTGGAGGAAACTAGAATATGGGGTGCAGTTATTTAGGCTATGTGGCCAACCAGGTTTAGTTAATTCTGAGTGTACCAGGTCATGAACATCAAAGTTGGTATGTATAACTTAGGTTACACAAACCTATATTGGATAGAGGTTTTAATCTATAATGATCCATCCAAGATGGGGTTGGGATGAATCCTTATATTTAATGACATGGTGAAATCAAATGACATTCACCAATTAAATGTAAATGTGAAAAATATACTGAATCATGATTAAGATTTAGAAATACTGAATTTTGAGTAAAATATAATGAGGAATTATTGGTTTGGTGAATGGTGTTATATATATAATAATAAATAAATCATTATGTATATATTAATTGATAATGATATTAATATGCACCAGATAGGATGGTTTGAGTTGATCAATGATTATAATTTCTCAGTACATTACAACCATTGTAAGGGGGACGGGGTGATTGATGCTGTAAGTTAGAAAGACCATGACAATTTTTCAATTACGAGAATTGAAATATATCCAATAGTTATGGATTTGTATAATATTGATATTTAAATCATGAGGAAAAGTGACATATCATATCATTACCATATGAGTTTTCAACAATCCAACCACAATAGGATTTCAAATATATGGGAGGAAAATATTGAATTGTAAATGTATATTGGGAATGTCATTGAGTAAAAATGATAAATATAGTGTTAAATGGTTTTGGAACCAAGTATCCATCTTGTAAATACAACACTTGATAAAGGAGAAATTGGAATAAGATCATAGTTCATCATTCTCTATTAATCCTATAAGTATGAAGATGTATAGAGACCTAAAAGTGAATTTATATTAGGGTAACATAAAAAGTAATATTTCAATATATGTATCTCAATTCTATGTATGAAATCATGGTAAGGATGAGACATAGAACTATAATTCATCATTACAACCATTACCCATACTAGAATTGAAATAGGAAAACATTACCCTGTAATTCATTGTTACAATCCACAGAACACCTAAACAGAACAATTATTGATGGGATATAGTTGATCATATTATGAAATCACCACTTTTGATTTATATTATAGAATATTTATCTCTTGATTAACATACTCAGTTCTATAATATGTAAGTGGTGTGATTCCATGAAGTAAAATTGCCAATTGTATCTGATCTGGATCAGAGGTCTACATCAGAATTTTATTGAATTGTTAAGTATGATACGATTAAATATTTATGTTTTAAAAATGATTATCATAATTTGATCGATGTTTATTATAGTAATAACAATTAATTTTTTTAAGACATTTTGATATTTTTCAATATGGAGTTTAATGTTGGTTGAGATCATGTGATGACCTAGATCTCAATGGATTGAACCATTGTATGTTTCAGTGACCAAAGTGCTCAGATGAGTCTTGGGGAATGTATAGATAGACACATTTTCTAAAACATAGAAGTATTAGTATTTCATGTCATGCCTTATTACATTATATGAATGTGTGATTCACATCATGTAATATTTTTGGGTTTGAAATAAAAAATAAAATTGAAAATCGATGGTGTTTTTTGGGAAATTATGCCTCAAGGAATTACATGATATGAAAGGGGATTTAAATCCATGTTATCCCCCACTATTGTATGCCTAAAAACATTTTCCAGCCACTCATTTGTTGAAACCTATAGTTATTATCTCTCTCTCTCGACTGTAGGCGGCCTGGCGACCCCTCTTTGACATTTTGGGGATTCCTTCATCAAGGATCAATTAATTCTACCATCCTTCAATACATAATGATCTGGAAATGATCTAAGGTGGGTTTTTCAAAATTTCTTTCGATTTATATTGGTTTCATATATTTCCTCCTTTTATTTCATTCATGAATTGGAAGATGATCTCTCGTAGTTCTGATAGAGATTATATCTATTGTTTTTAGTGATGCAGTTCTGCAACATCGTTGGATGGATGAGGATCCTAGGTGAGGGGTGATTAGAAATCGATTTCATTGTTAGTTCTCTTGTTAAGAAAATAGAAGAAATTTTGAGGTAGGGGATACATTTCTTCTCTCTTTCTTTACATGCAATCATAAAGTTATCATGATTTATCTAAATGGATCGCAATGAATTTGACATAACTAAATACATGAACGATGTTAAAGAATTGGTACTGATCAAAGATAGATGATTCAACATTATACCATGATAATGATTTGCCCTTGGATTTCCTATATTTTGTGATATATATTCCTTGGTATAGAATGTTTTTCATGAACAAAATTTGTAAGGAATTTAAATTTGAAATTAATTTATAATTTATTGGATAATTAAATTTAAGATGCATGATAATAAATCTGGTTATTATTATTGAAATTGGATTTTAATAAAATTTATGAATGTATGGATGTTTAATTGAATTAGTTATTTAACCTCAATAATGATAATTATTGATGATAAATTAATTAAAGATTTTTAAATGAAATTTTTAATTAATTAATTATAGATTTTGATAGGCCATTTCATAGGTTACCTATAGTTGGAACCTATTAATAACGGATCAGTAAATTAATAATAGAATATGAATCGGATGTGTGATAAAATAAAATTCCTTTTTAGGGCCTTAGTTATCTAATTTCTGGTAAAGGCAATATTCTTACTGATTGGGAGCTTTGAGAGATCATTGTTTGTGAAGGATGAATACCATAATTTTGGGCTATGAATACAATTTCAATGTTTGTTTCCTATTTCTTGTGATATGGTAGAGCCTATAGGGATGTTGTGGTTTATGGGGGAATGGATTCCCAAATATGATGTGAGCTAGGGATTGATGATCCTATAGGTTGGTTGTGTTATGTTGGGTATGAAGGCCTAGTTTTTATTTATTATATCTTATTATAGTATAGAGTAGAATCTGTTTATGGTGATTGGTGTTGGGGAGGACACTAATGTTGATAGAATGGATTGAAGATGGGCATACCCATTGATATGGAAGTTGGATTCTTGTTTGTATTTTTTTATTTGTATATCTATTATACATTCACAAATACATGAGTTAAATGGGTTTGTATACACTCCTTACAAGAGGTAAGAATATTTTTTGGATATTACATGTGATTTTCCTATTGAATGTCTCACGGTTGAATGGATTTATACTCATATAATAGGTGGATAAGATTCTACAAGTAGTTCATGTACTCATAGTATTCCGACCCTGGGGTTTTAAAGGTAACACTTCTTTTATAGAATGCATGTAAGATATGGAATGTAAAATTACTATTAAATAAATAAATAAATGATTATCCCATGGGGTTGGAACTTGTTGGGATTCATTTCTAAGGTTGATATTCTGAGAATTCGTGGACTCTGTTTGCATTTACCTAGTTGGAATGGATATTTATTGAGATGATAATGAAATGTAATGTGGAAACTGTTAATGGAAGATTGATAGTGAATAATTAAATAACATAAAATGAAAATTATGAAAAATAATAAGATAATTGAAAGAATATCTTTAAATGGTAGTGTTCTTATACGATGTCTGATCTTAGCAGAGGAAATAGGGATCTTTAGATACATTAGGTGTTGTTGTGTAAGATACAATGATATTCTTAATAGTGTGGTTGTGAGCTATAATATATCATGTAATATTTTTTTCTATACACTACTACACCATGTTAGTTATGGAAACATACACCCTAGGGATTCTGAGACATGGGGGTGTTTTCCCCTAGATCCTACTAGGAGGATGTATAGATAACAACCACCTTTTTTCCCACTCACTTCTCTTATAAGTTACTTGTACTGGTATGCACATTTGTTATTTTCCCCCATATATTTGTTTTATGAAATAATGGTTTTTGGTTATTTGACATAAATATATTTTCTATGTAGTTTCCTAAGGATAACATTGGGTATAAAATGCATCGGATGTGATGGAATTAATATCATCACTCGGTGAATGAGTTGTGATGTCTTGAGGTATAAAACCTGATTTGTGATATTTTTTATGAATGTTGTGGTGGATCCTAGAACCTACATAATTTCATTTTGTTATTTTGACGTGGTTTTGTGTTTCATGAGGTTCATGTTTTGGTGCTTCTACTTTGTGCATGTGGGCTATCCATTTGGGATAGAGATGCTCAGGACTAGAGATGTAGGGGAATATAGGGAAACCTTTGGGGAAGCTGTAGTGGGGTAACCATGATATTCAATTTTATATAATATTATACTATATGAAAAAGTTGGTGACAATATCCATGGTGAGGCAGGGAACATAGTATATATATTTAGGTGTGTTGTTAGATTCACATATTTTTCAAGGTGATTTATCATGTCATCTTTACCCTTTTCATGAGAGGCTTCTAGGTGGATCATATTGAGTATAATATTATACTCATACTATGTATATATAAACTATTTTTCACAAATGTTGGAGGAGGTTGGAGATCAATTTGGTTAGTAATAGCCTGGGGGTTATTATGAGCTATTTGGGCTTCATGGATGCTATTGTCCTTACATTCTTTTGGTACATTGATTTTTTCTTTTCGATTTTAGTATATCATGCATGATATTACATTTTTTTACGTAGGTTTTATCAATTATATTGTTGTTTAACTAAGATTTATTTTGTGTATATATTATCTCTCAGTTCCACATGAGTTTCTCTTAGAGGGTAATGACTCCCATAATTATGTTTATTATACACTCAATGCAAGTCACCAACCCAGGGGCAAACTAGAGGTAGTACTCATGGGGTCTCCATTTCTCTTCTCCCATTTCGGTCCCAATAGGTGTCGACTTTGTTGGATGGGGGCATGGTAGAGTGGTACCAAATATCTAGTTGAGGGCTAAGATGATTTTTTGAGTTAGGAGCATGTGAGGTTTCATTGGTTTGTAGGTAAACTATGTAAGATATGTTTAAAAAGTTATGTAAACACTAGATACTAGATGAGGTGTTGGAAGTTATGTCGCCCTATGATCTAATTCATGAACCATTATTCATACAGTGGCTACTAAACAAGGTGATATTTGTTGTAGGGTAGAGACCTATGAAATGATCATACATCATTCATCTTTGAGCCTATGTTTTAATGGGTTATCTGTGGGATATTTTAACCTAAAATGAATAACATAAAACATTAAATTAATGATAAAATATTCCATTTTATCTATTTATGAAATCTAAGAGTTTGTTATTTTTATAGTATGGATAATTGTCAACAACCTTGTTAGGTTTGTACAGAATATGTTCAGCAAGTTATGACAACAGACCATTGCATCGTAGAGGTCGAAGACAAGTTACCATAGAGGATGACCCTCAGAGGGTTTTAGAATGAAATTCGGTAGAAGTATGAGGGGAACATTTTAGATGTAGTCATAGAAGGTTGGGATATATTTTTTGTTTATTTGTGATTAGAAGGACCACATGGGTTCATTTTCATTGATGATGTCATGTGGTGTTGTGAGGTAGTGGAAGTTCATTTTCCACGAGGATCATGAGGATATATCTATCTCATTGGAGGAGTTAAGACACCAGTTTTGAGGCGAGATTATTTCTTCAACCGTCATGGAAGTTATTCATCATGATCTACTTAGCCTTATAAAGGGGATCTTTAGTGTGAAAGTGTTTGGAATCTAGTTCGTGAAACTTCTGTTATATGCTTCATACACATACCTAGATAAAGATGATAGGTTTAAGAAATTTAGATGAGGCTTTTAATCCAAAGATACATCACAAGGTGACCATGTTTATGTTGAAGATGTATCATGAGTTTATGAAAATTTCAAAGGCCATTGAGAGGGAATATGCCAAAAATGAATTTTCATGAGAGGGGTGTCATCAGGATTCCACGTAAAGAAGATGTGTGCTCTAAGGTTTTTTAGTTGTTAGTCCAGATGAACTCTGGATCAGCTGAGGTTGGGACCCAATCCATAGTGTCTAATATCTATATGTGTAGTTGTAGTCAAATAATTTCTAAGGGATCAGATGAATTGGTTTCTTGTGGAGGCTGGGTCATCAGTGGAATAAATTCTCGACCTTTCTATGTAGTAAGTGTGCATGAGTTGTTAGACTTTAGATCCCTCAATTGAGGTAGTTCCATTTGAGGCATCATCAGTATTTTTCTCTTATATGGGATTAGAAGAGTGTAGTTGAGGATGGTATAGGATATCCCTAGGATGATTCCTATCCCAAGACAGTAGAGTGCTTCTACATAGGTTGTCATTAGAATGGTCATAGAGGAAGTGGGGCATGTCTTGGTTAGCATCAAGCTATAGAGTTAAAAAATCTGTGTTATCCAAACATAATTGGAGGTATTTTTTACTTTTACTATACTTGGGTGCATGATTTATTAAAATCAAGGAGTGGAACACATATCCATACCACCTTCCCTTTTCCATGATTAGATATTTGAGGCAGAGTGGATTCCAATTCCCTTAGAATTTACTAACCTAGTTGAATAACAAGCAGACTTGTTTGAATTTTTTAGAAACTCTAAGATAGTGTTTGGGTAGAAACGTTGTTGGGTATATTTCATATGTTTATGGATACAACCATATAAAAACATACTTGGAATGGATTGGTTTTATTTGTTATATCCCATCATGGATTTATTCACGGTTAATGTAGTGTTCCTCGATGAAGATGGAGAGAAAATGGTTTTTTTGAGGACAAATCCCTAAGATGGGTCAAAGACATGTTTTTTCCTATCAAACCTAATGGACGAGATGATGTTATGTTATATGGAGGTTCAAATATCAGTGTTTCCCATGGTCATAGAAGTATACCATGACATATATCCATAGGTAGTTATAGTATTACCCCATTAATGATAGATAGAGTTTTAGATCGAACTGCTGCAAGACTTGTCTCCAACCAAAATTGATCAATATTGGATGGTACCATATGAGTTGTGAGGGATGTGTATGAAGATAAATGGTCTATTATAGTTTTTTTTAGACCGACTGTGTTACCATGGGTCAGAAAAATTATGTTTTTCAAGAATAATTATGGCAGTTTGTGGTTATGTATTGGTTATCATTACTTGAACCATGTGATAGTGAAGAACCACTATCCTCTCACACTAATTGATTAATTATTCCATCAAATTAAGTGTTAAATTTGGTTCTCGAATATTTATTTGTGGTCAAGATATCAACAAAGGCATATAAATGAGGAGGATATTTTGTAAGAATGCTTTCTGTGGTCGTCATGTGCATTATGAGTTCATTTTGATTACATTCAGTGGGATGAATTCTCCATCATTGTTCATGGGGTTAATGAACATTTCATTCATTGATATCCTTTTAGTTTTCATCAATGAAATATGTGTGTACTCTATGTCTATGGAGGATCGAGCAGAGCATTGGAATGCCTTTTTGGGAGTTTTTTGTTGTTAGTAGCTATTATGAAAGTAGTCCATGTTCGAGTTTTATTCTCTTAAAGTCTGTTTCTTAGATAATTTTGTAATCCAGTAAATAATAGATATGGATCCATCATAAATAGAACCGATTGTTTTTATGGAGACCTCCATGACTGTGGTAGAGGTGTGAAGTTTCCTTGGTCTTGTTGGTTATTATAGGAGGTTCGTATCCAATTAATCATAGCTTCTGAGTCCTCTAACATTGTTGAAAATACGAGATAAATAATTCTTATGGAATAATATGTTTAAGAAGTGATTTTAGTATTTGATGTAGATGTTTTTCAGGGTTTTATTTCATTTTCATCCTATAAAAGGTGTTCAGTATGATGATTTCTATAACGCTTCACAAATTGGGCTAGGATGTGTCCTGATGCAGTAGAAAATAATAGTTTCTTATGTATTTTTAAAATTACTCCCCATGAGAATAATTATTGTACTGACAATCTTGAGTTAGTGGAATTTTTGTTTTCCTTAATATTCTAGATACATTACCCATTGGATGAGAGTTTTGTTGTCATCACCACTGATTAGAGCCTCATGTTTGTTTTCACCTAAAGATACTCAAAATTGAGTTAGCATTAGTGGATGAAGTTATTATAGGATAATGAATTATGTTTTTTTATACATTTAAAAAGTGGAATGCTATGGCCAATATGCTGAGCAGGAAGTTGGGATGTGATAAAATTCTAGAATAAGGGGATTCCTTATGAGTGATGAAAGAACATTTAGATTTTTAACATTATATGGGAGAAGTTGAGAGAAGATTATTTATTTTTTAGATGATGGTGTAGTCATATCTTCTGTAGTTGGTGGAGGAGTCCTAGTTGGTAGATCATGAGGTGGAGGTTAGATTAATTGAGTTTTATTTATAGTGAGACACCTAATGGTTGGTATGAGGATGAAAAATAATGAGTGTTTATTCTAGGGAGGAATTTGTTTCATTGTAGATGGGTGATAAGGTTCTTAGATAGTACCACAGACCACCTTTGGGTGTAAATACTAGCATGAGAAATATGTACCAACCTTGAGAGGTCTATAATGGCTGCCTAGTTTGATGATTGTAGGTGCAATGTTTTTGTCTTTATGGTTTGTTTGTTAAAAGGTAAAGGCCAAGCACCATGATCTTGATGGTCTTCTCCATGATTTTTATTTCCACAGTTGATGTGAGAGTAAATATTAATTGATTTTATTTACTAATTTATCTCAATATCAAGGAGGATATGAAACTATATGGGTAGTAGTGGACCTTTTTAGAAAACAGGTCCAATTTAGAGTGATTAAGGTCTCAAGCTCAGTGGAAGTTTTATCGAGGAAATATCTAAATGAGGTGGTGAGACTTTACTTTGTCCCAAGGTTGATAATATTCAAACAAGAACCTTATTTTACCTCTAGGGTGTGGAAAGGTATACATATTTATTTAAGGTCTCAAATTTTCCTTAGCATTACTTTTCATTGGCATGTGAATGATCAGACATAGAAAATCATCAAGACTCTTGAAGACTTGTAGTAATATTGTGTCATAGAGTTTAGAGGTTCGTGGATGATGATATTTTCCTTGGTAGTGTTCAATTAAAACAAAATTATTCACTCCACTATCAACATGGCCCCATTTAAATCCATGTATGGATTACTATTTCATTCTCTATTATGCTGGATGGGGGTTAGAGAGTCAGAAATTCTCGAACTGGAATTGGTACAAAGAACAAAAGAGATTGTTAACGTGACTCTTGAGAGGATTAAAGAAGCTCTATATCATAAGAAATCCAATGTCTATCATAGGAGGATACCTATGTAGTTTTATGTTTTGGGTTATGTGTTCAATAAGATGACTCCCCATTGTGGGAAGTGATAGACGGGTCTTGAGAGTTATCATTCTTCCTAGTTTGTTTGAAAATTTTAGGAGTCATTTAATGTTGGATCAGTGGATTATTGGATAGAAAATTCCCTATAAATTATTTATATACACGATGTTTATCACATGTCACAGCATTGTCATTATCTTTGTGAAATCTCTCACTTCATCGATTAGGGTGAGATTAATGTTGATGTTAACGCAACCATTGAGGAGTGGCCTTTAGAGATCTAGGACCACTAGAAGAATTTGTCACATGTGCATGCTAACCAAATTGTTTTTGTCCGGTGATGGAACAATTGCATGGAGAAGAGATCCTAGGAATGTTAGTTGTAGATACACAAATAGTACCCTGATTTGATTGATGTTTTTCTCTTCTCTTGTAATGTTGTTCATTTTGTGCATGAAAACATTCTTGATTGTGGGATGGGTTTGTCCTATACATGTTGGGGATTTATTTATTTTCATATTTATCTCACCCAATAGAGTGTTTAAGATATGGTTTTGTATAACGCCCCGACCCCAGTTACCCAGAGTTGGTGCATTATTACATAACATTGGAATGATCACAAGAAAGATCAAGTCTCAAAAGACCGATTATTTTAGTATCCTTGGAATAACTACAAAAATTCATAATGTTTACATTACATCATAAAATGAAGAACTACAAAAATATAGTCTCCATAGTCCACACTCTTATCCCCTCATACTATCACTGTAGGTCATTCATAAAATACTTATTCACATCCTAGGAAAAATAAAACATAGAAAGGGGTGAGCTCAAATGCCCAGTAAGGATAAGAATATAGTGGAAACTTTCATAAATAAGCATAAACCTTTAAGTCAATGTATAACTAAAACAAAAGCCTTTTAAAACATTAACTTCAGTATAATATTCCATATACTTATTCACATAGATATTCTACTAGTAGAATAATCACATGCAATATTAATAACCACTTTTATAATGATGGAATTCATAATGCTAGACTATCATAAACACAGAGCCAAGGCCTCGTTCCAAGACTACAAATAAGATTTTTTCAAGGCCTTGTGCAAAGAAACCAATTTTTCTCATGAGACTTAACGATGCACCAAGAAGCTATAGCGGGCTCCACTGGTCACTTATTAGTCCAATGCATTCCCAGATGAAAAGGTTTAAACGTAACATAAAAATTCGTATTAAAACTAGCATACAAAATGTCAATACTTTCTACATAAACCATGAATGGTATAAAAATAACACATCCATAGTCAAACATATCACAAAACTTTAAATACAATATAGAAGTTTTGTATCATAATAAATCAACTTCAAATAAGCTTAAAATCCATCAAAGGATGTTGACATAGATGAAATCAATACTCTTTTTAGAGAAATATCTCTTTCTATTTTGAAGTAATTTAAGAGTCATATATTTATATAATAAAACATTTTCTTTGAAAATGTTCTTATAATCATGTAAGGGAAGCTTCGACGATTTTATAAAGGTGGAAGATAGCTTCACCCGCCGTATAAGTTAAAAAAATATTCTTACCTTAATTCTATCGAAAAGGTTAAAAATGACCTTGTTTGGAAAATGACAGAATGATTCCATAAAAAATTCATATAAAAAGTAAAAAAGGGTATAAAAGACATTATCCCATAGTCATTAATGTAGTAAGAATGATTTGATGTACATTTTTAAGAAACCTGGATGTGGATGATAAAGAGGTCCCAGTAGATAATTAATTACAAACAACCTCGGATAATGAAGATATTGTGAAATAAACCCTTACCTTGTACTTTTCCTTGAATGAGGGTAGGTTAACCTTCTGTATAATTGTGAAATAATTTTTATTAAATTATACAAGAATCATATACATTAATATTATATCATATATGATCTTTTAACATTGATTTGTTAATAATAACATAGTATTATCGTCGTTCCGGGTGTTAACTTACTCATTTTCTTTTAAATTTTTTGTTACGTAAGTCGTGTTTTTCATGGATAGGTTGTATATTATTCATATACTGAATGATATCAAGTACATAAACATTATTTTTAATCATTAAATAATAATTAGTATTGAACGGATACGATGGAGAATGAATCTCATCACGTTCGTGGAGACGGTAGTCCGTACATACGCACGAGCGACAATATCATTCTTTTGATATTAAAATAATATATAATTTGATTGTATATCATATATACAGAGTCATTATAATTTTATATTTATTATTTACATGAATTAAACATTATTATTATACCCATCTAAATAATAATTTATTGAATAACAATTACTCCATGACTTGGAGACGGTAAGCCGTATGTACGCACGTACAGTGACATGTCATTCAAAGGATGGATAGAATACTGAATATGGTTGTACCATATTTATAATAACATCACATTATAAATAATATACTAGAGTTGTTATTTTTTAATGATAATAACAATGAAAGAAAAATTTGAAGAAGAAAGGAACTTGAAAGAGGGTGGTGAAAACATTACCTCTTCTTCGGGTTCTTCCATTTGATTTGATCAAAAGGGCTCTTTAATAGGCTTTATGATCAAAATAAGGCCTCTAGGACGAAGTGAGGTAAGTTTATAGAGTATTTGGGAAAGGTTTGGCCGAGCCAAAATGCTTTGAATGTTTGAATTAGTGAGAAGGGGGAGTGCCCTTTTATAAGAGGGGTGAGGGGCACCTTTGGAAAAACTAGAAATATTATTTTATAATAAATTCATATTCAGTTTATAATGGCTCTAAAGTATATTATTTAATGTTCCAGGTGGGTATCGGACGAAAAACACTCAACCAATATAATTTAGACAGGTTTGGGTCATTATATTAACCTTATCTTTTAGTTTTAACTCTTAGTTAATTAGTTTGACACTTACAATGTCACTTTGTATTTTTATATTATATAGTTAATAAACATACTATATACTAACAAGAGACACCCAAGTGGTCCATTAATGATACACCTATAATTATATAATTCTCTTGGCCTATCCTTAGATTTTTTGGAATTTAATATCAATCAATAATATAATATTTTTTTAAAAAACTCTTTTATGTGATTTTTGACACTATCCAATAATTGATTTTTGTTAAAGTCTCAAAAAAATATATTAATTCGAAAAAAATTCATTTAAGAAATCCTATAATGTCATATTAATCAATAAAATTCATGGATGTCATCAAAACTTTCAAATTATATTAATTTTAACATTTATAATACCAATTATTTGATTCTTTCATTAATAAGGAAAATACTGCATCCTTATAGTATCATAAATAATATTACTTATTAAATGTCTAAAAATTATAAATAAAATAAAATTATCTAGTAAATAGATTTACATTTCTAATTAATATTTATAGTCGAAAATCCAACATATATAACCCTATGTAAAAAATTGTTTTTCTAAAAGATATATGCTTTTGTAATTTTTGTATTTATTTTAACTTAATTAATATAAAGTGTCATTATCACTTACAAGTGGATCCATTTGGTCCTAAAATCGACCTAATGATTTCCATGGTCGGACATGTATCATCCAATAAGGTAAGGACACGTTTTAGGGTAATTTATTATTATTATAATATTATTTTGTTTACCCTTATTTACTGGATTTACCCTTTAACCATGTTAAATAAAAATTTTACCGAAGTAGTTATTCAAAATGTATAAAAATAAATGTTACCTGTTTACATAATTTGGAAATCCTGATTCCAAATATGGAATCCATTTTTCCAAATTCCAAACACAGAAGTGGCAGAAATTAATTTAAAATTAATTCACGTTGTTAAAAGAAAAAGCGTGTTTTTAAGAGATAATAACTATCAAAAGATTGACATTTGTTCATGTCCATTTTAATTGTGAAATTATGTACACTGAACAACATTGTATTAAATAGTAAAAATATATTCTAAATATACTTTAAAACCACTCAAATTCATAATTTATCACTATTAATTGTTTCGATTAAAAAACTTGTTTTTAATTAAAATTTAGTAATTTTCACTATTCATCAAAATATAAATGTTATCTGAAAAGTTCCAAAATTTTACCCGAGGCTAATTTCGATATTCCAAATCCAAAAATTATGTCAATTTTGAGAGAATAAATTTATAAAATTTTAAAAAGTGGGTATTACTTTTCGTAACTGCTAGTTTGATTGGTTGTGGTGTGTGTTAGAACTCGAAGTTGCGTACAACACACGCTAAAATATTATTCAAAGGGAAGCGTAATGTGGAAGATTGAGGTGTTACATTATCCCCTCCTTAAAATAATTTCATCCTCAAAATTTCTAGAATACTACCACATAAAAAGACTCGGGTGGTTCTTCATCATAAGTTCCTCGGGTTCCCACGTTGCCTCTTCTATCTTATGGTTTCTCCACAAAACTTTTACCAAACGAGTCGTCCGGTTTCTCAGTATGTGTTCTCTCGTATCAAGAATCCTGACAGGTACTTTGCAATAAGATAGATCGGGTTCCAGTTCTAATTCCTCATATGTGATTACATGCATTGGGTCAGGCATATATTTCCTCAACAGTGATACATGGAACACATCATGAACTTTGGAGATACTTGCCGGCATTGCCAAACGATAAGCTACATCCCTAATTTGTTCTATATTTTCTAAAGGTCATGTGTACCTAAGACTCAATATACCCTTCTTACTGAAACGTATAACTCCCCTCCATGGATATACCTTCAAGAAAACATGTTCTCCTACCTGAAATTCCAAATCCTTCCTTCGGTTATCGGTATAGCTCTTCTGCCTACTTTGAGCTGCTTTGATGTGGTTTTGGATTACATTTACCTTTTCCAATGTTTCCTCCACCAGTTCTGGGACTACAAGTCTTCATTCACCAACGTCATCCCAACAGGTTGGTGTGCGACATCTCTTTCCATATAACGCTTCATATGGTGCCATCTGAATACTCGAATGGAAGCTATTGTTATAGGAAAATTCTACCAGAGGTAAATATTGATCCCACATACCTAGAAAGTCAAGCTAGCATGATCTCAACATGTCTTATAAGTTTTGAATAGTCTGTTCTGATTGTGCATATGTTTGAGGGTGGTAGGCAGTGCTCAATTGAAGTTTAGTATCCAGGGCTTTCTAAAGACTCTTCCATAATCTTGAAGTAAAATTGGGATCACGATCAGAAACAATCGATAGGGGTACTCCATGAAGTCTCACCACTTCATTAATATATAGTCTTGCTAGACATTCAAGTTGTAAATCTTCCCTTATCGCAAAAAAATGTGCTGACTTGGTAAGACGATCAATAATAACCCATATTTCATCATTCCTTCTAGGATTAATTGATAGTCCCATGACAAAGTTCATCATAATATTGTCCCATTTCCACTCTGGTATAGGAAGAGGTAGATTGACTCCTCCAGGTTGTTGCCTTCCAGCTTTCACTTGTTGACAAACTATACATCATGACACAAAATCAGCAATCTCCCTCTTCATGTTGTCCCACCAAAAATGTTCTTTCAAGTCTCTATACATTTTGGTGCTCCCATGGTGTATAGAGAAATTGGAACTATGAGCATCGTCCAACAATTCCCTTTTTAGATCGGGTATATTGGGAACACAAAGTCTCTTCCCAAATTTCATAATTCCATCTTCATACCCAAAGTCATTCAATCTACCATCATTCATATCTTTAATCTTCTTTTGAAAGTCTTAATCACCAGTCTGAGAACTCTTTATCCTTTATAGTAAAGATGTTTTGTAAACCTTTTGAAAAAGTATTGATGTTTCACCTTCCATTGTAATTCCCATATCCATCTTCACTAGATCCATTAAAATAGGATCCCTTTCATTTCTCATCAGGTTCAAAACTCCATGATCTTTTCTTCTCAAAGAATCTGCCACCTTATTTTCCTTCCCCGGGTGGTAGTGTATCGTGCAATCATAATCCTTGAGTAGTTCAAGCCATATCCTTTTCCTCATGTTGAGTTCTTTTTGTGAGAAAATATACTTCAAACTCTTGTGATCATTATAAATCTCACATTTTTCATCATATAGGTTGTGCCTCCATATCTTCAATGAAAAGATCACAGCTGCTAACTCGAGATCATGAGTAGGATAGTTTTTCTCATGAAGTTTCAACTATTGTGATGTATAGGCAATAACCCTATCATTCTGCATAAGGACACAACCATGTCCTTTATTCGATGCATCACTATAAATAAAGAACCCATCATTCCTCTATGGTAGAGTCAATATATTAGAATTGAATAATCTTCTCTTCAGTACTTTGAAACATTTTTCACACTCTTTTTTCCAAACAAATTTATCCCCTTTACGTGTGAGCTTTGTTAATTTGTTAGCCAACCGGGCAAAATTTTGGACGAAGCGTTGATAATAACCTGCTAAACAAATAAAACTGTGTACCTCAATTATACTCGTAGGTGTTGGCCATTCTTGTATTTCCTTGGTCTTAGATGGATCAACAGAGATTCCATCTTTAGAGACAATATGGCCAAGAAAAGAAATCTCTTGAAGCCAGAATTCACATTTGCTAAACTTCCCATATAATTCATGTCTTCTAAGAGTCTTCAGGATAATACACAAGTGATTTTTATGATCTTCATATATATTGGAGTATACCAAGATATAATCAATAAATACCACCACAAAATCATCGAGATATTCCTTGAAAACTCTATTCATTAGATCCATGAATACAAAGGGTAAATTAGTTAGCCCAAAAGTAATTACCGTAAACTCGTAATGCCCGTACCTTGTTCGAAATGTTGTCTTCAGAATGTATTCCTTCTTCACACACAACTGATGGTATCCAGATCGAAGGTCAATCCTTGAAAAGTATTGATCTCCAAGCATTTAGTCAAATAAATCATCAATGCGAGGTAGGGGATACTTGTTCTTTATTGTTATAGCATTGATCTCCCTGTAGTCGATACATAACCTTATAGATCCATCATTCTTTTTAACAAAAAGAACAAGAGCTCCCCATGGAGAAACACTAGGGCGAATAAATTCCTTATTAATCAATTCCTCTAGTTGTTTCTTTAGTTAAACTAATTCCACAGTGTCCATTATATAAGGGGTATTCGATATAGGCCTTGATCCAAGAATAAAATCAATGGAAAACTCAACTTCTCATTCTGGAGGATGTCCAGGTAAATCTTCTGGAAACACAACTACATATTCTTTCACAATAGGTACATCCTCTATTTGAACATTCCTTTCCTCACCCACAGTCATTTCATTCTCTTCCTCCCCAATAATTGAATGTAGTTGTGCTACTGGGGGTGGATCTAGATAAAATTAGGTGGTGATGATTCTGCTCTAAAGATAAGGTGTTCCTTATAATCATCATCAAAAATCGTAACCTCCTTCTACTTATAACAAATATTCGCATCATGATCCAAAAGCTAATCCATAGCGAGGATTATATCAAACTCAAGCATAGGTATGACGGTGAGATCAGCCGATGAAGAACATTTATATGCTCTAATAGGGACTAATTGACAAATCATTGTTGCAAAGATACTTCCCTTAGGAGTTTTAACTAACAACTCCCTTGTTAAATCAAATTGGAACTATCTAATTTTCTTAGAAAACTGGGAAGATATAAATCAATGAGCGGACCCAGAATCAAATAATGAATTTTCTAAACTTGAGGAAACCATTAAATTACCTGCCACCACGTCTTTCAGAGCTTCTACCTCAGCAGCAGTTATAGCATATGATTGGCCTTGGTCCCTTGGCCTTTTATATGTTAAGTTCCCCTAACACTTAGGAAATTCATTTTCATAATGTCCCATATCACTAAAATTGTAGCATTGGAAAACGGTAGCTTTTTTCTTCCCCTTGCAATCACGAGATTGGTGGCCTTTTTCACCACACTTGTAATAGACTCCCATTACTTTTAAGAAAGTATTGGGGTGTTTCATCCCACATTTACCACTAGATGGATATTCAAAAATTCCCTTATTCCCCTTATTTCCATTCCCATATTGATCAGTGGATCTCTTATTCTCTTCATTTACTTTAAATTCATAAGACTTAGATAATTCCTTTTCTGTCTTGATAGCACATGAGACAATGTCTTCGTACGACGAGAAGGATTGTGAGACTAATGCTCGATGGATAAATGGTTTTAACCCATCAAAGAAAAGATCAGTATTACTTCATGGGTTACTTTTATAATCTCTAGTATACCTTGCTAACCTCGTAAAGTTATTCTCATACTTTGCAACATTCTCATCCTCCTTTTGTCTCAGACTCAGAAATTGACTTTCCATATGTGCTCGATGGTCACGAGGAAAGTATTTTTCTAAAAACAGATCTTTGAACTCCATCCATTCCATATTTGATACATCAGCATCTTCCTTCGTGTTTTGAATCAATAACCACCATTGACCGACATCTCCAATGAGGTGATAAACTTCCATGACAACTTTTCCACTTTCACTACTCCACAAAGCCTGAAATATTTTCTCTAGGGAACTTATCCATTTCTCAGCTACTAATGGATTTGTACTCCCATTGAATGTTGGTGGTTTCTGCCTCATGAATCGATCTAACATTGATCCTCCACGCTGTGGATTAGGGTGCTCCATACGGGTAAGGTTATTATTCATAACCTGAGTGAGTTGTCCCAGTATGGTGATTAGTTGATCAGCACCAGTTGCATCACCAGATCCACTGTAATTATCTTGAGAAGGAGGGAAATCCCTACATGGAGTGCGTGTATTGATACAATTTCCATTTCTTCTACTAGGTGCCATTTCTAAACAATGGCATAAACTGGATCAGTTTATGAATCAAAATACATAATTCCATACTTATAAAATACTTAACATAAGTTGAAGTACTTATGTATATAATCCATAATCATAAATATGTTTTCTTTGAGGATGTATATACTCATAAGACCTTCATTATGAATTGTAAAGAAAATGAGAGTTATCCTAAACATATCCCCCGGGAGTGTCGTAACCAAGAGTGCAGCAAAGTCTGTTGTCGTGCACCAGTTACAGTTCGAGTCTAGCTCAATGTGGTGTTTTCAGGTTTTACCCTTAGATACATCTATTCCAGAGCCACATCTACCTGCTCGTATCTAGACCGGGATGTATTGCTCAGAAAAAACACAAAATATCTTCAATTCCAAAATTCTAGGAAGTTATTCTATACTAATACTCAAAGTCCATCTTAAATATATGTGCTCTAATGAAAGTCTATATAAATTTAGCTTCCAAGGTTTGTACTAAACTTCCTCTGATACCAACTGTAATGCCCCAACCACAGTTACCTAGAGTCGGTGCATTATTACTTAACATCAGCATGATCACAAGAAAGATGAAGTCTCGAAAGACCGGTTATATTAGTAGCCTTGGAATAACTAGATACATTCATAAAGTTTACATTACATAATAAAATAGAAAACTACAACAATATAGTCCCCATAGTGCACACTCTTATCCCCTCATACTATCCTTGTAGGTCATTCATAAAATACTTCTTCACATCCTGGGAAAAATAAAACATAGAAAGGGGTGATATCAAATGCCCAGTAAGGATAACAATATAGCGGAAACTTTCATAAATAAGCATAAACATTTATGGAAATGTATAACTAAAACAAAAGCATTTTAAAACATTAAATTCAGCATAATATGGTAGAAATGAAATGAAATAATTCCATTTACTTATTCACATGGATATTCTACTAGTCGAATAATCACATGCAATATCAATAACCACTTTTATAATGATGGAATGCATAATGTTAGACTATCATAACCACATAGCCAAGGCCTCGTGCCAAGACTACAAATAATATTTTTTCAAGGCCTTGTTCCAAGACACTAGTTTCTCTCATGAGACCTACCGATGCATCGAGGAGCTATAGCGGGCTCCACCCGTCACTTATTAAGTCCAATGCATTTTGATATGAAAATGTTTAAACATACCATAAACATTCGTATTAAAACTAGCATATGAAATGTCAATACTTTCTACACAAACCATGAATGGTATAAAAATAACACATCAATAGTAAAACATATTACAAAACCTTCAATAGAATATAGAAGTTTTGTATCATAATAAATCAACTTAAAATAAGCTTAAAATCCATAAAAGGATGTTGGCATAGATGAAATCAAAAGTGTTTATAGAGAAATATATCTTTCTATTTTGAAATAATTTAAGAGTCATATATTTATAAAATAAAACATTTTATTTGAAAATATTATTATAAACTTGTATGGGATGCTTTGACGATTTTATAACGGCGGAAAATATCCGCACCCTCCGTATAAGTTAAAAAAACATTCTTACCTCAATCCTGTCGAAAAGGTTAAAAATGATATTGTTTGGAAAACGACAGAAATATTCCTTAATAAACTTCTTATAAAAAGTCAACAAGGGTATAAAAGACTTTATCCCATAGTATTTAATGTAATAAGAATGATTTGAAGTAAATTTTTAAGAAACATGGATCTGGATGATAAGGATGTCCCAGTAGATAATTAGGTATAAACAACCTCGGATAATGAAGAGAT
Organism: Viscum album; assembly: GCA_963277665.1. Lineage (NCBI taxonomy): Eukaryota > Viridiplantae > Streptophyta > Magnoliopsida > Santalales > Viscaceae > Viscum > Viscum album. The sequence goes on from OY728130.1 coordinate 1,182,068,567, forward strand.
TGTGAAATAAACCCTTACCTTGAAATTTTCCTTGGTTGAGGGTAGATTAAAATCCAATATAATGGTGAAATAATTTTTATTAAATTATAAAATAGTCATATACGTTAATATGATGTCATATATGATCTTCTAACATTGATTTGTTAATAATATCTTAGTATTATCGTTGTTTCGAGTGTTAACTTACTCATTTTATTTTATATGTTTTGTTATGTAATCCGTGTTTTTCATGGATAGGTTGTATATTATTCATATCTAGAATGATATCAAGTCCTTAAACATTATTTTTAATCAATAAATGAGAATTATTCTTTAATGGATATGATGTGGAATGAATCTCATCATGTTCTTGGAGACGGTAGTCCGTACGTACGCACGAGTGACAATATCTTTCTTTTGATATTAAAATAATATATAATTGAGTGGTATATCATACATACAGAATAATTATAATGTTATATTTATTATTTACATTAATTACACATCATTATTATACCCATCCAAATAATAATTTATTGAATAACAATTACACCACGACGTGTAGACGGTAAGCCGTATGTACGCACATATAGTGACAAGTCATTAAAAGGATGGATATAATACTGAATATAGTTGTACCATATTTATAATAAGATCACAATATATATAAGATACTATAGTTATTATTTTAGAATGGGAATAACTATGAAAGAAGAAATTGAAGAAGAAACGAACTTGAAAGAGGGTGGTGAAAACATTACCTCTTCTTCGGGTTCTTCCTTTTGATTTGATCAAAAGGGCACCTTAGGTTGGATTTATGATCAAAATAATGCCTCTAGGTCGAATTGAGGGAAGCTGATAGAGTATTTGGGTAGGTTTTGGCCAAGCCAACAGGATTTTAATGTTTGAATTAGTGAGAAGGGAGAGTTCCCTTTTATAAGAGGGGTGAGGGGCACCTTTCAAAAATCTAGAAATATTATTTATAATAAATTCATATTCGGGTTCTAATTGATAAAAAGTGGATTATTTAAAGTTTAAGGTGTTGATGGGTCAAACACCACTCAACCAATATAATTTAGACAGGTTTTGGTCATTATATTAACCATATCTTTTAGTTTTAACTCTTAGTTAATTAGTTTGACACTTACCATGTCACTTTGTAATTTTATATTATATTGTTAATAAACATACTATATACCTCCAAGAGACCCCCAAGTGGTCAATTAATGATACAAATATCATGATATAAGTATATTGTCCTAACCGTAGTTTTTATGTATTTAATATCAATTAATTATATAATATTTGTTTTAAAAACACTTTTATGTGAATTTTGATGCTATTCAATAATTGATTTTTTTTAAAGTATTAAAAACATTATTTATTCGAAAAAAAATAATTTAATAAATCCTATAATTTCATATTAATCAATAAAGTTCATGTATGTCATCATAACTTTCAAATTATATTAATTTTAACATTTATAATACCCATTATTTGATTCTTTCATTAATAAGGAAAGTACTACATCCTTATAGTGTCATAAATAATATTACTTATTAAATGTCTAAAAATTAAAATTAAATTATTATTATGTAGGAAATCATTTTAGATTACTAATAATTATTTATAGTCGAAAATCAAACATATGTAACCCTATGTAAAAATTGTTTTTCTAAAAGATATATGCTTATGTCATTTTTGTATTTATTTTAACTTAATTAATACAAAGTGTCATTATCACTTACAAGTGGCTCCATGGGGTCCCAAAAACGACCCAAATATGCCCCTGGTCAGACATGTATCATCCAATATGTTTAGTTCATGTTTTCGGGTAATTTATTATTATTATAATATTATTGTTTTACCCTTATTTACCGGATTTACCCTTTAAGCATGGTAAATAAAATTTTTACCGAAGTAATTATTAAAAATGCTAAAAATAAAAGTTACCTATTTACACAATTTGCACATCCCAATTCCCAATATGGAATCCATTTTTCTAAATTCAAAACATAGAAGTGATAAATATTAATTTAAAATTAATTCTCGTTGTTAAAACAAAAAGCGTGTTTTTAAGAGAAAATAACTATCAAAAGATTGACACTTGTTCATGTCCGGTTTAATTGTGAAATTATGTCCAATGAACAACATTTTATTGAATGGTAAAAATATATTATAAATATAATTTAAAACCACTCAAATTCATAATTTATCACTATTAATTATTTTGATTAAAAAAGTTGTTTTTAATTAAAATTTAGTAATTTCCACTATTCATAAAAATATAAATGTTATCCGAAAAGTTCCAAAATTATACCTTTGGATAATTTCAATATTACAAATCCAAAAATGAAGTCAATTTTGAGAGTTTAATTTTATAAAATTTCAAAAAGTGGGTATTACTATTCATAACAGCTAGTTTGATTGGTTGTGGTGTGTTAGAACTCGAAGTTGCATACAACACACGCTACAGTATTATTCAAAGGGAAGCGTACCATAGAAGCTTGGTGTGTTACATTTTGGTTGAGGTGTGATATTTCTCTTTTTCATTTTAAGAGGTTGTTGAGATCCATAGGTGGCGAGAGTCTTTTGAGGTATCTCGTTGTGGTTATTATGATCACCCATTTTATGTGTTTCTCTAGGTCAGAATTATATTCTCAAGGAAGATAATGTATTTAAAGGTATCGAATGTAAGGCCCTAGATCCACATGGATCGACCCATTTTGTGTTTATAAGACCAATGTTCTAGATGGAGGCTCAGAGGATGTCTATAAGGGCTCAGCTACTGAAAGATTGATGCATGATGATTTCATATACTTACATGATAAATGATGTGAAAGTGTGATTCACATTGTATAATATTTAATTTTTATAAAATTTCAATAAAATTTATATGCAATTAATTTTTTTAGGAAACAGATCGTGAGGAATTAAATGACATGAAAGGGTATTACACATCATGTAATCCACCACAACTTTATATTTTGAAACATTTTCCATGTGATCGGGTTATCAAAACCCATAGCTTCATCATCTCTCTGTCAACTCGAGGTGACCCAAAGTACCCCATTCAATGATTTTGTGATTTCTTCATACAATATATATTTTGAGATTTCCTCCATCAATTCTTAATGAATTTTCTTCGATCTAAATAGAGTACTTCATATATGGTTGAAATTTCTCCTAGTTTTATATATTTTTCCTCTCATTAATTTTTCCATCATATGGTGGATGATCTCCCATCATTATAGTTGGATTTTCTCATTTTCTTCATTGTGGTGGTGTTGTAGTGTCCTTGCATGGACGCAGATCTTGTGGGAGGGGTGATCAAATTTATGTTACACGTTTTGTTCTCTTGAGAGGAATATTAATAACATGTTGAGTTAGGGGATTTATTACTTTTCTATTTCCTCCATGAAATGGTTTATTTATCATGATTTATCCTTTTGGATCAAAATAAAATTGACATAATTAAATAAGTGAAACAAATTAAATAATTGATATAAATCACATAGTGATGTTTCTACTTTGTTGTGTGAAAATGGTTTCCACTTTATTTTCTTGATTATCTGATATATATGACTTACATGGTTTCGAAAGTTGTTCTTGATAAAAATTTGTTAATAAGCTAAGGCATTAATTAATTAATAATTAGTTTTTCTAAAGGAATTTAAAAGGACTTTTAATAAATATTGATCTGGTTTCTTTAATTTGGTGTTAATCAATTTGATTCAAGTATACATATTTAATTGAATTGGTTATTGAACCTGAATCATGATATTTATTGTTTATAAAATACGTAGAGGCATGTTAAATTAATTGAATAATTAATTTGTGATATATTGTGATGTATTGTTACTTAATTTTACATATTAGGAACCAGTATATAATGGATCAGTTAATTCATGATTGAATATTCAATGGTATTATGATAGAAGATAATTATTTTATAGGGAATGAGTTACACACATTCATTGAAAGGCCAAGTGAATTATGATTTGGAGATATGTGAAATTGTTGTGTGTGAAGGATGAATACATTTAATTAATCATAGGATCATAGATTCTATGATTTATTTTTGATACTTGTGATATGGCTGAGCTCGGATTGATGTATTTGTTTATGGGTAGGGAGGTCCAGATGTAATTTTAGATTGGGATGGCTAAACCTTGAGGGTTGTTGGGGTATTTGGGGAAGGAGGCCCAGTAGTTGTGGAAACTATTGACGATGAGTGTGGTGAGATGTATTGGTTTATTCATATGGGTGTTGGGGAGGATGTCTGAAATGGACTAGTCGTAATTTACATTATGGTAATTTTTTCATTATGTTAGTAATGGGAGTAAACATTTTCTAATGAAATGATGGAATGTTGAGTGTTCTGAATCCACTATGGCAGTATCAGAAGTGATCCTTGACAATGTAAATGATATTTTATTGTTAGGTATTTTACATGAGGATAAACCTTATTATTGTGATATGTTCTTTGGGATCATGATAATTTATTGATTATTAAAAACTATAATGGCTTATGTATTTTTTTTATAAAAAAAATTCCATATATTAGGATTAAGTATATTTGAATAATTTTTTATAATTTTAGAAAATCAGAACTATGTTCTCATAAACGTTTTCTTATATTATAGTCACTGAGAATCATTGATTGAAATCTATTTTTACCCTTAACAATCATCTGAGCTCTCCCTTTCTTTTTTTTCTCAACTAAATGTTTTGAGGAAAGGATTTATGTATGAAATTTTTATAAAGGGCATCATTTTTGTTGAATATTACAGTAATAATATTTAATATTTATGTCATTATTTATTTCTTCATTATAGTTGTTTATAGAGAAATAATCATTCATATTTAGAATCTATGATTTCAAAAATTTAGTAAAAATCTTTAGTATAATCCTATGTATTAGAGAATATAATATATTATACAATTAAAATGGGTGATGGTTTCATAACAAAATAAATCCCTTCTTGTATACTACAAATATAAGTGGTTTTGGAATGGATTAATTTTGGGGTATTTACCCTAAAATGTGTTGTTCAAGTATATCTCATCCATTGTTCTGGTCCATAGTGAATAGGCCCCTACTGTGAAACTATTTTGACTCTACCCAAGAAAATTCATAAGTAAATTATAAATTTTAAAATGATAAATTGTAAATTATATTAGTATATATTGACCATGAATGGATCAGTTTTAAAATATGTTGTCGTAGTTCGAAAATAATGTTTCATGATTTAGAAATATTATAAATTATTTTTAATGATTTATGACTCTAAATAACTTTTATTGTTGGTCATATAAACCATTTTGATTTTGTAGATGGATTGACTATAAAATAGAAATGTTTATGTGGTTAAAAATATTAAAAAATAGTGAATTACCCTGTTGATATTAATTATATTAATTTATATATATATAGAAAATATTTATGGAATTATAATTCATATCATTAATGATAAAATGTGAATGTTTTTGTAAAAAAATCTAACGGTATTGTGGTTACATCTATTGTTTATGATTCCATCCAAACAAATGTTTTTGGAAATGTTCTCTATGAAAATATTTTTATTCACCCTCAAATATAGTTTTATTTTATTTTACGAATGTAATGAATTTTTTTATATAGGTAATATAACTTTTTTAAGAAAGGATGACACATTTGACATAACAAAGCAAGCTATTATTTTTTCAATGTGGAGGTAAATATGAACTACCAATTGAAATTACTACAATGTCATGGTTTTAATTACTATTCAAAGACAATATTTATCTCTAATTATTATATAGAACCTAAACATTAAAAATACTCATATTTTATAAGAGATTGTTGATATTTTCAATGAAGTATTACCTAGTCATCCTTTGAATTGTGATGTTTAGTATTTAGTATATCTACCAATAAATACTATATCAATTTTAGAGACTCTATATATAAATAACCTAATTTCATATTTTTAATTTAAGGATAAATTATTCTAGAATTTTTAAATGGTACTTTTTCATTAATAATCCAACCCTTAGTTACACCTGATCTTTTTTTAGGTACAACGATATATCAATTTGATAATAAATTTACTATTATAAACATACCTAGAAAAAAATTATAACTTCCATCTTCCCTACATTTAATAATTATTTGACCAAATATATATATATAAATATTTATCAAAATTATTCATTGACCAAGATAATAGAAAATATGAGAAAAAAGTGAATATAGTCCATTATAAAACATCCAAATGTGGTATGTAAAAAATGATTTTTTTGTCTTGTTACTTTGTCTTACAAATAATCCTTTTATTTATATGGATTTAATGAGTATATTCATTATATATTATGTTGTTAAATAGTTTTATTATTTATAAATGAAAATATTATATATTAAAAGTGGAAGTAATAACATGATGATCTCTTTAAGGTTATACATATGACCCTATGGAATCTTAAGTTATGTGATAAAAAAATTTGAAGTGAGAATTTTGGATATATTCATTTTCATTTTTTTGTCAAACAATGTTAATAGATCACATATCAGAAGATTCATCAAAAATGGATGTTATTGAAAATTGTACTAGACTAACCATCAGGACTAAGATATATAGTTTTCTTGGATTGGATTGATATTATTAGATATTTTTGAATTATTTCTCATAGAAATATAATTAGAATACCATATTTACTTGATTGAGAGTAATGGTCATCTAGAATGATAAATGTGAAGAAACATTTAGGGAAATTAAGAGAATGTTGGTTAGTGCGCTTCTTCTCAAACTACCTTGTAGCGAAGAATAGTTTCATATTAACAATGATGAATCAATGGAGGTAGGTTAATTTTTATGAATAATTATATCGTGATAATTTATGTATCTCTATAAATAATGGTTCATAAGAAAAATTACCTAACTAATGATTTTGAGTAATAAATGGATATAGTTTAAATAAATATATAGAGAATTTATCCTTACAGAGGAAGGTGTAACATACATATTTATCATAAAATTTTAGTAGGTATATTCACCAAGAAAGATTTGAATATTCAATAATGAAAATTGTTACATGTAAAGACCCATAAATTTTCATATAATTTTTTTTAATTAAATGGGAATTTTACGAGTCTGTGAAAATTTACGGCGCATGATTTTGATGCCTGATGTGCCCGGAATCAATTTATGATGTTTTGTTTGGGTACGTTCAGTGAATGTTCAAGCGAGTTTTTATAACTTTTGAACCAGTGCTCGGAATTGAAATATGAGGGAACTGTTTTACTCATAGCGTTGTTTTTCGCTTAAGGATACATTCACCTCGACGATAGTGGGTCAATAATAAAAGATAGTTTTTGGGATTTTTTGTTAAAAATAATAAAATAAAATGAACTACACTTTATTTTATTTTTGAGACACCATGTGGAAGTTAGAGGTGGTAACCACCAGAACAAAACCTCCTTGTGGGAGTTGAAGTGTGGGGACCACCCAACAATACGCTCCCATGATAGGTTATGGTGGTGGGTCCTACCCAAATATAACCTCCCCCGAGAAGTTTTGGTGGTGGGGACCACCCAGGACTAAACCCCCATTTTTTTAATTAGGGAAATCCTCTCAAATCCACTCATTAATGAGGTAGATCTTCTTGAACTCCGCTAACTAATTAATTATGCCAACGTACATTCCATTAATGTGAAAAATCCTCCCCATTAATTAATTGAGCACATCAATTAATTTTTTAATCCTTTTTGAATTTTGTGCCAACAATTAAATAATAGATAAACTTAATCTATTATTTAGTTTTGGAATTTCCATATTTTTGGAACATGGGAGAGAAATACATAGAGATAAATCTCTCCAATGAAGAACATCATCCACAAGGACTATCGGCGAAGATTATCTTCGACTTCTTCCTCAGAAGAACCTTGAGGAGGCAACTGGCGTGGGATGTCTTCGACGACTGACCTTCCCTCCTCCTCCTCATCAATGAACTGATTCACAATCTTGGATTGGAAGTGTGTGGTGGATGAAAAGAAAAATGATCAAGGTAGGGTTTTTTTGTGTATGATATTATTCCTTTAATTCTTCCCATCTAAAACAAAGAATCATTGTGGATAATTTTCCTTGCTGGTTGGGATTTATTTTTGCGGGAAGATGTGGGGTGTTTGTTTTATTTTTCATTCATTTTCTTTTTTTGATTATTATTTTAAATTCATGAATGAATTGAACCACTTGATACCACCCTAAATGAGGAGTTTGCGGGCCAAATCAACATGGGTCGACCCCTCCATTGTTCTTGTTTGTGATGTTATTCGGAATGGAAACGAAGTGACGAGTCGACGGAGGCGACAGAGGCAACGACCATGCTACCCACAGCCTCCACAACCTGTGCCACCCCCGTGATGCTCTGGTGCCCCAGGTGGAACCACGCTCACTGCTGTCTTCCAAGCTGCCCCGACCGCACCACCTGACAGTCGCTCCACCTTATGGGCCGAACCACGCAACCCACCGGCTGTGCCACCCGCGTCGAACCGGCTGCATCGCGCCATGCCCCGGATGAACCGGCCCCTAGCCTACGCGCGGACCGTGGCTCCACCATCTGCGCACCCCGTTCCACCACTGGCCGAATCATCCCTAACCTCCCAGGTTGATCTGCCCGAGCCACACCCCTTACGGCGCCCTGCCGAGCCGGCCTCGCACACCCCTCGCGGAGCCCCAGCCAAGCCTGCCTCTTGCACCATCGAAGTGCCCCAGCCAAAACGACATGCGCCCTCATGGTGCCTCGACCGCACCAGTCCTCGCAGCACCTCCGGGATGAACCGCCCTCGCACCGACCCACGGCCGGTCCACACCCTCTCGACCCTCTGCGGCCCCTCGCAGCCTGTTGGGCTAGGCCCAGCAGGTCAGGGTTAGCTCAACAAGCCAGCATGCCCAATGGTTCAGGGCAGACCCTACGGGTCATGCCGGGTCAACCTGAAACGGGTCAGCCCATACTGGGTTGGGCCAGGTTAGTCCGACCAGGTCAGACTAGACTCGGGCCCACTCTGACCCCTTACTTTCTCTTGGCCATATCATTGGCACCAGACTTCCGTTTGATGAATAGTTAGCGGTGAGGGTAATCATGCAGTATGATGGTCCCTTTTAGTATACCCAATAATGTTTTGGGTATAGTAGAGATATGGTCAGGTTGGATCGTGCACGAATCCAACTGGGCCCCTAGGAATAAAAGGAATATAACTCCCAGACTGGTCATTCGATTGATGCATTTCTAGTTGTGTTGAGACCCCTATGGCATGGTGGACCTTAGGGATACTTCTTCGTGGGACTTCATGGAAGTTGGAGCATGGAACAGTAGCTTGTGGAGCGGATCATCCGGAGACAAGCGTGCATTTGTGTGGGAATCTAGTAGCTGGCTGATCCATGAAGAATTCTGAATGATCAACTCGAAGTGACTCATATGGACCAATGGGAGTGCCTGGTTGTGGTGGAAGACCCATGTCAGAGAAGCGCCTGGTGGCAGTGGAAGACCCACGGTACTCGACAGGAGGAGTACCTCTGCAGGCTATGAGGGGGTGCACCTGGTTGTGGTGGTAGACCTATGGTGGGGAGTGCCTCTTTATGACGTAGCAGACCCATAGTACTCGGCAGGAGGAGTACCTCAACAGTACAAGGTTAGTGGGAAGATCTTAGTTGTTGCGACAGGCCCACAGTACTCAATAGAGGAGGAGTTCTCTAGTAGCAAAGGGTTCGAAATTTTTATCCCCTAGAATAAATCCTCGATTGAGCTAAGTTAGTAAATTTTGTGTTTTCTTCAGGATTGGGATGGATTTCATGATAAATTATGTATATGTATGGTAATATACCTATTTGTGGTTATCTGTTGATTTCATACATTGTGTTTTATTCATGTTGGATTTTCTGAGACCTTGAGAGTCTTGGGTTCCCAACTGAGTATCGTTATAGTCAGCACTGCACGGGCTATGTCCGCACTTCATTGTGTTGGATGCATATGACGGGAAATGCTGACTGAGGCTGAGAGTACCAGGACCAGACAGTACCTGGAGGTGGACCATACGGTGTGACACTACACAGAAGAGATAGACAGACCTGGAGTGATGAAGAGGCGGTCTATAACTACCCTTCAGGTAGGAACCTCAGAGGATGACCCAACTGTATTTTTTCTTTTCTTCAGTTCTACTTTCAGTTTCCTATACCATATATTTTTGCTTGAATTTTTGACCCATATTATTTTCAGCACACTTTTGTTATATAATTTTACTTAGTGTTTTGTTTCAAACATGTGCTCTATTGTGTGTGTTTATTGGTAATAAATAAAATTCCTTCCTAGTTTTAGGGAATTACATCTTCGGTGGTAGTCGCCAGCCCCTGGGCTGTGAATGTCGGGCATGGGGAAGTCACAGCACGGGCCCTAGGGGATGGGTCGTGACAAATTGGTATCAGAGGAGTTGATTCTACCACAAATCATAGGACTCTAATATTTTCTGTGAAGCAATCGTGTTATGTGTAGTGAGTGTGGTTTTCAGTTCAGGAGTCTAGTGTTGGTGCGGTGGACGATGTATCCATACACCAGGACCCTGACCTCTAATTTCAGACTCAGTACACGAAAACACTGATTGTGTGTGTGTTTTCAAAATTTTCATTAATTCAGCTCAACTAGGTCATCTCCCTAGGTGTTACCTTTTGACTGTGTCACGTCTGTTTTTTTTTCAGGATGCCTCCACATGGATGACCAGCTAGAGTACCGAGATTTGTATGAACAGATAGCCCACCGAGCGATGAGGCCTCGTGCAGGGCCCTTTTCCGGCGGAGGCACCAACGGTGTCACTCCCCATTGGGCCACAGATTTCACCAGCCCTAACAGCAGATGATGCATTCCACTTGAGAAGGTTTCAAAAGTTCCAGCACCTGATGCCACCCATGTTCCGGGGATAGATGGACCCACTGGAAACTGAGGTTTGGTTTGAGGCTGTGGTGAGATTTTTTCGACTGGTAGGTACACCAGGCGATTTCATGGTGATTCTTGCATCCAGCCTTCTCCAAGAAGCAGCAAGAAGATAATGGAGCTTGATACTCTAGGTTCATGATGAGATGATGCCACTATGGGCAAACTTCAATATCCTTTTTTAGGCATAATTTTTCCCAAAAACTCTTCATGCAGTGTGCATACAGAAGGAAATTAATCTACAGCAGGGCAGCATGATTGTAGCTCAGTACTCAGAGAGGTTCACTAGACTATCAAAAAAATCCACCAATTTGGTGTGGGACCCATTCTTCAGGGCCCAGACCATTGAGTAGGGGCTTATACGGTATATCAGAGCTCTGATGATCTCACTCAGCATCCCGATGAAGGCAGTGGTTATAGAGAGAGCACTACTGGTGGAGTGTTTTCTTACTGAGCAGTCTCCAGCAAAAAAATCCACCATCAGTCAACATGTGTTGGAGTCTTCTACCGCTGGTAGTAGACATATTTCATAGTGGTCCAAGAGGACTAGACCTACAGGTGGACAACCACATGATTCCGGATCAGTTGTGCGGGCCACCAGAGACAGATCCAGACACACCATGAGTGGGCATTGTCACTCATGCGGCGGGCAAGGTCACATGGCTCATGACTGTCTGACCCACTGTTCGGATGATCAACATATGGGTGAAGGACCACCCAGGTAGAGACAGTGATTTGATCGATGCGGTCTACAGGGAGCCGGTAGACATGGTAGAGGAGCTATCCGTACATCTAGTGGTGGACGACTTTTCGAGGTGTTACCACCACCACCACTAGGAGGTCCACCCCGACCATAGGGATCAGGTGGACAGGGTATAGCTCTGCTCCAGGAAGCTAAGGCATATGATCATGATGCTTTGGAGATGATTCATGGTATGATCTATGTCTAATCCACCATAGTTGTGGTACTAATAAACATAGGTGTTAGTAATTCTTTAATTTCCAATACCCTAGTTCAGATCTCGAAGATTCCAACAGAGCCATTGGCTCAATATTTACGGCTAGAGACTCATATCGGAGCAAATTCAATGATTATGAACTGGTTCCGGCAGTATGAGATTACTCTAGGTAGCGAGAGCTTTGGCTGGGATCTCATAGTTGCAGCGTCGAGGCCTTACGACGTCATCTTTGGTATGGAATGGTTATTTACAGTCTATGATCAGATAGACTGTATTAGGATCAATGTGCAGGGTGTCTACATGGATGGAACCAGGTTTACCATCACCAGTGAGAAGGGAGCCTCTACACCATAGGATGGATTTTCCGGGAGGAGATTACAGCCAATCACTCATCTGTTGGCTTCCCTTACCCTCGGAACAGTTGATGTGGAGAGTCTGAGCTATACTGTAGTAGTAGACCATCACGTAGATGTTTTCCCTAATTATGTTCGAGGTCTACCTCTTCATAGATAGGTGGACTTTTACATTAACTTTTACCCTTTGACAACACCGATATCTACACTAGTAGATCATATGGTTCCCGAGGAGCTTTGAGAGCTACAGGTACAGCTTGAGGACTTGCAGGGGAAGGGATTTATCCGACCTAGTGTTTCTCCCTAGGCAGCCTTGATTCTGTTCTCCAAGAAGGTGGATGGGAGGTTGAGGATATTTTATGACTACCGGTGCCTGAACTAGGTGCCTGTGAAGAAAAGTTACACACTATTGAGGATTAACGACCTATTTGATCAGTAGAAGGAAGCACGATGGTTCTCGAAGATAGACCTCAGATAAAGCTATCACCAGCTCAAAGTACAAGATGAGGATATGTAGAAAACGACCTTCAGATGTCTGTACGGCCACTATAAGTTCTTGATTTTTCCATTCGGTGTAACCAACACTACAACAGTATTCATGGGACTTAGGAACTAGAACTTCCATCCATACCTTGATCGCTTTGTCATAATCTTTATCGACAACATTTTGATCTACTTGAATACTGAGGAGAAGCATGTATATCATTTGATGGTAGAACTAGACACACTCCGAGAGAACCAAATTTATGGTAAGCTCTCAAAGATATAGTTATGGATCTGAGAGGTTCACTATCCGGGACATGTCTTCTTGAAAGCTGGAGATGCACTAGATCCAGCAATGATTCAGATGTTAATTTCTTGGGAGCCACCCAAGAGTGTGACAGAGGTACGATGTTTCTTGGGTTTGGGTGGATAATACAGGAGGTTTGTACCTAACTTCTCCAGAGTTGCAGAACCACTATAATCCATGACAATGAAGTGGTAACCCATTGTGTGGTTGGAGAGATTCCTTCATAGCATTTAGGATTAATGGCATAGGCAGACTAGTGCCCCCATCTTAAGGCTTCTAGAAGAAGGTGTAGGTTATGTAGTCTACTACGGCACATTAGTGATAGAACTCGGATGTGTCCTGATGCAGGGGAGAGCATTGAACACCTATGGTTATCGTCAGTTGAGACAACATGAGCAGAACTACACTACCCATGACATGGATCTAGCAGTAGTGGTCTTCTCCTTGAAGATGTGGCGACACTATTTGATGGGTGATAATTTTACCGTGTACTCTGATCACAAGAGTATCAGGTATGTCTTCTCTCAGAAGACCTGAACCTGAGATAGCGGAATTGTCTTGAGTTCCTCCAGGACTATGACATTGAGATATTCTATACTCTTGGGAAGGGTAATGTTATTATAGATTCACTAAATAAGAGATCTGGTATACAACTTCTTGGACAGGTGACAGAGTAGCTAGATGCTATACAGATATCCTTTGTGGATATAGATGGACCATCCTTCCATCCATCTCTTATAGTCACGCACCCACTTCTTCAACGATTTAGGGAGACGCAACAAGGGGACACTGACTGCAAGACACGACATGCTCAGATATCCACAGAGTAAGCACCTGATGAATTTTCTAATTGTGGGGAGCATGTTATTTTATTCAGAGGTTGTACGATGGTACCAGAGTCACTTCAGGAGGATTTGTTGAGGGATTTACACACATCCCCTCTAGTGGTACATTCAGGAGTGAAAAAGATGTACCATGATCTCCAATGACAACACTGGTGCCCGGGAATGATGAAAAAATTTGTAGAGTTTGTCTCTCGATGCCTCACATGTCAGTAAGTGAAGGTAGAGAATCAGGTACCAGTAGGCTTGGTTCATCCATTAGAGGTCCCAAAGTGGAAGTGGGTTGGGATATCCATAGACTTCGTGACATGACTTCCATGTACATCTAGAGGTCTTGACTCAATTTGGGTGATCGTTGACTGACTCACCAAGTCGGCCTACATCCTACTGACTAGAGAGCAGGGTTCAGTAGAAAGCTTGGGACACCTCTACGTGCATGAGATTGTGTGGATACATGGAGTACCATTGTCGATTGTATCTGATCTTGATACACGCTTTACTTCCTAGATATGGAAGGGGATGAAAAAATCATTCGGGATGAAACTTCGTTTGTGTAGCACCTTCCATCCTCAGACGGATGTTTAGACTGAGCAAACCATTCAGACCCTCAAGGACATGCTACGTGCTTGTGTCCTCGACATCGGTCGCAGCTGGAAGGGCCACTTTCCTTTGGTGATGTTTGCATACAATAACTAATATCAATACACCATAGGGACAACACCTTTTGATGCATTTTACGGGGGACCATTGATATGACATTTGTGATGGGCTGACCCAGGGGAGTCAGAACTGGTGGGACCATAGAGGGTACTAGCTACCACAGAGAAGGTCTAAATAATCTTGGAGCGGATGAAGACTGCCTTGAGTAGGCAGAATTCATATTCCGATAGATGATAGAGACCTTCATAGTTTGAGGATGGCTACCACGTCTTTCTACAGGTCTCACCCTGAGGAGGTCTTTGGAGATTTGGCCAAGGTGGCAAGTTATCTCTGAGATTCATCAGACCTTTTCAGGTCCTCAACATAGATGGTGAGGTGGCATACCGCGCATCTCTTCTACCTTAGTTGCACCAGGTGCATGAAGTCTTCCATGTATCCCGGCTGAGGAGATTCGTGAATGAACCTTCTCACAACAACAACCATAGACAGATGGACGTCGTCGATTGGGCGACTTTTACGAGGGTTCCAATTGAGATTGTGGATCAAGAGAAGTGGGTCCTTCACAGATGGTCGATAAATCTGGTACGCATTCGCTAGTATCACAGGAACCTCCAGGAGAGCACATGAGAATGGGAGGTTCAGATGCGTTCTCAGTACCCCCACAAGTTCCCTTAGTATGAGTTGTGGCTTACAGGAAAGTAGAACTGGGAGGAGGGGAGAATGAAAAAATGCAAATAATTCCATGTAATATTTTTTAATTAAATGAGATTTTTATGTGTCTGTGAAAATTTACGGTGAATTATTCAGAGGCCCGGAGTTCCCGGAATCAATTTTTTAAGTTTTGTTAAGGTACGTTCAGTGAATGTTCGAGTGGGTTTCTATAACTTTTTAATAGGTGCTCGAAATTAATATATGAGGGCACTGTTGAACTCGCAGCGCCAGTATTCTCATATGGAGACTTTCACCTCGATGGCAGTGGGTGGAGAATAAAAGATATTTTTTCGGTTTTTCATGGAAAATAATAAAAAAATGAACTAAACATTATTTACTTTTTGAGCCACCATGTGAAAGTTGGAGGTGGGGTCCACCGGAACAAAACCTCTTTGTGGGAGTTTAAGTGTGGGGACCACCATACAATGACTTCCCATTAGAGGTTATGGTGTTTGGGCCCACCCTAACCTAACCTATCATGAGAAGTTACGGTGGTGGTGACCACCTGGGATTAAACCCCCATTTTTTAATTGTGGAAAACTCTCAACTCCACTCATTATTTAGGGGTGCCTCTTCACCTAATCTACCCAATTAATTCTTCCAATGCACTTGCCATTAATGTTCCAAATATCCCCTACTAATTAATTGAGCACATAAATTAATTTTTTTAAACCATTTTGAATTTTGTTCTAATAATTAAATAATTGATAATATTAATATATTATTTTTTATTGGAATATTCATCTTGGTGGAACTTGATAGAGAAGGACATAGGGAGATATCTCTCAAAAGAAGAACGTCCTCCATGAAGAACGCCAACTAGAAGTGTCTTCGACCTCTTCCTCAGAAGCACCTTGCAGAGGAAACCGATGTGGGAAGTCTTCAATGACTGACCTTACCTCCTCATCATCGTCAACGAACTGATACATGAGCTTCGATTGGAAGTGTTTGGCGGACGTGACAAACAACGATCAAGGTAGTGGTTTTATTTGAATATGAAATTTTTCCTTTAATTCTTCCCATCTAAAAAAAAATCATTGTGGGTGATTTTCCTTGCAGGTTGGGATTTTTTATTATAAGAAGATGTGTTGTGTTTGTTTGATTTTTCATTCATCTTATTTTCTTGATAATTTTTTGAAATTCAAGAATGAATTGAACTGCTTGCTACCACTCTAAAAAAAGGGTTGTGGGCCAAATCAACCTGGCCCGACCCCTATGTTGTTCTTGTTTGTGATGTTCTTTGGAATGACGATATGACGACGCAGCAAAGAAGGAGACATAAGCAATTTTCGCGCTACCTGCGGCCTCCACAACCAGCACCGCCCTCGCGGCACTCCTATGTAATGGGACAAACTGCACCGCCCTCCGGCTTCTGAGCTTCCCCGGTCACGCTGCCCGCCAGCAGCGCCACCAATGCCGATCTGGCAGAGTCGTGCCCTCGACCTCCGCGCCCCCCATGACACCGACGTTCACTTTCCCCGCACCGCCATTAGTCGAAACTGCCTCAACAAACCGGGTCGAGCCGCCCGAGCCACACCCCTTACGGCGCTCGGCTGAGCCAGCCTCCCACGCCCCTCACGCTGCCCCAGCCGAGCCGACCTCCCACACCCTTCGTGCTGCCCCAGGCTTAACAGGACCACGCCCATGCGGTGCCTCGGCTGAACTGGCCCTCGCAGAACCTCCGGGAAAAACAACCGATGCGCCATCTCATGGCCAGTTTGCGCCCTCGCGACCAGTCCATGCCCTCTCGGCCCTCTGCGGCCCCTCAAGGCCTGCTGGGCTAGGCCCAGCGCGCCAGGCTGAAGGCAACAGGCTGGCCCGGCTGATGGGTCGGGCCACACCCAATGGGTAAAGTCGGGTCAACACTAATAGGGGCAGCCCAGACTGGGTCGGGCCGACCGGGTCAGACCGGACCCACGCCCACTACGACCCTTTACTTTCTCTTGGCCATATATTTGGCACTAGGCGTCTGTTTGACGAACCGTCAGTGACTCTAGTAATCTTGGAGAATGATGGTCCTTTTGAGTATACCCCGCTAGAGTTTGGGGTATAGTTGAGATATGGCCAGGTTGGATTGTGCACAAATCCAACCGGGCCCCCGGGACTAAAACGCTAATAACTTACAGACCAGGTGACTGATTGATATGTCATCAGTTGCGTTGAGACCCCTATGGCGTGGCAGACCTTCAAGATACTTCTTCGTGGGACTTTATGGAAGATTTAGAATCAACCTATAGATTGTGGATCAGATCTTCTATTAAGATGCGAACATTTGATGGGGGAACTGGTAGCTGGATGAGACATTAAAACTGCTAATCGATCAACTTAGAGTGACTCGTATGGCCTAGGGGGGAGCGCCTGGTTCTGGCGGCAGACCCATAGCAGAGGAGTGCCTGGTTGTGGCGGCAGACTCATGGTACTCGATAGGAGAGGTACCTCTGCAAGCTATGGGGGGAGAGCTTAGTTGTGGTAGTATACCTATAGTGGGGAGCACCTATGTGTGACGTAGCAGACCCATAGTACATGACATGAAGAGTACCTCAGTAGTCCAAGGTTAGTGGGAAGTTCTAGGTTGTGGGGGTAGGCTCACAGTACTTGTTAGAGGAGGAGTTCCCCAGTAGCCAAGGGTTCAAAATGTTTCACGCCTATAACAAATCCTGGTTTGATTTTTGTCAGTATCTTTTTTGTTTTCCTCATTATTGAGATGGATTACTTGATAACATAGGTATATGTATTGGAATATACCTAAGTGGGGTTATCTGTTGATTTCATACTTTTTGGGTTATCCTTGTATGATTTTGTGAGACCTTAAGGGTCTCGGGGTCCCTAATGAGTATCATTATACTAACCCCGACACTGGCTATGCCCACACCTCGTTGTGTTGGATGCAGACGACAGGCAGCGCTGACTGATGCTGAGAGTACCAGGACCGGACGATACCTGGAGGTTGACCAAACGGTGTGATAGTACATGAAGGAGACAGATAGACCTGGAGTGCTGAGGATGCAATCTGTACCTACCCTTAAGGTAGGAACCTCAATGGACAACCCAACATCAGTTTTTATTTTCATCAGTTGTAGTTTCAGTTCTTTTTACCATACAGTTGGGCTTGTATTTATGGCCCATTTTACCTTCATAACACATTTTTTATATAGTTTCAGCTAGTGTTTTGTTTCTATCTTGTTCTTTGTTGTGTGTGTTTACAGGTTATAAAATCAATTCCTTCCCAGTTTTAAGGAATTACGTCTTTTGTGCTAGTCACCTGCCCCTGGACTAAGGAAGGCGGGCTTTTGGTAGTCACGGCACGGGCCCCGGGGTATGGTTCATGAAATTACAATTGATTAAATATTATGACTACTCATTGCATTACTACCCTCGTAAGGAAATCTAGGTGGTATATTCCTTGAGTCGAAAGGATTATTCTAATTTTTCTATAATTAGGAAAAATAACATATAATATTTAATTATTTTAATAGGATATTCAACGAAATTCTGAATAAATAAGTTAAATATTTTCGTTCCAAATTTTTTTTCTACCACATATCGATTTTATGATAAAAAAAGACACAAAAGGGGGATTTTGATATACAAAATATGTTGATAAATATACAAATGTTAAACCTTTATTATGGGAGAAAAATATGTTTTAGGAACCACGTATTTTTTTCCAATCAGTACTAAACATGAATAAGTAACTATTGGAAGATTCTTATAGCTCTTTATTTTTAATTAATTTTTTTATAATGCTTTGATATATAAAATAGTATTTAATGTGGTAAAACATAATTGGAGATATTTTAGAGTACTTATCTCATTTATTTATATTTTAGATATTGATTTTAATAGATATATATCAAATGGGATATTACAACCATTATATATCCTATAATGAACATGGGAAATCATTAAATGATATTTCTTCATTAAGGTCCCCAATACGTCTAACAAACATAAGGATCTTCTTTTGTAGTCAATCTCCCTATAAATTCACCACAGATCATTTTTATAAAATAATATTTATTTGTTGATCAATATTCTATGATATATGTTATTTAATTGCTAATATTTCATGGAGTACCGTATTCTATTGAATCTGATCGATAACCATTCTTTACGTTGGTCTTCTAGATTAATCATCAACAAGATCAACATATGACATTATATTTTATCACAACCTATAATCATGAGTTTTTTCTTAATCTTTTGTATCCATATAAAATATGAATGAGTTTTTATGATCTTATTATTTATATTTAAAAGGTTGTTGGATGAACTCATTTCTCTAGTCATTCTTAATTACAACAATATCATTAACATGAGTGTTAAGAGTGATCATTTTGAATCAATATATGGAAATAAGTGTATATGTATAAATTTTTACGATGATATTAGAGAAAGCAAGATATTGGTTCCTAAGATATGTTAGGAGATTAAAGAAAATGTTAGAGACATTTAGAATCGCGTTAAGGTCTATCAGAGTTAATAGAATGGTTATACTGATAATCCTCATTGAGGGAGGTATTTCAAAGATGATGAGAAATTTTACAGAATATTCATTCATGGAATACTATTTTAAGATTCATAAATAAGTGAAAACTAATCAATATGTATATTTTTCATTTAAATATTCTTGTGAAAGCCTAGAATTTTTTCTTATCACTATATAATCCCGCCGAACCTCTATCAATTTTATTATTTGTTCCATATATCTATCCAAAAGAAGTACATAACTGACCATTTTCATATACTAAAAACATATTTTTTATACATAGAGAATAATATTTCAGATGAGGAACAACCTCTTGAAATATTTTATCATAGAAAAAGTTTTCTACAGATTCAGAACACGCACTTGGGTAATGATATATACAGAAGAATAGAAAAAATGGAAGCTACGTGGGAATCCATGGATACAAAAAGAGAGATAAAATAATTTTTTTCATAGTAATGTAATTTTTATTTCATATTTAAATTTAATGAAGAAAAAATGTAATACAAAATATTTAAATATAAATCCATTGAAAAAATCATGTTATATTTACCTTATAACCATCTCCATAGTATATGACAACCATGAAAATGTAATCCATTAAAGTGTAGCTGTTAAATTAGATTCTTTTAATAATAATAGAAATATTACCAAAATTATGTATAAATAACAATTATTATTAATGCATAATAATTATGTACTTAATTTTGAACAACTTATTTTTATTGATCAAAAATAAAGTTTAATAAAAAATAATTTTTACTAAATTTTGTGCATGAACATCATTATTATTTTAAACCATTATTAGAAACCATATTTAAGGAAATAAATATTTTTTTTAAAATATAAATTTTATTATTCTATTAGTGTGATGTATTAGGATTTGTGTAAAATGGATTATTTTTTAGTGAATGGTGGGGAATACCTATATTTATAAAATATTTAGTTTATTTCTAAGTAAAAGGATCATTAATTTTTTTATTTTATCATAAAAAATATAATTATTCTTTTAGTCAATATAATATAAATAATTTCAATTTAATATTAATTTTCCATATTTTTTAATAAGTTTATCTTTTTATTGAAGAACACATTTTTACAAAAAGTATATTTATACCGGCATTGTGTTTTTCCCATAATATATAAAAGTAATCTCGATCGATTTATTTATATAATTAAATTTCAAAATTTTATATTCAATCACTTTTTTAAACATTCATTTTATTGATTTTTCAAGGTAAATATTATAATTACATATAAGTTTACGCTTAAAAAAGAAATTTTCGAGAATAGTACATAATTTTAGTTTTCAGGATCATTTTTCATTATATTTTCCAATTATATTAATTTTATTATGTAAAATGGATTCCATATTTTGAGTAAAAAATAATTTAATTTAGTCGGTTTTATTAATTTTTTCTTTATGAATAGAACATGTAATGAAATTTTATTACCATAATTATTGTTTAATGGGATTACCGAAGGGGTTAAACAAATAGATAAGGGTATAATTTTCATTCAATAATATCTAATACTTATTGGATGATTATAATTTAACCTTATCATATACTATATTTGAATTCATGTCCTTTTTTAGCCACATTCTCTAGAATTTGAGTTTATATCATTGAAATCCTTTAAGAAATTCTTTGTGTGTCCCTTCCATTAGTTATAAAAGGAAACCAATTCTCATAAAATATTTACATAATTTAAGACTTATATATCATATAAAAATTACCGCTAAACATTCCTATAATCCCTTAATTCATCATATATATTTTTGAGTTCATTTAAGAACAATCCTCAATGAAATAATGAATTTTCCTAAAGTAGTCTCTCCAAGAAATGGAATAGATATTAACCAATCAATTTCAAATTTATTTCCACCTCTACATCCAATAAACATATAATATTCATAAAAATATAATAAATATAGTATCATAAATAAAATAATATGTTATTATGATTATGTAACAACCATTTAACTCTTTTTATCAATTAAATATGATATTAAAGTATTTCTTGTGGGTATACGTAGTCTACCACATCCACTTGGGGATAGGTTTCATTTTATTCAACATCATTCATGGTTCTATATAAATAAAGATTTAAATTTAATATATTTTATAAAAGTTGAATTTGTTATTATTTAAATAAAAATTAATATTTAACCTTAATTCATTGAATCCATTCAAAAATATAAATTTCACTCATGTGAATAAATGGACTGGCGTCTCCATGTAGTTATGTAATTAATAATTCATCACAGGTATATTTTAAAAGCAATATATATAATAATAATAATAATAAATATATATGATATTTATATCATGATTTAAATTTTGGATATGAAGAACCAATGATCAATTTACATTGACCATAATTACTGGACCAATACTTCCATGACACAAAATAAAGATGTTTCAATGTGAAATAATAGTTATAGTAAATGATTGATAATAAAAAATTGAAAATATTTTATTGGTGAACCTTTTATCATATCATTAGAATTAATATGGTTCTAGTACAGATGTTCATTAAATTTATATTTTTTTACATTAGTTTAGAGTAGTTAAGAAACAATACATACATGAGCTAAGGGTTTTATGTTACTATATGACTTTTGCTTGCATAGTTCATGTTTACATTTCCCGACAATGAAATTATATGATCTATACAACCAAAATTATTTTTATTTTATTATCCTAGAGTTACCTTTTAATTCAACAAATTTTAAATTCATTAACCTCTATTTATTTAAATAACACATTGAATGAATATTTTTATGGAATCCAACAATATTTCTCCATTCATTTTCAAATCAATTTGCATCAATAAAAATATTTTTTATAATTTTTTTTAGGGTTTCTTATGTTATATATAATAATATATTAAATTGATTTTTTCTATTTTTTTAAATTCTATAAAAATAGTAAAATCAGTCTTCCATACATTTCATGAATAAGGTACTTCTGATTTTGTTCAAAAAGTGTAAAAGGTCTCTTTTATGAAACATATGATCCAAAATTCTTACAAAAAATATATTCTATTTTCATTGAATCGTCATTAAAAATATTACATGCCTATATTTAATAAATTTTATTCAATAATAATTTGGATATTTTAATATTTTAAATAATTTATTTCAAGATGAAATGATTATTTCACTCATGAAATGATTTAGTTAAATTTTTAAATGTATTATAATATATAAAAAAATACATTAACTTTCTTTTGATTTATGAGGATGTGACCAAATTTTACCTTATTTATTATGTATAGATATTTTTTTCAGTACTTCTGTAAAATTTTAATAAAACTAATTTTCTTTTCTATGAGTTAATCATTTATTATTAATAAATTTTTTCACGATCCTATGAAGTAAATATTATTGAATTAGGAATATTTGAATGTATGTTTTGTTATAAACCACAGATGGGTGGATACATGATAAACCAAGTATGATTGGTTAATATATAAACCAATGAAGGGTTTATCCATTATAGACACTTAATTCATGTGAAATGATTAAAGAGTTGAGAACCTACTATGATGAACATTAGTAAATAAACATCTTTGAGATAACATAGATAACTAGATGGAAATTACAACTATAGTAATTTTTAACACTACAAGGTATGAATTTCCATGATTGGAGTATAACGACCCAGTCTTGATGTATATATACATTACATAATTTTTTAGTTTGACACTTAAAATATTATAAATATAAATTCCCAATGACAAATGTTTTTTATTTTTTATGTACACTTGGAAACATAAATGTTTATACATTAATTAGATACGTTATCTCTCATTAAGATCTTCATAATTATCACCCTTTAAAAAAATTGATGTGCTTAAAACATATCTTCATATCCTAGGAAGGGAAACACAAAAAGGTGTGAGCTCATATACTCGGTAATATTAAATAAAGGATATATCAAAACATAATCATGAGTAGAAGCATATAAGAATTTTATCATGGCATTAAATTATCATAACAAGTGTATAAAATTTCATAAAAATCAATCATGGAATTTATATTGGTATTTTATAATACATGAATAAAAATTAAAAAAATATCATAAGAATATCATAGGAATAAGACAAGAAATTTGTGGCATACACATAAAAATATAAAATAATATTTCAATGATACCTACCAAGACCATCACAATATGTTAGGCATGGGTTCATTACCTATGTAACTGTATTAGAATTTAGATAACCTCCCATGTTCCAACTTTTTCTGAGATTCACATTTCCATCTATGTATCCCCCTTTTGGTTTTATGATACCCTCTTTTTTTGGGCATGGTATTCCCACCCATGTAACCTAATGTTTTGGGCGTGAGATGCCCCCTATGAGAATGCTCTTGAGCTCGTAAAAAATTTATCATTATCCAATTAATTAGAGGGATATATAGGTCCAACACATCAGATGATAAAATTAGACATACATGTTCTAGAAGATAATAAAAAATGCATCTTACAATGATCCATAAGAATATATGGGTTTCAAAAAATTCATATCATAACCCATGAATTAAAATGAGTATCATAAACATTTAGTCATTTCCAAAAATAAGTAAAATATATATGTTTAAAAATAAATCCATCTTATACTAACCCATTAATGGAAGCTAGTTTAATAAGAATTCATCTTTGAATAACCCATTAATTCTAAATGGGTTTCATAGACATATAACTCATGGAAATGGAATGAGTTTCATAAAAATATAACCCATGGATGTGAGATAGGTTTTCATAAAAATAATTCAATAAAAACATATATCATTCAGAGAAATAATAATAATGAACCCATTGGATCATTTTCTATAAATGAATTAGTGACAACATTAGATTTCATCTGAAATGAAAAATAATTATTATGTATCTTTTAAAAACATTTCTTTAGGAAAATATTTTTTCTTCTATTGAAAATAAATTTTAAAACCTAAAACCTTTTAAAAGTTTTTTCATGAAATTTTCATTAAAATATTAAATTTCATGAATATTATGAAAGTTATTTTTTTTAAAAAGTCTTTTGAATAGTGTACAGGAAGCGTTATGGGAATGATATAATGTAAATCTATACATACTGAACATTCTCATTATACCAAAAAAAAGTATAAAAATCTTTCTTTACAAGAAAATGAAGAGAATATTCCATATTATTTCAAAAAAAATTGATTAAAAGATAAAAATTGATGATAATTATTTTTAAATATCATTGAAGAATATTAGGATTTTTTTGAATTACTTATTTAAAAAATATTTTTTAAGGAACACAGACTTTAGATCGAAGATTGTGATAAAGTCAAGAATTCAAAAAAAGTGATTATTAAAAATATTATATACCAAATAGTCTAGAAATGATAAAAAAATATATTGATATGTCATGAATAACCATAGGAGTGGAAAATTTATTTGTGTTAAGGACATTTGGATTATAATATTTTATAAATGGAAACGTAATCATAAATAATCTCAAAACATGATGAGATTGTATCAATAAACTCTTACCACTTGAAAAACATTGAGCCTTATATCCTATATAAAAAATAAAGTTAAATTATGCATAAAATTTAATTAAAATTATATTATTAATTATATAATATTTCAAATTAATTATAGACATTTCATGGAAAATTATTGGGGCATGACATGGCATGTGTGTCAAAAAATTAAAATTGGTAAAATATTATATTATCATTTTGGTAACTTTGGAAAACTGAAAAAAATAATATAAATATAATTAAATGAATATTTAAAAACACATAAATTTATGTATATGAATCATATAATACATCCATGAGTAGTTTACACACCACACAAATAGAATGGGTTGTGAATAGAGCATGTACCTCACGGAAATTAAATATGATATTAAATTCCCTTACCTTGTGTGTTGACTCTCATTGTACACATAAAAAACTAATGTATAATAAATATATGTTTATTATAAATATATCAAATAACTATACTATTATACGTAATACCATATATTGTTTGACTATGACTTTATACTACCTTATTGTTGGAAATTCTATGTTCTGGTTTCACTTCAGGTAATTTTCGCTTTGTTTTCTGAATGTGTCTTAAGTTGTTCTATCATTTTACCATTTAAAAATATCATTATTTAAAGGATTTAAAACATTATATAAATATATTTTTTATTCATTATATGTGTATCATATTAATCAATAGAATATATAAATATTAAAAAGAATACACCATTCATTGGAAATGTTGGTCTTATGAACGTATGAATGTTGCTTCTCTTTTTATTTGTTATACTAAATGTAATAAAATTAAATGAAATATTTTGATATATAAAATCATTAATTAAGGATTATTATTTATTATATATCAAAAAATTTCACTAAATTATTCCTTTATTCATTTCACATAGTGTGTGAAAAAATTACATCGCTTTGACGGGCGGTAGTCTAATCATCCTCAAATATAATTATTAAATTTACACAAAATGAAATTATAAATATATGTGTTTTTTGAGAATTAATTAATCATAAATCCATGATAATTATCTTACTTATATTATATAAATATATTTCATATCATAATTCACCCCATGGTAGATGGTAAAGGAAGGGCGAATAATCGTCTTTTTGCGAGATGGTACATCATCGTAAAGATTAACATTAATTTCATTAACTATATAATAGAAGTTTTTATAAGTGTATATTTAAAACATAGCATTAAAATATCATAATATTTTGGATACTTGTTTTTTATATAATAGTAAAATATTTATAGTGTAGTGGTATAGAATTAAAATAAGAAAATGTAGATTGAGAATGGATGTTACCTCTTCGTTGGGTAACTCCTTTTAGTTTTCACCAATGAGATTCAATGGATTTAATTATATCCAAATGGAATCATAAAGAATGACGTTAGGTTTTTTTTAAGTTTATATGGTAGATATTTGAATAAACTATGTGGGTTTATTGGTTTGAGTAATTAGGAGAGACAATTTTCTTTTACATGGGAGGGAAACGACCCACATGGAATTTTGGGAAACAAGTTAGGTGTAATAACATTTTTACATTAACAATTAATCAAAAATAAAAGAATAAATAATTCTATGTTAATTTATAAATAATTTCCATAAAATGGGTTTTGTAAAATAGCGAGGTCATATGTCATATTATGTTTATGGTTTAGCCTTTTGTTAAGCTTACTTTTTCCTTAATCATTGTAATTAATTTGAATTATTTTCACTAATAATTTTGATAAAAACAATAATTTTAACTTATTAGATATAATAAATTATGGTAATTAATAATATAGAATATATATTTAAAAATTACAACCATATTAGTGGTTGAAATTAATGAAAAATTAATCATGTAGATGGGGTGACCACACGGGGGTTCAAAATAAAAATGATCATATGTTATCTAGGTTTTTATATCCAATTTCAATGAAAAATTGGAATTAATCAAATATATTTGACTAATATATGTATATTTTATCTAATTATACTTTAAAACCTAATTAAAATATAATTTAACTATAAAATAATATTATATGAAAATTCATTTTTGAATTAATATTCGGTATTTTCACTATTCATCAAAAAAGTAGTTTCATAGGAAAATATTAAATATTCTCCATATGATAATCTTGAAATTATAATTTCAAAAATTAAGTTCATATTATGAAATAACATTTATAATCACATTAAAATTATTATTATTTTTTCAAATAAGTAAATTAATACAAGTTCATTTGAGATAATATTGTAAACAAATATCTAAAGAACATGGTCAGAAGAAAGTGAACAATTAAAAACCACAAATATGTGATTGTCTAATAGACCACTTGATTCTTTGTAACATATAGAACTAGTATAAAATTTTTACATTCAGTATTATTTCCCTATTTGAAAGTAATTTTCTTGATAAGTTACACTTTCTTGATTTTACTCCCTTTCATAAGTAAAATCTCATGTTGTTGTCGTGTCATGACAAATTTACACATCACTACTATCTCAAAAGAGGAAGGTGAATTTTTCATTCCAAAAGAACTTGCAGATCATGAGACTTGTGGAATCTCATACAATCTCCCTTTAGTTACCACCAATATAATTATGTTATAATGGGATATCCAATATTCTTCAATCCTCATGCGGTGTGATAATACATGATTCTCAACAACATCATCTGATAATTAATATAAACATTCCATAAATTGATAACCATATAATCCTTATAAAATATGAAAATGCATAACATTAAAATGAATTTCATGAAATCATCTTAACATTGAACCCACATATATTAAAAAGTATCTCTTGTTTATTAAATTCCAAAAATATGAATATCCTCATCGTTTATTCTCTTGAAAAATGGTAATAACCTAAATTAACAAAATCAAATTGAAAGCATGCATGCTACCTTATTCCAAATATTATTTGATATAATCCTTAACCCCAATAAGTTTTAAAAATCATCCACAATGACATTGACATCTTTTTCAACCAAATACTAAATTAGTCTTATGGAACCTGATAAAATCCACTTTACATTATCCAAATAAATCTAATCGTTTTCCAATATAAACACAATTTTCACAACATCTTGATCACATTAAGGTTTTACTTCCATTAATAAAAAATATTAATTTCCTATGTGTTAATCACTACTCAACATATCATTTTCAATCCTTATTGAAAATTTATAATAAAAATAATTATACATTGCATGGTTTATATAATATAAAAATTTAATTCCATAACATAAATACTTCATTATGTAGCATTATTTTTATACCATTACTCGGGATTCATTATCTTATTACTTAATAACTCCTTCTTATAATATGAGATATGAATCATGTCTTATGGTTTCTATTACTTAGTCTAATCATAATTCTTGTGTATAATATAATCAATAATGTAAGATCATCACATACCTTTCACATATCGTTTGAGGTCTCATTATCTGTAGAATTATAAAAAATTATCATACCAATTTACAAATTATCATTCTGAAATTTACACTTGGGAAATAATTTTTTATAATTCCCATACATTCTGCATCTAAAAAATTTAATATTAACCATATTATTTATAGTTATCTCCATTGACTATATGAATCAATAATATTGTGAAAAATGCATAACATAAATAAAAACCAAACAATAATGATAATTTCTTTATAGGATATGTAAATAATGAAATCTAGTTTTTAATCACGGAAAAATTGTAATTGTCTTTGGTTATCATAGTAATATTCTATTAAAATCCATTATTATGGTTTTTAAAGAGTTTTTGAATTCTCAAATCAAAACCACTGGGTGTTTCTAACTAGGTGCAGAATAACTCCCCTTTTCATGTATATGGTTACACCAACTAAGGAATGTCAAACCATGTTGGAGTTATTACCCCTATGAACATATATTCCCATGAAATAGAAACTTTTTGTATCCGGATAGGATTTTTTTCTAGTAAACCACTAACTTCATCCATTAAAAATTTCAAAGACATTATCATATAAATTAACGCATCCTTATACTTATCCTTTGATACATCCCCAGAATTATCCTAAAAATACACATAGGTATCTCACTAATATTTTATCATCTTAGTTTCCAATGTTTTACCAAAAAATTTCCCTAAAACCTACTGTAATGATCGAGTATATACTTAAATATACATTACATAATTTTTGGTAGAATATATAAAACAATACAAAAATAGATTCCCAATGACAGTATTGCTTTAGTTTTTTTCGAAACATGGAAATTAAAAAATTGATATATTAGTGGGTTGTATTGTCTACAATATGTGTCTTCATGAATATCACCCTTCATAGAAACACCATACATAATTAATATCTTTATATCATGCAGAAGGAAACATAACAATTGGTGAACTCATATGCTTATGATCATGGAATTAGAAGGTAATACACTTCATATCAATGATAATAAACATGAATCATTGAATAAATATTGGTTGATCTTAAGACATTAATCATAAATGAAAAAAGTGGATAATATTTACAATGGAATAACAAATGAAACATGTGCAATACACATAAACATATAAAATTATATATTAAGACTACCAAACAAGACCTCCAAAACATGGTAACCATGGGCTAATAACCCCTATACTTGATTTGGGGTTTATATTACCTCATGTGTACACTATTTTTTTGGGAGTTTAATTTATATCTATGTACCCTCTTGTTTTAGGAATAATATTCCCTCTGTTTTCAAGCAGGGGATTGCCTCCTTTGTAACCTCTTGTTTCATTATTTTCATTCCATCCCATGTAACATATTGAGCACATAAAATATTTATCATTACACAATGTATTAGTGGGAGATATAGGTCCCACCCATCATTTTATAAACTCATACATAGATCTACCACAATATAAAAAAGCATGCATCATACCATGACCCATAAAAGATATGGGTTTCTTAAACATCACATCATAACCCATGAAATGAGATGGGAATTATAAACGTTTAATTGTGTATTAACATATGGATGATAGATAGGACTCACAATCATTTCATCCTAGAATAAACCCTTAAATGAAGCGAGTTTCATAAGAATTCTTCATGGTATAACCCATTGAATAGAAATGAGTTTCATAAGAATATAACCCATAGAAGAGAACTGAGATTCACAAACATATAACACCAAAAAGAGAATTGGGTTCTCATAAACATCATTCCCATGAAACATAAACAATTCATTGAATGAGTATGAATGTACACATTGGTTCATTTCATAGAAATTAATGAGTAACACTAATATATTTCATATTAGAAGGAAAATAGTTTTGAAGTATCTTTTTAAAACAATTCACGAGGAAAATATCTTTTCTTCTTTAGAAAAATATTTTTCAAAGATAAATCCAATTTAAAAAAAATTAATTTAAAAATATTTAAAACAATGAATTTCCAAAATATTATGAAAAATGTTTATTTAATATAACCAAATTCTTAATCTTGTAATAGAATCTAAAAGTTAATGATTGTGGGTAGGTCGTACATTCAAAACATTCCTTTGGCACCATAACAACTTTAGAAAACTACCTTGGCTAGAAAATTATAAGAACATTACTTATTTATAAATAATTTTTTAAAAATATAATCCTAGGTTAAAATGTCTTTTAATTATTAATTTATAATTTTATAATATTTTTGTAAAAGAAAAATTTAGAAAAAACTGAATTAAAGGGTCACAAATGTATGACTGAGGAGATAGATAAAGTCACAATTTCATAAAAACATTCATAACTATGTAATATACCAAAGATGGGAAAATTGTTAAAATACATGAATATATCATGAATAATAATAGGATATGAAATTGAATTTTGGTTCTTGAGATATTGATCATACGACTTCATAAAAGGAATCATAATCATAAACAATCTCGGAATACAATTATATTTTTTTAATAAATTGTTACAGCTAGGTAACATTGAATATTACTCCCCATTTAAGAAAATAAAATTACAAAAGTCATAAAAAATAATTGAAATAAGTAGATTCCTGATATAAGATTCCAAATGTATTATTTATACCTCATGTAAAAATATTGGTGCATGACATCAGATGTGTTTCAAAGACGGAAAATTTAAAGAAAAATACTTTATAAATTTGGTTACTTTTTATACATAAATAAAATAAAAAAAGTTAATAAAATAGACATGTATATAATCCAAAATTTAATTATAATAATTATATAATAATTCCAAAAACAGTATATACATTATAGATAAGTAATGGGTGTTGAATAAATCGTGTGTGTCAAGGAAATAAAACATTATATGAAATTATCTTACCCTATATCATGGATCCCATAGAAAACATACATGCATCATGTATAATAAATATAAATTTATTAAATATATATAAAATAAACATATTATAAAATAAAATTACTAAATATTGTTTTATTATGAATTTATATGACACCCTTGTTAACAATTCTCTACTATGGTTTCACATTGAGTAATGTTCATTTTGTTTTTTCACATGTGTATTAATTTTTTATATCATCAACTA
Organism: Viscum album; assembly: GCA_963277665.1. Lineage (NCBI taxonomy): Eukaryota > Viridiplantae > Streptophyta > Magnoliopsida > Santalales > Viscaceae > Viscum > Viscum album. The sequence continues at coordinate 1,182,100,373 of OY728130.1, forward strand.
TATACATATATCATGATTTTCAGAATTTAAAGCACTATATAAGTATCTTTTATTTTTATTATATTTATATTATAATAATAAATATTATATAGAAGTACAAAATTTAGAACATCATTCTAGGAGATGGTAGTTTTTACATACGCATGAACGTTGTTTCCTTTTATATTTGTAATATTGTAATTAAAAAAATTAAATGAAATATATATCTATATAATATCATTATAGTAGAATTATTATTCCATATATTCTATATACATTCCCTAAACCCATACATAATACATTCCATATATTTTGTGAACAAATCACATTGCTTTGAGATGGCGGTAGTCCACACTTACACATATTAAAATATTGCAATTACACAAAATCGGAGGTATAAAAATATCATTTTTAAAAGAATTAAATAATCATAAATACATTGTAAATATCATATATATAATATATGAATAGAATATACGTCATAATATTTTCCATGTGATGTTGTAATGAAGGACGAACAATCATCATTTTATAAGGTGGTTGTTAACCATAGGCATAACCATTATGTTCATTACCTATTAAATGAAAGTGTGTGTAAGATAATGGAAAAAATCATTATAAATAAAATTATATTTTTGGGGATAATTTTTTTTTATTTTCATGGAATCTGTAGCAAGGAAGGGGTGGATAATGAAAATAAGATAAGAGTTTGAGGGAGGATGCTACCATTTTTTGGGTAACTTCTTTTGGTTTTCACCAAAGGTATTATTTAGATTTATTTATAACCGAAGGGAGGATTCAATAATAAATTTATGTATTTTATGAAGTTTATTGAGAAGATATTCACCTACCATAAGTCATTTGGGATGTGTGATGACGGGGGAGATGTTGTGGACTTTTATAGGGGGAAACGACTGTCATGGTATTCTTGGATATATATTATGTGTATCCACATTTTTACCAAACTGTAGTCATGAAAAAAAAACAAAATACAATAATAGTATGTAAATATATTATTACTATTCGTAAAACTATTTTTTGATAATTTTGAAGGTCATTTGGGACCCTATGATTAATGATTAATCCAATGTTAAGATTCATGTTGCCTTCATCATTTTAATTAATTTTAATTAATATCACTATTATTTTTTACAAAAAACTAGTTTCAACATATTATAAATTATAAATTATTATAATTATAAATATTTAATCCATACCTCCAAATTCTAAACATAGAATCTGTAGAAATTAAAATAAAATTAATCCCACACACGAGAGGACATTACTGTTTTTTAAATTAAAATTGATCAAAATATTTCAATGTTTTTAAATCCAATTTCAATGTGAAATTGGTTAAAATTAATTATATTTGATTAAATTTTGTATTATTTATATAATTATACATTATAAAAAAATTAAATTTAAATTTAACTATATAAATAAATTTTATGAAAAAGTAGTTTTGAATTAATATTCAGTATTTTTCACTATTAATCAAAAAATGAAATTTCTTAGAAAAATACCACATAGTAACCATAATATATTCTTAAAATTAAAATTTCATATAAATAATATTATCTTATAAATTTAAATTAATAAAAATTTTAAAAATTATTGTACATTTTTTTCACGGGACAAGAAAATATGTTCATTTTAGGAAACTTCATTTTTTAACATATAAAGCCTTCATCAGAAATAAATTTTTTCCTTATACTTGTGTTTTATTTATATGAAAAAATTAAAAATAATATTTTAAAATTAGTTATTAATATTCATAATAATTAATTTAAGGGTTTGATTATAATTATATCATTTAAATAATTATAATATCAAAATATTGCTTCATTGAAACTTGGTGCTGCCTGTAGTGTATGCTAAGTCATTTTTCCATGTAGAGTAAGCCATGTTTGTGTTGTATGATTGGAATTTTTCTACATAATGTAATTATATATGACAATTAAAATTATTTTGAGATAAAATTCCCATAAAGACTCATCATATTCCAAGGAGTTATTACATAGTAATAACCATGAAAGAAAACCTAGAATAAGGAAATGATGTAATGATGAATGATCCCAAAACACTAATAAATAATTTTATGTTATAGTTGATTAATGATATTATTTCTTATGCTTATGTATATCAAAATATATTATTTATTATAATTATTTTATGTTTTATAGGCTAGTTATTGGTTATTGTTGATTCAACATTCTTATTTTATATGTCCTTTATATGAAAAAACATATTATTATTCTTGGGATTAAATATCATTATGTTGTTTGGTAATATTTTTGTATGTCAAGATGTCATTCTCATACCATTATTCTTATATTACTCTCAATCATGATCATCTGTTTATATATTTTATGTTTTCCCATACTAATTATTTTGAAGTCATACTTTTTTCCATCAGTAGGTTATAAATAATGTTTTTAAAAAATTTATGTTGAAGAAGGGTGAAATTTATTATTGAGTTAATGAGTAAATTATTTAGATACTAAATGTAAAAGTTTTTTGTATCCAATATTCCCATTAAACTAATACATTATTCTTCTTGAATGGATGTATTGATATTTAAGGAATATTTATCATATAAGATGAAATATTTTCATTAATAGAGTAGTTTTCATTATTATTGGAATCTCTAGTGTTCACAGTAGTCCAAACCCATAAAGAACAAAAAAAATCGAGGATAGCGAAAAACTAAATACCATAATAGTTCATGTCAGAATATGTCAATAGTAGATCAATTTTAGTGGATCCACCCTATGAATGTAAAATAATAAAAAAATATTCTTATGATGTGTTTTAGTTTGATATGGGGATATATTTGAATTCTATATTACATTAAAGGTTTACTTTTTTTTATTAATGAAATAATAGTTTCTTCAATCTCGTTTTCATTATTATCTTCTTTTATTACATACTCAGGAAGATTATACTAATATGTTTTTTGTATAAAAATAAAACATAAATATATATAGATAATGTAAATTTTTAATTAGAATAAACATTTTGGAAAAATTTTTCTATTTTAAATGAACATCTTTCCTAACATGTTATTGTAAAATACTTTTATTGATGTATGAATGTTAATATAATTTGGTAAAATCTTATGTAATTTTTATAAGGTTCTAAATGATAATTACATTTCTAATATTAATATTTTATAATATTTATATAATTTTATATAAAAGTTAAAATTATAATGTTTATAATATATTTTTCAAAAAAAAATATCATTTTTAAAATTCATCATGAAGGAATTAAATAGTAATGAAATTTTTATAAATTTTAGTAGTCAAATGAATTTTCAAATTAAATTATATACACCAAGTATGATAACATAAAAATTTACAAAATTTTAAATAACGGATTCAATAATGAATTTTTCCTACAAAAAATATTTTTTTATTAAAATAATATATTTTAAATTGATAATATTATTTGTGATAAACAATAAGGATTCTTTGAAAAAATAATGGTTGTTTTAATATTTTAAAAACAATTCATTATGAAAATAACTCATTTAAACAACATGATTGATATTCTATTAACTATTTAAAAAAACTAATATAATATTCAAAAACACTACTCATTTTCAAATACCATGGATAAAACATTATAAGGAAAATGGTTTTCTATTTTTATTAACTAGGTTACTAAGGCCTATTTTTGGAAATTAATAAACAATACCATATCCTTCGCAATAAATTCCCACTAATTTTCACATTACACTTCATTACAAAGACTTGATGTAAAGATTTTCTTTCATTTTCTTTCTCTATATCCCTCTAAAATAGTTTATATGGTTATAATAATTTACAACAAATATTTTATAAAAAAATTCTCAAAGATAATATTCTATCCTTCCTTTTAATAATTTTTTATCATCCCATTCTTATAAGACTTTTATTTCTAACAGGTTATGTTCCCCTCTTCTTATAATAATCCCTTAATATCTAGATGATTACCTGTTAATGATATTCTACATTATATCATATTAAGACAATCTAATGAAGCATTATGTTATCCTTTTATGCTTTTGAAATTGTAAAATGATATTCGATGAAAAAACCATGTATTGTTTATACTGAACCATATTATCATTGAATATTATTATCACATTTATATCAATAAATAATTTATACGAGACTTCCATTTATGTAGCCTATATTCTTTACGTGAGCTATTTAATTGATGAAATACATTATTACATAATATGTTTGATGTGGCCCATGAAATGATAGTCATATAACATTTCTTCGCTAATATCACTCTAATGAAATGTGTAATAATTACAACTATTGAGATAATGTGTTTGGTGCCCATTTATTAACCAATACATAAAATCTTATGATGTGTTTGTGGATATCCTTAAAATATTCTTGTGATTCAAATATTTATTTTATTTCATCATTCATATGATAATAAGATTTTATGTTTTCATTTTCTCAATCAATGCTTCCATGTGAGTATGTATGATTCTTAACTCATTTTTTCATCCCAGTATGCATGTTTAATCATATGTATTACTTGTCATCATGTTATTCTTTGATTACACCTCCATCAAGTTTTATAACTCACCCTTTTTATTACGTTTTCCCTTGGTAATCATATATTTTATTAAGAGTTCAAATGATACTAAGATCACATTATAGAGTATTAAATAACAGTTTTGAATATTATTTATAGTAAATAGTAATTATATCTACTTTACAAGAGGAATGGAGCCTTATTATTTCATTTTTAATGTGATATGGATATTTATATTGAAAATAATGAAATAAAAAGGGTTTATAAATTTTGGATTTTATAGTTTGTATTAGATAATTATCCAGTTATTTTTGGGTATTAGGATTTTCAAAACACAAATGAGATCCCGAGTAATGTGTCTAATTATATGAACACTTACATAAAGTTTTATAAAGAAAATAATATATTTTTTACAAACCATTAACACTCTATCCAATTACGGGATGTTCATGAGGATGTGGAAAAAATGCACCTATGGGTAACACCCTTGAAAATGGATCATTGAGAATTAAATCTGGTTTAACTCAGTGAATGATGGGTGTTCCTAGTACTCCTCACCTAGCTAGACAATTTAATGGTATATGCATCAAATAATTCATATTCTATAAGAAACCATTATCATTTGTTTAGATGAAATATTAGGTTAAGTAAAATAATAGGAAATAGTCCACATATAGCCTACATTGAAACATAGATATTCAATAGTTTGGGTATATAGGTCATTTATTCTATGTGAAGATTTTTTTCCTGACATATTCTTCTTATATTATTAATCACCCATTTAATATATTCATTTATTTATGAACTATAAAGAAATTGGAGGAATCAATTAAATGTTATATGATATGGACAATGTGATGATTTCCCTATTGAAAATAAAAATAACAAATTATAGGGAATTAATAAATATAACTAATTATTTATGAAACTACATCATGTTATATGTAATAATATAAATCATCTCAAACTCCCTCTTTCTATAAAGATATAGAAATTCATCCTTGAGTCTGTCTTGCATAAAATGCCTCTGACATGCAGTAGATCATCCTATCAACTAATTATAGTGAAATGGATTTAATCTATTGAGAATATATTATTTATCCTCAAAGGATAAGATAAATGGAAAATCATTATGGTTTTATCTCTCTTTTAGGAAGAAATAGGTTAGTTATGGAAACTAATAAATAATTAAAATACCATACAGTTTATTTAATCAATAATAAGGGATGGATTAAAAAGATATTTTTTAAGGAATATTTTCCCCTAAATATACATATTTTATTACATCGTTATTTTGATGGAATATAAATGAATTAGGGTGGATCTATCAGGTTGTATAGGGAAAATATCATAGAGATTTTGTGGTATTCTTGTGAATTTATCATTGAAAATGAAAGAAAATTTGAATACTTATTTTATGGGATAAATTTGATTCTATGAAAATATTTTGAAATATAATATGTTAATATCTATTAGGAATTTTTCATTGTGTCTTTAATGTTAATATATAGATTTTAAATTCTCTAAAGTCTCACAAAACTAGAGATAAGAATAAGATAATAGAGTTTAACTGTATTAGATCACTATAAAATCCTCATGACTATAAGAGATTCTGAAACCCCACATGTCCAAACTGTTGGAAGATATATCCCAAAAATTTCATAGGGGAGTAAAATTGATTCTTCATGTGTGGAAAGGTGGGGTATCATGGTAAATAATATCAAAAGAATAAGATAATTTCTAATACAGTGATAGAATAAATATTCCATTGATCAATCCCAGACATTTGTCCTAATGATTTGATTTCATGAACATATATATTGTTTAAACCATTTTATAAATTCATGAGTCATTTAAGATAACCAATGAAAATAACTATTGAGCACCATATATTAAGGACCTTTTTATGAAATCACAAATTCTTAGTTGTATCTTGATAATGTAGTGGTGATAGGTATCGTAGTCGTCCATTCAATAATATTAATTATACAATTTGATTATTGTTCTAGTAATTACTTTATATCATTAAAAAATATTATATCTACTCATAAAACACTGTAATATATATTTGATGAGTTATTAGTAAAAACTTTAAAGGTGGAAATCATTGCATTCTAACTATATAACTTCTCCCTAAACAATATTTATAAAAAAATATCCCATAAAAATATTTCAAACTCCCATTAAAATATTTTAATTATATTATATTCCTGTATATTATTTCTTTATAAATGAACCACATCAATTATTTTACAAAACGTGGCCTTCCATGTCTCAAATTATTCAATAATTCTTCAAAACTATACAATGGTTTTTGAATATCCTATGGAAAAGTTTCCTCGTGACTAAATAATATAACCATTCTAAAAAATATCATTCTCAAATTATTGATGGTTATTATTTGATCACATTGAATACAACTAGATTATAATTGAATATGCAGGTGTATTACCAGAAGAGTTATTCAGTCTTCCTTATATTTGAGTGAATTAATTATGTATTAATATTATAACTATAGCTATAGTGATATAATAATATTGATATAAAATAGTCATTATTATATTTCAATAACTAAAGGAGAAACTATAAGAGAATCAATATATATTCTATATACACCCATATGCTTCACCATGGTGTGAACTTGTCTTCTTCATCAAGAATAATAGGGGATCAATGCATCACTATACTAAATATTGGGAATTCAAGAACACATAATAAATAACACATATCATCTACAAAAAATCTACGACTTATTTTATTAGTGGTATAAATCCTAATTTTTTTTTTAATTTTGATCTTCTATCAGTGTTTCATCCATTAACTATAAGGAAAGAGGATAACCCCATGATTTTATTTGGTGAAAGCCACATTTTTTATGATTTGGTATTTATTCCCTATGTAATTAAATATTATCTATTAAAATTCATAGAATTGATTAATAGGATATTTATTATAGATTTTATAGTTTATATTTAGATTTACTCTAAATGAATGGTGGAACATAAGGAGTATTTTTGTATTATGCTAATAGAAATTAGAAAAGAAATTTTATATTCTGTATTTATAATGATTGACTTTTGGATATCAAATTTATGCTTATTTGGTCATCTAACCACTTATGAAGATATATATAGAGATCATTCAAAAATATAGATGATTAAATAATTGACCAATATAAAATCATTAGTATATACCTGTATTTTCCTTTGATAAGATAGGTATTATTAGTGATTTTTAACAAACATTTCAATAATGAAAACATGATAAAATATATCTTCATAGGATTTAATGATTATCTAGACTAATTAATGTGAAGATAACTTCAACGAGATAAATAATAGTATAGTAAAATATAATATACTCACACTACACAATTCTGGTGAATGATTTGTGATCTATATTGATGCTTCAAATATGGGATTTGGTTGTGTCCTCGTGAAAAATGATAAAGTGATTGAATATTCATCCTTATAGTTTATTTTTCATGAGAGTACAATCCTACCAAGATATTGAGTTTTTGTGGTGATCATTATAACAAATATTTGGTCACATTCCTTATATATAGAGTAGTGTTTCATGTATACATACCATAAAAGCAATATATATATATATATTAAAAAAAGTGAATGGTGTATTCCAATGGAGGTTTCTATAGTTGAGAATGTATTTTGACATTAAATCAATTTCTATATATGGTATGAGAATAAAGTGGATGATTCTCTATGTAAAAAGGATCATGCACCCTTATCTATGATGAGGATTGATTGTGATCCAATAATCTTTTATATGAAAATGGATGTAAATTAGCATCATAAAAAATAATTTCGCCTTACCATGCCCACAAACATTCTCATCCATATATCCACATGATGATCAAAGAGGAAAGAAGACATTTTTGTTTTTGTGGATAAGAATAGATAATTTCTTAGATTAATCTTTTAATAAAAATTAAATTATGTTATTTGACACCCAAACATGTGTACCATGAAAATTACAAAACAAAGTAAGGTTATTTTGGATGATTCACAAAGAAATTCAGTCTCTATTAATATTTGGTGCACCATGACTTTTAGAGACACAAAAAAATCACGGGGGGACACGAAGAGGGAGAGTAGAGAGCTTCTTTATCAATGCATGATATACAACAATGTTCTTATGTATGATGGATGAATAATGGTTTGATACAACCATTACGAATTCCTATCTAAAAATATAAACAAACCATGGATTTTATGACATGAATATTCATGACATCAGATGTATGTAAAACCATTTGGGTTGTAGTTTTTCAACATACAATGTCAACCCACATTATTTATATCATAGATGATTTTTTTTCTTTACTAACTCCCCATGATATACATAAATGATGTGGTAAGGATATTTTTAGTACAAAAATCTATTTTATATAATTGAACCTCATATTTCTAGATAAATCTGTGGATAGAGTGCGATATAGAAATTGGTTTCAGTATTTGCTACCACCCCCACATAGATGGTTAGTTTGAGGGAACAATTTAAAATCTAGAGGATATGAAATGATCATGTTCAATGGATTTACTAGTATTTTCGGATTAACATATTCCATCAATAAAGTTATCAAATAATAAAAAATTTATTATATAATTCATATGATTCCTTATAATGATATCTATAAAAAAATTCTATTACTCTAATTTATTTAGATAATGTTAAAGAATAGAAGCTGGTAGGGTATGATAATCTCCAAGATATGACTTAGTATCTTTAATCCATTCAAAATCAAATGAAATAAATATTATGTTTTAAATAATATATATATTGAAAATCCACTATGATACTAGAATTTTGAGGTCCATGATGATGTGTTACATTATATATCCCCAAGGTATATATCCAAGAGGTTTGGTAGTAAGGTAAGGTTAGGTAAATGTTATATCACCCCCAATAATATACTTCATTACATCATATCATTTTCCAATCAACAGTTACTCCCACCTATCAATTATAAAGTACATGATGTGTTTCCTGAATCCAAATCATAGAAATATATACTAGATCCCTCACCTATAAAAATATCCATTGTTGGTACTATTGGAAACTGGTCTTTCAAATGAGGAAAACCCCATAATGACCTTGGAACCTATATAAAAATTTATACTAAGTAATAAATCTCACCTATTAGAAATATTTTGTAATACACATATGATTTTATGGGAAATATGCTAACTTGAAGAAGTGATGATATAGAAGTTTTCATGTTTTTTTGGGTATGAAATAAAATATCAAGGGTAACATTACTAATCAATAAAAGAATGTGATAATCTTGATATTTATATATATAATCTATCTTATATATATATATATATATTTAAATTTATATATATTTATGTGTTTGTGACATGTTTAATAATGTATTATATTATAAAACACAATGACATATTTTTTTTGAGAAAATTAAATTTTATCAACAATTAGTCATTCTAAATTTCAAAATATTATATTGGGAATATAAACATAAAAAAATTAAAACTACTAGAATATGAAGTTATGGATCATCTCATTCTCCTTTGATTATAACACGCATAAAGAACATTGTAAGAAGATAACATAATGTTTGTAATTTAATATTTATTTTAAAAATTCATCATATTGTAAAGAGCTATAAATTGATGTAATAGACGAATGAATAAAATATGAGTTGTTTATAAGAAGTAAAAAATAGTTTCAACAGTTGGTAATTTTGATCCTTTAGAATTATAGCCATATGTAATCCAGTTGTTACAATTTTTCCACTATTATAATTTTATATTAAGAGAAATTAGGAATTCTACTAGATGATAATGTTAGAAATGAAGACCTCAACTATTAGAATCATGTGTTATCAACCTCATTTATTAGATATTAGGAAGGAGTTATCATTGAAAATATTCTCACATGAACATGTCTATAAAAATATTTGATTGTCTAGGCATGATAAGGATTTTCTATGTGATAAGTTTAATGTTAGTATAGATTACCACTTTATGACTATTAGTTGATCCACCATATAAAACTATTATCATTTCTCACCTTACCCTAAGATAGTATGTCGGTGTTATAAATTTTTTTATATCTTGAAAATGATCTTTTAAATGTTTAATAATTTTTTATAAAATTAAAGAGTGGTTTATTCAATCAGGATTTATTTATTAATATTTTTAATAAAATACACCTGAATATAATATTGGTACGATTTTTTTTAAAAATAATATATAATTATATATTTTAAAAAATATATAATTTTATTTATTATAAAATGTTATGATAAATTAAATAATGTTTTAGAAAAGTTATTTTCATTTAATATTATTTTTGTAATATATTTATTTATGTAAAAGATCATATAATTTTAAAAATTCTAAAGTAATTTTTATAAGTTTTATAATGTTTATTATGTACCAAAAAAGATTAACTTTTAAAAAATATTATTTGTATTTAAAATGATAAATTATACTATTATAATGTCATTTTGAAAATATAAAAATAATTTATTAATTAAACACATTATATGTATCCAAAAGTAAATTTTACATAATTTTCTAAGATAGATAAATTTTTATGACACAATAAAATAAAAAATGATTATAAATTAAGATTTATGACATCATAATCACCTAAATTTGATCTCATAAATTTGATAATTGGTCTTATATAGAAGACATATCATTTTACATTAAAATAATTTATTGTAATATGATCATATTTTTTCCAAACCCATAGAGAATTTTCCAAAACATAAAGAATATTGAAATATTATAAAAATGATTATTGTGTAACATGACTGAAATCCACATAAATAATTGTTTTATTTTAAGGAGATTTGTTCTTGAACTAATTAATATCCATGGAATATACCATGAGACAAAACAATTTAAAAAATGTTTTGGTATTTTTTATTTAAATGGTTTACAAGGACTATGTTTAAAAAAATTTAAATAATAAACTCTCAATTGAAATAATATCATCATATTTTATCATTAATATTCACTCTAAATCCAAGGAGTATTCTTATAATCTTACCTCTATAGATTTCTCCCATGTATTGTAAATTATTATAAGGAGATCCTGGCATTATTAATAATGAAATATCTCATGTAAAGGGGTTTTCTCCTACACATTTAAATTCACGAACATCATTTGTTGTGAGAATTTAAATTTCTAGGGGTTTAATATTCTCACGTGTTCATAAGATTCCCTTATTTCCCTGATGACTCCATATTAACGATATCATACCCTTACATCTGATTAATGTATTCTAATGAAATTTTATGTACTCCTATTTTATTATTGATATTATCTGTTGATTATACATAAAATATCAAAATTTCATTAATATCCAAGTCTATTTTAATTCAATGTTATTCAACATCATAAGGATATCATTCTTTTTTTTGGGAACTTCCGTATATAAAACCATCCTTTCTTGCTTATGGTTTTCAAACAGTGAATAATGTTTTAATACAATATGATCGATGTTCTACATGAATAGTTATAATTATGAATGACATAACTTGATATAGCTATAATTAATTGATTAATTTTTTCATCTAAGGAGGCACACTATACAGTTCATTTTTTGTTACACTAATCCCCCAATGTTTTGACATCTTTGTGTTTTCCCTCAATGTTTTCTTATGATGTAAAATTTTTTATTGTCACCACAATAATAAGATAATACGATTTTATTATTATTTTTTCAAAATCCACTAATCCATGTGAGTATTTATGATTATTACCCCTTTATGGTATCATGATATAGAACATTACTCACATGTATTCTCTATCATCAAGATATTATTTTTTTATTCTCTTAGAGGGCATTATATGTCACCATTTCTCATAGGTGTGACCCATGTAATCCTATGAAATATTAACTATTCTAAAAAACTAGGAACATATTATAATGATTAAATAATTTTATTTTATGTTATTTTATGTTAATGATTTATTTACATAATTTCTTTAAGACACTATGCCTATCAATGTGTCGGGGTTTTATTATACTATTTTTTTATAAAAAATGTGAATTAAAATGTATTTATAAATATTACAGTTTTATCTCTATTCCAAATAATATAACTATGTTTCCTCAATTTATGAATAATTTTCTATAATTAATATGGAAACATTCATATACATAGGTCGATTCTCCTACCAAAATGCCTTTCCATATCTCCTCATCTTAAACACTAATGAAATTTTCCAAAAATTACACAAATAACCAGATCATAGTGTGACTTCCTTTCAATAATTTGATATATTATTTCTCTAGCTAGATCATGGATTTATATCATTCATCATTGAATGATTCTTATTCGATATCCAAATATAAAAAATTCAATGAAATTTTATTTTTAACACATGTGTATTTCAAATATAATCCCCCAATTCTTCTCAATCCTCAAACCTATTATATCATGAATATCTCCCATGGAGTTAGAGACTCAAAATTGGTAGAACCACTAGAATAATCTTTATCATTTTTAGAGCATGGCCTTCATTACTATGTTGTTACTTATTTTTAGGAGTTTACTTCACATTTACAATAAACTAATGTATCATACATATAATTATTTAATATGAGGAAACTGTTATGTATCCCCCTTAAGATCCATTCTATGCCATTAATATATATCCACACATATAATGAATTTTTTTAGGTAATTTTAATTTCCCCTACACTGTAATATATTATATATCTTAATTAGTTAGTTTATATTTAAGGTAAATCCTCATTTTGAAATATATTACACATATAAGCCCACATATATATATTTTTAACATTTTTCAAGTAACGTATAAGTCTATTAATAGGTTGAAACAAGATTATGTAGCGTGAAAAAATATTTGTAATACAAAAAAATCAGAACATTACATTCAAAGGGTCTATATCATTGTAAGAACTACAACCCAATGTATCATCATTCCATTCTGGTTATCAAAACATATCCATCAAACAGTGTGACTTAGAAAGTCACAATATTATTTCTAACAAATAAATATAACTTCTATAATCACTTGTATCTTCATACAGAACATTGTTCTCCTTCATTTAGACAATGTATGTTACATTTGATGTTCCTTAAATATCTTTATCAAAAAAACAATCCAAAAAATACTCTATGGATATTTTTTATAATATAATATTAGGATTTAAATGTACTTCAATTTTATTTTTAGTTATTATGATCACATTTTAGATCTGTGTTGATGAATTATGGTATATTTAGATGTTCTTGTAGATGGTTTATTTATCAACCATATAAATTTATAGCTTTTGATTGATTTGAATTATGTTCAGGGGTTTCATATTTGATTTGTCGAAGATCACTCTAATTAAACATTATTTAGTTTAACATGACATTGGGATTTAACAATGTTTCTATAATTTGTAAAGAATGGTTTTTTTAGACATAAGAGGTTGAAAGGTATTGATTTATCCAGGATGTTGTATTTTTTTAAAGTTATTGAGGGTTGATAAACCTTTTCTATTTGATAAAACTATGACACTTATGTGTTTATAATAAATTATATTCAATTTTTTTTAAATTTTATATAAATATAAAAAGGTGATTGTATAGGTATATATGTTCAAAATTTATTGATTTTCTCTAGAAGTAATGGAATGAAATTGTTTCTTGAAGTAAATATGTCCTTGATGTCATGAATAATTTTTGATGTATATCTGTTAGGAAATTATTTCAATTTTTTGGAATGGGTTTGTGATTGTTTTAATATGTATTTATGTACCAAATTTTAGTTTTAAATAACTTGATATTGATAGATATTTATTCTAAAGGTTCATATATTTTAAGAAACAATTATTGTTCATGGAAAAAGATCATTCCATGAGTTATGGTATAGATTAGTAAAAAATTATAGTCTTTATATATGTAAGATATAATCCATCTATGTGTATGATTTTTAGATGATGCATTTAACAACATGGGGGTTTCCACCAAAACTATATACTGTATCTGAAGGATTTATCCATAAGAAAAATTGAAACTAAATAACTGGGGACCGTTGTAAGGTTTTTGTATAATTAGAATCATCAAACAGTGGTATCAAAATGATGAATATATATATAAATAATAATAATGTTTCATTTATATATAGATTCAACTATTCTAGCTAAAAAAAACTAAAAAAATAACTTTTTCTAAAATTTGGTTCCTTTCGAGGAATATATATATTGAAAAAAATAATGTCTTAGTCATATATTAATTGATATTTTATTTTAAATGGGTTTAACAATATGTAATATTTGAAATTAATTTTTCTTATAAACAATTTTTCTCATATATTTTTAATTTAAATTTTATTAATAGATTAAAAATATTAGTATGTGAGTTTTAGAAAATTAAAATAAATTATTTATTTAGAATGTTCATACCAACATGAGGTTACTTTTTTATATATTTATAAAAATGAATTATTTTTAAACAAAAATTTTAAAATTCCATTTGTATAAATAAAATTATATTATGTAGTTATTAGTATATGATTATTAGATAGATGTTTATGAAAGATTTTTTTATTATCATAAAATATTTTATATATTTATTTATAATTTAATAAATTTTTTTTTTGATTAATAGATAATTATTTATTATTTTATAATTGATGTTAGATTTGTTGGAAAAACAATTATTAAATTATAGATTTATTATATTGCAATTTTTTTCATTTTTAAAAAATGAATATAACTAATTGTATAATTTATAATCATTACATAGAAATTTAATAATTGGGACATTTTTAATTTTTGAATTAGAGGAAAAATTAATTTGGTAAAAACTAATTACCATGATGACAACTAAAGTGGTAAAAGTTGGTTTCCTAAGAGATATGTAAAACATGATGCTTAAAATATGTTTCTATTTATGAATTAGGGTGTTTTTGAAACTGATCTCACCTCAACACCATTATTTAACAATTTTTTTGACACATTACATGTGTGCGAGTTCCCAACATTGAAAAGGATTGGGGTATTTTCTAAAATACTACTCTTTTTCTCCTATAATATGGATTCTCCTCTCCTTAATTAAATTCACAGAAAAAACAAACCATGATCATCCAAACTCCAAAAAAACTCTCTTACACACTCATAGACACTATGAAGTTGTTATGTTATTCTCAAATGATCATCCCTAAAATGATCAATTCCCTTTATAATTGATAATCCAGTAAGTGTGTTTTAATATAATGTCCCAACCCAGGTTCCACATGTCGGGGACCCAATCTAGTCAGTCACATACCCTCATGTGTTCCTCCCATTATTCCATAGGATGTAAACCAGATGTAAGGGTCTAATATTGATCCTGGGGAGACTATACCCTCTTTATAAAAGTAGCACAATTGAAGAAGTAAAAAATAATAACCAAGTGATATAATATAAAACTAGACAAATTAGTATCACAAGATGAAAAAACTAACAATACAACATCAAAACTAAATAGTAGATATGCCCTGAAATAATACATTTTATATGTGAAAATTAAAACTCAAAATTAATGACATGAGCAACACAAAATAGGGTCTTAAACCACATCTATCTCCTTTATCTATGCTCCATCACAAATTATCCATCTAACACAATTCCTTTTTCCTTTTACTTTCCTATGAACATTAATTATTTTCGGGTACAGATCGAGTATCCCAAATAATGTGTGATTACATCTCAGTTGGCCACCACCAACATCGTATAAAAATATAATTTATAACAGTGTATGTAGTTTTATAAATAATAAAATACAGGGACTAAAATAATTACATTTAAAAATAATACAAAGTCAACATTTTGGGTCTATGATTAAATTCCCAAGACCCCATGGGCTTTTGGTATTGCATACTGTGTCCCACACACATTTTATCAATTTATCACTATCGGATTTTGATTTAGCAGGTCATGCCCCACACATGAATAGAAATTTATCAATATTGGATTTTTATGCAGTACTCCTTGTCCCAAACATGAATATCAATTTATCCCATGTATCACAGGAGCACATATATCACTTAATTCAATGTTATTCAATACTATAAATCTCAATACATTTGATGACCACAAATTGTTTTAATTATTTTAATAAATAATAAACACATCTCATTCTACTTCTCATTTACAATCGTTCTAATAAAATATTTCAATAATTTGTTAATCCAATTACAAAAATTCATATTCATAACATTATATTAACAAATTAAATCAATATTTAATCTCATAAATACCTATAATTAATTCACCAACTAATTGGTCACAATAATTAAAATAATTATTTCAACAATAAAATTAATAATTTCACATTCCTAATATCCATAATTAATTAATTTGTCAATTGTTCGATCCATATTCTCAATATACAATATTTCACCATTCCTTAATTAATTAATTTACCAAATAAATTAATTCAATTTAGGAAGCTAAATTACTAATTATCTGATATAAATTATAGAATTACATTCATGTAATTGAAATAAATACATTAGGATTTCAATATAAACCACTTATCTCAAAATTTGTGATAAATTCTTGCCAGCAGAAATCCACAATTAAGCAGAACAACAACGGAGAACGATATCTAGATTCAATTCCATGATCCAATATTTATATGAATAAATACATTAAAAACCTTATATATAGGTCTATATCCAATAGTGGATAAGTATCTCTCTTTTATTAAGGAAAAAGTGGGGGATATATATATTCATATATATATATATCTATATATCTAAATGGGAGGAAACCACATACTGAGTTTCTGGAGATATATAATCTTGGTATTGATTCATGAACACCATATATTAGAAACCTTTATTTTTCATATTACTGGTCTAAAAATTATATAAAAAATTTTTCAGTGGGGTCTACATGGGATAATGTGGGGGTTTGAGTATTTAAAAATCTAATTTTAAAATTATTTATATCTACGTGCACAGTTTTCTAGGAATGGGTGGATTATTTTCAAAAAAAATCATCTTAAACATGAACCTATTATAGGGGGGTTGCATAGAGTCTCTTAATAGGGATCACAGTTTTATAAACCATGCATCAGCCATGTGAATCCACAGTTACAGGGTGTGCACAATTTACTGGACTGGGTTTCATGGATTGGGAAAACTATGCATTAAACATGAACAACCCATCCTGTATATTTTTTTAAAAATTTACCCAAACACCCCATGGTCTATTAAACTAAAAAGCAATAAAATCTAGAAAAAATTACCTCTAAACATCCTGACACATGTTTAGAAATGATCAACATCTTACTGTGTCACAACCTTATAACCCCTATTCCTTAAGATGGACTCCAAATAATTTATAATATTTCGAGTAAAAAATAATGGGACTTTAGTCACTTATATGCATTTATCACTCCCATGTTTCCTCTTTCACATGCCTATGATGCCATAATAAAAGAAATATGTGTACATTCCATCCCCACAAAACCTTCTCATTGCGATTGAACATATGTATCCAATGCCCCTCAAGGGATGCATCAATATCAAGATCAACATCATCCACCCGGATCACATTAGAGGTTTCAAGGTGATATTATCGATGATTTGAAACATGTAATATTTTATATATATCCCCATAACTCAGTGGAAGGGCCATTTGATATTCCACTGACCCAATTATCTCTACAACCTCAAATAGTCCAACAATCCCCAGAGCCAACATTTTTTATCTCCATATATTGTGGTGACCCAATCTAGCTGACACTCAAGGGAATTCATGATCACCCTCAGTAAAATATTGGTTCCATCATCATCTATCAACATACTACTTCAACATACTCTAATAAATAGATATATGTTTTGTAATCTACTGAACCATCTCTAATGTATCTTGCATGAGACTTAGTTCCAATATTTGTTTCTCCCATTTAACCATCCATCATAGAGTTGAACAACATGGACTACTATAAAGTACCTCATATGGATACGTATAAATGTATTGATGATAATTATTGTTATAATAAAACCCCATCAATGCAAGGTGATTTTCCAGAGACCCATTATTTTCCATGACAAAAAACCTAAGCATATACTCATGCTCAAGAATTTTATACTCCATCATCTCATATACATTTTGGTGGAATGACGTACTCAATAAAATGAGCATACAAAGTGAATACTATAATACATACTAGATGTTCTATGTAAATATTGTGTAATGGTTTGAAACTATATAGCATGGAACCCCCTGAAAATAATATATATCCCAAACATAAAACTATCCCAACTACTGCTCTGATAAGGTCTCTTGTATATGTATTAAATGCACCACATATGTCAAACAGTACACAATCACTCAGATTGAATCATTCCCATATGTTGTTCTCAAGAGACCCACCCTAATGCCCATATTCCTGATATCCCATTTCTATCCCATAATAGGAAATAACTGTAGTAATTTTCAAGGTCGTTGATGCTTATACATCACATGTATTTTGGTGTAGAATTGTTTTAGAAACCATGCATCTCCTTTTTCAGGTCTGGCTACCAAAACTATCGTTATTGGTCGTAGTCTTATTCAATCACACATTGATGCACCGCCCACTCTGAGGTACGATATTCACACTTCTGCTCTTCTAACACAATCTAAGGTACAACAATAAAATTCCTAACATAGATGATCTCTTCATTATCTATTATCAAATCTAATAGTGCCTCCCCAAATTCAATTTAGTCCTTTATGTAAAATCATTGGGGATCCTCATACTGTATATCCTGAATCCATATAAAATATGCAGTCAAAATTACAATTGATATAAGAGAAATATTTTCCAGACTCTCCCAAACCACAACATGCATCTCAGTTAGTTATTTATTCCTCTTTTATTGTTCAACAGACTATTGAACTGCCTAAGTATTATTTTTTTTACTGAAATCATCAAAAACCATATTTCCCTTCCCAAGAGTATATGATGGATCAAAATAAAATGAATGAATATACTCAAAACATATACACCTATAGCGCTATTAATATCACTGTGAAAATATATATATTAATATCTAGTAATCAGTATACATCGTAAATATGTCTCCCAGAAGATAATGATTCAAACACATAAAATCATAAATCACTAAATATAACATGAGGTCATTTATAGGGTAATTATATTTATGTGGCCTCACCTGCTGAGACCCATATGTCACATATGGATGTCACACCATCATCACTACTATGAGTCAGATCCCAGAAGAATCATAAAGCACAGTATTCTCTGCACCTAGTTCAAGTAGGATATACATGGGTGCCTATGTAAAGTTCTTTTTCAACTCCTATAATCATATTTTAATTCTTATGAACAATCATATGTTATCCTCTTCTTGTTTATTCATGAATGAAATTCTTCAAAATGATAAAATTTCTAAATAAAAATTTAACAATACCCATACAATCCTAGATGGTTGTGGATATAAAAAACATTCCTAGGTTGATCCCAAGAAACCACTTCTTGTACCTTCTCTGGGTTCACTAACACACCTTCCAGTGAGATAATATTCCCCAAGAACGGTAAGTAATCAAACCCAAACTGAATCTTATATTTCATAGAATATAACAAATTCCCTATTAGTGTACTCTATATAATGTTAGGATGTTTTTCATGTTCTTCATGAGTCTTTGATTACACAAAGTAATCATCCCCAAAATCAACAACACATTGATCTAGGTACGAATGTAAGATTATATTCACTGAGGCCATAATCCCTACCAATTCATTATTCAACCCAAATGGAATTACAAATTACTTATATGGAAGATATATTATTTTAAATGTAGTCCTAGGTATAGCATATGTTCTTACTCTCAACGGATGATACACTAGTTTCATATCGATCTTATAGAATACAAAATTTCCCCTTAACTAGTCAAAGGGATCATCAATTTGTGGAAAAGGATACTGGTTCTTCATAGTTACCATGTTCAACATATGATTATCAAGACATAACCAAATATTATTTTCCTCCTTCATGGCATAAAACACTAGAAAAACACAAGGAGACATACTCAAATAAATAAATCAGTTATCCTCCAAGTCTACCAGATGAGACTTATATTCTTGAAGCAATATTGTTATAATTCACTTTGGTGGAATTGAAACTAGCTCAGCTACCTACTAGAGCTCAATTGAAAATTCAACATCTATCCATAGTGGAAGTCATGAAAAGTCTACAGGAAACACATCATGAAAATGATCCACCACAGGAGGATAGACACCCATATTTACACCTCCATAATTTATAAATAAACTAGGTACCTTGGTTTCATACTCCCTGGTTTATGGTGAATAGTCAATGCAAAACCTACCATTATATTCCCTACCCCGTGGTTTGTATACTTTTCACCCTCCAAAGATGTAGACACAACACTAATGTGGTAAAATCTATACAAGATAGGTATTTTACAAGCCAATCCATAAGAACAATTAGGTCTAATATTTAAATGTCAAGGATGTAAATATCTAGAGAATGTAAGAATCTCAAACCTTGATAGAAGACACATAGAATAAGATGATGTATCTCGACCGTTCTCCTAGTGGTGTATCTATTGTCAAAACATAACTCACAAAATCCACCATCAGGATCAATGCATTCACATGATGTGTAGTAATAAAATGGTGAAAGGATCCAATATCAAATAAGAAATATTCTATAATGGAATCGAGTAGAATAAAACCTATTACAATTAATAGTTAAAACATGATATCTAAAAGTGAAAGCTTAATTGTATGTAACTTCCAATCCCCTATTCCCAATGATATTGTCCGAGCCCCCAAATAGTCACATATCTACTGATACATGTTTTTTTTCACATAAATATTGCATCCACTACCTCAACCACCATAGCCAATATAAATCCAAATTCCAAACTCATAAAATGTATAAGTTACCCTTTATACACTTTGGATCTGTCTAGATTAACTATCTACACTTCTCTATCATGGGTTCCTACATAACCTCTATAGATTTCAAATCCTATAATAATCTCATCACTCTACTGGTGGTCTAGAGAACGGTCTTCAGAAGTGTCCTGACCAACCAAACTAGACACAAATCCTTCGATTATGATCCTGAGTACGAGATTTATCTATATTGGTAATATATATTCCACTTCTCTATATAATATATTCATAGAGATGATTTCATCTATCTAATGTTTTACCTTCAGAAAATCCATATGGAACCAACTATCCTCTATTGGAAGACAAATTTAGGTTCCCCTTAGATATGAGATCCTGATTTAGCACTATTGAAAAAAAATTCTGAAGATATTATCTTGGGGTTTAATTTCACTTTTAAAACCATTTTGAAACCAATTTTTAGCAGCATCCCCATCTCCTTCCAATGTTAGAACAATTAATTTAAAATATTAGAAGCGTCCTTCATAGTCTACCAGGAACATATTCCCCTGAGACAATCTCATGAACACAGATGCTCTCTTCTGCCTGATTATCTCAGGGTAAAAGTTCTCTAAAAACTTATCATGCTTGTCCTTGCACTAAATTATTCCCCATATATCCATCATGAGCCTTTATTTCCCACCACCACATCATATATCCATGTAACATGAATGAATCTATTTTGACGCACTTTTGAATAAGATTCTCTATGTGGTCAAAAATAGTTCGGATACGCTCTATCCTTATTTCAACTATGTTAGGTCCTCCCTCTCTGGTAAATTTCGATGACGTTGCTACTAAATCTCACTCATATTATCATAATTTTATTTCATAACCATCCATAGGTCTACATCCATAAATTTCATGATTTGAGAAATTTTCCCTCAGAACTACATTCTAAATTTCTCATAAAACACTCTCAGTGCCTCATATTCCCCTTTTCAAGGGGAATCTCCAACCATGTCCTCATGTCTTCCTCTCCACAAGCATCATCATGGAGGTATATATATACAATGAAAAATACATGTCATAGGAAAGAAAACACAACTTTATGTCATTTATGTATTAATAAAATCACAATATGTTACATCAATTATTTTCCATAATCCCCACCATAAGGTAAAAAATGAGGCACCTACACTACTCATAATCATTATACATTTTTTTCATTATTAACAAATGGTAAACTCATTCTAATAATTCTTGTATCATTAAACACCCAATTATTCACATCCTTTATTATTTTATATTTTTTATTTCACATTAGGAACATTTTAATAGTATATTTTCACAATATAAGGGCAATACATTTCAATTTCAAAAACATTCCAAAAACCAATTTTCCCATCTGTGTGTAAAAAATGCATGGTAAAAAATAATCTTCGGTTTTTAGAATGATTCATGAATACTCAAATCTCATTCTATTCTGGGATATGAGTCAAATATCAGAACATTTTTACATCAATTATCATATCACACGTCAAGTGAATCACCCAGGGTGAAATAAAATCCATCTATAATAGAAAATACAAATAACAACATATAACCCTATGTACATGGATTTTACCATGTTCATATTAGATACACTCATGCATGAAATCATGAAATGGGCCTAACTAATACTATTCTTCTCTCAACATTTCCTTAATAGTTTGTGAAAATAAAACTAAATTAAAATTAACTCTTTTAGTACACTTTTTAACATCCCAAATTTTGTGCCACATGATAATTGCCAAATCCAGTCATTCACATGACCTCAAGCATGCATCTACATATGCCGAAGGCTGATGACTAGTATAAAGCCTATAATATCAGTCATTAATAGACTATACCCTCTTTATAAATATAAAACAATAGATGAAATAAATAATAGTAACCATGTGATATAAAATACCAGACAAACTAGTATCACAAGATGTCCAAAATTATGAATACAATGTCTAAAATAAGTATTAGATATTCAATGCCAATGTATGTTTCATGTTTAAAAATAAAAACTCAAAATTAAATAAACTAAAAATTCCTAGTCAGTTCCAAAACCAATTTTGGGTACCTCATCCATGCTCCATTTCAAATAATCCATCTAACATAGGGCCTTTAACATTATCTTATTTTTCAACCATGATATAAATTTGGGAATGGATCATGTATCCGGAGTAGGGTGTGAGTAAAACATAGTATGTTGTTGTGAATGAAGTCTAATGAAATATCCATTCTATAAATGACTTTTTCATTTTATAAAGAATAAAATTCAAGTATTAAATTAAAAAGTTTATGTTTATTTGATTATAGGTTATTTTTTCGTACACACCACTAGGCTACCATGGACACCTAAACCATAATAATTGATTTTTCCCATGTAAGAGTCAAAATCAAATTATATATTGTGTTGAAAATTAATTATATCAAATGGGATTTAATTATCCATTTTATTTCAAATAATAATATGGATAATTGGAACCATAGATCAGTGAAAACTTTTTGGATCCAGTCATCCATGCCTAGAACTATGTTGGATTTCGATGTAGTAGACCGCATGAAACCCTCATTTATAAATTTATCTGTATGTGATTTTGACATACATGTCCATGTCTCAAACACTAATATAAATATATCACTATGGGGTTATGACACAGAAGTCCATGTCCCTCACACAAAAATCAATTTACCTCATGTATAACAATTTCACATATACCACTCTAATCAAATCTTGTCAGTATTTTCTCCATCTTTAAATTTCATGTCCACAACCTCTATTATTTTATTCTAAAATTAATTATCGAGCATGAGTCAATTCCATATCAACATTATTACCCATTAATTAATTTAACATTTAATTAATCCTATTAGAAAATTCATACTCACAAAATCATGTTAATTAATGAATCCATTAATTAATCACATTAATCCCTTCAATTAATTCACTAATTAATTGGTCACATCAATTCCATTAAATAATTAAACACTTATTTATCCAATTAACATTATCCACATCTCCAATTTTTTCAATAATTAATTTTTTTAATTTACAATCCCAAATTATTCAATTTCACCATTAATTAATTAATTAATTTACAAAATCAATTAATTCAATTAATGACACAATATTACTAATAATCCAACAAAAATTCTACAATTACATACGTCTAATTAAAATCATAATGTTTGGATTTGAATATATACCATATACCTCAAGATTGATGATTAAAGATCCCGAATGAAAATTCCCAATTGAGTGGATTAATGACGAAGAATGGGATCTCTATTCAATTTTTAGGTCCATGATTTCAATGAATAGTAGTTTAAAAAAACATGATCTAGATCATTATCAAACAAAGAATAAAAATCATTTATTTATCATAAAATATTATTGGTATATATAGAGATATCTAAATAGGAAGAAACCACATAATATGGTCATCTAGATCATCAATTCAGGCTTCGAGTCATGATGAACTAAGAATAGAGGCATAAATAATTCAGTTGGGAGCCTCCAAAATTAAGGAAACCCATTAGGAGTTTAGTGGGGGTCGATTTATATTTAATTTGGTTTTTCATTTATTTTCAAATCTAATTTTTATATTAATTAAAACTACATGATTTTTTTGTTGGAAAATGGTAGTTAGTATTTTATTCTATGTTCCATAACCATGATCCTCTTCTACGGGGGTTCATAGTTTCTCTTAATAGGGAATAAAATTATTCTTACAGTGTTCAATTATTGTGAATATCCATAGTATAGTTTTTTATGTTTAATTATGTTAGGGGAACATTTTGGGAAAACCATGAACCAATTGGGCACCTCCCATCCTCCAAATTGTTTCAATATTAACCAAAACACGCCCAAAATGTAAAATAAAAACAATAATTAATAATAGGAATAATAGTACATATAAATGAGGCTGATACATCTCAAAAAATGTTGAGGATCTTATATATATTCATAAACCTCCCTTTCATTTTCTTTTCAATTATAAGATTGTTTTCTTCCTCAAGATTTATTTAAACATCATAAAATTTTGGAATCAGTATCACTATTTTACTAGTTTTTTTAATATAAATGATAAATTAATCAAAACCCTACCCTTATCAATTTATACAAATGAAAACATGCATTTTGCATTTTTTGGACAACCACCTCAAGGAATAAGCTTGTTTTACCATCCACATTGAAAAATAGATTCTCTTACTTTATATTTGATAAATATATACCTAATATATGTCATTAATATTTATCTTATTTATAACACAATATTTAATGATAATTATGGAGTAATACATCAATTTTTATAATTAACTAAAAATCAGTTCATCAATATTTTTAATTTCAAAAAACACTACAATACCCCCATGTAATTGAGTTGTGCATTATAATTCATTATAAAAAAATTTCTAGACCCTATAATCGGATATAAAAAATGATCTTTGGTAGAAAAACTATGTCCAACACCACTTTTATTATCCTAGTTAAAATTAGTTATGATTATTAAAAACCTTTGTTGAAAATATATCATAAGAATCACAACCAATATGATAATTATTATTAATGATGAGTATAAATAGAACATTATAATAAAATGATAACTTTAGAGGTAATTAGGATTTATATGACTGTGATACATGATGTTGGCTCATTTATCTGGAAATTTAGGAAACTTATAAGGGACTTGGTATCTTAAAATTCATTCATTGAGCTATAAAATTTCTTATTGAATTTTTTTATGATTTATTTTGAATATTTTCCTATTTTTATTTCTATGGGGAATGGTTTTCAGTTCATCTTATTTATCATGTTTTCTAATATTTTCACTTGATTTTTAGAAAACAAAGGAATCTTTTTTAACATAGATTAATAGTTATGATGCACACATAAATCATTTAAAAAAGTTTTCAAGAAATCTTTTTTAATATTTTAATTACACTATACATGAAAAATTATATGTCTCCAATAAATAAATTCTTAATTTTTTTCCCATTATTCTTATTTTATTATGGGGTAATTTTTATGATAATTTTTTCTTTTTAAACCAATTTATTTGTCATTTTTTTAATGTTATGAATCAATTTTTTTATTTTCACAGTTTATTTATAGAATT
Organism: Viscum album; assembly: GCA_963277665.1. NCBI lineage: Eukaryota > Viridiplantae > Streptophyta > Magnoliopsida > Santalales > Viscaceae > Viscum > Viscum album. Next base: position 1,182,126,924 of record OY728130.1, read on the forward strand.
ATAATTATTTTTTTTATAAAACCCCTTTTATTCTTATGTGTGCTTTATGAAATGGAAATAACTTTTATTTGGATGTTTATGAAATCCATTATTTTTTAAGGGTTCATTAAGAAGTGTTTGTGATTAGTTATAAATGTCAAAAATATGCTTGAGTGATGATAGAATAAACATCACTATCTAATTCATTCAATTAAGTTTATATCTCATTAGATAGTTTAATATTTAAATAATTAATAAGAAAACCTAAGCGTGTGTGTGATGAATATTGTCATATTTTTAGCCATGTATATAATGAATAATTTTGTAATATTATGGGAATAATGATTTTTTTCACAAGTTTTTTCATATAAATATTTAATGAAACATATCAATGTTGATAATCAATTTATTCCAAATTTATATGATGTATTTGATATCCGTAAAATCCTATGTTTTCGATATTATGCCTTATTGGTTATATATTTTTCACTTTGATGCCTTTATTATATGTTATTTGACTATTGAGATGTGTATTGAGTTAGTTAATATCTATTATGGTTCCTTAATGAACATTATAATATATTATGTCACTATATCATGTTTTATTATTATAAACTATTTAGTTGTGATCAATAATTGTGATATTTATGTCTTCCTCATGTTTTCTTTTTATTATGATATGTCTTTCCATTATTAAACATCTTATTTCACACATTTATTATAATAACTTTTACCATATTATAAATAATAAAGTATCATATGAGATACATTAAATAGGGTCTATAATAGAATAATTATATATTTTTTTCAAAGTGTAAAAAATGATTTTTGGATGAATGTTTCCAGGACACTAAACCATTTTGTCATTGGGTTAGTTGACTAGAGATGAGATGTGTTAATTAAATATTAATATTAATGTAATTTTTATGTTATTAATATATTGTATATTGTTAATTGTTATCAAAGTAGAGTTTAATTAATTCTGGAGTTTATTTTAGATAACATTAGTAAATACCATAAGAAACAGTTTAAGGTAACTTCACGAAAAGTTGATACTATATAGACTATAGAGTTTTTCTTGAAATATGTACTATTCAGGATACCATAAGCAGAATTGGTTTTGGAAAAAATCATCTACTGATAATTATCCCAAAATAATGGTTGAGTATATTTCAATGATCATTCTAGTGCGTGGTGAATAGTCTTTTACTACATAGTTTGTTCGAAACTCCAAGGGGATATCCTATCATTAATAAAATTGTCATACTAAAACATTACAAATTATTTGAATATTTATATTTATATTATTTAAGAAGAAAATTTTGGATAACCTATATAGAAACAAAGATAGTTTAATTATAACATAAGAACTTTGTTTATGAAAATAATATTCTATGTTTATTGTTTAATTATATGGTCAATAATTTATTTATGTATACTTATTACTAGTTCTCCGTTATTCATGGAAACAATGTGAACCATAAATAACTATCTTACTAATTATTGAACTAGAAATTTTATATATTTTTTGACATCCCACATAAGAAGATTGAGGATGTAATGAATAAATCATATGTAAATTCTCAACTATATTTCTCAAGTTATAGTATATATCCAAAATCATGTTCACCTCAAAAATAAACAAAGGATAGAGAATCACACTATCGAGTGATTTTTTAGGCAACATCCGCACTCAATTAGTGGGCCTTATAATAAATTGTTTTCATAGAATTGAGTTAATTAATTGAATGCTAAATTCTTTATTTCTAATGCTCAGACCACAATATAGTTGTCTTGGTAGCCTCTTATTTTGAATTTGATGATGACTAATGGTTGAGTCTCATCATGAATACTAATTAATAAGAGGATATAGACTCTATAGAATGAGTTGAGTATAACAATTCATTATTCGATTATTATTTTCCATGATATATTTGAAAACAATTAATGTGAATTCAGGTAAATGGGGGAAGATTAGGATAAATCTATTAGATCATATGAATTAAATTTTACAATACATGTGACACATACATTTGGTTTTATCTCTAATAAAAATGCTATATTTGATCACATATATACTAACATAAATAATTGTACTTGATGGTTGTTTCCCATAAGAGACAGTACAATAATTTAAGATAATTTCCAATTTGATATTAAGGTTGATATGGAAACTAAAACATCTCAATATTTTATGGAGAAGAAAAAGAAATTGGGTATCATGTAAGATCAATTCATCAGAAACATATTGGAATGAAAGACCAATTACCAGAATGTAATAAATAAAGGAGAAAGAACAGATATTATTTTCTTAGCAGATTGTGGGTAGTGTTTTGAGTGATGTATTTTAGGACACCAGGCCCACAATAATAATACCAATGTTATGTGGTTGATTAATGCAATAGAATAAAATTAGTTCCCATAAAAATAATATTCCCCCACTATAATTATTAAATTGAATGGAGATCAAAAATTATGTGAATCAAAATCCAAATTATCAATCTAACGAAGAAAAATGGACCCCTGAAAATCCAAAATCAAGGGAACATTGAAGGGAATTCGTGACAAATAATGATATTGTAGATCAATAAAATGATGTGATACAAGTTATAAATAATATATATTCTAGATATATATGTACCATAATTTATTATGGATTATCACATTATTTTATCTTATTCATATTTTTAGAATCTGAATCTTAACCCCATGACATTTATATTTAAATATAAGTGAAAACTCCTTTTGGAACATTAATTACATCTAAGATTTAAAACTATTCTCTAACTTTTAATGGTAGTACAATAAATCATATGTATCTATTTCATATTAATTGTTTTAATTTTAAATAATACTCCTTATGTATTCTCATTCGCTACATAATGAATTTATCAACTATTTTGACAAGGAAGTCTCATTTCATAATCAAAATAATCTAATTATCATTTATTTTTATAAGGTTGATTATAGACTCCCTTTAGAATTAAATTATATAAGGTTTTTTATGGTACCCAACAATAATAGACTCATTTCTTAAATAACTATAGAGTAATTCATAACTGATAACCTACCTATTGTAAATATATAAATTGATTTATTTCAAGAAGTGCATCGTGTAATTCCAAAGAGTGTAATGTTGTGTTTTTAATCAAACTCATACAATAATAAATTTATATGTCAAATATCCATAATTAATTGATGCCCTTGAATTAGTGGATTTAATTAATAGACATAAATTCAATTTGGACAATGATTATAAACCCCCAATGCTTTATCTTGTGATATAGTAACCCTAAATTCCAAAAGAATGTATGATATATGTGTCTTTCCATCTATTATTCTGAACTAAATAAAAACCAGATTAAAATACAACATCTAATTGATATCAATGATCCATTAAATCAAATATTAGGAGGAAAATACCTTTTATTTATTGATCTTAAATATGGGTATCATTTGTTAGTAGTCAAATATGAGGATATATCCATGAAATATTTATGTATGAGGTATAAACACTATGATTTTGTAGTTATCTTTTTAAATATCACCAATTCCCCTTCAATATTTATCGAACTAATGGATAAATTCAATAGTTACTACTATGAATAATTTTTTTTGACAATATAAATAATATAATTATATATTAATATTTAATGGAAGATAATTATGATTAACTATATTGTTTTGTTACAGTTCTTGAAAAAGGTGATGTTGTATATATAATATTTCAAATAATAATTTTGACTATAATAGGTGTAATAATTGCGACTGGTAATCCTAATTAATGTAATATTACTATATCCATATTTTATTTAATTTATCATGAATTTGACTAGACTAGCTATTGTATCTATGATTCATATATTTATTAGGATGAAATTATACTATTGCTAAATTATGACAAATATCCCTTCTACTGTTAAATCTACTAATAAATTTGATAGAGGGGGAAGTAAATTAATTTATTATTTAAGAATGGGAAGAATATTTTATGGAATAGAATAAGAGGATGGTAATTACTTCATTATATACATTTCACTAAAATGGGTAAGGGATTCTAATATATATTAATTCTTTGAAAAAGAGTCTTGGATTCAACATCATTTATAATACTATGGTAATTTATTATGGTTTACTCTAATTAAAAATTCATGGAAAAAATTACAAGAAAATTTATTTCTAGTTGTAAATAGTTATTTTTTATTGAATGTTTGGATATATTGTCATTATTGATAATGTTTGGATATATGCAACGATCACTATATAATTAAATATAAATACACATAGAAGTTATTGAATACGCACTATAAGATATGGTTGTAGTTGATAAGAAATTATGATTTCATAATACATTATGACCTAGAAAAATAAAATAATTTGGATTATGATTTGAGTTAGAAATATCATTCTACTCAACATATAATGATGGATAAAAAATTCCAAATAATCATGGATATTCCTTGGAAAAATCGTGAAGTCGTAATGGTGGGTGATAAATCCTATCTTGAAACACTCTATATTAAAACATCCATTCATTTAATGATCAAAGAAAACTATATTGATGATGTAGATATGTTTAAAGAGGAAGTGAATATTTTAGAGTGTCACAGTAATAAATATGAAGTCACATGTTTTGGAACCTTGAATTGAATCACAAAAAAACATTAGTTTATGAAACAAATTTTTGATAATTCAATTATACATTACTTCTCTTTATAGCTAGGAACAACAATGATATATATATGTCTACAAAAATATCTCATATGTTAGTATAATGATAGGGATTGAAAAATATTTATACAAGTTATTAGTATTCCATAATGCTCTGTCTGAATGGATATCATAAAATGGTATGTTGAAACAATTACCCTTACCATTATGTAAATAGAAATATATTACCATGGACATCATAATAGGACACCCAATGATTCCTAAACGAAAAAATGCATTTTTGGTTTTGTTTTCCCCCTTACATAGATAGTGCATTTTATATCCACCAATGAAAATTTCTCACAAGAAAAATATAATGATATACATAAGGGAATTTTATGGGGGATGAATGTAGTACACTATCCATTGCACCAAAACATTATATGAGGTTTACATCGAGGTTCAATAATATTATTTAGAACACATTGATGACCAAGATGAGTTTTAGAATTTCCCACAATACTTAGATGTTTGGACATAAAGGGATGATAATTAAAACTCAAAACGATATGGTGAGATCTTTTTTTATAGATTTCAATGGATTTTGAAATCAAAACCTTTCCTAATAGTGTTATAATGTAATATTTGTTTATATTCATGCATTCATATGGAACTGTATAAGGAAATTCAAGGGGAGATATAAAAGAATATAAAATAATGGTATTAATTAAGAAATAGTAAAGAAATAGTTTATAACTACATCTAATAAATTATAATGAAGTGTCAAACAATTCAAATACATATGAATATAGAACAAATTTTTCAAAATACTTATGTAGTTAATCATTGATGATATCTATAGTTTAATTTATTTTATAAAGTATTATTTTGAATATATTTATATAAGTGAGTTATGAGACATTATAAAATAGAACCTAATAAATAGATACATGAGAAACATCAAGACCAAGGATCATGACGAGATCATAACCTAAAACATAGTGCTCTCATCACACCTCTTATTTTACACGATGTGTTCCATGTATCACTTCTGAGAATGTACCTAACATACCATTTACATGGGATAAGATTATAAGTTTTGAAATAGGAACATGATCACAAATTTGAGGAACAATAAGTATAAATTTTTGATTGAATAGATAAGATTTTTTGTTACATCATAATATTTTTAAAGTGAAAACTATTGTTTGATATCCCATACAACATGGAAAACCATGGCTAAATGAACACTTATAAATTATCTTATAAATATTACCATTTTCAAATTGTAAAACAAATTGGTGGTATAAATATTATTAACTTCTTAATGACATATATGTAAATTTACTAATAAAAATTGATTACATATTACTAAATAATCATTAATTTTTTGATATATAATTGTGTTATTTAATAAATCTTAAGAAATTAAATTTTATTGGATTATTTGAAAATATTATGATTAATCAATAGAAAAATTTGAATTATTATTTTTGAAAAATTATATCATTTTTTAAATTAACACATCAAAATAAAATTTTGGTAAAAAAAGATTTATTATAAAAATATTGATTATTAATTCAATAGTGAAACATTTTAATTTCATTGAAAAATATATTCAATGTTAATGTATTTCAAAAAAAATTATTATTTATTATTTTTCAAATATAATTTTTTATATTTGATTAAATATAATAAAATTATTCAAATTGGAATTAAATTCATTCTTTAATGTGTTATTAAAAAAATTTATACTTTAAATGGATTTTTTTTAAAACCCAATATTATGCATTTTAGTCCTAAATTACACTCTACCACATATAGAAAAAATCGTAATAATTGGACCCTATATTTGGATTATGTGACATTAATTTGGTAAATAGGACCCTCTTATTTTTTTATCATTATCAAATTTAACAATATTAAATAATTTTCACCCTAATAATTGTAAATAAGGAAACTTAGGATAACTATAATAAAATATAGACTAAAAAATGACCATTATTGTTTCATTTATCCTATTGGATAAGTGTACTTTTACTATTTCTATCAAAAGTTTGATAATATGGAAACTATGTTTCATATTTAATTGAGTTTTACCTATATATTATTTTATGTGAAGAAAACTAAAAATTTCATTCTCATTATTTTATTATATCTAATATTATGACATTGGGATAAATAGAGTCTATGAGTGGTTAACAATGTTAATTTCTGAGATAAATAGTATTATTTCCATATTACATTATATATATATATATAAGTAATTAAATAATTACCTTAAATCTATACATAATGAGTGAAAAATATTTTCATAAATAGGATATAAAAAACACCTCCTTTAAAATTATGTAATAAAGCCACTTTTCAAATGGATTTAGAGGTAATTCAGACATGAATCAATGTTTCTATGGGTCAAAGACCCATTACAATTTTTTTAATTGAGAATCGTAATGAACTATCCCAATTTCCCAATTCCATTTTGGCTGGATGCACATCTTTCCCTCCCCGTGTCCGCTTCCCAACACTAATATCTAACAATCCATCCTTCATATACTGCATTTTTGGTCACAATTTTAAGCGAAGTTTTCCTACATTAGTATAATACTCCAATTCAACTCTGTTATATATCATTCAATGACAATCACATGGTAAACTGACATCCAATATTTTTACTAACTTTAGGTCCCATCATCATCCATTCATTGCCTTCACCATCCACCTACATTTATATGTTTCAGTTGATCATTTCCTTGTGATGTATTGTCTATAAACATTATAATACTAGTTCGCATCAATGAATATAACCAAAAAATGAGAAAAAAGGTCTTTAAACCCCCATTGGGAAACATAGTAATGAAGAAACTAACAAAATTTATATTACCATGAAAGGATAATAATGAAATGTTATTGATTCCATGTGGTTTTCAAATAAAAATGAAATCGATATTAAAAAAAATTAATTAATTATAATTTTTACATACAAATGGGGTCTAAGAACCATGATAAGGGGTGAATCTTTGTACAATTATTCTTTTCAAACTTCTGTATTCCCCACTAGACCATGACCTCTATATTAAAATGGTCACTTCATACTCTCTTTAATGTTACTATTGATCGTGTCATTCAAATTATATAAAATGAAAATGAAACAAAAAGTAATTAAATAAAACATCCACAAGGACATATATATTCACATGTTTCTAAATCAATTGGATACATTTAAAGAGAATACAATGATATTGTGATGATTGTACCAAATTCCCTAATGCTCACTGCCAATATTGATGTCAAGTATAGATCACTTCTTAGACCAAGATCGCAACCGTTATAATATTTTGGTTCAGGTCATTACATTCATGAGATTTACTAACTATGTCTCTTTATCTTTCTAACTTTCTCTGGTAAGGATCCTTATCAATCACTTCCTTCTCTCACTACTCTTGGAAGGGTTCCACAAACAATTTATGGACTTTTAGGTCAATAAATTTTCAAGAATTTCCGCATCATAAACTGTAAATAGATACTCTTTTGAATTACTCTTTCAACTCATCGATGAAATCCACTTTTCTGCATACTATTAGTATAATGAAATTTATTTCTTGAACAATTTTAGTCTCTTCATGACCTTCCTTGAGTCTTCTACAGAATAACCTATTTCATATACAAACTTTGAGTCATTGCGTGGTGTATTACATGGTAGACCACCTATCCTCCACAAATATTCTCCGTTTATAGGGACAGACTATTCTTCTATGGAACAACAAATCATTCATGGTCTAACTCTCATTTCATGGACCCTTTCACGTTGTGAGATGATCATCCAAACAAAATCATTTCATAGTCTATTGTTATTAACTACTTCACCCTTCAGGTAATTCTCTGTCACGAACTATCCACTTTGCAGAAATCCTCCCTTGGAATCCACATTATAATTTTCCAAATTTCTTTCCCACATAGATTTTTTATCTAATTTAATTCTCTATAAGTAATTGTGGTATGGATGGTCTTTATATATGAAATTTATCCACAAAATATTCTAATCATTTTTACTCTAATCATTGATGTGGTAAGCCCTTCATTGAGGACAATGATCCTCCCATGATCAACTTCTCTATCTATGGTCTATATAACTCATTGATCCTATGTAGTGGCTGGTCTCTTCGATGAATGAAACCCTTTACAAATTCTCGAATCATCAACTCATTTATTCAAATTATGATCCACCCTACAGATAAAAAAATGAATCTAAATATAAGGTGACAACCCTATGTGAACCATTAGCCTCCTGCAAACATCAATCCATCTTGTAAACTATTATATTCCCATGAACCATTCCCCCTATGTAGTACACATACCATGCTTCTCAGTCCATATAAGCTCTACTATGAAAAAATTATAACTTTTCAAAATTCCTTCACCTTATATGGTTATTATTCACTCATTTGTGGAAATCATACCTTTTCCAAAAATAAACACTGAAACATTAAAACCCTTGTTTGTCAATATCAACCATTCTCAGTTTTTGGCAATTAGGATTTTTCAACAAATGAAATCACACTAAACTCACCAATATGATTCATTGAGTGATTTTTCCCGATATATTTTATAATAAAAAATATTTTATTAAATTATTTAAAAATCTATGGAATATTATCCACATAATTGTTTTTGATTAAGGTTAAAAGTATCATCCATGATCAAATTACTATCCAATTTTCCTTTTATATTATCTATCAAAAACCATAAAAATTAAAAAACATTGTTATCATTGTAATTATCCAATATGAAAATAGGGGGTTAGAAAAGGTTATAAAGGTTATAACATTGTATAAAAAGTTAAATTCTTTTAATACATGATTTCAACCCATCATCATTCTATATTTTTAATATACATGTTTGGAATAATTTTTCATTGATAAATAATTTATTTTAATTTAATACTTTAAAAAATCCAATTGTTCCCTACCATATATTAAAAAAGTGTACTACCTATCCTATTTTATAATCACAATAAAAAACATTTTCTTCTCTAAAAATATGAACTAAAATCTACATTAACTATTCATCCACATGTTCTAGAGGAATCAATTTGTTCATAATTGCAACCATTGAGAGCTTAGGGTGGAAAGAAAAAAGTGGTCGTCCAAAGAAAATTTACAATGTTTATATGAATGTTTTTGTTTCATTTAATAATTTTTATACAAGTCATTTTACCATATTAATAGGAGAGTTAATTCAAAGTATAAAGGATATAAACATAAAATATAATAGCTTAGGGAAAATCGACCTTGAGACCTCCCATGAGACCCTATAAAGGTATAAAAACATGGTTATTTTTCATGGGGGGGTCTATTACCTCTTTCAAATCATTATTAAACATACTGAAATAATTAAATTCTTATTCTATATAATTATATTTTTTTAATATTAATATAATATCTTATATACATACCCTATTCAGTCAAATGATAAATGAAAATCATTTTTCTTTTATATGAGAAACTAATACTTCATGAAATGAAGTAATTTTTTTATGGTTCCCACTCATTACAAAGTCTTATAATGATAAAATTATTTCTTTTATATTACATTAATATAATATTAATGATTATTAACTTATAATATATTATCCATTTTCTTATTTTTCCATATATTAAAAATTATAATTTCATTCATGAGAATGTATGGATTACAACTTCCACGATTCCATATGATTAATTTTTCAAAAATACATTACATGGATACTATATAGAAATATATTTAAAGAAAAAATATATATTTATTATATAAAAGCCATTATTCATAGATAAAATTACAATTTACTTATTTTCACCAGGATCATTTAAAAATAGAAATGATATTAATGTGTTTGTATGTCATAATGCCTCTACAGTTGTATCATAGTTCATTTTCCATCCCTATGATTAATTATCTTTTTTTAATTCTATTTTATGTGAAAAAATGACTATTAAATCATGATAGATTTATTATTTATTGTTTAATAATTCCCTCTTTTTCCTTATTCCTCCTACTAATGTCCTTTTAAAATTATGAGACGAACATCAACAAAATATCTGATATGAATTAAATATATTATGTAATTGTTTATAAAATTTGAATAAGTGAAATAAAATGAACATTTAGCATAAGAACTATTCTTAGGGAAAAAATAATTAACATGTTTTTAATATTTATGTTGATAAATAATGTGTTTGATGAGTCTTGTTTGAGGTAAGGGAAACATTATATTGAAAAAAAAAATTTAAATGTTTTAAGGATTTGTTTTCAAAATATCTCCCTTAAATGTAAATATTCTTAAAATTATTTAAAAATTATATTTAAATTGTGAGTAATTAATTAAAATGGAATTTATATGTCTCTTTTGAGTTTCCTTCAATGGTTTTCAAATGGAATTTTTGAAATACTTTATAGATATTGTTGTGATATTATTTAAAAAATGAAAAAGAGATTGAACTATTTTAACTTATATGGAATCAATGGTTTTTCATTTCACTGTAACTATTATATTATTGTTGGATTAATTTTTATTCTTCCATTTTTTTAATGAAATATCCTTCAAACCACTTTTCTATTTATTTTAAATAATGTTTTAAAGGAAATTGATATTTTAATTTATTGAAATGTTTTACTTATGGGTGAAATGGACCTCTCTAAACCACCTTTTTCATTGTCATATTATCACTCATTATTCATATCAATTTATGTACTAATTAAGTTTTATTTAATTCTTCTAGTTTATATATATATGTATCTCACATATATACATAGTTTATTCTCCCTTACATGAATAGGTAGTACCTCCATTATGTTTATTTATAAAATAACTTCCTTATAAAACCTTGTTTCATAGTGATACGATGTTATATTATGAAAAAAAATTCATTCATGGATAATTATTAGGATTATTTTTATTTATTTATTACATTTTTTCACACATAATCATGTACACTTTTGGATACATGCTCCCATATAAAAATCAAATGATGTGGGTAATGTTTTTCTCTTATGATTCGTTATGTGTAGGAATGGTGAGTAAACCTAATCTAATATTGTACATTATCCATCTTGTAATGTTTTTTTGGAAGTTATCTTTGGGTTATTCTCATGTCATGTTTTTTATTTCAAACACATTTAATTTGGTTCTAGGATCATATCATACCATGTTCTATATGTTATAGTCCCATTTGATTACTCATGATATTATTTTAAATAGAATTTATATGCTATATTGTAAGGGTGAAAATTATGAGGTTTTAAAAAATGATTCATAAAATTTCCATGATTTTAATGAAAATTTATGTGTTTTATTATTACATTAATATTTTATTCAAAATATTTTATAGAATTTATTTGGATGAATTCATTATTTCTATCGTAATGGATAATTGTTTTTTGTTCATAGTGTATAACATTGAAAATGGATAATATTCTATAGGTATTCATGAACTAAAAAGTATCATTAAATTTATTTATGTACAAAAATTGCCTTTTTATATAATCCCACATTTTAAAAATATACTTGGGTTTTAATGATGATTTTAGATAATTATGTGTTCAATATAAAAATATGGGTGATATGTCATTTAAATGAATCTTGTCATATCATAAATGTATTGTTTTAGAATAAAAATGGAGATAAATTGCAATTTCCAACATTGGGATTGAATATTTGTTTATGTACTGGTGATGGAATAATTTTTGAACACTCAAAAATGTAATAATCTTTCAATGTGGGAGAATGAATTATTCACTTAAATATTAAGATTGGTAATGTATTATGTTATATTTTTATAGTCGGTTTCTGAAGAACTCATTATGTAAGTATAGATTTTCAGATTGGAAAACATATATCAAATCAATGGGGTTAATATTAAGTGTAGAATAATATCCCAATGTTTTAGTATGATAGATATAATATGGTTTTTCTATAAATTCATCTTTGTTTATATGATGTATATGCTTGTGGTTATGTAATAAATGAATCTAGTGGTAATAAATCTCAAAAGAGTCGGTCATGTATATCTAAAAAATCATTTTGGTACATTGGAAGTATGCCCATAAAAAGAAATTGGTTTGACACACCCGATTGATATGGAGGGATTAATTATCATTTTCTTTATAATCCATTATAAAGGATATGAATATATATTAATCATGTATGGAAAAAGTTAAACCTAAGGTGTCCTATATTGAAAATACAGTTTCATTATATAGACATCCATGAAATTATTTTCAATAATTTTGATATTTTTGTTCACACAAGGCCTTTTGAACTTTGCCAATGCATAGATCTTGGAAGAATTATGTAATCAATAAATGAGATCATCAATGTGGTGATTATAAGAAACAAATTAGGATGATGACTAAATGGGATGTTATTATGACCATCTCTAATTATTTTTCAGCATATATGATTAACAACATGTTCCTTAAGAAAATATATGATTCACCAAATAAGAGAATTATGGATTCTAATAAGATATTGAGTGCTCAAAAAATTGGAGGATAGAAGGCGCAGTTTTCTTTATATTAGATATGTGGATGGTAAAACCTTGCAGATTGTCTCAGAAATAGAAAAATAGTTTATTCTTTGTAATTATGGGAAAATTGTATGGAATTTCCAAGGTAATATGAGAAATTCAATAAAGAAAAAAATCATCCAAGAGATAAAATTATAGATTATTTTCATAGATATGTGGAACATGGACACTATATTTTTCAATTACATATTCTAATGTTTAACCACTATTTAAAAGAATGACTTATGTCATACAATTAATTAATGTAAATTATTGATTTATGAATATATTGGGATAAATAATTATGATTTAGACATATCATTATAAATGGTATTTTTTATTAGAATCATGGAACAATTAAAAAAATATCAAGAATAGTTTTTCCATAAGGATTTCAATATATATGTTGAATGTTACCGATTTCCCTAAAAAGTTATTCAGCTTTAAGATGATATTTATCAAAAATTGATTATTAAGGGAAAAATACCCCATATATATTCATTATTTCGTGTTAATTATGTTTCATTTTGATTAGTAGCTAATAAACATTGATTAAATAAACAATATATATTAATAACCATGAAATAGATTGGGGATTTAATGAAAACTTGTTTTAGTTCTTTTTTGATGATATTTATTACTTTTTTTTATTTTTCAAATAAATTCAACGGTCTATGATTAATAATAATTGTGTTAATTTCTAGAAGTAAATATTTATTCATTTGAGGTTTACTTAGGAGTTATTATAGGATCGAAATTATGATTTGGATGCTCATTATACAAGAGGGGTGAATTGTATACTTAAAAAAAATTCCTTTCGAACTTTTATAGATGATAATGTTTATCAAAGTTAAACAAGGTAAATTCACTAAACCTCTTTGTTCTACAAACTTCCTTGATTCTGGAAATCTGTTCCTAAAAATAAAACATAAGAAATGTTTACAAAGTTAAAGATCCAATCATAAAGTTTATAGAATATTTACTAATCGGAGTACAAGTATAAGAAATTATAATATAGTTATACTTTACTAAACAACCAAATTGTAGGGGAAAACATGAAACAATACAAGTAACATGTAGTAAATATTTTAACCTAAATAGAAGGGTATCTCACAACCTTGGATAAAGGTACCTTGATTTATAATTTTAAGAAAGTTTGTCTTACCGAAACTAGGGTAGGCCCTCAATACGAATATTGGATTCTGTCTTGATATCCCCACAAGCTGTCAAACTTCAAGATAGTCGGCACCTCTGTCTTCTAATCCACGGAAGTCCTCGAATGTAATCATAAACATTTGGAGTCGCACATATCAATTCTGAACAAGATGTTACATATGCACAATTCATGTAATTATCTCATTAGAAATCACTTCAGTTGTATGTAATTACTAGAGTCGTAGAATAGTTCATCAATGTTGTGAGCTCTTTAAAATGAGATCTTATTTATAGGAACAACTTTAACGGTCGGCTCCCTCCTCCAACGGTCATATTTTTCCTTGAACTTCGAAGGGACATATACTGGTGTCACTAAAAAAATGGTCAGTTAAAAACAGAATGTAAGACATATTTTCATAACATAAAAAAAGTATGAAAAAAAATTGGTTTCTTAACCAAATCTATTTTTTCAAGTATGAGGAAAAAAGTTCAGAGTATAACCAAAACCACCTTCGATGTCTATAATACATGAATATTTAGATTATGTTTTCTTAAAGAATTCAAAACCTGAATTCTATAGAATTATGGAGTCAGAATTTCACGGAAATTCAGAGTCTGAATTCATAAGAATTCAGAGTGTAAACTCAAAAAGTTAAAAGTCTGAATTCAGAGAATTCAGAGTCTGAATTCAGAAAATTTAGAGTCTGAATTTAGAGAATTCAATGTCTAAACTCAGAAATTTCAGAGTATGAATTCAAACAATTCGGAGTCTGAACTCAGAATGTTGGGAGTCAGAATTTAGATAATTCAATGTCTGGAAATAGAATTTTTGGAGTCTGGATTCATATAATTCGAAGACAGAACTGAGAAATTTCAGAGTCTAAATTCATAGAATTCGGAACCTGAATTCATATCCAAAAAATAGGTTTCTCTATATCTACGTTTTTATAATATTCCATGGTTTTAGATATGAAACATAATTTTACAATTATAAATAAAATGAGTATGGTTTAGAGAAATTTTGACATGAATAATGAAAACATGTTAAGGATAATTTTTCTTAGGGTAGGAAAATTTCCCATATTAAGATAAAACATAGGGGAAAATAAATTTTTCTTAAGATAGAGTGTTTTTTATTTTAAAAAAATTAAGGAATGGAAAAGTAATAAGGAAACCTTATTGATTCAATAGTTATAGACACCATCATGTGTTTATATTCTTATGGATGAACATATGTTCAAAGTCGTAATCACACCTTTTGAGGTTTTATGTACTGGGATTTTGGGGTAATTTAAAACTTTTATAGGGTGATAAGAAGAATAACCTATTAATGTTTAAATAAAAAAAATATAGTTATATTATTATATGTTATCTACATTGGATTGAGATATGCATGTAATATTGATGATTATAATTTAAATCATAAACAAGGTAATATTTTTTGAGATATTTTTATCATGCCAAGGAATAAATTATTTTTAAGATTACAAATATTATTAATGATATTTTTGTTTTTTTAAAACATTATAAGATTATACACTAATTTATCATCAGGAATAATGATATTTTTCTATGAATATTCCTTAATATGAAATATATTAAACCTTTATGTTTAACATGGGGGTTAATATTCATAATTATTTGGGAAGAATGAGTTTATTTTTTTTAATGTACGAAGAAAGGGATTAGTTCCACTTTTAGGATTAAATAATATGTAATATTATGAATATAGGGGTTAATTTATTTTTATAGTTAGTATGAAATGAAATATGTAGAACCATTGACATTATTGTGTAAATATTAGAGTTAATAATATTATTCATCATTAAAGAAAATATATATTTTGTATGTTTTCTTACTCTACAAAAACCGTTATGTTTTTATAAATATTTAAAAATAGTATAAATATCTAAATATCATATATGGATTATGATTTTTATTTTTCTGCTTCATGCATAAAAATATTAATCATGAATACTCATTGTTTTTTAGAAAAAAGATGTAATTATGGTGGAAATTTAATAAATTATGGAATCCAACTTTTTATGTAAGTATATTTACATATATTCATAGTATAGATGGTAATTAAATTACACAAATATAGGGAAAGGATAATTAAAGAAAAATTATCTCCCATCAACATCATTTCCAATGAATCTATGTTATCATTAATGCCTCTAGGCTTTATGGTTTTGTGGTCATTAACATCCTCATGATAATTCAAAATCATATGATCAATGATATTTATCACTCTTCTTCATTATTTTTACATTAAAATTTATTTCATTAACATATTTTTACATCCCAATAATTGTTTCATATTTTTTAACCATGTTATTTTTTTCAAGATTACTATTATATTTTTATTTAACTACATTCAATAGAAAATTTTTTAACCCTTTTTACGATATGGGATTCCAACGAAGGTATTTTTTAATCTCACCCCCTTACATATTGAGCCTGAGTTCAAATTTAGATTACATAATTTATTAAATAGGGAATAAATTAACACCGAATGATTTAAAAAAACTATGTAAATGAGCATTTTTCTGTTAAATAATGATCATAAATAAAACATGATTTATTTATTTTAATATTACCTTTTTAACATATAATTAAAATAGGTGAGTATAATTTTGATTAACTACTTTATGAAGTATATGTATAAAGTACCTACTCAATAATTACAACATTTTTCTATATAATCACTTATTTTTTTATTATTGTTGTATTCTGCAAAAATATTTTTTCTTCAAAAATTGTTTTTTCTTTCTATTTTTTAGAACAAAATATTATTAATCTCTAGAACTTGTAGAAATTTTTCTTGGAATTTTTTTTTACTTTTTTAAATCATTGTATAAAATTTACTTTATTGTGAAGGTTTCTGATTTTTCTAAATTGATTGATTTTCAATTAATTGTGAAAATACTGATATTTTTTGAAAAAAAATTTATCCTTAAAATATTTATAAACTAAAAAAAAATTTGTATTAGTTTTAAAATTAAATTAGTTAATTTTTATTATTATTAATGTTATTATAGTCATTGGTATTAATTTTAGTCATCAATTTGATATAAAACCATTTTTATACATAAAAATCCGTTTTCTAGAAAAAATATGCTTTATTGAGATTTTCATTTTAATATCATATTAATTAAATCCTATTAAATAAATTGAATTTTAAAAAATAAGTTATATATTTGAAATCATTAGGTCTAAATTTTTTAAATATATTTGTTTTATTTTTTTCAATATAAATATTAACTATAGTAAATAATTGTCACCACACTAATGTTAAATCAGGTAATTAAAGTTAAAAATAATATGATGAATACTAAACAATTAACATAAAGAATGAATATATGATATTGGATGATTTTATATAGGATATATATACCCTAATTTATATAATATCGAATCATGGTTCAATATTTTTTGTATTTTGAGGATTTATTGTTTTCTGTAATGAAAAGTAAAAAATATCAACATTTTTTCACTATGTAACACATTTAGACATTGGGATTAAAAGATGAAATATATTACTATAATTTTTCACATGGGATACAAATTTTTTTTTATGTGGAAATTTTATTTTTAATTTATATTAATGAAATATTTACCATAAATGATAATGTAACATCAACATAATATTTATTCAATTAATAGATTAATAAAATTAAATATCCCATTAATATTTAAATTAGAATTATTTGAATGAATTGTATTATTCCCCACTTTTTTTTATAAAAACATAAATTGTTTGTATGTCTAAAGGTATTATTATAAAGTTCACCTTCTGTCATGTTGCATTTAATGTAAAATTATATAAATACTTCTAAAAATTTACACAAATGATATTTTCTAAAGATAAATGTGTTTTTTAATTTATTTAATATTTCTAGAAATATTATAAAAATTAAATAAATTTGGATATGGTTTACCATATAAGCCTTGTTTCATTTATGAGGAAATTATCATTTAATTTTTATCTTTTGTAAAGCCTAAGAATTAAACACATTATTAAGGTTGTAATTTTCTTCAAGTTCAATAGGGGTATAAACTAAATTAATAGGGTAAAAATATTGTCCAAACATAACCATATTTTATTTTATGATATTATTTATAACCACACTAATCATATATTAGATAAAATTTTATTTTTATCCATTTTCTTCTTAGAAATAATTTATATTTATTAAATTAATTAAAAATCCCTAGTGTCTATGTATCATCCGTTAAAAATGGGTATACCTATCCAATGATCTTAAAACATAAAAATATATTATGTTTAGATATTACATACCCATATCCCTTATTAAAATTAATCAATACAATTTATAGGTATTGTATTTGGAATAATACGACCATTAGAGAACATAAGGTGGAATGAAAAGAATGTTTTCCAATGAAGAGTTGTTTGTTTTAACTAAATGTTCTAGTATTGTTCCATCTTCATCCACCATAAAATATTCATAAAATATTTTTGAAATAATAACTATAGAATATTAAATATTTTTATATGTTTCTAGGATAATTTTATATGTTATATCCATTTAATCTTCTATCAAATGGGGAATATAAATCATCATTTCTTTTTATGATGGACAACCACCTAGCGAACAAATGTAACTCATTTTCCATACCAACATCCCATGGAATGATACAGTGATATATTTTTTTATATATGTTATTCATGAATTATTTATCATTA
Source organism: Viscum album (assembly GCA_963277665.1). Classification (NCBI taxonomy): domain Eukaryota; kingdom Viridiplantae; phylum Streptophyta; class Magnoliopsida; order Santalales; family Viscaceae; genus Viscum; species Viscum album. The sequence goes on from OY728130.1 coordinate 1,182,145,962, forward strand.
CTAAAAAATAATATATCTTTTAGTTTCCTTTAATTATATTTATTAAAAAATCATATTATCCATCATGAATATATGTGGATTTACACCCCCATGAAGAGTGGTGGTTTTTTTCAAAACCACATCACATATATGTTATATATCACTATATTTAAATAATGGATATGATATTTATGAAATATTAATATCTAATTAATAATTAAATATAACATATTTTATTTATATAGTAAGAATTTGAAAAATTAATACCTTAGTCATGTATTTGTACAGAACACCATATATATTATTATAACTTCGTAGAATTCTAATAACCATATTTTATGGTTGGTATGAAAAGTATAAGTTATATATAAAAATGATAAGTATTTAATGATAATTATTTTGGGTTTAACATAATAATATAATCCATGACTCTATTAGTCCTACCAAATTCATTTTGGCGATATGATCTTAATATCATTAAAACTTTTGATGTGAACTTAAGTGATTATATAATTTTATAAAAAACTGTAATAAGTGGAATAATGGTAATAATATACATGAAGAATTTTCTCTAGAAAAAATTAATTAAAATAAGTTTAATATTTAGGATTATAAGGAACACAAGTGATGAGGTGGACTCAATGTAAGAGGCACTTTACTTTAAAACCCCCATAATAATGTTTTATTGATTTATTTTCTAAATCAATATATCCTTGTACAAATTATTATAAAAAATTTGATGTATTTATTTTCACCGAAATGATTTAAAAATGAAATTTTTTATATCTTCTATCCTTATTTCAATGATATTTATAATGAATCTATTTGTGTATTTTATACTGAATATATTATCTTTATTTTGAAAGGAAAATTTTTGTTTATTGTTTCTTATACGACATCAATAGTTTTTTCATACACTATTACAATTATTATATTTTTTATTTTTTTATGAGAATAGATTTTTTTTTCATTAAAAGAAATATTATTACATTTTTTCTTTTTATTTTCATAGTCATTTCTAAATAGAGTTGATATTTTGATATGTGGAAATTATTTTGTGATGGGTATAATTAGACTCTCTAATTATATTATACCTCTAAATTTTATATTTATGTCTCTCAAATATATACATAACTTAATCTCCCTTCATATATAGGTTAATACATTACTTATAGTAATTTATGATATTATTTTTTTATGAAGTCCCCTTTTATTTTGATTGGATGGAAAATTATACAACTTATTTAATTTCTTGAGTAATTAAAATTTTTATAATTTAAAGGTTTGGGCCGAAGCCTCATTTTTATTATTAAATCAAAACAAAGTCCTCTTTTAACTAGGTAGAGGGAAACCCATTACATAGCCCGAAGGCCCAGTGGGCTTGTAGCCCATTACATAGCCCATAGGCCCAAATTCAAAGGCCAATTCACATTCTGTGAATAGTAACCTGCTGCTATAGTACCACACAGTATCGCCGCCGCTACAGTGCCATACCGCCGCTACAGTGCTCTGTCGTCACTACAGTACCCGTTAATGAATAGTGTCACTGTTGCTACAGTACCGCTATAGTACTGCTACAGTACCCTGCGCCCCATGGGTTTTGAACCCCCATTTTCCATGTAGCCTTACGGGGTTCTTACCCCTAAGCCAAACCCCAACTACATTTTTATAATTTATGATGGATATATACTTTTGAATAATATAATGTTGTAAATTTTATGATAGGTGTTCTTAGATAGTGATCTAACTCATTGGGTATTTTTTTATCTAATGAGGCATTATGTTTGGGATTAGATAGTACCCATATTGCATGATGGGACTCTATCCACCATATAATGCTGACATGGATGTAGTCCCTAGATAATAATTTTTCATTTTTTTATTCCTACAATATTTTTAGTGTTCTCATTATCCTATGATACAATATTCATTATGTTATTCCCAATGTAATTACTCATGATCTTATGTTCAATGGAATATATATGATACCTGGTAGGGGTGGTATGTATACTTTTTTGAAAAAAAAATCATATGTATTTTATGATTGAAAAGGAACCATTTAAATTTTTATTTTATCCATTGTAATTTATTATGAAATTTTTCATGAAAGTATTTGGGTAGATAAGTTGATTTCTAAGGTAAATAAATGCTATCTTTCATCCAAATATTAATTTTATAAACTAAAAAAATTATATTTATTTAGAAACATAGTAGTTTCATTATTTTTATATGTACCTTACTATGGTTTTTGGCATCATCCCCAGTTTAAAAATATTCTCAAAATGTTTTATGAATTATTAGGGAGAATAATTATTCAATGATGAGATTTTCTTGATATTTCCAAAAAATAAAAATATTTTATATCAAATATTTATTTTTTGAAAAAATAGATACAATGTTGAAGGGTCCACTTTGTGATGTAAAATTTATTTCTATAAGGGAGATAAAATATTTTAATAAAACACTAATTCTTAAATATCATAAAATACTATCATATAAATTATTGATATAAAACTAATGATTATGTAATGATTAATGTTTTCTGGATATTATTTGTATGATTGTAACTTTTTAGATAACATTTTATATTTTTATTAGATAGCTTTTCTGAAAACCCTATGGATGATCCAATATATAGGAAAACATCATAATTTTATGTTAATATATATATATATATATATTATGGTTTATCTAGAAATAAAACCATCTATGAATACTGATAGTCTGTGTGATTTTGGCACAAATGCATCTAGGGTTAATAACCACATGAAATTTTGGTTGAGTATATGTTAGTCATCGTATTGGTTTACGGTGAGTGTTCCCTAACTGTACGCTTAGTTTTTCATTCCTATGGGATATTATTTGTTTAATTCACTTTTTTTTATGAAACTTAAAGAATTATTTGAATAAATAATGATCATGGATGTCCTATAAAAAACTAAGGATTCATATATTGAAAAGTGGGATTCATGATTTCAAAATTCAATAAATTATTTTACATAATTATGATTACATTCTCACTCACTCTAATTTTTGGTATTAGTCAATTGATATAACTAAGATAATTAATAACAATACTAAATGTGATGGATTGTTTGGTGATTTTGAGACACCAATTGGGATATTGATTTATGGGAATAAAATTTTGATTGTGGAAGAGTGGTTATAAATATATATTGTTGACGTCAATGTTGCTAAATGAACTCTATGACTCACCAAAAAATTTATGGATGATGTCTTCAAAGAGATCAGGTGGTGAAAAAAATGATAGAATGAAATATATATTATTTACATGTTATAAATATAGAATGATAAACCTTGGATAATGAATCAAGAGTACAATAAAATGATTTATATTTTTAAAATAATGGAATAGTTTAATAAATACCAATGGAAGCACGATTTGTTTCATTGAGAGAAATAAATTACATTCTATACCTCCATTAATAGTTTTTATTATAAATATGGGGAACCTATGAAATATTCATGTCAATTCCCTATTATAATTTTTATCCATTGGACCATGGAATTCCTTATGATGCCTAAATCAATTAAGTGAATGGAATGAATTTTTCAAGCATTGGAATTCAAAAATTATGTTGTAGAATTAGTTTAATTAATATAATTTTGGTTATAGGAATCATGAAATGAGAAGGGGTTTTTAAAAAATACACTATATTTAATTATTTAAAAACATATATTATAGGTACTGATAATAAGGAAATTGATATATTATTAATGATCCATTTTTGTAAATTTCATGATTAATTGAAGGATAAACCATAACATATGACTATTGTTGAGTTAGTAATGTTTAGATATAATAAATAAATGATTTAAATTGATGATGTAAATATTTCTATTTTTCTCCCCTTGAAATTTGGTAAATATTTGACGACAAAATGATATATGCAATATTTGATGATGTTTAATGAATTTTTTTATTTTGGATTTATATTCAATATTTCATGATTAATATGGATTATGTAAATCTTTAGAATCCAATATATCTTCATGTGTGGATACCATTACAGTTATAAATACCATTATTGGTTTACAAGTATAAGATTGTTCATTTGTTCAAAAGCATATATACCACTTATGAGGGTTTACCACCACCACCAATGATTTTCATGATTTTATTAATGAGGAAAGGGGATAAAAATTATATAAGAGAAAACATAAGGAGGAATAATGTAATAGATACCAAGAGCATCGACATTAACAAAGTTCATTCCCCTAGGGGAAAGGATCTAGGATAAGAAAAGGTAATATATTGACCATTATAAGACGTAATAGAAAAGAGGAAATATGTCACAACATTACCCTCTAACATGGAATGATGAATGAAAATTTGATCATCTGGGAAAATCTTGCAGTGTATGATAGAGTATATAATAGACAAGGGACCAGACCCTTACTTATAAAAGAATTAAAATGGGTATGTGAATAATTCTCTATCTATCTAAGATGAATGATCATATGATTACAAAGGAAGAGGCTGGAAAGAATGGCGATGGCCTCTGCTTGAAGAGAGTCACCCGGGGGAAAAAATACTAAAGAGGTAGCAATCAATGATCTGGTATTATCTCTTATTGCTCCACCCCCTCGCATCATTCCCATGAAACATGAGCTTTCAATTTTCATCTTGAGCCCCAAATTGGGTACCTTCCATCTAACCCACTCACCCTGAATGAAAGGATCCAAACTATGCCAGGAGGGATGGGTACATAATAGAGAGATAGATGGGGAAGCCTCAAGACTTTTGTCAAACCTGCAGAAATCAAGAATGGAGTTGTAGGCTTTAATGATACTACCCGAGTGAGATACCACCATATTAGAGTATCGCGTATCATTTTGAGAGGTCCAGAGAAACCACCATCCTACAATGAACATATCCTCCTAGGTATGTTCTTCCACACGTGTTCTATCCAATGCCAGGAACCACTTGCGAAAGAAGAGGTCAGCCAAATAGACCCGATCTGGCCAGCTTGTAATCTATCCAATGGAGGTCCATATCGCCTTAGCCTAGTCACTATTGAAGTAGAGGTGGAATTACAAATCTGTTTGTGACTCTTTTCAGAATAAACATTTCTATTCCAAACTAACAACTCTTCGTTAGACATTTTCATCCGAGGGTAAAGACACATATCGACCACATCGGGCAAAGGAAGATAAATTTGGAAGGCAAAATTCTGCACCATAGTAGATCACCTCAATGGTCATACTAATAATTAGTGGATGGAAGACTGAGAATTTCTCTGATAGAAAACATACCTCATGCCAAGCCCATGAAAACAAACTTATGAGGGTCATTATAGAAAATTATATTGTCAAAATCATTTGTTTTAGATACATCAAGAGTGGTCTGAATATGGAGAGGTAAACCACTAGCCTCCATGAAAGAAAGGGATAGAGAGGGATATATACGAAATCCTAGAATTTACTCTGACAAATTATGGTGTCATTAACTAACGTCCCCTTTGCCAAAAATTCACCAGGTCTAATGCTGAAGAAGCGGGAAGAAGGGATGAATTATCTTACATATTCAAGAAGGTTTACATCTAGTGGAGCTACCTTCAAGGGCATAAGAGCTTTAAATATTCTATCCCGAGAAAGATCTCCCCTTAAGAACCTACAAGACTAGCTTGGCATGAAGACCACTCATTGAGCCAGAAACACTTCTCATGTTAAGACCCCCTCATCAACCGGCTTTTCCATCGTATTATAGGAAGCCCAATGGAACTTATTCTGAATGTGGACACCCCATAAGAAGGATGGCATGGTAAATTCGATATTGGTGATTATTTTCATAAGAATCTTGAGGGTAGAGAAAATGTGAATGGGTATGGGAGATAAGGCTGAGTTGATCAAAGTAATTCTCCATCCAAAAGATAGTATCCAATTCTTCCAATTAAGAATGTACCCATTGATTTTATCAGTAACCATATTGAAGTGTCTAATAATAAATGAATTATGAGACACTAGAGAACCTATGTACATCATAGGAAAAGATCATTTTTTCATGATGAGTATGGATTCATGAATTATTGAGAGATCTCCAAGAATTTGGTAGGAACCCAGAAGAGAGTATTCTCATGATTAACAACATATCCTATGCACCTGCAATAAAGATCCCTAGCCTCATCATCCCTTTTAATCGATCTTCTAAAACAATTAACAAACTGTATGGTATCGTCAGCAAACATCATGTGAGAGATAACCCTTGAAAAAGATTTAATGTGAAAGGGGAACACTTTACATACATCAATCCAATGACTAAGATAACGATTGAGAGCATCTTGGGAAATGATGAATTGAGAGGGGGAGAGAGGGTCCCCGGTATCAAACTTCTAACATCCTTAATGAACCCAAACATCCTACCCATTATGGTCATCTCCATCTATAGAGAACTAATGCATCGAAAAATAAGGTCAACACCCCATGAAGAAAACCACATACTTCCAAAGACCCTTATGAGAAAAAACTATTCCATCATATCGTACTATTTTCCCATGTCAAGTTGAATGGCCACATTACTACCTAGTGTTTTCAAATTGATTTCACTAATAATTTCATGGGCCAGGACAATAGCCCCTTAAATAGAACTTCCATTCTAAAAACCATGTTGTTATGGGGAAACATATATTTTGAGAAAGGGTGACAATCTTAAATTCAGAATGACATCCAATAATTTATAAGGTACATTGCAAAGACTAATGAGTATATACTTATTCAGCGTAGAGGTGGCCTTGACATTTGTAACTAACACTATTTTAGAAGCACATGCTACTCGGGGGAGGTTAACACCATGAAATAAATATTACACAACATTTATGATACTTACATTCACCGTATCCTATGCTGCATGGTAGAAGGGTGGAGGGAAATCAACTGGGCTGGGGCACTAACCCTGTTGATAGACCAAACAAATGCTTTGATTTTATCCTCTTCTGGGTGGTTTGAAATAAAATATTAACTACCTCCAATACCAAGAATGGGATAGGATCAAATAGGGCCAAGATTCCATTCAGGTATTCATCAACCATGAGATGAATCAGATAATCATGTAAGGACTTGAAATGAGTGTCATCCAATCTCCCTTGAACATCTTTATCATTTCAAAAGAATCTATCATCTATCGGAACATTAGTACTGGAGAGTAAACTATTTTCCTTAATAGAAGAATGAAAATAATCAGTGTTGCAGTCGCCTTCGTAGATCTGTTTGATTTGGGACTTCTCTCTAGCAATACGCTCATGCTTCATCAACAAATCGGACAACAAGTCTTTTTTAGCCATAATATCTGAAAAAACAAAATCATCCAAGGAATTCTCTATCACATATTCATGATGAAATCATCTCTTCTTATATCCTCAAACTCATCATTAGTATAGGGTATGAAATTGGCCCTTGAATGAATAAGATTTTTTATTTTCATTAGTTTATTGTAATGAGAGACCAAGGGATTATTTTTTCTATGTGGAGAACTTTTATATCAAGGTGGACTAAGATAGAAGCTTTGTTTACTAAACTGTGGTCCAACAGACACTATAATATCTTATTTCCTTGCTGGTTATTGTAACAGATAAAATTATCACCTGATAACCCTGCATCAATAAGGCCACTATGATCCAGAAATAGAACAAAAGCCTGGATAGCCCTTCTAGGAAATGGCTTTGGTCCTTTTTTCTCCTCCGAACTACACACTATGTTGAAATCTCCACCAACAATCCAAGGTGGATCACCCAGTTTGAAGGAACATAGGTCATCCCATAATGGTACATGGTCATGAGTAGAATCTATAGCATAGACAACTGAGAAAAAGAATAATGTATCTTCTACAAGAAACATGATATCAATACATTTCTCAGTAATAGAAACTATATCCACTGCAAATCATGATTTAAAAAACAACCAAATGTGAGAGTTGGTTGGGGAGACATGAAAAGATCCCAGATCTTATATACACCAAGCAGTGACCTTGATTTTTTCTAAATCATGTTTGGGTTTAAGGGCAGAAACCAAATAATCATAATGAGAAATAAATGCATTCGAAATAAACTCTGATTTTACCCCTGATCTCAAACCATGAGCATTACACAGAAAAATATTAAACATTGATGGATTATTGTCTAGAACTGGCCCAAAACTCATAGCTCTTATATATCTTAAAAACCCTAACATTGTATTTAGATTTGGATTTGGATATGATCTTCATCATGTTTGTGGAGGAGTAATACATTGATTAAGGGAGATTTTTTATTGATACAAACTTCGAGGTGTAAGGATGCCTACTCCTTGGAGGAGGGTCTGGGAGGATCATGTCCAGACACTTTAGTGAGAAACATTTTCTTGGAGAAGAATGTTGGAAAAGGTCCTCATTAGATTCCCCTGGATCAATCTCCTTGATGATTGGGTCAGAAAAAAAAATAAGGGAATAAAAAGAGAAAGTTTCCCTATGAATACAGAGAAGAGTAGCGATGTTGTTATCACTCTATAATAACTACTAGAGGGAGCTTCCTGAAATAAAGTAGCGAGGTCTTGGCATGGTGGATCCACATCCAAAATAAGATTGAGTTTATATGAAGAGGAGGCATCCATGTTAGGGATAAGGTGTAATAATACACTCTTATATCGAGCATCAGGTCCTGGATTTCTAGTAGGTTGATCAATAAGGATCCCACATCGAGCCATGGGGGGGCTCGAAGGAGCTGCTGATACAGGTGGAATTGTCTCACGAAACTTGTAAAATTTGAAACAAGATTTCCCATGTTGATGGCGCCATGAACATAAATTATGTGGGTAATGATAAACCAGGGCTGGTGACTACTCTTCCATCCTATCCAATTTTAATAGAATCATGGGGAGAAGAGAAGATGCACGGTCCATCTCTGCACAAATTCTGAATGTTGTCGCATCTTCATGGTGAAGCAATAACTTGTCTACACATTAAAAAATCGAGGGAGTCCCCTATTCTGCAAAGAAGATCTGGGTACATGAAGGGAAGAGGCATACCGAGGAGAGAGACCCACACCATAGAAAAAGGTGAATCTCTACCTGATTGAGAATCCATTGACCACTGTAAAAGGGAAAGGCTCAAACTTCCAACTGATCTAGGTGCATAGGACCAGTCCAAAAAAATCTTCTCAAGAGGATTGTACAACACATAAAGCATTTTGGTTCATCAAGGAAACCCTAACCAGGGATCCAAGAGGACACGAGCTAACAAAGCACTAAAAAACTTGAAGAAGAGGTTTATCAATTCTGAACCTCTCTATAAATGTCTATTTGATATGATCTAATGTACACCATAATACAACCTCCTAAATGATTAATGAATGTAGACCATTTGTCAAGTGTGATGTTATTTTTTGGGAATAATGAAATTAAATACTTTCTAATTTAAGATTAAATTAATGGCCTCACCTATGAGGTTAATTAATTCTTTAATATTGATGTTATTTTATTTATTTGTGATGTAACGATATTTATGAAATGATCTAAGTTGACAGTTTTTTTTATTTTAGAAATTTTCCTTCTAAAGGTATAATTTTATCCTATAAAGATTTATACATTTTGGATATTGACATATCATATTCTAACCCTTCATTTATTGTTAATATTTTATACTGATAATAATACGTTGATAATAATTTGTGGGGTATGATGATTATTTTTGTGATCCATGAGTGTAAATTACTTCATCTTGAATACTCCTTATGAATAAAAAACATGATATTCTATTGGAAATTAATTAATGGGTGACATTTTACATTTTATGTATTCATATTCACAAATGTTATTATTCTAAATATTAATGTAATTCTTCAATTCCAATAAAACTATCTTGAAGAACAAATATTATCTTTTTACCTTCATTTTCAATGAATCAATTGTCTTTTTTCACCTCTTGGTGCGATGGTTCTGTGGTAATTATCATTTTAATGATCATTCAATTTCTACTTTACATTTATCTTTATCACTCTCCATCATTATATGGACCTTATGAATTTCTTCCATGACAAAATTTTATCATCCCACAATTATTCTCCCAGTTGTAAATATGGTTAGGTTTTTCTCAAGATGAAATTTTTATTTCCCCATCCCTCTTTTCAGTATGATGTTTTATTACACCTTTTATGAGTTAAAATTTGTAAATAGTTATCTTTAATATTTCAAACCCTTTTTTACCATTCCCAAGCTAAAAACATAAGAAAGCAATTTATTATTTGGTAATGAATGTAACACTTAAATATTTTTTAAAATAAAACTATATTTGATAGCATATAAAAAGTGAAACATATAGCCTAATGAAACCATGAAAGATTAATATATAAATATTTCCATTATAACCAATCCATTAAATTGGTAGGTATGGATTTGATTATCTACTATATATAATTTATATAAATTTCCTACTAAATATTGAAAACAATTTGTAAGTAATCACTCAATATATCGTAATTGATATAATATTTTAAATAATTTCACTAAATTGTAAAAAAATACCTTTTAAAAATGAAATAAATTTCAAAATCATCATTTAAAAAAATACTATGTTTATATTTTGATATTTTTATGAACATTTTGATTTTTTAATGTATAGTGAAAATACTAATTTATATTAAATAATTAGTTTTCTTTTAAGGTGATTAAAAATAGTGATTCTATTTTAGATTTTCTAAAAAAATTCATTAGTTACATTTTATTAAGTATAACAATATTATAGTTTTTTAGTTGACTTTTATTCATGAATTTGGTATAAAAATAATATTTTAAATAAAATTTCATTTTCCTAAAAAAATAAAAAATTGTGTATTTTGTTTTAATCGTATGTAAATTTTTTCTACATAGAGAAACTGAATCCTAAAAAATATATTCCATATTTGAAATTAGGATCACATAAATTTTTAAATCGGTCCAATTTAGTTTTGTTCAATTTTAATAGTAACTGTATTACAAAATTGTTATTATTGTAAGGGTAAATTAAACAATTAAGGTTACAATTAATATTATAAGAACAAATATTTTACATTAAAAGTTGAATTTAATATATTGAATGAATTGATTTCACCAAATTTAAAAAAATTTCAAAAATATGAGTACATTCGAATATATTTCATTTATTTTGACATTTATATTATATTTTGTAATGAAATATCAAAAATATCATTCTGTTTCATTTATTACCTCCAAATTTTTCAACTATAGGTAAAGAGAGGATATGTGACATTATGAAATCTAATTTCGGAGATAAGTGCTTTATTTTTATCACGGTTATTTATTTGTAATTTTTAGAAATGAAATAATTTCTTTAGATTCTTATGAAACATTAACACAATATTTATTCATTAGATAATAAAATAAAATAAATTTTTTTAACAATATTAAATGTAATATAATTTGAATGATTTAGTATAATTCATGGATTTTTATTGATAAATATAACACTAAAGAGATTTTCTAATGGATTATATTTTAAACCCATTTTTGTTTTGTTTTTATCAATGTCAAATAAAATTATTAGATCAATACGTGACATTAATGAAATTTTTCAATAAATTTTAAATTATTTAATAATTTAAATTATTTAAAAATATTACATTTGGACAATTAATTGGGTTATATTTTAAAATATTATCCATGGTCCTTTTATGGGTAAATATTTAATTTAAATTTATGTTTTACAACCTGTAAAAAATAATTTTCTTTGTCATTATAGTAATTGACAAAAACATTAACGGGGGATAAAACAAAATGATAAGGGTAAAAAATAGTATTAAATTATAAAAATTATATTTTATTATATTATTTATATAAATAATAGTGAAAAAATCTAAATATTTTTTGTTCTATTTCCATTAGAAAGAAATTTTATTAATTTAATACATTATGAAATTATATAAGGGCCCATTTCCATCACTTATAAAAGGGTAAATGATGTACTATTATATTTAACCTCTAAAATATTTTTAGATTGAAATATAAATGTCCAAATCCATTATTTAAATAAATCCCCACATTATAGATGTATTATTTTGGTAATAATAACATCCATAGTGAGCATGTTGTGTAATGAAAATGAGGTTTTCTATGAAAGATGTATATATTTAAACCAAAAGATTTAGTATTATTTCTTCCTACTACTCCATAAAATATTTTCAAAATATGAATAATTAGTAACACTAGTATCAAACAAACACATATATGTTTTTATGTTAATGTAATAACTTATACCTACCTCATCATCCATCAAAACATAAATTGAACATGTAATTCATATGTATGGAAAACTACTTCAGTGTGAATTATTAAAGTCAGTTTTCTATCCCCCCCACTAGTGGTATATTATAGTTATGTAATTAGTTATTATATCGAATATATTGTAAATATTTTTAATTATTATATTGTAATATAACAAATATTTTCATTTATTTTTAGTAATTAAAAAGTTATTATTTCATTCCAGTGTACATATGGCTCACCACCTGCATGAAGGAATTTGAAACATTTTTTCATAAGAACAACATATAGATTATATATTTATGTTATTTAGAGAAAGGATATGAAATTTATGATATAAAAATTAATTTTTATGGAAAAAATAACATTTACCTTTTTTATTTAATGATTATTGGAAAATGTAAATGTCACTCATCCATACATACGAACTACCATCTCCATGATTATAATGAAGTTCATTATTGATAACTGTATATTATTTATGGTTTTGAATGATATATAAGTATATATATGAATGATAATTATGTTGTTATTATTATTATATATTATAGAATAATTAACTCATTTATCATTTTTATCTAACCAAATTCATTTTGGACGTATGAGCTGAATATCGTCAAAACAAATTACGTGAACTTCATTGGTTAATTAACTGAATATAAAATTATAGTTTGGGAAATAAAAGTATTAACATAAATAATTTTTTTTTTAAAACTAAATAAATTATATATGTTAATTGTGAAGGAATATATGTATCTATCGTGATGATTCAGACTCGGGGTAAGGGACACGTTATATTAAAACCATAAATTTAAATGTTTTAAATAATAATTTTTCTAATCATTCCATTTAATGTCTATATTATGAAAATTATTTCATTTATATCATTATATATAAATAAAATAAATATAATGGATATTTTTTGTATCTTTTAACGTCTTTGTAATGGTATGAAAAAGGAATGTTTTCCTGTATTATATATGGAAAATTTTTATTTTATCTACAAAAGAATAAAAGACGTCGTATAATATCATATATTGACTCAATGAGGTTTTCAATATAAAAAATATTTATTTTTTAAACGGTTCCATGTCAACATTAATTGGAAACAATACTCTTTTCGTTTGTTCAATTTCTTTCTAAAAATGGTTTTAAATGAAATTGGTATTTTTATATTTAGAAATGTTTATCATATGGGTGTAGGGGATCTCTCTAGAATACCCTTTTTTCATTGGGTTATGATTTTTCTCTCTCAATGTCACATTGTCTCACTATTAGTGTTATGTTACTCTTTAAAATTATATAAATCCATCTCTCGCAAATATACATATCCTATTATCCCTACCATAATGGGTTATTACATGCTTTAATTTAATTTTTCTAACAAATTATTTTAGAAACATCCTGGATTATGTTATGAGTCATTATTATGAACCCATTACATTCAATGGAAAATTACTATCATTATAAATTATTATCGATTTACTATTATGGAACAGATAATCCAAGCCATGTTATGATGGGTGTGGGAAGATAGTTCTTTGACACATTGGGTAATTTTTTTGTATAATGGGATATTATGTATATTATTTTATAGTAATCTGAATTCACGATGGGACTATGTCCCTCATGAAATGTTCCCTTGGATTTTATCCTTAAATTATTCATATATCATGGTTTTTTGTTTCTTAGACATATCCTATGTTTTCATTATATTATGATACATTGTTATTTATATTATAATCTCATGTTATTACTCAAGAGATTATGTTTAATGAATAGTATATTCTACATTCTAAGGTTAAATATAAAACAAATTTTAAAAAATATTATATAATATTTACTATATTAAAATGTATTGATTATGAATACTATTTTTTCCATTATGTTTTCATGTAAAATGGTCCAGTATATTATTTCTGCATAAGCATTGGTTTCATTTGTAATAAAGTGATTATTTTGAACTAAAAGTTTTATTTTGAAAAAATATTGTATGAATTTGTAATTTAACTCATCTCTTTCTATATCTTATTATATATATTAATAATATATTATTCTCATCCTATGTTTTAAAATATTTTTCATAGTTTTTTAGGGGTGATTGGGGACAATCTTTAGGAATATATCATTATTTTGTTGATATGACATGAATGGATAAGAAGTTATAAAATAAATGCTTTATTTGGTTGGATGAATTGATACTAAGTAGAGGTATCTATATTATTATAGAATATCTATTATTATAATATCTATATCCTAATTCTTTAAAATTATATGTTGTGAGGATCCCAAAATATATGAAAATTAATTCGTAATATAAAAAACATCATTATGTCATTTTTAAGGAAGGGTCAATATTTTGGTGGAACAATAAGTCCCATTTGGTCAATGTTATAGAAGAAATAATATGTTTCGAAGGCCACATTTGAACTTGATGATGCTATGGTAAAAAAAGTACCCTCACATATTTTCCACAATGCAATGTAATTATTAGGATTTGGTTTTTTATGCGGTAGAATGTAAAACATTTTTCCCCTTAATAACATAATATTATAAATTATGGACTGTTCAAAAATACACCTTGAATCCAAAAACATATAGACCATTGTAAGGTATTATTATAATGTTATGGTATAAATAGTGGTAACATAATTCTGAGAATAAATAAAAAAATATATTTAAGCAAACTAAATTTCACTTTAAATATTGACACAACTATTAAAGATAATAAAATATTGAAATATTCATAAAAAATTAATCATTTTAAAGAATAATATATTTTTAAATGAATTAATTATTAACAATTTTTTAATTCATAATTATAGAAATCGGGATAAGGAATTATAAAATATGAAAATTAATTTTCTAATCAAAATATTTCATCATTTTTTATTTAAAATTTTCATAAAACTAAATTTTATAATTGTTTGAATAAAAATTTTAAAATTTAAAATTTATTATTTTATTTATTATATCTATAATAGTATAATATTTATTTTAATATTTTTCTAAAAACATTTATTTTGAGAATAATAAAGTAAAAAATTATTTTAAAAAATAAAATGACTTTATGACATTACTAGAATATAATAGTTAATCTAATATTTATTAAAAAAAATTTTAATACCAAATTTTTATTAAATATATTTGGTAATAAATTTAAAAAAATGGTATCAATTTATAATTAGATAATAGCTATTTTAAAATTTAATTTTTTTTTGATAAAAACCAATACATAAAAAAATTATTATTTTAAAACAACTTTTTCATAGTTTTAAAAATTGAATAAAAAAAATATTTAAAGATTTATAATTATTTGGTCAGAATTATTTAATAGTGAAA
Source organism: Viscum album (assembly GCA_963277665.1). Lineage (NCBI taxonomy): Eukaryota > Viridiplantae > Streptophyta > Magnoliopsida > Santalales > Viscaceae > Viscum > Viscum album. The sequence goes on from OY728130.1 coordinate 1,182,161,529, forward strand.
ATTATATTTTTATATTAATGGAGAAATGAATTTGGTGAAAACAAGTTACCATGGGAAAAACAAAAGTGGTAAGAGTTAATAACCATATTTGTAAAAGGACTAATATGTTTAATAAATGTTTCTATTTTACTTATAGAGGTTAGGATCGACCTTTTATCATATCCAGACCATTATGTACCTATTTTGGATCCATTTTTCTTGAGGGTGACTTCTAATCATTAAATCATTTTTGGTATTTACAGTAATATTACTCCATTACACATCTAAAATGGAAACTCCACACCTCACTTAAGCAAACATAGAAACCCCTCATATTTTCCCAAAATCTAAACAATAATATCCTACACACTACTAGAAAACATTGGGTTATTATGTTATTCTCATAATACCAACCTTGAATGATTTAATGTCCATTAGAATAGAGATAATCCAAGAAGTCGACTATATTTTCCTATACCTATACTTTTTAATCTATTTCATTATCAGCTATTATTCTTCATAAAATATTATTTGAACAAATTATAATTATGAAATAAGTATAATTTTTATAATGACATGTTATTGTAATAATTATTCGCACATGAACCACCCTCAACATTTTGATTAAGAAAAATAAAAACATGAATCATGGGTTGTGCAGACTACCCCCCCCCCATTGAATAAACATGTTTCATTTTTATTCACTTGTAAACATGCAATTTATAGTTTCTATTAAATTATTATATATCATATATATCATTAATATATATCATTAATATGTTTTTTGGGAAAAAATGTAAAAATATTTTTGAGTAATCAATCGATATTGGTAAATATGGTGAAACTAGTTCTTTAGTATTTCACCTTTCATGAAACGTGAAAAAACATTCCAATGTAATAGAATTATAACATTATAATTTTATATAAAAAATATATTAGTGGTCAATATATTGGTTATAAAGGATGATCAATGGAATAAAATTTAATATCAACACCCATTTTTTGAAGCTAGTTCAAAACTGATATTATTATTAACACATGATGTTAAAAATAGGTCACAACAATATGATATATGAAGATACATAACATTTGAAAAGATTATAAATATAAATATATAATAATGATTCCATAAAATATGTAATTATGATTTTTAACATTATTAAAATTTATATTAATCCTTTTCTATGGTATTCAGTGGTAAAATTAAGGGACTTGGTAAGACAATCTCATTTTTTAGTTATAAATCTTATTATCGAACATGATTTTCAATGAAATTTCTTTTTAATTTTATTAGCTTACAATTTCATGAATTGAATATTTTTTAATTCCCATAAAATTTCTTCATTTCATAGATTTTAATGTGAATATGTTCACACAAATAATGAAGTTAATACCACAGTGATGTTCTATTCTAATGATCTAAATTGTTGAAAATTTCATAATTTTTCAACCAGTTTAGATATCTTGAATATTTATAATTTTATCCTACCATAATAAAAAGTTGAAGTTCCTATGTATAATATAATCATAAGGAGGGGGAATTCCCGAATTGGTTATCTCTTATTCCTTTTTCAATTTACAACCATTTAACACAACCTTGATGAGAATATAACATCTTGATCCACTCTTAAATAATATTATCAAGGTTTCTCATAATAATGTACAATCAATCATAAAAATAGAAAATGGTGATTTATAAGTTTCAACATAAAAGACATAATCCTTACTATGATTGGTTGTATGACCCAATTATGTATTAAACGCTTTATATGAAAGTGGTCCTACCATAGACCATCCTTGTATAATCAAAATAGAATCACTCTATTTTCATTCTCCTTGTAACTTGTAATATTACATATTCACAATTTCTTTTTCACATGATTTATTTATTCAAAAAACACAAATTCTCCATAAACAAAGATCCATTTAGAGAATTATCACCTTTTTCTATGATCCGAATACACCTCTTGGTAATGATCTTCCTCTATAAGATTATTGGATTTATTACTCTCGTTTATTGAACCTTCATTATCATTAACAGCTGAAATTTTTATTGTTACTTTTTTCATGAATATCATTATATGTCATGATCAATTTGCATCCCTAACATATTTTTTAATACATGGAAAGAATGAATTCTTCTCAAGATAAATATCTTCTTAGAATCATTCATTTAGTTCAAATTGTCACTAGATATTATCGATCTATCACTAATTCATAATTTACAAAATTAGAATATTTTGGAGTCCAATCAATAAACACTCTCTTATTATTCCTCATGTGAATTTTATATTAATATTATCATGAGTAATATAACCACATTCAAAATATTGAAAATCCCATAATTTTTTATCAGTAGTAAAAATTTTCATTTTAATTTGGAAGATATTTATTATAACAACTTTTATTTTAAAATATCTCAATATATTAATGTATTATTTACATTCAAATTCCATAGATACTCACTTTTATAGATTTTTAAATACTTCACCAAACCTATAGATTCATTTATTCTCTGATTATCCACATGGGTGTGAAAAATTTCATTATTTGGATGGATCTTCTAATCACATCATGGAACTACTCTTAGCTTCCATGTCCACAATTATACATTCTTCCTTTATTCTTAGTTTGCATCATAAGCATTTAATTGAATAAGATATTTTAGTTCCCTTAATATTTGTTCAAATTGTTTCAGCTAATATTATTCTACATTTAATTATAATATTTATTTTGAATATTATCCATTTATTATGTTTTAATATTCTCACATCTTATCTTAGGAATAATGGATAAATGTATCATGTCTATGAAAATGATGCATACATAGTTCAAGAAGTGATATTTATATTGAATTATTCCATTATTTATGATTTATATATTGTTTGAAAAATAATTGTTTTCTAATATTAATTTATGCATTTTTATATTAGATTATGGTTACACAGATCAGAATATGGTGTATACATAGATTAGATTATTGTGTAAGGGTGTAGTAGTGAACTATGAAAAGGATGATATAAAGTTAAATTTGGATCCACCCAATAGTGTAATGGATATATGGATATTACATGAGTGTGTAGTTACATACAAGAGCTTTTTATAAATTTATAATGGATATATACACCTTATTATAATTTATTCATGTTCTAATTCCTTTCATTTTGATGGATATGTTCCAACTAGCTTCATAGAAGCTATGATTTTGATTGTTGAGTTCTCCCATCTTGTGATTTTTATAAGAGGCTGTTGAGTATGTTTTTTTCTTCAATTTATAGAGGTTTTAACATGGTTGTGTTCAGATGTAGATGCATGTTGTGAACACCTATAAATATCATTAATTGAGACCATATCAATAGAACTATGTGATTTATTATCTTTAGTTGGCAGTGATAGTCTTCACCAAAATGATATGCTAAAACAAAATTTTTAGGTTGGCAGATTATCATCTTCTCTAACCACGAGTGTATAAAATATATATTCATTATTAAGGATTAAAAATTGATAGAAATGATAAAGTTGTAGTTATTCCAAGATTATGAGTTTCAGATAGTCCATACACTTGGGAAGGGGAACATTTTAGTAGATTCACTTTGAAAGAGATATTGCTCATAATTATTAATGGTGTATTTGGATCATTTGGCCAGAATAGAGTTTTCATTATTTTATAACGATTTTTCATAATATCTATATTCAATGGTAATTACCAAACCTCTTTAATAGATTCATAGAGAATAACCACATTGACATATCCATGGTGAGACTTGTGTACTCATCTCTCCACTTGATGGGCTCCACATGGATTTTATGAAGGTGAAGAAATTTCATCCTTTGAATAGGATATAATATTATACAAATGAAATTAAAATATTAGGTTATGAGTAATTTTTATATATCCTCCTTTTTAGTTTTTCAAACTATGGAGAATATATACTAGGATCATCGATATCAGCTCTGATGGCCTAGAATGAATAAAGTTGTAGTAGAGTTAGTCCTTTAATAACCCATTTATCAACAAGATATTGATGGTAAATCAATTCAAATGGGTTTAGATAAAACCAAAGAGGTTCTATAATAAATGTGGGATGGAATGTCAATATACATATTTAATGGGATTCCATGGATTTCTAAAGGGAAAAATTCCATCCCATTGTTCATAAACTGACTCATGGTTACAACCTATATCCTAAATATCTGAGTGTATAAATCAGTAGAGAGAATGTGATTCCTTTTATGTACATGACACAGTCTAATTCTGTGGTGTCCCTCAATGATCATTTTAAACAGTTATTCCCTATTAACAATGTGATTATATTGTGAAATTTATTAGGCCTTTTGGACTTAGTTGCATTAGAGCATGGCATTTCACCACTAGACGGATGACTAGACTGAGTAGACTATTTAGGTTCAATGGGATATTTTGTGGGAATCCATGTTAGGCATTGATCTTATTTTGTAAAATCACATACCTTTGGAATATTTTCCGTACAAAAATGAAATACCATCCCATAATCGGAATGGAACCATTCATGGATTTTTACAGTCGACCATAGATGTCACCACTTTGTTGGAATGATCTATGTGATTCACTACACATGGGACTAGTGATGGTTTATGGTATATTAGGGAAGGGGAAGAACATCTATCAGAATATTTATACTATATAGATTCATCAAAATACCTATAAAGTCTGATGATAATGGCCTTTAGAGTTTGATGAGGGAGACAATTTGATCCCGATGGTCTCATATCCAGTAGATTGCATAGATTTTTTAGGTATAAATTTTATACCCAAGATTAATTTGAATTTTATATATACATATTATGGATTGATTGGTGTTTTAATGCTTATCCTTACATCTATAAATAGATAATTCACATGACATCTTGTATATGGAATAGCTAAAGAGGTATGTGCACGACCTGTCTTAAGTAATTCATAGGGGAGATAAAGAAATTGTGGATGAAGTAACTTTTTCTGAGTTCCCATATAAGATTGAGGATTGGCCTGAGATGATCCTCTGTGGGTATGAAATTCCCTTGGTTCATTTCCTATGGAAGAAAGATAATATTTAGAAGAGCACTTGGGAGTGATAGAACTAGACACATGATTAGTACCCAAACCTATTCTCATAGTCTTTTTCCCTTTTCTAGATGAAAATACATATGTTGGGGAGAATTTAATCTCCCTATTTTTTATGAATAATTATTTTAAATATATTTATTTATATATTTGGTGCCATTACTTTAGAAAACATGAGATTATAAGGCCCAATTATTCTAATATTGATATTCTAAAAATATTAAATATATTAATATCGCTGGTGTAATGTTTTCCAGATAATGTGTAATAACATCCAATTGGTGAATATTTTGGATAAAATAATATCATAAATGATTTTGGAATGTGGTTTTTACCATAATAAATATTATATCATTGTTGAAATTGAGCATTTGCCTTTAGCACCATCATGAGTGAAATAAGTAACTCAATTTGTATATATATTTGAATTATTTAATTAAATTACTAAACCGTATTAAATCCATGAAATATATGTTTATATCCAAAATTATGGGATCTCCTTATATTCTTGTGTTTAACTATAGTATCCTTTGGTGGAACATTTAGAAAGGGTTCTAGAATGGCTGCTGATAGATAACGTCTTGGAAATCCGTGCACCATTAAGAATTCATGAATCATTCCAATAGAGATGACTCAATAATGGTATGTGAATATTAATATTATAAAAAGAAGGTATGATGTTAGTTATTTGTTCATTCATCATTTTTTGGTTATCCCATGTTGAACTCAGATAAAATCCACTAAAAATAATTGATCCACTCATCAATGTTTAATTTACAGTTCATTTATCTTATTTTTTAACTCTGCATTCTTCATTATAATAGAAATAAATCGAGGGAATTCCTAACTTGTAAGTTCTTTGTTCCTCATTTTTTTATTGTTAATTTCTCTACTATTTTTTATACCTAATTCATCATGGAAATTTTCCTAGGCTAGAAGTTCATTGAAATAACCAATATTGGTTCCTTGTTTGATTGGTCATTAGAGTAACAAACATATTTTACATGTGTGGTTCGCAATCAACTGTTTGATTGAGAAGAGATGAAGGATGATAACTTGGGGTGAATCAAATTGGAATGATGGTTACAATTCATCATGGTTTTTTGGGTGATGGAGGCTGGGTCTGGTGATGTTGCAACATAATAGAGATATTGTGTAGATCGAAACCTAGATTATAGTCATTAGAGATCAAAAAGCTCAATCGCGGACCGGTCTGACTTCACAAGAACAGATTAACTGAAATGATTAAATAAATTAAATATTCATGAGGGAAACCAATATTTTTAAAAAAAATTACTATTTAAATAGATTTTAATATGAGATACACTTCATGATGGACCCTTTGAAGAAGAAATATGGTTTCTACAGAATGACAAGGATCATAGGTCATGTGTTCCCTACCACACATAGTGTGACCCCATGATGGAAACCTTCCTTGTATCATAAATGATAACCAAGAATGGACATTTACATGGAAACGATCATTGTTGGAGAGAACAAGAATGATTTAGTACTGGAACATAGATAATTTCATAAGCATGAATAGTATAAAATGGCATAGATAAGTTTAGTTGAGTAGCTGCTGATGAACATGGGAATGAACATGGACATGTCTGAGGTAAGAGGTATAAGATTTTTACACTCAATACATGTCATGTAATTCCTCAACGATATATTGGAGTCCTTCATTTCTATAGTGTAGTCCATGTTCAAATGAGTGTGTTTCCTTTGTCCATATTCCTGATGGAAAATCATGGAAGAACATATATTGAACATGATTATGATCACCTCCTTGGGTTATATTTTGAGTAAATTTATTAATACATATCTATGATGCATAGGTTGGGATCGACTATCAAATAAATCATTTTTGGGATTTATGGTATTGGAGTGACCAAAATACACTAAGCGTCAATCTGTTATCTAGAATATTAATTTAATAGGGTAAGGGTATCCCCCAGTTTTCTTGTATGTGATCCCCTATCTACACAGCATGATCATCAATGATACATTGAAACATTTCATGAAAAAATAGGATGAGCATGACCTCTTAGATGATTGTTGTTATTGATAGCATAACTCATCGAGTGAGTGCTCCCAAAAATATTATAACATAAAATGATTGAAAAAAAATGTCTCTAAAATTCATTGAAAACACACTTTTTTACCGATAGAATGTTATGAGCATATATATTTTTTAATTATTAATATAAATCATGACTATTTGACATGAAAATATATTGACAAGTTGAATAAACCTGATTCATTAGTCTTATTGGTTTCAGGGTGTCCTACTGTGTATTTGTATACTCACCCATGATTTTCATTTTCTCATACATTTCATGTCTTATAATGTTTTTTTGCTTCTTAAAAATGTACTAAGAGGACCTGGAGCAGCCATAGAATAGTTTTGGGATAGACGGGCTAATGTTCTTACCTGTGTTGAATTTGAAAATAGATTCCTCCTATCAAGAGGTTTGGACTCATTTCCAGTTTTGATGGTATTTTATTTACACATTTTTCTCGTTTTCTACTTATTTTATACTCTAATGGTGGTATTTATTTGTATTCATACATTGATATCATTTCTCCAAATTTATATTTCATAATTTTATGGGCATGACGATGTGTGTGTCAGTATGCATGTACCTTAGGCTAATGCCTCCCAAATGTGGAATTTTTATACTAATCACTAATCAAAATCACCTTTCCTATTGTATGTGGGCATGGGGAGGTCACAATAGATATATCATCTTCTATGTGGACCCCAATGTGTTGGTTCTAGCATTTTTTGACTAAATTTGTGAATGTAAATTTTAACATAGAGATGTTTTAAACTTAATTATCCTATACTTAGATCATATTTCTAATTATAAATTCAATGGATGGTAGAATTTTCATACAGATTCTAACTCCATAAACAATATTACCACATCCTTTTGAGAAACAAACATGAATTTTGAGATCTATTTTTTGTACTGCATCTCATGATATTTCATCCCATTTTGTGAAAAAAAAATATTTAGTTTGGAGCATGGTATTATTTTTGAATTAACCATTTTTATGGATATATCTCACTAGTATTTCCATACATTTTTTCATTCAATCATGGTACTCATAGCTTTACTAGAATTTTATAATTGATTCTTACTAGACTCAACATCATTCATTTCATTCTGGAATTCCTTCCATTATTTCCCATAAATAAATTATCCAATTAAGCATACTATTCACAACTATTATTCTGAACTATGATAGATAAATATATCACATAACTCTCCAATCATTTAAAATCTATTATGGTTGGATATATTACATAAAAATCATATCATAAAATAATTATTTTTTGATTTTATCCTCATATTCTTACTAAAACTCTACCAATAGTCAAACATCATTCTATGAAATGAAATATTAAAACAAAAATAATATGATCTCTATCCATATCTAATATAACAAATTTATATCAATAAAACTGTAAATCATCCATATTATTGGTTTTTTTATGAATAGAACTATTTTTATTCTCTAACATGATATTATGTCTTATTTATATGAAGGAATGTTCTTAATGGAATATTTCCCCATTACTTTTCTTTGTAATATTTTATATCATTTTTATTTTTATCCCAAACAATATTCTGGTAAATGTTAAACTCTTTCACTCTAATAATACATATCTGTTTTTTAGAGATATTAGGAATTTAATTACCATTAATTTTAGAGGTATTCATCTCACTATCATAAAAGATCCACTTTTATATTCAACTATATTATGATTCCCTCTCATATAATTTTTTATCTTTTAAGTTTATAAATATATAGTCTATTCCTCAAAAAATATATCATTCATCCAAGTCAGTTCATCACTAATATAACATACTATATTCTCATGTTAGTCCACCTTCAATCTATTATTCTTATATTAATTAATAATATATGTTTCTTTTCTACCATATTCCGCTTTTTAGAATCTATATTTTTATTTTCTAACATATTTATTTTTTATTTCATAATATATTTATTCCATTCATAACAAGCATCCAGTTCACATTTCATCTACCACATACATTTTTTCAATTTTTCACTTTCACAACCGCCACTTGATGAATAAAATGATTCACTATATGAGAAATGAAATTTACTTCATCATCCAATTGAAAATATTATTGGTTATCCTATTACATATTTCATATTAAACTTATTTTCCAATAATTGAACATCATCTAACATTTACCATTCTTATATATTTTATATTTCTCTTTCATCTTATCTCATTCTAAAGCTTCAACCTTCTTCCATAGAAGTTATTTAAAAAAATACCAATGAAATCAAACTTCAATCAGCTTTATGGTTGAATAAAATTAATTTCCAATTAACCAATTTGACCTTCATTTATATATGGAAAATTATTTTAGTGGGACCCTAATCAGTTCCATCATTACCAAAATATCTTCACTTTTAAATTTTCTCATCATTCGTTGTACCTTTTCCCAAGGTATAAAAATAAATTTCTCCTTTTAAAACCTCCATAAAACATGGATCCTCTATCATTCAATATAAAAAGATAATATTATGAAGCTATTCTATAGAATTATATTCCATATCCTACAAATATGAGTCCTTGTGATCAAGTCAATTTACAAAATATCACATTATATTATAAAAAATTACAAAATTCTTTTTATATTAATATGAGTTATAATGATATTGGGATCTAGAGAATATGTTCTTGATTGATCTATGACAATACGGGTTGTGAATTTTAGTTTAAAACATTTATTTTAATGGTTTTTAAAATAAAAATATCCATAAACAAATTTATGTAAAACTATCAGATTTAGATTTTCCCCCATCCCTATTAACAAAGTACCAAAATAAACATTTTATTTTGATATTATAGTGTTATATACACATAAATATCATCAAAAATATTACAATTTAGTAATTGATCAGAGAAACTATAGATCTGATTAATTAAGGTAAATGAATCTTTATCACAGTAATTAAAATAAAACTAATTGTGATGAAAGATGAATTGTAACATCCCAGGTAAGTAATGAATAATATATTTTCTTATCTATGTGTCGTATTTATATATTGTGATTTAAATGTGGAAATTTTATGATTCATATATGCATGTTTTATGTGATATGATTATGTTATGGTTCGTGGGCATTGTTTATTAAGTAGGGTGGTTTCGTGATAAACTAAGGGTGGGTGAGCCCGAGATAGCTCTCTGATACATTGGGTAATGTGAAGGAGTTAAACAATAAGGTTTCTCTAAAGATATTTAGGGAATATACTGTAATGGGTATTCCAAATGTAACCATGAGGGTTACTCCCTATGTAAGAATGTTATGAATTCCTCAAGTTACCTTTATGTCTTATGATTTCTATGATTTATTCATAAATATTTTGATTTTATGAGGTATGTTAAGTGCATATGTTTTATGAGTAAAGTATGTTTTCATTAATTATTATGTATACATGGACTAATGTTTTCTTTCGGTATTTTTATATCCCTTACAGTGCTTTTTATTCTCATCCCATGTTTCTAAAATTTTTACCACAGGACATAAAGATGAATAGGGTCATGGATGGGTTCAAGGAAAGACATGCTGTCTAAAACATAGAACTAGACATGCTTCTTTTTAAGAGATTTTATTTTAGGAAAAAATTGGATACTGTGTAGAAGTGTCTACTGTATAATCTTTTGAGATGTAATAGTTATGTCCTATATTTCTAAAACTGTAAACCTGAAAAGACCCTCAATATGATTTATTCATTAAATTCATGATTATGTAATGTTTTAAGGACAAGTTCGTATAGTTGTAATTAGTGGTCGGTTTAGAAAACTATAGAGGTTAGGGTATTCTTTAAGCTTAAGTGACATTACCATAATGGTTAGGATTTTAGAAAGTCATAGCTTTTTAGATAAAGTGAATGAGTTTAAGATAACATGAATAATTATATTTTAGAATTATATGAGGATTTTACTAATATACTCACATTGACCTTTTTGGTTTTAGTTAATGGCTGGATCAAGTTGCACCAATGTTATAGTGGATGTGAAGAAAACTGTGACGGTTTTTTGAGCGAGCAACTGAATGATATGGGAGCTACAATGAGATTTCTTGTTGTTATTCTCAACCAACTATCTGGAGTCATGATTGACCACCTGATCATTAGTGATTTTTATAAGGCATCATTTATGCGAGAAACAAATCCCTACAGAAGTTCAGGCAATAATCATAACGGTATGCATGTTCAAAAACATATGTGTCAAAGATGTGGAAAGAATCACATGGGAAAATGATTCAAAGGGATAGAAAGATGCTATAGATGTGGAAATGAAGGTTATAAATCAAGAAAATTCCATGGAAAATGGAAGCATCTAGTTGGCTCTAGGAAAGGGAAAGAAGTTCTTTATGAAGGATCAATTGAATGTTTTAAATGTGTTGTGCATGGTCATTATGCAAACACATTTCCTACAAAGGAGTTTCGGGAATTGGATCACCAGGATCATACAAATATTCGTTTAACAATACCTAACTCCATTCCAATTGAGGATGAAGAAACTGACAATGACCAATGAATGGTATGGATTATTTCTTAACATATGTTTTACTTTTATTGAATCTTATGATATGATTCATGATTTTTTTTAGGAAAAAAGTATTTTAGAATAAGTTGTAAAGTAATGGTTAATGGTTCATGAATAATGTTTAATGAGTAAGAAGTCAACCTATAAGGGATTCAAGGGTTATGGTAGATTTTAGGATGGTGAAATTTTTAAAAGTATTAAGGATTTTTTGATGATGAGAAAACATTAGATGACTTTTTATAGAATGTCTGACCCTGATGTTTGATATATGAAAATTTTATTCTAGTAAAAATTATCTTTTCTTTTGTGGATATAGTTATAAAGAACCATTTGGTTTTATATGATCCTTGAATTTGAGGCAATTACTGATTAATATATTTTGGGATTCAAAACAAAAGCTATTAGATAACCTTTGTGGTTAAAATATGTTATTGTTATTTTTGATGAATTTATCTTTTTTGGGAATATTATAAAATTATATATTTTTTTAAAAGGGACAACATGCAGACCGTGTGACAACCCGTCACATCGGACGAAGCTATAGGAATTGAACCCACAACCAAAGTGTGACTGGGATTTATCTCATACCACAAAACTATGTGAAGTCACTGGTTAGTATGACTAGTTATTTTTAGTTAGATGATCTTATGAATCCGGAATAAGTTGACTCTGGGTTATCTATGGAAATGATTGACCTATCATGGAGGATATGTGATTAGGTTAATTACTTTTCATTATGAGACTTTAAGAGTAACTATTTGTATTTGGAGATAAATGTTAAGATTTATCTTGGATGACTATGTGATTAAATCCTTCAATGATTTGGGTTTCAATCTTAGTTTGGATTAATTTGAAGAATTTTATGGATAACTATTTATTTAATGGTCTTTCATGATCCTTGGGTTTTTTTGTTGAATTTTGGAGATTAAGAGTAGTTTTTCTTTTTATAAAAGATTACCCATTTTAGGATTATGTGATCTTGTACAAACAATATTGGATTTGGTTACAGTCTAAAGACATGGGGAATATATATTTTATCCTTTATAGGTTAGGTGATTCTTAAGAAGATTATTATAGAACTCTTAATGTGAAAAATTCATCCAAAATACTCATCTTTTGGAGAAAATATGAGTTTCTGTAAGAAATATAGTAAGAGTTGAATGTCTACATGACAGGTAATTATGTTTCCTTATGTTATAGTTAATCTCATAAATAAATACCTCAATTAAAATTAACTTAAAACAAAAAAAATTTCTATTAATTTTTCCTATTGGGGAATCAAATACCATTTAAACCATCACATGTTTGTGATTTTCTGGTGGTTAACTTTCTCCTAGACATATTTTCTATCACTCTCCATCAGAACATGACCCTTTGTTTTCTCTTCCATATCCATGTTTTGCTTCATTGAATCCTAGTATGGGTTAATTCAGGTGACCTTTGTACTTCTCTTTCTTTCTTTTAATGTGACAGTTTTAGTTACTCTTTTTCTGATGTGGGAATTTGAATGATGTTTTCGAGCCCAATTTTAAAATTGCGAGGATGCAGTTCCCAAAAGGGGGAAAGGATGTAACATCCAAGGTAAATAAAGAATATGGAATTTTCATATTTATTAATATTTGTGAATTAAATATTAATTTTACTTTAAAGATGTTTCTATGTTCGATTGTGTACCCGATACGTGACAAACGAGTTTCTTTGAAATCTTACATGGCACACTAATAATATAATAATATTATTTTAAATTGTAGTTAACGCATTGTCTTTGTAATGGTTGGAATGAAGAGAACTAACTAAAAAAATTTTATATATGTTTGTTAAATATTTTTACATTTATCTAATAATTGTTAGAGGCTTAAAATGCGAATGAATCAAATTTTAAGCATAAATATTCTAATATTATTTAAAATGTCGATTAAATGCCTTTTGAGGGAGATAAAGTTTTAAATATAATTTTTGTCAGTTTTTATATGCTATATTTGACAAAATAAAATTATTCTTTGCAATCAGTATATCAAAATTTACTTTGTGTAAATTTCTGGTATTTGTCCGATAAAATTCATTTTTTAATGAATAGTGAAAAATGTTGTATTTTAGTTCAAAACGGACTTTTAATCTTTTTTATGTATATGGTTAGATTATCTATTTAATTGTTTCTAAAGTTTAATTAGAATATATTTTTACCATTTAATCTAATTGTGGTCATTATAATTAATTTCACTTTGAAAATGGACATAAACAAGTATCAATGTTTTGATAGATATTATTTCTTAGAAACACACTATTTGTTTTGACAGTGGGAATTAACTATATAATTTATTAATGAAACTTATATGTTTCTAATTTGTTAAAATAAACATCATTTTTGAATTTGGAATATCAAATATAGATTACGGTGAATTTTTGGTATTTTTCTGTTAATGTTCATTTTTTAATGAATATTGAAAAATACAGCATTTTAATTCAAAATTGCATTTACATCAAATTTATTTATATATTCTGATTGTCATTTTAATTGGTTTTAAGGTGTAATTTAAATATGTTTTTATCATTTAATACAATTTTGTTCATTGGATGTAATTTCACTTTTAAATTGGATGTGAACACAAATCAATCTTTTGATAGATTTTACAACTTAAAAACTTGTCTTTGGTTTTGACAACGGGAAATATTTTTAAATTAATTACTTAAATTTCTATGTTTGTAATTTAGTAAAATTGATTCTATATTCGGAATCAAGAGTTCCAAATTATTTAATTAAGACTCTTTTGTTTTTGGAGATTATGAATAGTAACAACGACAATTATCTTTAATTATCGTGATTAATTAGTAATCGGGTAGTTGAGGATAATAAAATAGTATCATAATAATATAAAATGACCCCAAAATGTGACCAAATCCTCTGTATTGATACATTTCCGACCATTGAATTATTTTTACCAAACTTAAGGACCCATGGAGTCATATGGATGTGATAGTGACATTTATGACATTATTTTTAAAAAGAAGAGAAATATTTCAATGGTTTGTATATCCTAAGTAAAAAAATTATTTTTGATTAAAAAAATGATATCTTATAATACAAATATTCATTATAATACTAAAATTATTTCCTACATCTTGGTATTTTTTTATAATTTTTAGACATTAAATAAATTTATTTATTTATGACACCATGATGATGTAGTGATTACTTCATTAATGAATGATTAAATTAAAATGAATGTATAAGGTAAAATATAAGACATACACTTGTCTAAAACCTATTTTATGGGTTTATTTAGAACCATTATCAACTTATCCTCAAAATAGATCGTTTTGGGACCTTTAAAATCCGAAAATCACTTTATAATAATGTAACATTTCAAGACATTCCAAAAGTGACCCTCCTCCCTCTTATAAAAGGCCCCCACCTCTACCCCCTTAAACACAACTCTCAAGCCATTAGATAGTCCAAAATATGCTCATATTATCTCTCCACTTCCCTATCTTAATACTAAAAGTCTCACTTTGGGCAGAAGTCTTTCCATGGAATCCTTTGTCTCAAATCAAAAAGAGTTACCCAATTTAGAGATAAGTCTTCTCTCGAGTTTCTTCTTTTATTTTCCTTCTTCACTCACCACTATATTATTAATAATTGATCACATAATAACAAAACTATTGTAAATATACTATTATGTTATTATGATAAGTATTCTACCTATACATACACACACCTCCGTCTAATGGTTAAAGAACATATTGTTTCGGTTGGTGGCGAATTACTACCTCACAAAACGATGATTATTCAATCTTGTTTTAAAACCACTCATGGTGGCCATTATGATGGAACTATATTTATATATGAAATATATTATATTTATTCCCTATATATGCTTCTTTATTTTATATTTAAAACATAACTTTATGCTTTTCATGTTGTGAAAAATGTGATAATTTCACATGAGGAAGTGTGGACTACCGCCCCCTCATGTGATGTGACTCATTCACACCAAACACGGAATTTATAAATAATGTAATTAATTAACTTATGGTACCTATATAACATATATATTATACTATAATCATAATATATCTATGCCTCATTAAGTTTTAAAGTCCATTACTATGACAAAAAATGAAAGTAGTGTTCATGCGTACATAGACCTACAGTCTCCATGATTGGTACATTTCATTTCATATCTCCAAACATTATGGAATACTTTTAAATACATATATACTGGATATATATGATATTTAAATCATGAACACAATTCTGGAGATTATTTACTTATAACTACATGGGAATTTCTTCTCAAACAAGTTCATTGTTGACTCATGTAACAAACATCGACAAAACATATGATATGAACTCAATTAATAAAATAATTATTATAACATGATAATATGGGATATGAATTGAATAATAAACATTAAAGTAAGTCCTTAAGGAATTATAAATTAACCTATGTTTATTATTCAGGAATATAAATAACGAATGATATTATGTCGGACTTGAGGTAAGGGGATTTCTTATCTCACATTTAATTTCGTGAGATTTCCATTGTGCACCACTTATTTATTTCATGTGGTGTATTGTGTACTACCATTTCATATATATTATCATTATTATATTTATATTCATGTTATTATGTTATTTATTTGGTTTTTATTATCTTTTGGTCATAGGACTTGATTGATTACAATGAGGTAAGGGGTTTTTGTCTCACTTTTTATTCCCATGAGATTCATGCTAAATTTCGCCACTATTTTCTTTTGTGTGGTGTATTTACTGCTGATGATTGTATTCTTTTTGTAATATAATTTCATTTATGAGTATTTAGATCTTCATTTTATGATCATTCTTTCATGGGGTGTATGTTTCGAAAGTTACCCAAATCGGTAAGGGAACCTTTCACCCTCCTCTTTTTAAAAGACTTCTTTTTGTTAAGTCTTTTAATTTACATATTATTATTTTGGGATATGTTATCATATATCCATATTGTTGTAAGTATTATTTCATAGTGATGAGATACCGTTTTTATCTCTCATCAAATCTTTTTTAGAATTTTAATTTGACGTCGTTAGGCTGTCTAATTTATGTAAGGGAACTTCTTAACCCAATTTCAATTCTTTGGGTTAAACCTCTACACCTTGATTATGTCATGCTATGAATATGTGTGGATGACTACCGATTCTTTCACACTTAATATCCACTTATATTGAAGGTATTCAGATTTGTCACGTGTAATTATGTAATTGATTTATTCTCAATATAAGGATACCATCTTTGTATGGGACTTCATCTCAATCTCCTTTCATTGAGGAATATTTTGATTTCTATATGACATTATTTTATATGGTGTATAAAACCCTTTTGACTTTTAATTTCATTAATAATGAATACTTTTACATGAATCATTTTACTAAATGTCAACAGGAATGTTTTTGTCTTACATATGCGGCGACAATGACTTCTCCACCGCCGTGACCATTATTTGAGTTTCAGCTTCCTCTACAAGCCATAACTTTTTTAAATGAAAAATAAATACCATGATTTAATTTTAATTTATTTTTGTATTGAAAATGGTTTTTATAATTGTTTGATTATATCAATGTGTTGAATTGATATCTTGTGATTGAAATGTGGAAATTTTATGTTTCCTGTATGCATGTTTTATATTATACGATTATGTTATGGTTCTTGGGCATTATTTATGAAGTCGGGTGGTTCCGTGGTAAAATAAGGGTGGATGATCCCGAGATATATCTCCAATTCATTGGGTAATGTGAAATAGTTAAATTCTATGGTTTCTCTGGAGATATTTAGGAAATATACTATGATGGGTATTGTAAATGTAACCATGAGGGCTACTCCCTATGTAAGAATTTTATGAATGCCTCAAGTTACCTTTATATCTTATAATTTCTATGCGTTATTAATAAATCTTATGATTTTATGAGGTATGTTAAGTGATTATGTTTTATGAGTAAAGTATGTTTTCATTGATTCTTATGTATACATGGACTAATGTTATCTATCCATATTTTTATACCCCTTACTGAGCTTTTTATGCTTATCCCATGTTTTTGAAATGTTTCCTGCAAGACTTAAAGATGAATAGGGTCAACGATGGGATTAAGGAAATACATGCTCTCTAAAACATGGAACTAGACATGTTTCTTTTTAATAGTATTTATTTTATGAAAAATGGAAATTGAGTAGAAGTGTCTAATTTATAATATTTTGAGATGTAATAGTTATGTTCTAATTCTCTAAAACTCTGAACCCAAAAAGATCCTCAATATGAATTATTCATTTAATTCAATATTATGTAATTTTTTATGGTCGGTTCCTTATAATTTTGTTCGGAAAGGCCATGAGGCCTGAACTCGCATCTGAAGGGAGAAAATGGTGCATCACCTACCACTAGCCTACGTGATGTCCTTGTTTGTATAATGTAGTTTTTTTAAATAGTCTTACAAATGAATTATAAATTCATTGTATTTGGAACCCTATAAGATTACGATAAATAGTATATTTTTTAATTCTATTATCATTTGGATTGAAAGATGAGTTTGTGGTAGAAATTAGTTGAAGGATGAAACTCTACTTGTGAAGAATATTTTTTCATCTTATTATATGAATAAATAAATTATTAAAAATTAAATAAGGGATATTAAAACAAAAAAATGTTTTATCCTAATACCTTATGTTTTTTTAACTGATGATATCTTAGATAATCTGAGATTGATGGCTTTGATGCCCTTAAATTTACAGTTTTTTATATTGATGACCTCAATCACTACAAATAAATATTTATGTTTTTCTTATAATTATGTGTTTATAATTTCTCCCAATTTTCTTATAATCAAGATCATAATTCGGTGGTGAATTTTTCCTTTCACTTTCCCTTTTATTAAGACTAGATTTTATTAACCCAATTTTCAATGTGGGTTTTCTACATAGGTATTTTTCTACTTTAAACATTATGTTATTGAAGAAAAATTTCAAAATTCGAGGAAAAATTTAATTGAAGTTGTGGAGAATCTAACACCCCAAAATATAATAGAATTATATCTCTTCAAATTAATTTAATAACTTGCGCTACAATCAACACCGAGTTCAAGACCACCACGACTTACCAAACTAGCTATTCAAAAGTGGTTATGAATAATATTAACTGAATTTTAAATTTAATATATTCCATATAATTTTAAAATCTATATTATGTGTTTCTAAGACATAATATAATAAAAAATTCAATTTTTCTGATAGAGGAATTATTTTTCAGAAATTACAATATTAACGCCTTTTAATGGAAAACCCTTTTCAAAAACAATATTTTACACTATTATATATTAAATGTCATGAAATTAGATTTTAATATAGAAGAAATACATAAAAATTTAGTTTGGAAAAAAAATTTGTACTGTTCTGATTACTTTTATATTTTGAGGAATAGATAAAAATATTAAATTTTAATTGAAAAAAAAACTATTTAAATTGAAATAATTTATAGTGATTGATTATAAATTTGAATGGTTTAGATGTATAATTAGATTATTTTTATATCATTTAATAAAATATAGGTCATTGTAAGTAATTTCACATTTAAATTTGACATAAACACATGACAATCTTTTTATAGTTTTTACTTTTTCAAAATCCTTCTTTTAGTTTTGACAATTGGAATTAATATTAAATTATTAAATTCAACTTATATATTTTTAATTTTGTAAAATAGACTTAATTTTTGAATTCATAATATCAAATTTTACATTGGGTCAATTTTTTTTTATTTTTGGAAAAACTTTCAATTTTTGATTTATAAAGAAAAAACACTGCATTATTATTTAAAAAAAAGATTTTAAATAATTATTTATTTTATTTAAATTTATTTTACAACAAATAGATATATAATACCTGTATAATTTCAATGTAATTCATTGGAGTCATTTTATAAAAAACATAGATGTATAAAATTTTATGGAACTTTTTAACGTTTTTAACCCACCTTCTAGGAGTATTTGAAAATTTGTATAAAATAGAATTTTAATGATTCTATGAGATTGATTACAAAAATTCAAGAGACACAGTTAATATCAGTATGTAAAATGTGGTTCAATAAGATGAAAATAATTTTTGGTGAATAGTAACTTTTGACTTTTTCTACCACGGTTACAAGTAAATAAGGTAATTCAAGGTAAAAATGATATTATAATTACCCTACACATGTCATAATTATATTTGATAAGTTTGATTCTACCAAAATAACCTTATGAATAAAATATTATCCTTTTTGTCCACTTGTATAGGATTAGGGCATTTATTGTTATTTTATTTAAAGAATAATTAAAAGTATAGAATTCAATGTTTAATAACTAAACCATTTTTAATATAAGGATATACATAAGATAAATTCGACTATAAATATTCATTAAAAATATAATAATATTTCATACATGTTTATATTTTATTATAATATTTAAAAATTATATAATTAAATTTATTTATGATACAATGATAATGCAGTAATTACTTTATTTATGAACGAATCAAATAAATGGTATAATAAATATTAAATTAAATACAATTTCAAAGTTTATATGACATAAAAGAATTTTATAGGTACATATTACATTTTAGGGTTGATTCAATTTATCTTGTTCGAAATAATCAAGATTTGATGACTTTTTGAAAAATAATATACAAAATAGTGTCAAAATAGCCATAAATGAGTTTTTTTTAAAACATTATATTATTAAATTATATAATAGTCCTAATAATCTAAGGATCATCCAAAGAACACTTATAATGATATATATGTCATTAATAAACCACATGGGGTTATTTTTTCATTTTATAGTAATTTTATTAACCATATAATATAAAAATACAAGAAGACATGGTAAATAGTAAACTATTTAACTAAGAGTAAAATCTAAAAAATAAGGTCATTAGGGTAATGTAAACATATCTAAATCCTATTTTATGAGATTATTTAACCCATAAACACCATATCATAAATAATAATTCAATTTTGATCCTTTAAAAACCTAAAATGACATTATAATAAAATAATATTTCAGGGTTTTCCTAAAGTGACCATCACCACTCTTATAAAAAGGCATTGCACCATTTCTCAATATCACACCTCACAAGAAATTTGTCTCACCAAAACCCTACCCAAATATACTGCCCACTTACCTCAAATAAACCTAGATTCATTGCATTGATCATAAATCCATCCTAAGGATCCCTTTTGATCAATTCAAAATGAAAGCACATGAAGAAGAAGTAATAATTTCACCACTCTCTTTCATTTTCATTTATTCTTCCACTTCCTCTTTCATTGTTGTTTCCATACCAAAATAATATCACTAGTACCTCATACATAATATGATGTTATTATAAATATGGTACAATCATATTAATTATTCTATCCATCCTATCAATGACAATGTTAGCATACGTGTGTACGTATGACTTACCATCTCCACGTCATGGTGTATTTTGTTATTTGAACACTTTATTATTTGAACAGGTATAATAATGAGTATAATTGATGTAAATAATAATTATTACGTGTTAATGATTCTATATATATGATATAATCTACACTTATATATGATTTCAAAATCAATATAGTGATATTGTCGCTCGTGCGTATGAACATATTACCATCTCCTTGAACGCAATAAGATTCATTTCCCATATTAATAAATCAAGAATAGTTTTATTTTTATGATTAAAAATAATTTTTAAGAAAAATATATCATTATGTATATGATTCAAATACATACTATCCATAACAAACATGGCTTATGTAACCATGCATCTAAATAAAAATGAATCAGTTATCACCTGAAACGATGATACTGATGAAATATTATTAACAAATTAAATATTAAAGGATTATATATGATATAATATTTAATTATATAGTTCTTTTATAATTTAGAAACAATTTTTTAACTATTATACTAGATGTTAACATATCATCAACTAAGGAAATGTACAATGTAAGGGATAATTTTACAATCTTTTTACATATTCGAGGTTGTTAATACATATCTACAGGGACATATTTATCATCCACATCCGTGTTTTCATACAAATGTATTTCAAAACTTTTTTACTATATACTAGACTATTGAATAATGTAATTAATACCATTATTTGACCTTATATTTTTTTAAAGGAATCTTTTTGATGTTTCCCATACAAGGTATTTTAGGACCTTTTCGACAAAATTAAGGTTAGAATGCCTTTATTAACTTATACAACGGGTAAAGCAATTTTTCGCCATTATAACATCATCAACGCTTCCCTTACAATATAATAATAATATTTTCAAAATAAATGTTTTCTTTTTTAATTACAAGTATTTTAAATGATTTCAAAATAGAAAAAAATATTTCTATAAAAATGTTCTAATTTCATCTATGTCAACATCCATTGATTAATTTTAAACCTGTTTGACGTTAATTTATTATGATACAAATATTCCATATTTTATTAAAGTTTTTGTGATATATTTGACTATGGATGTTTTATTTTTATACCACTCATGTTTTATGGATAATGCATTGACATTTTTATGTATGTTTTAATACAAATGTTTAAATTTTTTCATTTGAGGAATGAATTTCACTTAGTAAGTGACCGGTGGAGCCCACAATAGCTCCTCGATGCATCAATAGGTCTCATGAGACAAACTAGTGTCTTGGAACCAGGCATTTAAAAAATCGTATTTGTTTTCTTGGCACAAGGCATTGACTATGTGGTTATGAAGCCTCGCATTATGCATTCCATCATTATGAAATTGGATATTGATATTGCATTTGATTATTCTACTAGTATAATATCCCTCAGAATAAGTAAATGGAATTATTTTATTAATCTTTTAAATATTATGCTGAATTTATAGTTTAGAATGATTTTTTTGTCTTATACATTGCCTTAAATGTTCAAGATTATTTATGAATATTTCTTCTCTATTGTTATCATTGCCAAGAATCTGAGCTGACCCATTTCAATGTTTTACTATTCCCCGGATGCGAATAAGTATATCATGACTGGCCTATAGAGATAGTCTAAGGGATATGAATGTGGTCAATGGAGACAATGATGTGGTTGTTTTTAATATTATAATTTAATGAAAAACTTATGAATTTATATAGTACTTTCAATGTTACTAATCATATTGGTCTTTCAGGATTTTATCCCTTGCGATCATGTCAATGTTCTATAATAATGGACCGACTCTAGGTAACTAGGGTTCAAGCGTTACAATAAAACACACATGAAGGATCAGCAATAGTGATAAATTTTGTCATTAAAAACATTCAAATAAACACATGATACACTCACGACATTGTAAAATAAAACCAAGTAAATAAAATGGGAGGATACTTCAGCCACTCGAAGCCATAAAAGAAATAAAATGCACCCCTGACGTCCCGGAAGAAACCAAAATCACCATGCGACATACCTTCCACATCTAGGGAATGAATTTTGACATGTCATCCCCATCAGGTGAGATGCCTCAGGTATGTACAGGGACCTCACACATCCACTTTGGCTTCCCAAGATAAAATAGATTGAGTTATCCATGAAACGTGTGAGCAAATCCATATAACCTTCATGGGTCATGTGATGCATCGCTAAGTTGTAGGGTTTTTGTCTTTCAGAATACTCAAGAACTCTCATAGACTCCCCAAACATTGTAACATAAAAAATGTAAATAAAAGAAGAAGGAGGTATAAGCCTCTCATAGTATTAAAACACATTCAATGTGCTTGGGATATCTAAAGATTTTTCTCTCAAGAAACATTCACAAGGGAGCATTATACTGTAAAGGCCCCCTTACAAGTCATCCTTGTCTTGCAAAAATTTATAAAAAGTCATCCATATCACATAATGACCTTATAAGGGTTCCCAAATCTAGCGAAATTCCATGAAAATTTCAATATGGCAATATAGAGGTCCATCAGCATTCTCACATAATTTAAAAATTCCTCGTTATGTCTAAATAATCCAACAAAGGAGTCTTTTATGGGAGGGTCTCTTGGTTGTTAAAATTTGGGGAACACCCTCCAAATGATTCAAAAAAGAGGCTTGGGAAGACCCATAAAACTGATGCCCTTCACTGACTCCATCCTGGATTCTATTTAGATATTCCATGCAAAGAAGAAAACAACTGAGGTGGAATGATATAAAATCACTCTCCCTAGCATGTAAAATTAAGCACCAACACACAGTGGGACCAACCTCTACCGATAATTAATGTAACGATGAGGATGACTCCCTTTATGATAATTTGTCCCTTCTTCATCTGGTGATAGATTGGGTTTCTTGTAGTGGATTATCAATCAACAAGAGAGTCTTCTTTCAAGTAACATAGAAATGAAAAGTCAAAGAGAACAATAACAATACATAAATCACTTCACGTGATCACTCATAAATAACACAAAGGACTTCTAGAAGGACACTTGAGGAACATACCACAAAACATCATGACCGTAAAATATTTTAAATAGAATTACAATGAATAAATATAATGGATTTATTATATAAAGTTTAAATAAAATAATAATGTTAGAAATATTTATGAAAATAACATGTTCTCTGGAACTTATGGGATTAACGTGAACCATCAAAGACACTTGACTGCACAAGGTCATGTTACCTGGAACAGATGACACTCCCATGATATACCATTTTCATAACTCAAGGTCCACTAAACATGTTAAAGAAATTAAATTTGTGTCACTAGAAACATCACTATAGTCCCATGAATCCCTCTCTGTTTTCTATCTGAACCTTCTGATATCTTTTAGACATGTTGACTGACTCATATAACAACACTACATAGGTGTGTTGAGTCTGGTCATAGCATCTAATCATGTCAATTTTATCTCAAGACACCCATCGGGAAATCCATCAATGTTTCTTTATTCCCTCTAGGCCTATCATCTAGGATATGTGACACCCAATATGACAAGTAACATTCACTGTCATGATGCCCTCCATGAGTGTCATATATCTGTTGTGATTACACCCAGATAAGTCATACTTGACCATGTTAAAACCATTAGATATGCCATTTTAATTATTCAATGTCCCCAAGGAATTTTAAATGGATCATACAATTTTCTTTGGACATGTCCGGTATACACTCTCTATCATTTCAAGAAGTAAATAGAGGCAAAACGAGTGTACAAAAAATGCATGCCATAAAGGAAAGAAGACCAGGTCAATATGGTATCCCAGGACATGATAATGTGGTTTATCCTTAGTGCATAAGACTCAATCATAAGGAAATCATCAGTGTTTAATCCCCAACCAACGATATAATATAACATATAAGGGAATCCTTGGGTTTAATAACTATTTCCACCCTCGGTGTGTAATCCCTGACCATATGGTAGCATTAGTGTTTAATCCCTATTCAAATTATCTATGATAACTCTAATTCCAACCATTATCAGGATGCGTAAGATGACATCTTAATGCCTGAGCTTCATATAAAACATACAGAGGGATGTCATAACACATAATTCATGAATCGATAATTAGTGATAATAATTATTCACTATCCCCTATTTATCACAAAGGCCATAACTCATGTGGTCTTAGGGAACTATAATAGTCATATCATTTTCATCGACATCCTCTATCATGGAAATTGAAACCAAAGAGGGTATTCCTCGATCTGTGGCTTAACATGATATGTCCTGGATATAGGGTAATGTTATTGTATAATCCCTAGTCATGTGAAATATAAAAATTCTAATTCATTCCATAATCAGGATATGTAGGATGCCTTAACAATGTACAAAAAAAAATAAAACATCCATTTCGATGTAATCCCCATGTCTTGGAAATTTCAATCATTGGTACAAAATCATTCCCATGGGATTATCACTTTTAATCATCCCTCAGTAGAATGGGAACCTACTAAACTATGTTGACATTGATTTCTTCCACAACCATGATATGTAGGATGCATCCCCACAGCTTGATATCCATATTGAACATTCCAAGAGTCATCCCACCACAAAAGTACCACACCTATATGAAATATCACTTGTCATTTTTTTTCATTTTTTCTCACACTCAGTATAGATCATGTGTGCCCAGGGAGATGTAATGAATATATTATTGGAATTATGAATCTCTACCATCCAGGGTAATCCCAACTTGTAAACCCCAATGTGTATCCTAATATAAAAACCCCCTAAACATATGGGAATCTACTGTAGGGAAATTCTCAAGGGTGTGATTGAACGATGATAACTTTGATTTCTAACATAATCAGGATATGTTAAACCTATTCAAATAACTCATGATCAAACATTAATTTCCTCATTACATTCACATATATACTCTCCCCATGGCATTAAACTATTAGGGTTTAACAAACTATGTTGGTTTGGATTCTTGCAATAACCATGATAAATAGGGTGCATCATAATGACTCAATCCACTCTTGAAAAGTTAAAATGCCTCTCTAAATGGAAGAAAATTACAAATTACATGGTAATATGGCTTCATCACATAATCATCTACACATTACTCATAAATGGTGTTGAAACATGGATACATACATGTGGATTCACTAATGATATCCCATTTATTTTGTTCATTGATGGAATACCCATTATTTTGTATTCAAAGAGAATTGTCCTATAATAAATTTTTATGGTAACTGATCTCGTACTTGTATTAGGAAATTCTTTAGGTACATATCTTAAATATGTAAGATATTATTATAGTAAGAAATAATTCTTCTCAAAAGTGGTCAATGATTATGTACTCACATCCTCTATTCCAATGTGATTCCCTAAGTGTCGTTGGGTATGAAACCCCATTTTTCACCTTCGTTTGGTAATAATGGTTATATAATGTTATAGATGAGGTAAGTATTTGTAGTTTCAAATAAGAATCAAAATGGTGATCATATTTTAATAATTTTCTATAAAATGAAGCCCCCAAAATCAACTATCATGCCCAGCCAAACCGACCTCAATGAGGTTATTCATTGTTGTCACTTACCCATCAAAACAAAAATGGTGTACCTGAAGTAAAACAATAAAATAAAAAATTTATTGGTATATTATCCATTGAAACATTATATTTTCACAACATTCGAAAATTGAAATTATACACCTGACATGAATCTCAAAATGGACAAATTATTATTTTTTTATCCATCGAGAAATATCATTTTCATGAAATATGAAATAGAAATGGTGAACCCAGTAGGAAACAATGAAATAAAAAATGATTGTTCCATTATTTGTTAGACCTTTTTCACATCATACGAAAATAGAAATGGTGAACCCACCCAGAAACTCTGAAATGAAAAATTATTGATGTTAGGTCCACAAGGCTAAATACCCTGGGAGGGGGGGAGTGAATCAGGGTATGGCTAATTTAAAATTAAAGCATGTTCTGATCTTATAAAGACCCAAAATTTTGAATAAATCTTGTTTCCAAATTTTGTGTGTTATTTTATTTATTTTTTTTAGACTCAAAAAAATTCTTTCATTGGATAACATGACTATAATTAAAATGAGATTGTTGGGTTTTGACTGTTATATGGCCATTGGTCAATATGACCGCTGGAAACTAAACATTTCGATATTTGTCTCTAAATACAAGTGATCTTGGTTAATTAATATAGAAAGAAGATTGGATGTCCTCACCCAGTAGTCTTGGACCGATCGAAACCCATCTAACAGAACATGGGAATGAGGTAGCACCAATGGGCTTGCTCTGGACCAAACCCAAGATGAACTTCATCATATGAAGCTAGAACGAAATCTCCTTCACGAGAAGTTCAAACTGATAGAAATTACTACTCGTGCGATGTTGGCCGAGCCTCCCTCAGATTCTCTCACCTTAGCACACCTTACACTTAGGTCCTATGCTGGTGTGATAAGGGGCTATGTAAGGAGATCGTAACTGCCTTGTGTAATCCTTTGTTTTAAATAAATTTTTTGATTTCTTCTTATAATGAAGTTTATGAATTTTCAAATGTCTGGATAAATATAGTATGCATATTTTTGGTGAATTTTAGAGAAAGGATATTTTAAAAAATGTTTATGTAAATCTTAAATAATTAAAAATGTGTAATTATTTTAAAAAAATGGTCTTCTGCAATTATGTTTAGTACGAAATTTAGAGTCTAATAAGATCAACTTAATTGTTGATGAATAGTAAATTATGAATAGTGATTTTATGCTTAGGATTAGTAATGTGACCAAATGGATTAGTAATCTCACTTAAATAAAGCATTAATATAATCTAGGCACCTTGATTAAATAATGTGATTCAATAAAATGGATAAATAACGGTTTCATAAATTATTAGTCAAGTATTAGTTTTTTCAGGTGAATAGTGTTTTTTAATTAAAAATTTAAATAAAAATATTTAGATAATTATTTTTATAAAATGGATTTCATTTTTTAACTCATAGCATCGATATTATTTTAAGGTAATTTTTCGGGATTTTTCTGAAAAAAATGAATTTTGATAAATAGTGAAAATACAGTTTTTAAGTTACCGGTGTTTAATGACATCATTTAATGATGTATTAAGTATATAATCAATATGGTCGACTTATTAATAGTATGATATGGTATGAGGTGTCCTATGTGGCCAATACCATGTGAAAATACCATGGGCAAGCCCATGGTTTTTCCAAAACCACTAATGAGGTGTCCCTTGGCCATTAATGCCTTGTCCTCTCACTTTCCCTATAAATACCAAGCCATCCTCTCATCCATTATACTCCCAACTCTCCCCCAATGAATTTCTGGTCTCATTACCTCCCATGGAGTCCTCCCAAGGTTCCCCAAGCCCTCAAGGTCCCAACCTTTGAATTTTAAGAGTTACATTTTAAGGTAAGGGATCCGACCTCTCTCTTTCTTTTCAAGTAATCTATTTTAAGTCATTTTTTTATGCTCCATGTTCTTATGTTGGAGGATGTTCTTTTATATTCCCCTCAATAACCTTTTCATGTTCATATGATTATATATCCCCTCTTACTCTCATCGTTTTGTTTTATGAATTTTTAAGTGGCGTTGTTAGGCTGCCGAATTTTTAAGAGATTCTTTCACCCTTCTCGTTTTCTAGATCTACATTCATGTCAAGTCTTTCATGTTCCTTTTTATTATGTTGGGGTATGATCTCTAAATATATCATACTGATATTTTATTTTCATATAATGAGAGAACCTATTTTATCTCTTCAATTCATTATTTTGATGTTTTAAGTGGCGTCGTTAGGCTGCCGAATTTTTAAGAGATTCTTTCACCATTCTCATTTTCACGTTCTATTTTCATGTAAAGTATTTCATGTTCCTTTTTATTATGTTGGGGTATGATCTCTAAATATATCATACTGATATTTTATGTTCATATGATTAGAGCCCCTATTTTTTCTCTTCAATTCATTATTTTGATGTATTAAGTGGCGCCGTTAGGCTGCCGAATTTTTAAGTGGTTCTTTCACCCTTCTCGTTTTCAAGTTCTACTTTCATGTCAAGTCTTTCAAGTTACTTTTTATTATTTTGGGTTATGATATCTATATCAATCATACTGATATTTTATGATCATATGATTAGAGACACCATTTGATCTCTTCAATTCAGTATTTTGAAGTTTTAAGTGGCGTCGTTAGGCTGTCGAATTTTTACATGGTTCTTTCACCCTTCTCATTTTCAAGTTCTACTTTCATGTCAAGTATTTCAAGTTCTTTTTTATTATTTTGGGTTTTTATCTCTATATCTATCATACTTATATTTTATGTTCATATGATGAGAGACCCTATTTGATCTCGTCAATTCATTTTTGTTGATGTTTAAGTGACGTCGTTAGGCTCTCGAATTTTTAAGGGATTCTTTCACCATTCTCCTTTTTCAAAGTTCTACTTTCATGTAAAGCCTTTCAAAGTCCTTTTTATTATGTCAGGGTATGATCTATATATCTATCATACTGATATTTTATGTTCATATTATGAGAGATCCTATTTGATATCATCAATTCATTTTTGTTGAAGTTTAAGTGACGTCGTTAGGCTGTCGACTTTTCATAAAAGAAATCTTATTTTTGTCTTCCTTTCATATTCTTCATTTCAAATGGTATATCTCTCAAATTTCATTACGTTGTTCTTAAATACCTTATATTCTGTCCCTATAATGTTTTATGGGTCATTTATGAATGTTTGACCCATGTCCCATCTCTTTTCAATGTTTTCTAAAACCCTGAAACATAGCCGTTATGTTGTAGAATTTCCGTCTCAAAATGTCTCTCTCTTTTTCTAAAGTTCATTTATTTTATTAAGTGAATACTCAAATATCTATATTTTATATGGGTATTCACATATATACCAAAATTTTATATTTTAAATTCTTTTATATATATACATGAGACCCACCTTCCTTTTCTGTGGGTTTTAAAGTGACACGAAGATCGTGTCTTTAAAGAAGTATTTAAAACGTTATGATTATGAAATGAAACCCATTCCTTTTATGCTATATGGGTTTTTTATAAAATGATTGATGATGATATATGTGTCTCACATGATAATAAAGACATTTCAAGGGTGCGCCCTAATAGCACTCCAATGCATTGGGAAAAAACTTAATCTCTAGAGATGACCTTTTAGACTGATACCTTGGTGAATAACCTTGGTAATTTTTAATGACACCTTGGGGATGGACCTTGGTGAAATGGAATTATTGTCCATATTAAATGTTGTAGCCACATATTCAAGTTATGAAAAACGTTATTTTTATTATGATATTCCTCATGATTTCTTTTTCATGCCTTAAAGTTCTTTTCATGACCTTATTGAAGTATCTCAAGTTCACATGTAAAATGTTTCTCTTGTTTCCCTTACTGGGCCTTCTACTCACCCTTTCTTTCGATGTATGTCCCCAGGTTATGAGATGCTGTAATGAACCTAGGATGAACATGAGGAGAAGCTTTTCAAGTGTTTAAGAAGTATGTTTTATGTTTTCAGGTTTTAAGTTCCTGGTTTCCAAGACACTAAACCTTAAAGATCTTCATTTTTTATAATGTAATGACAGTTTTTGTGACAAAAGGCAGGATGCTATAGTTGGTATCAAAGGATGGTTTAGTTATTTGTGGAAATTAGGATATGAAAACTTTAGGAACAACTATATAGAAATCTTTTAATATTGGAAACCTTCCTGGTATTTTGGTGAGTATTGAGTAAGGGGTTTCCAAGCAAATACATCCTTGTCTGGATACGAGCAGGTAGAGGTGGCTCTGGCACAGATGTACATAGGGGTAAAACCCGAAAACACCTCTTTTAGCTACACTCAAATGGGAACTGGTACACGATAACCGGCCTTGTTGCACTCTTGGTTACGACACTCCCGGGTATATGCTTTGGTAAATTCATAAGCTTAGTATGAAAAATTATTAAAGGAACAAAGATAAAATAAAATAAAGATTCACATAACAATATATTTTAATGGATAACCTAGATTGGGACCTAGGGGATCACAAGTTAGGGTATACTTTTCTTCTACATGTTTATCCTTCTATGCTTTATGTTTCCTTTTAATGATTATTGGCTTAGTATTTAAGCCCCTAATTGTACTTTCTTTCCTTAGTTAATGGTGGAAAATGGAAGAACATATCCTAACAACCAATGTGATAGGAAATGTGACGATTGTCGTATTAATATGACAAAGATGATTAGGGGATTAAAAGATGATTATTATTTTGGAAGATGTTCACTATTTTGGGAACCCTATTTGATCAAGGTAAATAGATTACTATGGTATTTTTCTTTGAGGAGTAAAGGTTGAATTCTGTTATGAATAATCGATGAGTTTAAGGTGAACTTATGGTATTATAGGTTACTTATGGAAATGATTGACATATATTGGGGAAAATATGTTTAGTTAGTTACTTTTGTTATAAGATGTTATGAGTGGTTGATGTTGTTTGGAGATGAATGATAAAGTTTATCTTGGAAGACTATGTTATCAAGTCCTTCTTGTATTTGGGTTTCAATCTTAGTTTGGGTTATTTTGAGGAATTTTAAGGACAGTTATTTACGGAATGGTCTACGATGAACTCTGGGTACTGCCGTGGAACGTTGAAGATTTAAAAGTAGATTCCCTTCCTATGGGATTATTTCTTTTTGAAGAGTTGTTTTATCTTACCCTTTTTGTTTTTGGGATAAATGTTTAAAGATAGATAGTTTATGTTTTGTGGAATACGTGATTCTCTAAAAGATTATTCTTGTGCTTTTGATGAGACTAGGTGTTTTTTAATGCTCATCATTTAGAGAAAAGATTATATTTTGGTAGAAACTATTAAAGGATAAAACTCTACTTGAAGGTAGGTATATTTACTTATATTTTTATTCTATGTAGTAAATCAATTCCTCAAAACTATGAAAAGGAACATAAAACAAAAAACGTTGTCTGTAAACATTTCCTACCAGGAAATCAAATACCATTTGACCCATCATATGTTTGTGATTTTCTTGTTGTTAACTTTCTCCTAATCATGTTTTCCATTAGTCTCCCTTAGAACGTGACCCTTTGTTTTTTCCTCCATTTCCATTTTTTCTTACATGGGATCCTAGTATGGGTTAACTCGGGTGACCTTTTTACTTCCCTTTCTTTGTTTTAAAGTAATAGTTTTACTGACTCCTTTTCTAGTGTGGGAATTTCAATGAAATTTCACATCCCAGTTTTAAAAATTGTGAGGGTGCAATTTCTTAAGGAGGGAAGATTGTAACGACCCAAAATTTTGAATAAATCTTGTTTCCTAATTTTGTGTGTTATTCTATTTATTTTTTTTATACTCAACAAAACTGTTTCATTGGATAACATGGCTATAATTAAAATGAGACTGTTGGGTTTTTACGGTTATATGTCCATTGGACAATATGACCGCTGGAAACTAAACATTTCGATATTTGTCTCTAAATACAAGTGATCTTGGTTAATTAATATAGAAAGAAGATTTTATGGCCTCACCCAGTAGTCTTGGACCGATCGAAGCCCATCTAATAGAACTTGGGAATGAGGTAGCACCAATGGGCTTTGCTCTGGACCAAACCCAAGCTAAACTTCATCGTATGATGCTAGAATGGAATCGCCTTCACGAGAAGTTCAAATTGATAGAAATTACTACTCGTGTGATGTTGGTTGAGCCTCCCTCGGATTCTCTCACCATAGCATACCTTACACTTAGGTCCTATGCTTGTGTGATAAGGGGCTATGTAAGGAGACTGTAACTGCCTTGTGTAATCCTTTGTTTTAAATAAAAAAATTTGATTTTTTCTTATGATAAAGTTTATGAATTTTCAAATGTCCGGATAAATATAGTATGCATATTTTTGGTGAATTTTAGAGAAAGGATATTTAAAAAATTATGTAAACCTTAAATAATTAAAAATGTGTAATTATTTTCAAAAAATGGTCTTCTACAATTATGTTTAGTACGAAATTTAGAGTCTAAAAAGATGAACATAATTTTTGATGAATAGTAAATTATGAATAGTGATTTTATGCTTAGGATTAGTAATGTGACCAAATGCATTAGTAATCTCACTTAAATAAAGCATTAATATAATCTAGGAACCTTTATTAAGTAATGTGATTCAATAAAATGTTTAAATAACGGTTTCATAAATTATTAGTCAAGTATTAGTTTTTTCGGGTGAATAGTGTTTTTTAATTAAAATTTTAAATAAAATTATTTAGAAAATTATTTTTATAAAATGGATTTCATTTTTTAACTCAGAGCATCGATATTATGTTAAGGTAATTTTTGGGGATTTTTCTGAAAAAAATGAATTTTCGATGAATAGTGAAAATACAGTTTTTAAGTCACTAGTGTTTAATGACATCATTAAATGATGTATTAAGTATGTAATAAATATGTTCGACTTATGAATATTAATATAAGGTATTAGGTGTCCTAAGTGGCCAATACCATGGGCAAATACAGTGGGAAAGCCCATGGTTTTTCCAAAACCACTAATGAGGTGTCCCTTGGTCATTAATGCCTTGTCCCCTCACTTTCCCTATAAATACCAAGCCATCCTCTCATCCATTAGACTCCCAACTCTCCCCCAAAGAATCTCTGGTCTCATTACCTCCCACGGAGTCCTCCCAAGGTTCCCCCTATCCCTCAAGGTCCCAACCTTTGAGTTTTAAGAGTTACATTGTAAGGTAAGGGATCCGACCTCTCTCTTTCTTTTCAAGTAATCTCTTTTAAGTCATTTCTTTTATTCTCCATGTTCTTATGTTGGAGGATGTTCTTTTATATTCCCCTTACTAACCTTTTAATGTTCATATGATTAGAGATCCCCTCTTACTCTCATCATTTTGGTTTATGAATGTTTAAGTGGCGTTGTTAGGCTGCCGAATTTTTAAGAGATTCTTTCACCCTTCTCGTTTTCAATATCTATTTTCATGTCAAGTCTTTCATGTTCCTTTTTTATTATCTTGTGTTATGATCTCTAAATATATCATACTGATATTTTATTTTCATTTGATTAGATACCCTATTTTATCTCTTCAATTTAGTATTTTGATGTTTTAAGTGGTATCATTAGGCTGCCAAATTTTTAAGAGATTCTTTCACCATTCTCATTTTCAAGTTATATTTTTATGTCACGTCTTTCATGTTACTTATTATTATGTTGGGGTATGATCTCTAAATCTATAATACTGATCTTTTATGTTAATATGATGAGAGACCTTATTTGTTCTCTTCAATTTAGTATTTTGATGTTTTAAGTGGCGACGTTAGGCTGCCGAATTTTTAAGTGGTTCTTTAACCCTTGTCGTTTTAAAGTTCTACTTTCATGTCAAGTCATTCAGGTTCCTTTTTATTATGTTGGGGTATTATATATATATCTATCATACTGATATTTTATGATAATATGATGAGATACCCCATTTTATCTCTTCAATTTAGTATTTTGATGTTTTAAGTGGCGTTGTTAGGCTGCCGATTTTTTAAGTGGTTCTTTCACCCTTCTCGTTTTCAAGTTCTACTTTCATGTCAAGTCTTTCAAGTTACTTTTTATTATGTTGTCTTATGATATCTATATCTATCATACTTATCTTTTATGTTCATATGATGAGATACCCAATTTGATCTTTTCAATTCATTTTTGTTGAAGTTTAAGTGACGCCGTTAGGCTCTCGAATTTTTAAGGGATTCTTTCACCTTTCTCCTTTTTCAAAGTTCTACTTCCATTTCAAGCCATTAAAAGTAATTTTTATTATGTTAGGGTATTATCTATATATATATCATACTGATATTTTATGCTCATATGATGAGAGACCCTATTTGATCTCATAAATTAATTTTTGTTGATGTTTAAGTTACATCGTTAGGCTGCCGAATGTTCATAAAAGAAATCTTATTTTTGTCTTCCTTTCATATTCTTCATTTCATATGTTATATATTTCAAATTTCATTAACATGTTCTTAAATCCCTTATATTCTGTCCCTCTAATGTTTTATGGGTCATTTATGAATGTTTGACCCATGTCCCGTCTCTTTTCAAAGTTTTCTAAAACCCCAAAACATAGTCGTTATGCTGCAGAATTTCCGTCTCAAAATGTCTCTCTTTTTATAAAGTTATTTTATTTTATTAAGTGAATACTCAAATATCTATCTTCTATATGGGTATTCACATATATACCAAAATTTTATATTTTCAATTCTTGTATTTACATACATGATACCCACCTTCCTTTTCTATGGGTTTTAAAGTGACACAAAGATCATGTATTTAAAGATGTTTTTAAAACGTTATGATTATGAAATGAAACCCATTACTTTTATGATATATGGGTTGTTTATGAAATTATTGATGATGATATATGTGGCTCACATGATAATAAAGAAATTTCAAGGGTGCGCCCTGATAGCACTCTAATGCATTGGGTAAAGACTTAATCTCTAGAGATGACCTTTTAGACTGATACCTTGGTGAATAACCTTGGTAATTTTTAATGAAACCTTGGGGATGGACCTTGGTGAAACAGAATGATTGCCAATATTTAATGTTGTAGCCACGTCTTCATGTTATGAAAAATATTATTTTTATTATGATATGCCTCATGATTTCTTTCACATTCCTTAAAGTTCTTTTCATGACCCTATTGAAGTATCTCAAGTTCACATGTAAAATGTTTCTCTTTTTTCCCGTACTGGGCCTTCTTCTCACCCTTTCTTTTCATGTATGTCCCCAGGTTATGAGATGCTTTAATGAACCTAAGATGAACATGAAGAGAATCCTTTCAAGTGTTTAAAAATAATGGTTTATGTTCTCATGTTTTAAGTTCCTGGTTTCCAAGACACTAAACCTTAAAGATCCTCAGTTTTGTATAATGTAATGAAAGTTTTTGTGATAAAAAGGTGGGATGATATAGATCTTGTTTCGTTGTTAAGAAAAACACTATTCTCTCTCTATTTCCCATTTCAAAATATAAACATAAAGTAAATCATTCACATGACATAACAATTTTTTCATGGTTCAACCTCACTAGGTTACGTCCAAGGAGCATACGCCGGCAATGTGCCGATGTACCAAATTCACTATAAGAACCCTGCTATTTACAAAGTTTGGGAGAGATCACTTATATTCCCAGGATCACTACCTTTTCATGGTTTAGGGTCCGGTCACTACTTTCCCAATGGTCACTCCATGTTTCTCTCTCTCTGCCTCACTACTGGTGGAGAGGATCACATTCTTCCTCTTCCTTTGCTCACTAATCTGGAAAGGATACACTCAAAGTTTATAGACTTGCAGGTCTTTCATTACCACTAATGAATACATCCTCTGTTTTATTTGGATGCTATATTGAAGTCCAACTTTCACAAGTAGATGAATATCACTTTACACTGAAGGTATCGGGAAATCTTCCAGCTTTCACGCATCCCTGAAAAGACTGGCATGATTCAACCATACCTGGAGGGCTTCTCTAAGCTAGCCTGAAAGTCTTAGAATTCAAGTGAAAATCGGTGTGCATGTTCACTTCAACCACTTGCGTGACACTAGCTTCTGCGACTCCAAACATGCGTGACTCACACCCTTTGATGCCCAATCCAATATTGGCTCGCAACCACCAATTTTCGCACTTCTTCAAAACATAGAATGAATGTGTCACCAAACCACTTGTGTGACACCACCTTCTTCAACTCAAAACATGGGCGACTCCCTTCCTTTCTCACCCGAACCCCTCTTGATGCACAACAAAAAATTAGCATGCAACTTCTACTTGTACGATCACACAACCACTTGCACGACCACCACACCTGCATGAAGGGAGCTTTGATTTTCTCTAAGTGTTGAACACTCCACCGAATAAGGAGGGGTTGATCTATATTTATAGGCATATGGACACCCTGTGTGACGGTGCAAAAGTATTCTCTTGGCACACAAGTCTTGGTGCACAGGTCTCTGACACACAAGTCACATGCGCGGACAACCCTAAAACTTGGGTGCCCCTTTTCCCTTTTCCATATTTTGATGATATGATCTTAAAAAACCTATCGTGCGCAACTTTCCTATCCTTCAAGACAACGTCACGCAAGTCCCTTTTCCAAAACCTCATTTATCCATTTGTCGATTTTCTGGCCCAAAATTTTGGAAGACAGTGGAAAAAGGTGCCATCATGTATCTTCCCTTTTTACACCGCCTCCAAATCAACCATTCCATTATCGATGTTCATGAATAAAACATGTATCGTTAACCAAATCCCTTGAACAAGACACGCCACCATGAAATCCTCTTTGTCATCAAATTTGTATTTCAAGGTTTGGTTTGTCAACAATCACAAAACAGATTTCCACTTTTTCAACAAAAACAATCTGCTCATAAATGCTTGAATGATACCTTGAGGGATTTTTTCCCAACAATATCCCCCTTTGGGTTTGTTGAAAAATATTCCATAAAAAGATACATCATTAATTCTTCAGTCACTATTCTCCTATTGCAAATCTGATAGAGATAAAGGGTTTACTCAACATATACTCTAAGCCTACATGAGAAATTCTCGGGGTGAGAAACAAGAGTAAATAAAAAGTTCATCAATGAATCACTTCAACTCTGACACCCACTTTTGACACAAAACTGATACAAATTTTTGGAAATATTCATACCGCATTCCAATACCACTCTCCTACTTTTATCACGATCCTCAGCAGTCGTGATATCTATTCTTTGATTGATTACTTCTAGAATCATCTGATTTTAAATGCTACCCCTATCTACTCACAACTTTAAGTCTTGTAAGCTGCAAATCCCCTTCAGCACTATTACCTGTGTTGTCCAAGCTAAGCTCTGGCTATGCACTTTGAACAAGCTTCATCTTCCCCTATATGGCTGCTCCATCTGTCAGCTTCTCCCCATATCTATCATGATTTCGTAAATAGAAACACTATCTCCCTCTATCTGGATGCTCCACCTGAAAGCTTCTCCGTGTATATTTCATGATTTCTCAAATAGCCACATTGTCTCCCCCTTGAACAATCACTATTTTCTCCCCCTTGGTCAACAAACCCAAAGGTCACACTTTTGCATTCTGTAATAGAGTAGAGAACATGTATCAGTGCATTAGGAAAAGCATATCATACCTCAGGGAGAGGGGGTGTTGGTTCTACATCCACACTCTATTATGTATGGGGAGTTGACTGAACCTCTAGATCCAGTCAATGCCTCTCAAATACTTCCTTGGGTAAAGCCTTTGTCAGAATGTCTACAACCTGTAGCTCTGTAGGCACATACTCTAACTTCACAATTCCCTTTTCAACTTTCTCCTTGATAAAATGATACTTTATCTCAATTTTATTTGTCCTTGAGTGATGGACCTGATTTTTTATAAGATTTATAGCACTTGAGTTATCACATTGGATTTCAATCGGAGACTTCACTTCAACTCCCATATCATCAAGTTGTTGCTTCATCCATAACAGTTGTGTGCATGATTGAGTGTCCTAAATATACTCAGCCTCTATGGTGCTCAGAGAAATGAAATATTGTTTCTTGCTTATCCAAGAAATTCACAATCTACCATGTTAGAATGAACCTCCTGACGTTGATTTTCTTTCATCTGCTGATCCAGCCCAATCTCTATCTGTATAACCCAATAATACTGATTGAGATTTGTCATTATACATAAAACCGAAATCCACGGGGCCTTTAATACCATAGTATTCTTTTTACTGCAAGCATGTGGCTTTCCATGGGATTACTCTGATATCGTGTAGCTTGGTATGTGGCGAATACAATGTCAAGACTTATTGAGGTCAAGTATAGCAGACATGTAATAATTTGACTGTATTCTTTGATAATAACTGTCTTTTCATCCTCATCTTTGGATAGTTTTGTCCGGGTAGCAACAAGACTCTTCATCTCCTAGGAATTTTTTATTCCAAACATTTTGAAAATCTCCTTGGAATATCTGGATAGGGAAATAAATGTTCCATGCCTTCTGTGTGTTGCCCATGCTAAAAACCAAGCCTCTAGAACACTTTGAACTTCTGTTGCATTATAATGGCCAGGAATAATCTGATGGTGTCAAGCCTTGCAACCGGTGTAAATATCTCATCGACATCTATTCCCTATATCTAGGATAATCCTTTTCACACTACTCGTGCTTTGTTTTGGATAACTGTTCCATCTTCATTCATCTTGTTGTGAAACACACATTTAGTCCTGGTGACATTTAATCTGTTGGCCTCCAAACCTTATGATTGCCTTGAAACAATCTCCCATGTATTATTATTTTCTAAATCGGCATCAGTCAATTATGCTCCCCCTTATTTGCTTTCCTCCTCATCACATTCATCAGGAAATTTCTCACTATTTCATTTCTTAGTGGAATCATTCCTTTCATCTACTTCTCACAGCTTCTTGGTATCCTGAAAACAGTCAGCTGATACCACATTGTTAGATCAAAATAAATGAGCATGAGATGCATTATTATTACTGTTTCTCTCACGATATTTCTTCCCTCGATAGACAAAACCTGAGCTGATTCATCCAATTATTTCTTTGATGGATTTTTCATCTGATTTTTTATTGAATGCTCCTACTATGTCATGCAACACTTCCTAGTGTTTGGACGAAAAACATTCTTCTTTTGCTACATCATTTTATCCTCTTTCACTAGACATTGAGCCATTAACAAAATCTCTAAGCCTACTAAGTTAGAACATGGTGTAGGAAAAAAGAGATGAAGGTAATAACACAATAACTTCCTATTATGCTTTGTTTCTTCCTGTCATCTGCAACTATGCTACATAAATTGAGTCAATTCAAACTCTGGAGCATATCACTGCTACTGTGCATCTTTAGACGTCACTTACCATTGGATAATATCTCCCTAAAACCTAAAACAATTGAATAATTAGTTAACATCATTTATATATATAGGGAGAGCTGTTATTTCAGGAATATTGAAGAAGAGGATTGTGGTTGATCCCGATGGGTCAACCCATTGATTCTTACATGAAGAGAATCACACTCCTTCCTTGCTTCTGCTAGCTGCCTAGACAACTTCTAATGCTCTGGCCATATGACTAAGCATTCATTACACTCATACTGAGCCTTTTTCTGATATGTGGATTCAACAGGCTTGGAATTTTTTATAATTTGGGGTTTAAACCCACTTTTACACACATTCGTCTTTGATGTACCACCAATATGCCACATCCCTTGATTTAGGCACTGGGTAAGAATCTCTCTGTTTGGCATCTTCCCTTTCTTCTTTTACCATTGTATTGATCTTCCTCTTTCCTCCAATTCTCTCTGTGGAACACGACATGCGAATGTTTCAATGCATTTGTTGTTAATCTTTATTTTATCAGATATTTGAGTCACCACACTGTTTCTCACTGGAGGTGAGTCCTCCACTGAATGTGAATTCGTCTTACTCACAGCTGTAGCATTTTCTCCCTTTCTTTTCCAGATTTTTTCATGCTCTTTCTTAGAGAGCGGTTGTGAGTGTGAAAAAGGAGACGATAGATTCACCTTCTGTTTGTCTCCATGTGATTCCCTTGAGGCTCTGAGTGTAACGACCCGAAATTTTGAATAAATCTTGTTTCCAAATTTTGTGTGTTATTTATTTTTTTAAACTCAACAAAACTGTTTCATTTGATAACATGAGTATAATTAAAATGAGACCGTTGGGTTTTCACTGTTATATGACCATTGGTCAATATGACCGCTACAAACTAAATGTTTCGATTATTGTCTCTAAATAAAAGTGATCATGGTTAATTAATATAGAAAGAAGATTTGATGGCATCACCCAGTAGTCTTGGATCGATCGAATCCCATCTAACAAAACTTGGGAAGGAGGTAGCACCATTGGGCTTTGCTCTGGATCAAACCCAAGCCGAAATTCATCGTGTGAAGCTAGAATGGAATCGCCTTCGCAAGAAGTTCAAGCTGATAGAAATTACTACTCGTGCGATGTTGGTCGAGCCTCCCTCTGATTCTATCACTTTAGCACACCTTACACTTAGGTCTTATGCTG
The DNA here is from genome assembly GCA_963277665.1 of Viscum album. NCBI lineage: Eukaryota > Viridiplantae > Streptophyta > Magnoliopsida > Santalales > Viscaceae > Viscum > Viscum album. The sequence goes on from OY728130.1 coordinate 1,182,202,750, forward strand.
GTGTGATAAGGGGCTATGTAAGGAGACCGTAACTGCCTTGTGTAATATATTGTTTTAAATAAAAATTTTGATTTCTTCTTATGATAAAGTTTATGAATTTTAAAATGTCCGGATAAATATAGTATGCATATTTTTGGTGAATTTTAGAGAAATGATATTTTAAAAAATGTTTTTGTAAACCTTAAATAATTAAAAATGTGTACTGATTTTCGAAAAATGGTTTTCTACAATTATGTTCACTATGAAATTTAGAGTCTAATAAGATCAAGTTAATTTTTGATGAATAGTAAATTATGAATACTGATTTTATTCTTAGGATTAGTAATGTGACCAAATGGATTAGTAATCTCACTTAGAAAAAGTATTATTATAATCTAGGCACCTTGATTAAGTAATGTGATTCAATAAAATGGTTAAATAACGGTTTCATAAATTATTAGTAAAGTATTAGTTTTTTCGGGTGAATAGTGTTTTTTAATTAAAAATTAAATTAGAAATATTTAGAAAATTATTTTTATAAAATGGATTTCATTTTTGAACTTAGTGCATCGATATTATGTTAAGGTAATTTTTAGGGATTTTTCTGAAAAAAATGAATTTTCTGTGAATAGTGTATTTACTTAAAAATTAAATTAAAAATACTTAGAAAATTATTTTTATAAAATGTAGTTCATTTTTGAAATCAGAGCATCAATATTTGTTTAAGGTGAAAATTTCGGATTTTTCTGAGAAAGTTGAATTTTCAATGAATAGTGAAAATATAGTTTTTAAGTTACGGGTGTTTAATGACATAATTAAATGATGTTTTATGTATGTAATCAATATGGTAGACTTATGAATAGTATGATAAGGTATGAGGTGTCCCAAGTGGCCAATACCATGGGCAAATACCATGGGCAACCCCATGGTTTTTTCAAAACCACCAATGAGGTGTCCCTTGGCCATTAATGCTTTGTCCCCTCACTTTCCCAATAAATACCAAGCCATCCTCTCATCCATTCGACTCAAACTCTCCCCCAACTAAGCTCTGGTCTCATTTCCTCCCAAGGAGTCCTCCCCAGGTTCCCCCAAGCCCTCAAGATCCCAACCATTGAGTTTTAAGAGTTACGTTTTAAGGTAAGGGATCTGACCCCTCTCTTTCTTTTCAAGTAATCTCTTTTATGTCATTTTCTTTTATGCTCCATGTTCTTATGTTTGAGGATTTTCTTTTATATTCATTATACTGCCCTTTTTATGTTCATATGATGAGAGACCCCCTCTTACTCTCATCATTTCGTTTTATGAATGTTTAAGTGGCGTTGTTAGGCTGCCGAAATTTTTGTAACGGATTTTTTCACCCTTCTCATTTTCAAATTCTATTTTCTTGTCAAGTCTTTAAAGTTCCTTTTTATGATGGGGTGTCACAACACCCTCCCACCAAAGATGCCCCTCCTGATCTGGCAATGGTTAAAGGGAGATAATGACCCCCGAGTCCCGCCTCCAGTAGGCCCCGGGGAGGCGACTAGCACCAAGGGTATCATTTTTCACAAATATGGGAGGCATTACCGTTTTTATTATTTAAGATCAGGAAATAGGACAAGTCAACCATCAAAAAGAAAAGAACAGGGTGTATAGAAATAAACTGAAAACAATCCCACATGCATGTTTAAATAGTTCTGAAACAAGGTACAAGTACAAGAAAGCTCAAAAAGTACAAGACCAAAAGAAACAAGTACAGCAAACTACAGTAACTCCAACTATCCCAACTAGTAGGGTCCCGCACGGCCCTGGTAGTCCTCCTGGAAACCTGAAAGTAAACATAGGGTGAGCATACAAGTATACTCAGTAGGGAAAGCTAAAGCTCTCGTGCACAAGTGGGGAGACATCCTAATGTCCCGTGAGAACAACAGACGAAACCTAGCAAGGAATTATATCCACCCAACCTCACCAGCCACACTCACCAAAACACAATCACAAAAGGTAGTAGTATATAAGAGCGAGAGTATTGGGTACCCCGCACCATTTTCCCCCACTAGCTAACTGCTCTTCCTAACGACGAACGTCCTGATGCTTCCACACTCTTCCCACCCGCACACACCTGGGCCTCACAACAATGTATCCCGCCCGCACACACCAGGGCCTCACAACCACGTATCACGCCCGCACACACCTGGGCCTCACAACCATGTATCCCGCCCGCAAACACCTGGGCCTCACAACCACGTATCCCACCCGCACACACATGGGCCTTATCCCGAAGGGTCTTGGGAAATAGTAAAACTTTCTAGAAGAGTCTTGGGCTAAACCACCCCAATAGAAACCTACCCGAAGAGCCTTGGGTGTAAGGTCGCCTCAAGCCATCACAGCCTAGGGAAGAAGGAGCAGGAAGGAACTAGTAACTAAATTAAAAACACCCTCTCCCATGAAATGGGAGTGTTCAGCGCTAAGTTCTCAACATGGGTGGGGTGCAATAAAACACAAAGATACAGATAAATATATATATATATATATATATATCAAACACTCATCCCAACCTATGGCTTCTAATTAGAGAACCGAGCACGTGCCTCAGCACTGCTACTAAGAATCATGCATACAACAAACAACCCCAACCCCATTTAGGTTTTCGTGTTTCAACAGAATCAGTTTATTAGTTCCTTAACTACTGGGCAACTATCCACAACTTACCACATTGATCATTCGTAAAACATATCCCTGCCATCCACAAATCAAGTTAGGAAAACACAAGCAACACAACCAAGTCCTTCTTATTAACCAACCAACCCCATTAACTATTATTCCCATTCCACTATCATGCCCCACCATTCATTAACTTTTCCACTTTTATTTATTAATCAAAACCCATAGTTCGTTCAATTTCAAACCCAACCCTGGAACCCCGCTGCCAACCCCCATAACCACAACCACACCGTACATCATCATCCCTTGATACCGCTCATCGTAGCCCCGCTACCCATCACTAACATATCATTCACACCAACCCACAACCAAGCCAACCGCAGCCCCACAGCTCACCCGATCCACAACAACCCACAAAACACCCCCTTCACAAAAATTAACCCCAACAGCACCCACATGTTTATTATTTCAATTTAGTTCAACCGGGGTGATCACACAAGGGTTCCAGATTTTCATTTAATCAGCCAACATTACGTGATTAACCAAATTCCACATTCTATTAAGTTTCCATCCATAAACGGTCTAGAAAGATAGGGAATCATTTAATTGCGCAAGAAAAGTCCCCCAACGACCGTGATTTTAAGTAGGCATAAGATTATTCAATTCATAACATAATATCACATGATATAAAACAAAGTAACAACATTCACAATCTTCCCATCCCCGTTATATAATCCCGTTATTATCTTTATTAAAATGGTTCAAAAGGGTTTCACATAAATAAGAGGAAACCCACCCCACATGATGCACAAATTAGAGAGACGAAGGTAAGACCCCTACCTCAACAGGTTCTGATAACAACACTCCCCGTATCAACATTAGAAGAGTATGTCGGCGTCCGTCGCTTCTGAAAAAACTCAGAAAAACCTCCTCGGGTGGAAGCTGGGTAGGAAAGGACAACAGATCCATGCTTAGAAGTTCTGCCTCGTCATTACGATCCCGTGGATGCTGACGGATCATAAATCGGAGCTCGGACGAAGAAGTTATGGAAGAAAAAGATCCTTCGAATCTCTTGGGAGAGCTCTGCTCAAAGGAAAGGGGAGGAGAGGGGTGTGTTGAAAAGGAGGATGGGACCCCTACTTTTATAGGTGTGAAAAAAAAGTACACGACGTGTAATTTATGGTACACGGCGTGTACTTGGCCCTTTCACACGACCACCACGCGGCTTCCAACACGGCCTTCAATGCAGCACGCGGCCATTTACTGGTCAACACACGGTTTGAAGGTAACGTATATGCAGGGAGGAACTACATGGCATGTAGTATTGGGTAGACGGCGTGTACCCATTTATTTTACACGGCAAGGACACAGCTCTAACACGGCACACAGCTGTTGACTGGTCAACACACGGTTTGAGGGTAACGCATACGCGGGGAGGGACTATATGGCGTGTAATATTGGGTACACGGCGTGTAGTATTGGGTACATGGCATGTACCCATTTATTTCACACGGCAATGACACAGCCTTCAACATGGGGTATACCCAGAAAGGGGTCACACGGCGTGTACTCACACTACATGGCGTGTACTTAAAAAATTTTGAAAGGTGTGGGAAAAGTCCATTTTACCCTCTAGAACACTTCGTGACCCTCTTTTTGACAAAGGAATGGGTCGGAGAGGTCCGGGCCATTACATCAGATACCTCTTAAAACATTCTCGTCCCCGAGAATTCAAAAACCATCCCAGAGGAACCCAACAAGATACCTCTTAGGGCCCTTGTTAAAAAAGGAACCAACCATCAACCCTAATTATATGTGTTAGGAATTCCTTCTCCTATGTCGAGATATTATCCGCTTTGGGCGGCACTGACTCGCCTGCATGGGTTTAATCGCATCCTCATTAATGTGTCTCAATTAAGAATCAGGTCTTCCCACTTCCATACATTAGGATTTTTTTCAACTCGTACTGCCCCCAACACCTCACAACCCACACGCTTCCCGAACACATGGTTTGGGAAAAAATTCTTTTTCCTATGTCGAGATATTATCCACTTTAGGCGGCATTGACTCACCTGCACGGGTTCAATCGCATCTGCATTAATGTGTCTCGATTAAGGATCAGGTTTTTTTTCCTTTTTTCCCACACATCCGGACATGCTACACAATTCCAGAGATCAAGGAAGCAAAAAGGTCTCACAACTGACAAGCCAAGCATTCAATATATCAAAGGTACAACATACAACATCAAAACAAAGCTCAGAGGAACAAGGGAAAACACAAGTCAAAACAACTCCGGGTACTGAGTGTGGATCTGGGTCTCCCACTCCCAAGTGCTCTCCTCGAGGCCTCCATGCCTCCACAATACACGAACCAATGCGATGGTTCATCCATAGAGCACCTTCTCTTTACAGTCCTCGATTCTGACTGGTTGTTCCTCGAAGGTCTCATCGTCTCCAATATCTAAATCTCCCCAGTCGATAATGTGAGAGTCGTCGTGTAAGTATCGATGTAGCTGGGATACGTGGAAGACGTCATGAACCTTCTCCAACTAAGGTGGCAAAGCTAGCTGATATGCCACCTCACCGACTCGCCTCAACACCTCAAAAGGTCCGATGAACCTAGGTGAGAGATTTCTCCCTTTCCCAAACCTCCTCTTCCCCCATTGAGGGGAAACCTTCATGAACACATGATCTCCCCCCTCGAACTCCAAGGGCCTCCTATAACGATCAGCATAAGACTTCGGTCAGTCTTGAGCCGCTTTCATCCTCTCACGTACAAGCTGGACTTTCTCTGTGGTGCTCTGCACTACATCTGGCCCAAGAGCACCTGTCTCGCCAACCTCTTCCCAACAAATGGGTGAACGACATGGTCTTCCATACAAAGCCTCAAACGGTGCTATGCCAATAGTAGAGTGGAAGCTATTATTGTAAGAAAACTCTACTAAAGGAATGTGTCAGACCCAAGATCCTCCAAAATTCAGAACGCATGATCGCAGCATGTCCTCCAACGTCTGGATAGACCGCTCTTTCTGCCCATTGGTCTGGGGGTGGAAAGTAGTTCTAAGGCGTAGCTGGGTGCCAAAAGCATGTTGTAACCCCCTCCATAATCGTGAGGTAAACAGAGTATCCCGGTCTGAGATGATAGTCTTCGTAACTCCATGAAAATGCACCACCTCATCTACGTACCTCTGTGCTAAGGTACTCACCCAGCTTGACTCCTTAATTACTAAGAAGTGAGCTGATTTTGTCAGACGATCCACCACCACCTAGATAGCATCAAAACCTCCATGAGCTCTGGGTAGTCCTATGACGAAGTCCATCGAGATGTCATCCCACTTCCACTCGGGAATATCTAGAGGATGCAACCAACCACTGGGAACACAGTGTTTAGCCTTCACTTGCAGACACACTAGGAATTTAGCCACAAACTCCACCACTGACCATTTCACCTCGGGCCACCAAAACTATTCCCTCAGGCCTCGGTACATTTTTGGAACTCCTGGATGTACTTCCAAGTCTAACTATGGAACTCACGGAGAACTTCCTCACACATCGCCTCCGGAACAAACAACCTTCCATTGAAAAGAATCTGATGTCGGCTGTCCTCTGACCATCCTTCTGGAGTTTTTCCCTGATCGACACGATCCCGCATCACTTCCGCCTTAGAGTCCCCCCACTGAGACTCTTTCACCTACTGCGACAAGGAGTAATGCACCGTCATCTGAAACAAACAGCATCTAACACCCTCTACCCTTGCATCCAAGTGCAAGGCAGCCAACTCTCCCATCACTTTCCAAGCATCAGTGGATTCCTGAACCACATCCCCTATGTGACTTCCTTCTCAGATCATCAGCCACAACGTTGCCCTTACATTCACTGTAAGAGATATAGATGTCATAGTCTTGGAGAAACTCGACCCATCTCCACTGCCGCGAGTTCAGGTCACATTGGGAGAAGATATAACGTACGCTCTTGTGATCTGAGAAGACCATAAAGTGCTCCCTAAAGAGGTAATGTCGCCACAACTTCAGTGCGAACACTACTGCTGAAATCTATAGGTCATGGGTGGCATAGTTACTCTTGTGAGGGCGCAACTGCCTAGACCCATAACAAATCACTCCCTTCTTCTGCATCAGTAAGCACCCCAATCCAAGGCTAGAAGCATCAAGAAACAGCTCGTACAACAACCCTTCCTCTGGAAACCTGAGTAAAGGAGCATTGACCAACTTCTCCTTCAGGTAGTCTAAAGCTTTCTGGCACGGCTCGCTCCATAGGAAGACCTGGTTCTTCCGAGTCAAGCTGTCAATGGAGCAACAACTCTAGAGAAGTCCGAAACAAACCTCTAATATTAACCTACTAACCCTAGGAAACTATGAACTTCTTCCACACTCTTGGGTTCTGCACAGGAAACAACTGCCTCCACCTTCGACGGGTCCACTAACACTCCTTGCTGAGAAACCACATTCCCAAGGAAGTGTACTTCTTGTGTTAAGAACTTGCATTTCAACAATTTACCATAAAGATGGTGGTGTCGAAGGACTTCCAAGACTTCCCTCAGATGCCCAACATGATCCTCCTCTATTCTTGAGTAGATCAGGATTTCATCGATAAACGCAATGACGAACCGGCCCAGAAACTCTTGGAAGACAAAGTTCATAAGTCCCATGAACACAGTTGGTGCATTCCGAACTCCAAACGGCATCACTACAAACTCTAAGTGCCCATACCTAACCCTGAAATCCATCTTCGAGATGTCACTGTCTTTCACACTCAACTGATGATATCCCGATCATAGATCAATCATAGAAAACCAAACTGCTCCCCTCATCTGGTCGAAGAGATCATCTATCCTTGGAAGGGGATAACGGTTCTTGACTGTTACCTGGTTCAACCTTCGATAGTCTATGCATAGCCTGAGACCACTATATTCCTTCTTTACGAACAAAACTAGAGCACCCCATGGTGACATGTTGGGTCTAACAAAACCCTTCTCTATCAGATCATCAATCTGAATTTTCAACTCCTACAACTCTGAAGGTTCCATCCGATAAGGGGCCATCGAAATCGGACGGGCACCAAGCTGTAAGTATATCCCGAACTCAACGTCACATCGGGGGTGTAATAACCCGAGATTTTATAAGATATATTCTTTCTAATTTCATTCATATCTTCTGTTTTACGATACACCAAGATTATCTTGCGCTATACGCAACACCGTATTATCTTGCAGTATACGCAACACTATTCTTAGATTGTGTTACACACAATTTCAAGTTCGTTTGATAATAGTCATTCTACAAAACATCGAGTATATATATATATATATATATATATTCAATGTATAAATGAAAAAAGGGTTGGATTCTATTATAATGAAACAACAAAGGATTCTTGCACTATACTTAACCCTGACTTGGCTTGCATTACACGCAATCGCGACCTTCTTCGATAGCGTGTGTTGTACGCAATACGAGGTTTTACTAAACAATGATATGTTATTATAATATTATTATGAACTATCCATTATGAATATTATTAACTATATTTTTAATTTTATAACATTATTATTCATCTTACACGTTTTCTAGAACATGGTATAAGAACAAAATAATTTTTTCGGGTAAAATAAGAATTTTAAAAAAAATGCAGTTTTGCCGCCTTTTGATGGCGCACCCACATTAAATTTAGTTTTTGAAATGTTTATAAGCTTTATTGTACAAAATAAAATTATTCTTTGTAATCAGGATATAAAATTTTACCTTGGATAAAATTTTCATATTATTTTGATAACTTTCATATTTTAATGAATAGTAAAAACACACTATATTTTAATTAAAAACAATTGTTTTCATCGTAATAACTTATGTGGTTAAATTATAATATTGAATGGTTTTAAAGTATAAATAGAATATATTTTTTCCATTTTTTATAATTTATGTCATTAGCATTGATTTTACCTTGAATTCGTAGGTTAAATCAATTCAATCTTTTGCAATGTTTTAAAGAAAAACCCGTTTTCTTTGGACAACGGAATTAATTTTAATTTAATTTCTGAAACTTGTGTGTATTGAATTTGGAAAAATTGATTCCATATTTGGAATCAGTGGGTACAAATTATGTTAATAAGCTACTTTTTATTTTTGGGAGTTATGAATAGTAACTACGGTAAATTTTATTTACCTTAGTTAAAGGTAAATCGGGTAATTAAGGGTAAATATAATATTATAAAATTACCCTAAAACGTGCCAAAATTCTATTAGATGGCTAAAGGTAGACCCATATAACCTAAGGGTCAGATTAGATTCATTTTATGGACTTTTGACCATGAAAATAATTTAATTATTATTAAAACCAAAGAAAGTGACAACAGGTCACTCTCTTAAATATTATAAGTATAATAATTTTAATTTAGTGATAAACATCATAAAACATCTAACATGAATAGTATCCCGAAATCTAATATAATTATCTACATCATGATAATTTATTTAAAATTTTTAGGGATTAAATAATTGTCATTTATGGTGATACATTAATGATGCAGAAATTATTTATTAAGTGAAAAATCAGTAATATTGTTTTTATTGAAATAATAATACCAATAACAAGGCCCACAAACCTGACAAAAACTTATTTTTAGTGTATATCTACACCTTAATCATCCAATCACCAAATATATTACCGTTTGGATCCTTATAAAAGTGATTATAACACTTATATTATTTTATTTTAAATGATGCCAAAGTTGTCACCTTCATTATTTAATTCATATAACAATTAAAATATTGTTATTTTAAGATGATAAATTATAGTAAAAGTATTATTGTGAAAGGTAATATATTTATCTTCATCATAGGACTTTATTTTTAATTTTTATGCAACAAATAAGTATATTAAATAATTATACAAAAATGTTTTAATAATTATTTTATTAAGAGATAAACCAATTAAATGGTTTTAAAAATAATAAAATAAATATTATATGAACTATTTAATGTGATCCACTAATTGTATAGATACATATGGACTTTTATTAATCTATTAAATATTTTAGTTCGAACATATCTTCTGTATATATTTTATATAAATTCAAATAAATGAATAGTGTCAAAATTGACACTATTGTTATTTTATATATTATAAAATTGATTAAAAATCACAAAATTATTTAAAAATTATAAATTTATATTTATATGGTATATAAAGTTATAAAGTAAACAATTATGGAAAATTAACAAAAAATAAGTAATTATTTTTTATAAATTAAAATTTAGAATTTTATTACCACAAATAAACATAAATAGATTAAATAAGGATAAATCAAAATGATAAGGTTTAAAATAAGATCCAAACATCTCTAAATTTGATTGTTTGATGGGATTACAACCCTATATCATCTAGTCTTTGAATATGAGTCATTTTTTGAGGTTTTTAAGCGGGGTTATATTTATTATAAATTAATATTTTTAAGAATTCTAAAGGTCCCCCTCTCCTCCCTTATAAAAGGGCACCTCCTCCCTCCCTTCCTCACACAAATTTGAGCCTTCAAGATCATACAACCCCTGCCAAATTCTCTTCTAAACTTCCCTATAAACATTGTTGAGAGCCTGTTCTTCTTCAAAGACCAATTTTAGTGCCCTAAGAGGAGGTTTCAAAGAGGCGCTTCAAAGAAGAGGTAATGTCTGTTGCCAATTCTTTCAACTTTATTTCTTCTTCCACTTCTTCTTCTTAGGTTGTTTCATTATGAAGTAATAACATCAGTATAACTCATATACTGATATGTTATTATAATTATGAAACAACCCTATTTTATCATCTATCCATCCTACGGAAAACGAAATCACCGCGCGTGCGTACGTACGGAATACCGTCTCCACACCGTGGTGTAATCTATTTTCCACCACTACCTTACTTGGATGGGTATAATGGTGTAAATAATAACTATATATGATTATTGTATAGTGATATTGATTCTGAAATAGTATACATACACTCCAATACAATTCCACGATCATGAGAACGATATCATCGCTCGTGCGTACGTACGGACTGCCGTCTCCACGACGCGATGAGATTCATTCTCCACGTTAACCATTAATGAATGATTATAAAGTATATATAATAATTAATCATTAAATATATGAAATAATAATGATACTGTATTTATGTGTATATATATGTATGTCATCTACTTAATTCCATTCAACTCAATAACGAAACGAAAACAGCGTTCATGCATACGTACGGCCTACCATCTCCATGAAAGGTGTATTTCTTTCAATTTACTGATCAATTATATATATGTATATTATGAATATATATTATATATAAATCATGTTTTATATTATGTAATTAAGTAATCATTATCTAAGTAATCATATGAATAATTACAAGTCAAAACACGGACGACAAATGAAATGATTTTACCCAAAACGCTCATTAACATGGAATTTACAAAAGAACGGGTAAAATAAAGTCATAAGTGAACCATATATGATAACATAAAAATAAGTATGATTCTGGAATAAGTCAATAACATTATTTAAATCATTATACAGGAGGTTCGGACACTTATTAAGCAAATCGGACCTAAGTTAAGGGATAATTTTGCAAATCTCATTTTTATCCAAGATTACTTATTTGTAAGTATTTACTGGGGCTATTTCTATCATGTCCATGTTTTATAAAAGTTTTTTCATGTATTTTTAAAGTCATTTTTACCCATTTTTGACTTTTACTACATGGTATGTAAGGAATCATTCTTTTATTTACGTTACAAGGTACTCTTTTTTACTTTTCCGACAAAAGTACGAGGAGAATGTTATTTTTTACTTATACGGCATGATCAAATTTTTACAGTTCTATAAAGCCTTATTTTCATGAATCTTCCTCCAAAATATATCATGACTATTTACAAAAAAATCACTTTCTTTTAAAATTGCATGGCATTTTTTGAAAAGAAAATGATTTTCAAGAAGAAAGGATATTTTCCTCAATAATTATTTTCAAATGTTTTATAAAAACAATTTTTCATCTAAGATGACATTATTTGATATGTGTATGTTTCAAGTTTAATGTATCTATGATTTAAATGGTTCACTTTTCTTATGATGAAATTTCCATTTGTTTTATATGTATTATGAAATGATGGGATGATGTTTATGAAACCCATTTTATTCTTTGGGTTATGATGAATGTTTTAAGTTTATTTTATGGCACAAGTAAGAATGATTTCATTATGAGATAGGTGGGACCTATATCTCCCTCCAATGCATTGGGTAAAGTTTATATCTCATGATATAGACATGGCTGGAATGGTAAGTTCATCTGGTTCAGTGTTATAGGACTGAAACGAGGAGTGAACTCGATTCAGAAACGGACTTTGTCCACTAAGATGGTCTTGGAAGCAATGCCTTGGATACTATGGAAATCATAACATGTGCTGAATAGTTTCCACAATTACATGTTTTACTCCCATGCTATTTTATCATGTTTAATGTTTCTTTATGATCTATGCCTTACGTACTTCCATGTTTTATGTCATTGCTCAAGCTTTTGATGTTTAAACATCATGTTCATGTTTTTAAGTTCAAATGTCTATGATTTGTTTTATTTTATCCATGCTTACCCTTACTGAGCATTTGATCTCACCCTTTATATTTTTTCTTTTCCCCAGGATATAAAGAAAGGTTTTAGGTAAGAAAACAAAAGGGGAAGATCTTTATGGGAGATGTTTAAGATATTTCACCACGATTAGATGATTATATTCCGAGTTTCCAAAGACACTAAACTATTATAGTCCTTGTGTTTCTGTTTTTGTTATGTATTAAGTATTCAGCTAAAGTAATGTAATGTCCATGTATGTCAATCCTTGGGTCTCTACAGTTGGTATTAGAGGAAAGTTTTAGTCAACCTTTTGGAAACTAGGATGCGAGAACTTTATTGAGATCCCTAGAGATATTTCTAAGTTATGTCTAAGGATGTCCCTAAAGATAAGTATACGTATAGGATGTAGTCCTAGAACTACGCTAACAATCATAGAATTAAACCTATGATGTTAGATGTCGAAGGTACTCCCCCTTGATTACGTTATTTTCCTTGTATTATTTTTTCCTCTCACAAAATTCTTTTGGTGTTTTAGTCAATGGAGGGAACCAGAAGGAATTCGGTTAACATTGAATCCAATGGACAAATTGGTGACTATGAGCAACAAAATTTTGTAATGCCTAGAGGGAAAGATATTGTGATTATGCCGAATCAGTCATTGTGATATATGATTAACAAGGTGAAATTTAGTGGTATGCCTAATTCATGAAATAAGAGGAAGATAGAATTTTTTACATGTTTGCATGTTGAGGAGCATAAATAAAGGAAGATTGAGATTTCTAAAGAAGGGATGAAAAACCTTGAGGAATACCTAAAATGGAGGGACAGATGTTATCTGTGTGGGGAAAATGGTCATAGAGTTACAGATTGTTATGGAGATCAATGTCTTATTTGTGGAGAACATGGGCATTACCCAACTCAATGCCCTGACCTAAAAAGTTACTTCTAAATCAAGGAAGGACTTATTCCAGGACAATCATTGAAAAGGACGGATTAAAGTGTTTATGTATTGGTATTCAAGAATAATGTTGTTTAGGTACTTTTATGGTGTATTAGAATATTTTTGTATTAGTCTATTGTGGTTTTCAATAATTTTATAGTACTGGTAACCATGAAAAGTGATTCAAATATTTTTGAAAGCAGATGATATGTTCATAATGAAGGGATAAGCATAAAATGAAATGTTTGACAGTATTCATGAGTTCATGATTGATATAAGGACTAAGTATATAGAATTTTGAGGATTTTGGTATGTGGAAAGAGTTAACTTTTGACAGCACTCATGTTTTCACTAAGATTCAATGGATATTAATTTTTCAAGAGACTACATGAATATGGTATTGACATGACTAGAATGTGACCAACAAGATATATGAGGGATAAATGATGGTATTCATGTGCTTTTTATATGACCTTTTTAGTAATCATTCTCTTTATAAAATGAGTTTGGAAAGAAGTATTTTGGATAAGCCTAAAGATTGGAATGGATTATATTGGACATAAGTAAGTATTATTTAAGGATATAACTTTTTTTGATATTATTTATGGGATGTTATAGTAATGTAGTTTTAAAAAAAGGTCAACCTACAGGACTGGCGACATCCCATCGCGTCGTTCAAGGATGTGGGAATCGAACCCACAACCGAAGTGCGACTGGCCTTTATCACTTACCACTGGCCTACAGGAAGTCCCTGTTTAGTAAAAACTAGTTTTATTATATTAAGTAGTATGATATATGAATTATAAGTCCATTTTAGGAACTATATATGATTAATCTCACTATAGATCAACTTATCTATATTTAATAACTTTTGCTAACCTTTTGTTTGTGACAGATGGAATGACCCGTCATTCTATCACATGATCTGCTAACACTTCACGAATAACAAATTCAACTTCATTTCTTTAAGAGATGAAGTGGAAATTGTTCAAGGCACGAACAACAGTGAGATTGTACCAAAATAAAGTAAGTATTTATTCTAATTAAAATTCATCAACTTTACGGAAATGATCTTGAAAACCATAAATGTTGTCCTAGTTCCCTTATATCCTATGAATCAGATGGTACCCTAGATCATCACAAATCTATGGCTTTGTGATTGTTGGCTTTTTCATAGCCATGTTCTCTGCCACTCTCTATTAGAACATGGTGGTTATATTTCTCTTCCATATCCATATTTTCACCAATGTTCTCCTATGTAGAAACCCAGTGATTAGTTTATCGGGATAACCATTACATTTCATACTTTAGTTTTTAAAGATAAGTTTTGGTATTCCTTTTTACAATGTGGGTTTCAATTAAAGAAACTTTCATGTAGAAAACCATTTATAACCCCGACGAATTTCGAGGGAGAAATTCATTTTAAGGGAGGTGGAATGTAATAACCCGAGATTTTATAAGATATATTCTTTTTAATTTCATTCATATCTTCTGTTGTATGATACACGAAGATTATCTTGCACTATACGCAACACCGTATTAGTTTGCAGTATATGCAACACTATTCTTAGATTGTGTTACACACAATTTCAAGTTCGTTTGATAATAGTCATTCTACGCAACATTGAGTATATATATATATATATATATTCAATGTATAAATTAAAAAATGGTTTGATTATGTTATAACGAAACAAAAAAATGAGTCTTTCTCTATACGCAACCCTAACATGGCTTGCATTACACGCAATCATGATCTTCTTCGATAGCGTGTGTTGTACGCATTATCGGGTTTTACTAAACAACGATATGTTATTATAATATTATTATGAACTAGCCATTATGAATAGTATTAACTATATTTTGAATTTTATAACATTTTTATTCATCTTACACATTTTCTAAAACATGGTATAAGAACAAAATAAATTTTTCAGGTAAAATAAGTATTTTTAAAAAAAATGCATTTTTGCCGCCTTTTGATGGCGCACCCACTTTATATATAGTTTTTGACATGTTTATAAGTTTAATTTTACAAAATATAATTATTCTTTGGAATCAGGATATAAAATTTTACCTTGGATAAATTTTTCATATTATTTTGATAACTTTCATATTTTAATGAATAGTAAAAACACGCTATATTTTAATTAAAAACAACTTTTTTCATTGTAATAACTTATGTGGTTAAATTATAATATTGAATGGTTTTGAAGTATAAATTGAATATATTTTTACCATTTAATATAATGTATGTAATTATCAATGATTTTACCTTGAATTCGTAGGTTAAATCAATTCAATCTTTTGCAATGTTTTAAAGAAAAACCGGTTTTCTTTCGACAACGGGATTAATTTTAATTTAATTTCTAAAACTTGTCTGTATTGAATTTGGAAAAATGTATTCCATATTTTGAATCATTGGATTCTAATTATATTAATAACATACTTTTTATTTTTGTGTATTATGACTAGTAACTACGGTAAATTTTATTTACCATAGTTAAAGGTAAATCAGGTAATTAAGGGTAAATATAATATTATAAAATTACCCTAACACATGCCAAAATTCTATTGGATGGATAAAGGTAGACCCATATAACTTAGGGGTCGGATTAGATTCATTTTATGTACTTTTTACCATGAAAATAATTTAATTATTATTAAAACCAAAGAAAGTGACAACATGTCACTCTCTTAAATCTTATAAGTATAATAATTTTAATTTAGTGATAAAAATCATAAAACATCAAACATGAATAGTCTCCAGAAAGCTAATAATATTATCTACATCATGATAATTTATTTAGAATTTTTAGGGATTAAATAATTGTCATTTATGGTGATACATTAATGATGCAGAAATTATTTATTAAGTGAAAAATCAGTAATATAGTTTTTATTGAAATAATAATACCCATTAAAAGGCCCAAAAACCTGAAAAAAACTTATTGATAGTGTCTATATACAAATTAATCATCCTATGACCTAATATATGACCGTTTGGATCCTTATAAATGTGATTATGACACTTATATTATTTTATTTTAAATGATTCCAAAGTTGTCACCTTCATAATTTAATACATATAACAATTTAAATATTGTTATTTTAAGATGATAAATTAGATTAAAAGTATTATTGTGAAAGTTAATATATTTATCTTCATCATAGGATTTTATTTTTAATTTTTATGCAACAAATAAGTATATTAAATAATTATACAAAAATGTTGTAGTAATTATTTTATTAAGAGATAAACCAAATAAATGGTTTTAAAAATAATAAACTAAATATTATATTAACTATTTAATGTGATCCACTAATTTTATAGATACATATTACCATTTATTAATATATTAAATATTTTATTTCGATCATATCTTCTGTATATAGTTTATTTAAATTCAAATAAATGAATAGTGTCAAAATTGACACTATTGTTATTTTATAAAAATAACATATTATAAAATTGTTTAAAAATCAAAAAAATATTAAAAAATTAAAAATTTAAATTTATATTTTCTATAATGTTATAAAGTAAAAAATTATGGAAAATTCACAACAAATAAGTAATTATTTGTTATAATTTAAAATTTAGAATGTTATTACCACAAATAAACTTAAATAGGATAAATAAGGATAAATCAAAATGATAAGGTTTAAAATAAGATCCAAACAGGTATAAATTTGATTTGTTGATGATATTACAACCCTATATCATCTAATCTTAGAATATGAGTTGTTTTGGAGGTTTTTAAGTGGGTTTATATTTATTATAAATTAATATTTTTAATAATTCCAAAGGTTCCCCTCTCCTCCCTTATAAAAGGGCACCTCCTCCCTCCCTTAATCACACCAATTTGAACCTTCAAGCTCGTCCAAACCCTGAAAAATTCTCTTCTCCACTTCCGTATAAACATCCTAGAGGTCCTGGTCTTCCTCAAAGACCAATTTTAGTGCCCAAAGAGGAGGTCTCAAAGAGGCACTTCAAAGAAGAGGTAATGTCCGTTACCGATTCATTCAACTTTATTTCTTCTTCCACTTCTTCTTATTAGGTTATTTAATTATGAAGTAATTATATAAGTATCACTAATATACTTATATTTTATTATAAGTATTAAACAACCCTATTTCACCATCTATCCATCCTACGAAAAATGAAATCACCGCGCGTGCGTACGTACGGAATACCGTCTCCACGTCGTGGTGTAATCTTTTATTCACTACCACCTTACTTGGATGGGTATAATGGTGTACATAATAACTATATATTATTATTTTAATGTGATATTGATTCTGAAATAGTATACATACACTCCAATACAATTCCACGGTCATGAGAACGATATCATCGCTCGTGCGTACGTACGGACTACCGTCTCCACGACGCGATGAGATTCATTCTCCACGTTAACCATTCATTAATGATTATAAAATATATAATAAGTAATAATGAAATATATGACATAATAATGATACTATATTTATGTGTATGTATATGTATTTCATCTACTTAATTCCATTTAACTCAATAAGGAAACGAAAACAGCGTTCATGCGTACGTACGGCCTACCGTCTCCATGAACGGTGTATTTCTTTCCATTTACTGATCTATTATATATATGTATATTCTGAATATATATTATATATAAATCATGTTTTATATTCTAGAATTAATTAATCATGATCTAAGTAATCATATGAATAATTACAAGTCAAAACACGGACGACAAATGAAACGATTTTACCCAAAACGCTCTTTAACATGGAATTTAAAAAAGAACGGGTAAAATAAAGTCATAAGTGAACCATATATGATATAATAAAAATAATTATGATTCTGTAATAAGTCAATAAAAATATTTAAATCATTATACAGGAGGTTCGGACACTTACGAAGAAAATCGGACCTAAGGTAAGGGATAATTTTTCAAATCTCATTTTTATCCAAGATTGCTTATTTGTAAGTATTTACTGGGGCTATTTCTATCATTTTCATGTTTTATAAAAGTGTTTTCATGTATTTTTAAAGTCCTTTTTACCCATTTTTGACTTTTACTACATGGTATGTAAGGAATCTTTCATTTATTTTCATTACGAGGTACTTTTTTTACTTTTCTGACAAAAGTACGAGAAGAATGTTATTTTTTACTTATACGGCATGAACGGATTTTTACGATTTTATAAAGCCTTATTTTCATGAATCTTCCTCCAAAATATTTCATGCCTATTTACAAAAAAATCTCTTTATTTTAAAATTTCATGGCATTTTGTGAAAAGAAAATGATTTTCAAGAAGAAAGGATATTTTTTTCAAGAATTCTTTTGAAATGTTTTATCAAAACCATTTTCCATCTAAGATGACATTATTTGATATGTGTATGTTTCAAGTTTAATGTCTCTATTATTTACATGGTTCACTTTTATTATGATGAAATGTCCATTTGTTTTATATGGATTATGAAATGATGGGATGATGTTTATGAAACCCATTTTATTCTTTGGGTT
Organism: Viscum album; assembly: GCA_963277665.1. NCBI lineage: Eukaryota > Viridiplantae > Streptophyta > Magnoliopsida > Santalales > Viscaceae > Viscum > Viscum album. The sequence goes on from OY728130.1 coordinate 1,182,221,424, forward strand.
ATGATGAATGTTTTAAGTTTATTTTGTGGCACAAGTAAGAATGATTTCATTATGAGATGGGTGGGACCTATATCTCCCTCTAATGAATTGGGTAATGATTTATATCTCATGAGATAGACATGGCTGGAATTTTAAGTTAATCTAGTTCAGTGTTACAGGATTGAAACGAGGAGTGAACTCGATTAAGAAAGGGACTTTTTCCACTAAGATGGTCTTGGCAGAAATACATTGGCTACTATGGAAATCATAACATGTGATGAATAGTTGCCACAATTACATGTTTTACTCCCATGATAATTTATCATGTTTAATGTTTCTTTATGATCTATGCCTTACGTACTTCCATGTTTTATGTCATTGCTCAATCTTTTGATGTTTAAACATAATGTTCATGTTTTTAAGTTCAAAAATATATGATTTGTTTTATTTTATCCATGCTTACCCTTACTGAGCATTTGAGCTTACCCTTTATATGTTTTCTTTTCCCCATGATATAAAGAAAGGTTTTAGGTAAGAAAAAAAAGGGGAAGATCTTTATGGGATATGTTGAAGATCTTTCACCACGATTAAAAGATTATATTCCGAGTTTCCAAGGACACTAAACTATTACGGTCCTTGTGTGTCTATTTTTGTTATGTATTAAGTATTTCTCTAAAGTAATGTAATGTCCATTTATGTCAAGCCTTGGGCCTCTACAGTTGGTATCAGAGGAAAGGTTTAGTCAACCTTTGGAAACTAGGATGCTAGAACTTTATTGAGATCCCTAGAGATATTTCTAAGTTATGTCTAGGGATATCCCTAAAGATAAGTATACATATATGATATAGTCCTAGAACTACGCTAACGATCTTAGAATTAAACCTAAGATGTTAGATGTCGAAGTTACTCCCCCTTGATTATGTTATTTTCCTTGTATGATTTTTGCCTCTCATAGAATTCTTTTTGTGTTTTTTGTCAATGGAGGGAACCAGAAGGAATTCGGTTAACATTGAATCCAATGGACAAATTGGTGACTATGAGAAACAAAATTGTGTAATTCCTAGAGGGAAAGATATTGTGATTATTCTGAATCAGTCATAATGATATATGATTAACAAGGTGAAATTTAGTGGTATGCCTAATTCATCAAATAAGAGGAAGATAGACTTCTTTGCATGTTTGCATGTTGAGGAGAATAAAGAAAGGAAGATTGTGATTTCTAAAGAAGGGATGAAAAACCTTGAGGAATACCTCAAATGGAGGGACCGATGTTATCTGTGTGGAGAAAAGGGTCATAGAGTGACATACTGTTATGGAGTTCAATGTCTTATTTATGGAGAACATGGGCATTACCCAACTCAATGCCCTAACATAAAAAGTTACTTCTAAATCAAGGAAGGACTTATTCCAGGACAATCATTGCAGAGGATGGATTAAAGTGTTTATGTATTGGTATTCAATAATAATGTTGTTGAGGTACTTTTATGGTGTATTAGAATATTTTTGTATTAATCTATTGTGGTTTTCAATAATTTTATGGTACCGATAACAATGAAAAGTGATTCAAATATTTTTGAAAGCAGATGATATGAACATAATGAAGGGATAAGAAGAAAATGAAATGTATGACAGTATTCATGAGCTCATGATTGTTATAAGGACTAAGTATATAGAATTTTGAGGATTTTGGTATGTGGAAAGAGTTAACTTTTTACAGCACTCATGTTTTCACTAAGATTCAATGGGTATTCATTTTTCAAAAGATTACATGATTATGGTATTCACATGACTGGAATGTGAACAACAAGATATATGAGGGATTAATTATGGTATTCACGTGCTTTTTATATGACCTTTTTAGTAATCGTTCTCTTTATACAATGAGTTTGGAAAGATGTATTTTGGATAAGCCTAAAGATTGGAATGGATTAGGATGGACATAAGTTAGTATTGTTTAAGGATATAATTTTTTTCGATATTATTGATGGGATGTTATAGTACTGTAGTTTTAGAAAAAGGACAACCTGCAGGACTGGCGACAGCCCATCGCGTCGGACAAGGCTGTGGGAATCGAACCCTCAACCGAAGTGCGACTAGCCTTTATCACCTACCATTGGCCTAGAGGAAGTCCCTATTTATTAAAAACTAGTTTTATTATATTAAGTATTATGATATATGAAGTATAAGTCCATTTTAGGAACCATATATGATTAATCTCACTATATATCAACACATGTATATTTAATAACATTTGCTAACCTTTTGTTTGAGACAGATGGAATGACCCGTCATTCTATCACACGATCTGCTTACACTTCACAAATAACAAATTCAACTTCATTTCATTAAGAGATGAAGTGGAAATTGTTCAAGGCATGAACAACAGTGAGATTTTACCAAAATAAAGTAAGTATTTATTCTAATTCAAATTCTTCAACTTTAGGGAAATGATTTTGAAAACCAAAAACGTTTTCCTAGTTCCCTTATATCTTATGAATCAGATGGTACCCTATATCATCACAAATATATGGATTTGTGATTATTGTCTTTTTCATAGCCATGTTCTCTACCACTCTCTATCAGAACATGATGGTTATATTTCTCTTCCATATCCATATTTTCACCTATGTTCTCCTATGTGGAAACCCATTGATTAGTTTATCTGGGTAACTGTTACATTTCATACTTTAGTTTTTAAAGATAAGTTTTGGTATTCCTTTTTACGATTTGGGTTTCAATTAAAGAAACTTTCAAGTAGAAACCCATTTATAACCCCGACGAATTTCGAGGGTGAAATTCATTTTAAGGGGGGTGGAATGTAATAACCTGAGATTTTATAAGATATATATATTTTTTAATTTAATTCATATCTTCTGTTGTACGATACAATAAGATTATTTTTCACTATATGAAACACCGTATTAGCTTGCAGTATACGCAACACTATTCTTAGATTGTGTTACACACAATCTCAAGTTCGTTTGATAATAGTCATTCTACGAAAAATTGAGTATATATATATATTCAATGTATAAATGAAAAAATGGTTGGATTCTATTATAACGAAAAAACAAAGTAGTCTTGCACTATACGCAACCCTGACTTGGCTTGCATTACACGCAATCACGACCTTCTTCGATAGCGTGTGTTGTACGCAATACCGAGTTTTACTAAACAATGATATGTTATTATAATATTATTATGAACTATCCATTATGAATAGTATTAACTATATTTTGAATTTTATAACATTATTATTCATCTTACACATTTTCTAGAACATGGTATAAGAACAGAATAAATTTTTCGGGTAAAATAAGTATTTTTAAAAAAATGCAGTTTTGCCGCCTTTTGATGGTGCACCCACTTTAAATATAGTTTTTGACATGTTTATAAGATTAATTTTACAAAATAAAATTATTTTTTGGAATCAGGATATAAAATTTTACCTTGGATAAATTTTTCATATTATTTTGATAACTTTCATATTTTAATGAATAGCAAAAACACGCTATATTTTAATTAAAAACAACTTTTTTCATCGTAATAACATATGTGGTTAAATTATAATATTTAATGGTTTTGAAGTATGAATAGAATATATTTTTACATTTAATATAATTTATGTCATTATCATTGATTTTACCTTGAATTCGTAGGTTAAATCAATTCAATCTTTTGCAATGTTTTAAAGAAATAACCTGTTTTCTTTCGACAACGGGATTAATTTTAATTTAATTTACAAAACTTGTGTGTATTTAATTTGGAAAAATGGATTCCTTATTTGGAATCAGTGGGTCCAAATTATGTTAATACGATACTTTTTATTTTAGGGAATTATGAATAGTAACTACGGTAAATTTTATTTACCATAGTTAAAGGTAAATCGGGTAATTAAGGGTAAATATAATATTATAAAATTACCCTAACACATGCCAAAATTCTATTGGATGGATAAAGGTAGACCCACATAACCTAAGGGTCGGATTAGATTTATTTTATGGACTTATGACCATGAAAATAATTTAATTATTATTAAAACCAAAGAAAGTGACAACATGTCACTCTCTTAAATCCTATAAGTATAATAATTTTCATTTAGTGATAAACATCATAAAACATCAAACATGAATTGTCTCCATAAATCTAACAAATTAATCTACATCATGATAATTTATTTATAATTTTTAGGGATTAAATAATTGTCATTTATGGGGATACATTAATGCTGGAGAAATTATTTATTAAGTGAAAAATCAGTAATATAGTTTTTATTGAAATAATAATACCCATTAAAAGTCCCAAAACCTGGATAAAACTTATTTTTAGTGTATATATACACATTAATCATCCAATGACCTAATATATGACCGTTTGGAGCCTTATAAAAGTGATTATGACACTTATATTATTTTATTTTAAATGATGCCAAAGTTATCACCTTCATAATTTAATAAATATAACAATTTAAATATTGTGATTTTAAGATGATAAATTAGATTAAAAGTATTATTGTGAAGGGTAATAGATATATATTCATCATAGGATTTTATTTTTAATTTTTATGTAACAAATATGTATATTAAATAATTATAAATAAATGTTGTAGTAATTATTTTACTAAGAGATAAACCAAATAAATGGTTTTAAATATAATAAAATAAATATTATATGAACTATTTTATGTGATCCACTAATTTTATAGATACATATGACTTTTTATTAATCTATTAAATATTTTATTTCGAAAATATATTCTGTATATATTTTATTTAAATTCAAATAAATGAATAGCGTCAAAATTGACACTATTGTTATTTTATAAAAATAACATATTATAAAATTGTTTAAAAATCACAAAAATATTTAACAATTAAAATTTTATATTTATATGGTCTATAATGTTATAAATTAAACAATTATGGAAAATTCATAACAAATAAGTAATTACGTGTTATAATTTAAAATATAGAATTTTATTACCACAAATAAACTTAAATAGATTAAATAAGGATAAATCAAAATGATAAAGTTTAAAATAAGATCCAAACATGTCTAAACTTGATTGGTTGATGATATTACAACCCTATATCATCTAATATTCTAATATGAGTCATTTTTCGATTTTTTTATGTGGGGTTAGATTTATTATAAATTAATATTTTTTAGAATTCCAAAGGTGCCCCTCTCCTCCCTTATAAAAGGGCACCTCCTCCCTCCCTTCCTCACACCAAATTGAGCCTTCAAGCAAGGCCAAACCCTGCCAAATTCTCTTCTACACTTCCCTAGAAATATCCTAGAGGTCCTGGTCTTCTTCAAAGACCAATTTTAGTGCCCTAAGAGGAGGTCTCAAAGAGGCGCTTCAAAGAAGGGTAATGTCTGTTACCGATTCTTTCAACATTATTTCTTATTCCACTTATTCTTCTTAGGTTGTTTCATTATGAAGTAATAACATCAGTATCACTCATATACTGATATGTTATTATAAGTATTAAACAACCGTATTTCACCATCTATCCATCCTACAGAAAACGAAATCACCGCGCGTGCGTACGTACGAAATATCGTCTCCACGCCGTGGTGTAATCTATTTTCCACCACAACCTTACTTGGACGGGTATAATGGTGTAAATAATAACTATATATGATTATTGTAAAGTGATATTGATTCTTAAATAGTATACATACACTCGAATAAAATTCCACGATCATGAGAATGATATCATCGCTCGTGCGTACGTACGGACTACTGTCTCCACGACGTGATGAGAATCATTCTCCACGTTAACCATTCATGAATGATTATAAAGTATATATAATAAGTAATCATGAAATATATGACATAATAATTATACTGGATTTATGTGTATATATATGTATGTCATCTACTTAATTCCATTCAACTCAATAAGGAAACAAAAACAGCGTTCATGCGTACGTACGGCCTACCGTCTCCATGAACGATGTATTTCTTTCCATTTACTGATCTATTATATATATGTATATTCTGAATATATATTATATATAAATCATTTTTATATTCTGGAATTAATTAATCATGATCTAAGTAATCATATGAATAATTACAAGTCAAAACACGGATGAGAAATGAAACGATTTTACCCAAAACGCTTTTTAACATGGAATTTACAAAAGAACGGGTAAAATAAAGTCATAAATGAACCATATATGATATCATAAAAATAATTATGATTCTGGAATAAGTCAATAACATTATTTAAATCATTATACAGGAGGTTCAGACCCTTACGAAGCAAATCGGACCAAAGGTAAGGGATAATTTTTCAAATCTCATTTTTATCCAAGATTTCTTATTTGTAAGTATTTATTGGGGCTATTTCTATCATGTCCATGTTTTATAAAACTGTTTTCATGTATGTTTAAAGTCATTTTTACCCATTTTTTACTTTTACTACACGGTATGTAAGGAATCATTCTTTTATTTACGTTACGATGTACTTTTTTGACTTTTTTGACAAAAGTACGAGGAGAATGTTATTTTTTACTTATACGGCATGAACGGATATTTATGGTTTTATAAAGACTTATTTTCATGAAGCTTCCTCCAAAATATTTCATGAATATTTACAAAAAAAATCTATTTCTTTTAAAATTTCATGGTATTTTGTGAAAAGAAAATTATTTTCAATAAGAAAGGATATTTTCCTCAAGAATTCATTTCAAATGTTTTATCAAAACCATTTTCCATCTAAGATGACATTATATGATATGTGTTTGTTTCAAGTTTAATGTCTCTATGATTTACATGGTTCACTTTTCTTATGATGAAATGTCCATTTGTTTTATATGGATTATGAAATGATGGGATGATGTTTATGAAACCCATTTAATTCTTTAGGTTATGATGAATGTTTTAAGTTTATTTTGTGGCACAAGTAAGAATGATTTCATTATGAGATGGGTGGGACCTATATCTCCATACAATGCATTGGGTAAAGATTTATATCTCATGAGATAGACATGGACGGAACGGTAATTTAATCTGGTTCAGTGTTACAATTCTGAAATGAGGAGTGAACTCGATTCAGAAAGGGACTCTGTCCACTAAGATGGTCTTGGATGCAATGCCTTGGCTACTATGGAAATCATAACATGTGCTGAATAGTTTCCACAATTACATGTTTTACTCCCATGCTATTTTATCATGTTTAATGTTTTTTGTGATCTATGCCTTACGTAATTCCATTTTTTATGTCAATGCTCAAGATTTTGATGTTTAAACATTATGTTCATGTTTTTAAGTTAGAATGTATATTATTTGTTTTATTTTATCCATGGTTACCCTTACTGAGAATTTGAGCTCACCCTTTATATGTTTTCTTTTCCCAAGTATATAAAGAAAGGTTTTAGGTAAGAAAACAAAAGGGGAAGATCTTTATGGGCGATGTTGAAGATCTTTCACCACGATTAGAAGATTATATTCCGAGTTTCCAAAGACACTAAACTATTATGGTCCTTGTGTGTCTGTTTTTGTTATTTATTAAGTATTCCGCTAAAGTAATGTAATGTCCATGTACGTCCAGCCTTGGGTCTCTACAGGGGGTAGAGTCACAACCCCCACGGGAAAAACATCAAGGAACTCTCCAAAAACCTCCGGGACAACCATCTTCTCTTCATGAGCTGGAACCACTGATAACCTGCCTAAAAATGAAAGGAGAGGCTCCATACGCCGGCTTCCCACATAATAGCTCCTCTCGCCAACAAAATATGCACGCTACCCATCCACTTCAGAGAACATGACTCTTCTTCAGAAGAATTCGATAACGACACTAATAGAAAAAAAACCATTCGATGCCTAGGATGACATCATACGGGTGCATATGTAGAAAAAGAAGAACCACACTCGATCGATGTGGTCCCAACATCATCCCACATCCCCGGAAAACAATAGATACGTTGGTATGGCCCCCAATTGGTGTAATCAGCACTAGTGGTATGGAATTTCTCTCTACATCTAGTCCCAAAGCATGGGCTAGACGAGGTGCAACAAAGGAGTGCGAAGCTCCAGAATCGAACTAAGCAGAAACGGGAGTGGTGAACAAACAAATCGTACCTCGCACCACCTCTGTTCCGGCTGGAGCTACCAACTATGCTTCATGCAACTGTCCACGCCCAGCTCTTCTTCCCCTCTGATGTCGTCCACCTCCCCGGCCATGCCCTGGTCGAGGTCCCTGAGGAACACCCTGAGGTTGGCCTCCTCCCGCAAAGTCTTCCCTCGGAGGAGCATGGTCCTGTTGCTGCTGGAAGGGCCTCGCCGGCAACTGGTGCTGCTGAGGTGGGCACTGAACCTTCCCACTTCCACCGTATTGAGCTCGGGTTGGGCACTGACTCTGAATGTGCCCAAAAACTCCACAAGAGAAACACTTTGGTCCTGGGCTCGTGGAAAAGGGACGAGGACCTGAATATCTGAACTGGAAGTGCTGGGGCCTGTTCCTCACTGGCCTGAACCTGGAAGGTCCCATCGCAGGAGACCTGTTGCTGACGGCCTTCATCTTCAATGAACCTGGCTGAAACCCCTCACATGGTGCACCTCCCAGTGAGTGCATCCTCTATACAACCTCTTCCTTCTTCTGTACCGCCAAGTATGTCGGAAGGGTGAAGGGGGTGACATCATACTGAAGCGAAGGACGAAGCGCCTCCTCCAAACGTCTCGCCCGAGACTCCTCATCCGGAAATAGATCCATAGAAAATCGTAGTATATCCTTGAACTTGATCCCCAACTCTCATACTAACATACTACCCTGCTGGAGGGAGAGTAACTCATGCTGCTTCTCCGCCTTGATCATGGAAGAAAGGAATTCCTCTCAGAATTCCTTCTCAAATTCAGCCCAATGAACCTCTGCCTCTATCCTATCTCTGAGGTAGAGTATCCACCACTGTCGCACCGCACCTCTCAACTAACTGACTACTAGGGGAACCCAGTACTCCCTAAGAGCACGGATCATGGTAAAAGTGATCCCCAGCTCCACAATCCACCCCTCTGTCTCCATATCCGAAGTACTACCCTCATATTTCTTGAGGGTTTGCTGCTGAAAAGAATAGAGAGTCTTCTGTCACGGGCTATATTCCTTATCTTAGTCAATCCTCAACTGATCGACCACCTGAATCTATTGGGCCTCGGCCATCTGAGTCACCCGGGGAAGACGTCCAGGTGCCATAGTTGTACGGTAAACAAGGATCGCCTAATACCAAGTAGTAAAGAAATTTCTCATGGTTTTATTTTATCACATTCTTTCAATTTATTTCCCAAAATTCCCAAATCAAGTAAAACACAATCATGATGATTCATGCACCTTCCCTAGGGTCTCTACCCTGCAATAAATTTGGTCTCACTTGTTCGTTCGGTAGGCTCAGAGTCCTTGCATCGGATAACGAGGGGCCCTAAAATCCCATGTCCTAGCTGGTCTTCCCTGGCCTATGTCACGCACCAAGATTAACCAACATTATTGCCCTACCATCCCATGAAATCCTCACAGTGCCTAACTCCAGACTCCATCCTATCTCTCAACCATCACCTCTGATACCATTCTGTCATGACCCCCTCCAACCAAAGATGCCCCTCCTGAGCTGGCAATGTTGAAAGAGATATAATGACCCCCGAGTCCTGCCTCCAGTAGGCCCCGGGGTGGCGACTAGCACCAAGGGTATGAGTTTTCACAAATATGGGAGGCATTACCCTTTTATTATTTAATATCGGGACATAGGACAAGTCAGCCACCAAAAAGAAAAGAATGGAGTGTATAGAAATAAACCCTAACCAATCCCATGTGCATTTTTAAATAGTTCTGAAACAAGGTACAAGTACAAGAAAGCTCAAAACGTACAATACCAAAAGAAACAAGTACATCAAACTGACGCAACTCCAACTGTCCCAACTAGTAGGGTCTGGCATGGCCCTGGTTGTCCTCCTAGAAACCTGAAAGTAAACGTAGGGTGAGCATACAAGTATACTCAGTAGGGAAACCTAAAGCTTTCGTGCACAAGTGGGGAGACTTCCTAATGTCCCCTGAGAACAACAGAATAAACCTAGCAAGGAATTATATCCACCCAACCTCACCAGCCACACTCACCAAAACACAATCACAACAGGTAGTAGTATATAAGAACAAGAGTATTGGGTACCCCGCACCATTTTCCCCCACTAGTTAGCTGCTCTTCCAAATGGAAAACGTCCTGACGCTACCACATGATTCCCACCCGCACACACCTGGGCCTCACAACCACGTATCCCGCCCGCACACACCTGGGCCTCACAACAATGTATCCCGCCTACACACACCTGGTCCTCACAACCACGTATCCCGCCCATAAACATCTGGGCCTCACAACCACGTATCCCGCCCACACACACCTGGGCCTCATTCCGAAGGTTCTTGGGAAATATTAAAACCTTCCCGAAGAGTCTTGGGCTAATACACCCCAATCGAAACCTACCCGGAGAGTCTTGGGTGTAAGGTCGCCTCAAACCATCACAGCATAGGGAAGAAGGAACAGGAAGGAGCTAGTAATTAAGGGGAAACACCATCTCCCATGAAATGGGAGTGTTCGGCACTATGTGCTCAACATGGGTGGGGTGAGATAAAACACAAAGATATATATATATATATATATATATCAAACACTCAGCCCAACCTATGGCTTCTAATCAGAGAAATGAGCACGTGCCTCGGCACTGCTACTACGAAGCGTGCATACAACAAACAACCCAAACCCCATTTAGGTTTTTTTGTTTTAAGAGAATCATTTTATAAGTTCCCTAACTACTGGGAAACTATCCACAACCAACCACATTGATCATTCATAAAACATATCCCCACCATCCACAAATAAAGTTCGGAAAACAGAAGCAACACAACCAAGTCCTTCTTATTATCCAACCAACCCCATTTACTATTATTCCCATTCCACTATAATTCCCCACCATTCATTAACATTTCCACTTTTATTTATTAATTACAACCCATAGTTCGTTCAAATTCAAACCCAACCCTACAGCCCCACTGCCAACCACCATAACCATAACCACACCGTACATCATCATACCTTGATACTGTTCATCACAGCCCCACATCCCGTCACTAAGATATCATTCACACCGACCAACAACCAAGCCAACCGCAGCCCCGCAGATCACCTGATCCACAACAACCCAAAAAACAACCCCTTCACACAAATTAACCCCAATAGCACACAAATGCTTATTATTTTAATTGAGTTCAACCGGGGTGATCACACAAGGGTTCCAGATTTTCATTTAATCAGCAAACTTTACGTGATTTACCAATTTCCATATTCCATGAATTTTCCATCCATAAATGGTCTAGAAAGATAGGGAATCATTTAATTATGCAAGCAAAGGCCCCCAACGACCGTGATTTTTAGTAGGCATAAGCCTATTCAATTCATAACATAATATCACAGGATATAAAACATTGTAACAACATTCACAAACTTCCCATCCCCATTATATAAGATAGTTATTATCTTTATTAAAACGGTTCAAAAGTTTTTCACATAAATAAGAGGACACCCACCCCGCATGATGCACAAATTAGAGAGATTAAGGTAAGACCCCTACCTTAACAGGTTCTGATCACAACACTCTTCATATCAACTTTAGACGACGTCCGTCGGCATCCGTCGCTTCTGGAAAAACTCGGAAAACCCTACTTGGGTGGAAGTGGGGTAGAAAAGGACAACTGATCCAAGATCAGAAGTTCTGCCTCGCTGTTACGATCCCGAGGCTACTGACGGATCGTAAATTGGAGCTCGAACAAAGTAGTTATGGAAGAAAAAGAGCCTTTGAGTCTCTTGGGAGAGATCTGCTCAGAGGAAAGGGGAGGAGAGGGGTGTGTTGAAAAGTAAGAGGGGACCCCTCCTTTTATAGGCGTGAAAAATAAAATTACACGGCATGTACTTTATGGTACATGGTGTGTACTTGGCCATTTCACACCGCCGCCACGTGGCTTCCAACGCGGCCTTCAACGTGGCACACGGCCGTTGACTGGTCAACACACGGTTTGAAGGTAACACATACGCAGGGAGGGAATACATGGTGTGTAGTATTGGGTACATGGTTTGTACCCATTTATTTCACATGGAATGGACACAACTCCAACATGGCACACAGCCGTTGACTGGTCGACACATGGTTTGAGGGTAACGCGTGCGTGGGGAGGGACTACACGGCGTATAGTATTGGGTACACAGCATGTACCCATTTATTTAACACGACAAGGACACAGCCTTCAACACGGGGTATACCCAGAAAGGGGTTACATGGCATGTACTCACACTACATGGCGTGTACTTACAAAATTTTGAAAATTGTGGGAAAAGTCCATTTTACCATCTAGAACACTTTGTGATCCTCTTTTTGACAAAGGAATGGGCTGGAGAGGTCCGAGCCATTACATGGCGTATGATATCTATATCTATAATACTGATCTTTTAAGTTCATATGATTAGATAACCTATTTGATCTCTTCATTTCTTTTTTTTGAAGTTTAAGTGGCACTATTAGGCTGCCGAATTTTGAAGGGATTCTTTCACCCTTCTCGTTTTCAAAATCTATTTTTATCTCAAGTCTTTCATGTTCCTTTTGATTATGTTGGTGTATGATCTCTATATCTATCATACTGATATTTTATGTTCATATGATGATAGACCCTATTTTATCTCATCAATTCATTTTTTGTTGATGTTTAAGTGACGTCGTTAGGCTGCCGAATTTTTAAGGGATTCTTTCACCTTTCTCATTTTTTCAAAGTTCTACTTTCATGTCAATTATTTCAAGTTCCTTTTTATTATGTTTGTGTATGATCTCTATATCTATCATACTGATCTTATATGTTCATATGATGAGATTCCCTAGTTTATCTCATCAATTCATTTTTTTAAGTTTATGTGACGTCGTTAGGCTGCCGAATTTTCATAAGAGAAATCTTATTTTTGTCTTCCTCTCATGTTCTTTATTTAATATGTTATATGTTCAAATTTCATTACCATGTCATTAAATCACTTATATTCTATCCCCCTACTGTTTTATGGTACATTTATGAGTGGGTGACTCATGTCCCCTCTCTTTTCAATGTTTTCTAAAACCTTGTAACATAGCTGTTATGCTGCAGAATTTCCGTCTCAAAATGTCTCTCTCTTATTCTCAAATTCATTTATTTTATTAATTGAATACTCAAAGCTATTTCTTCTAAAGGGTTATTCAAATATATACTAAAATGTTCTATTTTAAATTCTTGTATTTTCATACATGAGACCCGCTTTCCCTTTCCATGGGTTTAAAGTGACATAAAGATCATGTCTCTAAAGCAGTTTTTAAAACGTTATGATTATGAAATGAAACCCATTTCTTTTATGCTATATGGGTTGATTATGAAATGATTGATGATGATATATGTAACTCAAATGATAATAAAGACATGTTAATGGTGCGCCCTGATAGCGCTCTAATGCATTGGGTAAAGACTTAATCTCTAGAGATGACTATTTTTAATGATGCCTTGGTGAATAACCTTGGTAATTTTTAATGACACCATGGGGATGGACCTTGGTGAAACAGAATGATTATCAATATTAAATTTTGTAGCCACATATTAAAGTTATGAAATAAGTTATTTTTATTATGATATTCCTCATGATTTCTTTCTCATGCCTTAAAGTTATTTTTCATGACATTGTTGATGTATCTCAAATTCACATGTTAAATGTTTCCCCTTGTTTCCCTTACTAGGCCTTCTGCTCACCCTTTCTTTTGATATATGTCCCCAGGTTATGAGATGCAGTAATGAACCTAGGATGAACCTAAGGAGAATAATTTCAAGAGTTTTAGAATAATGTTTTATGTTTTCATGTTTTAAGTTCCTGGTTTCCAAGACACTAAACCTTAAAGATCCTCAGTTTTGTAAAATGTAATGAAATTTTATGTGATAAAAAAGGAGGGATGCTATACTGAGTCTATTCTTCAACATACCACATTGTCCTTGAGTGTATAATTTCTCATTATGCATCACTAGAGTCGAGAATCTCATTTTGAGTTCCTTTTCCTTTACTGATTTGTTATTACTACAATGTCTTTCTAAATGCCCATAATGAGAACATATAAAACATTTTCCATCAAAGGCATACCACATTTCATCATTTATATTTCAAGATGTTGATGCATCTTGAGTTATTCCTCTAATATTGAACTCCTGAGCTTCCTGAAACATAATCATGGTATGTCCCATTCTTCCATAGTAATAGCATCTAATAAATTCTTTCCTCTGAGAGACTCTTCTTTATGATTTCTCACAACATTTCTTATTATTCACATATTTTGAAAAGTATCTATTTTCACAGCCTGGAATGTATTTATGGGCCTCTGAATAGAAGATTGATGTGTGTCCATGAATCTCACAGAAATATCACGTGTCCTCACTACTTCTTGTAACTGTCCTCTTAGGCCTTTCTCTTGCACCAACAGGATTTTCTCCACCTATGAAACTATTCATGTCTCTCTTTCATTCATGCACGGGATGGGATTCATCAAATCCAATAATATTTATTTCAAAACTGTATGGTCTTTGAGCTGAGAAAATGTGTTGTTGTTTCTCCACATAAATCTCATACATTCTTTTCATTTTATCATCACCTGCCGAAGGACAATTGAATAGTAAGTGCAGCACATCCTTCATCTTAGGTTTTCTTTTGTCTTTTTATATCTCCATTTCTTTCATGGATGATTCTATATCTTCCTCCAATTGTTGAATCTTTTTATCTATTGATTCAATTTGATCATTGAGTTCTCTTCTAAGATTCTTCCCACTACTCATTTAATATTCTAGTTCTCTTATGAGCTTTTATACCATGCCACTTTTCTCCTTCACCTTAAAATTTTTTACATCAATAGAATCAGAACGACATTCATTATCTTATTGTAGCCTTTGATCATTTTGAACAAGTTCAGATAGCTGTGTAGAAAGATCATTATTTCTAGATTTCAAATTTTGAATCTCATCTTAGTTCAGATTCTTCCCTTGACATCAGCTTTTGATTTTTCTAACATTTTAGATCTCTTTTTCAGTTCTTCATCTTGAGAATCATTCTTCTCCCTCAGATCAATAGCTATGTCAATAAGCCTTAGATTCAACCCTCTTAGCTTGTTGATCTCAGTTTCTAGTTCTTGGATCTGAATATCTTTAGATTTAATTTTATCATTGAATTTATGATCTAGTTCCTTTGTTTTATGGAACACTTCCACATTTCTCCCTCTAGGATCTTCTTCATCATCAGTAGTTCCAACATCACTTGGAATATCAGGTTCATCACTCATTTCTTCAGTATCATTGAATGAGTATGAATTTTCACTGTACAATTTATCCAAATCAACATTTTGTTCACTGATGGATTCCATTAACTGAATCACAATGCCTCCATAGACACTTCTGCACTAATGGGTACCACCCAACTTCTGCTTATTCTTTGAGGTTCTACACTTTTCCATGGCACACTAAGATAAGAGTATAATGATTCTTTAACCACATATATTGACTGAACCAAGTTAGAGAAATAAAATCGGATAAAATAATCCTACCCTCTGATAACAATTGTTAGGTCCACAAGGCTGAATACCTTGAGAGGGGGGGTGAATTAGGGTATGACTAATTAAAAATTAATGCCCGTTCGGATCTTGTTTTGTTGTTAATAAAAACACACTTCTCTCTCTCTTTCCCATTTCACAATATAAACAGAAATTAAAGAATGCATACGACACAACATTTTTTACTTAGTTCACCCTCACTGGGCTACATCCAAGGGGCACACACCAACAATCTTCCAATTTACCAAATTCACTATAAGCACACTACTGTTTACTAAGTTCAGGTTAGACTATTTATATTCCCAAGCTCACTTCCGTTACATGGTTTATGGTCAGCTCACTACTTTCCCAATGGTCACTCCCAGTTTCTCTCTCTCTCTGGCTCACTGTCGGTGGAGATGATCACCTTCTTCCTCTTCCTTTTCTCACTTCTCTAGAAAGGATCCAGTCATAGTTTATAAACATGTACGTCTTTCATTATCAGTAATAAATACATCCTATCTTGTATGTGGATGCTCTGTTGAATTCCAACTTTCATCCATAGATTAATCTCACATTGAACCAAAGGTATCGGGTGATCTTACAGCTTTCACGCAACCCTAAAAAGACTAGTGTGCTTCAAACATACCTGGCGTGCTTCTTAAAGAAAGCGCGCAAGTCTCAGTGCGCAAGTTAAAACGGGTGCACAAGTTAAAACTGGCATGTAAGCTCACCTCAACCACTTGTGCAACACTAGTTTCTGTAACTCCAAACTTGCTTGACTCAAACTCTTTTACGCCCAAACCAATATTGGCGTGAAACCACCAACCATCGCGCTTCTTGAAAACCTGGCATGATAGTGTCACCAAACCACGTGCGTGACACCCCCTTCTTCAACTCAAAAATTGGGCGACTCCCTTACTTTCTCACTCGAAGCACTCTTGACGTGCAATAAACAACTGGCGCGTAACTTCTACATGCGCAACCACACCACCACTTGCGTGACCACCACACCTGTGCAATGGGAGCTCTGATTTTCTCTAATTGTTGAACTCTCCACCAAATGAGGAGGGGACAACCTGTAATTATAGGCATTTGCACACACTGCACGATGGTGCACAAGTCTTCTCTCAGCGCGGAAGTCTTGGCGTGCAAGTCTCTACCGCACAAGTCACTTGCACGGACAACCCTAAAACATGGGTGCCCCATTTCTCTTTTCCAAATTTTGATGTTCTGATCTTGAGAATCCCCTTTGTCAACAAATTTGTATGTCATGGTTTTCTTTTTCAAAAATCACAACACAGATGTCCACTTTGTCAACAAACACAATCACCCCATAAATGATTCAATGATACCTTGAGGGATTTTCCCCAGCAATATCCCCCTTTGGGTTTGTTAAAAACTCTTCCATAAAAAGATACATCGTTAATTCTTCAGCCACCATTCGCTTATTTCGATTCTGATAGCGATCAAGGATTTACTCAATAGATACTCTAAGCCCACATGAGCAATTCTCAGGGTGAGAAACAAGAGAAAATAAAAAGTTCATCAATGAATCACTTCAACTAGGACACCCACTGTTGACACCAAACAAATACCAATTTTTTAAAATATTATTACTGCAATCCAATACCACTCTCTTTCTTTTAACACGATCCTTAGCTATCATGATATCTATTCTTTGATCGATAACTTCTAGCATCGTCAGATTTGAAATGCTCCCCCTATCTGCCCATAGCTTTAACTTTGTCTGCTGCAAATCCTCTTCATCACTATTACTTGTGTTGTCCAAGCTATGCTCTAGCTAAGCACTTTGAACTAGCTTTAACTCCCCCTATCTGGATGCTCCACCTGTCAGCTTCTCCCCATATCATTCATGATTTCTCAAATAGCCACAATGTCTCCCACTATCTGGCTACTCCACCTATCAGATTGTCCCCATATCATTCATGATTTCTTAAATAGGCACACTATCTCCCCCTTGAATAATCACTATTTTCTCCTCCTTTGTCAAAAACCCCAAAGTTCACTCCTTTGCAGTATATAACAGAGTAGATAACACATACCAGTTCATTAGGGAAAAACACATCATACCTCAGGGAGAGGGGGTGGTGGTTCCACATCCACGCTCTTTTAAGTGCAGGGAGTCGACTGAACTCCCAGATCCAATCGATGCCTCTCAAAAGATTCCTTAGGTAAGGCCTTTGTCAGAATTTTTGCAACCTGTAGCTCTGTAGGCACATACTCCAACTTCACGATTTCCTGCACAACATTCTCCTTGATAAAATGATACATTATATCAATGTACTTTGTCCTTGAGTGATGTACTTTATTTTTATTATATTTATAGCACTTGAGTTATCACATTGGACTCTGATCGGAGACTTCACTTCAACTACCATATCTTCAAGATGCTGCTTCATCCATAATATTTGTGTGCATGCTTCAGTGGCTGCAATATAATCAGTCTCTATGACGCTCAGAGAAATGAAATCTTGTTTCTTTCTTAGCCAATAAATACACAATCTACCAAGATAGAATGCACCTCCTAACGTTGATTTTCTATCATCTGCTGATCTGGCCCAATCTGCATCTGTATAACCCAATAATACTGATTGAGATTTGTCATTATACATCAGACCAAAATCCATGGTGCCTTTGATATACTGAAGTATTCTTTTTTTTACTTCAAGCATGTGGCTTTCCTTGGGATTACTCTAATATCTTGATACTTGGAATATGGCGAATACAATGTCAGGAAATATTGCGATCAAGTACATCAAACTTCCAATAATTTGACTGTATTTTGTGATATTAACTGCCTTACCATCCTCATCTTTGGATAGTTTAATCTGGGTAGAAAATGAAGTCTTTATCTCCTTGTAATTTTCCATTCAAAACCTCTTTGGCATATTTGAATTGTGAAATGAATGATCCATTCCTTCCTTGTATCGCCCATACTGAAAACCATGCTTCTTCAAATACTGATCAAGCCTTGAGTACCATGCTCTTGGTTCTTTTTTTAGACCATATAATGCATTCTTCAGCCAAAAAACCTTGTTATCATCCTCATGAATGATAAAACCATCTAACTACTCGATATAATCTTCTTCCTCTAAAACCCCATTCAAGAATTCAGATTTTACACCCTTTTGGAACACTTTGAACTTCTGTTGCATTACAACGGATAAGAATAATCTGATTGTCTCCAGCCTTGCACATGATGTAAATGTCTCATCGACATCTATTCCCTATATATGGATGAATCCTTTTCACACTACTTGTGCTTTGTTTTGGATAATTGTTCCATCTTCATTCATCTTGTTGCGAAACACCCATTTAGTCTTGATAAAATTTATATCTGCTGGCCTACAATCAATCTGATGGCCTCGAAACAATTGCCCATGTATTATTCCTTTCTGAATCAGCATCAGTCACTTATGCTCCCCCTTTTTTCTTTCCTCCTCATCACATTCATTATGAAATTTCTCACTGTTTCATTGTTTAGTGGAATAATTCCTTTCATCTATATCTCGCAGCTTCATGGTATCCTAGAAACAGTCAGATGATACCACATTGTTAGAACAAAATAAATGAGAATGAGATGCATGATTATTGCTGCTCCTCCCACAATATTTCTTCCCTTGATAGACAACACCTGATCTGAGTCATCCAATTATTGATTTGATGGCTCTTGCATCTGATTTTGTTTTTGAATTTCTATCTTATGTTATGCAACGCATCCTACTGTTAGGCCCATAAACATTATTTTTCTACTGCATCATATATTCTCATCTTCCACTTGAAATTGAGCCATTAACCAAATCTCTAAGACTACTAAGTTGGAACTCAGTGTAGGAAATATGAGATAAAGTTAATAACACAATCACTTCATATTGTGCTCTGTTTCTCCCTTTTATCTTTAACTCTGCTACCTCATTTGAGTCAATTGAAACTCTGGAGCATATCAATGCTACTGTGAATCTTTATATTCCACTTACCCTTGGATCTTATCTCCCTAAAACCTAAAACACTTGAATAATCAGTTAACAACATTTATATACACAGTGAGAGGGGATATTTGAAGAATCCTCAATAAGGGGATTGTGGTTGATCCCGATGGGTAAACCCATTTGAATATTTCTTGAATAGAATCACACTCCTTCCTTGCTTCTTCTAGATTCCTAGCCAACGTATACTATTCTGGCCATATGACTATGTATTCATTACCCGAATGCTGAGCCTTCTTCTGATATTTGGATTCTTTAGGCTTGACATTTTTTAGAATTTGGGGTTTAAACCCACTTGTACACACATATGTCTTTGATGTACCACTAATATGAAACTTCCCTTGATTCGGCTCCAGGTAGGAATCTATCTATTTGGAATCATCCCTTTATTCTGCCACCATTGTAGTGATCTTCCTCCTTCCTCCACTTCTCACTGTGGAACACGACATGATAATTTTTCAATGGATTTTTTTTTCATCATTCTTTTATTAGATATTTGTGTCACCACACTGTTTCTCACTAGTGGTGAGTCCTCCACTGAATGTGCATTTTTCTTACTCACAACTGTATCATTTTCTCCCTTTATCCTCTAGATATTTTCATGATATTTCTTAGAGAGCGGTTGTGAGTGTGACAGAGGAGAAAACTGATACACCTTTTATTCAGCTCCATGTAATTCCCTTAAGGATTTGACCTTATTCTTCAACTTACCACTTTGTCTTATAGTGTATAATTTCTCATTATGCATCACTGGAGTTGAGAATCACTTTTCAATTCCCTTTTCATTTACTACTTCGTTCTTACTGCAATTTATTGCCAAATGCCCATAATGAAAACATAAAAAACATTTTCCATCAATGGCATACCTCATTTCATCATTTCTATGTTGAGATTTTCATGCATCTTGAGTTCTTCCTCTAACATTGATCTCCTGAGCTTCTTGACACATACTCATGGTATGTCCTATTCTTTCACAGTAATAACATCTAATAAATGCTTTCTTCTGAGAGACTATTTTTTCTGATTTCTCAAAACACTTCTTCTTATTCTCATATTTAGAAAAGTATCTATTTTCATATCATGGAATGTATTTCTGGGCCTCTGAATAGAAGCTTGATTTGTGTCCATGAATCCCATAGAAATAGCACATGTCATCACTACTTCTTGTAACTGTCCTCTTTAGCCTGTCTCCAGCACCTATAGTATTTTCTCCACTTATGAAACTATTCACTTCTCTCTTTCTTTCATGCACGGGAGGGGATTCATCAAATCCAATACCAGTTTTTCCTAAACTGTATGGTCTTTGAGTTTAGAAAATGTGTTGTTGTTTCTCCTCATAAATCTTATACATTATTTTCCTTTTATCATCACCTGTCGAAGGACAATCGAATAGTATGTGATGTTCATCCTTCAACTTAAGTTTTCCTTTGTCTTTCGATATCTCCATTTCTTTCTTGGATTATTCATTCTCTTCCTCCAATTGTTGGATCTTTTTATCTCTTGATTCATGTTGAGCATTGAGTTCTCTTTTGAGCATCTTCCCACTACTTATCTCATCTTCCAGTTCTCGTATGTGTTTTTCTACCATGTCACTTTTCTCCTTCACCTTCAATTTTTCTACTTCAATAGAATTTGAATGACATGCATTCTCTTGTTGTAGCCTTTGATTATTTTGAACTATTTCAGATAGTTCTGTATAAAGATCATCATTTCTAGACTTCAAATTTTGAATCTCATCTGTGTTCAGATTCTTTACCTTGACATTAGCTTTTGATTTTTCTACCTTTGTAGATCACTTTCACAGTTCTTCATCTTGAGAAACATTCTTATCCCTCAGATCAGTCCCTACATCAATAAGACTTTGATTCAAACCTCTTATCTTTTTTATCTCACTTTCTAGTTCTTGGATCTGAATATCTTTAGATTTAATTTCATCATTGAATTTATGATCCAGTTCCGCTGTTTTATGGACAACTTCCACTTTTCTCCCTCTGGGATCTTCTTCATAATCAGTAGTTCCAACATCACTTGGAATATCAGGTTCTTCACTCATTCCTTCAACATCATTGAATGAGTATGAATTTTCACTGTACAATTTATCCAAATTAACATTTGGTTCATGACTAGATTCCTTTACCTGAATCAGATTGTCTCCACATACACTTCCACACAAAGGGATAACACCCGACCTCTACTTCTTCATTGATGTTCTACCCATTTCCATGGCACACTAAGATAAGAGTATATTGTGTCTTTAACCACATAGATTGACTGAACCAAGTCAGACCAAACAAATCTGATAAAAGAAAATGTCCCTCTGACACCAATTGTTAGGTCCAGAGTGCTGAATATCATGAGGGGGGTGAATCAGGGTATGACTAATTTAAAATTAAAGCCTGTTCTGATTTTCTTTCACTACTAAGAAAAACACTCTTCTCTCTCTCTCTTTCTTGTTGCACAATATAAACAGAAAGTAATGCATGCACAGGACATAGAAACTTTTACTTGGTTCACCCTCACTAGGCTACGTCCAAGGAGCATACACCGGAAATGTGTCGATGTACCAAATTCACAATAAGCACACTGCTATTTACAAATTTTGGGATATATCACTTATATTCCCAGGCTCACTGCCATTAAATGGTTTAGGGTCATCTCACTAATTTCCCAAGGGTGACTCCCTGTTTATCTCTCTCTGGATCACTGTCGGTGGAGAGGATCACCTTCTTCCTCTTTCTTTTCTCACTTCTCTAGAAAGGATCCACTTACACTGTATAGACCAGAAGGTATTTCATTATCACAAATTAATACATCCTTTATTTTATTTGGATTCTCTGTTGAAGTCTAACTTTCACCCATAGATGAATTTCACTTTTCACCGAAGGTATCGGGCAGACTTCCGGATTTCACGTAGCCCTAAAAAGACAGGTGTGCTTCAACCATACCAGGAGTGCTTCTCCAAGCCAGCACACAAGTCTCATCAGGAAAGTTAAAACTGGTGTAAAAGTTCACCTCAACCACTTGCGTGACACTAGCTTCTGGAACTCTAAACTTGCATGATTCACACCCTTTTATGCCCAAACCAATATTGGAGTGCAACCACCAAATGTCGCGCATCTTCAAAATCAGGCATGAAAGTGTCACCAAACCACTTGTGTGACACCCCCTTCATCAACTCAAAACATGGGTGACTCCCTTCATTTCTTTCCCAAACCACTCTTGACCTGCAACAAACAACTGGCACACATCTTCTACATACGCGACCATACCACCACTTGTACGACCACCACACCTACACGATGGGAGCTCTGATTTTCTCTAAGTGTTGAACTCTCCACCGAATGAGGACGGGCCGACCTGTATATATAGGAATTTGGACACCATGTACGATGGCGTGCAAGTCTTCTCTCATCACGCAAGTCTCGGCACGCAAGTCTTTCCTGCACAAGTCACTTGCACGACCAACCCTAAAACCTGGGTGCCCCTTTTCCCTTTTCCATATTTTAAAGTTATGATCTTGAAAAACATATAGCACGCAAGTTTCCTCTCTTTCAAGACAATGGTGTGCAAGTACCTTTTCCAAAACCACTTTTCTCCATTTGTTGATTTTCAGGCCCAAAATTTTGGCAAACACTGGAAAACAGCACCGCCTTTTATCTTCCCTTTTTGTACCGCCTCCAAGTCAACCATTCCTTTTTCGATGTTCTTGAATCAAAAATGGATCATTAACCACATGCCTTGACCTCAACATGCCACCATAAAATCCCCTTTGTCAACAAATTTGTATGTCATGGTTCTCTTTATCAACAATCACATCACATATGGCCACTTAGTCAACACACACAATCACCTCAAAAATGATTCAATGATACCTTGAGGGATTTTTTCCCAACAATTGAGTTATTATCCATCATGTCATTTCTTCGGAACACCATACTTTATAAGAAATGGAATGAATGTCATAAAATTCTAAAATGACTGAATGGTTGGTTAATCATGTGTCGGGAAACATTTTATCCAAACACTAAAAAAATATTTAATAACGATGAAATTATCATAAAGAAGATCCTCTAAAATTATGGATTTCATGAAATAAGCCTGTTGTTGTTTTGACAAGTACAAATAAGAAGAATGGCCCGATCTGGAATTAATGTACACCTTTTTAAACTATAAATATCTGATTGAGTACATAATTCCAATGATATTGTAATAATTGATGACGTTGTTCCTTTTCATCAACTTCACTAATATGTAGATATGATTGGCAGTATCAAGATTTATGATAATGTCTTTTTCATCTAGTGATCTCTCCATTTAATCACCTATGGTTACAACCCTATGGGTCTCAAAACATTCTCACCTACTCAACTAATTTAGCATCATATGGAAAACCTCGTGTTATGGGTATACCCCCGATGTGTTAGAATACATACACAAGATGATTTTTGTGAGTCTCCCTAGGAATGAAACTCTTGAGTTGGAATTTCCCACAGAATGCTATAGCCAAGATAGCAGTATCGTTGCTACAACCAACCACATATAGAGATTATCACCGAAGTCAGAAATTCTAACCATCAATATCTAATGAAGGTGAACCAGGAAGACAAATATGACACCCTTTATTTTTAGGGGCCACTTGGGGGACCATATCAACCACCATTACCTATAGTATCACATCGGTACACCAGTCACTTATTGTTGGTACTACACAACCCATTACTGCTTCTAATAATCATGAACGGGAAGTATGGAAGGATTGTAATGGGAGGAAAGAATTTTATATCCATGAGAGGGATTATTACAATACTATTTGTGATGATGACTATTGGTATATTCAAAAAACTCCAATATGAAGGCACATATCCCTACTAGCACAAAACAATTCTATAGGAATATTCCAACATCCTTTATGGACTAGGTTCATATTCTTACCCCCATGCATTATGTCCATTACCATATTTCAGTGGTATAATGATGAAAAATTTGGTCTCATATCCATGATTCAATTGAATACATCTACACTTGTATAATGTTGATGAAAAATGTGAAGGTGTATATCCCTGCACTATATTTTCTATAATGCCAATATATTTTTGAAACAATTGAAAAGCACTACAAGCATATTCCAGAACTATTAAAAATAAATAGAAAAGTGCATATTCTTATCCATAAATCCAATATAGCTTAACACACTTATCATTGCGAACAATAGGAAATGATAGAGTAAGGACACAGTTATGATCCCATCCACGATGACTATCGAAATATTCTTATAAAAGATGAGGCATCAGACTGGGGCCATGTGATTTTTTTAAATGGGGCTCTATATGTGAGAGTGGAAAATGCCTTGGGACAGGGGGGAAATCCTGTAAAAATGTCCAATAGAATATTCCAACACCCAAGATCATGAAAATATCCTCATTATACTCTAGGCTTACCATTTGAGAGGGGAACAAACCTCAGGCCTGCTCATATTCCAAATGAAGAATTCCACCTACATTCTCTAAAGGCCCAGGATCAAACATATTTCACTATTGTGGCTAGGGATAACCTATTGATAATGGAATAATCCTAAGGATAGGATCATATTACTATTAGTGAATCATTAATGAACATTCCCTAAGATTATGGATGCAAGGATCATATTTCTACTTCCACTAAGGTATAAATGCACCAACATCATTCCAAGTAAGTACATCAGGAGGCTCATATGACTATTCCATTCTCAATTTATGTCAGTATATTATAGTGGAGATAGCATATTTTTATCATTCTCACATTCATGTTCTAATTGGGGATCACCATGTGAGTGTAGAACATGCCTTAGGGAAGGCTCATATACCTTCCACGAAATAGTAGTGGTATATAATAATGGCTCTTGATTGGGAGAAAACACCCATTATGACTGAGGCTCACCATGTGAGAATGGAAAATTCCTCGGGATAGGCTCATATTCCGGTCAATAGAGACAGTTCATTAAAATATTCTAGTAGCCTAATAGCTACACGATCATATTCCCACAACATCAGTAGATTGTAAGAATGTTTTCGTAACATTTATACAATAGGGGGATATCCCTACATAGTTCCAGAAGGAGGGTCAACATATTGTGAACCTAATGATGAATTTGACCAATATTTATAAAGTGCTCAATGTCAGTGTCCTTTTGGTCATTTGAGGAATATTATCAACATAACATGGGTCCGAAAACTTATCCACCGAAGTAAAAGATGATAATTACCATGATATTCATTCTCAAGGAATTGTTCCAATGGATTTTAGGGACTCAACATCTGACATATATTGTAGTAAACATCCACATGGTGATATATCCACTGAAAAATAAATACACCCCTTTCCTTGATACATATGAATAGAGAGGCATCCAAAACACTGGATCTTTTATATAAAGTGGTTCTAAAAACATCGGGATAAATGATATCTAGTTTCCCAATAACATCCTTTAGTACTACTATATAATATGTATGAAACCCTTAGAATCATCTCCTATGGTCTAACTAGATGTAGTAATGTAAATTTGATTAAGAGAAATCAAAATTTTATATATGGATAGAGTTATTGAGAAACAAATTTCCCATCATGTTTTGGAACAACAAAACATATAAATATGGGATCTCATATGAGCTAAAAACGGAGGTCAAACCATATATACACCCAAATATTTAGGATAAACATTAGTGGGTGAATCCTAGAAACTTCACTTATCATGTATTTTCGGGTCTCCTTAATGCCCTCAAGATACTCTAGTTTACGTTATACCTAGACACTATATCTATTGCTCGATATCCAAAACCAAAAAACCACAGTGGAAGTTGACAACATGCTTGTCACCATTGCATAATAACCCTTTAGTAGGTGATCTCAAAATATATATAAATCAAGAATAATTGAGGATGGCGAAATAAAGGAGCATTACACTTTTTTTACCCATGGATAAGGAGAACTACTTAGATATGATGTCCTATAATTTCATAGAACTCAGGGAAATTTGGAAACCAAGTAACACTTGGGGAAATTTTTCAATACAACAGCATTCCTAAATTAAATAGTTCCAAGAAATAGTGAATGGAGGGAGAGGATGGACAATAATACATCACAACTGTCCCATCGAAGTAACATTAAAACACTTTAGGCATGGAGTACAAATACTCAATCAACCAGAAAACTTCTTATGATGAATGGTTCACATCATGGGATGCCACCACAACCATAGCCTGTGAATGAATAGTTGTGCGACATTAAACATGATACAATTGTAGTAACCATATCCTTCATCTTGAAGATTACCCTTCCCATGGGGCTAGGAAAATATCTAACACCACCTCCACCACTTAAATTGTCAATCCCCAAGATGATTTTGGATACATGGGAAACATTTGTGGGAAAATCGCATCCCACTGGCTGGAGGAATTTATATCTCAATCACCACCCCCATGATCATCATCCCTAGGGGGATTGGGAAACCAGTTGTTATTCTATATAAACGCCACCCCATTGTGATTGGGAATTTATATCTTAAATCCAATCATGATATTCATCAAGTTACTAATAAGAATCATTTGACCCTCAAAAACATGATCATTCAATTCCAATTGTGCCCATGTATAACCCCATCCCACAAGGATAGAATAATTCTAATCATCTTCATCGCCATAGTGAGAATCGTTCTTATCCTAGTTGGGAGGTAAATATTATTGGTTGACTTCCCACATGTTACTCCCACCGCAAGAAAAACCATAGCTAGTTGGGGCGCATTCGGTAATCATGACCCATAAAACACGCATGGTTACTATCCACAGACAAAGACATGAGGAGCATACAGAAAAGGTAATCATACCACCACTGAGTTTTCATGCCAAAATGGACCAATATATCCAACGATTTGAATAACTACCCTAATGAAGGTTGTGTAGAATTATCCTACTACGTTGAAAGTAAATGTACTACCACTACTACCTAATATTCCTCTGTATATGTTTTTAATGTCAACATGAGATATAATATTGATCAAGGCCCATATAAATAAGACTGAAACATGAGAAATATGCCTTAGGAGGAGGGTGATTTGGATGCAACATGGGAAGCATCACACACCCATAACTAAAGAAGGCTCCAAAATCAAACACCTCTAAATACTGAGTTTCCACTTCCCTAGTGGAACACTTCCAAAGAAATAAGGAATGGTGTGATTATATCAAACTCCCCACCTCGAAGTGTTTTGGTTCATTCTAGAAAGGAACAAGTATCACAATATGGGAGTGATATACAAACTCTATGATCAATTAATTAGGATTTAGTCAGGCGAAATATTCCCACTGGGTATCATCATCAGGCAAGGATGACTATTCTCCCTCCAATAGTTGATCTTCATATAAGAGTGGTATCTGAGCATTAGAAAATCTCCATATCTAGGGAACCTCTCTACTTAAATTCGGAATTATAATATCATCAAGAATTCCCTATATTAAAGAGATGTCATATCTCTCATTTGGGTAATCATTGAGTCCTAGAAAAAATTTAATATCATCATGAGACAATGGTAGTTCTGCCTCATCAAGCCCCACCCACACTTTGCGGATAGGAGGCTCTTCAAACCACAATTCCCCCAAAGTTTCTTAATGTCATCGTGCCCATAAATAAATGAATGGAATCAATGTAAGGGCAACACAAACATGTGCAGCCTAAGAAAATTCCATATTTTGAATGTGTGGATGACACTCCACCTCCACCTAATTTGGGAAATCCAATATTCTAAACTTTTTATGTTTCATGAAAACATAAATAGTTATGAACACCCTTTTTAACTATATTGGGTATGATAATGGGCTCTCATGATCAATAGTAGACAACAAATATTAGTTCATCTATACACGCTCTATCAAGACAAAACATTGAATGGTATTTCAACCTACTAGAAGAATCCATTTCATGATTGGATGTACTTCATCTCAAATTACATTATCATTTCAACTCCACAGTTAGGAATACAATGATCACTGACCTGAATAAAATCAAAAAAAGAAGAAATTGAGAGGTTTTAAGACTTATTACCTAGGTGGAATGGTTTAACCTAATCTCTCAACATCCCCTATTGCCGAAGAAACTATTTGAACTATGTGCTGAAAATATCTGGGATACGATATGGAATCATATAATCCTAATGAAGTATCCATGTGGGTTTTGGGAGTTTTCTGAAATATTTAAATTTCATGAGTGAGATATTTAGCTAACCTGATCCAAAACATATCTCATTACCATAACATAGGGGAAAAGGTGAGGAAAATAAAAAGTTATATTTTTATATCCCAAGACAGTAGTATTTACCATCCAGGAACATAAAAAATCATGAATCTCCCAACACCTATGATCAAATGTTAACAAATATATATTATCCCTCAATGAAAACATATATAAATGAAGTTTTACCAATATTTTAGAATTTTATAAATAAAGAATAGTCTGTATGAAATGAACAAGATGACAATTATTTCATAGAATCCATAGACAATAACATGTTCATCCTATTGTAGCATGTGATGCTCGATGAGGTAAACCTCCCTGATCATCACAACTACATTATTTTCCATTAAAATCCATGTCATAATTGTTGGAATACATCATCTTCAATGACACACATCATGGAATTGTAAATTATAGATAAGTGGTGTTTGATAACTCCCCGGAGTAGGTGGATTGTACAATCGTTAACCAGTTAGAAGAGAAGGGTGATTGATAGAATGTTTTGGATAGAAATTCATGAATGTTCGACAACTAGATGACAAGAAAATAGTTAAATGGGTCCATGCCACCCTTAGTTCATAGCTGAACAGACCTAGAGTAGCTCCACCAAAAAAGTAGGAAATGTAAAATGTGCCACACAAAGGTGGGCGTGACCACCAGAAGAAGGAAAAAATGGACTTTGATGAATCATATTCCTTTCAAAATAAACTCTTCCTCTTGTATACTTCTCCCATAAAACATCTATTGCATGGGAACTGCCCCACCAAAAAAATACCCATAAGATGAAGAGTTCAAATTTTTTTCAATCAACATGTTATGCTTAGAAGTCAACTACTTTAGTGATGAATATTCCACATCACATGGTATCACTATTTATAAATGTGGAATGTGAGTCTACCTTCACCAGATTTACAGATACCTGTGAGAAAATTGATGTGTTCAAACCCAATAATCTAGTAATGTCCCCAATTAGAATATATATACAACTGATACTCAAGGAAAAGTGCTCTTACATTCTCAAAAAAGGCATGGAGGCATCCCAGAACCTTTCAGTTATCATCCACAGATAGTTTTCTTACTTGAACACCTAGAGGGGTATTGATTATCTGATCATCCTAGGAAAATAGGAAGGACGACATGACCTATATTGCTGGATGCAGATTCTTCCTCAACCACCACACTAGAACCAGGATTGCCTACCTCATGTGTCGAGGTTCCTGAACCACATATCCATGACCAACCCTACATAGGTATGTGTGGACATCTATTACAAATGTACAATGTGATAAAACAATTTGTTTCCATCCTATCCAAGAACATTCTCATCGATGCACTCCATATAAAAATGTTCAGAGGCACTTGTGGATTCCCTCTATAGCCCATATTAATTCCATAGTGAATTAATTGTAGCTGAGGTCTATCAAGTGGAGACCACATCATCATTATGTCATGTCATCTTCTCATTCATTGGCCATGATCAAGAATATGACATATAAGGGAACATTAGGCACCTATATTTTTTTGGGGATGACACAATAATGTAAAAATATATATAGCCTTAATTGATAATTGTTTTGGGATCAACACATCTTATTATAATCTATCCAATAATTTGGATATATATAATTGGATTGTTCACCCAAATATGACCAATCAAGGGTATGATAAGTTTGATTAAAAACCAATCAAGAATATCAATCTCAAAGACAATTTTTAGATAGCACATTTAACACTATGTTTATTGTTATAAAAAATGAAGCATCATATAATGTATTTATTAGAAGGACCTAAATTCATAACAAAGTCTTATTACCTTCAGCATTCAATTAGTGTCAGATGTTACCCCAGTGATGGAATGCTAAACATATTGCATGGTGACAACACCCACTATCAGACATGCAAAGCCACATATACTGAAGTAGATTTCTACATAAGGGGAGACATGAATCCTATTTCAGATGATGATATATAAGATTCATCACAAATGGATTGATGACTATCCTTGAAAAACCACAGAGTATGATTAACAGTGACTATGTGCTCTAATAAATCCATTTGAGTTGATAGATATGACCTAAGAGAACCCATCCCCTCTTGTCCCCAATGAGAGTATCAGATTAAATCACCTATTCGATCTATCTATAATGAATTAGGTGGTATAATATTATAATATCTCTTTTCACATTCTCCCTCTACCTGATAGTGATGAATAAGACCCAATATTTTCATCTTTCTCTAAAAATTTATCTATATACTCAGATGTGGAATAACCTAAGGATGACATCATGAACTCCCCTTCCACATTCAATGAAGGAGACTCCACAACCATTTATGAGATTATTTAGATAAATTTTTGAATAGAATAAAACCTATGACATACCCTGATTAGTTCCACTATGCCCCTCGAATAGGAGACGTATATCACATTTTTAAAGTAACAGTAATATGTTTTTCTTTGAACTACACAAAAAAGCTCGGAATGAATTCAGAGGTGACTACACAAAATCTCAGGATACCCAGTGAGAATAGAGTCATTAATAAGGTATCCAAGAGGTTGAACCCATCTCTTTTCATGAATTTATAGGAATAAGTAAAATATTTGATCAAAGAAGTTTTTTATGGTAATTGTAATACCCAAGTTGACATTCTGAAATTGTAACAGTAAATAAAATAAGGACCATAATATTGGGGTCTACATAAATTTCATTGACTGTAATAATCATTTGAAAAAAGAAGACTACCCATTACCAAACAGAAAACGCTTTATTGATGCAACTTCATTCTTCCAAGACACTTCTTTCATGCAAGTCCCACTACCTTTAGAGTGCCTTATGGGATATTTTACTATCAGTTCATGATTTTTGTCTTAAAGAAATGTATAACCACATATCAATGTAAAATGAATCATAAAATTAATCCATTCATAGTAAAGTATATCATGTGTTTTGTAGATGACATGGTTGTGAAATATCAATAGTAATGTGATCACTTCAAGGAAGTTCAAACAGTATTTTACCATCTATGGTAGAAAAATATATAGATGAATCCACTAAAATACACTTTTGGTGTAATATATGAGATGATAATCGGTAATGTGGTATGCCACCATAACCACAATGATAACCCAAAGAAGATTAGATCTATTATAGAAATTTCACCCAATAGAAATCTCAGAAAACTCAAGGGGATCTAAGGTAACCTCACCTAAATTCAGGGACTCATTTCTAACCTGTCAGGAAATGCTTTCCCCTTCACTGATATAACATACAAGGTAATTCCCAATCAATTGGATGATGATTTCATAGAATAATTGAAAATTATCAAGTAGCACTCCATCACCCACCTATCCTAATTCCTTTGGATGAAGGGTGGATAGTCATCAAATATGTGGTCACCGGGTAATTCTCACTTGGTTCCCTCCACACATAAAAGAATGATGCGGGGAGGGAAATAGTATCTACTACCTTTTATAGAGTAAGATAGATATTGTGACCTGATAAATTAATACTGTAAATATATTACTATCACTCAACTTGGAAATGAAAAAGATGAGACATTACATGTAGCACCACAAAATCTATATGTTCTCTCATATTGATGAAATCAAGTAACTCCTTTTTCTAAATAATATGACTAGGTTCTCGGCCTGATGGGTTTTTATTCTTCAATAATTGGACATTGAGTTTGTGTCACATAATTAAATGAAAGGTAATACCAAATATTATTTCCTTGATCTACGTCCTATATCAGAAAATACACTAGTCGAAATATAGCTTCTAAATGATGAGGTCTCTTATGCCCATGACAGTCACTGGACAAGAGAAATTTATTTGGATGTAACCTACCAATGACATATCAGTTAACTAATGGAAACCCCATAACTCAATAAAGTTGAATTTTGGATAATATTTGTATCTCTCGAAAAAAATAGTTTTACCCAACTCATTCTCACTATTCGAAGGCTGAAAAAATAATGATACATAGTACAAAACCCTACCCACAAGGATAGAACTGGACCTACAGATAAAAATAGATTACTTCAATAACAATGGGGACTTGAATCTATTGATAAAGAAAATAAATGGTGAATATGATATCATAAATGAATAATTATCCCCTCTCACTCACTAAGATTTCGTATTGATGAACGATTTCCCTTTTGATCCCACATTTCTTCATGTTCCACGGTCATGGAACGAATGTGCTGATGCATTGGGAAATGTAGCCACTATCCTGGTAAAACATGATTAGGAGTAATCAATAATATGTATCAAATATTTAGGAATAGTATCATCAATCATCATATGTTATACAGAAGAAATAAATCAGGAAAAACTACTATGAATCTAATAAAATGATATCTAGATTGATGGACCCTATAATTAGATAACATCAAAATGTGACTCCCCTAATAAACTAAGCTGGAAGGGAACAGATTTATCATCTTGTGATGAATTTTACTGAACGAGGTGGAGCAAATGAGAAAAATGACCTAGATAGTAATTGAGTTGATGGAATCCTCCTCAGATACTTATTATAAGGAGTGATTCTCGCCTTCATGTAAGATGTCCATATTGGCTCCTTTACTTCCCATAAGTCTAGGAATGGGCTCTATATAACAACCATACTCTTTATTTCAAAATCAAACATAATTTATTACATAAAATATTCACATGATACGACATAGAAGTTTGAGAGGTCTAGTTTCTTTGGGGAATAGAAGCATTACATAATAACATATAACATAAAACACAACATCTTTGTGGAAAACTTATTTTACCTGACCACCACATTCATTTGTTCTTAGGATTTCATGGGATAACCTGTGAACATACATAAGAAAAGGGTGAGATATAAAACCCAATAAGGGATTAAAAATGGCCTAACATGAAAAATATTGTACATTTTAGGCAATAGGCATATCAATAGAGTATAATAAAAATATCAACATAACGTCATGATATAACATGATTATCATAACTTTGAAATGTTGCATCAACATTTAACATGGTATTAGAATGAGCCAAGGTTAATTCCACATGAATAATGAGTAAACCCCCATTGCACATAAATTAGAATTATTAAACCCTCATTTAACTTCATGTATCATGATACTAATCTTCACCCAATTCATTGAATCGCTATCAGGGTACACCCTTCTTAATCATTTCATTTAATGCATAATTGTGCCACATAGATCATTTGACATAGGTTCATTAAAAATAATCATTTACTCAAATATAATATAATGCGTCATTTATAAATTAAAATCTATAATAAATAAGTAAATGTCAAAAAGTTGAGTAGCCTTTATAGAGAAATGGGAATGGTATTCAGTACAGAATGACTTTGGCATAGAGAATTGCAGTGCATTTTCAGCAGCTTAACGACATGACATAGGAATTCATAAAAATGTTTGATGAGAGATAAAGAGTTATATCATCATATGAAAATTAAATGGACATTAAAAGGGTAATATAAATACATTTCCCAACATGTGTAATGGAATTTATGTTCATAATACAAATGTATTTCTTCAATGTAAATGAGAAGAGAGAAATACCTTATGAATTTTCTGCATAGTAATGGGTGTATATGGGAGGCATTAATGAGAGATAAATTAGTATATAATAATTCAAACATAAGGATCTATTTGTGTGGGAGGTGTCAAATCATACACCAAAGTGTTTAATTGAAAACAAACAGGTATAACAATATAAAGAAACATGGAAAAATGAGAAAGGAAGAAAATACCTTACTTGGAAGTGTAATCCCAAGGCCTTGGGAGAGGCTTGAGAGAGGCTTTGTGGAGATAAATTATTAAAATATTAGGCTTTATTATGTATAGGTGAGTCAAACTATCAAAAAAATCATATTAAAAAGTTAAAATGTTTTATAAGTCTATGTGGGTCCACTAAAGGTTTGAAAATAAATCAAACCAACATAAAATCACATTAGTTTAAATGTCAAATATATATCTTCTGAACATAACATTAATATTATTTTATTATATAACATTTAGGTCATTATGATGTCAAAAAACACATAATATAATTATATGGTATTTCATATTTACCCAAAAATTCGATTTCCTCGAAAAATTATGAAAAATTAACTACTGGATAATTTTGATGTCCTAATTCCAAAAATAATATTTATTTTATCTAAATAATTATCTAAATATGTGAATATTAAATTTTATAATAAGAAATAGTATTTATCAAAAATTCAATTGTTTTTAAAAAAAGATACTTCAACCCTTAATAAAAAATTCAATTTTAATAATAAAAATTATATGATCATTTATATTTAATAAAAATTAATTTTTTAAAAATATTTCATTAAAATGTTATTTAATTAGAAAATCCCATAATTCATCAAAATAGATTTCTTATTTTAATATTAACTGAATAAAATACAATTTGTTCTTTAAAAACTATTTACATAATAACAATAATAAAAAAGAATGTATATTTTTTATTCCATACAAAAATAACGCACATAATCATAGTGCTTGGGTGTTGTTACAGAACCCCATATAAATCTGCATATGACATAAGGCTAAGGTGTGCGATGGTGATAGAATCTTTGGGTGTATTGGATAACATCGATTAGAGGGTAATCTATATCAACCTCCACTTCTCCAGTAAGCAGTTCTGTTTTAACTTAATGTGTTGAAGCTCAACTTGGGATTGGTCAAGAGAGATGTCACGACCCACCTCCATGGGCCATGAACCTTCTCATATGACCCCATAGGTCTCCTATAATACCTTGGTTTACTTCCCAGCACACCATAGGTTATTTCTCACTAGGGTCGCTTATCAGACTAATGACTGTCCACATAGGCCAACACATGTTCTTTCAGTGTGTTTTATCCTCACTCACACACACCCTGGGAAACTTTCCAAAGGGTCACCAAACCTGATTACTACCCCAGGCCAAGAATGTTTAAATGTTTCAATCTAATCAGGTAGGCTCACGAAAATAAAGGTGCACCTTTTTGACATGGGTAGTAACATTTAGTCTTTTAAGTCTCACTTTTCCCGGGGTGTTACAATATCCACTCCTTTAAAGCACAACGCCCTCATTGTGGACCCCAATCATCAAACCTAGGCAGTGCCTAAGAACTTCCGGCTGGTTATTGCCTCTGATACCACTCTTTCATGACCTAATCCATACCATGGCTCGAACCGCAACTACAGCAAGACAGCCTCCATAAGCCAGGGGCTGGCGACTAGCGCCGAAGGCACAACAAACTCGGGGAGGCCTTTTCCTAAGAACCTGTACATATATACATAGCTATCTAAATGCAAAAGTGCAGAGAAAAAGAAGAATGAAAGGTTCCACACTACTATAAAAAGAGAACCAAACAAAAATGAATCGACCTTTAACAGTACAAGTACAAGAAAAGTAAAGCTGAAAGGGAAAGGGGAAAAATACACACCCAACTAGAAAATTGCCACAGCCCGGAAATAGGTGAAAAGGTAAAACAGCCGGAAGAGTCCCACTCCGGAATCCCATGCTACGACCACCGCACATGGTCCAAACACCCAATATCCCGAAGCTCCTCTGATGTCATGATCAACCTGTCTGTCCTCTACAAGGGAACGCCAAATACAGGCAAAGACCAAGTATGGGTGAGTATAAAAATACTCAGTAGGATTCCCCGAAGGCTCAAGGGAGCAGAAATAGAGGTACTGAAGAGGAGAGAAGAAAGATAGAACAATGTACAACAAGAGTGAACAAAAAGAGTACAGCTTCACCCAATAATAGATTTGATCGCTCCAAAAAACCCAAAGGATAGAGTAAGGGGATCTTCATTTCATATCTCACACCAGTTATATGCCCATAAATATACCCAAGGAAACCAGATATACTCGTAACTAAGACCCGTAGTCCAGAGACAAGTCACACAACCACAAACCCGTGCTAGAGATCCAATTCAATGTTTTTCATGAAGTACTCATTCTGAGAGAACACACTCCGTGAGTCTGATAGCTCTGATGACATCTGTCCGAGAAGTACTATTCATAGGGAAACATCACGAGAGGTAGTTACAATCATTACGGGAGACACACTACTGAGTGGGAGGATCACGATATATATAAGCGCTCATTACGGGAGACACACTCCTGAGTGGGAAAGATCACGATAAACTGATGAGGAACACTTCCAGGGCCATGGCGAATATCGTGACTCATCTAGATTCACCAGTTAGGTGATTCACCAGCTAGGTAGAGGATCAATGCCCGGTAGAGTTGGTCACGTCGATTCCTGACTCTACCTAGGGTCAAGAATGGATAGAGGATCTCACTCCTGGCCTCTTAGAGGGATACAGACTCTGTCACAGAAATTACTACTGAAGGGATCATACTCTTATAGAAGGAAACGATGCCTGACCTTCAGGGGAGCGAGTAGAAAAAGCAAACTAACCCAAACAAAACATGTCCAAGATACAGTTTACATGAAGATCAAGACATGTAATGATAATCACATGGCATGTAGAAGTGTCACACGCCAAATCTTCTGACCCTAGGTACGGCCCGTGTCGTAAGGTTGGTCGTGTGGTGGAGTACCAACTCCAAAGATAATAAAACCATCTCGGAGGAAAAAAAACACGCACTCATGATGTGGGGAGTCCCGTCTCTACCGGAGCAGAGGAGTAAGGAATACCCACGCCTTGAGTCATCAAGGGAGTAGTCATCCTAACTCTCATTAAGAGAAACACCCTAGTTTTTCTCCTCAGGTTATCAGTCATACCTCAACCTCCACGAAGTTCCACAAGATAGCCACCTGGAAGACTGTTATGTCATAAAGGATCCAACACGATATCTGGAGCATCAATCAGACGCTCAGTCTGTATGTTATAAGCATTTTAGTGCTAAGGGCCCAGTTGGCTTCAGGTATGATCCAATGAAGTCACAATCCAACTTTCTCAGAAATCCATGTGGAGTATCTCAATAGGACTACCTCGTCCTATGGGTTCTGACATGACAGACGGCTTATCAATCGGACGATTGGTCTGTAAGTTATAGGCATTTTAGTACCGGGGGCCCGGTTGGATTCATGTTCAATCCAACCCGGTCGTACTTCAAATGACACTGGTTTACAAAACCGGACACATCATTGCGATCCATACGGAAAAACACACGGGATGGACTACCCATTTTTCCAAAATAGATATCCAGTGAAAAAGATGCATTTCACTACAACATGCGTGAACCGTGCCTCATGGTGCCCACGCCTCAAACTCAACCTAAATATCCAAAATTATACTTCAAAAATCCTTCCTAATTACATGGTCTCAACATCACAGACGGTTCATCATTTTGATATTTTATGAGTGTGATATGTCGGATAAAATATCCCGTAATAATAATAACATTATTATTATATTGTGTCTCGTGGACCCAAGGCACGAACAAGAATTTAGTACCCTAAATTAGACTTGAATTGACCATCTTAAAGAAAGGGTCATGTCACTGCTGACGGCTAGTCAATCAGACATCACATGTAGGAGTTATGGCTGGTCGAATATTTAATAATAATATTAAATCTATTATTTTCTGAGTGCTTCAGGTACCCGATCCAAAAACCCAAAAAAGACATCCAATATTAGACTCGAAATGTTCGTCTTGTAATTTGGGTCCCACTACAGCAGACGATTGCTGAAATCGAGGTCGCACGAATAAGTTACGGTCGAAAAAGTGTTGTATCAACAAAAATAATAATATGATTATTATATTATTATTTTTTTAAATTGATTTATTTGAAGTATCCCATGTCACGCACCACTCTTTGGTGCGCCTTACTCCTCTTTCACGACCTCCCTTCTTCACGAATGGACAACACACCCTTCTCTCCTTTTTCTTTTTCATTTAATCTTATATTTTATTTTATATCATAATTAATATATTTTTCATCTTCTCTCTCCAATCGTCATTATCCATTCAGAGTTTCTTCTCCACCAAACCCTACCAGCCTAGCCTTCTCGTTGCTGCCTCTCACACCAGATCTTCTGCCTCCGACCTACCACCATCCCGGCCTCCCACCGCACTACTGCACCACCCCCATCTACCCACGCCGGCGCACCTCAAACCTGCCGATCGCCTGGCCCCCACCTTCTCGTCGTACCGAAACCGCACCATTACGTTTCCCCTTCCAGGATCCGCTCCATCTTCGTTTTAACCCCAAAAGTTGTGGCGAGCGTAGATTCACGATCCTCGGGTCGAGATCTCCACGTTCGCATGTCGTTCTCAACGAAACATTAATGTTTTGACGTGCATAATTATTTTTCAATGAAGAACATGTGAAAAATGTGTGGACAATAAATGATGAACGTTCCCGGACTATGTTCGGATCAATAGTCGTGCTAGTTTGGTCATCATTTTTTAGAATCAAGAACAACGAAGCCTCGGATCGCACACGCCGTGTAGTTGAGTTTTACACAGCTTGAATGGATGACACGGGCCGTTTACACGGGTGGTACTCAGAGTCAAGGAACACGGCGTGTGATTCTTCTACATGCCATGTAGTTGAGTTTTACACAGCTTGAACAGATGACACGAGCCATTTACACGGGAAGTACCCAGAGTCAAGGAACACGGCGTCTGATCCTTCTACACACCGTGTAGTTTAGTTTTACACAGAATGTACAGATGACACGGGCCATTACATGGGAAGTACTCGGGGTCAAGGAACACGGCGTGTAACCATACTACACATTGTGTAACCAATTATTCATGACATGAGCCACTTTTCTTCAGTGATTTGGACTGGTTTCGATAGGGTTTGTACCATTTGTATTTTCCCTGAAGGTTCTAGCATCATTTCCAATTTACAGAAGTATAATCCCTTCAGCACGACTTCCTGAATATAGTTGTTGGAATCCCCTCTGTGAGACTCGGAGCCGGATCCTCTATTCATTCCTGGAACCCTAGGTAGAGTTGTTGGTATCAATGAGCCCATATTTACCTGGGAGTTGATCCTCTGCTTAGCAGATTAGTTCAGATTGAGTTGTTGGAATCACCCCATGGTGATTGGTTGTGATCCTCATCTGAGAATCATGTTCTCAAGTACTTTGGGAGTGTATTCTCCTAGAATGAGTACTTCGTATCTCTCTCTTAAGACCTAGGAGTGTTTTCTCCTTGTTACGTTCTTAGTGGAATCTTTGAGCTGGATCTTAGTGGTGGTTTCAAAATGGGCATTTGTGTATGAGTATATTTGGATATTCTTATTATATGATCCGTAAACATATACTGTGTAGAGCTGACCAAACCTTTCTCTTGTCGTATTTACCTTGTTGTATTCCTTTGTAGTTTTGAGGTGTCCTACTGGGTATTGTTATACTCACCCCTACATGGGCTTTTCCCACACGTGTCATGTTTTGTGCAGACAAGCGAGCCTTTGACTGGATTCTAGGCGGACCATGACCGGACGGTACTCAGTGAGATCAGACAGGCCAAGGTGTGTTCCTACGGCTACAGATCTGCAGTCCCATCACCTTTCTTTACAGGTTGGACTTTGTTACAGACTCTCTTTTAGTGGGCTTGTACTTCTGGCCCAGGGTTTTACATTCTTGTACATTACTCTCCTGTCGTACTCTGTTTGTTGGGTTTTAGTGTATGCATGCTTCTTTTCATTTTATTAGTTTTTACTTTTCAGCTTTTTGGGATTGGAGATGTGTGTTTGTGTGTACATGTTTATAGGTAATGCCTCCCATGTTATTAGATTGCCTACTCGGTGCTATTCCCCAGCCCTTGTCCTAATGGAGGTAGGGTTGGAGAGTTGTGGCTTGGTCCCCACTGGGACAGGTTGTGACAAGAGAAACCCATTGAAGCCAACATGTTTCCAAGATCCAACAAATGGGATTCGTATGGGTAAATTATACTATATGAGGCCATCACTACCATTGTCTTAGAAAAGTAGATTTGTTAAAGCCCTATATTTATAATAATCAATTGATTAATGTTCAACAACTATATTAGCAACATGAAAAATTATTAATAGTATTTTGACATCCATAAAAACATATAAATCCATATTTTATATAACCATTTTACATAATAATATATTTAATTATATCAAGATGAATTTCTATGAATAAAATTTTGGTCCATTAAAATCTTCCCATTTAAGAAATCTCTTCTTTGAGATTTCCATTTCCTACACAAAAATAGATAAGGGTATCTCTGATTCATTACTTCTTCTGATTCCCATGTTGCCTATTCAAACATTTGGTTTTTCCACAACACCTTGATGAGGGGCATTGTCGTATTGTGTTGAACTTTTTCCCTATGATCTAAGATCTTCATCAGATTCTCTTTATAAGAGAGGTCATTCTCTAATAGTACCACTTCTGGATTGATTACATGTGATGGGTTAGGTATGTACTTCCCCATGAGTGAAACATAGAATACCTCATGTACATGGAATAGGTTTGGTGGGAGTGATAGTCGATAGGCCACTGCTCCAATGCGATCAAGGATCACAGAAGGACCAATATACCAAGGACTAAGCATTCCCTTCTTCACGAATCACATTAATCTCTTACATGGTGACATGAATAGGAATACCATGTCTCTAACATCAAATTCTGGGTCTATTTGACGATTATCAACATAGCTCTTTTGTCAACTCTGAGCAGCATTAATGTGTTTCCAGATGGTATTTACTATGTCCACCATTTATTATACCATTTCTAGACCTACAAGTTTTTTCTCCCCAACTTCTTCCCAACATGCCAGCGTTTTCACCTCTTCCCATAAAGGGCTTTATAAAGAGTAATTTGGATGCTCAGGTGGAAGATGTTATTGTTAGAGAACTCAACCATAGGGAGAAGTTTATGCCGTCCTTCTTTGATGTCTAGTGAGCATGCTCTCAACATTTCCTCAAGTGGTTGGATTTGTTGCTCAGATTGAATATTAGTTTGAGAATGGGAAGCTGTTCTGAAGTTCAGCTCAGTAATTATAGCATGTTGAGGATTCTTCCAAAACATAGAGGTGAATCCTGGAGCTCGATCGGATACAATAGATTGTTGTACTCCATGTAGCCTTACCATTTGTTTTTTGAATATTTGTGCCAATTGATCCAATGAGAAATCCTCCCTAATTGCAATGTAGTGTCCAATCTTTGGAAGACGGTCCACAACAACCCAGATAGCATTGCTTCCATTGGATGTCTTCTGAAGTCTATTGAAAATGTACATGGTGTTGTTCTCGCATTTCTATACTGGTATGGGTAATTATTCCATTATCCCCTTATACTTCTACCTCCCCACCTTCACTTGCTAACATACCATGCACATTGATGTATAATCGGGGATCTCCTTCTTCATGTCATCCCACTAAAAATTCTGTTACAGATATCGACACATATTTGTGTTTCCTAGGTGAATAGTGAAATTCGAGATATGTGAATCATCCAAAAGTTATTTCTTTAACTATAGATTTGATGGAACACATAGTCATTACCAAATCATACAATTACATCTTCATTAACATTAAACACCAAGGATTTCCCTTTTCAAATAGTTTCCACATTCTTCTGAATTCCCATATCATCATTTTGAGTATCATTAACCATTCCAAAAGTGATGGTTGAGAAATAATTTCTGAAAGTATTAATGATGTTCCCTTCTTTATGATTAACATTTACATCTTAATCAAATATAGAAATATTGGATCCTTTTATATTCTCTTTAATGATACAGTTGTTGGGTCCTTTCTACTTATATCTTCTTCCACCCTGTTCGCTTTCCTGAGGATGGTATTAGATTGAGAAGTCATAGTCATGGATCAACTATATCCATCTTCATTGGTGCTTATTCAACTATTTCTATCTTAATACACAGATTATGATTTTTGTGATCTGTGTATATTTCACACTTCTAGCCAAAATAGATAATGTAACCAAATTTTCAAAGAGAATATTATTGTAGTCAACTCCAAATCATGTGTTGGATAGTTTTGATCATGAAATTTCAATTTCCATAAAGCATAGGAAATGACATTGTCATTTTTCAACAATACACGTCCCATGACATTCCTCGAAGCACCACTAAATACCACAAAGAGTAATCCACTTGTCTGTTGTGTGAGCATGGGAAAAGTGATAAGCCTTGATTTCAACTCAAGGAATCTATCTTCACCCTCATCACTCCAAAAAGACATTACACCCATCTGAGTTATCTTTGTAAGAGGTTTGGACAGTCATGATAAATTTCTCACAAATCGTCACTAATATCTAGCTATCCTAGTAAGCTTCAAATATCCATTACCGATGATATCTTCTTCTATAACTCTATTTCATATGTCATAGAGAGATCCATAGATATCCCATTACATCGGATGATATGACCCAATAATGAGACCTCCTTCATCTAGAACTCACACTTTCTATACATTTCATAGATCATCTCCTTTCGCAATGTCTTTTGTATGGTACCTAGATGTTTCTCATACTCCTCCATGGTTTTTGAGTATATTAGAATATAGTCTATAAATACTACCTCAAAATTTTCAAGGTAATCTTTAAATATATATTCATCATGTCCATGATGATTATTGGAGCCTTTGTGGGTCTGAAAGGCACTATTATGAACACATAGTGCCCATATCTTATACAAAAAGAAGGATTTGGGATATCCTCCTTCTTAACACTTACTTGGTAATATGCTTACCAGAAATCCACCAAGGATAAGTATTGTGGTCTGTGTATCTGATCAAACAAGTCATCAATTCGTGGAAGATGATAATTTTTATTTATTGTGATTTTTTTGATCTCACAATAATCAATTCAAAGGTGCATTAACCCATCCATATTCTTGAAGAAGAATACTGGTGCATCCCAAGGAGAAACACTTGGGTGTATAATCCATTTATCTATACTCTTCAATAGTTGTTTCCTTGGCACCTCATGCTCTACCACAACCATTCTATATGGAGTCTTGGATGCTGGTAAGGCCCTGAGTTTAAGATCAATTTAAAATTCATCATATCTTTTAAGAGGTAGACCATAAAATTCCTTGGTGAAAACTTCAGAGAATTCCCTCAAAATATTCATGTAATCAAGGATGGTTGCTTCCTTAGAATCAATCATATGATCCAGATAGGCATGATCATAGTGTAGTAATATCCACTCTTGAGATGATGGTACTAAAGAAGATTCATCATCCTCCTTGAACTTGTATATATTTGGGGGGTCAATTCTCCATATGGAGAGTGATTTCCCTCTCAAGGAAATTTTTTTTGGCTCAATATAAGGAGAGACAATTCATTCCACGAATTGCATAAAATTCCACCAGAGGGAGTATAACAAATATCATCAGGAAGTTTAATCACAAAATTGTGATGGGGAGGAGTTATATTCATACATTGCAATGAATTTCCCATTTTCTATTATCACCAAAATCATTACTTCCCTGATTTAGGGTGGTGTTGGGATTGTTCTAATAAACATTCAGAATATAAAAGAATTTGTAGAACAAGAATCAAAATGTATGTTTTCTTTTATTGAATGAA
The DNA here is from genome assembly GCA_963277665.1 of Viscum album. Classification (NCBI taxonomy): domain Eukaryota; kingdom Viridiplantae; phylum Streptophyta; class Magnoliopsida; order Santalales; family Viscaceae; genus Viscum; species Viscum album. Next base: position 1,182,265,811 of record OY728130.1, read on the forward strand.
TAACAAGAGTACCTTTCAGCACTTCATTTTTGGGGTTCACTTTAGTAAAACTAATGGAAAAATCTCACCCTTTAGGCCTTGGAGGTTGTTGGTTGCCTCTATAATCCATTGGAATAGGGAACTAGTTTTTTATGTGCCATGTTTCATTGCATTTGACGAAATGAAAAATAAAAATTAAATAAAAATAATAATTTTATAATTAATAAAAATAAAAATAATATAAATAATGAAAATAACTTTAATAAAAATATAATAATGGTAACAAAATTCTATTACTAATAATATTTATTTAATTATAATAATAATGATAATAATAATAGTGATGTTCCAAATTTTTGGATTATTCGTATAAAAATATTTTTAACATCAATTTTAATTATTCATTAAATTTTTAGTTTTTCCCACATATCGGGCAGTTCGCGCGGTGACTAGGGTGTTGTTGTACAGTCCCTCGACTGTGTTCTGCTAGAGCGCAGATGTTTCCAAACCCACATATGTGTGCATTTATCCACAAAACACAAATTTTTCATTCAGGTTTCAACCCAAACCCCAATAAAAATTATTTAAGGCCAACAACTAATAAAATAAAATAATAAAATAGGTCGAGGTGTGACACATCTCCCCACCATAACGCTTTTCGCCCCCATAAATCCATGAAAAGATCAAGACCCAAAGATGAAACTCCTTAAGTGTCACTCACCCCCAAAAACATTTAAGCACCTCCAGTTGATCGATCCAAATGAACACTGAGCTCCCATGACATGCAACTTTTCCCCAAAACGCAAACACTTTAAAAACCACTATCACGAAACTTGAAACGAAACTCTAATACTTACACAGGGAGGGCCAAACGGACTCCCGAACATAGAGATCATGCCAAACTGAATTCAACGAGACCCATGATGGGTCTCTACACCATAAGGACTGATGAAATTAACCGAACATGAATGCTTCCCCACACGGACTAGAAACCCCCCCCCCACAAGGGTAGGGGTGGGAAATGTCCAACAAATATAGAATCAAAACTACCATAATGACTGCCTTAACTATGTCACATCGTCAGAAGAACAAAAACCATTCCACACTAAAGACTGAGATTATACCAAGGCACTTCTTCACCACTATAGTTCTCCTAACTACCCATGAGATTCACTTAGGGACCTATGGATGTAACTCTATTAATTGAAGCATCTCCAGACTCATAACCCATCTTAAAAAATTTCAAAATTTAGCAAACGAACCAAAATTTCACCAAAAAAACTTCCAGTATATTAAAATTATCAAAGAGGTTAAGTAATAACCCTTCATACAACTGGTGGAAAAGAAACACAACAAAATGGTACAGGTGATGACTACTACATCCAAAGAACACCACAGAGATAAAACATCAAAATTATCCCCAAACATCACCCTACTACTAGTGACGGGATGAGGTGACCTTCAATGATCAAGTTCTGGCTTCAGTGCACTTCTTGGAAACACCTTGGCATAATCGTTGTAAGTGACCCAAACATCCACATGTGTGGAAGGGTTTCAGAGCACTCGGGGAAATTAGTCTCTTATGTCCCAGATTACCTCACAAGTGACAGATCACGTCACTGTGATGTGAATAAGATGACTAAAGGTCTGAAGGACTCTTGAATCCTCTACCAGTGCCACTATCATCGTGCCGCTTACCATTCTTATCATCGCTATCTTCTGCACTGCTTCCCAAGCCCGAAGGAGGATTATGAACCTCATGTCCTTTTTCATACTCAGCTTTGGAAAGGAAATCTTGTCTCACCACCTCTGGGAAGGTGATTATGTTGAACTATTCCTCCTTCGACTACAGCTCATGATGTAATCCTAGCTCCAAATGTTGAGCATTCATGGAATCATTTACGACAAACCCCGATTCATAGGGAGCCAAGTACTGGAAACGACGAAAGAATTCCAATATTGTGCTGAACACCACACAAATCTATCCTCTTCCTCACCTCTGTCTCCTTAGAGAAGTATTGTTGGATGAATTATGACGTGAAGAACTCCCAAGTGAGATCTTCTCAAGGCTTTCTTCGAGGAAAAAACTTCCATCACTTCCTAGTGGGAGCATCAAGCATAAAGGTAGCCGACATCACCTTCAATGACTTGGGCGGCGTGAGAGAATATAAGTTCTTCTCAATCTTCCACAGTCACCCCTCCACCTCAAGAGGATCTTCATTCCAATAAAAGAGGTGAGGGTTCAATTTCAGATACTCAAGGATATAGTTTATGGGATTATCAACTAGAGGATTTTCTAAGGGTGCACCACCCAAAGCTGAACCTTGGGAATTCATCAAAACATCCCGAGGGAAAACTCTAAGGAATAAGGAAAAAAAGGTGTGAGGTCAAAACATTGTCATTATAAATTTAAATTCAACTTTTCACTATTTTAAAAATAAAAAATTTTAAAACAATTGTTTTGAATTAAAGAAGTCTTAAACAATCTACAAGGATAAACTAGTGTCGATGGGTGACTAAGACATATAGTTGGTGGCCATACGCCAGTCACGCCACCATCACAAGGAGAACTCTAGTGTAATGTCCCCATCTTTACATGGCATTCCAGACCATGCAAGCCCACAAGGGTCACATTCCTAGCTCCCAATTCATTTCCCAATACCAAAAAACAATACAAATTAAAGGACATTGACCAACCCGAACATCCTATGGTATCCCGAGGTTCAAAACGAGCAAGTATTCTTGACATCCTTCTCATCTGTACACCCTAAGTCCCAAAAATTCTACTCTTTCTACAAGGAAAACCCCAAATAATGATGGACTCTCCAAAAAACAAGTTCTAATCAAAATCCAACCTCCTCTGATACCATTTTGTCAGGAATAAACCCGGGTTGACCCTGAAATGATCACTCGAGCTGGTCCGTGACATGGCCCGAGAGGTGTTCTCGATTCTCCCGGGATGCCGACAAGGGCCAGGGAATCAGTAGAGGACAAATGGGTACAATTTATCCCAGTGAAAACAAATAAATCAGCAGAAAAATTATAATATCGCAAAGTCAATAAGCAACAAGGTAATGAATGAACATCCAACAATAACACACTGACCTGAACATGAACAAAATCTTCTCGTGACCCCGAGAGTCTATCACAAATCCACAACCAACTCTCACCCCCAGCGAGCAAGCTCAAGTCAAACCTGTAATAGAAACTAAAAATAGGAAAACACTATAGGTGTGAGTATTAAAACCTAGTAGGCGCACCAAAAAAAACTATTCCCAATAACCCACCTTTAAATAATGAATTTACAAATTTTTGTTTTGAAAAAAATTATATAAAATTATGGTTTCAACAATCAATTTTATTTATAAAATAAGTAACATTACATTTGATTTTTAATATAAAAACAAGATTGAAGAAAAAAGTGCATTACATTTTAAAACATATTTGAGAAATATTTAGAAATCCTAATTTTAGTTCTCAGTCAAGAGTAAAAACACACACAACACACAATAATGGCAATGGGAAAATAGAAAACAAGGACCAAAAATAAAACTAGGCCACTCAATCATCTACACATACAATTAAGTACTAAAGAAAACATGGTTTGATCCTAGGAGCTCGTGAAAAATCCCGAACCTACTATACATGTGATTCATCCTAAAAGAATGCCTACTCTCGATGATTTCATAACACCCTAACGCTCTATGTAAAGACCTGGAAATTTCAAAGAATTTTTTTTCTTAATTTCATTGGGATTTTACAAGAACGCAGTTTCTGACGGCACCTGATTCTGAGGCCCGGTGTGCCCGGAATCAATTTTCGAAGTTTAGCTCGGGTACGTTCAGTGAACGAATGTGCGAGTTTTTCTAACTTTTGAACCGGTGCTCGGAATCAAAATCTGAGGGCACCGATGAAACCACAGCGCCAGAAATTGCTTAGGAACACCTATTCTGGAGTTGCGTTTTCTCGGGTGTGGTTATTAAAATAATGGGTTAAGTAATGAATAAAAATAAAATTTGTGCAACCAATTTTATTTTTATATCTAAGTAGTTATATCCTATGTAAGGGAGTTGGGGTGGGACCCACTATTTACTAACTACCCACGTGTGGATAAATGTGAGGTGGGACCCACACCAGCCCCACCCCTTTCAACTTCCACAAACCCCCCATTAATTGTGTAACACACCCGCACCCCCCCCCCCAAATGAAAAGTCAACTCTCTTAATTAATTAATTGATTATGTTTTCAATGTAATTAATTAGGGAATTCATTTTGAATTTCAAAAAGGATTGTCATGAGAAATAGAATAAGGCAAAGCCTTATTTTATTAGGTTGTTTCGTTGCGCGAGAAGGGTTGGAAGAGGATAGCTCAATTCTTGTACACCTTCTTCCTCATCGAAGAACGCGAAGAGCGCACCGTCGCCAACGAAGAATGCCGGCCTCTGACGAAGGACGAAAAAGAACGCTGGTTTCTCGGAGATCGATGACGCGACGGCGTGTACCGTGACGCTGACGATTCTCTTCTCCGTGATGCCAACGACGCATACGGAGCCTCGATCCGCGATGCCGTTTTCCGTGACGCCCTTTTCCCATGACGACCTTCATTCGAAGACTTCATCAGGTGTGGGTTATTTTTGTTCGTGGAATAATCTTTTCCGTTCTTCATCTTTTATTTGGGGCCTCTTTTTATCAAATTAACGGGAGGAGATCGGACCACACGAACATGGCCGACCCTCCTCCCCCTTGGTTGTTGTGTTTGTTGCGGCTTGAAAGAAAGTGGCATGGTGCAATTACACTACACGGAAACAAGGAGTAACACGGCGAGAAAGCGCGGCGCCGTTGCGTCGCGCCATTGAGGCCGAACGAAACCGCGGCTGGAGTCGGTGCCAGAGAAGTGATTCGAAGACTCCGCAGATTGTTTACTTGATGTGCGGATCGACGGGCGATGACGGAATGGGCCGCAGAGGCAGTTTGATGATTCCGCAGGGAAGTACGGGACCAGAGATGACCACTGGCGAAGACGGCGGGTGAAACGGACCACCGGAGCGCGTCCGGTGGTCCTCAGAAAAGGGCGGCGGCGCGCCACACCGGATCTTCGGCGCCGGTGATCGGCGGCAGCGGTGCGCCACCGGAGAAGGCGGTCGCGGCAGAGCCGTGGGGACAGGGGTTGAACCGGAAGGACTTTGCCTTTATGGAATAAGGGGGTGCGGCTTAAATGTCGTGCCGGTTCACCGTCAACCGGGGGGGCAGCACCCACTCCGCTCCGCACGTTACGGGCAAGCTGGCCGAGCTAGCTCCCCCGGCTGGACCGGGGTGGGCCACGCTGGCCGGGCCGGGCCACGCCCAAAAGGGCCGGACCCAAACCCGGTTCGGGTCGACCTATTTCGGGCTGACCCAGGAGGTATCAGGCAGGGTCGGGCCGGGCCCAAAACCCCTATTCTTGGGCAGTTTCGTTCAAACGCCCATAGTTTGGGCTACAGACCTCCGATCAACGCACCGTCAGTTGCAATGCGATCCTTGGATCGAGGCGATCTTTTTGGTATATTAAACATATGGTTTCGGAGAACTTTGGGTATGTCCGGGTAGGTTCGAACCCAAACCAACCGGGCCCTCGGAGTAGAAATGCTTATAACTTGAGCTTCGGACTTCCGATTGACGTGATGTTGACTTTGTTGGATTCCTCTTGATGAGACGGAACTTTTGGCATATTTAACCTGAATTTTGGACGTAGTTGGATAGTGGCCGAGTGGGATTTAACCCAAAATCCAACCGGGCCCCTGGAACAGAAAGCTGATAACTTTCAGACCGGATGTCCGTTTAACGAACCGTCAGCGGAGTTGGTGATCACGATGAGAAACGGTCCCTATGAGTATACCCTATGAGAGTTCGGGGTTTAGTTGATTTATGTCTGGGTTGGTTCTCACACAAAACCAACCGGGCCCCTGGGACGAAAAAGCTAATAACTCACAGACCGGGCGTCCTATTGACGCGCCGTCTGTTGCGTTGAGACCGCTATGACGAGGCGGTCCTTTGAGATACTTCTTCATGGGACTTTGTGATACTTGGAGTATCGACCTGTAGCTATTGGATTGGACACTCCCAGAGACGAGCGTACGGAGTATGGAGACCGTGTAGCTGGCTGAGACCTGAAGACTGCATGACCGACTCGACTTGGAGTGAGACGACTAGCCCAGTGGACGGAGTGCCCGTTATTTGGAGACAGACCCACGGTGGACGGAGCACCCTGTAGTTGGCCACAGACCTGTGGTACACTACAGGAGGAGTACCTCTGTAGGCTATTAGGGGGAGCGCTCGGTATTTGGCGACAGACCCACAGCGGACGGAGCACCCGGTATTTGGTAGTAGACCCGCGGTACTCGACAGGAGGAGTACCTCAGCAGTCTTAGGTTAGTGAGCAGTACCTCAGAGTTGTGATATGATCCCAGTACTCATTAGAGACGGAGCTCTTCAGTAGTTATGGTTTCAATAATGAAAATCCTGGTTTGATCTAAGTCTATGACCTATGTGTTTACATCATGATTGGGATGGGTTACTTGATAACTTAGGTATAAGTATGGGATTATACCTAAGTAAGGGTTATTTGTTGAGATTCTTCTTTCTAGTTATCCTTGTTGGATTTAGATAGACCTTGAGGGTCTTGGGGTCCCTATTAAGTATCGTTATACTCACCCCTGAACGGGCTATGCCCGCACCTCATTGTGTTGGATGCATACAACGGACAACACTGACGGAGGCCGAGCGTTCGAGGACTGGACGGTACCCGGAGGTGGATCTCACGACGATTCGGTACCCGGAGGAGACAGACGGACGGACGATCAGATGTGGAGTGTTGAGGAGGACATCTGTACTTACCCTTCAGGTAGGATCCGTGGTGGACGATCCAGGAGTTGCGTGTCATCTTCATCTTCTTGTCTTTTCTGTTGTACATTACTTTCAGTTGTAGGTGTACGTATCTTTTGGGCTTGTATTTCCATCCCCTTTGTACTTTCAGCACTTTTGTTACTGTTGTACTTATTTTTTTTCTTCCGCTTGTACTCTGTTTGTGTTTTTGTTTACGTTTATAAAGGCAACGCCTTCCCAATTATAGGGATTTACGCCATTGGTGCTAGTCGTCAGCCCCTGGCCTATGGAAGGCAGGCTTGGGGTAGTTACGACACGGGCCCCAGGGGATGGGTTGTGACAAATTGGTATCAGAGGAGTCGATTCTACCACAGAACTTATAACTCTGATATTTCTTTTTGTGAAACAATAGTGTTAAGGGTACCGAGTGTGGTTTTTAGTTCAGGGAGTCCAATGTTGGTGCAGGCAGCTGACGTATCCATACACATAGACCTTGAAAACTGATTTCTAACTTTGTGCACGAAAACACGAATTGCATGTGTGTGTCCAAAAGTTTTTACAAGTCATCTCAAACTAGGTCAGCTCACCAGGTATTAATCGTTTGACCGTGTCATTATTGTTTCTTTCAGGATGCTTCCCTGTGAACGACCAGCTAGAGCCCCGAGAGTGGTACGTACTGACTACCCGCCGAACGACGAGGCCTCAGTATAGGGCCCTATCCCAGTTGAGGCACCAGCTGAGGCACCAGCGGTACCACCACCCGTTGGGACAACGATTCCACTAGCCCTAGTAGTAGAGAGTGCACGTCGCATGAGCGCACTGCACGAGTTCCAATGCCAGAGGCCACCCAGGTTCAGGGGAGAGACGGACCCACAGGCATCTGAGGATTGGTTGGAGGCTGTGTTGAGAGTCTTCAGGCTAGTGGGGACACCAGCAAACTTCATGGTGATCCTTGCTTCCAGCCTTCTTCAGGAAGCAGCAGGCAGATGGTGGAGCTTGATGCTCCAAGTGCATGACGATGCATCACTTCGGTGGGCGGACATCGAGAGCCTGTTCCGGGTAGAGTTTGTACCAGCCACCCTTTGAGCGGTGCGGATCCCGGAGCTACTTCATCTGCAGCAGGGCAGCATGAGTGTAGCTTAGTACTCAACGAGGTTCACGGACCTCTCGTGCTACTCAACAGACATGGTACGAGACCCGTTCATCAGGGCTCGAACCTTCTAGTAGGGGCTCAGGAGAGAGATTAGAGCTTATGTTGTTTCTCACAGCATTCCAAAACAGACAAGGGTGTTGGAGCGAGCCCTCCTAGTGGATAGTTTCCTTAATGAGCAATCTCCAGCAGCAGAACCCTCTTCTAGTCGACATGAAATAGAGTCTTCTGCGGCTGGTAGTAGACAGTTGACGCAGAGGTCCAAAAGGACCAAACCCACCGGTAGCCGACTGCACGACTCAGGTTCAGTTGTGCAGGTAAACCTGGGTGGAGTCAGACCCAGTCGTGTTAAGAGTGAGAAGTGTTACTCCTGCGGCAGTCTTGGTCACATGGCACGTGGCTGTTCGACCCTCCGTACAGATGATCAGCAGATAGATGAAGAACCCTTAGACAGAGGCAATGGTTCGATCAAGGCGGACCGCAAGGAGCAGAAGACCGACGCAGGGGAGATGGGCGTGCATCTGGAGGTGGACGACACTTCGAGGTGTTTCCACCACCACCACTAGGAGTTCTACCCTGACCGCAGGGAATAGGTGGACATGGGAGAGCTTAGCTTCAGGCAACAGAAGCATACGAATATGGAGCTCCGGAAGCTGGCGGACAAGAGCGGGACTAGTTCCATGCATGGGACCTTTGATCTTGGTGCTTCTAGTTTCCTTGTTGTTGTTTGTGGTTATTGTGTGTCTTTGTAATTGAGATGCAGTAATAAAAGACACTGTTTCTTGTGATGTTTTCTTCCTCTCTTTTTGTGTACTAAGAGGTTCCAATTAAAACTGTTGACTTGACCCTCACTTTTGAGATTCTTACTAGAGGAGACCCAATGACCAAAAACCGATGCCGAAAGTGTGACTCAACCCTTGGAGGCGAGAGTAATGGTTGGATCTCTTGGTAGTAGTGTCGAGGCCTTACGATGTCATCCATGGCATGGATTAATACCATTCATGATAGGATTGACTGTTTTAGGCAAAGAATGTGGTTCATCCAGGGGACGAGACCCGATATCTATTATCAGAAAAGAAGAAATATTAGTAGCTCTTGTGGGAGTAGAGATGGTCCAGACCATGACGGTGAAGGTGCATATCATCCAGGAGTGGATGAAGACTGCACAAAGCAGGTAGAAATAATATGTTGATAGGAGACAGGACCACTGAAATTTGAGGATGGCGACCACGTTTTCTTATGGGTCTCACCTCGATGAGGTCTTTGGAGATGTGGCCGAGGCAGAAATTAATATCTGAGGTTCATTGGACCTTTTTAGGCCCTCAGTGTAACACCCCAAGCTTCTATGGTACGCTTCTCTTTGAATAATGTGATAGCGTGTGTTGTACGCAACATCGAGTTCGAACACACCACAACCAATCAAACTAGCCATTATGAATAGTAATACCTACTTTTTGAAATTTTATATATTTTATCTCTCAAAATGGACTTCATTTTTGGATTTTGAATATCGAATTTAGCCTAGGGTGAAATTTTTGAACTTTTCGGATAACATTTATATTTTGATGAATAGTGAAAATTACTAAATTTTAATTAAAAATAACTTTTTTAATCGAAATAATTTATATTGATAAATTATGAATTTGAGTGGTATTAAAGTATATTTAGAATATAAATTTACCATTTAATAAAATTTTAGTAATTGTACATAATTTTACAATTAAACTGGAGATAAACAAGTGTCAATCATTTGATAGTTATTATGTCTTAAAAACACGCATTTTGTTTTAACAACGGTAAATAATTTTAAATTAATTTCTGCCACTTATGTGTTTTGAATTTGAAAAAATGGATTCCATATTTGGAATCAGGATGTTCAAATTGTGTAAATAGGTAACTTTAATTTTTATACATTTTGAATAATTACTTCGGTAAATATTTTATTTACCATGGTTAATGGGTAAATCTGGTAAATAAGGGTTACAAAATAATATTATAATAATAAACAATTACCCTAAAACGTGTCCTAACATTATTGGTTGATACGTTTCCGACCATGGGCATCTTTGGGTCGATTTATGAACCCCATGGAGCCACTTGTAAGTGATAATGACACTTTATATTAATTAAGTTAAAATAAATAAATAAATGACATAAGCATATATCTTTTATAAAAACATTTTTTACATAGGGTTATATATGTTTTATTTTCGATTATAAATATTAATTAGAAATATAAAACTATTTCCTACATAATGATATTTTATTTATAATTTTTAGAAAATAAATAATTTAATTTATTTATGACACAATGATGATGAAGTAATTACCATAATAGTGAAAAATTAGAATAATTTATATTATAATTACAAAAATAAATATAATTTGAGACTTTTTATGAATTAAACTAGTTTTATAGGTTAATATGACATGTTAGTATTTACGTAATTAACTTTGTTCGAAGTAATCATTCTTTTATGATTTTCACAAAAATCAATTATTGAATAGTGTCAAAATTGACATAAAAGAGTTTTAAAAACGATATTACATTATTAATTAATTTTAAATTCCTAAAAATATAAGGTTTGGTCAAAATACTTATATCATGATAGGTGTATCATTAATGGACCACTTGGGGGTCTCTTGGTGGTATATAGTATGTTTATTAACTATATAATATAAAAATACAAAGTGACATGGTAAGTGCCAAACTAATTAACTAAGAGTTAAAACTAAAAGATAAGGTTAATATATTGACCCAAACCTGTCTAAATTCTATTGGTTTATTGGTTTTCAACCCATCCACACCTTAAAATTTAAATAATCCACTTTGGAGCCATTAGAAACCGAATATGAATTTATTAAAAAATAATATTTCTAGCTTTTCCAAAGGTGCCCATCACCCCTCTTATAAAAGGGAAATCCCCCTTCTCATTAATTCACACCTTCAAAGCCTTTTGGTTTGGCCAAAACCTGCCCAAATACTCTCTCAACTTCCCTCAATGCATCATAGAGTCATTCCTTTAGTCATAAATCCAACCTAAGGAGCCCTTTTGATCAAATCAAAAGGAAGAACCCGAAGAAGAGGTAATGATTTCACCACCCCTTTTCAAGTTCCTTTATTATTCCACTTCTTATATCTTTGTTATTACCATTATAAAATAATAACTCCAGTATATTATATATAATTTTATGTTATTATAAGTATGGTACAACCATATTCAGTATTCTATCCATCCTTTGAATGACATGTCACCATACGTGCATAGGTACGGCTTACCGTCTCCATGTCGTGGTGTAATTGTTATTCAATATATTATTATTTGGATGGGTATAATAATGATTTTTAATTCATGTAAATAATAAATATAACATGATAATGATTCTTTATATATGATATACCATCCAATTATATATTATTTTAATATCAAAATAATGATATTGTCGCTCGTGCATATGTACGGACTACTATCTCCACGAACGCGATGAGATTCATTCTCTATCGTATCCATTCAAGTATAATTGTAATTTGATGATTTAAAAATAATGTTTAAGGACTTGATATCATTATGGATATGAATAATATACAACCTATCCATAACAAACACGACTTATGTAAAAAATCATATAAAAGAAAACGAGTAAGTTAACACCCAAAACGATGATAATGCTAAGATATTATTAACAAAGAAATGTTAAAAGATCATATATGATATCATATTAATGTATATAATTCTTGTATAATTTAATAACAATTATTTCACCATTATACAGGATTTTAATCTACCCCCAACCAAGGAAAAGTACAATGTAAGGGTTTATTTTGCAATCTCTTCATTATCTGAGGTTGTTTATACGTAATAATCTACTGGGATTTCTTTATCATCCACATCCATGTTTCTTACAAATGTGTTTCAAAACATTTTTACTATTTACAATAATATGGATTAAAGTCATTTATACCCTTGTTTGACATTTTATAAGAGGTTTATAAAGGAGTCTTTCCGTTGTTTTCCAAACAAGGTGCTTTTTAGCCTTATTGACAGAATTAAGGTAAGAATTTTTTTTAACTTATACGGTGGATGCTGCTATTTTCCACCATTATAAAATCTTAGAAGCTTCCCTTACAAGATTATAAGAAAATTTTCAAAGTAAATGTTTTATTTTATAATTAAGTGACTTTTAAATGATTTCAAAAAAGGGATATTTCTCTCAAATTGTTTTGATTTCATCTATGTCAACATCATTTGATGGATTTTAAGCTTATTTGAAGTTGATTTATTATGATACAAAACTTACATATTTTATTGAAGGTTTTGTGATTTTTTTACTGTAGATGTGTTATTTTTATACCATTCATGGTTTATGGAGAAAGTATTGACATTTCGTATGCTAGTTTTAATACAAATGTTTATGTTATGTTTAAACCTATTCATAGGAGGAATGAATTGGAATTATTATGTGATGGGTGGAGCCCGCTATAGATCCTCAATGCATTGGTAGGTCTCATGAGACAAACTAGTGTCTTGGCACAAGGCCTTGAAAAAATCTTATTTGTAGTCTTGGCATGGGGCCTTGGCTCTGTGGTTATGATAGTCTTGCGTTATGCATTCCATCATTATGAAAGTGGTTATTGATATTGCATGTGATTATTTGATTAGTAGAATATCCATGTGAATAAGTAAATGGAATTATTTCATTTTATGTTTTCCATACTATGTTGAAGTTTAAGTTTAAAAGGATTTTGTTTTAGTTATACACTGCCTTAAATGTTTATCCTTATTTATGAAAGTTTCCACTATATTGTTATCCTTACTAGGCATTTGAGCTCACCACTTTTCTATGTTTTATTTTTTCCCAGGATGTGAAGATATAAATTATGAATGACCTGCAGGGATAGTATGAGGGGATATGAGTGTGAACTATGGAGACTATGTTGTTGTAGTTATCATTTTAAGATGTAATGTAAAACTTTATGAATATATCTAATGTTTCCAAAGATACTAAACTAATCGGTCTTTCGAGATTTGATCTTTTTTGTGATCATGAAAATTTTATGTAATAATGCACCCACTCTGGGTAATGGGGGTCAGGGTGTTACAGTTGGTATCAGAGAAAGTTTAGTATAAACCTTCGAATCAAGATTTAGATAAACTCTGATTAGAGCACATATATTTAAGATGGACTTTGAGGATTAGTATAGAAGGACATCCCAGAATTTTGGTATTGTAGATATTTTGTGAGTTTTCCGATCAATAAATCCATGTCTGGATACGAGCAGGTAGAGGCGGCTCTGGAACAGATGTTCCTAGGGGTAAAACCCAAAACACCGCTTTGATCTAGACTCGAACGGTAATTGGTGCACGACAATGGGCCTTGTTGCACTCTTGGTTACGACACTCCCGTGGGATTTGCTTAAGATAACACTCATTTTCTTTACAAATAATTATGAAGGGTTTATGAGTATATACTTACTGAATGAAATTTTTTTTATGATTATGGATTATATCCATAAATAGTTCAATTTATGTTAAGTGTTTTATAATTATGGAATTATGTATTTTGATTCATAAAATGATCTAGTTTATGCCATTGTTTAGAAATGGCGCCTAGTGGATGAAATGGAAACCGTATCAATGCAGACACTCCATGTAGGGATTTCCCTCCTGCTCAAGATAATTATAGTGGAGATGGTGATGCAACTGGTGCTGATCAGCTAATCACCATACAGGGACAACTCACTCAGGTTATGAAAAATAACCTTACCCGTATGGAGCACCCTGATCCGCAGCATGGAGGATCAATGTTAGATCACTTCATGAGGAAAAAACCACCAACGTTCAATGGGAGTACAAATACCTTAGTAGCTGAGAAATGGATAAATTCCCTAGAGAAAATATTTCAGGCTTTGGGAAGTAGTGAAAGGAGAAAAGTTATCATGGCAGTTTACCGCCTCACTGGAGATGTTGATCAATGGTAGTCATTGATTCAAAACACGAAGGAAGATGATGAGGTATCAAATATGGAATGGAGGGAGTTCAAAGATCTGTTTTTAGAAAAATACTTTTCCTCGTGACCATCAAGTAGATATGGAAAGACAATTTCTGAGTCTGAGACAAAAGGAGGATGAGAATGTCGCAAAGTATGAAGCTAACTTTACAAGGTTAGCAAGGTTTGCTGGAGATTATATACGTTACCCAAGAAGTAATATTGATCGTTTATTTGATGGGTTAAAACCATTTCTCCGTCGAGAATTAGTCTCACAATCCTTCTCGTCGTACGAAGACATTGTCTCATGTGCTATCAAGACTGAAAAGGACTTCTCTAAGTCTTACGACTTTAAAGCAAAGCAAGAGAAGAAGATATCTTCTGATCAATCTTGGAATGGATATAAGGGGAATAAGGGAAAGGTTGAATATCCATCCTGTGGTAAATGTGGCAAGAAACACCTCGGTACTTTCTTAAAAGGAATGGGAGTCTGTTACAAGTGTGGTGAAAAAGTCCACCAAACTCGTGATTGCAAGGGGAAGAAGGAAGATACCTATGTCTAATTCTACAATTGCAGGGAGATGGGACATTATGCAATTGAATGTTCTAAGAGTCAGGGGAACTTACCACAAAAAAGGCCATGGGATCAAGGCGAAGCTTATGCTATCACTACTACTGAGGTATAAGCTCCGAAAGATATGGTGGTAGGTAATTTAATGGTTTCCTCAAGTTTAGCAAATGCATTATTTGATTCTGGATCATCACATTCTTTCATATCTTCCCAGTTTGCTAAGAAAATTAGATATTTACAATTTGATTTAACAAGGGAGTTGTCAGTTAAAAATCATAAAGGAAGTATCATTGCAACAATTTTTTATGAATCTGTCCCCATTAGAGCACATAAATTTTCTTTATCCGCTGATCTAATCGTCATAACTATGATTGAGTTTTATATAATCCTCGGTATAGATTGGATTTCGGACTATGATGCGAAGATTTATTGTAAGAAGAAGGAGGTTACGATTTTTGATGATGATGATAAGGAACACCTTATATTTAGAGCAGAATCGTCACCACCTAATTCTTATCTAGATCCACCCCCAGTAGTTCAACTAAATTCAATTATTGGGGAGGAAGAGAATGAAATGAATGTGGGTGAGGAAAGGAATGTTCAAATAGAGGATATACCTATTGTGAAATAATATGTAGATGTGTTTCTGGAAGATTTACCTGGACATCCTCTAGAACGATAAGTTGAGTTTTCCATTGATTTAATTCCTGGATCAAGGCCTATATAGAAGACCCCTTATAGAATGACCACTATAGAATTAGTTGAACTAAAGAAACAACTAGAGGAATTGAGTAATATGGGATTTATCCGCCCTAGTGTTTCTCCATGGGGAGCCCCTGTTCTTTTTTTTAAAAGAAAGATGGATCTATGAGGTTATGTATCCACTACAGGGAGATCAATTCTATAACAATAAAGAACAAGTATCCCCTACCACGCATTGATTATTTACTTGACCAACTGCATGGAGCTCAATACTTTTCAAAG
Source organism: Viscum album (assembly GCA_963277665.1). Taxonomy (NCBI): domain Eukaryota; kingdom Viridiplantae; phylum Streptophyta; class Magnoliopsida; order Santalales; family Viscaceae; genus Viscum; species Viscum album. The sequence continues at coordinate 1,182,281,344 of OY728130.1, forward strand.
ATTGACCTTCGATCTGGATACCATCAGTTGTGTGTGAAGAAGGAAGACATTCCAAAGACAGCATTTCGAACCAGGTACGGGCATTACGAGTTTACAGTAATGCCTTTTGGATTGACTAATGCACCATCTGTATTCATGGATCTGATGAATAGAGTTTTCAAGGAATATATAGATGAATTTGTGGTGGTATTTATTGATGATATCTTGGTATACTCCAAAAGATAAAAAGATCATGAAAATCACTTGCACATTATCCGGAAGACTTTGAGAATACATGAATTGTATGGGAAGTTTAGCAAGTGTGAATTCTGGCGTCAGGATATTTCTTTTCTTGGCCATATTGTCTCTAAAGATGGAATCTCTGTTGATCCTTCTAAGACCAAGGCAATCCAAGAATGTAAAACACCTATGAGTATAACTGAGGCACACAGTTTTATTGGATTGGCAGGTTATTATTGACGTTTCGTCTAGAATTTTGCCAAGTTGGCTAACCCATTAACAAAGCTCACATGTAAAGGGGTTAATATTGTTTGGAAAAAAGAGTGTGAAGAATGTTTCTAAGAACTGAAGAGAATATTAGTCAATGATCCTATATTGACTCTACCATTGGGGAATGATGGGTTCATTATTTATAGTGATGCATAGAAGAAAGGACTGGGTTGTGTCCTTATGCAGAATGATAGGGTTATTGCCTATGCATCATGACAGTTGAAAATTCATGGAAAAAACTTTCCTACTCATGATCTCGAGTTAGCAGCTGTGATCTTTTATTTGAAAATATGGAGGCACTTCCTCTGTGGTGAAAAATTTGATATTTATACTAATCACAAGAGTTTGAAGTATATTTTCTCACAAAAAGAACTCAACATGAGGTAAAGGATATGGATTGAATTACTCAAGGATTATTATTGTACGATACAATACCACTCAGGGAAGGAAAATAAGGTGGCATATGCTTTGAGCAGAAAAGATCATGGAGTTTTGAACAATATGAGAATTGAAAGGGATCCAATTTTTAGGGATCTAGTGAAGATGGACATGGGAATAACCAGGGAAGGTGAAACATCAATGCTTTTTCAAATGGTATCCAAACCATCTTTACTAGAAAGGATTAAGAGTTCTCAGACTGATGATGAAGAATTTCAAAAGAAGATTAAAGCTGTGAATGATGGGAGATTGAGAGACTTTGTGTATTAGATGGAATTTTGAAATTTGGGAAGATACTTTTTGTTCTCGATATAATTGATCTAAAAAGGGAATTGCTGGATGGTTCTAATAGTTCCAATTTCTCTATACACCCCGGGAGCACCAAAATGTATAGAGATTTGAACGAATATTTTTGGTGGGACAACATGAAGAGGGAGATTGCTGATTTTGTGTCAAGATGTATGGTTTGTCAACAAGTGAAAGCTAGAAGGCAATATCCTGGAGGAGTCATGAAACCTCTTCCCATACCAGAGTGGAAATGGGAAAATATTACGATGGACTTTGTCATGGGGCTACCAAAGACTCCTAGAAGGAACGATGCAATATGGGTCATTTTTGATCGTCTTACCAAGTCAGCACATTTTATTGCTATAAGGTATGATTTACCACTTGACAAATAGCAATACTATATATTAATGAATTTGTGAGACTTCATGGAGTACCCCTATCGATTGTTTTTGATCGTGATCCCCGTTTTACTTCAAGATTCTGGAAAAGTCTTCAAAAATCCTTGGATACTGAACTTCATTTTAGCACATCCTACCACCCTCAAACAGACGGACAATCAGAACGGACTATTCAAACCTTAGAAGACATGTTGAGATTCTGCTCAGTTGACTTTCAGGGTATGTGGGATCAATATTTACCTCTGGTAGAATTTTCCTATAACAATAGCTTCCATTCGAGTATTCAAATGGCACCATATGAAGCATTATACAGAAAGAGATGTCACACACCAACCTGTTGGGATGACGTTGGTGAAAGAAAATTTGTAGGCCCAGAACTGGTGGAGGAAATGATGGAAAATGTGAAGGTAATCTAAAACCATATCAAAGCATCTCAAAGTAGGCAAAAGAGCTATACTAATAATCGAAGGACGGATTTGGAATTTCAAGTCGGTGATCATGTTTTCCTAAACGTATCTACATGGAAGCGAGTCATACGTTTTGGTAAGAAAGGTAAATTGAGTCCTAGGTACATCGGACATTTCAAAATTCTAGAATGAATTGGGGTTGTATCTTACTGAATGGCAATGCCGCCTAGTCTCTCCAAAGTTCACGATGTGTTCCACGTATCTCTGTTGAGGAAATACATGCCTGACCCAACACATGTACTCACCTATGAGGAATTAGAACTGGAACCCGATCTGTCTTACTGCGAAGAGCCCATCACGATTCTTGATATGAGAGAACAAGTACTGAGAAACCGGATGACGCGTCTGGTAAAAGTCTTGTGGAGAAACCATAAGATGGAAGAGACAACGTGGGAACCCGAGGAACTTATGATGAAGAACCACCCGAGTCTTTTTATGCAGTAGTATTCTAGAAATTTCTAGGACGAAATTATTTGATGGTGGGGATAATGTAACACCCCAAGCTTCTACGGTACGCTTCCCTTTGAATAATGCGATAGTGTGTGGTGTACGCAACATCGAGTTCTAACACACCACAACCAATCAAACTAGCCATTATGAATAGTAATACCTACTTTTTGAAATTTTATAAATATTATCTCTATAAATGGACTCCTTTTTTGGATTCGGAATATAAAATTTAGCCTAGGGTGATATTTTGGAACTTTTCGGATAACATTTATATTTTGATGAATATTGAAAATTACTAAATTTTAATTAAAAACAATTTTTTTAATCAAAATAATTTATATTGATAAATTAAGATTTTGAGTGGTTTTAAAGTATATTTAGAATATATTTTTAACATTTAATACAATGTTGGTCATTGTACATAATTTTACAATTAAACCAGACATAAACAAGTGTCAATCTTTTGATAGTTATTATGTCTTAAAAACACGCTTTTTGTTTTAACAACGGGAATTAATTTTAAATTAATTTCTACCACTTCTGTGTTTTGAATTTGGAAAAATGGATTCCATATTTGGAATCTGGATTTTTAAGTTGTGTAAATAGGTACCTTTTATTTTTAGACATTTTGAATAATTACTTCGGTAAATATTTTATTTACTATGGTTAATGGGTAAATCCGGTAAATAAGGGTTGAAAAATAATATTATAATAATAACAAATTACCCTAAAACATGTCATAACCTTATTTTTTGATACCTTTCCGACCATGGGCATAATTGGGTCGATTTTTGGACCCCATGGAGTCACTTGTAAGTGATAATGAAACTTTAATTTAATTAAGTTAAAATAAATACAAAAATGGCATAAGCATATATCTTTTAGAAAAATTTACATAGGGTTATATATGTTGGATTTTTGATTATAAATATTAAATAGAAAGATAAATAGATTTACTACATAATTATATTTTATTTATAATTTTTATACAATAAATAGTTTAATTTATTTATGACATAATGATGATGAAGTAATTAACATAATAGTGAAAAATTAAAATAATTGATATTATAATTAACCAAATAAATATAATTTGAGACTTTTTATGAATTAAACTAATTTTATAGGTTAATATGACATGTTTTAATTGACATAATATACCTTTTTCTAAGTTATCATTCTATTATGATTTTCACAAAAATCAATTATTGAATAGTGTCAAAATTGACATAAAAGAGTTTTTAAAACAAATATTATATTATTAATTGATATTAAATTCCTAAAAACCTAAGGTTCGTCCAAGAGACTTATATCATGATAGGTGTATCATTAATGGACCACTTTGGGGTCTCTTTAAGGTATATAGTAAGTTTATTAACAATATAATATAAAAATACAAAGTGACATGGTAAGTGTCAAACTAATTAACTAAGAGTTAAAACTAAAAGATAAGGTTAATATATTGAACCAGAACTATCTAAATTCTATTTGTTGAGTGGTTTTTGACCCATCCACACCTTAACCTTTAATTAATTCACTTTGTATCCATTATAAACCGAGTATGAATTTATTATAAAATAATATTTCTAGATTTTCCAAAGGTGCCCCTCACCCCTCTTATAAAAGGGAACTCCCCCTTCTCATTAATTCACACATACAAAGCCTTTTGGTTCAGCCAAACCCTGAAAAAATACTCCTTCAACTTCTCTCACTTCATCATAGAGGCCTTCCTTTAGTCGTAAATCCAACCTAAGGATCCCTTTTGATAAAATCAAAAGGAAGAACCCGAAGAAGAGGTAATGATTTCACCACCACTTTTCAAGTTCCTTTCTTCTTCAACTTCTTCTATCCTTGTTATTACCATTATAAAATAATAACTCCAGTATATTATTTAGAGACCCAAAGCTTTACATAAATAGATATTACATTACTTTAGCGGAATACTTAATAAATAACAATAACAAACACACAAGGATCGTAATAGTTTAGTGTCTTTGGAAACTCGGAACGTAATCTTCTAATCGTGGTGAAAGATTTTCAACATCTCCCATAATGGTCTTCCTAATTTTGTTTCCTTACCTAAAATCTTTCTTTTAATCCTGAGGGAAAATAAAACATAAAAATGGTGAGCTTAGATGCTCAGTAAGGGTAATCATGGATAAAATAAAACATACCATATACATTTGAACTTAAAAAAACATCAACATTAAAAATCTTGAACAATGAAATAAAACATGGAAGTACATAAGGCATAGATCATAATGGAACATAAATCATGATAAAATATAATGGGAATAAAACATGTAATTGTGGAATCCATTAATCACATGTAATGATTTCCATAGTAGCCAAGGCATTGCTACCAAGACCATCTTAGTGGACATAGTCCCTTTCTGAATCGAGTTCACTCTTCGTTTCAGTCCTTTTTTACTGAAACGGTTTAACCTGCCGTTCCAGCCATGTCTATCTCATGAGATATAAATCATTACCCAATTAATTGGAGGGAGATATAGGTCCCACCCATCTCATAATGAAATAATTCTTTCGTGTGCCACAAAATCATAAATCATACATTATAGCATAACCCATGAAATAAAATGGGATTCTTAAACATCATGCCATCATAACATAATCCATAAACAATTGATATCATTTCATCATAAGAAAATTGAAACCATTTAAATCATACATACATTTTACTTGAAACATACACATATGAAATAATTTCATCTTAGATGGAAAATAGTTTTGACAAAACACTTGAAATGAATTCTTGAGTAAAATATCCTTTCTTCTTTAAAATCATTTTCTTTTCACAAAATTCCATGAAATTTTAAAAGATAAGGGTTATGTTAAAAATAATCATGCAATATTGTAGAGGAAGATTCTTGAAAATGAGGCATTATGAAACCGTAAAAATCCGTTCACGCCGTATAAGTTAAAAATAACATTCTCCTCGTACTTTTGTCGGAAAAGTCAAAAAGTACCTTATATGGTAACCAAAGGAAAGATTTCATTCATACAATGTGGTAAAAATTCAATAAAGGGTAAAAATGACTTTAAACATCCATGGAAGAATGGTAAACATTTTATTAAATCATTTCTAGAAAACATGGTCATGGATGATAAACGTAACCCCAGTAAATACTTACGTATAAGCAATCTCAGATAAAAATGAGATTGAAAATGTATCCCTTACCTTAGGTCCGATTTGATTCGTAAGTGTCCGAACCTCCTGTATAATGATTTAAATAATGTTATTGACTTATTAAAGAATCATATTAATTGTTATGATATCATATATGGTTCACTTATGACTTTATATTACCCGTTCTTTTGTAAATTCCATGTTAAAGAGCGTTTTGGGTAAAATTGTTTCATTTGTCGTCTGTGTTTTGACTTGTAATTATTCATATGATTAATTAGATCATGATTACTTAATTCCATAATATAAAACGTGATTTATATATAATATATATTCATAATATACATATATATAATAAATCAGTAAATGGAAAGAAATACACTATTCATGGAGACGGTAGGTCGTACATACGCATGAACGCTGTTTTTGTTTCCTTATTGAGTTGAATGGAATTAAGTAGATTACATACATATATATACAAATAAATCCAATATCATTATTATGTCATATATTTCATGATTACTTATTATATATACTTTATAATCATTAATGAATGGTTAAAGTGGTGAATGAATCTCATCGCGTCGTGGAGACGGTAGTCCGTACGTAAGCACGAGCGATGATATCGTTCTCATGATCGTGGGACTATATTGGAGTGTATGTATACTATTTCAGAATCAATATCACTTTAAAATAATAATATATAGTTATTATTCACACCATTATACCCATCCAAGTAAGGTGGTGGTGGAAAATAGATTTCACCACGGCGTGGAGACGGTATTCCGTACGTACGCACGCGCGGTGATTTCGTTTTCTGTAGGATAGATAGATGGTGAAACAGGGTTGTTTCATACTTATAATAACATATCAGTATATGATTGATACTGATGTTATTACTTCATAATGAAACAACCTAAGAAGAAGATGTGGAAGAAGAAATAAAGTTGAAAGAATCGGTAACAGACATTAAATCTTCTTTGAAGCGCCTCTTTGACATCTACTTTTAGGGCATTAAAATTGGTCTTTGAGGAAGACCGGAACCTCTAGGATGTTTATAGGGAAGTGTAGAAGAGAATTTTTCAGGGTTTGGCTGAGCTTGAAGTCTCAAAGCGGTGTGAGGAAGAGAGGGAGGGGTGCCCTTTTATAAGGGAGGAGAGGGGCACCTTTGGAATAACTAAAAATATTATTTTATTATAAATCCAAATTCGGTTTTAAATAGCTCCAAATTGATTTATTTCTAATCTAAGGTGAGGATGGGTCAAAAATACTCTCATCCAATATAATGTAGACAAGTTTAGGTTCCTATTTTAACCTTATCATTTATATTTATCATTAAGTTAAATAATTTTACTTTTAGCGTGTCTTCTTGTGTTCTTATACTATAAGGTTAATAACCTTACAATAACAAGACAAACGAACCCCAAGTTGTTTATTATTAATATATATAACCTTATATAAGTCATTTGGCCTATCCTTAGATTTTTAGGAATAAAATAACAATTAATAATATAATATTTGTTTTCAAAACTATTTTATGTCAATTTTGACACTATTTAGTAATTGATTTTTGTGAAAATCATAACATAATTATTAGTTCGAAAAAAGTTAATTAAATCAATAATAACATGTAATAATAATATATAAAATTATTATAATTCATAAAAAGTCTCAAATTATATTTATTTGGGTATTTATAATATCAATTATTCTAATTTTTCACTATTATGGTAAATACTGCATCATCATTGTGTTATAAATAAATTAAATTATTTAATGTATAAAAATTATAAATAAAATTTAATTATATAGGAAATCTTATTATCTTTCTAATTAATATTTACAATATAATTTATCTTATGTATAACCCTATATTAAAAATGTTTTAGTAAATAAACATTGATTTTAACTCTTTTAACTCTTCTTTGAATTAAATAATAATAAATGTCCTAATCTAATCCAAGTGGGACTAAATGGTCATATTTTATTCCTAAGGTTGTTTTTGGTTGAATTAAACTTATCCAATAGAATTAGGACATGTTTTAGGGTAATAATAATATCATTTTTGCCCTTAATTACCCTATTTACTTTTAACCGTGGTAAAAAAAAGTAAAAAGTTACTATTCACCAAAAATTATTTTCATCTCATTGAACCACATTTTACTTACTGACATCAACCGTGTGTATCGGATTTTTGAAATTCCACTCATAGAAGGGGTAAAATTAAGTTTTATGAAAAATTCATTTTTTTAAACTACCACTTAGTGGTTTCACTATTCATAAAAAAATGAAAGTTTCCAGAAAAATACCAAAAATTAGGCCTAATCTATATTTGATATTTTGAACTCAAAAATGATGTCGGTTTTACCAAATTCAAAAAATATCAGTTTCATTAATTAATTTAAAAATTAATTCCCGTCGTCAACACAAATAGCGTGTTTTTAAGAGATAATAACTATCAAAAGATTGACACTTGTTTATGTCTGATTTAAATGTGAAATTACATCCAATGACCAACATTGTATTAAATTGTAAAAATATATTCTAAATATACTTTAAAACCACTAAAATTAATAATTTATCACTATTAATTATTTCAATTAAAAAAGCTGTTTTTAATTAAAATTTGGTAATTTTCACTATTCATCAGAATATGAAAGTTATCCGAAAAGAACCGAAATTTCACCCTAAGCTAATTTCGATATTCTGAATCCAAAAATGAAGTCCATTTTGAAAAAAAATTAAAAAATTTCAAAAAGTGGTTATTACTATTCATAATGGCTAGTTTTAATAATATTTTAATAGCATATTGTTGTTTAGAGAAACTCGGTATTGCGTACAACACACGCTATTATGGAAGGTCGTGATTGCGTGTAATGAAAGGCAAGTCAAGGATGCGTGTTGTGCAAGATCATTTTGGTGTAGCGTACAACAGAAGACATTAATGAAATTAAAAAGAATATTTTTCATAAAATCTCTGGGTGTTACATTTTACCCCCCTTAAAATGAATTTCTCCCTCGAAATTCGTCGGGGTTATAAATGGTTTACTACTCGAAAGTTTCTTTAATATAAACCCACATCGTAAAAAGGAATACCAAAACTTGGCTTTTAAAAACTAATGTATGAAATGTAACAGTTAACCAAATTAACTCATCACTGGGTTTCCACATAGGAGAACATAGGTGAAAATATGGATATGGAAGAAAAATCTAACCATCATGTTGTGATGGAGAGTGGTAGAGAACATGGCTATGAAAAATCCATCAATCAAAAAGCCATAAATTTGTGATGATCTAAGGTACCATTTGATTCATCGGATATAAGAGCACTAGGACAACATTTTTGGTTTTCAAAATCATTTCCCTAAAGTTGAATAATTTTAATTAGCATAAATACTTACTTTATTTTGGTACAATCTCACTGTTGTTCATGCTTTGAACAATTTCCACATCATCACTTAAAGAAATGAAGTTGAATTTGTTATTCATGAAGTGTTAATAGATCATGTAATAGAATGATGGGTCATTCCATCGGTTTCAATCAAAAGGTTAGCAAAAGTTATCAAATATACATAAGTCCATCTATGGTGAGGTTAATCGTATACGATTCCAAGAATGAACCTATACTTCATATATCATACCACTTAATAGAATAAAACTAGTTTCTACTAACCAGGGACTTCCTGTAGGCCAGTGGTAGGCGATAAAGGCCAGTCACACTTCGGTTGTGGGTTCGATTCCCATAGCCTTGTCCGACGCGATGGGCTGTCGCCTGTCCTGCAGGTTGTCCTTTTTCTAAAGCTATATTACTATAACATCCCATCAATAATATCGAAAAAAATTTCTATCCTTAAACAATACTAACTTATGTCCAACATAATCCATTCCAATATTTAGGCTTATCTAAAATATTTCGGTCCAAGCTCATATTATAAAGAAAATTATTACTTGAAATGTCACATAACAATCACATGAAAGCCATCATTTATCCCCCATACATCATAAGATATATCTTGTTAGTCAAATTAAAAAAATGTGAATACCTTAATCATTTATTCTCTTGAAGAATAAATACCCATTGATCCTTAGTGAAAACATGAATGCAGTTAAAAGATAACACTTTCCACAAACCAAAATCCTCAAAATTCTTTATACTCAAACCATGATATCACTTAGTCCTTATATCAATCATGAGCTCATGAATATTTCATTTTTTCCTTATCCCTTCATTATGAGCATATCATCTTTTTCCAAAAATATCTCAATCACTTTCAATGGTTACCGGTACCATAAAATTTTTGAAAACCACAATACACCAATACATAAATATTCCAATATTCCACGATATTATATACAAAATTATTTTGGAATCCCATTACATAAACACTTAATCATTTAACCACATCGTTGTCATATTCAACATCGCCAATAGTGATCGCATGTGACTTCCCTTTTTCCTTTGCCTTAAGTGGTTGCTCATTTCAATCATCACTAACCCTTGGATTAGGGTATTTATTAGCATAATGCCCCATTTCCTTGCACTTGAAGCATTGAAGTGTAGTAGGTTCATTCTGTGTATCCCTTCCTTTGTTTGCATCATTAGACATCTTCTTCCCATCATTGTGGCATTCAAATGCCCGATGACCTTCTTTTCCACATTTGAAACATTTACTTGTCCCTTTAAGACAATCTCCACCATGCTTCTTTCCACACTTTGAGCATAAGGAAACATGCATCTTCATTTTACCATTATTTTGAGATTTCTCCTTGAACTCCATCTTTCGTTTCTTGTCAAAAATATGAGATGGATATGTAACACCAACTTCCATTTCTACCTTGATAGCACAACGAACAATTTCTTCATAGCTACTGAAGTCTCTTATAGCTAATTCCCTTCGAAGAATTGGTTTTAAGCCACTGAATAATCGATCAACTTTACTTTCAGGTTGGATGATAAATCCAGATGCATACCTTGCAAGCCTTGTAAAATTAGCTTCGTATATACCAACAGATTCATCATCCTTTTTCTTTTGTTCAAGAAACTCCTTCTCCGTCATTGTTCGAAGAATATGAGGTAAGTACTTATTGAAAAGTAAGTTCTTGATCTCGTCCCATACCATGGACTCAATTTCATATCTTTGCCTCGTATTCTTGATAAGATTCCACCATTCATCATCTTCACCTTCCAAACGATATACTGCTAAGATAAATTTATCATTTTCAGAACATTGAAGAACTGTAAATATCTTTTCAGTAATATTGATCCATTGTTCAGCAACAAGTGGATCAGTAGACCCACTAAAAGAAGGTGGATGTTGCCTCATGAAGGACTCAATAGAATATTGTTCCCTTCTCTACTCATTTGGAAGTCTAGAATGATTCATAGCTCGTGTAAGTATAGAAATAGGATTTTTCACTCCATCTCCCATAACATTTGTTTGTTCATGAGGACAATCATTGCATTGTCCATTGCATTGATCAACACGGTTCCTGCGGTTTCAGCCATCGTCTAAAACCCAAAAAGAATAGTGTGAGAGGAAAAAATCATGCTAGGGAAAACAACATAATAAAAGGGGGAGTACCCTAAATATCTAACATCTTAGGTTTAATTATAATATCGTTACCGTAGTTATAGGACTATATCCTAAACGTATACTTATCTTTAGGGACATCCCTATACATACCTTAGATATATTTCTAGGGATCTCACTAACGTTTTCGCATCCTAGTTTCCAAAGGTTGACTAAACCTTTCCTCTGATACCAACTGTAGAGACCCAAATATTGACGTACATGGATATTACATTACTTTAGCGGAATACTTAACACATAACAATAACAGACACACAAGGATCGTAATAGTTTAGTGTCATTGGAAACTCAGAACGTAATCTTCTAATCATGGTAAAAGATCTTCAACATCTCCCATAAAGGACTTCCAACTTTTGATTCCTTACCTAAAATCTTTCTTTTAATCCTGGGGGAAAAGAAAACATAAAAAGGGTGAGCTCAAATTCTCAGTAAGGGTAAGCGGGGATAAAATAAAACATACCATATACATTTGAACTTAAAAAAAACGTGAACATTAAAAATCTTGAACAACGACATAAAACATGGAAGTAAATAAGGCATAGATCATAATGGAACATAAATCATGATAAAATATCATGGGAATAAAACATGTAATTGTGGCATCCATTAATCACATTTAATGATTTCCATAGTAGCCAAGGCATTGCTGCCAAGACCATCTTAGTAGACAAAGTCCCTTTCTGAATCGAGTTCAATCCTCGTTTTAGTCCTGTTTTACTGAACCGGTTTAACCTACCGTTTCAGCCATGTCTATCTCATGAGATATAAATCTTTACCCAATGCATTGGTGGGAGATATATGTATCACCCATCTCATAATGAAATCATTCTTTCGTGTGCCACAAAATCATAAATCATACATCATAGCATAACCCATGAAATAAAATGGGATTCTTAAACATCATGCCATCATAACATAATCCATAAAAAGTTGATATCATTTCATCATAAGAAAATTGAAACAATTTAAATCATAGAAACATTTTACTTGAAACATACACGTATGAAATAATGTCATCTTAGATGGAAAATAGTTTTGACAAAGCACTTGAAATGAATTCTTGAGGAAAATATCATTTCTTCTTTAAAATCATTTTCTTTTCACAAAATTCCATTCAATTTTAAAAGATATGGGTTTTGTTAAAAATAATCATGCAATCTTGTTGAGGAATCTTCTTGAAAATGAGGCGTTATGAAACTGTAAAAATCCGTTCACGCTGTATAAGTTAAAAATAACATTCTCCTCGTACTTTTGTCGAAAAAGTCAAAAAGTACCATATATGGTAACCAAAGGAAATATTTCATTCATACAATGTGGTAAAAATTAAATAAAGGGTAAAAATGACTTTAAACATCCATGTAAGAATGGTAAACATTTTATGAAAGCATTTTTAGAAAACATGGCCATGGATGACAAACGTAACCCCAGTAAATACTTACGTCTAAGCAATCTCGGATAAAAATGAGATTGAAAATGTATCCCTTACCTTAGGTCCGATTTGATTCGTAAGTGTCCGAAACACCTGTATAATAATTTAAATAATGTTATTTACTTATTACAGAATCATATTAATTGTTATGATATCATATATGGTTCACTTATGACTTTATATTACCCGTTCTTTTGTAAATTCCATGTTAAAGAGCATTTTGGGTAAAATTGTTTCATTTGTCGTCCGTGTTTTGACTTGAATTATTCATATGATTACTTAGATCATGATTACTTAATTAGAGAATATAAAACATGATTTATATATAATATATATTCATAATATACATATATTTAATAAATCCGTAAATGGAAAGAAATACACCGTTCATGGAGACGGTAAGCCGTACGTACGCATGAACGCTGTTTTCGTTTCCTTATTGAGTTGAATGGAATTAAGTAGATGAAATACATATATATACACATAAATCCTGTATCATTATTATGTCATATATTTCATTATTACTTATTATATATACTTTATAATCATTCATGAATGGTTAAAGTGGAGAATGAATCTCATCGCGTCGTGGAGACGGTAGTCCGTACGTACGCACGAGCGATGATATCGTTCTCATGATCGTGGGACTGTATTGGAGTGTATGTATACTATTTTATAATAAATATCACTTTAAAATAATCATATATAGTTATTATTTACACCATTATACCCATCCAAGTAAGGTGGTGGTGGAAAATAGATTTCACCACGGTGTGGAGACGGTATTCCGTACGTACGCACGCGCGGTGATTTCGTTTTCCGTAGGATGGATAGATGGTGAAATATGGTTGTTTCATTCTTATAATAACATATCAGTATATGAGTGATACTGATGTTATTACTTAATAATTAAACAACCTACGATGAAGAAGTGGAAGAAGAAATAAAGTTGAAAGAATCGGTAATGAACATTACCTCTTCTTTGAAGCTCCTCTTTGAGATCTCCTTTTAGGGCATTAAAATTGGTCTTTGAGGTAGAACAGAACCTCTAGGATGTTTCTAGGTAAGTGGAGAAGAGAATTTGTCAGGGGTTGGCCGAGATTGAAGGCTCAATGTGGTGTGAGGAAGAGAGGGAGGGGGTTCCCTTTTATAAGGGAGAAGAGGGGCACCTTTGGAATAACTAAAAATATTATTTACTTATAAAGCCAAATTCGGTTTTAAATAGCTCCAAATTGATTTATTTCGAAGCTAAGGTAGGGATGGGTCGAAAGCCTCTCATAAAATATAATTTAGACAAGTTTAGGTTCCTATTTTAACCTTATCATTTAGATTTAACATTAAGTTAAATAATTTTACTTTTACCGTGTCTTCTTGTGTTCTTATACTATAAGGTTAATAAACATACTATAACAAGCCAAACGAACCCCAAGTTGTTTATTATTAATATATATAACCTTATATAAGTCATTTGGCCGAACCTTAGATTTTTATGAATAAAATAACAATTAATAATATAATATATATTTTAAAAACTATTTTATGTCAATTTTGACACTATTTAGTAATTGATTTTTGTGAAAATTATAAGAGAATTATTAGTTCGATAAAAGTTAATTATATCAATAATAACATGTCATATTAACATATAAAATTAGTTTAATTCATAAAAAGCCTCAAATTATATTTATTTGGGTATTTATAATATCAATTATTCTAATTTTTCACTATTATGGTAATTACTGCATCATCATTGTGTTATAAATAAATTAAAATATTTAATGTCTAAAAATTATAAATAAAATATCATTATGTATGAAATCTTATTAGCTTTCTAATTAATATTTACAATCTAACTTATCTTATGTATAACTCAATATTAAATTTTTTTAGTAAATAAACATTTATTTTAACTCTTTTAACTCTTCTTTGAATTAAATAATAATAAATGTCCTAATCTAATCCAAGTAGGCCCAAATGGTCATATTTTATTCCTAAGGTTGTTTTTGTTCGAATTACACTTATCCAATAGAATTATGACATGTTTTAGTGTAATAATAATATCATTTTTACCCTTAATTATCCTATTTACTTTTAACCATGATAAAAAAATAAAAAGTTACTATTCACCAAAAAATATTTTCATCTCATTGAACCACATTTTACTTATTGACATCAACCGTGTCTCTCGGATTTTTGAAATTCCACTCACAGAAGCGGTAAAATTATGTTTTATGAAAAATTTTATTTTTTTTAACTACCACTTAGCGGTTTCACTATTCATCAAAAAATGAAAGTTTCCAGAAAAATACCAAAAATTAGGCCTAAGCTATATTTGATATTCTGAACTCAAAAATTATGTCCATTTTACCAAATTAAAAACATATAAGTTGCATTAATTAATTTAAAAATTAATTCCCGTCGTCAAAACAAATAGCGTCTTCTTAAGAGATAATAACTATCAAAAGATTGACACTTGTTTATGTCTGGTTTAAATGCGAAATTACATCCAATGACCAAAATTGTATTAAATTGTAAAAATAATTCTAAATATACTTTAAAACCACTAAATTTAATAATTTATCACTATTAATTATTTCAATTAAAAAAGTTGTTTTTAATTAAAATTTGTTAATTTTCACTATTCATCAGAATATGAAAGTTATCCGAAAAGTACCGAAATTTCACCCTAAGCTAATTTCGATATTCCGAATCCAAAAATGAATTCCATTTTGAAAAAAAAAATTACAAAATTTCAAAAAGTGGTTATTACTATTCATAACGGCTAGTTTTAATAATATTTTAATAGCATATCGTTGTTTAGCGAAACTCAGTATTGCGTACAACACACGCTATCATGGAAGGTCGTGATTGCGTGTAATGAAAGGCAATTCAAAGATGCGTATTGTGCAAGATCCTTTTGGTGTAGCGTACAACACAAGACATTAATGAAATTAACAATAATATTTTTCATAAAATCTCGGGGTGTTACATTCTACCCCCCTTAAAATGAATTTCGCCCTCGAAATTCGTCGGGGTTATAAATGGTTTACTACTCGAAAGATTCTTTAATAGAAACTCACATCATAAAAAGGAATACTAAAACATGGCTTTTAAAAACTAAAGTATGAAATGTAACGGTTAACCAAATTAACTCATCACTGGGTTTCCACGTAGGAGAACATAGGTGAAAATATGGATATGGAAGAAAAATCTAACCATCAAGTTGTGATGGAGAGAGGTAGAGAACATGGCTATGAAAAATCCATCAATCACAAAGCCATAAATTTGTGATGATCTAAGGTACCATTTGATTCATTGGATATAATAGCACTAGGAAAACATTTTTGGTTTTCAAAATCATTTCCCTAAAGTTGAACAATTTTAATTAGAATAAATACTTACTTTATTTTGGTACAACCTCACTCTTGTTCATGCTTTGAACAATTTCCACTTCATCTCTTAAAAAATGAAGTTGAATTTTTTATTCATGAAGTGTTAATAAATCATGTGATAGAATGATGGGTCATTCCATCTGTTTCAAACAAAAGGTTAGCAAAAGTTTTCAAATATACATAAGTCCATCTATGGTGAGGTTAATCGTATACGATTCCAAGAATGAACCTATAGTTCATATATCATACCGTGTAATAAAATAAAACTAGTTTCTACTAACCAGGGACTTCCTGTAGACCAGTGGTAGGCGATAAAGGCCAATCGCACTTCGGTTGTGGGTTCGATTCCCATAGCCTTGTCCGACACGATGGGTTGTCGCCCGTCCTGCAGGTTGTCCTTTTTCAAAAGCTATATTACTATAACATCCCATCAATAATATCGAAAAACATTTCTATCCTTAAACAATACTAACTTATGTCCAACATAATCCATTCCAATCTTTAGGCTTATTTAAAATATTTCGGTCCAAGCTCATAGTATACAGAAAATGATTACTTGAAATGTCACATAACAATCACATGAATGCCATCATTTATCCCCTATACATCATAAGATATATCTTGTTAGTCAAATTAAAAACATTTGAATACCTTAATCATGTATTCTCTTGAAGAATGAATACCCATTGATCCTTAGTGAAAAAATGAATGCAGTTAAAAGTTAACACTTTCCACAAACCAAAATCCTCAAAATTCTTTATACTGAAACCATGATATCACTTAGTCCTTATATCAATCATGAGCTCATGAATATTTCATTTTTTCCTTATCCCTTCATTATGAGAATATCAACTTTTTCCAAAAATATCTCAATCACTTTCAATGGTTACCGGTACCATAAAATTATTGAAAACCACAATATACCAATACATAAATATTACAATATTCCACGATACTATATACAACATTATTTTGGAATCCCATTACATAAACACTTAATCATTCCACCACATCATTGTCATATTCAACATCCCTAATAGGTATCACAAGTGACATCCCTTTGTCCTTTTCCTTAAGTGGTTGCTCATTTCGATCATCACTAACCCATGGATTAGGGCATTTATTAGCATAATGCCCCATTTCCTTGCACTTGAAGCATTGAAGTGTAGCAGGTTCATTCTGTGTATCCCTTCCTTTTTTTCATCATTAGACATATTCTTCCCATCATTGCGGCATTCAAATGCCCGATGACCTTCCTTTCCACATTTGAAACATTTACTTATCCCTTTAAGACAATCTCCACTAAGCTTTTTTCCACACTTTGAGCATAAGGAAACATGCATCTTCTTTTCACCATTATTTTGAGATTTATCCTTGAACTCCATCTTTCATTTCTTGTCAAAAATATGAGATGGATACGTAACACCAACTTCCATTTCTACCTTGATAGCACAACACACAATTTCTTCATAGCTACTGAAGTCTCTTATAGCTAATGCCCTTCAAAGATTTGGTTTTAAGCCACTGAAGAATCGATCAACTTTACTTTCAGGTTGGATGATAAATCCAGATGCATACCTTGCACGCCTTGTAAAATTCGCTTCTTATATACCAACAGATTCATCATCCTTTTTCTTTAGTTCAAGAAAATCATTCTCCATATTTGTTCAAAGAATACGAGGGAATTACTTATTGAAAAATATGTTCTTGAACTCGTCCAATTCCATGGACTCAATTTCATCTCTTTGCCTCGTATTCTTGATAAGATTCCAACATTGATCTGCTTCACCTTCCAAAGGATATACTGATAAGATGACTTTATCATGTTCAGAACATTGAAGAACTGAAAATATCTTTTCAGTGGTACTGATCCATTGTTCAGAAACAAGTGGATTAGATGACCCACTGAAAGAAGGTGGGCGTTGCCTCATGAAGGACTCAATAGAATATTGTTCCCTTCTCTACTCATTTCGAAGTCCATAATGATTCATAGCTTGTGTAAGTATAGAAATATGATTTTGCACTCCATCTCCCATAACATTTGTTTGTTCAGGAGGACAATCATTGCATTGTCCATTGCATTGATCAACACGGTTCCTTCGGGTTCCATCCATCGTCTAAAACCCAAAAAGAATAGTGTGAGAGGAAAAAATCATGCTAGGGAAAACAACATAATAAAAGGGGGAGTACCCTCAATATCTAACATCTTAGGTTTAATTCTAAGATTGTTACCGTAGTTCTAGGACTATATCTTATACGTATACTTATCCTTAGGGACATCCCTAGACATACCTTAGAAATATTTCTAGGGATCTCACTAACGTTTTCGCATCCTAGTTTCCAAAGGTTGAATAAACCTTTCCTCTGATACCAACTGTAGAGACCCAAAGCATGACGTACATGGATATTACATTACTTTAGCGGAATACTTAATACATAATAATAACATACACACAAGGATCGTAATAGTTTAGTGTCTTTGGAAACTCGGAACGTAATCTTCTAATAGTGGTGAAAGATCTTCAACATCTCCCATAAAGGACTTACTACTTTTGTTTCCTTACCTAAAATCATTCTTTTAATCCTGGGGGAAAAGAAAACATAAAAAGGGTGAGCAAAAATACTCAGTAAGGGTAAGCATGGATAAAATAAAACATACCATATACATTTGAACTTAAAAAAAATGTGAACATTAAAAATCTTGAACAACGACATACTACATGGATGTACATAAGGCATAGATCATAGTGGAACATAAATCATGATAAAATAGCATGGGAATAAAACATGTAATTGTGGAATCCATTAAGCACATGTAATGATTTCCATAGTAGACAAGGCATTGCTGCCAAGACCATCTTAGTGGACAAAGTCCCTTTCTGAATCGAGTTCACTCCTCGTTTCAGTCCTGTTTTACTGAACCGGTTTAACCTGCTGTTCTAGCCATGTCTATCTCATGAGATATAAATATTTACCCAATGCATTGGAGGGAGATATAGGTCCCACCCATCTCATAATGAAATCATTCTTTCGTGTGCCACAAAATCATAAATCATACACCATAGCATAACCCATGAAATAAAATGGGATTCTTAATCATCATGCCATCATAACATAATCCATAAACAATTGATATCATTTCATCATAAGAAAATTGAAACCATTTAAATCATAGAGACATTTTACTTGAAACATACACATATGAAATAATTTCATCTTATATGGAAAATAGTTTTGACAATACACTTGAAATGAATTCATGAGGAAAATATCCCTTCTTCTTTAAAATCATTTTATTTTCACAAAATTTCATGCAATTTTAAAAGATAAGGTTTTTGTTAAAAATAATCATGCAATATTGTAGAGGAATATTCTTGAAAATGAGGCGTTATGAAACCGTAAAAATATGTTCACGCCGTATAAGTTAAAAATAACATTCTTCTCGTACTTTTGTCGGAAAAGTCAAAAAGTACCTTATATGGTAACCAAAGGAAAGATTTCATTCATACAATGTGGTAAAATTCAATAAAGGGTAGAAATGACTTTAAACATCCATGGAAGAATGGTAAACATTTTATGAAATAATTTTTAGAAAAAATGGTCATGGATGATAAACGTAACCACAGTAAATACTTACGTATAAGCAATCTCGGATAAAAATGAGATTGAAAATGTATCTCTTACCTTAGGTCCGATTTGATTCGTAAGTGTCCGAACCTCCTGTATAATGATTTAAATAACTTTATTGACTTATTACAGAATCATATTAATTGTTATGATATCATATATGGTTCACTTATGACTTTATATTACCCGTTCTTTTATAAATTCCATGTTAAAGAGCGTTTTGGGTAAAATTGTTTCATTTGTCGTCCGTGTTTTGACTTGTAATTATTCATATGATTACATAGATCATGATTACTTAATTCCAGAATATAAAACATGATTTATATATAATATATATTCAGAATATACATATATATAATAAATCAGTAAATGGAAAGAAATACACCGTTCATGGAGACAGTAGGCCGTACGTACGCATGAACGCTGTTTTCGTTTCCTTATTGAGTTGAATGGAATTAAGTAGATGACATAAATATATATAAAAATAAATCCAGTATCATTATTATGTCATATATTTCATGATTACTTTATATATATACTTTATAATCATTCATGAATGGTTAAAGTGGAGAATGAATCTCATCGCGTTGTGGAGACGGTAGTCCGTACGTACGCACGAGCGATGATATCATTCTCATCATCGTGAGACTGTATTGGAG
The DNA here is from genome assembly GCA_963277665.1 of Viscum album. NCBI lineage: Eukaryota > Viridiplantae > Streptophyta > Magnoliopsida > Santalales > Viscaceae > Viscum > Viscum album. The sequence goes on from OY728130.1 coordinate 1,182,301,717, forward strand.
TGTATGTATATTAATTCAGAATCAATATAACTTTAAAATAATCATATATAGTTATTATTTACACCATTATACCCATCCATGTAAGGTGGTGGTGGAAAATAGATTCCACCACGGCGTGGAGACGGTATTTCGTACGTACTCGCGCGCGGTGATTTCGTTTTCCATAGGATGGATAGATGGTGAAATAGGGTTGTTTCATACTTATAATAACATATCAGTATATTAGTGATACTTATGTTATTACTTCGTAATGAAACAACCTCAGAAGAAGAAGTGGAAGAAGAAATAAATTTGAATGAATCGGTAACGGACATTACCTATTCTTTGAAACGCCTCTTTGAGATATCCTTTTAGGGCATTAAAATTGGTCTTTGAGGAAGAAACGAACCTCTATGATGTTTCTAGGGAAGTGGAGAAGATAATTTGGCAGGGTTTGGCCGAGCTTGAAGGCTCAAAGTGGTGTAAGGAAGAGAGGGAGGGGGTACCCTTTTATAAGGGAGGAGTGGGGTACCTTTGGAATAACTACAAATATTATTTTATTATAAAGTCATATTCTGTATTAAATAGTTCCAAATTGATTTATTTAGAAGATAAGGTGGGGCTGGGTCGAAATCCTCTCATCCAATATAATTTAGACAAGTTTAGGTTCCTATTTTAACCTTATCATTTAGATTTAACATTAAGTTAAATAATTTTACTTTTACCATGTCTTCTTGTGTTCTTATACTATAAGGTTAATAAACATACTATAACAACCAAACAAGGCCCATGTTGTTTAATATTAATATATATAACTTTATCTAATTCATTTTGATGAACCATTGATTTTTAGTAATAAAATAACAATTAATAATATAATATTTGTTTTAAAAACTATTTTATGTCAATTTTGACACTATTTAGTAATTGATTTTTGTGAAAATTATAACAGAATTATTAGTTCGATCAAAGTTAATTAAATCAATAATAACATGTCATATTAACATATAAAATTAGTTTAATTCATAAAAATCCTCAAATTAAATTTATTTGGGTATTTATAATATCAATTATTCTAATTTTTCACTATTATGGTAATTATTGCATCATCATTGTGTTATAAATAAATTAAATTATTTAATATCTAAAAATTATAAATAAAATATAATTATGTAGGAAATATTATTAGCTTTCTAATTAATATTTACAATCTAATTTATCTTATGTATAACCCTATATTAAAAATGTTTTAGTAAATAAACATTGATTTTAACTCTTTTAACTCTTCATTGAATTAAATAATAATAAATGTCCTAATCTAATCCAAGTGGGCCTAAATGGTCATATTTTATTCCTAAGGTTGTTTTTGGTCGAATTACACTTATACAATAGAATTAGGACATGTTTTAGGGTAATAATAACATCATTTTTACGCTTAATTACCCTATTTACTTTTAACCGTGGTAAAAAAAAGTAAAAAGTTACTATTCAACATAAATTATTTTCAACTCATTGAAACACATTTTACTTACTGACATCAACCGTGTCTCTAGGATTTTTGAAATTCCACTCACAGAAGCAGTAAAATTATGTTTTATGAAAAATTCATTTTTTTAACTACCACTTAGTGGTTTCACTATTCATCAAAAAATGAATGTTTAAGAAAAATACCAAAAATTAGGCCTAAGATATATTTGATATTATGAACTCAAAAATGATTTCTATTTTACCAAATTCAAAACATATCAGCTGCATTAATTAATTTAAAAATTAATACTCGTCGTCCACACAAATAGCATGTTCTTAAGAGATAATAACTATCAAAAGATTGACACTTGTTTATGTCTGGTTTAAATGTGAAATTACATCCAATGACCAAAATTGTATTAAATTGTAAAAATATATTCTAAATATACTTTAAAACCACTAAAATTAATAATTTATCACTATTAATTATTTTGCTTAAAAAAGTTGTTTTAAATTAAAATTTGGCAATTTTCACTATTCATCAGAATATGAAAGTTATATGAAAAGTACCAAAATTTCACCCTAAGCTAATTTTGATATTCCGAATCAAAAAATGAAGTCCATTTTGAAAAAAAAATTACAAAATTTCAAAAAGTTGTTATTACTATTCATAACGGCTAGTTTTAATAATATTTTAATAGCATATCATTGTTTATCGAAACACGGTATTGCGTACAACACAAGCTATCGTGGAAGGTCGCGATTGCATGTAATGCAAGGCAAGTCAAGGATGCGTGTTGTGAAAGATCCTTTTGGTGTAGCATACAAAAAAAGACATTAATGAAATTAAAAAGAATATTTTTCATAAAATCTCGGGGTGTTACATATTATATATACTTTTATGTTATTATAAATATGGTACAACTATATTCAGTATTCTATCCATCCTTTGAATGACATGTCACCATACGTGCGTACGTACGGCTTACCATCTCCACGTCGTGGTGTAATTGTTATTCAATATATTATTATTTGGATGGGTATAATAATGATTTGTAATTCCTGTAAATAATAAATATAACATGATAATGATTCTGTATATATGATATACCATCCAATTATATATTATTTTAATATCAAAAGAATGATATTGTCGCTCGTGCGTACGTACGGACTACCATCTCCACGAACGCGATGAGATTCATTCTCCATCATATCCATTCAAGTATAATTATCATTTGATGATTTCAAAATAATGTTTAAGGACTTGATATCATTCTGGATATGAATAAGATACAACCTATCCATAACAAAAAAGTCTTATGTAACAAAACATATAAAAGAAAACGAGTAAGTTAACGCCTGGAACGACGATAATACTAAGATATTATTAACAAAGCAATGTCAAAAGATCATATATGATATCATATTAATGTATATTATTCTTGTATAATTTAATAACAATTATTTCACCATTATACAGAAGGTTAATCTACCCCCAACCAAGGAAAAGTAAAAGGTAAGAGTTTATTTCACAATCTCTTCATTATCTGAGGTTGTTTATATGTAATAATCTACTGGGATTTCTTTATCATCCACATCCATGTTTCTTAAAAATGTATTTCAAAAAAAAAATTACTATATACAATAATATGGGTTAAAGTCTTTTATACCCTTGTTTGACTTTTTATAAGTGGTTTATAAAGGAATCTTTCCGCCGTTTTCCAAACAAGGTGCTTTTTAACCTTTTCGACAGAATTAAGGTAAGAATGTTTTTTTAACTTATACGGCGGGTGCGGCTATTTTCCGCCGTTATAAAATCTTCGAAGCTTCCCTTACGAGATTATAAGAAAATTTTCAAAGTAAATGTTTTATTTTATAATTATGTGACTTTTAAATGATTTCAAAAAAGGGATATTTCTCTCAAATAGTATTGATTTCATCTATGTCAACATCCATTGATGGATTTTAAGCTTATTTGAAGTTGATTTATTATGATACAAAACTTCCATATTGTATTGAAGGTTTTGTGATTTGTTTTACTATAGATGTGTTATTTTTATACCATTCATGGTTTATGGAGAAAGTATTGACATTTTTTATGCTAGTTTTAATACAAATGTTTATGTTATGTATAAACCTGTTCATATGAGGAATGCATTGGAATTATTATGTGACGGGTGGAGCCCGCTATAGATCCTCGATGCATCGGTAGGTCTCATGAGACAAAATAGTGTCTTGGCACAAGGCTTTGACAAAATCTTATTTGTAGTCTTGGCACGAGGCCTTGGCTATGTGGTTATGATAGTCTGACATTATGCATTCCATCATTATGAAAGTGGTTATTTATATTTCATGTGGTTATTCGATTAGTAGAATATCCATGTGAATAAGTAAATGGCATTATTTCATTTTATTTATTCCATACTATGTTGAAGTTCAATTTTAAAAGGCTTTTTTTTAGTTATACACTGCCTTAAATGTTTATCCTTATTTATGAAAGTTTCCGTTATATTGTTATCCTTACTTGGCATTTGAGCTCACCCCTTTTCTATGTTTTATTTTTTCCCAGGATGTGAAGAAGTAAATTATGAATGACCTGCAGGGATAGTATGAGGGGATATGAGTGTGGATTATGGAGACTATGTTATTGTAGTTTTCATTTTATGATGTAATGTAAAACTTTATGAATATATCTAGTGTTTCCAAGGCTACTAAAATAATCGGTCTTTCGAGATTTGATCTTTCTTGTGATCATGCCAATTTTATGTAATAATGCACTGACTCTGGGTAACTGGGGTTGGGGCGTTACACTCAGAAGGGTAGGCGAGGTGGATTACCGTTTGACCCATACACCTCAGTTTCACCATGTGCACGACGACTACCACATATCTCAACTGGGGAGATACTTGCTTGACCCGATGCATATCATCGACCATGGGGAGCCGGAAATTGGCGATGGGGTGACTTTTGAGGGGTTCTAGTAGAGGTTGAGGATTGAAAAGAGAAGGTCCTATGAGGTCAGTTGATTCCTCTTGTGCACTTTCGTTGGCAGCACATGAACCTCCAGGTGAGCACATGGGAGCGGAAGGCTCAGATGTGTGCTCAGTACCACTTTTGTTTCCCTAGTTTGTGTTATAGATTTACGGTGACGTAAAGCCCTGAGGTGGGAGTAATGTAAAGACCTGGATAATTTAAGAATTTTTTTTAATTTCTTTGGGATTTTAAAAGAACGCAGTTTCTGACGGCATCTGATTCCGAGGCCCGGTATGCCCGGAATCAATTTCTGAAGTTTCGCTCGGGTACATTCAGCGAACGAATGAGCAAGTTTTTCTAACTTTTGAACCGGTGCTCGGAATCGAAATCGGAGGGCACCGATGAAACCGCAGCACCGGTAAATGCTTAGGAACACCTATTCCAGAGTTTCATTTTCTCGGGTGTGGTTATTAAAATAATGGGTTAAATAATGAATAAAATTAAAATTTGTGCAACCAATTTTATTTTTATATCTAATTAGTTATATCCTATGTAAGGGAGTTGGGGTGAGACCCACTAGTTCCTAACTACACACGTGTGGATAAATGTGATGTGGTCCCCACATGAGCCCCACCCCTTTCAACTTTCACAAACCCCCCATTAATTGTGTAACACACCCGCACCCCCCTTAAATGAAAAGTCAACTATCATAATTAATTAATTGATTAAGTTTTTAATGTAATTAATTTGGGAATTCATTTCAAATTTCAAAAAGGATTGGCATGAGAAAAAAAAGGAAAAGCCTTATTTTATTAGCTTGTTTAGTTGTGCGAGAAGGGTTGGAAGAGGAGATCTCAAGTCTTGGACACATTCTTCCTCGTCGAAGAACGCGAAGAATGCACCGTCGCTGACGAAGAATGTCGGCCTCAAATGAAGGATGAAGAAGAACGCTGGTTCCTCGGAAATCGATGACGCGACGCCATGGACTGTGACGCCGATGACGCATACGGAGCCTCGATCCGTGACGCCGTTTTCCACGATACCCTTTTCCCGCGACGACCTTCTTTCGACGACTTCATCTGGTAGGGGTTATTTTTTTTCGTGGAATAATCTTTGTCGTTATTCATCTTTTATTTGGGGCCACTTGTTATCCAATTAACGGGAGGAAGCTTGACCGCAGAAACACGACCGACCCTCCTCCCCCTTGGTTTTTGTGTTTGTTGCGGCTCAAAATAAGGCGGAGAAGTGCAATTACACTGCGCAGAAACAAGGAGGAACATGACGAGAAAGCACGGCGCCGTCGCGTCCCCCCATTAGGCCGAATGAAACCGCAACTGGAGTCGGGGCCGCAAAGGCGATTCGAATACTCCGCATATTATTTATTTGACCTACGGATCGACGGGCGATGACGGAATGGGCCGCATAGGTGATTTGATGATTCCACAGTGAAGTACGGGACCCGAGATGACCAATGGCGAAGACAGCGGGTGAAACGGACCACCGGAGCGCGTCCGGTGGTCCGCAGAAAATGGCGGCGGCACGCCGCCGGAGAAGGCGGCCGCGGCAGAGCCGCGGTGGAAGGGGTTGAACTAGAAATGGCTTTTTAATTCCGAAATAAGGGGGTGCGGCTGAAATGCCACGCCAGTTCACCGTCAACCGGGGGGCAGTGCCCCCTCCGCTCCGCGCTTTACGGCCAAGCTGGCCGAGCCAGCTCCCCCGGACGGAACCGGGGGGGGGGGGGGCGCTGGGCGGGCCGCGCTGCGCCCACCGGGCCAGGCCGTGCCGAAATGGGCCGGACCCGGACCCGGGTTGGGTCGACCCGGTTTGGGCCGACCCAGGGGGTATCGGGCCTGGTCGGACCGGGCCCGAACCCCTATTCTCGGGCAGTTTTGTTCAAACACCCATTGCTTGGGATACATACCACCGATCGATGCACCGTCAGTTGCGATGCAATACTTGGATTGAGACGGGCACTTTGTTATATTACAATCAAATTTTCAGAGAACTTGATTATAGCCAGGTTGGTTCTAACCTGAAACCAACCGGGCCCTCGGAGCGAAAATGCTTATAACTTGAGATCCGGATGTCCGATTGATGTACCTTCAATTTTGTTGGATTCCCCTTGATGATACAGATGTTTTTCCATATTTCTCCTGATGTTTGGACTCAATTGGATATTGGACGGGTGGGATTGAACCCGAAATCCAACCGGGCCCCGGGAACGGAAAGATGATAACTTTCAGACCGGACGTCCGTTTGAAGAACCGTCAGCGGCATTGGTGATCACGTTGAGAAAAGGTCCATATGAGTATACCCTATGAGAATTTAGGGTACAGTTGAGTTACGGCAGGGTTGGTTCGCACACAAAACCAACTGGGCCCCTGTGACAAAAAGGCTAATAACTCACAGACCAGGCGTCCGATTGACGCACAGTCTGTTGCGTTGAGACCCCTATGACGAGGCAGTCCTTTGAGATACTTCTTCATGGGACTTTTTGATACTTGGAGTATCGACCTGTAGATCTTGGAGCGGACCCTCCTGGAGACGAGTGTATGGAGTACGAAGACCGTGTGGCTGATACCTGACGACTGCTTGACCGACTCAAATTAGAGTGAGTCGACTAGCCCAGTGGACGGAGCGTCCGATATTTGGCGATAGACCCACGGCAGACGAAGCACCCAGTAGTTGGCCGCAGACTCGTGGTACTCGACAGGAGGAGTACCTCTGTAGGCTATTAGGGGGAGCGCCCGGTATTTGGTGACAGACCCATAGTGGACGGAGCACCCGGTATTTTGTAGCAGACTCACGGTACTCGACAGGAGGAGTACCTCAACAGTCTTAGGTTAGTGAGCAGTACCTCAGAGTCGTGACAGGATCACAGTGCTCGTCAGAGACGGAGCTCTTCAGCAATTACAGTTTCGATAATGAAAATCTTGGTTTGAGCTGAGTCTATGACCTATGTGTTTATCTCATGATTGAGATGGGTTATTTGATAACTTAGGTATAAGTATGGGCTTATACCTAAGTAAGGGTTATCTTTTGAGATTCTGCTTTGTGGTTATCCTGGTTGGATTTAGAGAGGCCATGAGGGTCTTGGGGTCCCTATTGAGTATCGTTATACTTACCATTTCATGGGCTATGTCCGCACCTCATTGTGTTGGATGTAGACGACGGACAGCGCTGACGGAGGCCGAGCGTTCGATGACTGGATGGTACCTAGAGGTGGATCTCACGACGAGTCGGTACCCGGAGGAGACGGACGAACGGACGATCATACGTGGAGTGTTGAGGAGGACATATGTACGTACCCTTCAGGTAGGATCTGTGGGGGACGATCCAGGAGTTGCATGTCATCTTCCAACTGCTTGTCTTTTCTGTTGTACTTTACTTTAAGTTGTAGTTGTACCTATCTGTTGGGCTTGTATTTCTATCCCATTTGTACTTTCAGCACTTTTGTTACAATTGTACTTAGTGTTTTCTTCCTCTTGTACTCTGGTTGTATTTTTGTTTATGTTTATAAAGGCAACGCCTTACCAATTATAGGGATTTACGCCTTTGGTGCTAGTCGCCATCCCCTGGCCAATGGAAGGCGGGCTTGGGGTAGTTACGACATGGGCCCCAAGGGACGGGTCGTGACACTCTATCATCAACTTCCCTAGCCTAATCAAGGGGCCGAATCCTATATAAATAAAAAAATATCTTTTATGGGACACTAGCCAGTGTGTAATCTAAACTAGTGAAACAATCAATCTCAAAAGATTCACTTATTATCCCATGCTCCCATGTCAACACGTGTAATAAAAAGGGGTGAGTCAATAATTTTAAACAAGAAACTGATTCCAATTCACATACAATAAGAACAAAAACCCACAAAATCAATGTTCACAACAAGGTCACCCCCGAGTCACTCCAAAGAGGGTTTTCATTATAATTTATTTCATTAAAGTGCCAGACAGTCCTTAACCAACCAATTTACACCATCCTTTTTCCAAAAATCAATTTTATAAAGCCAAACAAATTTTAAAACCAACCCACTCTTAAAAAAACACAATTTATATATAAATTCCAACAATGAATTTTATCAAGAGTAATTATGCACATTTAATAGAACACGCTTTCAGGTAATTCAAAAAAATATAAACCCACTATCCTTCACAAAAAATATTTATTTTGAAATGAATTATTTAATATTATTTAGCGTTAATCTTAAATTAATGAAATAACAAGATATTAATAAATTATAAATATAAAAGAAATTATAGTGGGGACCTACCTCAACTCATAGCTCGATTACAACAACACGACATGTCTCACACTTGTGCACAAGTATGCTCAAACAGTTAACTATAGTATCTCCAAATTTCTCTTCCAATATGACCCAGAAATCAAAAAAATAATAAAAACCTAGAATCATAGACATTAAATGATCCAAATGAATGAATAAAAAAAACTCACCACAATAATAGAGAATCTGAAACAAGGTGAACCCAAACTTCTTGCCACTAGTGGTGGTGTTCATTATATGTCGAATTGTGAACCAGGTGCGTGACAAGTCACAAGAAGGGTGGTAAAATGGGAGCTGATGGAGATGGTCATTCCACCCTAGAAGGCCAGCGAGTGGCTGTGGGGTGCTGAAAAATTCACTAGTAGGGGGATCTCCTGGCCGGGAAGGGTGTGATGCCGGTCGGAGGGTGCACGATAGGTCAGAATGTGCGCAACTGGAGGGCACCGACTGGTCGGAGCTACACGAAGGCTGGAAAGAGGTTCTGCCTATCAGAGGATGGCACACAATATCTAGCTGAAGTAAGGAATGTGGTCAGCATGTGGCGTGCTCATTCATTGGAGTTACGTGACAGATGAAACAGGGCGGTACACACCAGTCAGGAGGGTTGCTAGCCCGAAAAAGTGGTCGGTAGGGATGAAGGGCTGCTGGAAAGGGAGACGTTAGCTGAAAAGTTAGACGAAAGTCAACAAGTGTGTGACCGATGGGTGTGGGGTAGCCTGAGGCAAACAAAAGACTGGAAAGGATGGAAAATGAGGGATGCAGTAGCAGGTGTTCCCGGAAAGTGAGAAGTGGCTAGAAGGGGAGGTGGCAAGGCTGGTTGTCGATGTCGGAAAGGGAGCCGGAAAGTAGAGTGGACTGGGGGTGTGTGGAAAGTCTGATCAAAGGGACAGGGGGTATACTAGCTCAGGGAAGAAGGGAGAGGTGGATTGGGGTTGCGAGATTGGCACAGGGAAGTTTCTAGATGAAGACTAGTCAACTGGGAAGCCAATAAGGCCGGGAGAGGTAGAAAGGATAGGGAGGCACCGGCTGAGGTTATCCAAAAATAGGAGGGGTCTCCTTAAGGAGTTGCAAATAGAAAAGGGGGCTCTTCATGGGTCTGATCGTCCGTAGGGAGAGGGGTTGCAGATAGTCGGTGATGGCCAGTGGGTGGAGGCTCCATGGATTGCCCAAAGTTGGTTGGAGGGTGGCGCACCAGCGATAGAGAGAGGAGGGGCATGTTGTTGTGGGAGAATAGAAACAGGGGGCGTGATGGGGATAGGAGGGTTTGTTAGGACCGTAAATGATTGGCCCATGGTCTAGCAATAATCAAGAGATAAAAATAAAGTGCAAAATGCGGAAAAATAGTACACCAGATGTAACGTGGAAAAACCCCCAAATGGAAGGTGTAAAAAACCACAGGAAAATAGAAGGATCACTATGGGGTAAAAGTGGGTACACACTCCCTCTCTATTACCAGGAGAAATCCCTTGTAAATATCTCTCTTGAATAAATGGGGAAACCACCTCACTAAAACCGCTCAAAAAAACTGGAGAATTAATGAACCGAGGGATTTGATAATCAGATGCTGAAGGTGATGAGAGATATGGGAGGAGGCTCCTACCTTTTATAGTCTGTATCTCCCCCTCCTACTTCCTTCTCCCTCTAGAGGCTTGGTGGGGTTGGCCACCCACCACCTACCCAGACCACCCCCTTTGACAATGCAAGGGGGCGGCACCGTCCTGCAAATGGATGTCCGCCAACAAATCTCCCACCTGGAGATTTGATTGAGAACCAATCATATCTCCACACATCCTTTCTATCTGCCCAACCATGCTGCTCACGTATCTGCGAGGCCACTCAAGGTTCTGCACCATCTGAACTTATCAGAGTTAATCTCCTTCATCAGGAAATCTGCCAGATTTTCTTTAGTATGAATTTTATGCATATCCACACTTCCTTCCTCCACCGCATCTCGGAAAAAGTGATATTGTACCCCAATGCTCTTCGTCCTGGAATGAAAATATGGATTCCTTGCAATGTGCAAGGCGCTATGACTGTCACAAAACAATGGAATATTCTCCTATCTGTGCTCAAGCTCCTCCAACAACCTTCTCATCCAAATCACCTCTTTGCAAGCATGTGTAGCTGCCATGTACTCTGCCTCTATCGTGGATAAAGCCACAACTGACTGTAACTTCGAAATCCAGCTCACAGCTCCTCCTACAAGAGTAAACACATAACCAGTAGTGGATTTCCTCCGGTCAGAATCTCCTGCAAAATCTGAATCAATATAGCCTCTTACAGTAAAATCTGATCCTCCATAACATAATGCAGCATATGAGGTCTCCTTGATGTATCTTAGGATCCTCTTCACTGTGCTTTAATGCTCCCATCCTAGATTCTCCATGTACCGACTAACTTCACCCACTGCATGTGCAATGTCTGGTCTAGTACAAACCATAGTTAACATTAGACTACCCACTGCCGATGCATACGGTACTCGAGACATTTCAATCCTCTCTGCTTCACTGCTAGAACTCATCGTGGAGGATAACTTGAAATTAATGGAAAGAGGGGTAGATATTGGCTTACAGTCTTGCATGTTGAGGAATTTCAAGACTCTCTGTAAGTAACTCTTCTGTGATAGCCAAATCTTCCCATTATTTCTGTCTCGGTAAATATGCATCCCAAGAATCTTGTTTGCTGGTCCCAAGTCCTTCATATCAAACTCTCTAGACAATTGTGCCTTTGTCTCCTAGATCTAATCATTGTTGGGGCCTGCAACCAACATGTCATCTACATTCAACAGAAGAATGATGAAATCATTACCATCTGAACCCTTGAAATATGAACAAGAATCTGAATGAAGTCTGTCATATCCAAGGCTCATGATATAGCAATCAAATCTCTTGTACCAACATATTGGTGCCTGTTTGAGACCGTACAGGAATTTTTTCAACTTGAAAACCAAGTTCTCTTTACCTTCTTCTACAAAACCTTCCGTTTGGAGTATATAAATATCTTCATCAAGACCACCATGGAGAAACGCAGTCTTCACATCTAGCTACTCTAGATGTAAGCTGTATGTTGCACACATCGCCAGAACTATCCGAACAGTCGTCAGTCTAACAACAAGAGAAAATATTTCACTTAAATCAATACCTTCCTTCTGAGAAAATCCTTTGACCACCAATCTTGCACGATATCTTTCCACCTGATCTTTTCCATCCTGCTTGATCTTAAAGAACCATTTGTTTCCGATAGCCTTCCTTCCACGATGTAATGGAATAAGATCCCAAGTCTTGTTTCTCTGCATGGATTCAAGTTCCACCTGCATCGCCTCCATCCATGAGGATACATATGGACTCTGGGTCGCCTCCACAAAATAAGATGGCTCTCCATCCTCTTTCAATAAGCAATATGCAATATTTCTCTCAATGACATTGTCTGAGTTCCATACTGGTGCTCTTTCCTCCCGAGTTGACCGTCGTGGTCTAGAATCAAACGGTACTTGATCATCATGCTCTGGTAATGAATCAGAGGAAACTGGTTCTTCCTTGGATTTGTCCTCTACTTCAACTTTTGTGGTTTCTGTATTCTCCTTCTCCATGTCTTGATCAGTTGTCATTTGCACCTTGTCTTCTGCAAAGATGATATCTCTGCTAATGATAAATTTGTGGGCAGTGGGATCCGACAAATGATACCCCTTCACACCATCAGCGTACCCCAATAAGATACATTTCATGGATCTTGAATCCAACTTCGATCTTTCTAGGTCATTAAACATTGCATATACAGGACTTCCAAAAGTTTGTAACCGAGAATAGTCAGCGGGTTTACCAGTCCACATCTCCATCGGTGTCTTTAGCTCAATCGCCATTGAAGTAGATCGGTTGATCACATAACAGGCGGTATTCACTGCTCTGCCCAAAATGTTTTGGCAATACCTGCAGTCTTCAACATCGCCCTTGTTCAATCCAATAGGGTTCGGTTCATCCGCTCTGCCACTCCATTCTACTGAGGAGTGTACGCCACCGGGAACTGCCTCTTGATCCCTTCTTATTGACAAAAAGTATCAAACTCCTCACTTTTATATTCTCCACCATTGTCTGTCCTCAGACACTTGATCTTCTTTCCAGAGTCAGGATCCTTAAATGCTTTTAATGTTTTGAAGACTTCAAAAACATCTGGCTTCCTCCTAATTGGGTACACCCAACATCTCCTGGAATAATCATCAATGAATGCTACAAAGCACCTTGCTCCTCCCAGGGATATAATCGGTGCTTTCCAAACATCGGAATGGATCAACTCCAAGATCTCCTGACTTCTTACTGTTGACGTCCCAAACTTTAACCTGTGTTGCTTGCTCAAAACACAATGCTCACAAAATGGTAAGGATACCTTTGTCAGCCCAGGAAGCAACTTTTGATCCTCAAGAATCTTCAGGCCTCGTTCTGACATATGACAAATCTTCCAATTCCATAACATCTTAAACGCTTCCGTCGAGGTAGTTGATGCAACAACTATCTCCACCTACTTGTATGTTTCACCCATAAGCACGTACAGGTTCTTTGAGATCTTCTCCGCCTTCATTACCATAAGCGAGCCCTTTACAATTCTTATCACTCAATTATCGGTGCGATTCTTGCATCCGATGTCATCAAATTGTCCCAAAGACAATATGTTCTTCTTCAGGCCCTTCACATGACGTACTCCTTGGACGGTCCGTACTATGCCATCATGCATCTTCAATTTGATGGTACCGACTGCAACGATCTTCAGAGTGTGATCGTTCCCCATGTACACAAGTCCTTCCAGGATGGTTTCATATTGGTCAAACCATTCCCGTCGAGATGTCATGTGCCATGTTGCTCCGGAGTCGATAATCCAGGCATCGTCGAGATGCTTCCTCCTTCCAGTAGTCGTTTCTGCTTCACTGACTAGTATATCTCCACTTCCAGAAGTACTCCCCACATTCCCCTGAGAGCCCTTTTCACCACTCTTCTTATTCCAACAATCCTTCTTGATGTGACCCTTCTTTCCACAATTGAAACATGTGACATTATTCTTCTTACTCCTTGATTTGGACCTGCCATGATTTTGGCTCTCACCGGAACCACACTCTATCATCCTTCCTCTCTCCATTGACAGAGCTTCTGCTTGGTGCGAAGTTGTCTGTCTATCCTCCTTATTCTTGTTCTGACTTTCTTCTTCAAGAATTGTGACTGCAACATCATTAAAGAGCAACATATCCATCAGGATATTATTGGTGAGGTTGATGATGAGTTGGTCATATGAATCTGGAAAACATTGGAGTAGAATCTTTGCACGTTCAGTATCCACAATTTTATACCCCAACGCTGTGAGTTGAGTGAACAGAGTATTGAGGTTGTTGATGTGGTCGGTCACCGAATATGACTCCGCCATCCGAAGATTGTACAATTTTCTCTTCAGGAAAATTTTGTTGTGCAGTGACTTGGCCTCGTATAGCTTTGTCAGAGTATCCCATATTTATTTCGCCGTCTTTTTCTCTGTAATGCTCGATAGGACCCCGTCTGCCAAAGACAAATGGATGCTGGCAATAGCATTCCCATCCATATCATTCCATTTATCCTCCGTCACACCCACCGGCATTTCTCCAATTTCCAGTAGGAAATTATCCTTCCGCAGCACTGCCTGCATCTTCATTTTACAAAACGAAAAATTATTCCCGTTGAATTTTTTGATTTCAAATTTCACTGCTATCTAGACACGCTGTCAGTCTAGAACCTCCTCCATTTCATAGCGGTGTATTTAATAATCTCAATAATGTTTTTTTCTGATGTGAAAGATCAACCGGAGTCGCAATCATAGAGCATACTAAAATTTTACGAGAATTATTAATACTCGAAAACGTGAACAGCACCGGGCCAGAACCTTGCCTCTGATACCATTTGTTAGGACTGTAAATGATTGGCCCACAGTGTAGCAATAATCATGAGACAAAAATAAAGTGAAAAATGGAGAAAAATAGGACACCAGATGTAAAGTGGAAAAACCCCCAAATGGAAGGGGTAAAAAACCACGGGCAAATAGAAGGATCACTATGGGGTAAAAGTGGGTACACACTCCCTCACTATTACACAGAGAAATCCCTCGTAAATATCTCCCTTGATTAAATGGGGAAACTGCCTCACTAAAACCGCTCAAAAAAAGTGGAGAATTAATGAGCCGATGGATGTGATAATCAGATGCTGAAGGTGATGAGAGATATGGGAGGAGGATCCTGCCTTTTATAGGCTGCATCTCCCCCCTCCTGCTTCCTTCTCCCGCTGGAGGCTTGGTGGGGTTGTCCACCCACCACCTACCTAGCCAACCCCTTTGACGATGCAAGGGGGCGGCACCATCCTACAAATGGATGTCTGCCAGCATGTTTGGCAGCACAGATGCCAGTTTCTATGCTGGGAGGATGGTCGGTCAGGCGTGTGGAGGTGTAGGAGGGTGCCAGGCCAAGAGGTGGAGGTTGGCTAGAGGTCAAGCAGGCGGGGGGGGGGGGGGTGTCCTGCTCAGGCTGCAATTGGGAAAAGGGGGGCATGTGTGTGCTACGATGAGTAGAGAAAGGTAGGGAGAGCTTTGTGGAAAAAAAGAAAGAAAAATAATAATTAAATTAAAATAATAATAATAATAATAATAATAATAAAAATATAAAAACTTCAATAAAAATATAATAATGAGAAAACAATTCATTTACTAATAAAATTTCATTAATAATAATAATAATAATGTTAAAAAGTTTAAGATTATTGGTGTAAAAATATTTTTAAACTCCATTTTAATAAATCATTAAATTTTTATTTTTCCCCACATAGGGTCACGCAGTGACCAAGGTGTTGTTGTAAGGTCCCTTGATCGTGTTCTGCTTGAGTGCAGACGCTGCACAACCCACATACGTGTGATTTTCTCCAAAAAACTCAATGTTTTCCTCTGAGAATCATCTGAAACCCTGATAAAAAATAATTAAGTCCATTGAAATTATAAAATAAAAAAAAAATAGGTCGGTGTGAGACATATAGAGAAACAATGACCTCTAACTTGTGAGAGATAAGAATCCTCATAATGAAACGAAATCAATCTAAAAATATGTAAGTGGAATATTTCATACAAATTAAATAAAATCATTTCAAATTAAATACATAAAAGACTGAATGAATCTTGTGCATCACATGAATCAGTAATGGATTCAAAAATTTCATAATGAGTTCATGAATTTCTTAAAACATGATTGTCTTGTGGGTTACATAATCCCATAGGGTATTTTACAATCACATTACCCTTTAGTCACTCATGATCACATGACCTGGATACGGTCTCACAAATCATGTGACAATAAATCAAACATATGATCAAGTTAAAAGTCCTTAAAAAATACTAATTATAATGATAATCCTCATTGAAATTGTCTATAATATTACAATTTTTTCCAGTTAGTTCAAATACACACATGAGAATGAGCTATATTTTGGAGGTGTCCTTACAAAATCAAGGATCATGGAAGGGAATCATGATCAAGTATTGTGGAAGGGTATTGTGACAAAGACACCTAATAGTGGAAAGGAAAGAGCTCTCTTAGAGAATGAGTATCCATTCAATGAGGTATCCCTCTCCTCCACTATATATTATTTGTTTCGTGGAATGCCAATCATTTCTTAGAATACCAAATAACTCCCAATACACTGATATGAGACATCAATAAAGACTCGGTCATGAATTTTCCATCCTCCAAACAAATCCCTTGCCCAAAAAGACATTTATCTTGATGGGGGAATATTTATTGATTCCTTCCAAATGAGCACCATAATATTCACAGAGGAAGGAATACTTGAATATGGGTATTGTTTTCCCAACAAAAAGGAATAATAAGGTGATAAATACATTTATATCACATAGAACACTGTTATATACGTGATCACATGACCATCAAAAGGACAAATAAATGAACCATATGCATCATATAACCTAAAAAATATCCTATGGAGCCACTTTTTAACAATACCCTCAACTCTTGATAAGTCACTATGGACAACCAGGGGTTGTCTGGTGGTAGTCAGATAAGATCTCTTAGGATATGTAGTTTCTTAACCAGTGAGAGATTGAAAAACCATTCAAAAATATTTCAAAAATATTTGAAGTGTCACCAAACATTGAGAGCCTCTTTTATTCAAAAAACTCATATGATGGATCACTGATATATAGAATGTTTATCTATGAGAACATTTATAGAAACTCATAATTCCTCTGAGACTTGTAAAGTGAAACCTAGAAAATTAAGGGTGTAGTAGAGGGCTGTACTTATGGTCATAAAAGGAATGTGTAACTACCTTCATGATTTGAAACACACCATAAACACATGGTTAAATACCCACCTCATCTCATGAAATACCACTAACATATCATCCATACCGTGCGAGAAGACTCAGGTACGGCCAGGCGACCTCACACATCAATGTTGGATCCCCAAGAATAAAATGATTGGACTTTTCCATTAAAATAACTCTCATCACTATATTACAATTATGGGTGACATGACACATCCCTAAGACTGAAATTATATGTCTTTGAAAATAATAAATCACCCTCTCAAACTCCCTTGAAATTTTTTAGATAAACACATGATAAAAAAAATGGGGGAGATGGAATCCTATTTCCATCATTAAATTCTCACGAAATGCTAAAGATGTCCGCAGTATGGTCATGAAAAAACCATTGAGTAGTCAGTTTAATCCCACAAAATCTCCATGACAAGTCATCCATTTATCGCAAAAAGTCCAAGAATAGTCACCCAATATCACATGAAGGACATCTGGAGGTGCCCTAATATCACAATATACATTGGACATGTAAATATGATAATATGGATGTCCCTCTACAGACTCATATGATTGAAAAAGTCTTCATTTATTGGAACCAATCCAATGAAAGAGGAATTGGATGGTGGGAATCATGGTCATTAAAAATCATGCAACACCCTTGGAGTGATACATGGAAGAGTCTTATAAATATGCATGACACCGAGTCGCTTCGCTTCCTCTATCCAAGATTAATGAGAGATATATTGCGCAATTTATAGAACAACCGGAGTGGAAAGGCCTATAAATCCCCCAACCCAAGATGGAAAATGAGCATCCAAAACATGGAGAGACTGAAAACTTCTGTTACTCACTGTTATGATGATGATGACTGAAAATTAACCTTTTTATTATCAAAACACATTTGAGGAAAAGTGAGAGACTGCAAAATCCAAAAATTATACCAAATAAAACCATGAAATATGATAACCAAGATCAAGACTACACGATCCTCTCCTCCATAGAGACTCTATCATGATGACAAGCTTTCACCATCGCATGAACACTCGGCTAGAAATCTGAATGGCATGCTGGGGAGAAATCTTCCTTCTCTGGTATTAGAGAAGGCTTCGTGGGGTGGCTGATCTCGTGAACATGATGTCTTCCATTAGGTAAGATAATTGAAAATGTTTGGATTGATCATGTGGCATGCATAAATCACATCATTTGATATCTCACAGATCAATCAAAGGACTTAGTGAAAGGCACGTAGGGATTCTCTCACCCAACTTCTCAATCTCATGAGAAATAAAATAAACTAACACAAATTAAATATAAGGTTTTATAAATATAATGGCTAGAAAAAATATTAATAGTGGATATAAATAAGTGAAAAACATGATCACTAACCCTTATTTACTTTGAGTGAACCATCCAAGACACAAGACAATACCAGTACTTGCTAATGTGATCTCTCAACACTCCTTCAGTGTACTAGTTGGGTCATGTGAAGTCCTCTAGAAATGTCAAAGAAATTAAAATGGTTCCCCTGGGAACTCCACATTAGTTTATAAATTCCATCTAGGATGGTCTTCTTGAACCATGTGATGTCCTTCAAATTTTTTTTCTGACTCATATAATGGCACCCTCTCATATCATTTGAGTCTCCTTATTGCATCGTGAATGTCAATTGGCTCCTACGATGCCCTTCGAGCTCGCAGTATAGGTCTCACGATGCCTTCTAGACATGTTATCAAGGACAATATACACCCAATTAGACCCTTCTCATTGACTCTCATGATTCCCTCCATGTGTGTCATCCTGCTCATGCGATGACACTAGGATAAGTAATCATTGAACACGATACAACACATAGATATTCCTTCTAGATTATATGATATCCACCAAAAATGTAAACTAGATCATTAAATTTTCTTTAGACATGAAATGTAGACACATTATGATATTTCAAGAAAGAAAAAAAGGCATACTGATAAAACAACCAACCCATGTTAAGAAGGGTAACATTGCATCTTGTGACTTGGTAACATTTTTTATGATCAGTGTGTAATCCCAGATCATATGGAAATCATTAGTCTGTAATCCCCTACTAGTGGAATAATATAACATATAGGGTAATCCTCGGGTTCGATACCTTCTCCACCCTCATTTTGTAATCCCCAACCAAAGGGTTGTGGCAGTGTGTAAGCCCCATTCAAATGAACTATGAGAACATTGATTCCCTATATACTCAAGATATATAGGGCACATTCCAAAGGCCCAAAATTCATATGAAACATATAGAGGATTATCTCAGTACATAATTCCATCATTTATATATAGTGAGAATGATCATTCGATCTCCATTTTTCCTTATACCAACCATGACTCACAAATAATTATGTAACCACAATGGTAAAATTATTTCATCAAAAGCCTATTTCAAGGGAAGGGAATCCATAGAGTGTAAAACTTCATCAGTAACATATATGACTTATCCTTACTATAGGGTAACTTTATCGTCTAATCCCAAATCAAGTAAACTATAAAATTTTTGATTGCTTTAATAATTAGGATACGTAGGTCACCTTCAGAAAGATTGAGGTCAAATAAAACATCCATTTAGATGTAATACCCATGTCTCTTACATTTCAACCATAGGGACTCAATCCTTTCTTTAGGATGATAATATATATCTTCCCATAATGAATTTAGAAACAAGTAAACTTTGATAACACTCATTTCTTCCATAACCAAGATATATAGGATGTCAAATTAAAACCCAAGCTCCATATTGAATATCCCAAGAGAAGTCCCAACACAAAATACCAACATCCATATGGAATGACACTAATCAATTTCATTCACTTGATTCTAACATTGATAATAGATGATGTGTTCTTTGGGATCCACAATGAACATCTCATTGTCATCATGAATCATCAACATCTTGTTAGATCCTAGTATGAAAAACTAGATGAATGGCATGATATTAACACCCCTACACATATGGGAATATTACTTGGTGACCACCATATGGGAATGACAAAAATATGAATCTAATTATGACCATAACCAGGATACATATGATGTCTTTAAGATACTCGAGCTCAATAATTTGGTGCCTCTAACTCCATCAATATTTGCTCCTCCCGTGAAATTAAACATCACATTTTCAATGAACAATGTGGGTTTTGATTCTCCCAATAAAAAAGACATGTGTGGGGCATCATAATGGCTCAATCCCCTATTAAATATATTAAATACCTCCATGTGTAGTAGAAAATTCTCAAATATCAGGTTATATGAATTCAACAAATAAGAAGCTCCTTATTATATAGAAATGGATGAAGAACATTAAATACATAATTATGGATTCACAAATGATATCAACTTTCCATTTATCATTAATTAAATCCTCTTTATTTTGTATGAAATTAAAATTATCCCATAATTGATTTTTTCTATTTTCAATCCCATACCATGATTATGAAGAGATTGATGAACATATCTTAAATCTATAATAGAGTCTCATAGTAGAAAAAATTTCCCCTCAAAAGGTTGTGATGTCCCATAAATCCCATACTCTATACTGATGTGAGACCCTATATTTCATTTGGCCTGATACCCCAAATAGACACCTGCTTATGGATAGAAGGATTGTACCTAGTTATGGATTATGGAACCATTGGGTGATTCCATGAAAAATGATAATGATACTCTGTAGTTATTTATTGTTCAAGGAATGACCCCCCATCAATCAACAATTAATCCCAACCAAACCTTCCTCAATAAGGGTATCCCCTATCCTCTCTTCCCTATTAAAACTATGCTGATAGTTGAAAAGTACGAGGAAACTATTATAATGAAACTACCATACCATGGAACTCTTTTTTTGAGTTTCTTACATAACCTAACTTGATAAATCATACCATTGATTATTGAACTATATTCCTCATTCAAGTTTAAATATTTAAACTATTTTGTATTAAATGTCCATTTAATCATGTTTGAATGTTTTCCTTGTATATCAACAATCTACATGAATATTTTTTTAAAATATAAAATGGCAATTCCATGAATGGTTTTATTTAACATGATTGAATAATGTAAAATGTTATTAAATTTATTATAGAAAATTTTGGAACACAATATATTTATTTATTAATCACATACTACCTTTTTCTTCATGAATTTGTAGAATTTATTATGTTAGTCCCAATCAAATGGAATGTTCCTCATGGAGGTGGGGGATGTTCTTGATATTTTGGACTCATAACTTAGGATGGTTTATAGTGTAGCTATTTTCACTTAGTACATAGAAGATTTTAGGACATTCTTAGGATGTAGTTTCAATTGTGATGTTTATATTTCTCTTTGATACTATTATACATGATTGTTTTCAGTATTATATATTCATCGTTGTGTGGATCATGCTTACTTGTATAATTAATCATTTACTTTTCAGTGGAATATTTTATCTTTCTTGATCTTTTATGACACTGAATGCTTGATTACAACCCATGGGGACCGATAATTCCTTTCAGTCTATGTCTGTAAATTTTTTACAACCACAGTACTATATTATCTTGTATCGTTTATGAAAATTTATTAAATGATAGAGGTTAATAAATATTCATTGATGTCGATGTAAAATTAGGGCATCCTTTGTACACAAGAGGTTGGATTTATGGGATTTAGTTGGTATTTAAGAGTTATTTCCTATAAATCTATCCTCATAATTGTCTTAAAGTCAACATGTGTGTTTTGGAAAAATTTTCATTGGGGAATGATTTTATCTAATTCTTTTCATTTACCTATATTGGATTTGGTTATGTTAAAATCCAAATTTTGAAATTTATCTTATGGGTTTGAAAATCTTGTTTCTATTTGTAGAAAATATGGTATTGTCTATCAGATCCACTATTAATGTATTTTAATTATATATAATTATTAGTTTAGGTTTTTGGAAATTTTAGTGAATTCTGGCACGTTTTTTAAGATTTTATAAAGACTCGTTACTTGAGAATAGTTTGTAGAACTAGTGTAGTACCTCCCTATATCTACGTAAGGGAAAGAATAGGTCATTATTTTGGGAAATGGTTGGAGAATTATTTTTTGACAAACCATCTAGTTGCCTAGAAGAGAATGTGCGAGCCTAGTATAATTTCGGATTGTGGGTAATACACAATTGGACCATAGTTTGTCTAACTATATGAAAAAACAGGTTGGTTGGTGTCTTAGGTGAGTAGCATCCTTATAGTTAGTACATGATATTACTAACCATGTGGTGTATATTCATACCATACTACATTGATCATCTAACTGATATAAATCCATGAAAATATTGGTTTTACCCTAATTGTTTCATAATAAAATTTGATTTTACTCGCAATGTGTGTGTCATAATTCATTTTCTTCTATATGTGATGCATAATTGAGTCAATGGATATTGGAGATTATGATTCGACAATATATCTCCATTCATGGTAATAATTCCTAGAATTCTTATTCTTCCATATCTTAGAATCATGGGACTAATCAATTGGGGTATATTTGTATTGTGTGATTAAAATGATAATGAGATTTGATTATTTTGATTAAAGGGAAGCATATCTAAGGTATTATTTATAATAACTAAGTTGGGTCATTGTGGTTGTTTGATCATTCATCATTTATTCATATTTTTTATCATCATGTATATTCTCGCTCGACTTCTTTTGATTAGAAATTGAACACTTGATTTAAAATTAATTAAATTTACTAATATTACTGTAAAAAGCACTATATGATTTATTGTAAAATATTATTTGAATTATTATTTTTTGAAATCAAGGTAGATTGGATGAATTCATTAGAATAAAATTGTTTATAATTTAAAAAGTGTGATATTTTAATTATGGTCAATTTGATGAAAATAATGTACATTCAAAAATGATTTTAAATATAATAAATGATTTTATTTATATTGGTTTTCATGGTTTGGGAATAATGACTAGGATTGAATTTAATGTGATAGATAATGGTTGTGAAGGACCACCATCAAAGGGACAAAGTATGGACATGGATTTCCATCATCAATGGTAACACCAATATTGTGTGTGTGTACATAGAAAAGAAAATTATAATTAATAAAATGATAAATTGGTTAAAGTATTTTTTGATTTAGTCATTAAACAATGATTTTCAAAATTCTTTTATTTTATTTTATGGAAATCTATTTTCACATTGATATAATCCATTTTGAATCATATCAAAATATTTTTTAAAAATATGCTAACAAGTTTTTCCTAGTGGTGTTAGTTCTTTTTATTGGGGAAATCATACTAATTATACACACCCCTTATTGTGTATTTTTATAAATTTTCAAATATTATTTATCATGACTTAGGTAATGGAATGGTATCATGGTCCTTTAGTAGTGCTTCTTCATACCTTGGATTGGTTATGTGGATTTGGATATTCAATAAAACTAGGAGCGGTTGGTGGATGAATTTATTGTCTCTCAATTTTTTATCATTAGAATCATTTTGTTTTTTCACTTGGTTTTTTTCATTTTAACTATAATATAGTTATTGGTTTGATTTTTTTGGGATGTATTTTATACTCATTCATCATATAATTTTTTCATATGGGTTTTCTATTTTTGTTTTTTCTTTTCAGAGGTCATATCATCCCACAAATTTTTATAAAGCCCTTGGAATTTTTTCCAGCATTTTTAGAATTTGGGTTGTCACTTTTGTCTAGTAACAAAAACTACCTCTTACCAAGAAAATTGATGAGGTGCGGGATGTTACCAATGGTATCATTTTGTTTAGTCCTTGGGTATCAATTTATTTTTTCCTTATGTTGGGTTAGTAGTAATGAATAAATTTATTAGAACATGAAATTTAGAATATAAAAAAGGTATAAATAACCAATTAATTTTGAAAATTGTGTTACCAGGGTGTGTGGGAACATGCATTCTTTTAGAAACTTCAAGTTGTGTTTCTACCAAATCATCATGGGATTAACCTATGAGAAGTTAATATAATTCATTTATAGTAATGACTTCTCATTATGAGTGAATACATCATTTAGATTAGTTATTTACAATTATTTTGAAAATATTTTATTTTTGAAAATACTTTAAAATGTTTTTATTTTTCATAAATCATAGAGGAATTTTCCCAAAATTTATGAATTCAGAAATTATTGGAATTTGAAGAGAATTTTTTTATATGTGTGATGTGGTAAATTTTAAATTTCAAAGGATTAAATTAACAATGGTTTGAAAAAAATAGGGTTTGGTTTGTTATAAAGAATATTACAGTGTATGAATAGTAGAAACCAACTAGAAGTGGCTATTGAGAATGTTCATTCACCTGAGCTATAGATGGGTAAATAGATAATAAAGAGTATTCTCCATGATTTTAAAACCATGGATAGGGGAAACCTATGGGATGACCAAAGAAAATTGGATCATTTTACGTGGTTTTATAAGAATAATCCATCCATAATTCAGGATGATTTAGATATTGATAAATTAGTTGTGTGGATAAATATGTTGAATTGAATCATCAATTTCCTAGTGACATAAGTTGAGATGAAGGTGATTTTGGAAATGTATAGGAAAGAAGATCTGAAATGATAGAGGTGGTATTTTGTAGATCAGGATAAATCAAATTGAAAAATAACATGGGGGTGTACTGAATAATATATTAATAATCAATTATATCCTCATACATTATGGATTTCTTGAACAATAATATTATTTTTGTTTGAACCAAGAAAATCTCACAAAGACAGAGTATAGACCTAAATTTATAAATTTGGCCTAGTTTTCACCCAACATTGCTGCATGTGAATCCTCATAAGAGTGAAATTTTTAATTATGGTTTAGGAAGGAGATCCCCTTAATTATTTTCTTGTCAGGTATATCAGATTATAGAGATATGGTAAATTGTGAATTGGTGGTTGAGAGGTATGTCTCTAGAAATATGGTTGGGGGAAGCATGTTAATTCTTAAAGGAACTGGTGGGAACTCTAATTCTAGGAATAATAAGAAGTGGGAAAATGATTCAATCATGGTGGAGTAAATCAGGATCAGAAGGTAAGACTAGTGAATCTTCATTCAAAACCATGGGGGAAACACGGTTTTTTTCATCATTGTTTTATGCTACACATAAAGTGATCTTTTAAACCACTATATAGATAATTTACAAATTTTAATTATATGAGACATCTATTGTCTTATTTTGATAGTTCATCGAGGATAAATTCTCAGGACACATCTCATTTTTCTCTTTCATCTTATGATTTGAGGGGATGTCTGAAGTACAATAAATATTATTAATAGAACCAATAAAACCATGATAATTCGTGGAATATTACGACTCCTAAACAACTAGAATCCTAATACAGAAATAAATAACAATGTGTGGTGTGAAGGAAATTGTATGGAGCTATGAAATTATTCGCTAAAATCAATCAGAACCTTTGATGGTGTAAGGAATACTTATTTTTAATTATAACTTTATGAATTCATAACATTATACTAGTTCATCCCACTAATTTATCACCTCTCATGTTGTTTATTATATGTGTTTTAATTTTGAGATGATGCATTTTGTTATGAGAATCAAACTCTTCTAGGCCAAAAACAATGTTGCACATATTTTTAAAAATAATTTTCTATAATTATAGTTGGGTATGAATTGATTTTGGATTTAAATATGCTTAAGATGGATGTATATTACTTAATCATAGGTATGTAATTTTTGAAAAGGATCAAATATCTCATTTAATGTTATATGTGAAGGTTAGTTTTACAAATATAGTAGGAATTTATAACCCATTTAGAGAAGATAAAATTAAGAATGTAGTGGAGTAGGATGTTTTCACATGTTGTTGGAAATATATAAAACCACTTGGAAGTGTTTACCTAGTATTTGGTAGAAGAAATCAAAAATGAATATTTTCAAACCATACAATACTAGCTCTTTGATGTCATTCTGGAATATTTTTCTGGGTCTTCACCTAAATAAAACTGGAATTTATGATTGATCTATTAATAGGGACCAGTTGTATGTTACATTATTCATATAGGATGGAACCAAAAACAAAATTGTAATTTATACATTAGTTGGTTTTGTGTTAATTTTGTGTGTTTATCAGACCGAGTACGTATTCATGATAAGAACCATTTTTTGTTGAAAACAGGAGGATGAAACTCTTATTATTTTTTCATATTATCTTAAGATTAACCAATTTGTTACCAATAATCAATATCCTCATTCATAACTTGATAATATGATTATTCAATTGAGATGATCCCATTGGTTCTCTAAAATTGGGATAAGAAAATTTTTGGGTTAATAAGATATATATTTTGAAGAAGTTTTTCCAATGAATATATCACAATTATGAGTTCATTTTTATGGATTTTTTCTATTATTAATAAACATGTATCCTTAATGTAATTGATAAATCATATAATTAAAAGTTATCTAGATTCCATTGTGGTGGTATTTGTGGAATATTATGTAGTGTATTGTAGGACAAAGGATGTGCATGATAAAAAACAACGAAATAATGTTCGGTATCTTATAAGATCACCATTTGTATGCCATAGTTTCAATCTATGTTTTTTGGATACAATATGTATCTTTACCTAGATAAATTACCTCTATAAAAATTATTTCTATGGATCTATAATAGATATGGGTTGTGGCCTCTTGTAAACAACCAAGAATGTCTTTGAGAAATGGATTTTTGTTGGGTCGGCTAGTCATCAACATTTGGTTTTTGTGACATTTCATGACTAGATTCACCATTAAAATGTTTGAAAATGAAAACAATTACATTAAAATAGAATGATGAATTTCATAAGCCTATTCAATAAATTAATCATTGATTTAAATTAAATATGATCATGATATTTCTTGAATAACAATAAGGATATGTTGTTTACTATGATACTTTGGGATCCGGTTTGGAGTGTTTTCTCATGTAGGGAGATCATGTTGTTTATTATGGATCACAATATTTATAGCTTAATGAAAAAAACTACCCATAAAACAATTTATAATTAAATAATTTAATCCATTCATTAATGATATTGTGTCATTACCTCTTTTGTGAGATATTTTTTATGTTCACAGATCAGAGAAATTGGAAACACATTTTCTAAAAAAGATAATTGAATATGAGAAAAACAAATTGTAGGAGTATCTTTAAATTATTAAAATTGAATTAATTTTTGTAATGGGAAAAGGAAACTCTATTGTGGATTCCTTTAACAACATTTCATAGAGTCAGCTGACAAAAGAGACTTCAGATTAATGGTAGCTAAAATCATTGATAGTAAAAAAACACTTGGATTATGAGGATTGATGAAGTGTTGTTATTTTTAATCCAATTTCATTTTTCTTGATTTGGATAATAATGTTAAAGAAATAAAATATATCTAATTATGAATGTGTTTATATTAGATAAAATCTCAATTAAAAGGAGAGAATTGATGGATGAATGTTTTATAAAAGGGTAGTGTTGTGGTTTATAGATCAGATGGTAGTACCTTCATCCAGTCATGAATAAATTCTTATTTCTTACCACCACATCAAATTGGATGCTCAACTAGGAATTAAAAATATTTATAATTCATTTGAAGAATAGTTTTCATTGGTTGGCATGAAAAGGGAAGTTTCATAATTTGATTTGAGATGTCTCACCTGTTAATAGTTCATGAAGAAACATTAGTGATCTGCATGCATGATTTAGCTATTACTAATTTTCATATTGATTTGGGATAAGATAACCCTAGATTTTATAACACATTTATCATGAACTATTAGGAAACATGATTCAATATCTGTAACTGTGGACTTTCTCATGAATTAAGATAATTTTATTCCTTTATTTGAATCTTATATGGTAGTAAAAATGTCCAAAATCTATATTTGATGATTTTTAAAGAGGCATATAATTCTAGTATTGATTCTATGTGATAGAGAAAACATAATTACGACTTATTTTTTGATGTCATTAAAACATCCCCTTGGAAATATGTTAATTGAAAGAATAGTTTATCATAATCAAATGGATGGATAATCTAAAATGATGATTCAACTTTGGTGGAAAATCATAGGGATTGTCAGGTGGATTTTATATAACGACCCATACTTTATATACATTGTTAATACTTCAAAATTGAAGCACACTTATTACAACATATGACAAAACCACAAAGGACCGTATAGGTATAGTGTCTTTAGAAACCGGGAAACATAAACAACTGGTTCATAAATCTTCTACAGTGTCTCCCATTTATTTCATCATATCTAGGGTCCCTTTTAGCATATTCTACTTAATATCCATCTTCCTGACCTGGGGAAAAGAAAACATAAAAGGGTGAGCTCAAATGCTCATCAAGGGCAGATAAAGGAAATAAAAATCATATCATATCTTTTTGAAAATCAAAACCTGCAAAAGAGATCATAATATCTTAACATGGAATAAATCATAGAAGTGAAAATGAGATCCCCATAATCATAACATAAAACTTGAAACTTTGTGGCATGCACACATAATCATGGAAAATCATTTCTTGTTAGTCATGACTCATTGCCAAGACTATCTAAGTGGACAAAGTCCCTTTCTGAACCGAGTTCACTCCTCGTTTCAGTCCTGTTTCACTGAATCGAAATAACCTTCCGTTCCAGCCATGTCTATCTCATGAGATATAAATCTTTACCCAATGCATTGGAGGGAGATATAGGTCCCACCCATCTTATAATGAATCCTTTCTTATGTGTGCCACATAATCATAAAACATACATCATCGCATAACACATGTAACAAAAATGTGATTCTTGAAACATCATGACATCATAAATCAATTCATATAAGATAAATGAATTCATAAACATAATTCCATCACAACATAGTCAAATCAATGTAAAAATATGGATAGAAACAGAACCCTTTATTATCTTAGATGGAAAATAATTTTGATAAAATACTTGAACTCCATTCTGGAGGAAAATATCCTTTCTACTTCAAAAACATTTTTCCTTTCATAACATGTCATACAACTTTAAAATAAAATAAGTTGAAAAAAAATAAACTTGAAAACTTGTAAAGGAAGTTTCTTGGAAATAATGTTTTAAAAATCCATTCATGCCGTATACGTTAAAAAAACATTCTTCGTACTTTTGTCGGAAAAGTCAAAAAGTACCTCGTACGAAAAAAAACGACAAAAGATTCCTTTCATATCTTTTACTAAAAACTCAATGAAGGGTAAAATTGGATATAAACTATTGTAGAAGGATGGAAATAATATTACATATTGAGGGAACATGGATGTGGATGATAAAATACACCCCAGTAATTACCAAAGTAAAAACAATCTCGGATAAAAGTGAGATTGTGATATTTTCCCTTACCTTAGGTCCGATTTGCTTTGTTCGTGTCCGAAGCTCCTGTATAATGGTTTAAATAATGTTATTGACTTATTCCAGAATCATACATATTGATATGATATCATATATGGTCATATTATTAGCTTCTTGTTAGTAATATTTCATTATTACTTGTTACTCGGGTCTTTATAACTTTTTGTTCTTATGCGTGTTTTGTCGAATAAATTCTTAGTATTATCTTTAGGTTATAGATAATTCATTTACAGAATGGTATTAGTGTATTATATACCATATTCATTCATTCAATTCATTTATATAATCATTATGAAATGAAGATCATGTAGAACGAGTCGCATCACATCGTGGAGACGGTATTCCGTACGTACGCACGAGTGATGATATCGTTCCTATGATCGTGGAATTGTATTGGAGTATATATATATATTATTTCAGTATCAATATTACTTCATAATAATCATATATAGTTACTCATTACACCATTATACCCATCCTTGTAAGGTGATGGTTGAAAATAGATTACACCACGGCGTGGAGACGGTATTCCGTACGTACGCACGCGCGGTGATTTCATTTTTCCGTAGGATGGATAGAAGGTGAATTAGGGTTGTTTCATATTTATAATAACATATCAGTATGTAAGTAATGCTGATGTTATTACTTTATCATGAAACAACTAAAGAAGAAGAAGTTGAAGAAGAAAGAAATTGAAAAGATCGGTAATGGATATTACCTCTTCTTTGGAACGCCTCTTTGAATCCTCCACTTAAGGAACTAATATTGGTCTTTGGAGAAGACCAGGACCTATAGGATTATTCTAGGGAAGTGGAGAGAAGAAAATGGCAGGGGTTGGCCAAGCTTGAGTGCTCAAATTTGTGTGAGGAGGAGGGGGAGGAGGTGCCCTTTTATAAGGGAGGAGAGGGACACCTTAGGAATATCTCAAAATATTATTTTATATTAAAGTCAAAATCGGTTTATAATGGTTCCAAAGGGTCTTATTTCGAAGCTAAAGTGGGGAGGGGTCTAAATCCTATCAACCAATAGGATTTAGACAAGTTTAGGGTATTATTTTAACCTTATCAATTAGATTTAACTCTAAGTTAATTAATTTAACTTTTACCGTGTCTTTTTGTTTTCTTTCACTATATGGTTATTACACTTACTATAACATGCCAAACGAACCCCAAATTGTTTATTATTAATATATATATCCTTATCTAAGTCATTTGGCCGAACCTTAGATTTTTAGGAATACAATAACAATTAATAATATAATATTTGATTTAAAAACTATTTTGTATCAATTTTGACACTATTTGATATATGATTTTTGTGAAAGTCATAACAGAATTATATGTTCGAACCAAGTTGATTAAATCAACATTAATATATCATAGTATCCTAGAAAATTATTGGAATTCATAAAAAGTCTTAAATTACATTTATTTTGGTATTTATATTATCAATTTTGTCAATATTTCATTAATAAGATAATTACTGCATCATCATTGTGTCATAAATAAATTAAATTATTTGATGTCTAAAAATTACAAATAAAATATCATCATGTAGGAAATATTTTTATCTTTCTAATTAATATTTACAATTGAATTTATCTTATGTATAACCCCATATTAAAAATTATTTACTTATTAAACTTTGATTTTAACTATTTTAACCCTTCTTTAAATAAATTAATAATAAATGTCCTAATCTAATCCAAGTGGGTCTAAATGGTCATATTTTATTCCTAAGTTTGTTTTTGGTCGAATTACACTTTCCCAATAGAATTAGGACATGTGTTAGGGTAATATTAATATCATATTTACCCTTAGTTACCCTATTTACTATTAACCGCGGTAAAAAAAAGTAAAAAGTTCCTATTCACCAAAAAAATATTTTTATCTCATTGAACCACATTTTACTTACTGATATCAACCGTGTCTGTCGGATTTTCGAAATTCCATTCACAGAAGCGGTAAAATTAAGTTTTATGCAAAATTCAGTTTTTAACCTACCACTTAGTGGTTTCACTATTCATCAAAAATTGAAAGTTTTCAGAAAAATACCAAAATTTCACCCTAGGCTAATTTCGATATTCTGAGTCCAAAAATGAAGTCCATTTTGAAAAATAAAATTTAAAAAATTTAAAAAAGTGGTTATTACTATTTATAACGGCTAGTTTTAATAGCATATTGTTGTTTAGTGAAACTCGGTATTGCGTACGACGCAAGCTATCGAGGAAGGTCGTGATTGCGTGTAAAGCAAGCCAAGCAAGTGTTGTGTAGAAAAAGATACCTTTGATGATTTATATAACATAAAAGTCTCGGGTGTTACATTCTACCCCCCTTAAAAAGAATTTCCCCCTCGAAATTCGTCACTTTGCAACAAACAGATGAGGATGCTTCTCCCTCATCATATCCTCAAGCTCCCATGTAGCTTCTTCAAGTTGGTGGTTTCTCCATAAAACCATCACCAAGCGAGTGGTCTTGTTTCGTAGGACTTTTTCGCTACGATCCAGAATCTCTATCGGCTGTTCTTCATAAGAAAGATCTTTCTCTAGCGGTACAACTTCTGAGATGAGTACATGTGAAGGATCTGGTATGTACTTTCTTAGGAGAGATACATGGAACACATCGTGAACTTGAGAGAGATTCGGTGGAAGCGCCAATCGGTAAGCTACCTTCCCAACACGATCCAGTATTTCGAAAGGACCGATATATCTAGGGCTCAACTTCCCCTTCTTTCCAAATCTCATAACCCTCTTCCAGGGAGATATTCGTAAGAACACTTTATCGCCCATTTCAAACTCTAGGTCTTTTCTTCGGTTGTCGGCATAACTTTTCTGTCGACTCTGAGCTGCTCTTATGTGTTGTTGAATAGATCTGACCTTTTCTGCCATTTCATCAACGAGATCAGGTCCTAATAGCTTTCTTTCCCCAACTTCATCCCAGCAAGTTGGAGTCCTGTATTTCTTTCCATAGAGAGCTTCATAAGGAGCCATCTGAATACTGGAGTGAAAGCTATTATTATAAGAAAATTCCACAAAAGGTAGGTGTTGATCCCAACCTCCTTTGAAATCAATAGAGCAAGCTCTCAACATATCTTTTAGGGTTTGAATTGTTCTCTCAGACTGACCGTCTACCTGGGGATGATAAGCAGTGCTGAAACTCAACTCTGTATCCAGAGTATGCTGAAGACTTCGCCAGAACTTCGAGGTAAATCTCGGATCTCGATCAGATATAATAGAAAGTGGTACTCCATGCAATCTTACCACTTCCTTTACATATATCCTGGCAAGCTGATCTAGAGAGAAATCCTCTCTAATAGCAATGAAGTGTGCAGACTTTGTAAGATGATAAACTATGACCTAGATAGCATTATTGCCTTTGGATGTTTTAGGAAGTCCTGTGACAAAGTCCATAGTGATGTTTTCCAATTTCCATTCGGGTATGGGTAATGGTTGTAACATCCCCTTAGACTTCTGTCTCTCAGCTTTAACTTGTTGACAAACCAAGCATCGAGAGACATATTCAGCAACATCTCTTTTCATGCCATCCCACCAGAAGTACTCTTTCAGGTCCCTATACATCTTCGTGCTTCCAGGATGAATAGAGAATGATGAACTATGAGCCTCATCCAGCAGCTCATTCTTTAATTCGGGGATGGGAGGAACGCAAACCCGATTCCTGAACTTTATTATCCCATCACAATCAAGGTTGAATTCAGGAACATTTCTCAGCTTCTTTTGTAACTCGACATCTTCTTTATGTGCCTCTTTAATCTTCACATGTATAGATGGTTGAACATTCATTTGAGAAAGATAAGATTTTTCCCCTTCCATTATAATTCCAAGATCCATCCTCTGTAAATCCATAAATATTGGATCTTTTGTGATCCTCATCATGGATAAACTAGCATGGTCTTGTCGACTTAATGCATCTTCCACCTTGTTTGCTTTCCCAGGGTGGTAATGGATTGAGCAGTCATAATCCTTAATCAGCTCCAACCATCTTCTTTGACGCATATTCAACTCCTTTTGTGTGAAAATATACTTTAAACTTTTATGATCAGTATAAATATCACACCTTTCACCATAAAGGTAATGCCTCCAAATCTTTAATGCAAAGATTACCGCAGCCAACTCCAAATCATGTGTTGGGTAATTTTGCTCATGGATTTTCAACTGTCGTGAGGCATAAGCTATCACCATATCATTTTGCATAAGAACACACCCCAATCCCTTCTTGGATGCATCACTGTAGATCACAAACCTTTCTCCACTACAAGGCAGTGTGAGCACAGGTGCACTGGATAACCTTCTTTTCAACTCCTTGAAATTCTCTTCACATTCCTCTGTCCAGACAAACTTAACTCCTTTCCGAGTCAACTTGGTGAGTGGATTAGATAATCGTGAAAAATCTTTTACAAAACGTCGATAATATCCAGCCAAACCAAGAAAACTTCGGATCTCAGTTACTGTTGTTGGTCTTGACCATCTTTCGATAACCTCTGTTTTTTGCTGGATCCACAGATATCCCCTCT
The DNA here is from genome assembly GCA_963277665.1 of Viscum album. NCBI lineage: Eukaryota > Viridiplantae > Streptophyta > Magnoliopsida > Santalales > Viscaceae > Viscum > Viscum album. The sequence continues at coordinate 1,182,335,691 of OY728130.1, forward strand.
TTTGAGATTATATGACCCAAAAATGCAACTTTTTGAAGCCAAAATTCACACTTGGTAAATTTGGCATAAAGCTTCTCCTTTCTCAGGGTCTTCAATATAATTCTCAAGTGATCTTCATGCTCTTCCTTGCACTTTGAATAGACAAGAATATCGTCGATAAAGACTACCACAAATTGATCAAGATAGTCTCTAAAGACTCTATTCATTAGATCCATGAAGATAGCAGGGGCATTAGTAAGACCAAATGGCATCACTATAAATTCATAGTGTCCATACCTTGTACGGAAAGCCGTCTTTGGTATATCCTCCCTTTTGACCCTTAATTGATGATACCCTGAACGAAGATCAATCTTGGAAAAGTATTGAGCTCCGCGTAGTTGGTCAAATAAGACATCAATGCGTGGGAGAGGATATTTGTTCTTGATAGTGATCTTGTTAAGTTCACGATAATCAATGCAAAGTCTCATTGATCCATCTTTCTTCTTAACAAATAGAACAGGTGCTCCCCAAGGTGACGCACTAGGGCGTATGAATCCCTTATCAAGATTCTCTTGGAGTTGCTTCTTCAATTCCTGCAACTCAATTGGGGCCATTCTATAAGGTGTCTTTGAAATAGGCAAAGCACCCGGTACGAGTTCTATTGAAAACTCAACTTCACGATTTGGTGGAAGACCCGGCAATTCCTCCGGAAAGACATCATCAAACTCCCGTACAATGGGCATATTCTTAATCGTGAGTTTCTCACCAACCATTTGAGATAAATAACCTTCATTTAGTGGAATCAATACCCATAAGATGGATGAAATTTCCACAGGAAGGTTATGTTCATCCTTTCATTGATAGTCGATCGTAGATTGATCTGGAATATGAAATGTGACTTCCCTTCTTTGGCAATCGATATGAACTCCATGTAGAGAAAGCCAATCCATGCCAAGAATCACATCAAATTCCACTAAAGGAAGGATCACAAGATTTGCAGGAAGCACTTTCCCACAAACTTCTATCGGAGAAGAATTATAAACTTTTGATGCGATTGATGTGCCATTAGGTGTTGTCACAGCTATCTCAACATCTAATTGTTGAGGTAATACGGTGATACCCTTAGAAAAGTCTTCAGAAATAAAAGAGTGGGTGGATCCAGAATCAAATAAAACATTTGCTACTTTAGAGTGGATGGTAAGTGTACCTTTCACCACATCGTTATCGTACTCCACATCGCTGATAGAAATTGCATGTGACTTTCCTTTGTCTTTAGCCTTAAGAGTTTGTTGACGTCGACCATCATCATCAACCCTTGGATTTGGGCATTGATTGGCATAATGCCCCATCTCCTTGCACTTGAATCATTGAAGTGTAGTAGGTTCATTCTGTGTATCCCTTCCTTTGTTTGCGTCATTAGACATCTTCTTCCCATTATCACGGCATTCAAATGCCCGATGACCTTCTTTTCCACATTTAAAACATTTACTTGTCCCTTTAAGACAACTCCCTCCATGTTTCTTTCCACACATTGAGCATAAGGAAAAGCTCATCTTCTTTTCCGTGTGCTCTTTAGAGTTTCCTTTGAATTCCATCTTCCTCTTCATATCAAACCCATGTGACTGATGGGTTACTCCAATCTCCATCTCGACTTTGAGAGCACATCGAACGATTTCCTCGTATCTATTGAAGTCCCTTATGGCTAACGCCCTTCGAAGACTTGGTTTTAAGCCACTAAAGAATCGATCGATCTTACTCTCAGGTTGGATAATAATACCAGAAGCGTACCTTGCAAGTCTTGTAAAATTTGCTTCATAGGTACCAATAGATTCATCATCCCTTTGCTTCAGTTCAAGAAACTCTTTCTCCATCTTTGTTCGGAGAATACGAGGGAAGTACTTATTGAAAAATAAGTTCTTGAACTCGTCCCATTCCATAGACTCAATTTCATCCCTTTGCCTCGTATTCTTAACAAGATTCCACCATTGATCAGCATCTCCTTCCAAACGATACACTGCTAGGATGACTTTATCATGCTCAGAACATTGAAGAACTGAAAATATCTTTTCAGTAGTACTAATCCATTGTTCAGCAACTAATGGATCAGTGGACCCGCTGAAAGAAGGTGGACGCTGCCTCATGAAGGATTCAACAGAATGTTGCTCCCTCCTTTGCTCGTTTGGAAATCCTGCATGATTCATAGCTTTAGAATGTTGTGGGAGCATGGCTAAAAGATTTTGCATTCCAGCTCCCATATCGTTTGGTTGCTCAGGGGGAAAATCAGTGCATTGCCCATCGCATTCCGCATTAACACGGTTCCTTCGGGTTCCAGCCATTGACTAAAACCAAGAAGAATAGTGTGAGCAACACTAATTATAATAGGAAACCACATAATTCAAGAATAAAATTTTCATGATTAAGGTCTTATCCTAGGTTATTCAAGGCCATTTCTAAAACACTAAGATTGTGTTCTATGCTTAGACTTATCCTTAGGGTTCTTACTAAGGCTTTCACATCCTAGTTTCCAAAGGTTGACTATACCTTTCCTCTGATACCAACTATAATGACCCATACTTTATATACATTGTTAATACTTCAAAATTGAAGCACACTTATTACAACATATGACAAAACCACAAAGGACCGTATAGGTATAGTGTCTTTAGAAACCGGGAAACATAAACAACTGGTTCATAAATCTTCTACAGTGTCTCCCATTTATTTCATCATATCTAGGGTCCCTTTTAGCATATTCTACTTAATATTCATCTTCCTGACCTGGGGAAAAGAAAACATAAAAGGGTGAGCTCAAATGCTCATCAAGGGCAGATAAAGGAAATAAAAATCATATCATATCTTTTTGAAAATCAAAACCTGCAAAAGAGATCATAATATATTCACATGGAATAAATCATAGAAGTGAAAATGAGATCCCCATAATCATAACATAAAACTTGAAACTTTGTGGCATGCACACATAATCATGGAAAATCATTTCTTGTTAGTCATTACTCATTGCCAAGACTATCTTAGTGGACAAAGTCCCTTTCTGAACCGAGTTCACTCCTCGTTTCAGTCCTGTTTCACTGAATCGAAATAACCTTCCGTTCCAGCCATGTCTATCTCATGAGATATAAATCTTTACCCAATGAATTGGAGGGAGATATAGGTCCCACCCATCTTATAATGAATCCTTTCATATGTGTGCCACATAATCATAAAACATACATCATCGCATAACACATGTAACAGAAATGTGATTCTTGAAACATCATGACATCATAAATCAATTCATATAAGATAAAGGAATTCATAAACATAATTCCATCACAACATAGTCAAATCAATGTAAAAATATGGATAGAAACAGAACCCTTTATTATCTTAGATGGAAAATAATTTTGATAAAATACTTGAACTCCATTCTTGAGGAAAATATCCTTTCTACTTCAAAAACATTTTTCCTTTCATAACATGTCATACAACTTTAAAATAAAAGAAGTTGATTAAAAATAAACTTGAAAACTTGTAAAGTAAGTTTCTTGGAAATAATGTTTTAAAAATCCATTCATGCCGTATACGTTAAAAAAAACATTCTTCGTACTTTTGTCGGAAAAGTCAAAAAGTACCTCGTACGAAACAAAACGACAAAAGATTCCTTTCATATCTTTTACTAAAAACTCAATGAAGGGTAAAATTGGATATAAACTATTGTAGAGGGATGGAAATAATATTACATATTGAGGGAACATGGATGTGGATGATAAAATACACCCCAGTAATTACCAAAGTAAAAACAATCTCGGATAAAAGTGAGATTGTGATATTTTCCCTTACCTTAGGTCCGATTTGCTTTGTTCGTGTCCAAAGCTCCTGTATAATGGTTTAAATAATGTTATTGACTTATTCCAGAATCATACATATTGATATGATATCATATATGGTCATATTATTAGCTTCTTGTTAGTAATATTTCATTGTTACTTGTTACTCGGGTCTTTATAACTTTTTGTTCTTATGCGTGTTTTGTCGAATAAATTCTTATTCTTATCTTTAGGTTATAGATAATTCATTTACAGAATGGTATTAGTGTAGTATATTCCATATTAATTCATTCAATTCATTTATATAATCATTATTAAATGAAGATCATGTAGAACGAGTCGCATCACATCGTGGAGACGGTATTCCGTACGTACACACGAGTGATGATATCGTTCCTATGATCGTGGAATTGTATTGGAGTATATATATATATTATTTCAGTATCAATATTACTTCATAATAATCATATATAGTTACTCATTACACCATTATACCCATCCTTGTAAGGTGATGGTGGAAAATAGATTACACCACGGCGTGGAGACGGTATTTCGTACGTACGCACGCGCGGTGATTTCATTTTTCCGTAGGATGGATAGAAGGTGAATTAGGGTTGTTTCATATTTATAATAACATATCAGTATGTAAGTAATACTGATGTTATTACTTTATCATGAAACAACTAAAGAAGAAGAAGTTGAAGAAGAAAGAAATTGAAAAGATCGGTAATGGATATTACCTCTTCTTTGGAACGCCTCTTTGAATCCTCCACTTAAGGAACTAAGATTGGTCTTTGGAGAAGACCAGGACCTCTAGGATTATTCTAGGGAAGTGGAGAGAAGAAAATGGCAGGGGTTGGCCAAGATTGAGTGCTCAAATTTGTGTGAGGAGGAGGGGGAGGAGGTGCCCTTTTATAAGGGAGGAGAGGGACACCTTAGGAATATCTCAAAATATTATTTTATATTAAAGTCAAAATCGGTTTATAATGGTTCCAAAGGGTCTTATTTCGAAGCTAAAGTGGAGATGGGTCGAAAGCCTATCAACCAATAGGATTTAGACAAGTTTAGGGTATTATTTTAACCTTATCAATTAGATTTAACTCTAAGTTAATTAATTTAACTTTTACCGTGTCTTTTTGTTTTCTTTCACTATATGGTTAATACACTTACTATAACATGCCAAACGAACCCCAAATTGTTTATTATTAATATATATATCCTTATCTAAGTCATTTTTCCGATCCTTAGATTTTTAGGAATAAAATAACAATTAATAATATAATATTTTATTTAAAAACTATTTTGTATCAATTTTGACACTATTTGATATATGATTTTTGTGAAAGTCATAACAGAATTATATGTTCGAACCAAGTTGATTAAATCAACATTAATATATCATAGTAACCTAGAAAATTAATGGAATTCATAAAAAGTCTTAAATTACATTTATTTTGGTATTTATATTATCAATTATGTCAATATTTCATTAATAAGATAATTACTGCATCATCTTTGTGTCATAAATAAATTAAATTATTTGATGTCTAAAAATTACAAATAAAATATCATCATGTAGGAAATCTTTTTAGATTTCTAATGAATATTTAAAATTAAATTTATCTTATGTATAACCCCATATTAAAAATGATTTACTTATTAAACTTTGATTATAACTATTTTAACCCTTCTTTAAATAAATTAATAATAAATGTCCTAATCTAATCCAAGTGGGCCTAAATGGTCATATTTTATTCCTAAGTTTGTTTTTGGTCGAATTACACTTGACCAATAGAATTAGGACATGTGTTAGGGTAATATTAATATCATATTTACCCTTAGTTACCCTATTTACTATTAACCGCGGTAAAAAAAGTAAAAAGTTACTATTCACCAAAAAAATATTTTTATCTCATTGAACCACATTTTACATACTGATATCAACTGTGTCTGTCGGATTTTCGAAATTTCATTCACAGAAGCGGTAAAATTATGTTTTATGCAAAATTCAGTTTTTAACCTACCACTTAGTGGTTTCACTATTCATCAAAAATTGAAAGTTTTCAGAAAAATACCAAAATTTCACCCTAGGCTAATTTCGATATTCTGAGTCCAAAAATGAAGTCCATTTTGAAAAATAAAATTTATAAAATTTCAAAAAGTGGTTATTACTATTTATAACGGCTAGTTTTAATAGCATATTGTTGTTTAGTGAAACTCGGTATTGCGTACGACGCAAGCTATCGAGGAAGGTCGTGATTGCGTGTAAAGCAAGCCAAGCAAGTGTTGTGTAGAAAAAGATCCCTTTGATGATTTATATAACATAAAAGTCTCGGGTGTTACATTTTATGTCCCATAAGAGGAGATAATATTGTTAATGGAGTAATTTTACAACAGTAGTTATTAGGATTCAATACTTATGCTTCATTTTGAATAATTGTATTAGAATCATTTTTTTCCATATTTGTTAGTGTAAATCGGGGATACATTGCTGGTCTAATCATCATTCACGAGTCAACAAAAAAATTAGTTGATCAAATACGGACGGGGATGGATCAGATTCTTCATAAATCATATGTGGATCATCATCAATGGTCATATTCATTGTAGGCATGTGATCATGTTTTTTAGTATATATCCAAGGATTGTATATTTTTGGTTTTGTAATTAGGGAATGGTATATCCTCAATACATTTTCCCTTTTGAGATGCTTGAATGGGTTGGTGAGGTTGTATATCAGTCAAATTTTCCACCAAGGATGATTTTATTTTATAATTTATTCATGTATCTCAATTGAAGTAGTGTCAAATGCATCTTGATGATGTAATTCGATAGGGTTTACATCGACCTTATCTAGATTCTACATTGGTCCATGTTTCAGTATAGATTGTGAATAACCATGAAAAATTCATTCATGGGAAAAGACTTGGTATAGTATGGGTTTTATAACAACATCATTGGATTTAGGATGAAACGTTGGATCACAAGAAAGAGATATTATAGAATTTTCCAAAAAACATCCAGAACATATTTGGTTTCCTACATTTCAGGTAGGTAAATACCAATGGTGTTGATAATTTATCATCCCAGTTATATGAACCTAGATCACTATTTAATTATATAAAGTATATGATTGATTGGTTTTTTCCTTCGGGAAAATTTTGGGAGATTTTGATTTTTTTGGATTATTTTATATAGGTGTGTTGTTTGAGAATGGTTAGTAGAACCCATTGAAAACCTCGAAGAAACTATACAAGTTAATGAATAGGTAACTAGAAAGGCATAAGGTCGGTGCATGGTTGGGCCAATCCATAAATATGCCCAGAAGAAACATGTGTGCATGTGATCACCTGGCCTAGTAGATACCACACAATTGTAAAATGGTTTTTTCTAAAAATGTTATCTAAACATGTGAAGATGGTTTTAATATAGTATCACATGAATGATAGGGTTATATTTTTCCAATCCATGCATTCTAACCATGAGTCAAAAAGCTATATCTCTTCATTATGTGGATATAATTCATTTTAATCCCTTAAGAACAAAGTTTTCCCGTAATCCATCCATAATACAATCTACATTTTATCCTAAGGTGCGAGATATAATTCCATTTGTTAAGTGAGTAATCCATAATCTAATCAAAGGCTGTTGTATATTTATATTCTCCATTAAGTATTGATTATTGATTATTATTCTTTGATCAATTATTATTCGCTCTATTGGAATTATATATCTAATCATTGGGGATATATAATTTTTTTATGATGTTAATAATGCTAAGATATTATTTTTTGGTTAAATTGAACATGATCTGAGGTTGTATATAGAATATATGTGATATGATATTGAAGTTGTTTTAATTTTCATTTTTTAACAAAATTATGTGAGGAAGGTAGCATCTCTCTCAACTCTACATGATTTTAACATAAATGTTTGATTTAGAAATATTAATTTTTTTTTGAATTTTTTAGGGAAATCTTGTTGTGATTTGATGACAATTATCATTTGAATTATGGTTTGTAAATCACTGAAAAATGATGAATTTTTGAAAAACTCATTGTTTATAAATTTGAAATTTTGATTTTAAAATTATGGGTTTCTTTGGTACAAATAATATATTTATATAACCTTTTTGAATGAGAATAAATGATTTTATGGAAATCTGATCTCCTAGTTCAATAATTATCATTAAGAATGAGTTGAATGGGATGGAAAATGGTTGAGAAGTACCACCCGTTATTGGTCACATTGGTGTGTCAGATGATGTTATTTGTCTAGATACATGTAATGGCAATGTAACAGAATTACCTAATAATTATTCATTATAAAATTATTCGAGATTGTGGAATTAGAGCTTGGAGAATATTGGGAGTGCATGATTAAGTTCTTTTATATCTTTTATATTTTTCATCTAAACAATATATTAGTTATTTTGGTTTATTTCTCCTATATTCTCCGATATAATTATTTTTTTAATATTTTAGTTTTATTTTGTACTAATCCATCATATAGTTTTTGTGTTTTTGTGGTTATTTCTTTCAAATGGGAGATCAACCAAAAAATGTTTATGTGGCCATTGGAATTTATTTATAGAATATTCTATCATAGGGATGTCACCTAAAGTTAGTAACACCAACCTTCTATTTTGAAGGCAATGGGTGATGGTATGATGTTACACTCTTGTTTCAGTTCTTCACCTAAGATATCATAGGATGATATTAGTAATTTTATGTAATGTCTTATAGAATCATTATATTAAATGGATGTGTTAATATATTCTTGGTGGAATATACTAGTGAATCATAGTGAAAATATCGTCCTATAGACCATAAACATTTTGACATTTTTTTAATTTTGTCCAAGCTATGGGATAGTAACTGACACCTATTCCCATTCAGGCATCAATTGTTGAACCTTAATGATGAATATCAGAATCATTGTCATGAATTTTTTCCACCAAAATCTTCATATATTTCATGGAACTAATGATCCTATGAGGCTAAGGATTGATTGAACAATATATTTCACCATTTTGATATCTTGGATACCCCTGATCCAATTAATTTAAAATGTTCTACCTTTAAGAAGGAAGGTCCTAGGTGGAGAATTTAGGATTATATGGTTATGGAGAAGAAGTATGATAGTTTGGAGTGGATGAAAATTAATGTTATTTTCACCAATATGTTTAATCTAAAATCAATGGTTCTGGAAGTGTTGTTTTTCAACCTCTAATCGTATGACATGATTGTGATGAAGTATGGAAACCTCTTTGTGGATCATGTTCATTTTTTGCATGAGGTTGTATCGAATGGGAAGATAAAGGATTGTTTGTTTAAGATGGGTCCCCAACTTAGTATCCATTAAAAGGTCTTATTACTAAATATCACTTTATTGGATGTCATACAAGATAGGAAATTTATTATTAAACATTTACTAGTTTGTGTAGTAGGGTTTATGGTAGTAATTTTTTCACTTTATTGAAGTAATAATAGTTACATTAATCTATAGAGAATGTATTAGGTCAACTAGGCCTGATACCCTGAGAGGTGGTGAATCAGGGTGTGACAGATTAAAACAAATTCCCCCTTTGATCTTGTTTTGTAATAAAAAAACTCCCTTGTCTCTACACCCCATTACAAAATATGAACAATTATTAAAACATGCACAAAACACAAAAATTTTACATGGTACACCCTCCTTAGGATATGTCCAAGGAGCATACACCAACAACGTGCTGATCTACCAAATCAACTACAAGCGCACTGTTGTTTACAATGTTTGGAGTGAACTCACTATTTCTCCTGGATTATAACCAATCATAAATTAAATCTCACAACTCTTTCAGATGAAGTGTTCACACTGATTTTTTAGAAGATCCAATCACCGATTAAAGACATGTTGGTCCTTTCATTATCTCTAATGAGTGCATCCTTCACTATATGTAGATTCTCTATTAATATCATAATTTCATCCACTAATTAGGATCCATTTTCAACTGATCGTTGAGTAAATCATTTTAAAAAACCTCTACAAAGATCACTTCTTTAAAAAGTTCCTTATTTTTCAGAGCTAAAACAAGCCTTCCCAATTATACAACCTATTCGCGAAGCTCATAGGTTCGTAGAGAACACATGTTCTCAAAGGTCACCCATTCAAAGATCTCCCTAGAACATGGATCTTGAGTCTTAATAGAGATCATAGTGGTCTTTTTGATTTTGAAAAGCTAAACAAGCCTTTGCAAAGAGCACGTCCTCTAAAAAATCAAACTGGCCTTCACGACATGCCTTCCTTTCTTAGAGGTCAACTACCTCTACAAATACCATTTTCTGTCACGATGGTCCCTGCTCTATGAATATCCTATGAATTCAAGAGCTTAATGATTTTATTTTTATCTCTCTACATCTCTCGAGGGGGTCGAGGTCTATTTATAGGCTATTCCACTAACTCGAGAACCTTCTATGAAATGTCAGTGCCCCGTCATCTCAAATGGAATAGCCTTGAAATTTCCAATGATATTCAATCTATATTATTAAGCACCACAGAACATTTCAGATTGTGGATCACATCATATTCACATATCATTCATTCAATTCCTTTGCGCTCTCACCGCAAAGATTCTCTGCAATTCTCTTCACCTCTACTATTTTTGAATAACATTGTAATCACATATCTTCCATTAATTTTTCATGGTTCTTTGTCAACATGGATTGTCAAAAACATATTTGTAACTCGACAATTCACCATTAAAACATGCATTGTCAACAAACACAACCAACTCAAAAATGATACAATGTTACCTTGAGGAATTATTTCCAAAAAATCTCCCCTTTGGGTTTTTTACAACTATTCTCAACATGATTATAGTCACTTTGATACCTCACTTAAGCTCCTTTTGTCATCCCCCATTATTTTCCTCTAGCGATTCATATATTGACAAATGATTCAATCCCCACATAATCTAATCCCACAAGAGAAATGCTCAGTGTTAGAAACAAGAGTAGTGTGAAAATATCATCAATGAATCACTTCATTTCAGACCCCAATTGTTCATACCATACCAATACCAATAAAGATCCTTCATCATGAACCTCGGCTGTTGTGATATCTAATCACTGATATATCACTTCAAGCATCATCAGATTTAAAAATGTCCCCTTACCTAATTTCTCTCACTAAATCACAATGATACACCTTTCATCTTCTCCATGTGTCTTTGACTAAGAAATTTTATCCATTGTTTTAGCCATAATTTATCCCCCTTTAGGATTCACTCTTTCTCCCCCTTATTCAATGAACCAAGAGGTAACTCTTTTATGGTATGTAATATTATAGAGAACACATATAATCATTTTATGAAAATAGACACCATACCTCGAGGTGTGTGTGTGTGGGGGGGGGGGGGTAATCCCAAATGCACACTTTATCAAGTGGTGTGAGTAAAATGAACCCCCAGAACAAGTTGATGCCTCTCAAAATCTACCTTGGATAAATCCTTTGTTAGAATTTCTACTACCTTTATACAGGTACATACTCCAACATCACAATTCCCTGCTTATCCATCTCCTTGATAAAATGATACTTTATCTCCATTTTTTTCCTCATGTAATGCCCCAAACTAGTTACTCAATGTCGGTGAATTAATACATAACATTGACATGATCAGAAGAGATCAACTCCTAAAATACCGATCGGTTTAGTATCCTTATAAGTACTAGATACATTTCTATGTTTTATATTACATTATAAAATAAAAAAACAATGACATTGACTCCCTTGAACACATTAATATCCCATATAATATCCCAATAAGTCAGTCATAATATACTTTTTCACATCCTAAAAAAATAAAACATATAAAGAGGTTTACTAAGAATCTCAGTAAGGAAAACAATATAACAGAAACCATCATAAATAGGATAAAACATTTAAGGAAATGTATAAGACATAACATAATCCTTCTAAACTTATCCTTTAGTATTATATAGAAAATATAAATCAATAAATTCCACTTACTTATTCACTTGGATATTATACTAGTCGAATACTCACATGCAATATCCATAGCCAATTTCATAATGATGGAATGTATAATACCAGACTTATATAACCACATAGTCAAGGCGTTGTTCCAAGAATAAAATTAATATTTTTTGGCCTTATGACAAGACACTAGTTTGTCTCATGAGACCTACCAAAGAATTGAGGATCTATAGTAGGCTCCACCTGTCACTAACTATGTCCAATGCATTCCTCGCATGAAAAATTTTAAACACAACATACGCATTCATATTAAAACTAGCATACGAAATGAAAATACCCTATCCATAAACCATGACTGATATAAAAACAACACATCCACATTCAAACATATCAAAAAACCTTAAATATAATATGGAAGATTTGTATCATAATAAATCAACTTCAAGCAAGTTTTAAAATCCATCAATGGATGTTGACATAGATGAAATCAAAACATTTTGAGATAAATATCACTTTCTATTTTGAATTCATTTAAAATTAATGCAATTATAAAAGAAAAATTAATTATGAAAATAATTTTATAATATTTTAAGAGAAGCTTACAAGGTTTTATAATGGTGGAAAATAGCTGCAACCTCCATATAAGTTAAAAAAACAATCTTTCGTTATTTTTTTTTCAAAAAATCATAAAGGGCCTTGTTTGGAAAAAGACATAAATATTCCTTTATAAAATTTTTATAAAAAGTCAAAAAAATGTATAAATGACCTTAAACCATATTCTAGTAAATAGTAAAAATTATTTGAAATATAATATTAAGAAACACGACTGTAGATGATAAAGATGTCCCAGTAGATACTCACATATAAACAACCATGGATAAGGAAGAGATTGTATAATAAAAACAGAAATTGTAATTTTCCATGGTCAAGGGTAAATTAACCTCCTGTATAACAGTTAAATAATTTTTATTAATGTATTGAAGAGGTAAATACAAAAATATGATATATTATATGATCCTCTAATATTACATTGTCTATAATATTCCCGTAGTATCCTTGTTTTGGGTGATAACTGATTCATTTTTCTTTATGTGCATGGTTATGTAAGACATGTATGATATGGATGAGATGCATTTGATTTATATACAGAATGATATTAGGTTCTTAAAATTATTTTTAATAATAAATTGAAAATTATTATTGAATGATTATGATGGGGAATGAATCTCATCATGTTCGTGGAGACGGTAATCTGTACGTCTGTACGAGCGACAATATCATTGTATTGATGGTGAAATCATATGTAATTGGATGGTATACCATATATAAAGAATAATTAACATGTTAAATTTATTATTTACATAAATTATACTCATTATTGTAACCATCCAAAAATTTATGTGTTAGAATAACAAACTACACCATGACGTGAAAACGATATGACGTACGTACTCACATATGGTGACTTTTTCATTCATAGGATGGATAGAATAATGAATATATCTCTTCCATATTTATAATAACATCAAAATATGTAGAAGATACAAGATTTATTATTTTGGTATGAAAAAAACAAATAAAGAGGATGTGGAAGAAGAAAGTAACTAGAAAGAGGTGATGAAATATTTACCTCTTCTTCGGATGTTTCCTTTTGAGTTGAACAAAAGTGATCCCTGGGTTGGTTTTACGATCCAAGTATGGACTCTAGGATGAATTTTCAGATTTGGGAAGATATTTGGGCTGGGTTTGTCTGATCCAAATGAATTCGGAGGTGTGAAATTAGGAGAAGAGGATGTACCCTTTTATATGAGAGGTGAGGGTCACTTTAGTAAAATCATAAAATATTATTTTATAAAAAAATCATTTTCAGTTTATAAAGATCTAAAATTATTTAATTCTGGTCAAAGGTGGGGATGGGTTGAAAACCACTCCCATAATAGGTTTTAGGCACGTTTAGGTCACTATATTAACCTTCTCTTTTAGGTTTTACTCTTAGTTAAATTGTTTATCTTTTACCATGTATTCTTGTATTATTATAATAAATGGTTAATAAAAAAATATAAAAATCCAAGAGAACCTCATGTGTTTAATTAATGATATATATCATTAAATAATTCCCTTTTAAAAACCGTATATTTTTTGTAATATTATATCATTTAATAATATTATATTTTTAAAGAAAACTCATTTATGTCAATTTTGACACTATTTGGTATTTTGTTTTTGTGAATTTCATAACATCATGATTACTTCGAAAAAAATTCAATGAATCAACCCCAAAATGACATATTAATCAATAAAATTAGTGTAATTCATCAGAAGCCTTAATTTAGATTTATTTGGAAATTTCTAAGATCAATTATTTTAATATTTCATTAATAAGGTAATTACTGCATCATCATTATGTCATAAATAAATTATATTATTTACCCTATAAAAATTATAAATAAAATACAATTATGTGAAAAATATTATTATCATTATAATAAATATTTATAGTCAATTTTTTCTTATCTATTACCCTATATTAATTTATTTTCTCATTAAACATTGAATATAATAATTTTAACTCTTTATTAAATAAAATAATAATAAATGTTCTAATCTAATCTAAGTGGACCAAAAAGATCATATTTTATTCGTAAGGTTTTTTTTGTCAAATTAAAATTATCAAATAGAATTAGGACATGTGTTAGGGTAATAATAATTTCATTTTTACCCTTAATTACCCTATTTACTTCTAACACTGGTAAATAAAAGTCACAAGTTACTATTCACCAAAAATTATTTTCATCTTATTGAACCACATTTTACTTAATGAGGTCAACCATGTCTCTCAGATTTTTGAAAATCAACTCACAGATGTGGTAAAATTATGTTTTATGAAAATTGGAAAATGCTCCTAGAAGGTGGGTAAAATATAGTAAAAAGTTCACTAAAAATTTATATATCATATATTAATATTAAATTACTCTAATGAATTACATTGAAAATATATAAAATTAATCCATTGAATTGCATTGAATAGATATAGGTATTACATATATGCTTTTACCTAATAATAATTAAAATAATATAAAAAATTATTAAATTAAAAAGTCAGTTTTAAACAATAACACAATGTTTTTTCACTATTCATAAAAAATTGAATATTTTCATAAAAATACTAAAAAATCACCCTAAGTTAATTTTTATATTACAAATCCAAAAATGAATTCCATTTTGAAAAATAAATTTTATAAATTTAAATAAGTGAGTATTATTATTCATAATGGTTAGTTTGATTGGTCGTGGTGTGTTAAAACTCTAGGTTGTGTACAACACGATCTACTACAATACTCAAAGGGAAACGTAACATTAAATATTGGGGTGTTACATTCTCCCATCCTTAAAATAATTTCACCCTTGAAATTTCTAGAATATTACTGCATAAAGAGTTTCTGGTGGTTCTTCTTTAAAAGTTCCGCGGGTTCCCACATTCCCACTTCAATATTAGCATTTCTCTATAGACCTTTCAACAGACGTGTCATCTGGTTTCTCAACACTTGTTCTATAGTATCAAGAATTTTGATAGGCTCTTCGCAATAAGACAAATCAGGTACCATTTTTATTTCATCATAGGTTAGTACATGTGTTGGGCCAGGCATGTATTTTCTCAATAGTGATACATAGAACACATCATGAACATTGGATAGACTTGGTGGAATTGTCAAATTGTAAGCTACAACCCCAATTCATTCAAGAATTTAGAAAGGTTCGATGTACGAGGGATATAATTTACTTTTCTTACCGAATCATATAACACCCTTCCATGGAGATTCCTTCAAGAGTACATGGTATCCTACATGAAATTCCAAATCAATCCTTAAGTTATCGACATAGATCTTTTGGCTACTTGGAGCTACATTTATGTGTGTTGGATAACCTTTCCATTTTCCATTGTTTCCTCTACATGTTCTGGGCCTACGAGTTTTCTTTCACCAACCTAATCCTAATAAGAGGGTGTGTGACATCTCTTTGTATATAATGCTTCATATGGTGCAATCTGAATACTTAAATGGAAGCTATTTATAGAAATAAGACCAGGGTTTGTCATGAGCCGGTCCTAAAAAAATATATAATAAAAAGGAGTCAGGCATACAAGGGGTTATTACATAAGCGAGTGTGCAAGACACCACATCGATCCACCTCCACCATTAGAGCACAATAATCTGGGGCCGTGAAAGACCACATTATATTAAGATTAAGTATAGCCTTTTTATCAAGTATATCCACAACCTGATTAGCCTCCCGGAAAACATGGGAGACAACCATCTGTAATTGATTGACTTGGCAGAGAAAGTCAACCCGCTAAGGCAGCACATGATACAGTACATTTCACGTTCTAGTGCTAATGGCATGAACATCAGTCATTGAGTCAGATTCAATCCAGAGCCATTTCCAGTTAAATTGGACAGCATACCTTATCACATGAATCATGGCCCAAATTTCAGCTTCAAGAGAAGTACCAAGGCCAATGTAATGATAAAGTCATCCCTTAATAAACCCACGAAACATGAAGAAGACTCCTCCACATCCAACTGGGCCCGACGCACCTGATGTGGCTCCATCAACATTTACTTTGAGGCATGGTGCAATCGGTGGTATCCATCTGATATGTTTAAGAATCCGAGGTTTGCGTGGATGGCCTGAAACACCAAGCATTCTAAGAATTTGGAGGTCAGAAATGGTGTTAGACATTACACCATCTTGGATCAGTAACGCATCGTACACATTCCTTTGGATGGAGCGCATTCCCTTCCGAACATCAACAACCACACCATCAAATAGGGCCATGTTCCTCGAGTCCAACAAGGCTATAAAAACCACTACAAAAGTAGTAATAAAAAGGTTGAATATCTTCTCACTGTAGCGCACCTACAGTAGCCCGGATAGTAGATCAAAAATCTGGATTCTGGAATCCACTGCTAATCCAAACAACACTCACATGTAATTCCAGAGTTAGAGGGCTTGATCACACTCAATAAAAACATGTTGCATAGTGTCTTCTCCAGCCCTGTAAAGAGTACACCTGAATGAAATCTGAAATCTTGCTCGCTTGAAGTGTTCAGAAGTGGGGATTCTGTTTTTCCAGATCCTCCAAAGTATGATAAACCGGTCTGGCCAAATTAGTAGAGCTCTAAAATTCAGCAGCCAGGTTGGGGCATGGTCAGTCCCTCCACATGCAATCTTGTAGAATTATTTGGTGTACAAAATCCCATTCCTATTGTATAGCCAAATCAATTTCTCATAATCCATAAAAGCATAACTGTAAATTTGAGACAACACATAATCAGAAATATTCAGCTCATGAAAATATTGATATGCGAGGAAATATGAGATGGATAAAGAAGCAACTTCAGGTGTGACATTCATGAGTTGCAAGGGCTAATCTGACCATAAGGTGCTCCAACAGCTAAGATTGTAGTCCCTGCTGACTAGCCATTTAGAATCCTGCATAATCATTACATATACTTGATTATGGGAGGCCTATACCGAAGACTAGAGGCGGTATTTATAACCATTAACCAGCCGCTTTGTGAACCTGTCCGGCATGAATTCATCATCAACATCATTTGATATCATCCTCCAAGTGAACTTTCCAATCGGACCATCATTAAATGTACGAATATCATTAACTCCTAATCCTCCCATTTCCAAAGGTTTTATGCATTCCTTCTACTTCACTGTGACCAAATTCCATTCAATGATTGATCATGTCCATAATAAATTTCTCACCAGGCCTTGAAGTTCTTTAATCAATCATCGTGGCCTTTTATAGAGAGAGAATGAGTAAAAAAAATTTGGATGTAATCACTGAATTCACAAGGCAAACCCTCCCAGCCATGGACATGGATTTAACCTTCCAACTGGAAAGCTGATGAGTAATTCCAGCATAAATATCTTCAAGATATCACCGTTTCACCCTTCCCCAGAAAAGAGGCACCCCAAGATACTGAAATGGCAGGCATCCCCGCTTCACCCCAATATAATGAGTGATCCTATTCCTTTTTATAGCAGGGATTCCATTTCCAAAAAAAATTGGGGACTTGTCCCAACATATAGCTTATCCAGCCACATCCTCATAATGGGTGAAAAGAGCCTAAATATTAGATATGGTTCTCCTTGAAGCCTTCCCCAACAATAGGATATCTTCAGTATAGAGAAGATGGGATGGGGAATTATCATTAATACCAGCCCGCATCCTTTTATACATACCCATATGAGCAAGCTCATTGATGCATCGGCTTAAATAATCCTCCGTAATGGAAAACAGAATACCCGATAATCGGTCACCTTTCTGAATGCCTCTTGAGCAAGAAAAGAATCCTCTCAATGCACCATTCACAAGAATTGACATCCTTGAGGATCCAAGAATAGTTCTAATCATGTTCAAAAAAAATCTAGAACCCCTGTCTGCGAAGTATCTCAAATAGAAAGCTCCATTTAAGGGCATCCAATGCCTTCGATATTTCAATCTTAAGGGAAAAGTTCCCTTTCTTTGAAATCCTTCACATGAGGTTAACACTCTCAGATTCCATGAAAAGGAATTTCTATATGTTTCTTCCAAGGACAAATCTAAATTGATTCACAGTGATCATTCCTCCAACATTTCCACCCAACCTACACATAATGATCTTAATGATGAGTTTAGGAATTGTATTCCCAAGATAAACAGGTCTGAAGTCCTTAATGTCAAGAGAATTTCCATATTTGGATTGAGTGAAATGAAACATGAATTCATACCATGGGGCATATATGAATGGGAGAAGAAATCCTTTATTTCATGCTCAATATCATCCTGCACAATATCCCAGTAGAACATACAAAAACTATTAGTGAAGCCATCAGGACCCTGAGCACTCTCAAGATTATGAGAGAGAAGAGAAGATCTGATTTCCTTCTTAGAAGGAGGGGCTGTAAGAGACTGATTCATCTGCTCATCAACATAGGGGCTGATGTTGTCCACCATGTTAGTGGAGCAATGTTGTCTAGTATCAGATTACAAACCATTAAAATAATCAACAACAGATGATGCTATCTCATCATCATCAGAATAAATCTGGTTACCAATTCTGATCACATTGTTTCCAGCACATGCTCTCTTCTTCTTATGCATTCTATTGATGAGCTTGGAGTTCATGTCACCATCCATAATCCACTTTACAATCAGCTGATTCCTATCCAGCCTCTCCTTAACCATGAGAAGGTCATCAAGCTTATTTTGCGATATATTCTCCTCCCTAGATAGGGTGGGCTGATGCTTATGTTTGATATGAATCTTTCCAAGATCCTCCTCATCCTTTTGAATGTACACATCAATTTTAGAAAAAGATTTCCTGCTCCATTCCTTAAGTAATCCTTTAAGATGCTTCAGTTTGACAAAAATTCTGTATAGAGGACTCCCAATGGGTTCATGCCTCCAGGCCTCCAAGACAATTTCCCTACACCCTAGGATGACAAGCCAAGCATTATTAACGAAAATGGGTGTGGGGACTGACCTCATACTTTGGAAATTAACATAAAAAATTATTGAACTATGATTAGACTAATACTTGGGAAGAGTAAACCCAAAGACCCCATGTATTTCATTCTGTTCATCAATTTTCACAAGGCATCGATCAAGTTTACTGGCTTTCTTCCCTTCCCATGTGTATCTACACCATGTGAAATCAGTTCCAGCAAGAGGGATCTTAATTATATTACAGGAATCAATACACTCAGAGAAATCATAGGCTGCAGCCCCATTAAAATTCATCCCAGTTTTTTCCTCAGGCATCAAAATAGTGTTGAAGTCACCGACAAGCATCCAAATTTGATCCATCCATAGTGATGGATCATTAAGATCCTCCTAGAGTTCCCTTCTCCTAAATTAAGAAGTGGAGGCATAGAAAAAAGAGGCATAAATATTTTTTCCAGCAATATTATAGCTAAGCAGAATATTCTGAGGTCCATTAATGAATGAGTTAATTTGGATGTTGTCATGTCTCAAGACCCACAAGTGGTCCATGTTCAAGATATTCTAATTTATGGATATCATATTAAAGCCAAGAGAACTCCATTTGAATACTTTACAATTACCAAAGAGAATCTTTGGCTCTGCAATACTGACAAGCATCGATTTATAGGTCATGACATATTGTCGAAGGGCTCTGATCGTACGGGTATTTCCCAGCCCTTGACAATTCAAATATAAAATCCTCATCAACACTGAGCCCTGCCCCTTGTTGTGGTCCCTCTTTTCTCTCAGTATCACATTGAGTCTTTCCTTTTCTACCTTTACCTTTTTTAGTTCCCCTAGAGGTGGATTTGGAGCCCTCGCAGGATTGTACAACCTTACTGCTCTCCATCTCATTACTGTCATCATTCAAACCAGCCTGCTCATTCATTGCAGCATCATCCACACCAGAAACAACCTTAGGGCCAGCTAGCACTGCAGTATCAACCCCTTCCATTTCATCAGACCGGAGTATCCCACTCAAAGGAGTGAACATGTTCTTACCTTTTAGGTGGGAAGAATTAGTATTAATTTCCTTTTTCTTCCTAGCCACTTTGAAAGGAGAAACCTGGAAAAAGACTTCATCTAGGTCAGATGCAGCTGCATGAGCATTTCATGGACCACACCCATTCTTTTCATTGCCTAGAATTTCACCCTGATCATGCCTTGGTGTTCCTGCTGTAATAGCATCCTCACAACTAGGTATAGTGCAGTCAAAAACATGTTCCCCACTTCTCTCCCCACTCTCAGCTGCATTGGTGGGGGTGTTTTGATCAGCCACCTGCATATACATTTCCAAAGGAGCCATTGCATTCACAGTATTCAAGCTTCCTGCATCAGGAGCCCCCAAAGAGACCTACTTCCCCAAAGCATTAACACTCTGTGATAGCCTCTTCTTATGATCTAGACCCTACCCACATTCATGGAGCTCTGAGGCATTATTCTCCGCCTGTACCAGTTCAGTACGCGCAGCAGTAGACAATACACCCAGACCTCTAGCCTTCCCCACAATATTAACATTCTGTGAGATCCTTTGCTCATAATCAGCCTATTCTAGTTCAATCTGCACAACAGCAGGTGATTCAACCAGACTTCTAGGTTTGTTTGCAGAAGTACTTCCAATTACCTAAGGATCCACCCCTTCCACAAGAGGGCCCTTATCCTCCTGAGGTTCACCCACATAAAATAATGGCACCTGGTCAAAACCACCACCACCCTTTAAGTGAAATGTTTCTACCTTGCCCTTTCTTTTATTGCAGGTGGTACCATCATGCCCTTTTGCATTACACATCGAGCTTATTTTTTCCCTCCTTAACTCAGAGGTCAGGTGACCAAAGATCAAACAATTCATACAAAAATTGGGCCTCCTTTAATAGAGAATTTACAATCTCATGCTATCATCCCTCATTGTGAGAATAACTTCTTCCACTAATGTGCTAGACAAATCAACTTCAACCAAGACACGGGCATAATGCCCTTATCTAGGATTATCTGTTTGTCTATCTATCTGAATGGAATTACCCACAGCCGAGGAAATGTCCCATAGGATACATGGATGCCAATAGAGCTAATTGAACCTGTAAATCCTAACCCATAGTTGGGTGTGCGTGCATTGGACTATCATGGGATCAAAATTCCTATCCCATTATTGGATATGTAAGATGCCAGGGTTCAAAGGTAGAGTACCTTGGCTCTATGACCTCCTCTTACTCTCATTAAAGGGGAAGACAACATGGTAGTATCCCATTCCCATTTTCGTCATCCTCTAATCATCAAATACCCAAAAATCTAAGATCTTTTTCACACCCTTGGGGGTGAGAACCCGAGCAATAATCAAATGCCGACAAAACATGACTCGTTCTTCAACAGATTCTTGATTGGTCGAGATATGAGCAACCCTACCTTTCTTAATCACACATCCTGGTGGTGGGGGGCCAAGATTTGGAAATGATTCTCCAGATGCACTCTATACAACATCCGCAAATTTCTTCCTCTCACCTTCCATTCCAGCGTGAGAGGGGACATTCATATCCGTCTGGGCATGTGAAAACAATTACTTGTGGCCAACATATTCTCTATTTTCACCAACCATATCATCTTCTTGGAATTGCTCTAAGGATTTATCAGTAGATCCAGTCTTCGTGGTCCCTGAAACCCCTTATTCCTCCAACTTCTCTTTTTCTTCACATGTCATAAATATAATTTGGTAAGGATTTAGGTTAAACCTGGATCAGTTGAATAGAAGCAATTGTTATAAGAAAATTCTAAAAGAGGTAAATACTAATCCCACATACCTTTAATGTCAAGTGGGGAAAATCTCAACATGTCTTCTATGGTTTGAATAGTCAGTTCTGATTGTCCCTCAGTTTGAGTGTGGTAGTCAGTGCTCAAACAAAGTTTAGTATCTAGGGCCTTCTGAAGAATTTTCCAGAATCATGATGTAAAATAGGGATCAGGATAAAAAACAACCAGTATGGGTACTCCATGAAGTCTTACAACTTCATTAATATATATTTTTGATAATCATTCAAATGGAAATCTTTCCTTATATCAGGAAAATGTGATGACTTGGTAAGACGATCATCAAATACCCATATTACATCATTCCTTCTATGAGTCTTTGGTATCCCCAAGGAAACTTCCATCGTAATATCATCCCATTTCCACTTATGTATGGTAAGAGTTTGTATAACTCTTCTATTATGTTGTCTTCCATCTTTTACTTATTGAAAAACCATACATCAAGAAACATAATCAACAATATCTCTCTTCTTGTTGTCCCACATAAAATGTTCCTTCATATCTATTTACATCTTAGTGATACCATGGTTTATATAGAAATTGGAACTATGAGTGTCATCCAACAATTCTTTTTTTAGATTTGGTATGTCAAGAACAAAAAGACTTTTCCCAAATTTCAAAATCCCATCATCATATACAAAGTCGATTAATGTCCCATCGTCCATAGATTTAATTTTTTTAAACTCCTCATCATCTGATTGAGAACTTTTTATCTTTTATAGTAAATATAGTTTATCATCTATATGAAAAATTATTGATGTTTTGCTTTCCATGATTATTCCCATATCCATATTCTCGATATCTATGAACATATGATCCATTTATACTCTCATCATTTTCAAAACTCCATGATCCTTTCTGCTCAAAACATATTCCACCTTATTTTCCTTCCCCTGGTGGTAGTGTATAGTGCAATCATAATCATTGAGTAGTTGAATCCATCATATGTTCCACATGTTTAGTTCTTTCAATGAGAAAATATACTTCAAACTCTTGTGATCTATATATATCTCACATTTTTTCCCAGAGATAGGGCCTCCATATCTTCAAAGCAATGATTAGAGCATCTAACTCATGATTATGACTAGGATAGTTTTTTCATGGATTTTAGCTATCGTGATGCATAGGCAATAACCCTATCATTCTACATAAGGAAAAAATGAATTCCTTTCTTTGATGCATCACTATAAATAACAAACCCACCATTCCCTGATGGTAGAGTAAAGATAAAATAATTGAATATTCTTCTATTTTGTTCTTCAAAACATTCTCCAAACTCTTTTTTCCAAATAAATTTAATCCCTTTTCATGTAATCTTGGTTAATGGGTTAGCCAATAAGGAAAAATAAAGGGCGAAGCACTGATAATAACCTGCTAAACCAATAAAACGTTATACCTCACTTATACTTGTCGGTGTTAGCCATTCTTTGATTGCCTTATTTTTTGAAGGATCAATAGAGATTCCATCCTTTGAGACAATATAGCCAAAAATTGAAATATCTGGAACCCAGAATTCACACTTGATTAACATCCCATATAATCCATTTATTCTAAATGTCTTTAGAATAGTGCACAAGTGATTTTCATTATCTTCCTAGCTTTTGGAGTATACCAATATATCATCAATAAATACAACTACAAAGTCATAAAAAACATTACTTGAAATCTGTGTTCATTAGATCCATGAAGACAAAGGGTGCATTAGTCAATCCAAAAGGCATTAATGAAAAATCGTAATGCTCATACCTGGTTCCGAATGATGTTTTCGGAATGTCTTACTTCTTCACACACAATTGATGATACCCGGATCGAAGGTCAATCTTTTAAAAATATTGAGCTCCATGAAGTTAACCAAATAAATAATCAATATGAGTTAGATAATACTTGTTCTTTATTGTTACAATATTGATCTCCCTGTAGTCAATTCACAACCTCAAAGATCCATCTTTCATCTTAACAAAAATAACAAGAGCTATCCATTGAAAAACATTATGGAAAATAAATAATTTATTACTCAACACCTCTAGTTTTTTCTTTTTCTCACCTAATTCCATAATGGCCATTCTATAAGGGGTCTTCGATATGGGCCTTGAACCAGGAATTAAATATATGGGAAACTAAATTTCTCATTTTGGAGGATGTCCAGGTAATTTCTATGGAAATACATCCACATATTCTTATAAAATATTTACATATTTTATTTAGACATTCCTTTCCTCACCTATTGTTATTTCACTCTCATTCTCCCCAATAATTGTATTTAGAAGAGCTACTGGTGGTGGATCTAGATAAGAATTACATGTGATGTTTCTACTCTAAAGATAAGATATTCCTTATCATCGTCAAGAAATATAACCTCCTTCTTATTATAATAAATTTTTGCATCACGGTTTGAAATCCAATACATACCGAGGATTATATCAAATTCAATCATGTGTATGATGATGAGATCAGCATATAAATAATGTTTATATGCCTTAATTGGAAAATATTCAAAAGCAATTGTTACAATGATACTTTCCTTAAGAGTTTTGACTAACAACTCCCTTGTTAAATCAAATTTTAAATATATACTTTTCTTAGAAAACTGGGAAGATATGAAACAATTGGATGATCTAGAATCAAATAAAGCCTTGGCTAAACATTATGAAACCATTAAATTTCTTGCCACCACATCTTTTAGAGCTTCAACCTCAGCAGTAGTGATCGAATAAGCTTGGCCTTGCTCCCTTATCATTTTCTGAGATAAGTTTACTTGGTGATTAGGACATTAATTTTCATAATACCCCATATCATTACAACTATAGCATTCAACATTGACAGCCTCTTTCTTTACCTTACAATCATGATCTTGGTAGCCTTTTTCACCACACTTGTAACAGACTCCCATTCCATACAGGCATGTATCAGGGTGTTCCATCCCACATTTACTGTAGGATGGATATTCAACTTTTCCCTTCTCTCCTTATTTCCCATTTCTAAAGTTTTTAGCAGATCTATTCTTCTATTTCATTGCATTAATGTCATAAGACATAGATAATTCATTTTGTTTCTTGATAGCACATTAGACAATATTTTTGTACAATGAAGAGGATTATTAATGTAATTCTTGATGAAGAAATGGTTTTAACCCATACAAAATATATCAATCTTATTTCTTGGGTTATGTAGACAGTCTATTGTGTGACTTCATAACCTAGTAAAGTTAGACTCATACTTTATGACATTCTCATACTCCTTTTTCCACAAACCCAGAAATCGCCTTTCCATATCCTCTCAATCTTCATGAGGAAATTATTTTTCTACAAAAATCTATTTAAACTCCCTCAATTCCATATTTGATAATTCTTCATATTTTTTTTTGTGTTTTGAATTAATGACTACCATTGATCTACATCTCCCATGAGGTGATAAATTATCCTGAAAAATTTTTCCCTTTCATTACTCCCCAAATCATGAAATATTTTCTATAATGAACTTATCCATTTCTCAGTTTCTAATGGATTTGTACTCCCATTGAATGTTGGTGGTTGTTTCCTCATGAAGCGATATAACATTGATCCTTTGCGTTGTGGATTAGGATGCTCCGTACGGTCAAGGTTATTATTCATAACATGAGTGAGTTGCCCCAGTTTTGTGATAAGCTAATCAACATCAGTTTAAAAACTCGCTCCACTATAATTATCTTGTGTAGGAGGCAATCCCTATATGGATCATGTGCATTGATACTGTTTCCATTCCTTCCACTAAGTTCCATTTCTAAAAAATGGCATACACTATATTAGTTTATGAGTCACAATACATAATTTCAAGCTTGTAAAACACTTAACATAAATTTTACATTTTATGGATACAATTCATAATAATAAAAAAAATTTCATTGAGGATGTATATACTCATAAATACTACATAAGGGTTTTTATTGAAATTGTAAATTATCCATTGCAAATCCCCCGAGAGTGTCGTATCCAAGAGTGAAGCAAGGATCGTTGTCGTGTACCGGGTACCCAGGTAAAGCCGGAAACTGATTTTCAATGTTTTCAATCAATTGTGCATCTGTGCAAGAGCTGCCTCTACCTATTCTTATCCAGACAAGGATGTATTTCTTGGAAAACTAACAAAATTTCTACATTACCAAAATTTAATGATGTTCTTCTATTATAATATTAAAAGTTTATCTTATGGTAATGTTCTATAATCAGAGTTTTTCAAAATATAGCTTTTAAGGATTCTACTAAAATTCCTCTGATACCAACTGTAATGCCCCAACTCTTGATACCCAGAGTCGGTACATTATTACATAACATGAGCATAATCAAAGTGTATCTAGTTAGAATTTATTATTTTTGAGACTAAGGGACTTTATAGGAGGATTATAACTTTGGAAAATTTTCAATGGAAGAATGGTTCTATGTCAGGTGATACATGGGATCCTGAGGAATTTATGAGAGAGTAGTGACCTCATGCTTCTTGTATGGAATATTTTTCATAGTATTATGTGGGTAGGTTGTTTTTATGGTCGAGATGTTTTAATATCTCATTAATTTTTTATCATTTTCATTGAGATTGGTTTTTATCATGACTTAGTCGGGTATTTTTTCAGGGTTTTATAGTGATAACTGAAAAAATATGAGCCCCTTTAGGTTTTTCGTTGTCGGAATATGGTTTGGGAAAACCACACTATTGTTTCTAGCAAGTCGTGTAACCAATTGAAACCCATTACGGGGTGTGTATTGATAGTCCAAACTGTGTGGCAACCCATAAAAACATTGACTGCCTTTTATAGTGTGTAATTTATGGTTGGTGCATTTATTGTTTCATTTTGCAGCTAAACCATGAACCCCAAATAGATGGCCAGTAGGGGTGAACAATTAGGGTTCACTATTTACCTACCATTGCATCGCTCCCTAGAAACTGCACTTAAGGTTTTTAATTCTACTGAAAACTTATTTGAAAATCTTGAACCACCCTTTAATATTTATAGTACCAACATTAATCCCAGAAATTTTCACATCAACAAAGGATTATACAAATAGATGGTTTTAGCCTCTCTAAACACATTTCATGGGAGAAGGACATGGAATTGATCATGTTAGATATCTGTTGGGTAAGTGGCTCTCCTCTCATGTGTTTTATTATAGGCTATATTTCACCTCACCATATTGTTTGATATATCATCTTTTAATTAATGGATCAAAACTCCATTTTATTGTATCTTTATTATAGGTTGTGTTCTATGAACTTTTATGCTTTCATTCATTGTTGTTGAGTCTCATTGCATGTGTTGATTTGTGGATGTTTTATATAAAGTTACGTGGTTATATAATTCATTTACCTATGATTAAACCCATGAAGAGGTTGATTAAATTGAAATGGATTTTTAAATAATTTAAAAACGGGATATAATAATTTTTTATCATTATTTTAAAAGGTTTTGTAAATTGAGAAAAATCCCCATTATCAATGGAATAGAAATTGAGGGGTGAATATTTTTAAAAAGTTGGCTTTATTTGGAAATCCTATTCATGAAATGAATTGATATAGATCTTGATATGATGGATTAATTTTAAATATTATTTGAAATCGAATAAAATAATGAGAACATTTTATTTTGTTTTTAATTGAGTAAGGAATGATGAAAACTAAATTTAAGGAATTATGTTTTGAAATGATTTGAAATGACTAATCACCAATTTAATTGATCGATTGATTGATTAATGAACCAATTGTTCACTTGGGTATCTAGTAGGTAAACTTGTAAATCGTGATAGGATCTTGATCCCTTATAAAATATAATTATGATTTCAACACTTAATGATCCAAGATCTCCTAGATTTCTTATAGTGTCTCCTTAAATGATGTGTTGATTTGAGTGTTAACAAATATAAATATTTTTGTTGATAAATGAGAATTGTGGGGATCCTTTTACCATAAATCTAATGCATTGTTGAGATGTTTTACAAGGTATATTGTTTATCGACTTGATTATACTATTCATTGACTATTAAATTATTTTATTAATGCTAATTGATTTATATTAACTAAATTATATAAAATGAACATTTTAGTATATTTGAGTTTTGTTTTGATATATCTGCCATCAATTTTAATGAAATAATTTTTAGGTACAATTTCTGAAAATGAAATTTGATGAATGTTTTATATAAAAAATATAATTAATGATAAATTTTAATTGATGTGACAATGAAAAACTTGGTGAGACCATATAGGTATTTATATCTCATACCCTATGTTTTCTATTGGGAGTTTCGAGACTTTCTTTTATGAGATCCTTGCAAAGGGAACGAACCACTAAGAGTTGTTGGTTATTCTTATCCTTTATAACATGAAGTAATGTTAGTGATAGGTGGTGATATTTCCCACTTATTACACAAGATACCTTGTGACTCTTTACTTGATTTTGTTTCTATTGGTATGTTTATCGTTTAATTATGTACTCTAATACCTATTTTTTCTATTATTGTCTCCCCATGGGTGTTTTGATCATGGTGACTTGTATCATATATCATCCACTGTTTTGGTTTAATATTGTTTCCCTATTTATCTCATTAAATGTTGGGTACTATTTACCAACCTGTGGGGGTTGTGAATTACCATTGAGTTATGTCAATATATGATTAGGTATTAGGGTAATTGATTACATAGGATAGTTTGCGAAAAATCTTTTCCCTTATCATTTTCAATACTAGAGTATTTTCCCACCACTATAGTCATCTATTATTTAGAAACATACACTGAATTTGTTTATGTTTTTTTAAAATTAAATATCTATATATTTTTTTATAAATATTTACAAAACTGGGGAAAAAATTTAGCATGTATTTTTCTTTCTCAATGTTTATTTCAAAGCTCTTATGAAAGAGTTTTTCCCCTATGTCAATGTACATAAATTATTTTTATGTATCAATTAGTAGGTTGAATATATTTCTGTATAAAAATTAAATACATGACTTTTGATACCAGAACACACTTTCCAAATTTTTTTACTAAATTTTCATTAACCTTTTCTTTTTACAATATTTTATTAGGAAAATGTTAGTCTACCAGATACTGAAATCTTTCGAAACTAATACATACATATATATATATATATTATACTATATAAACACATCCCCAGTAGCCTGGATTGTATTCTTTCATTATTAAATTCACATAATTTATTAGGATACACATCCCAAATGATGAAATAGATTATTAGTTTTAGTATACTATATACACATATAAATTTCACGTTATATTTGAATACAAAAGATATAAAAATGATAATAACATTATTCCATATAGTATATTCTTTCATATGAATCATTGTAAGTATCATTGGTTCCTAAAAATGCATATGAAATAAGGATGATATTAATTTTTTAGTTAGGGTTAAGTAGATCAGAAAACATCATTACTCAATCTTTATAATCACTATGGGAAGTTAAATAACTGAACAAACATTCCATATAATCAATAAACTGAGAAGGATGTGAATCTAGTTATAATATCAATATGAAAATATCATGGATAGTAATAAATATAGAAATGTAAATAACTCATGAAATATTCAATTTAAAAAACCCAACTACAATAACAAGATAATCCATAATCAATATTGAAAGATAAATAAATAAATATACATTCAATTTAAATAATAAACTGATAATGAAATCAATCCAGAGATATATTATTGAGAAAAAATTATGAAAAATAATAACATAAGTATTAATGAAGGTAATGAATAATTTTTAGATGTCATGTCTCAGGAAAATGATACAATTACTATCATGATCATTCACATGATTGCTTAAATCTATATTTTGAAATTAATTTGATGTTGGATTACTAATTTTCTCACAATCTAAACCGATATATCAAGGGAAAATATAATATCGATCACAACCATTAATGATGGTATAAATAATTCATCATATATCAAATAATTGATATAATTTGACAATTTAAATTCCATAACATAAAATTTCCATAATGAGTAAAGTATATCTATTTATAAACATTTACAATAATCAGAAAATTAATTTCAATGTAGAATGTGGAATGTAGAAATGATATATAGTTTAATATATAAATTAATCCATGATAAAAATGTGTATGGATATTTAGGGTAAATTTAGATTCCAATGATAATATGAAAGTGATCATTTCAGGGGAATTTTATTTCATAAAAAAAATCATGAATGGGAATTTAGATATTATCCTGGGTAAAAATTATCATAATATAAGTTGAATAGGAATACATATGGTATCAATATAATAGATCCACAGTGGAGAATATAGAAAATAACGGTTTGATCACATTGATTAGTATAAATGCAATAAAAAGATCATTAATAACATTCATGAAGATGATATCCATTTCATTTTATAAAATAGTTTTTAAAACCTGAATCATTTTGAAATAACTTATTTTTGAAAATCACATAAAAATTATAATAATTCAATAATATTGGGAATAATGTTTTTTTAAATCTATCCTTTTAAAAATTCAAATAAATCTTCAATGAAATTATTTTCTTGTTAGAATTTAATTTCATATAGGTCATACAAGTTAAAAATAATATTCATTTTTCATTGTGAAATGATTAAAAAAATTTTATGATTAGAAATCAAATTTGAGGTAAAATTTTAAAAATTTTATGAAAAGATAAAATTGATTAAAATTATATTAATAAATAATTTTAAAATGGTTAAACAAATTACTTATTATTTTAAAAAAATCATTTTTGAGGAAAATAGATTACCGATTGAAGTGAAAAATGAAGTTGGGTTTTATTAAAAATATTTTTCAAAACATTTTATGTACCAAATAGTGGGAATATTTTAGCAGTAAATAAATTTACTAAAGAACCAAAGGAGAATGAAATTAAAATTTTTACTCAAAAATGATAAAATAATTGCCTTTATCTAAAATTCATTAAAAGATAATCTCTATTAGAATGACATTTTGAAATGAAACCAAAAAATGATAAAAAAGGGAAATTAGAAATAATTAAAGAATAAATTATTTTTATCAAATTAAAATCTAGAAAAAAATGGGTAAATAAAACATAATATAATAAAAATTCATTATTCACAAAATCATGGAATATCAATGGAAATAAAGAAGAAATATACCCAAAAGAATAATAGAAATAATTTTTTCTCTATTGAATTTAGTAATAAAATTAATTTTAAATCATTAAGGGTTATAAATTATTCTGATTCAAAATTTGCAATCAGTTTTTTCAAATTCAATACACAGAATTAGTAAATTTAAATTTAAATTTAATCCTATAGATGTGATGAGAATGAGGGGTTTTAAAGAGAAAATTTCCAAAATATTACAATATATTTAAGTCAAAATTCAGTGTAAAAATTAATTATATTCACCTTAATTTGATTAATTTATATATTATTAATGTTTTTTACTTAAAAATCAATTATACATATAATTTTATCTTCTAATATATTTAAAAGAATAGGATTTTTTCAATTAAAATTCTATAATCTTCAATTTTCATTGTAAAATGAAATTTTTTGTAAAAATAAAAATATATATTCATAAGATAATTTTGATAATGTGATTTCAAAAAATAATTTAATTTTATCGTATAAATTTTCGATGTTTTTAAAAAATATATTTTAATTTATGTGTGCAAAGTTTGACTAATCTGTCTTTTAGCAAAATAAAATTATTCATAATAAATCTTTTTTCAATTAAAATATTCTTTTTTTATTTCTTATCAATAGATAACCATAATTTTGATAATTTAGTACATACTATTAATACCTTTCAATTTAACATATATTTTATAAGTATTATATTAATTTATAATATTTTCAAAACATGTCACTTTTTTAACTCAGTGTTGCGTGCAACACAATAAAATCCCATTATTTCATATAAAGAATGCTAAATAAGTATTGAGTGTGATTCAAGATGTTGGATATAATGAATTTTTATAAATTCTATATTTTAATGCATGGGGTTTTCTATTTTCATTAATTCTTTTTTTGTTTCATATGCATGAAAATAAAATGATCTTATTTTATAATGTTAGGGTTTTACATTCTCCCCACCTTAATTAAATCACATCCTCACAATTTAAATAGGATATTGGTAATCATGGGGATGAAATTTTAAAATAAATTTTCTAAAAAACGCACATTTTAATTTATTTTTAAAATATCCTATTTATATGAGAGATAGGTAAGTACATAGGTCATATGGAATATAACATTAATATGTTTTTACATAAGAGATCATCAGTTTCAAGTGAAGATATTGTCATTGAAGGAACATGTATGTAATTATAGGGAGTGGTTGATCTCATTTATCAAAATAAATTGAATGGCCAACACAATATTTAAGGGCCTCAAGACCATAAATATGTGATCATTTAAAAGGCCTTATAATTCATCTGATATGAATGTTATAGGATATTTTTTTTGTTTTTAGATCCCTTTTTTAAAGTTAATGAATTATTCTCTCATTAAAAAACATAAATACATATAATTACGTGATACGTTTATTCCTATGTAAAATTTCTTCATTTATAGTTCATTGATCAATTTGGAATTTAACACATACTCAATGAAATGATGATAAAAAAATTAATTTCGTATTCCTGAAGAACTAAAATAAACATTTAATGGATCAAATGATCCATTAAATGTTACACTTAATTCAATATATCTTTAATCATTTTCTAAAACCAATATGATTATCGCAAGCTAAGAAATATTATAATTTATTTTCTAAACCTCATTATTTCTATTACATGTTAATCATTGATAGTTAATTTCCCAATTGTTTTACAAATAAACAATTACATATTAACCAATCCAAAATGTTTTCTAGTGATAATCTCTTAAACCCTTCTCTCCCTTCGGTTATGGGTTTCAGTCTTGTGGCCTTTTCAAACGTGACTTATTGTTGTCCATTAGGAAGGTGTTCATTTTTCCAAAGTATTTTTATATAATTAATATAATGATCTATAAAATATTATGGAATATTTTGACATAAACGTAATCAATAAATAAACTATTTAGATAGGTTTTTAGTATAATTAATTTTATTTATTTATTTTTTAAATAGTTTTTTCGTCTTTTTTAATATTATTACAATATAGTAGACAATAATGTTATCTATAAAGGTTATTTACCCCATAAAATTTATTTATATAATATTAAATGACATTATTCACCAAATAACCTTCCCACTTAAACATATAATAAACTGATGGGTTGTATTAAATTAAATTTATTTGAAAATTCCCTTAACCTTTGTAGAATCACATCACATAAAATCTAAAAGGGGTTTTTATGACTATTAATCTATTATAAAAAAGAAACACATAAACCGATGATGGTATTGATAACAAATTTGTTAATGAAAACACATTTTCTCCTAAATTTTAAAAAAATTATTAATTTTTTCTTGATTATTATAACCAAAACACCATTTTAAAAACAATTCAATAGTTTAATTATTGAATCAAAATATATAAATACTTAATTATTTTTATTTAATCATAGTTCATTCCTTGATCTAGGTTTATCCTTTAGAATAGGTTAGTGACTAAAATGATTTATAGGTTCTGCACATTTTATAAAATAAACAAAAAATGGAATCATAGGATGAAATTTTTTTCCATCCATAAAACAAATCAATTATCCTCAACAATTTATTTTATTTCTTCCCTTATTTTCTGAAATAAATAAATTTTATATTCCATAAAAATACTATATTTTCAATTTTAGAAGTCTTATATTTAACCTTGGATTTTCATTTTCATAATCAATTCAAATATATAAAAATGGTTTCTAAATAATATGTGAATTATTCTAAGAATATCCACCCATACGAGAGTGTAAATATTGGTGTGTTGTATGTCTTATTTTCATGCACTGGGTGGGGATTAGGTCAATACCACTATACCCTTTTCGATGTTATGACCCCTAGGAACCACTATGCTAGAGCCAACTACACATTTAGTATCCATATAAGGATGAATTTAAATGAAAAACCGAATAATATCTTCCTTACTAAAATATTATGATTTTATTCTATACATATCCTAAAACATTTCTCATTGGGTTATGATCCCTAATCCATTTTTTCATACATCTTTTTGTCATGGTTTATACTAAACATACAGTAAGAATTATAGTAGAGACCAGAGACTAGTAGCCTAGAGCTATTTCCTTCATTATTAAATTGGAAAAATGTATAATTAATCGCATCCTGGATGACCAAATAATATATGTGCACTGTTAAACTAGATATATAAATATATACATATGATTGTCACGTTCAATTAGAATATACAAAATTCAATGTAATTGTTTTTAAATAATAACTTTATTTACTTTAACATATCATGGAATATTAAAAATTACACACATATTGAATTTCATATAAATAAAATTTAACCGTGATCCAAATTTCATAGAAAGTTATAAGTAAATCAGAATAAATCATGAATCAATAAGCATAATAAATAAGGGAAGGTGAATAACTAATAAAAAATTCCATGCAATCTATAAAATGAGAAGAAAAAACATATACATATAAATTCAATGTCATATTCAATTGGTTAATAATACATATAAAAATATAAATAACTAAACACACATGTCATTTCAATATCATGGCTATCATGAAAAGACAATTCAAAATAAATATGTGAAGTTATATAAATAAAAACACATTACATTAGAATAATAAACTAATAATGAAATCAAACTAGATATAATATCATAGTGAAAATATTATGGATAATAATAAATGAATTATTAAGGAAATGAGTAATTATTAGAAATAATGTCTTAGAAACCTGATACCTCTACCATCATGACCTTTTAGAAGGCATTTTAAAACAAAAATATAACTGTTTCAATTTTTATTTACAGAATTGTCTCATGAGACCTACCAATGTATCTAGGGGCATATAATTCAATACCCCATCCATAAATATATGTAAAAATCAATCCCCACATATCAAATAATCTATTTAATTTAGGATTCAATATGACTTAACCTAAAATCACTTATTCGAGTTATGGAAATGGATTTATTAATATCTCCCCATATAACCATATAATTTTCAATAAATATTATTGTATTTAGTTATAATATAATGTTAATGCAATATAAATATTCATGCTAAATAATATGGATATTTATGTTAAATTAAATGTCTAATGAAAAGAGGAATGTATACATTTCGAGGGAAAGGTATTGAATATAGAAATGAATCAAGGAATTAAATTTTAAAACTATCCTTGGTTAAAATAATCATAAACCTTGAAAAGTAAGAATAATGATGGTATTAATAAAAAATATCCCTAGTAGAGTGTATTCAATAATAATTTTCTTTTCATTTAATAACTAAAATATCATAAAAAATATAATTGAATCCTTCTTAAGGAAAATTGATTTTTCATTTTTATGATCACTTTTTAAAATCTAAATCTTTTTTAAAATACATTTCTTTGTAAATAACATTCAAAAACTAATAATTTTTAAGATATTATAAAAAATAATTTCATAAAAAATAAAATTGTAAATGGACAAATGAAACTTCATTGAAATGGTGGTCATGTTAAAAGTCAATTACACACATGTTTTATAAGTTAAAAAAACATTCCATTTGTATTTTAAAAAGGTTAGAAGAGTGCCTTGTTCTGAAAATTACAAGAATATTCCATTGAGAAAAATAAAAAATCAATATAATGGGAAAAAATTTTATTAATAAATTTTTTCAATGGTTAAAATATTCTTTATAATTTTTTTTAAAAAATGGGTTTTAATGACAATAGATTTCAAACCGAAGAGGGAAATAAAGTCATATTTAATTAAAAAAACGTAAAATCATTTTTTAGAACATACGATATGAAAAATTATACCATTACATAAACATATCGTGAATAAATAAAGTATAAATAATTAAAATGTTTTTTCACACATTGATCAAATAATTTCTATTAAAAAAATTCAAGAATAAACAATATTTATTTGAATGAGATTGTGAAATAAACCAATAAACTTAACATAATGTATAAGTGATAATTAATAAATGAATAAATTATGTTTATATACTATAAGTACACATAAAATAGTAGAGATAAAATATAATGTAATCAAAATTCATTATACAGATAATGAAAGAATTTCAATGTCAACAAAGAAGTAATATATCCTAATGAAATGAAATTAGGTTATGAAATTAATTAAAACATGGTAACATTTAATTCTATAGGATAAATTAAATACTGCTAATAATGATTTTTTCATGATATTAACATCAACAGGTTATTATATACAACATATAAATTAAATTAGGTGTATAACATTATAGAACACCACAATGAAATGTAATTGATACAAAATCCCTTACATAACACTTCCTCTCTATTGAATGTGAATTATCCTATTATATAGTGGTTTTTTAAATTTTATAACTTATTATAAAATAATAATTTTATTTATAGTAATATATATTGTCAGTTTTAATATTTATTATCATTGTTTTAAAAAAAACCTTCGTTATTTTTAATTTTCTAGGGTTAATTTCCTCATTTCTTCATGAATTTTTAACCATGAAAGATCCAGTTATTAAAAATATTATATAGTTATATCATATACACAGAAATAATAATTAAAAAAGTATAATATTATTAAATAAATTATAATTTTAATACCAATTAGGAAGGATTGTTATAAAAATGAAGTATGTTACTATTATAGAGACGGAAAGTCATGGGTACTCATGAGTAACATTTCCATTTTTCCCCGATCATTTCAACGAGTTGGTATGTAATGTTTTAATATTAAATATAAATTATAATCACCAATAATATATTAATATATATCATATGTGTGTTTTGGTGATAAAAAATATATGCATCACATTGTGAAGGTGATAGTTCACACGTACGCAAATGATGTTATCATATTTACCTGAGTGAAAAATTATGAAAGAAAATGATATATTATCCATCCATAGTAATAAATGCGTGATTAATATCAAAATTATAAATTTTATAAAAAATATTATCATTATAAATATTTTAATATCCTTTTATATAAATCATTAGTTAAATATATATCACATCGGTTCATGGGGCGGTTATCTTCCATACACACGAGTGATGTAATATTATCTCATATGGATTTTTAAAAAAATTATATTTGATATTATTTACTAATAGCTATAATAATGTTATAAATATCCTATAATATTTTTATATACATAATCATACCCAACTATGAGTGTTGGTAATGGAAAAGAGAATGACATCCGTTTGAGAGGTGACATTCTTCCGTACGCATGAATGAGGATTTCATACCCCATTTAATGGAATTGGGGATGGGTTTAGGTCATTCCCATAACATGAAATGATCAACGTATTTTTAATAGAATTATATTGTTATATTATCATTATTTATTAATAATTCAAGTTTTTATTGAAATAATTAATATAAATATCCTCATTGAAGAATGATGTTTATTCTTTAAGTAACATCCTTATGTTTAAACTTAAGAAATAAAAGTATATATTAATGAAAAAATATGTATTATTTTATGAGTTTATTGAATTTTGGAATTAATTTTTCTAGGTATTACTCAAATCCAATTGGATTTATGTTGTAATGATGGGATTAGTGTGGTCACCTTCTATAACTGAGGTGAGTTTCACATATGTGATTTTTGAAATGATTCAACAATAAAAACATTTTTATCAATAAAAATTTAAATAAAGGATAAATATTCCATCATATAAAATATTATGACAAAATTTGAAAATAAAATGAGTTTTTTGCATATTTTATGGAAATTTTCCTATCCTCTTAGTTTATTACTAGGAAAAAGTTTTTTACCCAAAACATGGTAATTAATTTTTATTATTTTCACAATTCAATATGGAAATAAAATAATTTTACAAAATTAAAAATAATAATTATTTTGTATTCACAATATGGAATTTATTTTTCAAAATTTAATTTACAGAATTCAATTTTTTTAATTTAAAAATAATCCTACAAAAGCTATGAAAAACATGTTTTCAAAGAGAAATTGTCCAAAATATTATAATACGTTATAATCAAAATTCAATATAAAAATGATTCCAATGAAATAAAATTGATTAAATTATATATTATTTAACTAATTTTACTTTGATGTAAATTTTGAGGATTATTTATCCTTATAAATTGTTTTAATTAAAATGAATTTTTTAATTTGTATTTTCTGTTTCCACTGATCATCGAAGGAATGAACGATTACTGCAAAAATCCAAAATTTTCAATATAATTAGAATCTTATTTTCTAATTTAAAAAAATATTCTATTTTATCAAATATGTTTAAAAAAATTTGTAAAATGTATTTTAATGTATGTGAACAAAGCGCGATTAATCCTCTTTTTAGATAGACAATTCTTTTTCAAAAACATTTCTTTTTCTTTTAAATGATTCTTATTTTATTTATAAGAGATATAAAACCAAAATTTTAATTATTTAGAAGTAATATTAATCCTCACAAATTTATTACATAGGTTTTATATTTTATAATACATAAAAATATATTCATAATATTTCATGTTTTACATAAACTTCATGTTGTGTGTACTGTAGGATAAACTCAATGTTGGGTACAAATCAATAGAAAATCAATGTTTATTTAATAAAAAATATTTAAGACTTATAATTACATATAAATTAATATATTATAATGTTTTAGGGTGTAATATTTTATTCTATTCTCGGTGTTGCGTTTCATATACCCTGTCAACAAAAACGTTTTTATTTTTTAATTCTAGGGTGTTACAACTATATTAAAACAAGTCTATAAGATTTAATATGTCTTATCCATTAGACTAGATACATTTTTTTCATAAGACTAAACATGAATATTCCATTTTGCTGACTGAGTTTAGTCCATTAGACTGACCGAGTTCATTCCATCGAACTCACATTCTTTTTTTGCTCCATTATTCTTACCATATTTAATTCCATAAGAATAATAATGTTCTGAATCAGATGGTTATAATAATTTAGAATATAAAAAATAAATTTAATTCATTTTTACTATTCTATAAAAATGAAAGTATATAAATATGTATTTGACATGATGAGTCATCTTGATGGAGGCCATATGAGGCCTTTTCTACCATCTATGAGAATCACAGAATATGAGTGCTCTTATTGTGCCTATAAATAGAGTTACATTCTGATAGTAAGGATTAGAAACATTTCTTACTCAAACTATCTGAATATTACCCTATTGTAACATTTTATTACTTATTTTTTAAAATATTCAGAGAGAGTTTGTTCTAATGTATCACAATGAGCAATGAAAATTCCATAGAAAAACATTCATTTTTATTTCTTCTATTTGAAATGGGATTATATAGAGGTATTCTAGGGATATAGAGGATAATGATTCTAATCATGTTGATAATGTGTTTTTATGTCTAGTATGATACATATTACCATAAATTATTTATTTTATCATTTAATGTTTCTCAATCTATTCCCTCTGAACTAGAACTCTTTGGAACCTAAAAAAGATCATATATATTTTCAGAAATGTAAAATTAGATTCTCATATGATAAAAAATCATTACTAGAATGTTTTGAATATAATTTTAAAAATGTATGTAAGAATATATTTAATTATATTTATTATGTTATTATAATATGGAATGTAGTTTATTTAAAAAAACTATATTAAGTGACAAAAAAATTAGAAGAGGAAGAAAAAGTATAGGGTTCTACCATGACTAACTATTTTACCACATAGTTTGAAAGATATACTGAGTTAGATGTTTTTATGATATAGAAATATTTTTAGAAGGCATAATAAAATAAATTATATCATAAAAAATTATTGGAAATTGTTGTGTCTGATAAGAGTATTGATTTACTTATAGTCTCAGATGTTGTGAAATAGAAATTGAAAGAAAATTTACATTCTAGTACTTCTAGACATCATGTTTCTGATGTCCTATCAGACTCAAAAAATTATCTATCTAATGTATATGATCATTGGGTTTAAATTATACTAGTTATATTAATGAATCATTGAAAAATCATGTTGATTCAATTCAATATTTTCTTAATATTTTATCTTGTTGTAAGATTATTTATATGAGGTTTAATGTTTTAGAAAAATAAAATGTGTTGAATTGGCTTTACAATACCATTTTTTTTAATTAATATGATTTTAAATACATAAAATATGTTAATAAAAAATAATTAAGAAGAATAAAGAAAATTTTCAGATGTTTGAAACAAAGAGAAGGAGGATTAAAATTTTATTATCACCAAATAGAATTTCTTATGAAGAATTTTTTTTGATATTACCAACTATATTGAAAATTAGTCTACTAATATTTATGATATTTCCAATATTATTTATTTGTTTAATACTTTTTTGGTATATCAGAATCATGAAATCTCGCATCCAATGATATCGATTTTTTCTATCGACAAATTTTTCCTTAGTTTCCCTCTCATTGGAAATACAATCATGTATGTGGATATAGTATTAAATAATTTCTTATTTTCTTTAAATATTATTTGTATTTTCATCATCAATTATTTTAAAATTGTATTTATTGAACCTAATTTTATTATACTCATTCATTAAATAATGTTTATATGATACAAGATCGTTTTTTAGATGTGGGGTTGGTTATATAAAACAATGTTTTTGTTTGAGAAAATTTGTAATATTATCTTCAAAATATGAATTAGTGTAATTTATTATTTATTATAATTTAGAATTTAAATATTTTAATGTTTCCCTAAATTAATTTTATTCTTAGAGATATTTCATCCCCAATATAACCTGAGGGAATAATAAAATGTTGAATAAAAATTAACCTTTGGTTAGACATTGAATCGATGTTTAAATATTGGTTACATTATATAATAACATATAAATTATTTAGTTTTTCAATATTTCTATATAGAACTTATTAGTGGATGTTTTAGATAATCATATAACAAATATTTAGTTTTTAGGTGGCCCTAAATTTGACCATTGAGATAAAATATTCTCTTAAATTCATTGAATTGGTATTAATGGGAGAAATATAGTCTTCCCTAATTAAGAATTTAAATTGGTGAGTATCCACTATCATTATTCATCATTTTGATAGAAACCCTTTTTTCATTCAATGTAACATCATTGGGTACTAGAATATATCAGCTCCAATGTCCACATATTCTTCTCAAATACAAGAATTATAATTTTGGTGAGTTTTCAAATACCCTTACCTTTATAGTTATGTGATCCTCATAAATGTTAGTAAACCAACCTATATTTTGTATAATTTTATATTGAGGTGGAATTAGAAGAATTTGGAATAGCATAAGAGGATAAAAAAGTATTCAATGTGTAGTGGATTAACTTGGTACAGAATATTCTAGTACTATGTACTCGATAGTTTTTGAGTGCTTCAGGATCTTCTGATTGAACAATTGTGTTCCAGTGGACTTATATGGGCTACAAGATAGACCATTTGAAATAATTAATTATAAAAAGGTCTATTTTCATCTTTCCAAGACTGATGTTTTCCCCCTAAAACCTAAGGTATCAATATTTGGCCTAATTTTGGTCACTATAAACATTTTAAGGTCCTCTCTTTACTCTCCTTCATTAAAAATAAAATAGATCAATGAACTAATTTTTCATCACTTTTGATGTCTAAAAGGTATCCTATATGTAAACGTGTTGGTTTGTTCTTCCTCAAATCATATTTTATTTCCATTGTCTTTGTGACATCAGATTGTATCCTCAATTTCCTTAATCTAGACCATAAGTTTTATATTAAATCCTTATATATTATTTTTCTACAGATAATGTAAAATATTAACAACAGTTTATAAAATTTAATCTTGATATTTTACCTTATAAATACTTTTCCATTGCTTCACGGGATAAAATCTTTAAGGATATCTTTTTACATTTCAATATTAATTTAATGAAAATATGTTACATAAATACCTATAATGATGAGTTTAATAGAATTTATTCAACTTTTTAGAATCCTTGGAACTTTTTGGTTTATGGTTTTTGGAAATTAGGAATAGCCATAAATTATATAAGGTACACTATCACACATTATAAATTTTCCCATCAAAATGGGTCTTTATGTATCAAATCCAATTTTATTCTAATAAATTTAGGTTTACTCAAGAAAAGGCACCAATATTAAAGGATTATCCTTTATATTGTTTATACACATCCAACCGTATAGTGACCCCAACGTCTTATACTTCGATATTAAATATTTTTAGATAAATATTCAATATATTACACAAAAACACACATCATGACCATAATTGAATAGTTTTTTGGATTTTAATAAGAAAATAGCTTAATATGGTGATTGATATTTAAGGTTTACCATGAAATATTTCCCACTTTTTACTCTTTATATAGATACCACACATAAAACCCTTCATCGAAGTTTGGGAGAAATAATCAAAAGAAAAAGGGAACTCATATTTATTTTAATGACAAAACTAATAGATATCAATCCATGATCATATAAAATCATAACATAATAATAAGGCCGT
Source organism: Viscum album (assembly GCA_963277665.1). Lineage (NCBI taxonomy): Eukaryota > Viridiplantae > Streptophyta > Magnoliopsida > Santalales > Viscaceae > Viscum > Viscum album. The sequence goes on from OY728130.1 coordinate 1,182,378,410, forward strand.
GTAAAAGAAAAAATATCTTACAATGTTTATACCAGACCTTTTGTCGACCTGAAATATGATCCATGACATAAAAATGTATCATTTACAAAAACGTAGAACATAATGGAGATAAATCATTATAAATCAACCTTGATCATCAAAATTTTTTCAATAATGTATAGAACCACCATAAATATTGAAAACCATTTAACACATCAATTTTAACACCCAAGACTATTAACATAGGGGATCATGTCTTATCTCATGATTCCCACTAAGGACTATGACCCACGTATTTCCCATAGGGGATCAGAACACACCTTTTTCCCATAGTTAATCAATTATATCAACATGTTTTTAATTTTTACCTCATTATATTTAAAAATGATTCCAATTCATTATTATGAAATATTAGTCCCACATGTCTTATAATGAAAACCATATTCATGTATTCTACAAGAACATAAAAATTAAACATGACATAAACCGTGAAATTAAATGGGTTTGATATATATTTCATCACAACATATCATTTGGGAAATATATATGTTTCATAATCATTACATCATTGAATAACCAAAAAATCAAGATGGAGTCATAGGAATTTGATCATGGTATAACATATTGAAGAGAAACACGTTCATAAACATCATGCCATCATAGAAATATACCACTCAGAGAAATAATTAGAACAATATCAGTATATAATTACCCCAGTACGTCATATGAAACATAAATGGATGATATCGTAGATGTACAATAATTTAAATAACTCATTTAAAGAATTTCATGAGGAAAACATCCTTTCCGCATTAAACAACAATTTCCTAAAAATATATAATTTTTAAAATATTTTTCATTGAAAATTAACTTTAGTATATATATATATGTATATATATATATATGAAACTTCAAATAAATTAATGTTTATGATGATTGGAATTTTTTCATGTTGTAAAGGATAACACAATGATTCCTTTCACATTTTTTGTAAAATCTAACTCGGAATTATTGGAAAGGATAAGAAAATTCAATTAAAATGCATTTATATTAAAATTTTAAAATTTAATATTTCTTTTAACTCATAGATGAATAATAAATATTTTTTGAAACAATTTTTAGAAGACATGGTTTTTGATGAAAATGGATTACAACCAAAAAATAGAAATAATATTATATTTTCCTAAAAACATTATCAATTATTTTAAGTACTATACAGTTTGAAATTTAACTATTACCTGGAAATATAATCATTAAAAATAGTAGAATACAAATCTTAGTATTATTTAGATATGGATCAATCAATTATTTCATCGTAAACATAATCACAAACAATCTTGATAAAAAAGGGATTGTAATATATAATCTTATAACTTTTGTAACCTCGATTCATAATCCCCATGATAGAATTAAATAAAATGAAACATAAAATTTTATGAGGATAAATAATTAAATTATATTCTGTGTAAAATTTTATTTATATAAACCTCTTGTAATAATATATTTTCATAATATGACATATATCTCATTGTGGGAAAATTGACACAGAAATCATTTACCTCGTTTGTAACCAATAATCTGCAGACCCCATGAAAAGAGTGATACAAAAATAGATATGTAAAGACCCATAAAATATATAATAATAATCCTAAAATTTAATAATTTATTATATACATAATACAAATAATAATTAGTTTGTTTAATATAGAATATCTTTTAAAAAACAAAAAAGTGAGATGAAAGTCACTTACCTAAAGTATGCACTTTTTTCAAAAACATTAAAACCTTGTTTATAATTAATACAAATTTATTATAAATCTAATAAATAACTATATATATATATATATATATTATTTTCTTATGTAATTATATTACATATTAATAAACAATTTCATAATATAGTATTGCTTTGAGTAATAACCAATTTATTTTTCATATAAGTTTTCATTTTTTATTTTATGTCTTCTTTTTTCAGCATGGATATATTACCAGTATAATAATAATAATTACTTATTTATAATAATAATACATAAATTATAATTTTAATAAATATCATTAACATTGGTCTTAATAAAATATTTTTGTCAAGATCATGGAGACCGTATGTTGTACGAACGCATGAGTAATGTTTTATTATTTTAATGATCAATATAAAAATTTGATAAGTAATATCTAAAAATTAAAAAATTATAATAATATAATAGAAACCTTATTATTTGGTTATATATACTTGTATATATAATATATTTTGTTAGGTAATAAAAATACACCTACACCACTTCGTGTTGGCAAAAGTCCACCTATACATGAAAAACGTTATCCTATTTGTGAGGGAACAATAGTAAGAAATAAAATGATATATTTTTCATATATAATTATATATATTCCATAAATATAATAGTTATTTAATTTATATCCCATATATTCATTTAATTTAAATTTAATATATACAATTTGTGTCATTAGTGAGAAATAATCCCATTTTTCATGAGGCAGTAGTTCTTCGTAAACACAAGTGATGTTATCTTATTTCCCCAAAATATAAAATATTAAGGAATTTGTGATACAATTATTCCATAATAATAAATTTCTATATATAATATCATATTAAAACAATATATCTATAATTTTTTCTATCATTGAGAGGTGGAAATCGAAAAATGAAAGGCATTAATTCATATAGATGTAGTCCATTGTACACACAAATTAGGATTTCATAACACATTTGATGTATATGGATATAGTTTTAGATCATGAAAATTAAATAATAACCTATAATTATGCATCAGATAACTAGGTTACTATATATACATGATATAAATATAATATAATTATTTATGTGAGAAATAAACAAAAAATAATCATTAAAGAACGTTACCTCTTATTCGTGTATCCTCTTTAGTTTTTCACCAAAATCCTTCCGTAGATATATTTATATCCAAAATACGGAATCTATAATTTGATTAAGGATTTTTGGAATTTGTGTGGGTAGGTCTTGGATGAACTAAAATAGTTTTAATGGTGTGAAATGATAGGAGGGTGGCCTTTTATTGCTGGGGAGAGGACATACATGATATTTTTGAAAATGATTGTGTTCTCCAACATTTATCTAAATTTACAAAATGTATAAAAGGAAATATTTCTAAAATATAAAGTTATAATGGTATAAATTAGTTCATATTTCATTTTTTGAAAAAATTTTATTTGTCATTTTTATACAGGTTATTTAATTTTAACCACCGGTAAACCCAATTTTTCCTTGAGTGTTGTAATTAATTTTCATTGCATTTACAATTTGTATTAGACAAAAATATGAAGAAGTACTTATATAATATAAGTTATTATTATTTTTTAACAAATTATAGTAATAGAATTTGAAAAATGTTACTTAAATTTAATCTTTAAGACAGGATGAGAAAATAGGGTATTGAAAAGAAATCATTCAAAAGTTCACAATGTTTTTATTTAAAAAAATCCACACAAAATGGTTTCCTATGACAAAAATTGGATTTATGGACATATAATATATTTACTTTATTTTTAAAATCTATTTATAAGATTATTTAACTTTATAAATAAATTAAACAAAAAATGGTTTTCAATTAATTTTTTTTCTTCTATTTTTCACTATTTATAAAAAAAATGAAATTGTTTAGAAAAATCCCAAAAATTGACCCTAAAATAATGTTTATATGAATATAAAGAAAATTATGTTTAATTTTTTTATAAATATAATGTTTATAAATTTAGTTTTAAAATTTGTGCAATGTAAAAATGTGAAAATTTTTTTTTAATAATTGTTTTTTAACTGTAAATTTTTATGTATTATTATCAATTATATAGAAAACATAAAATATATTTTAAATAGTTTATTGAATATATAACATATGTATTTCATTAAAATCATTCAACAAAATAATTTTTTTTCTTTAGTTCGAAGAATTTTTTCCAACAATAATATTTTTTTCAAAAAAAATACAATTATTTTCAAATTGTTTTTATTTTTATTTGTAATTATTTGGTTTCCAAATAATTCATGTCAAATTATGTTTCCATAATTATTCCCATCCAATTCATGCCCATCATTCTAATATCTAGGTAATTACTATCATATTAAATAATAATATTTTAATTGTATGTCATGTTTCATTTAAAATCAGTGTTGTGGGTGCTGAAATCTAAAATTAGTGTTGTGTGTAATATAAAATATCTATATGATTAAATATTTATAAAAATAAAATATTTTATAAAATAAAAATTTGATACATTCATCAAAATTAAAATAAATTTCTCCATTGAAATTCCTCACTTTCGTATCAACAACTGAGTATATATATTCCTTATTACATAATCATGTTCCCTTGTAGGTTCCTCATTCTGTCGGTTTTTGTCATAAAAATTTGACCAACCAAGTTGTATTGTATAGTAGATCCTTCTATATTTTATCTAAATTGATTATCATTCATTCCTAATAAAAAATATAATTTTTTGAAGTAAAATCCTTATGTTCCGTTAATGTGATGTTCCATTTATATAATTCCTTAGGAGTGAACAACGAAACACATCATGAACCAGAGAATGGTTTTATAGAAACACCAAATGACAATATTTTGTCTCGATATGATCAAATATTTTAATATAATAGATAAACCAAGGGAATATCTTTCCCACATTTCATTAATGAAGAAATTTGTAGAAATACCTTCTCCCCAACTTAAAATTCTAGATCGCATCAATAATTATCAGCATAATATATATATAAAACTAGTGTTCTCATTACTTGTTATTGAATGGATCTAACCTTCTTAAACCTATAATTATATTTCTTAAATCGAATTTTCTTTCACTTTGAAAAATAACTTCAAATCATTAAAATTCTATAGTTTATTCCATGAAATTATTTGAAAATATCTATATTAATTCTCATGTGTAATGTATTATTGCAAGAAAACTCAGCTCAAGGAAGGTTTTAATCCCCAAAACTCTTGAAATACATATAATAATATCCTAGGATATCCTCTATGGTATAAATTATTCTCTCAAACTAACCATAATTATAATGATTCTACATAGTATTGTAAATCAACTATGTATTAAAATCATGCTGAATAGTTTTCCCAAACAATAAGATAAAACTCCAGATTCAGATAAAATATATTCTAATATTGTAATCTATGCTACCTCAATAATTACTTAATTCATATACTAAAAATTTTATGAAAATTAATCTTCTATAATTGAAATTATTATTTTTTGAATCAGTGATGTGATCAACTTGAACCCATAACTATCTAAATATTTGAGATAAATAAACCATAAATTTTACCAAATGGTATTAATCATATGTTGGTAAAAAATAATTACTCCTCAATACCAAAGGGTTGTATTTCCGTAAATGCCTCTTAAATAAAAATAATATTGTTGAAATAAAATTATGTAAAACCATATGAGGGGATTCAATGAAGTTGAACATAACAGACAACTCCAGTGATAAGAAAATCTTATGGCCATTTATTACGATGAATTAAAAAAGTACAGAAGAGTGGAATATGGGTTCAAAAAAACAAAAATGTCCCCACATAATAAACAATGGTCTAGAGATCATATTGCGACATATTATTTCCATAATTAGAGTCACTTTTAATATCCCAATCACATTGAGACTTATCTTGATTAATGATTTTAACCACCATCCTTAAAACCATATAAGACGATCTTATAGACACATTACTAAGAAAATTACAATAATACATGGGTGGTCTTCTCTATGATGGTACAGAGTTAAAACCATCACTATTACTAATATTTTTTATTGACACATAATCATTAATACTTATAAGGGGCATGTCCACTACTATTCGATACCCTAATTAGGTTGCCAATAGTTTCCCATTCATTTTCATAAATGTTGCATAATTTAAGATATTCTTCTTGGTTCATCTTCCCAAATTATTTCCATTATGGATGGAAGATATTATTTTCTCTATATTCACTACCTACAAACATTCATAAAATTTCATCTTTCTCTAATTTTATTGTTTCATAATATCAAAAAACCTCACATTATTGGTCATATATCATGATAACTAATTATGCATAATCAAAATATCAATATCACCATTCATCATCCAATTTGGTTTCTCATAGTCACTAATATATTCATCACATTTAGTATTAACATGATTATTTCAAGTTTATTACATTAAATAAAACCAAAAAATATATAATGTGAGGAATGGTAGCCATAATAGAAGTCCACGTAGTTTGAAAATAATTTTGGAAGGCTAATTCAAGAAACCTTGTTCTACATTTATGGTAGATTATGTCTAATATAATTCATTATCATTAATCATCTATTTAATTAATTCATGATTGTTTGTAATGATTTCATGATTTACAAATAATATTCCTTGAGAGTGTCAAAATAGGTATAACAAATGTACAATTTTTTAGGTGATGAACAACTCCATCTCAACACACTGTTTTTATAGTTATTACACCTCGATAATTCTTTTCCTGAGCCGTATCCCCTGGTAGTATTTGAAAATTGATATAACTACTTTGAAACCACTACATCTATCCTTTACCAATATTCAATGAAATTATTCTCTACATTGATACATCTTTTTAAATAACCTTATAGAAATACTGATAAATATCCTTAGAAATATTTATAGGTATCTTAGGAAATTTTTATCATCCTAGTTTCCAAATAATTACAAAAAAATCCATTGAAAACAACTAGAGCACCATTTTATTCTCATATATGGATATTACATCATTTTAGATGAATACTCAATACATTAAACAAACACATACCTATGAAAACATAATAATATTGTGTATTTTGAGACTAGGAACTAAATATTCAAATCTTTTGAAAGATATTATATGTATCCAACAATGATATTTCCATTTAATAATCATCATACACATTACAAACATAAAACCATTAATTTTAATTTATAGAAGATAAACATAAGAATGAGTGATATTAGATTCTTAGTAAGGGTAAACATAATATATATCAATATATAATCATATGGGGTCATAACATAAACATATTTTTATGTGATCATGAAAAGTGTTAACAAATTTCATAACCATTATTTCATAAATTATAAAAATTATTAATACAGTAAAATATTATCATTTTGAAAAAATTGACCATAATGATGAATAATCATCATAAATTGATCACAATCAATAATATGATATTGTAAAGGTGTTTCACCGTCATAAATATAGCTAACCATATCATATTTAATGTTTAATTACAAATACAATCAATATAGTGAATTAAGACATATAACATATTTCCCATAAAAAAATAAGGACACACCTATTTCCCTATGTTAATCAGGACTCACCAATTCCACATAGTAAATCACAACTCACTTATTTCTCTTAGTGGTTTAGCATGCACTTATTTCCCATAGTGGATCAATCTCATTAATGTTTTTAACATTTTTATACAATGAGATATGAATATTTATATAATACATTAGACAGAGATATAAATCCCTTCAATCTTATAATTTGAACCACATTTATGTATTCATTAGATCCTAAACATTATGCATAAATCAACCATTAAATTAAATTAGTTTCCAAAAAATCATCATATCATAATCTATGGAACGATTCATGTTTCACAAACATTTCATCATTTTATAATAGTGTGACCCTTGAAAATACGCAGTCTTCATAATAGTTTATTCATGGTATAACCAGTTGAAATGAAATAAGTTCATAATCATTATGCAATAATAAACATAAAACAATATGAGAAAAAAATAATTTTATCCTTGGTTGATAACCCCATTTATTAATAACTAATATCAATGGATAACAAATTTAATCACAAATAATTTTGATCGATCATTTAAAACATTTCTTGTTGAAAATATATTGTCTTCTTTGGAAAACTATTTTTAAAACATAAATACCTTTTTAATCATTTAATTTGAAAATAACTCTAAAACCTATATATGAACCCCTAAATTAAATGATTTTCATTATTATAGGATGGTCCATTAATTTCTTACATATAAAGACAAATATTCTCTTCATATTTTTAGTAAAAGGCAAACATGAAATGTTTATAAAATAACATAATGATTCATTTCATATTATTTTCATAAAAAATAATATATGGGTAAATTTATATCTTAAAACCATTTGATAATAATAATAAAAAATTTAAAACATTTTTATAATATTTTTTTGGAATGAAAAATGATTTCTAATTGAAAAGATAAATTGAGTCTAATTTTCATTAAAAATAATTTTATGCAATTTATTAAGTACCAAGTATTTGAAAAATTGTTCAATTAAATGAAAGTATTAATAATATCTAGAAGAGAATAAGATTTAGGGTTCAATAGGATATTTTTAACATGATTTTTACATCATAAACACAATAATAAAAATCTCCCCGTAAATAATGATATTGTAACATAAAATCTCAGCACTTTGGTAACCATGATTCGTAAGACCCCTAAAGTGATAACTAAAAATTAATCCTAAAATAATATTAGTATAAATATATTCATGAATTTAAATTTTAAACGGTGTGTATATAATCTTCTTTAGATAATATAGGTCTCTAAAATTACATATATCCCAGAGAAATAAAATTGAGATAAAATCCCCTTACCGCTTTAGAAACTAGTGAACTGTAAACAACATGAAAGGGAACTCCAAAAATTATTATTTAATACCAAATAAATTTAATGAAAATAATAATAAAAAAATATTCATGGGATTTATATACATAACACATAAGAAATATGTGGTGAATAAAGAATGTCTCTCATAAATATATATATGGAGATAAAAATACCATACATTAAGTCTTAAATTCCATCGTATACATTCAAAAAACATGTATATTAAATATAATTTTTTTTATTCATCAAAAATAAACAACTAATTATATATATCTTATTATATTTTAATTAATTTTCTATTTCTATTACCTATTTATTATAAATTTCATTTTAAAGTATTTTTTTGGGTAATAATCGCTTGGTTTTTCATTAATGTTTTGATTTTTTTTATTTAGGACATCCTACTTTTTTAGGGTAAAATTATCTATAAAAAAATAATTACATAATTATAATACTTATATATCAGGTATACTATTAATACCAACCATGAAATATGGTTTTGAAAAAAGAAGTATGATATGATCATAGAGACACTAGGTAGTACGTATCCATGTGTAACATTTCCATTTTTCAATGATCAATAAAGAATGGTGGTAAGTAAAATATTATAATTAAATAATGATATTAATATCATAGATGACATACTATATTGATTTTTAGCAATGAAAATTAATTCACATCGCTTCATGAATGCAGTAGTTGATGCGTACAAGAATGATGTTATTGTCTTTTAGTGATTGAAAAAATAAGAAATAAAATGATATATTATACTTCAATAATGATCAATATTTCATTAATATCATTATTATTTCATATAAATAAAACAATTTCATAAATATTATTACTATTATATTTTTTATAAAGTACTAGTGAGAACTAATCACATCACTTCGTGAGGCTGTAGTCCATCGTTTAGATGAGCAATGTTATTATATTATAAAAACTACAAAATATGAGGGTTTGTTATATAAAAAGTCCATAATTATAAAATAAAATATATAATTACATATATAATAAATTTTTACATCATTATTACCATTATTATGTTCAATCTCAGTTGGGATAATTTAAAAACAAACAACAATGTTTCGTGAGGTGATAACCCAACATACACAAAAATAAGGATTTTGTTACCGATTTAATTGAATTGTAGATGGTTTTAGGTAAAAAAAATTATATCAAAACATGTACATATATGTAAAATAGTATTCTTATTATATAATAATTATATGATAATTTAATTAGTTGTAGGGTAAATAAAACAAAAACAGTTGTTCAAGAATGTTACCTCTACTTCATGTATCCTCCTCATGTTTCTACATAAATACTTTTTGGTTTGATTTACATCCAATATATACATTTCATAATGATATTAGGTAATTTTGGAATTTATTTTATCATTTCTTTCCGAAAAAAAATTGGTTTTAAAATGTGGAAATGAGAAAATAGGGGTGACCATTTAAAATTGGTGGAAAGGATACACTATTTATTTCTGAAAAGAATTGTGTTCTCCGACATTTTTCATTTTTCAAAAGGGTCCAATATAGACCCTACACAAACCATATATTTTTTATGGTCAAAATAATTTCATAAAATAGTTTACATAAAAGTTTATGGTTCATTATTATCTTTAGAAGTTTATTTAAACCACATGAAATTCCATTTTTACCATAATTGTGATAATTAATTTTTAATGTATTCACTATTAATTTCATTAAAACATTAAGTTTACCTTATTAGATTATATATATTTATCTGATTGAATTTATTGAACACATATTTCCAAATTCCATTCACATATTTTTTAGAAAGTTATTTAAAATTAATCCCATTAATGAGATGAGAAAGTAGTTTTTGAAAGAGAAAACATTCAACAAATTTCTATGATTTTATATAAAAATAAATAATTAAATTGATTAAAATGAAAAAAATTGGATGTATAAATGTATAATTGAAATAAAGTAACCAGAAAACCAATTACAAATAAACATTGAAATTATAAATAAATAAAACAAAATGGCAGTTTTCAATTAAAATTCTGTATTTTCACTATTCATCAACAAATGAATCATTTTAGAAAAAACCAAATATTAACCCAATGATAATTTTTATAAGAAAATTAAAATAGTGAGTATTATTTTTTAAAATAAATTTTTTAATGTTCAAAAATATGTTTTAAAGTTATTACATTATAAATAAGAGACAAACATTATTCTTAAAAACTATTGTTTTCACGTAAAATGGATTTATGTTTATTTATTTTATTGAAAAAATAAGATTAAATTTAATTAGTTTAATGAATATATAAAATATGAATTTAATAAGAATAATTCTCTAAATTCGGTTTGTTTATTTTATTGAAGTAGAGAACATTCTCTCATAAAAATAATGATTTTTGGAAAAAAGATTTCTTTTATTTTTATATATTTTTATTTTTATTTTCTAATTATTTAGAATTCATTAAAATCATGAGTAATCCATATTTTTTTTTATTTTGTTAATATCATTTTTACCCTCTATTATAATAGATATCTGATAAATATCATATTAAATAATAATATTTTAATTTAATGTCACATTTCGTTTAAACTCATTATTGTGTTAAACATAATCTAAAATGAATGCATTCGGTAACATAATATATAAAAATGGTTAAATATATTCGAAACAAATATTTCAAAAAATCTATAGGTATTACAATGATGATTTTTTAACTATTTTAAAACATGGAATAACAAATAAAATATATGTAGTGGATATAAAAAAGATTGGAAGCCCATTTGTTCATTTAAAACCCTGAAAATTATTATGAATGTTTCAATTTTTTACAAAATTAAATTTATATTCATGTATTAACATACTAACTTGTGAAATCAATATTTTTTCCTATTTTTTTTAAAAAAATATTTTCTAAAATATAATATATTCAAAATCCAAATCATTAAAATTATATAAAAAAGCTCATAAATCATGAATTTATTTCCTTGAAAAACAAACCTTTCATATTTAAAATATTTTTAACTTTAGTTTAATAATTTATTCATTTTACAACTATATAAAATCATATGATTTCAAATAAAATTAATTTAATGTATAGGAAAACTATTTTGGAATCATGACATATTATACTCATGTTATATTAATTTAATATATTGGAATGATATATCATAAAAACCCGTAGTCAATTACAATTTCCAAATTATTTATCATTTATAAAACACATTAAATCTTTCATTTATAACATAAAATTAATAAATTTTTTAATTTGTGACCACAAGAAAAAAATAATCATTTTTCTTGTAAAATTAGATGAAATATACTTTTAGTTTCAAAACATCTTATAAAAAGAAAAATTAAATGAATTTTTTATTAGTATATTATTATAAAACCATGGAAATTAACAAAGTATTATTAATAATAATGAACATTAAAGGTTATGGGAATAAAATATCGAATGGTAAACATTAAAAAATAACTTTTTTATAAAGAGAGTAAAAATTTACCCATATGTAAATGTTCAAAAGATTCCTTTTATAATAATTTTAAATAACCTAAATGATAGTTTAGAATAATATTAATCATAAATTTTATTGTAAAAAGAAAATTCAGGAAACATTTAAATGAGAATTCAAATGAAAGAGATTTATTTTTAAGGAATCCATTAAATCTCTTAAAAATATGTGTTAATGAAAAATCACTTACATTCGACATCAACATTGTTGAATATGATCCAACATTCTTTTATAATAAGTTTATAATTATTACTGTTGTAGATAAGAACCAAATGTATATTTTTATCACGTCATACTGTTAAAATATAATTTATTTTTCTTTTTCTTAATAATTATTTATTAAAAACCAATATTTTTTAATAAAAAGTCTCATTTCCCATGTATGTTTTAATTTTGTGGTTTCTATTCATACACCATGACCATGGTTTCTTCGCTAAATTTTTTATTATGATAATATATATTTACAATATGATTTTATAGTACCATGGATATTTCATGGATTTTATAGTGGTGAATATCATAGTAATATTTTGTATTCCATTTATAGAAGTTTTGATTAAATATAAAGAATTTATAATAATAAAATCATTAAAAATAAACATTAAAATTTTAAATTATCTCATAGATCATTAATTCCTCATTGAAAAAGAAAATATGAAGAGTACATTACACACTTTTATAACTATTGGAATAAACATTATAATAATGTTCATTTATGTTGTAAAACAAACCAGAACAAAAGAATTTTATAACATTTGGAAAATAATGAACGTGTTATCATATAATGATAATATCACTTTTACAGAACCTTGATCATATCATATATATCATATTAACTCATTAAATTTATTTTATGAAACATCTGTGTATGATCATGTTGACAAATTAAAAGTGTTATCTATGGTTGTGGTAATCCCCATGTGCACATGATCAACATTTTCAATTTATAATGAATTCTTAGCTGGTGAAGGTAGAGAATGGTTTATATTTATATAGTTAATAATAACATAAATATAATATTTACTAATTAAATACATCATTCATTACAATTCATGAATGGTGCTGAGGATAAATTAAATACATTGTTTGTGGTGGTAGTATTCCAAACCTATTCATGAGTTAATTTTTTATTTTCAAATTGATGTAAATTGGGTAAATGATGGTTGATACATGAAAATATTAAAATTTATGTTAATTAGTGATGTTAATGTTTTTTTTCTGATATAGTTATATTTTGAATGTAATTAGGAGAATATGGAGATTTGAATATACTTGGTTCATACAATTACCACTTAACTAGGTAGTATCCGTACGATCCATCATTATGAAACTGTATCACGATATTTTAGTGTTACTATTACATCAAAATAATGTATTATAGTTTTTTTAACCAATTTGCGTTGATATTTTTCTTTATAATGTGCCCAAATTTTGGGACGATGATAGGGAGTAATGTGATCCTTTCATATGTGAGAGGAGTGGCACATTTCCATAATCTCAAAAATATTAATAAATAAAAATGACTTTCTAAACATTAAATAGAACCAACATGACTTAAATTCAATTATTATAAATGATAGGAACAATATAATAAATCCAAAAAATTCATAGAATGTATTTTTTTTAAATTTTTCTGGCTACATAAGTTAGTTTTATCAATTTTTAACTTATTTATCCCTTACTATTGTGACTATATTTTATTATAATGATATAATATCATGAATAAAAATTAAATGGAACATATTAAATTATTAAATAATTTTAATTATAAATATATAATCCATTTTAAATTATCCAAATTGTAAGATTGTTAAAAATAATTTCTAATATAAATAAGAAAAATTCAATGAAAAACAGTTTTCAGAAAAACGTTTTTTAAGAAAAAAAATGAATTCACATTAAAATCACGTATTGTATTGATTATAATTCCATTTTTTGTTTTATTAATAAAAATATAATAATAATGTGACATTAAAAAAATCCCAAATAAAATGCAATCTTTTAAATAATTAATTAATGATAATGATCTATAATTATTATTTTCAAAAATAATATCACTTAGGTTCTAAAATGTAAATGAATGTTTTATAAATTCAACTTAATATATATAAATGATATAATTTTTCAATTAAATGTTTATTTTATTTAAAAATATATTTTTAAAAACTCTCACTTCATTCATACAATATGTTAACGTTAGAAAATAGAATGTATTGGAAAGAAATATATTTTCCATGATTAACAGAAAAACACACCATTTTAGAAAAATAAAAATAATTATAACTAATTTTATATTGACATTATGAATTCCAAAATAATATTTATTTTCAAAAATTAATATTCTGAAAATTTTCAATTCCTCTCTCAAAATGAAATCATATATAAGATAAAACTAATAATATATAGAATAAAAAAATATTTCTCATTTCAATTTAAAATGCATATTTTGAACCCATATATTAAAAAAATTATGTATAATATCATAATATTAATAGTCATAAACATTAAATCATAGAATATTTACAATATCCATTTATAAAATATTTGATAAGACATCATCTCAGAAAAATATATTAAACCATTAAATAATAATAGTTTCTTAACAAAAAGTAAACGTTGTAATTATAAATGTATCGTTGGTATATAATTGATTATACCATTTTTTTGTTTTATTATACTCATTTTATGTCCATGGGTTATTTACAAATAGTGAATGACTTTATTTGAATGTTTAAAATTCCCATTCTTTTTTCCTCTTGTTCATAAATACCTGTTTACAATTAATTTTGTTATGGAACACATGTGTATGGATGATAATGGGTATTTCAGTCCTATATCACCCACCAATGCATTGGTTAATTTTTATGTATAAGGAGATTAAAAGAGTATATTCAAGGATTTTACCAGGATAAAAGGTATATGGTCGGACTTATCACAAGTCAATGAGTTACAAATGATGATTACTACCACGCCAAAAGATACACCATAGGATTTATTCATTTACAATGTGATGCATGGGGGGATTTTTCCCATTAAATGTGTTAAATAAGTGAATTTATCAACAAACCAAAAGGTTAAATGGGAGTTTTTATCTGAATCCCATTGGCATATAAGTGGATTATCCTTATTCCAAAAACATACACAATTTGTTTTAATTTTTCTATGCCTTGGGTTATGCAACATTTACATGTTATTTATAAAATCAAGTTAAATATTCAAAATTTATTTCATTTAAATTAAATATTTGTTTTCATGAATATTCCTTACTTTTAATGTATTCTAAATTTTTAGGTCATTCTTATATGATATATCACTTTTGATATTTTTTTATCCATGTCATATCTTTTGTTCTTACTTAATGATGTTTTTATGTTATTATGTTACTATAACATGTATTATGATTATTATATATGGTTTGATGATATTTTATTATAACATTTATATCATCATCATATAAAACACTATGATTATGATATATTACAATATGATAATATTTTCCCTTAAATTGTTTTTGAGTTCAAATATTTCTTATTGTTCAAATCGAAAAGTGATGATGATTATTATTTCGGGTCATATACATATAATATTATACGGGTGAAGAATCTTTTGTTAAACTATTTATGATTATAGTGAGATAAGGTATTTATGTACCAGATCTATGAGAAACTGAACAAATTGATTTAGGAGTTTTATAGATCTTTCAATGATTTAATCATTAAATATTATAATGACTGAATTATTTATGTTTTCTTGTCTTTGATCATTGTAAATGGTGTCAATGAAATGGTTTATTGATTTTTGGATATTATTTTAGATACATTTGGAGATTAATTTAGTTAACAATAGAGAAACACCAAGGTAAAAGTCTAAGGGATGACTCTTAGTGTAGGATGATCTTCTGAAATGTTACTAATGTCCTGATTATATGGTTTCCTATAATAATATATTAGTTTCTAGAGACTACAAGTGGATACATGATTTGGATTAGAAATATTGAGGGTTAATAAGCCTGAATAGATTGTATTGGGTATTAAATCAATCACCACATGGTACATGATAATGGGTCCTAACTACACACATGTTTTAAGACTCTAAGGGGATATTCTTGGGTTAGTTTCATTCTATTTTGAATGTTTTATTATATTATTGAATTAGGATATGATGTTTGAAAGAACCCAACATAAATAAAAAATAATTGAAAAAATATTGATTTATGTTAATTTGAATGATAATGTGTTGGTTTTAATAAGAAAATCATTTCATGGGTTAGTTTTTTATAATTCCCTTTTTATGTAAATATTTATCAATCTTGGTGAACTATTATTGTTTTTGAAATTACTGTAGAAATGATAAATCTAGTTAATAATGGATGTTATTATCTATATAATAAATATAAAAAAATTAGAAATGAATAAATAATTGAAAAAATTAGCCTTATTCACACCCAACGATCTACAGTTTTGAATAAAAACTTTAGTACATCAAAAACTTTAAATAATAAATAACAAAATGATTTTGTTTCCTAAAATTTCAGGAATCGACGATGCAGTTCGAATAAGATTCAATATCTTGTTATTATAATTGTGGTAAGAGGAATAAAATGTAATTAATAAATATAACAACATATAATTTCAAGTGATGAAAGTTTTTTCATCAAGATACTTTTTTAATTTCAAGTAAGTGGTTTATCAATGAAATAGAAGAGAATTATTTTCAAGGTCACAATTGCCTAGATTATAAGAATTAGTGAAAAGCATTACCTAAAAAAATATATAATGAATATAACAAACATTAAATAACCTAAAATTCAAATTAAGTGATATGAATCCAATTTTATACCTACATAATAATGTAGGAAATGAAAATAATGTTAATTGGTATATTCTCTATCCACTATATATTTTTTATATCCAATTGGAATCTAATGTTTTCCACAATAGTAGGCATATAATGTATTATTACTAAATCAAATCAACATAATAATGACTTTATATTATCTTATATTATTATTACAATACCCTATTATGACTTTTATAGGAATATTATTCATTTCAATGTTATATATAATTCATTTAGGGAAATTTAATGTTATTTTTGGCTTTGAATAAATCAGATTACATGGATTCAATATAAATATTGGGAATAGGGATAATAGGATTCATATTTCAAATCATATTATCCTCATATATCATTACATGGATGAAAATTTTCCCTAATTGAAAATTTATTTCAATATTTTATTTATGATGCCTAATCTTAAAGGATGCTCAATTTAAATGGATAGAAATATACTCAATATTTGGATATGCATCGAAGGAAATAATATATTATTTTCATAATCACACTTAAATTACTAATGTTGATAACAACATGGAAATTAACTCTTGAGTCATATAAATCTAATGGATACCCATAACTATATTCAATATTAAGTGATAATTAAAATAACATGGATTTAAATTATTTTGGGAAGAGATTTTAATGACCTACGATTTTGGATCATTTAAAATAAATAGAAATTTTTAACATGTTTTACATGATACAACGAACATAAAAAAACGACAATATAAAAAATAAATATATTAAAAAATTATAATTTTTTTATAGTAGATCATAAAATATTCACATGGTAATTAACTAATAAGAGTCAAAAATAAAAAAGGTAAAATTAAATAATTTCTATTTACATTGAATTATTTAGTTTCACTTAAAATAAAATTTTAAAAAATATATAATTTAAGTATTTGTTAAATAAAAAATATTTTTTAGTTCCTAATATAAAAATTTACATATTAAAACTTTATATATTAAAATAATGATTATTTTCAGTTTAAAAATTTGGTCCTTATGAAAATTATACTTTTTAAGAAATTTTCGTTATGAATGACTATCCTAGAAAATTAAAAATACCTTTATGTAATAAATTTTTATTCATGTAATAACATTTTGAATTTAAAAATATTATTCAAAAATTCAATTCTATGTAAAATATTTTTGGAAACTATTTTAAAATTTCACTATAACAAAAAAAAAATCATTCAGTTTTTTCCCTAAATTAAGACATTAAATAGTTAAATTAGGAATAGTATTTCCTTGAAAGCCGCAAATTGTTTATTTATTTAACAAGAAATATTTTTATGTTGTAAAACTTTATATCCAAGAAAATTATATCTCATATGTAAATGTAATGTTGAAAAACATTATTTGTTTAAAATTTTTTTTATTATGTTTATTTATTTTAAAATTAACTTTTCATTTCAATAGAAATTGTATGTATTAAAAGTTTTTTCAAATTTAAAAATTATACTATTAAAATTAGCTCAGATAATCCAATCATATTTTTTTCATTAATGTTTATCAATAAGGTTAAAAACTAATTACCAAGGTTAATGTTAATTTTGTTCACATAATAATAGTAAAAAATTTAATTTTTTTTCTATTTATAAAAATTAATGTATGACATGAATTTTAACCTAATATAATCCAAAATTACATCTTTTATTCTTTTTAGATTCTATCCCTGGAATATTTTCATGAAATTATTTAAAAATTGTGAGTATTTACAAAATTTCTAATTTTCTCATCTTATAAATGGGTTCCCATTACACCCTTCAAAGATTAAATTCACATTATATTTAATCATTAAATGTATAATAGTTGACACTAACTATAGAAATACCACACAAAAATAGGTATATGTTCCATCATTGTTATCATAATTCCTTAAATTTCAAGGGAATATCTAATGAAATATCTAGTCTCCAATGTATGTATTGTTTCCTTCTTATGTTTTATTCATAATGTTACACTTAAAAATTTCTTATAACCAAAATAATATAATGAATTAAATATAACTATTACAATTATTTCGGTTTATATTAATGGTATAACCCTAATTTATATATTTCCATTCACATAGAAAAACAAAATAACATCATAAGTGTGTTTTGCGGACTACCACTCAACCAAGAAACATCATTTTTTTCCTACATTACTTCCCACAATGAATGGTCGTAATAGATGTAATTATGTATATATATGATATATAGAATCTAATTAGTATTATTAAAAGATATTTTAAATTCCATATTATCCCCCTATCGAGCTGGGAGAAACAAGAGCACTAAAAATATATACGTGAGGACTCCTTTCTCCGTGGTGATTTTTTTTTATTTTTCATGTATATTTTAATACATTTTCTAAAAAATAAAATTTGGTTCACCATAATAGATAAATAGATATATAAAATTCCATATATGTCAACTATAATTATGTGATTCCAAAACATAATCCTTCGTAAACATACTCACAAATCATGTTATAGAATGTTCTTGTTCGGTATATTTAACCACATATGTGAATAATGATTTAAAATATGATTATTGATGACTATGGGAACAAGAAAATATTTTTTTAATAATAAATTTATAAAATAATTAATATTTTATTGTTGTGTAAATATTATATTTATTATTTAATGTATTTTTTATATAACATTTCCATTCACTATGATTACTAAAATAAACTAACATCGATTCAATTCTCAAGGAAATTAAAGGCGGAATTATATAATAAATAATAGAATATTATGATAAGTTGAACATATTTAAATAAATAAATACGGATAATTTTTTTATTAATGTATCAAATAAATTAGTTTTGGTTATTTATGAAGGTCACCCCTCTGCAAATTAACTCAAGAAAAATGTAAGGATTCCATCTCTATTTTACATTATTGGTTTGTAGTTTTAATTTTTTAAATCATTATAATTTATGTGGTATGTATATTTTAAAATTTATATTAAATTTATTTAGGTTATTTTATATTTAATTACATTCTCTTCATTTTATTTTGACTTTGATAGAAATTTTACCCAGGTTATTAAGGTTTCATCTCAAAATTACCTTCTTTGTGACATGTTATAATTTTTCCAACTAGTTTCCATTAATTTGTTTATATAATATGTATTTTATATATTCAACAACCAATTATATTTATTTCATTATAAAATAATAACAATTTTAGTATTTATCTATATAAATGATCATATTTAAATTCACTTAAAATTATAAGACGTATTTATTCCGCAAATCCATTTATTTAGATATAATCACTTCTATATGACTATTATATTAATAGATTGATCTATTATCACCTATGATGATGTAGTGTTTTTTCACCTTCATTTAATGCATAAAAATAATTCATAATGTTGCATTCTTCATTGATAAGTCGATGGTTTCCGAGAAATTAATTTTTTATAAGAATATATATCAATCCTCTTAATATATTTTCCATCCACACATAGGTTTTTACATATCACCTTTGTTATCCTTTCCCTTGTAAAATTCAAATTTATTTGAACTTAAATGAAAATAATTTATCCTGTAAATGTTTTTTTAAATCATCATTCTTTTAACGATGGGGTTTTTCAATAATTTTATTAAAAAAGATTATTTTTTCATCCGTTCCAAACACAATATTTTATAATCGAATTGTCATTTTTTGATAAATTTAATTTATTTTTATAGGATACATTATTGAATGTTATATAGAAATATATATTTGTTCAAAATATTTTAAAATATTATTTTAATAAATTATGGTTTTCTTCATGATTATAATATTTATAAATTTTTAATGTAAACTACCTTCAATTTATTTTCAATTACTTTTCTTGATAACATTTTTTCATTTCAAGTCATTATTAATAAATATCATTTTGAATTTATTTTTCTAGATCTTCTTATAAAAATAATTTTTTTATATAAAATGATATTTTATTGTGAAATAATTATGTTAAGGCATTCAAAATTATTCTCTTTCCCTTCATAGGAAAATGTTTTTTAATGAAATTTTAACATCAATGTCTTAAAATGTTTTTTTGGGATTTTATTATTTTCAATTATATTTTCCCACCATGAATTATCTTTTATGAAGTTGTGTTTTGACCACCCTATAAATTTTATTAATACATGATTTATTTTGGAAAATGATAGATTTTATGATTTATTGTTTTCATCTTATTTTATTATTTTAGGAGATCATCTTTCTGGTTATAAAATTATTAATACACGATGTTATATTATAATATTATGAAGTTTGGTGAAACCCATTATATTTCTATGTATTCATTATGAAATGATATTATTTCCACAATTTATGTTTATGAAATTCATTAATTTTCTATGTGTTCACACTAATGAAAAAATCTCTTACACCCACAGTTTGGAACAGTTGGTATAACCACTAAAACCGTGGGTATATTCTGTACCCACAGTTCTATAAAAAAGTTGATATCTAGGAGTTGGTATAAATCTATACACATGGTTTCTATGAAAATGTGGGTATATCCCTGTATATTTTTAAAATACCGACAATTTAATTTAAACCACAGCTATAGATAATTATACCAGACCTAATAAACCCATGGTTATTGAACAGTGGGTAAATATCTTTGACCGATAAAAAATAAAACCT
This sequence comes from Viscum album, assembly GCA_963277665.1. Classification (NCBI taxonomy): domain Eukaryota; kingdom Viridiplantae; phylum Streptophyta; class Magnoliopsida; order Santalales; family Viscaceae; genus Viscum; species Viscum album. The sequence continues at coordinate 1,182,400,054 of OY728130.1, forward strand.
TCATACACTAGGAAACAAAAAAAATACAACCTTTCATATGGATTGGTTTGTAGTATGGGCCCCATGAATTAATCAATAAAAATAATCCTACAAAAGGAACTAATGACCTAGAATTATTTAAATGTAAAGATGAACTATTCATGAATAACTTGTGCCCACTATGGTTGAAGGAAGGAATCATTAAAATATCTAGGTTCCACATAAGATATTTGGGTTTGAAAATACCAGCCTTGAAACATGTGGTCATATGATGTGAATTTGGAGGAATGGAAGGAGTAAACTTACCAGAAGAGTATTTTGAGGCATGATCATCAGCAAAATATTGCCAAAAATAATTCTCCCTAAGAGGTTGTCCAAAAAAAACACTAATGTTGGATGAATACCAAGAGAATCATCAAGTGAAATTATAGCGGCAAAAGGTGAACTAGGCTGAAGATTAAAGGATAAACCAATAGGTAAAGAACCATAAATTGGAATTGAATAACCTTGGCTATTAGAATATTTAGTGATGGGACATGAATAATCCACTAAAAGTGGAAAGAAACAAGATTTGGAAGTAGTTGTAGAAAAAATTGATGATGATAAATATGAGTTCCAATGTTGAAAAGGATACCATGGTTATTATATGAAAACATGTCATGAGACAAAAACACTACTAGTTGAATCCAAACCCAAATATCTGTTGAAGAAACGTTGCGTTTGTTTTGTATTTGTTTTCAACAAACAAGTAAATATTCATGATGTCAAATAGTGATGAAAATGATATTATTGGATGGAAGTTGGTGTCTATAAGCTGGTTGTTGGGACGAAATAGAGTTATACTATCCTGATACAATAATGTGTTGTGCTCTGAAAAATGAATGAGCATTGCTGATGCATTTTAAAGCTATAAATTTGGTAGATGGCGTAATTTTTTACTTGCTAGTGAAATAAAATTATTGTTTACCATTGTTTCAATGGAATTATATATACCCACGGTTTCTCTTAAATGTTTGTATAAAGCTATTATCTTAGAGACAATATCTAGTAGTGTTATTAAGATATGTTTTTGAATGATTTTTTGTGGAACATGTATTTTTTAATAATGAAGGTTGGGGTCCTATATCACTCTCCAATTCAATAATTTATGTTTCTGTATCGTAAGCTAAAAGGGTACACATAATTATTTTTTATCATGCTAAAAAGATAATGAAAGGATATATCCCAATACAATGAAGAAGATTGGAGGAATTACATGAAGCTATTGAGTTATATGGGAGGATTTATACTAAGAAAAAAGGTTAATGAGATGATTTATCCCAATAAAATGTTGTACACTATAGGATTTATATCAAGATAATAGAGTATATAAGTGGATTTAACCCATGATAAAGGATTCTTGGAATAATTTATCCATAATAAGAAGGGGTCCATGGGTGTTTTTATCTGATTTGAAAGGGTATATGATATTATTATCCCAAGAAAAAGAGTATCAAAAAAAATTTATTATAATTTTCCAATAATTATGGCTTTGAAACATTTTCATGTTCTTCATTAAATTATAATAACTTTTTAAGATTCAATGTATTTCTATGAAATGAAATTATTTCACGGTTACTCTTTATTTTTAATGTATTTGACTCTTCTATATAATGACCATATATTAAAAGATTATTGGGTTGTTTTTATATATTTATAATAATTTTATTATTACATAACTATTTGTTGTGATCATATGTTAATCTGACACGTTTTATGCATATGATCTATTATTTTTTATATTTTATTATGAAATTTGTGTCTCAACCATGTTAACATCCAGGTTTTTTATCAATTACTATATTATATGTTTTCCCTTAATATTAATTTAAGACCACTAATATTTTTTTTTCTAATACCTAGGCTACGAGGATGATTATTTCATGTGACATATCTAAAATTATTTCCATATTAGTAAAATTATGGTGACATTTTTTAAAAGATTAGTAAACAAATTTTGAATGTATCTAATCTTCATTTCATTAAACTTATTAGTCATTGTGAAATAGGACTCTTTGTTAGATGTGTGAATTAAATCATTGAATCAATTTATTCTTTATGGATGTTTAGGTTTGGACATCGTGGTAAGTGTCTTGGAATATTATTCTAATACCACCCATACAAATTCCCTTAGAAAACCCCTTACAGTGGAATAACCTATCCAGGTAGTTCCAAAATATTTCCTCACATATAGAATATATAATTTTGTATTGTGTTTAACGGTTATCTCAGACCCATCAATCATCTTATATAATTAAGAAAAAAACATAACATGAATAAAACACATAAAATATTGTTTTTTCATTATAAAATTATTGAAAATTGTATTTGATACATTTAATAAAAAATCTTTCAGTTTTCTGATAAAAAAAATATAAGTATACATATATTCTTAAAATATTTAAAAACATAAAATTACCAAATCAAAAGGAATAGGTTTTTCATTTAATGTCAATAAAATCTTCTTGATAATGTATATTAATGAAAAATAATTATAGTTATCAAAAAAAATTGATCATTTGTTAAACATTAATAAAACATTATTTTCTATATCTTAACATATATATATTTTCCCATATAGAAATTTTAAAAATATGTCCTTTAAAACCATTATAAATAAATAAAAATATTTTTTAAAATTACAATAATAATTCATTTAGAATATAAAAAATAACATTATTGAAATATTTATAAGAAATGGAAATTGAATTGTGTGATTTGGAAGGCCAAATTAAAATATCTTAAAACAAGGTTATCAAGATAAATCAGTTCCCAAGAACATGCAATATATAATATTATCTATAAATTTTTTTTAGAACAAATTCATATTTTCTAATCCCATATATAAGATCCATATTTTTGTTTTTATTACTAAATAAAATTAACTCATAATTTCATATATCACATTTTTTAATAAATCATTGTTGAAATAAATATTTTTATTTTTATTATAATTTATTCCATGCATATTTCACTTTCTTTGTTTCATTACCACTATAGAAACTGTTTCATAACCAATATAATGTTTATTAGTATGTGTTGGCGCCAAAATATTGGACACAAAGGGAAGAAGAAAAATAAACCTGCACGCTGCCTCGCGAAGCGCAGACACGGAGGGCCCCCGAGCAACGCGACCACCGCGAAGCCCCAAAAGTGGTAACGCTCTGCGAATGTCCTGATGTTCACGACCCGCCATGAATCACCAGAGGAGGTAAAGCTCCATGAATGGCCTGAAGTTCGCGATCCGCCGCGAAGCACCAGAGGCGGTACCCCTCCGCGAGTCCGGTTGACGTTCACGACCCGCCGTGAAGCCACCAAGGCCCCCTTTGCGTCGCGTGAGCTCTGCTCTGTGGAACCCCTTGCCTATAAATACTAAACTCCCCCTGAGGTCAAGAGATGGAAAATCAAACCTTTCATCTTCTCAACTCCTGAATTGTGAATCACCCATCGGCCAGGGAATCATGAGCTCCGTGAGGTATTTTTGCTTCGCAAGATGCCTTCGCCTTGTCTCGTTTTGTGCCCCTCTTCCGAGAGGGATGCCCTTTGCGAAGCCTAAGGGCATTTATGAAGGAAGGGGATTCCCATGGGAACCCAGGCAGTCGTGGAGCATTTATGCTTTGCGAAACACCCATCATGTACAATTGATCCCCATGCCAAGGCTGGGTCACTATACTTCACGAAGCACACTACTTCACAGCACCTTGCTTCGCGAGGCACCTCTGCTTCGCGAGGTAGTGCTCCACGAACACCCTTTCACTTCGTGAAGCACCTCTAATTCGTAGTCCTACCCCATGCTAAGCCCAAGGAACTCCACTTCATGAAGCACACCCCTTTGCAAGTGCTCTCCACTATGCAAAGCAACCAAGCTCCACAAGGTCCATGCCTGTGGACCCCTTTTATTGGAAATTCCTCTTCTCGTGTGACCCTCCAGGTTTGCACGATATGATTTCAAAGTCCCATGGATGACACCACTCATAGATTTGATTCTTTTAATGCTTCTTCGCATAGGTACACTAACCGCTATAGCTTCTTCGCATAGCCACGCAAACGTAGACACCTCGATGGTTCGCTCTGCGACCCCCTTCTATACGGCACTGGCGGTACATTCCCACCCCCAAGGGGAAGAGGGTACCGGTTATATACATCCTAGGGATGTAGAGTAATCCCACCTCCTCCAAGCTGTAGGAAGATAAACTGCCAAGAACCTCGTCCTCAACACATGACGTTAAACTGTGACCCACACCGTGCCTCGCACGCAGGGTACCCCCAACTCGGACATTCTTTACGCCACTCATCTCCACAGGAATGGAATCACCCACACATGGGATGATATCCTCCTTATCGGTGTGGCGTATGTCCAAGGGAGAAGGGAAACCACCTTGGTGTAATCCACCCTAGCCCCTCTTGCGGAATGTACCACCCATGCACCTCCGTACTTCCCCACTGCCATGGCCAGTGGAGGGCGCGATAGGGAACGAGGAACCTTCCATATTTGGTCCCAAATCTCACTCCCGATGTTCTTTGTCACACTTTGGGCCTCTATCATGGAGTAAGTCCCAGCACCACGGGCCGCCTAACATGTAAGCCCCTCTTCGCTTCTCACGGATGCACCCTTCGCGACGTGATCGTCAGGTCTCTACTAACTCTTGTTTCTCACACCGAGCATGACTCGCATGGGCTTAGAGTAAGCATCGACCATGGCAATGCCCTCTTCCAGCATGATGTTAAACTGTATGCCCTTTTCCAGCATGATGTCAAACTGTTGGCCCTCATTAAGCATGATTTTAAACTGTATACCCCTGTATCGCATGACATTAAACTGTACATCCATTTGGACTACAAGGTATTTGATCTATGTAAAGGCATGGTACGTAGGAAGCCTCCACGAGTTTCAATCCCACCGCCTGTCATTTCTTCACGCCAGGTTCCACCCTCGTCCCACATGATGTTAAAATTCATTTCAATCCGATGGTAAGCCAGTGTGATTGTCCCGATCTACGAGGAATTTGATCCATGTCAAGGCATGGTATGTAGGAAGCCTCACGAGGTTCAATCCCACCACCAGTGGACCCACAGGTTCACCTTCACATCGGTTCACCGAAACACCATTTTGAATTACGTGGTCTTTGATCCATGTCAAGGCATGGTACGTAGAAAGCCCCCCTGAGGTTCAAGCCTATCACCCATCAGACCATGGTCCTTCTTCATGTCGGTTCGCCGACACCCACCATTGCCACCTGAACTACGTGGACATTGATTCTTACCAAGGCATGGTATGTAGGAATCCTCATGAGGTTCAAGCCCACCACCCATTTGTCACACCAACCCCCCTTCACGTCAGTTCATCGGCACCTGGGCAGCCTAGTGTGTAAGCCCCACACCATCTGGACCAAGTTCCTCACTCACGTTGTTTTGCTGACACACCATTTTGAACTATGTGGTCGTTGATCAATGTCAAGGCATGGTACATAGGAAGCCTCCCTGAGGATCAAGCCCATCACCCATTGGGCCAAGGTCCTTCTTCACGTCGGTTCACCGAAACCCACTATCACCACCTGAACTACATGGACTTTGATCCATGCCAAGGCATGGTATGTAGGAAGACTCACGAGGATCAAGCCCACCACCCGTTGGTCATTCCGACCCCACTTCACGTCGGTTCACCAACACCTCAGCAGCCTAGTTTGTAAGCCCCACACCATCTGGACCAAGTTCCTCACTCGTGTCGGTTCACTGACAAACCATTTTGAACTACGTGGCCTTTGATCCGTGTCAAGGCATGGTATGTAGGAAGTATTCATGAGGTTCAAGCCCACCATCCATCTGGAACAAGGTCCATTTTCACGTTAGTTCGCTGACACCCACCCATTCACTCAGAACTACGTTGACCTTGATTCCCTGCCACGGGGATACGTAGGAAGTCTCTTCGAGACTCAATCCCATCACCACCGCCATCTCCATGATGGTACATTTCATTCCCCCTCCACCCTATGCGATTCTACATCATCCACCCTAATTCTTACCCGGGCCACCACATCCCGGTGAGATCATGCCACCCCATTCCCCTCCACAACATTCGAGAAGCCTCCCACGGGCTGGCCCCAATATCGGCATTCCCACAAGGGGGATTCCTCAATCTGATCCACTCCAGCTAGTGTTTTGATTAGGCTTATCGTTCTCCGCTGGACGTTAAACTTGCGGCATACCTTTTGTGAAACATAGGAAGCTGAGGAAGAACTCTGATACATGCCTATGGAATACGATTCCCCGCACTCGATGCGGGATGCCTCGGGTTTCCGTGCCCTTGAGAAGCCCTATAATAAGGGAAAAAGACAGACACGCCAATTCCCCAGCGTTCAGATTGGTTGCTGATGCCTCGACATGACTACTCCCCCGACTGAAGGTTGCTTCCCTAACTGGACCCTTTGGAATGTCCTGACAAAAGTCGTGTAATTAACCGGCGTCCATAAAAATATGGCACTGGGAAGAGTTTCACGAACAACATATTAAATCAATGAGGGATACCTAGACTAGGTGATGAGTTTCGAGGAGGAATCCACGGAAGGAAGAACTGACATCTCATCATCCCGGTATCGATCAAGGAGCAGACTTCCCTGAATATGGGGCAGATGTTGCCTGCCTTTGGAAAGTGGGAATGCGGGGCAACACAAGAATTCCGTGCATGTCGCGCCCATGTGGACGGACGTGTGTGCCCCAAAAAAAAGCGTCGAAAAAAGAAATGGTGAACCCGACTTGAAGTTCTTCACCTCAATGTGCATATTAGTTGCGTTCGAGACATCAGTAGATTGACATTTCAGCAGATCCAGATATCCGGCATTGGGTCCCGCAAAGCAAATTGTGGGCCTGGCATGAAACTCACCAGAAGTTGGGGCAGTAGAACGTGGGGCATCTTGTTCTACAACGTTGTCTGTGTGGATCCCTCTTTCCCACCACAGAATACGGAATGACGCTGGGGCACTTGTAGTTGATCTCTTTTCCTCATAGTGCTGATGAGTTAATCTCCCTGCTTCTCAAGAATCAGGATACTGCTGTAGGGACACGATCGCTGCCCACCCACCTACTTAGGGGTAGGGGAAATACCAGCACAGCCACTCCGTGTGGGTCCACTGCTTCCACAACTACATCTGCATACACGAGCGTGGGGCGCCCACATCCCCTCTACCCATCATAAGTCATCCAACGAAGTGTGTATAAAGGCCTTGTACGTCGTTATGAGGAGGAGGGCATAATCCCAACTCGGGATATGGCCCGACTGGACCAGGAGGCATCCAGGCCCCACCATCAATGCCGCCCTTGAGGGCCACGCTGGGAGCCCCTACTCCCTACCCCAACATTCAATCGTTTCAGGAGTCTGTCCCCGGAATGCCTCGATGACTCCTTGCCTTACGCTGATAAGGTGGGTGATGTACGGCTCATCCCGGTCAGAGTCCCAATCCAAGGACTCCAGGCAAGGGCCCCTACCCGGCCATGTTAGTGCCACTGTCCGGCCTTGCCAGAGGAGCAGGTAGGCTATGCCCCTACACCACCTGCACCAGCTCGCCTGACTCGACGCCAGCATTAGGCCCGAGCTGAGGTCGCCCGTCAAGGGGCGTCGACGTCAATAGCTACTATGGCCCGATCCGTCACTGACGTGCATCATGGAGCCCCTACACGCATTAATCAGGGGAATCCCTATGCCTGACCCGGATCAAAGCCCCAACCTCTCCACGGGTAGGCTGGGTCGACTCTCCGGGTCGCAGGGCTGAGTGGTGATCACCGCGAACCAAACCGTGGTGGTGTCACTCCGTACGGAGGTCCTCCCTATACCACCACTCCATAGAGCATGGGCCTTCCTTGCTCTGAAGCTTGTCATGGAGGTATGCACCGTGCTACCCTCAACCCAAATGAAGACCTGCCTCGTGGTAGTGATACTCCGAGCATAAGTCTTTCTCGTGCCCATCACATTGGGTATGGAATTCCTCCTCCTACCCCCGACCATCGATGTGAAGGAATTTCCCATCCGGTCCCTATCCAATGTGGGGATCCTACCTACGTTCTTTCTGCAACTGGCAAAGGTCCTCCTCACCCTGGAAACCAAAGGGGTGAAGGTCAGCCTCACTCATCCCGCACTAAGCATGGAGGTCCTCCCCATGCTCCCATAGGTCTCAACAGAGGTTTCAACCTCTCATGTGTTGTCCATGGAGTTCCTCCCTATGTTCCCTTCGACATTTTCCCCAGTTCCCCTCACACCCTGACTGTCTCAAGCGGAAGTCCTCTCTGCCACGGCGTTAGCACGACCCCTAAACTGCATGTTGAGAATCAGCCTGGTTCCGAAGAGCCATCTGAGGGTAGGAGGGAGGGTCGCTGCCACCACAAGAATGATCTTGGGAAGGACTGGGTGGAGATCAAACCGGCCCGCTTCTCGAATTCTGAAGCGGAATGCGACTCAGCGATGAAACCATCCCCTCACTTCATCATGTCAAGGACTGGGTCAGGAACAAGGCATGTCATCCTCATTCTCCCAAAATGCGAAGTCCACAAGATTTATGCTTCTCTTTGTAGATACATCCAGGAGGAGGAAATTGTGGGAATCAAGTAGGTTCTAACCATACAGTCACCACCGTGGTCACCAGAAGCGCCCTCTACCTCAACCAGAGATTATGGAGAGCTATTTTGGGGAATTATGGTGGTTGAGCGACAAGGGGACCCATCACTGGTAAACGTAATTCCTACGCCAAAGGTTGTGGCTATCAGCCCATCGTATTGTGACATTGTGGTCAAGTCACCTCACTCTTCGGAGGATGGCCCAGAATTCAGCGGCCAGTCAGCTCATTCGTCGTATTCTCCGCTGCCCAGTTTAATGTCCTAGCAGTCCGCCTTAGTACCGCTACCAGTCCATTAGACACACCCGGTTGATGAGTGAGGAAATACGTGGCCAGACCCTGAATCCGAGCCTAGGAGTTTCGGGAATATTCTCGCAGCAGACCACTTCCCAGAGAAGTTATGGCCGGTGTCAACACTGAACTTCTGTGCACTGGAATCCCTCACCCCGGGGGAAGTCGAGTGCTTCCGTCAAGCCCTATGGGTGACACACTTTCGTCTTCTCTATCAGTGAGTAATGTCCCCTAGTATCCAAGTGCACTTCAAGGAAATTGAAGATCAATGTCGTTTGGTCGATTTGGTTGCACTCTCTATGGACCAGCGCCCTGAGTCACCATATCGCTAGAGCGGCCTCCAACAAAAATGCATTCAGTGTTTCAAGGTACTCCGCAAAATAATCAGGGAAGATACCCCCCCCCCCCCCATTTGCAAGTCCATGGCTGGGGACAGTATGGCACCCTCCTCTTCAGTCCTATCCGACGACAGCCCGATCCGTTATGCGACATTGAGGACATGCCCCCAAGAAGGGTTGCAGTTCATATGGCTGACACAGTGGACAAAGAGGATGATCTAGAGTTTCTCGATGGAGACTTACCCCCTGAGGGTGTGCCACCATTTTTAGACCCATCAAGGAGGATTGATCGTCAGTAGAGGAACCTTCTAGGCCTCCCTGTGCCCACCGAGTCGCTGGTACTCAGCTGAAATGCTGGTAAGGGTAAAGAGAATGTTGGAACCGTCAAGCACTCCGACCCGTCCTCCTCTGTAAAGAAGATGGAAGAAGACCCCGAGAAGGCCGCGATGCGCCAACAGATTTCTGACCAGAAGAGGATGGTTGACAATCTCTTAGCCAAATGTTCTATCGAGAGGCGACCCAACTATGGTGATCCTAAGCCGAGGCAGCAGGGGTAGGAACAACTCCCACTCAGCAAGATGCCTCCGGGAAACCCTGATCATGCTACTCCCATAGACAGGGCATAGGCCGGAACTCACAGAAAGAGGGTGATATACATCTCGCCAAATCCTCCTGAATGGAGATCCTATCCGAGGAATCCCGCCCGCGTTCCCCCAGCCGCCCCAAGGGCCATTCCACCAGTCGCTCCACGAGTCATTAAATCCGTTTACCGTGTTGAAGATCCTGGGAACACACTCATAGTTAGGGATCCCCGTCAAGACAGGGACCCCCACCCGGATGATCCTATGTCAGCACTCATCACCCGCCTCGAGGCGTTGGAAATGTGGCAGGTGGTAGTCCCACCGGATGGAAAGCCATATCCCGCGTGGGTGGATGATATGCCCGCACCTCTCTGTTTGGGGAATCCCACTTTCTCACACTTTAATGGGACTAGGTACCCACCGCAGTACTCGGCCCATTTTTCCTCCAGCTGTGGCCTCATGTTGGGGACCCGACACAGCAGAAATCTGCGAAGCTCTGATGCTTTGTGCAGACATTGGAGGGACCTGCATTCGTCTGGTACAGCCAGATCCCTATCGGATCGGTGACCGGCTGGCAGGATCTTTGCCAGCAGTTCTTATACTAGTTCAGCTCCACTACACGAAATACCAGCATCACAGACCTCTTCAAGTGCAAACAAAGGTCTGATGAGAGAGTTGCGGACATCATCGCCCGGTGGAAGGGGCTTACATACTCCCTCGACATGCCACTAACTCAAGAGAATTTACTGATGATATGTGTAGGAAATGTTAAAATAGAACTGGTTCCTTCCCTAATCACCCAGAACTACCCCAGAGGGTTCTGGTATTTCTCAGATAAGGCTTAGCGCCTTGAGGAAGCTCTGCAACATGCTAGTCAGGTGCATCTCCTGCCCCCTGTGATCCCAGCAAGGAGGGCTAGAGCCGAACCCGACATGGTGGCCCAAATAGAAGCTCCCAGGTAGTTAGAATTACTACCAGTGGCACCGACCACACAACCTCGCAAAGGCCATCCACCTCAAGCGCAGGCTCTTGCCCAGCAGCGACGTCCTCAGAACCGACAGGTTCCCCCCCCCCCCCCGCAATGTGCCATCAACACCTAGGCGGGACAATTAGGCTCCGCCTCCTCAGCAGGCCCCTCCGGCCCCTCGTTAGGGCCGGCTCCCAGGCCCCCCTATCCAGAAAGAAGGCACCATACTTACTAGTTAATTGAGAATCAACTCCCTAGCTACTTTTGATGTGCTCTAGAGAAAGGGATTGTGCGCTTACCCGAGTGCAGAAGTCCGACAGAGGCAAATCTCACTGATCACCCCAACTACTTCCCCTATCACTGAATTCTAAGGAACACCCTCAAGCAGTACTATGTGTTTAAAGACTGGATTCAAGACCAGGTTGAAAAAAACATAGTCTAGTTGGGGCCATCCCCGACACAAGTGGCAGGTGTCTTCATAGGGTCAGAAATTGGTAGCGACAGTGAAGGCGAGTAGCAGCAGGTTCCCCACCGTGAGTCCCAGAAGTACGATGACTGGATAGCCCGTAAAACCATCACCCACGTCTATGGCATCATTTGGGCACACCTGAATCAGCCGGAGCCTTCAGAAGATGCGACCAGTACCTCTTCTTCGTCATCATAATCGACCTCCTCCCAAAAGGGAAAGTAGCAACGACGCAAGAATAAGCAATGTGCTCCACCACTGCCATCGTAATCCCGAACTCTTGGTGATTTCATGCCCCCTGAGATGGGTATTTCTTCTAGAATCTACCTAGTTGTGGATGATTCATCAAGCGACATCCAGGGGTACGCTTCAGTTAATACCGTGGAGCTGTTAAATTCCTATATGACTCCCAACAAGGGGGAATGCCAGGAGAACCTCCCCAACGTCCCCAGCCAACATCAACTTCAGTGGAACCGCAACCATATGGGTTGTCAAGGCATAGAAACAGGCGCTTTTAGTCAGGACATGCACGCTACTGAAACCAGTCAACAGGCTCAGTGCAGAGCTCAGCACACGCAACCTCATCTAGTGCCCTCAGATCTACCTCCACCACCATTTGTGCTACTAGATCAGGCAGAGCTGCCTCGTCCGTACCGCAGTCATTCTTGCCTGGCTACAGGCCAATCTTAGTTGTCCGGTCCTCATCTAGAAGATACTATTCAGGCATTAACTAGCAGGAAGCGGGATGTACCCAGTACCAGCCAGCAACCGGTCCAGCCGGTAGGGCCCGTTGTGCCTCCAACTGCAGAACGACCTCCTGTAAGTAGTGGTTTGTGTTTGGCATGAATGTGTAATGTCTTGAAGCACCTGGATGACATTCTAGAAAGTCTTTCTATCCTTGAGGCTCTTCACCTGTCGTCTGAATTGCGTGAAGCACTTGCCGAGGCCCTAAGGAGCCCCCTCCAGTTTGAGATGGAGGTAGCAGCTGCAGAAGCCTCCCATGCTGAGACAATTGAGAAAGCCAAATTCCTGGTAGTTATCTCATTCTCTGTTGAAGACGAAGACCCTCCCATACATGGGAATATTCGCCCACTATACGTCACTGGTCTGTTCAATGGTGTGGAAGTCTGCCACTGTCTTTTTGACACGGGTTCTGGGATTAAACTAATCCCGACTTGGACATTGCAAATGCTGGGTTTGTCTGAGGATGATTTAACTCCCTCAGACCTCTGAATCCAGGGACACGACAGGACCAAACAATCCCCAGTCGGTAATATCCTCTTGAAGACCCAGTTCGGTGGCCTAATTTATAGAACCGAGTTCATGGTTGTCTCCTAGGACACCACATACAACGCATTGATGGGAAGTCCATGGCTCCATCTGCATGCAGCAATATCTTTTTCGTATCACCAATGCCTCAAGTACTCCCTCAATGACCGAGTAGGCGTGCTCAAAGGAGATGTGCCTCCTTTCACCTCTTGTGAAGCCTGCTATCTAGACGCTGACAATTACAATAGTAAGGATAAGAAAATCCTATAAAGTGAGGATGAGCCCGCCCCGGTCACAAGTAATCCCTGGGAATTCCTGGATAATGCCTACATCTTCTCGATCCATCAGTTGGAGGCCACGAACCCCCACATGGGGTAGTGTTTTGTTGTTTCGGGTAAAAGAGGAAGGCGGATTCCCATGTCCAAGCGATGGTGGAAAATCACCTCCTACACCTACACCAACCAGGCTCAAGTGATCCCAAAATCTCCTAACCCTATGAAGTATCATAATTTCAGGCTTATGGTAATGGCGATACATCATACGTGTCTCTTACGCAGGGCTGGAATCAACCGGCTCCGGCCGACGCATCACTACTACTTTGATTTCATGAAACGTGGCCCCTTGGGCCAAATTCCATATGGGTTTGGGTCGACTGCCTTCATCGCTATGGTCTTAGTGGCGCATGGGTCTCCATATATGATGACCATTACTACCAAGGCCGGCACCAACTGACCATCAGGGTTTGATAACTCAGAAGCCTCTCCCCCTACGAGAAATCCCTCCACAAGTGGAGAGGTGGATATGGAGGATGCTCCCCCTGCCTTTGAAGAAGGCTTCTCTTCCACGATTGATGAAATAGTACAGGTGAACCATGGTAGCGAGGCAGATCCGAGACCCACATTGATCAGTGTAGCCATGCCCCTCGAGGACATCAAAGGTATGTATAATTCCTCAGTCAGTACCGTGATGAGTTTTCCTAGAGCTACGATGAGATATCAGGGCTAGATCCCATGGTAGTCGTCCACCGCCTTGGCCTTCCAGAAAACCATCACGGGTTCAAGCATCCTACCAGAAAGATGCACCCTTCTTATGGTGCCATGGTTGAGGCCAAAGTTGACAATATTATCAAAGAAAGCTTCATCAAGGAAGTCCAGTACCCCAGGTGGCATGCCAACATTATGCCAGTCAGGAAGAAGAATGGTCAGATCAGAGTCTGCATCGACTTCCGCGATCTCAATCGCCATTTCCCGAAGGATGAATCTCCCCTCCTAGTGACAGATTTGTTGATTGATTCCATGGTCGGGTTCCAATCCCTCTCCTTCATGGTTGGGTATTCCGATTACCACCAGATCTGGATGGCCCCCAAGGACAAGGAGTCCACTGCCTTCAGGTCTCCCCAATGTACTTTTTGTTACTGGGTTATTCCCTTCATCCTGAAAAATGTAGGTGCCACATATCAGCGGGCCATGCATCACATGTTCAAGCCGATTCTCGCGACGCTAGTGGAATACTACGTAGATGATCTAGTGGTCAAATCTCGCTAGCTCCAGGACCATCTTAAGGATCTTGAGAAATTGTTTGGCTTCCTCCGTTCCAGCCACCTGAAGATGAACCCGCTTAAGTGCGCCTTAGGGGTCACCTCCGGGGAGTTTCTTGTATTTTTTGTTAGATACCGGGGCATTGAGATCGACCCAGAGAAGATCAAGGCCATCATCCAGATGCCTCCCCTGAGCAATATTCGGGAGCTTCGAGGTCTCCAAGGCCACTTAGCCTACATATTCCAATTCATTGAAAATATAGATGGCAAGTGTACTCCCTCTTCCTGGCTCATGAAGAAAGGCGCCTCCTACGAATGGGATGAATAGTGTCCGACCGCCTTCAAAAAAATCAAGCAGTATCTTCTCCAACCTCCGATCTTGATGCCACCCATCTCTGGAAAGCTACTGGTCCTTTATGTGACCGCCCTGGAATGGTCCCTCGTCATGCTTCTCGCCCCGAAGAACAATGAGGGGACAGAGAAAAGCCTCTACTATCTCAGCCGCATGCTCCTCGATACGAATATCAGATAATCCCCAATCGAAAAGAGCTTCCTTGCGCTCGTGTTCTCCGTACAGAAGTTGCGGCATTACCTGCAGCACCATGAGGTACAGTTGGTCTCTCAGGTAGACCCAATGAAGTACATCTTGAACCGCCCTATGTTAACTGGCCGACTAGCGCGGTGGGCGGTGATCCTCCAGCAGTTCAACATCAGGTTCGTGCCTTATAAGGCCATCAAGGGACATGCATTGGAAAATTCTTCGCTGCTCATCCAACCTCCGTATATCAATCCCTAGATCAGGATTTTATTGATGAGACGATCCTCTCAGTCGATCATGTCATCTCATGTTGGAAATATCACTTCGACGGTGCCTCCCGGAGCCCCACCGGTAAGAGGCTCAATGATCCTAATCTCAACAGAGTGGGTCTAGGTATCGTTTTCATCACCCCGGCATAAGCCGTTCTGCCATACTCATTCCTGTTGTTAGAAGGCTGCACCAACAACGAGGCAGAGTACCAGGCTCTCATCACTGGTCTCGAGGTGTCCCTTGAGATCGATGTGCCCCATATACATGTGAAAGGGGATTCCAAACTGGTCATCAAGAAGGTCAATGTAAACTATGTCATCAGGAAGCCGGAGCTTGTGCCATTGCTGGAGTGCACCCTCCATCTAATGGCCCAGTTCTCTTCTCGACCAGAGGTTACCCATGTCCCTCGGTCACAGAACGGTCGAGCGGACGCTTTTTCTGGCTTAGTTTCATCACTCGCAGAACCCAAGAAAGATGATTTGATCATACATGTGGCACACCGGAGGGTCGTTGCCCCCGTCACCCCACAGGACAATGACGACCTGCGGGTAAGTCATCTTACCGCTGGACCATCTACGTCAGGGTTCCCAGGTTCTTCAGACACAATGGTTGAGGCCAATCCCGACTAGAGACCACCTTTTGTAAAGTATCTCCAAAATGGTTGCCTCTCGGACAATCGGGCCGAGCGCGAGCGAATCCGATGCTGCGCTCTGCAATTTACCCTCCAGAGTGGTCTCAGTATTGAGAGGATGCTCTATAAGATTAGATTCAAAGGTGTTCTCCTCAGTTGCATTCAAGGAGTCGAGATTTCTCAGGTCATACAAGAGGTTCATACTAGTTCCTGCGGTGCCCACTAGGCTAGGCCCAAGCTATCCCCTCAGATCTAGAGGTTGGGGTATTTCTAGCCCTCTATGATCCATGATTGTACCATGTTTTCCAAGAGATGCCACGCGTGCCAAGTTCACGCTAACTTACTACATCAGCTGCCAGAGCCTCTCCACTCCACCAAGTTTTCTTGGCCATTTGCGGTGTGGGGACTCGATGTCGTGGGACCATATCCACTGGTGACAGCTCGCCAGTGTAGGTTCATCCTAACTGCTAGAGATTTATTCTCCATGTGGGCAGAGGAAGTTTCACTCAAAGAGGTCAGGGCCCGTTTCATTGTTGACTTTGTGAGCTCCAATATCATACACCAGTTTGGAGTCCCTCACACTATCCTCGCCGATAACGACACCAACTTCCGAGCAGTCGAGCTGAAGAAATTGTACGCCAAGTACAATATCCGTTCGAACCATACCTCTCACTATCATGTGCAGGTGAATGGATAGATCGAGGAATTAAACATAACCCTCTCTAACATTCTACTGAAAATGGTTGGTTAGAACAAGAAAAGTTGGCCGGAAAATCTCCCCAACGCCCTTTGGGATTATCGGACGACGACTCGCAATTCCACCCAGGTGACCCCATATTCCCTGGTTTATGGGGATGAGGTTGTCCTGCCCATTGAGATCCAACTACCGTCGTTACGCACTACAGTCTATGACCAGAAAGCGCTAGATAAGGTGGCCGAAATCCGTCTAGAAGAATTGGAAGCACTCGACGAGAAAAGGCATCATGCCCTGCACAATCTGAAAAGACATCAGAATAAGATAGCTAGAGACTTCAACAAGAAGGTTCGCCTTTGATCTTTTCTACAAGGTGACCTAGTGTTGGCCCTTCGAGCTCCAATGATTCCTGGTAGGAAATCACCCAATCTAGAGCGCAAATTGGAAGGACCTTACGTCATTCATAAGGTTTACCCCAATAGAGCATAATCCTTGGTGACCACGGATGGTGCGGGCATAACGCCTCCCACCAACACCAAGTTCCTCAAGCAGTACTTTGCATGAGCCCCATGGTCCTGCATTACCCTATGCTACACAGTATGGTCCCACAAGACCCTAAACATCACAGTAGGGTCCCACACGACCCTAAACTGCACATTACGGTCCTGTACGACCTAAAACTGCACAATATGGTCTTGCACAACCCTAAACTGCACAGTATGGTCCCGTATGACCCTAAACTGCACAGTATGGTACCGCAGGACCCTAAACTGCACAGTATGGTCCCGCACGACCCTAAACTGAACAATACGGTCCCGCACGACCCTAAACTGCACACTATGGTCCCGCACGACCCTAAACTACACAGTATGGTCCTGCACGACCCAAAACTGCATAGTAAGTTTCTACACGACCCTATACTGCACAGTAAGGTCCCGCACGACCATAAACTGAACATTATAGTCCCGCATGACCCTAAACTGCACAGTAAGGTCCCTCAATACCCTAAACTGCACATTACGGCCCCACAAGACCCTAAATTGCACATTAGGGTCCCGCACGACCTTAAACAGCACGTTACGGTCCCGCATGACCTTAAACTACACCATTGTCTTGCATGGCATTAAAACTGCGATATCGTACTGCAAGATGATAAATTGCAAAATGGTCCATGCTCTATGACCTTAATCTAAGTTCTCCCCCGTCCTTACTGTAAGACATTAAACTGCAAGCCAGTAAGGAATTCCCAATCGAGGCTCAACCTCATGCCCTTTTTCCTCTTTGGCCCCCCGGACCCCAGCCTTACTCTAAGATGTTAAACTCTAAGCCGGTCAGGCCTTCCTGACCGTGGCTCAGCCTCAGGCCCCTTGGCCTTCGTCGGCTCAGCCTCTCTTATGGGACTGTGAGGTGTGGTGTGGGATTATGTCCCCAATCACGTCGAGTTACCCGCCGTACCGTACATGACCCATATGAGATGCATCTCTCGTCCAGCACGACGTTAAACTATGCTTCAAGAACTATGTAAGGCTTGATTCCCATCCTCATGGGATACGTAGGAACGCTCATACGTCTCATCCCGAGCCCAGCCCTAAGCTCTTCTATTATACTTTCCCCCCTGGGTATAGTTTTTTTAGAGGATACTTGCATGATGAGGGGTAGACTACCTTATCCCCACTCATACGAGGATTATAATGGTCGCACCATGTGCCCACACCCATTCTTCTATCCTCCCACGTATTTACTACACGACGTTAAACTGAATGGCCTTCAAGAACTGCGTATGTCTTGATTCCCATCCTCATGGGATATATAGGAATACTCGGGCATTTGGTCTGTTGGCCCAGCCCAAAAGCCCAAATCTTCCCCTTGAGTCAAGACATATGGCAGGATGCACACTTTTTCCCCAACTCACATCGATCAAGCCTCGACCCGGCTATACGTCCCCCTCCCTGGAGATGTTCACCTCTTTCGTAGATGGGTAAAACTATGCATTACCCACTCCTTGATTCCATTACTTTTCTCACCCAGAGGGACCCCCAAGAACGACCTGGATACAACGCCCAAGGGCTCTCCTACCGATATGGGCTAACACCCCTAAGGGTTTCCAAGCAACAAGCTGATACAAGTCCCGCATTTCGAATTTGGTCAGTGGTCGATGCTCATTTGTTTCTCCCATATCAGGTCACCATAGGGATGATGTGTTTTGAACATGGTCAACAGTGTCCTGGATCTTCGGGTCCACCCTATGATGTCCCAAACATTGAGTGTAGTGATTCATTCTGCCCCATCCCGAAGTGACAAACTTCCCTCTGGGTGGTGCCAACGGTCGGTCCCATGACCCGGATTCTCCTATAAGGGATGTGCAGCATGGTGTAGGATTACGTCCTCATTCACGTCGGGTTGCTTTCCATGTCGTATGCATTCCCTCACTGAGGCCCAGCCTTAGACCCCTTGGCCTTTCCGGGCCCACGACCCATGTCCTTGCTTCAAGATGTTAAACTGCAAGTCAGTCAGGCCGTCCTGACTGAGGCCCAGCCTCAGGCCCCTTGGCCTTTCCGGGCCCATGACCTCCATCCTTTCTGAAAGACGTTAAACTGAATGTTAGTCAGGCCATCCTGACCAAGGCCTAGCCTCAGGCCTCCCTCACCGAGGCTTATCCTCAGGCCCCTTGGCATTCTATGGCCCTAGCCCAAGTTCTTACCCAGAGTGTTTGGTGTGGTGAGGGATTATGTCCACATTCACATCAGTTTGTTTACCGTACCATACACCTCATCCATCCAGGGACTCCTATTCCCCGACCATTGTCCTCACTGCAAGACTTTAAACTGCGAGTAGGCCAGGCCTTCCTGACCAAAACCCAACTATCAGGCCTCTTTGACTTTCTTTTTTTGGACCCATTGGACCAGGTTATTTCCTAAGGAACTATGCGGTGTGGTGCAGGATAATGTCCCCATTCATGTCGAGTTACTCTCCGCGCCGTACACATCCTTGTTAGGGTATTCTGCCCCCGGGTATCTTCTAGAACTATGTGTGGCTCATTCCCATCCTTGCGGGATACGTAGGACAACATGAATGTCTTGTCTTTAGGTCCAGCCCCATCTTCCGAAAATATCCGTCCCACCTTGGCCCCTTGGACAACCTCAAATGAGCCACTTTGCGGACCCTTTTTGGCAGTTCACCGATATGCCTAAGGGTACTCTAGTTTAAGTTACCTGGATTGTCATATTCTACTCGGACACGTCTGCACCCGCTTTTCAGGCTTCTTGTTTCCCTTCATTTGGTCTTTCATCATCTTTCACACCCGGAGGGACCCCCAAGAACAGTCGGGATACTACGTCCAAGGGCTCTCCTACCGTTACAGGCCAACGCCACCGAGGATTTCGGACAAAAAATCAATAAAAATCCCGCGTTGCGAATATGGTCAGCGGTCGATGCCCATTGGTCGTTCCCACCTCAGGCTAACGCGATGTGGAGACTATTTTTCTACCATGGTTAACATTTATCCTCCATCGCCACGCCAACCCATTAAGTCCAAAATTTCAATTACACGATTCACATCCTTCTACATCCTCATCTTGTTCAAGAAGAGTTTCGAAACTCTTGATATTATTCCTCAGTGCACATCTGCACATTAGAGGAACAAAGCCATGTCAGAGGCATCCTTCGGGGCTCCTCACCGACTTCCCTCGATGTATGTTTCAGGTATTGCGATAAGGATATTTCCCCCTTGTTTCCCACACTAATTTTAACTCATGTGGGCTTAGGGATCGGGTCGAGGTCTGTGTTTACCTGGAAAGTTGTCATCAACCCATGGTCCGAGCTCTAAGACCATAAACTAAGATCCCCTAAGAACTACGTCTGGATTGATTCCCATCCTCATGGGATACATAGGAATGACCAAACCTCCTGTCTTTGGGTCTAGCTTGAGTTCAACATCCTACCTTCTTGACCCTGACTACGGGACTGTGTGGTCTGATGTGGGATCAGGTCCTCATTCATGTTGGGTTTTCAATAGCTGCACCATGCGCACCCAGTTCTTAGTATTATCCCTTTAAAGAACTACATATGTCTTGATTCCCATCCTCATGGGATACGTAGGACCGTCCGAACGTCTCGTTTTACAGTCCATCTCATTTGGGATCTAATCTCCCCCCTTTCACCTCTCACTTCTATGTGGGCCCCTCGGCCTGAGGTTCCACTCTCAGGATTGCATACGGTATAATGTCCCCATTCACGTCAATTATGTCACATGACATAGTACACATCCCCCGTCTAGCATCGTCTCTGATACATCTCCGCTGCATGACGTTAAATTGCATGCTTGGTCCTATCACACAACCCTAAACTGTGACATTATCATCCTGGCCGTATGAAGAAAAATGACACTGCATTGTAATGACCTCATTGTAGAGGACATCACGTTGGGTATTGGTCACGTGACATTCCATTTTTCAATTCCTATCACAGCTTGATTCTTGTGGTGACACTAGGTCTTGCTACCCTAGGCCTGTTCCTTCACAAAAAAAAACCCTCAACATAATGGACAAACAAGATTTCTCAAATTTCACTTCTTTTTGTGAAGGGGCCATGCCCGCACTCCCCTTCTTCCGTAACACTGGTACCTTTCTATGCCACCCCTCAGAACTACATGAATCTTGATCCCCATCCCCATAGGGTACGTAAGAATGCCTTTTCACTTTGCTTCAGGCCCATATCAACTTTCTTTTTTGGTCCCTTGACCTAAAACCTCTCTCAAGGGGGGTTGTGCGGTGTGGTATGGGATTATTTCCTCACACACCCCCGGTTCCCATCCACGTTGGGTTTTTGTAAATACCTGTCACGTTCCTATTGTGATTCCTCCCACCCATGGTCTGCATTCTATGACACTAAACTAAGATCTCCTTATGGAAAAGGACTATGATCCCTCTATCTAATACGTCTCGTTGTAGTATTCAGATGCGTTTTGACAAAGAGCCCGAAGTGTGGGATTTTCATGGGGACATTACCCTCGTCCCATGACCAAGCTTTATGAGATCTCTATTTGGATCTGCATACACTAACACATCCAAAAGGACCCTCAGATGACATGGATTCTAGGATTAAGGAATCTCCATAGATGTTGGGCCTAAGGGCTCTCCTATCATTTCGGGCCAACATCCCAAAGGATCTCTGATGACATTTGTGACATGGTCCTGTGTTTCAAACATGGTCAACGGTCGACCCTCATTTGTCTGTACCCATTCTAGGCTAACGCGATATGGATGCTGCGTTTTCGCCACGGTTAACGGTTATCCTCTATCGTCATGCTGCTGTAATTGGGATCCAAATCTCAGGCATCATGATTCACACATTTCCACTTCCTCATGTTCAAGTGGAATTCCAACATACACGGCTCTATCTCTTCGTGCATCTAGGTGCACTACATGGTCAGGATAGTATCACAGGGCATGTATTCACCAAACGTCCCATCATCCTAACCTTCCCCTTTTTATGTCGGGAAAGTCCCACCACTACTTCTTGTTTCCCACACCGAGCACGACTCACGTGGGCATAGTAGTTTGGGTAGGATGTGTACCATCACGGCTAGGCTTCTTATCGTCCACTCAGAACTACATATGGCTTGATTCCCATCTTCATGGGGTATGTAGGAACGTCCGACCACTCTGCTTCGTGCCCAGCCTTATTCTCACTCTTGGTCCCTCAACCTGAAGAGTTTCCTCTTGGGGTACGTGGTGTGATTTGGAATTCAAGTCCTCATTCACGTCGGTTTTATAACTACCACACCATATGCTCCCTGGGATCTTCCATTGCACTACATGTCCTATTGTATGACGTTAAAATATAGGAGTCCATATGTCCTCAACACACGACAATAAACTACAGTTCTACCCTGAACAAGTTCAAGATGCCCCAAAACTACATTGGGAAGCGACAAACCCCCTCTCCAGAGAGGCCCTGTCCCAAAGATGGAATGATCCATGATCAAACCGATGTGCCCATCTAGCATACTCCCACCGTGGTGGTGTAATTACATGAGTGTTGGATTCTGTTCGGATAAACCATCACTCCATATTCCACGATTTGCATGCCACTTATTCAGATCCCCATCATATTTCATGTATAAAGGGACCCCCTAACGGCCTGGTCCCATGCCGCATCGGATCACCTACCATCCTAGGCCAACGTTCTGGAAGACTGGTCATGTTTGGAAGGACCCCCTAACAGTATCGATGCTCGACCTAGGGTTCACCTACTATCCTGGGACAACGTCCCAAAGGAATGATCGATAACATTTGTGACATGGACCCATGTTTCAAACATGGTCAACGGTAGAACCTCATTTTTTGTCCCCATTTCAGGCTAACGCAGTAAGGATACCATTTCTCCTCCCTGGTTAACATTTGTCCTTTATTGTCATGCCATCCCCACAGTGTTCCTAATATTGGGTATCGTGATACCAACTTCCCATTTCCATCTATTCGGACTGATTTTAGTGCCCCTGGCATTGCACCATTCGTGCATAAGAGCACGCTGAAAAACTGTAATTTGGCTGTTCTGAGAACGTCCTTCTCTAGTCAGGTCTCTCCTACTTCTCAGAAATCTAGACCGGTTATCCAAACCACAGATGCCTGAGGTCTGGTTTACACTCTTATGTTGGGTGGGAAGATGAGTCAACCATATCTTGTTTCTCACGTCATGCCTGACCCACTTGAGCTTCGAGAATTGTCGTCAGATGTCCCGCAAACATTGTAAGGATTCAATAAACTGGTGAAAACAGTGGAAATCGTGCATGCTAAGGCATTCAACGAAAGAAGAAAATCGAAGCACGAGAGTACAATTAAAGGGTTTGTAATTTTTACAGTACATGGGGGTCGACTCCCCCCATGGATGGATTGACCTCATCAAAAGAGCGTTGCAGCTCCGCCACCCTTCGACTTGTGGCATCCAAGAATTGCTACCGTCGACTTAGCTCCCACTCCTCCTCAGCAGCGATGGGGCGCAATCCATCAGCCTCAGTTTGGGCCCACACTACGCCAGCCTGGATGATGGCCATCTCTTCGGAAGCCTGTCTCATGCACTCTTCCACCTCTGCCAGCTGGGCCTTCAATCACAAGAACAGCTCAGATTGTGCATTGAGAGAGGCTGAATGCTCATCCGCCCGGATCTGCAGCTGTTGGACCTCATTTTCAGCTTCCTTGAGCTTCTTGACATTTGTCACCTTCCTCCGCTGCCATCCCACACTGAGCCCGCGATCATACTCCTAGATCTTCTCCACCATGAGATCTCGAATGAGTGCATGAGGACGTTGGGCATCTACTCCCCCAGTGCACAGTTCGCGTAGTCGTGAGCGAAGACTGTCCATTTCATTCAGCAATAGCGCTTGGGGGAGTCCTTGATGAAGCGTGTGATTAGCTTCCACGATCGGTGACAGACTATTTTGATTTCCTCTTCATCAGAGGCCATCTCGTCCCAGTCCACGTGATTGGCAGGCTCGTATGCAGGATATGCCCATAGGAAATCTTCGGAAGGATCTTCGTCCGGCGTTGAATCCGGCGATACATCTTGCGCCGAGGAAGGCATGGCGGGACTTGGGTCGGCTGGTTGATCCTCATCATCAGACTCCACCTAAATAACTTCATGCACAACCCTGTTAGTGGTCCCTCTAAGGATAGGGAGTGCTTCAGCTCAGGTAGGAAGGGGAACAATCTCTACAATCACCAACATGACCCTAGGAGGGATGCCACCAGACATCCCGACCAACCTTTCCACAACAGGCCATGCCAGTCAAAGAACTGTACGATAGAGAAGGGAATGAACGTCAGTTGGAATGATCTACATATAAAAGAAATGAATTTAGTGGAGATAACATACAGAGATCGAACTCCTGGTGCTGCTCTGGAGTCGATGCTGATGCGACCCCGAGGCGTGGCCCTCCGTATACTGTCGTAAGGTCTGCAGATTCTGGAGGAGCCACCTCAAGTACTCTAGCCCTGCCAGACATAGACCTGGACGCAACCGCAGGTGCGAGTTCTGAAGGTCCTGCATCATCACCGACAAAAGGGCGTGAGTGAGGCCTGCGTACAAGTTCCTCCTGCACGGTTCAAATATTGGTATGAAATCCATGATGGCCTGAGAGAGGACCATGAGGAAAGAAGCTCATAATTCTACCTCGAGAGCCTCTGCGAAATTATTGGAATTTGAGTCTTGATCTCCGAATTCTCCCACCTCCAACGGGCTCCCTCCGCTCGCCTCATCCTCCTAAGAGGATTCCACTGATTCTTCCAGTAGGGGGAAGTTCTCCCTCAGATCAGTGGCTGAAAGCTGTGGGGGAACCGTTCGATCCAGCAGTACCCTCACCCGGTCTGTCATTGGGCGTGGGACACCACTGGAGTGAACGTAGTCCTCCAGATCATGCAAGAATTGTTGTGCCTCAGTCAGATACGCCATGAAACCATCCCGAACTAGGCCTATGCCCAGTAACTCCATCCCCATATGACTCAAGTGTGCCCACATCTCGAGTGGACTGAGGAATTTCTAGTTGAAATCCCAAATGTCCCAGGCCTCTTGGAAGATGGAATCCTCTGGCATGTCGATGTGGCGCAGCCACTTCCCCGGAGCCTGAGTGAATATCTTACGAAACCCCCTCGGTGGCCGTCCCACAGAATGGCGCTGCTCTTCCAGAACCACCGAGTCCACTACCACTGTTGGATCCGCCGCTGTTGCCGCATCCTCAGTAGGTGAAGGTCTCGCAGCCACGCCAACCCTGCCACCATGAGAGGTCCTTGATTCCCAACGACCCCAACATTAGGATAGGGGAGGCATGCCGTCACCAGCCTGAACGGTTGGCTGCTTCAACATTTCCCCAGGATAATCTGCCTCCCAGATGATGGCATACTACTTCACCAGTCCAAATGCGGAAGTCGGTGGAGGTAATTACATTCACATTTTCCCATTCTCCCGTGTGAACATGAGCCACAACTGCCTCATTACACATGGGTGCTCCTCATGAAGCACCTCCTAGTAGACCTGTTGGGACAACCACTTTAGGAACGAGAATTGCCTCGCGAACCTATGCATGGTATACGGTTCGCAGAGTGGCTCACGGTCCACCCGTGCCACCGAAACTCCACCTCAAAATGCCAAGAGATAAGCCCAGTGCTCTTCCTTTCCCTGCCCGTCATCACTGAGTACCCCCATCGACAATGGAAATGGGTGGAAGTTTAACTCGTTCGCTATCCATACCTGGTTCAACACCATCAGTATGGTTAGTTTGAAAGGGAAGCTCCCAGCCGCATTCAGAATGGAGGGGTGGAAGTTTGACCGCGGTGGTGATATGGGGTTTGGATACTCATAAAACCCCCTGATATGCGCCGTAATCCACCCTTAAAAAAGGTGGAAGGGCCCACATATCCTTGGAGACTTCTTGCCCTTGCTAACATGCCGCATCATCCTGTAAAATCTGAAAAGCATCAGAATCCCTAGATTGACCCGCCTCCCCATGGCCATCATGGATTCCATGATGAATGATCTGGGCCACACCCCCTTGTGGGTATCCCTCATCGGTAGGATCTAACCATAGATAAGGGCCGCGATGAACGCCACCAGCCTGAATATCGGCTGATTTTCGGTGCTGACACTTAAACCCCAAGTCTCCCATTGGATGTCATCCAAGAGCTTCCAATACGTGTTCTCCTTGCCCCGTTGAGACCCTTTCGGAAAAGTTCTAGGCCTCAAAGGGAACTCGTGTTCCTCCGGGAAATTCAGTAACCGCTTGAACCACTTCTTAAAGTGGACATCTCTCACTGCCTCCTTGTCCTCTCCAGGGACCAATGCCATCAGTGCTGACGCCTTTCACAGCATCTACTCCGGATCCTCCCATGCACTCATGATGGGGAGGAACTCATCATACATGGCCCCCAATATCGGGGCCCCTGAAATCTGATGGACATCCCACAGACTGATACCCACATCCCCATGGTGCAGGTGAAAAGTGTTGGTCTTAGACGACCATCTGCTCAGCAGCTCCGACATCAGCTGTTTCGGTTGATAAATGTGGAACTGGGAGGCCCATACCGCCTCGTATAGGCCCACTATCCTCAGCTTGGCCCCAAACACCTCGCACGAGGCACCTACCCAGTAGGCCCATGCCCAGTCATTGGTGAAGTTACCGCCCTGGAACAGGTCCCACTTGTCAGACCACCCCTTTTTCAGATCTTTTAGAGCCGCCTTTAGTATGGTGTGGTACATGGGAAGGGACGTCTCTAATTGTAGTGGATACCCGTCGATGTTGTACATATGGTTGTACAGACAGTCTGTCGTGATGGGTGTGAAGTCCTCCCGTGCATGACCATGGGCCGCCCTGAACCATTGGAGTTGGCATGGCGTACTCCTGAACTAGCAAGTCGGTTCGTCCCGACTCGCCTCAGGAATGAAGACATCATCCCTCAGTCTGAAGCCATACAACGGAAGCTTCTTGTACAGTAGATACTTCTTTTGGCTTTCTGATAGGAGGTCTTTTAAAGAATTATGTTCTGAGTGACTTCAGACCATTTCTCCAAGGCCCATATGGTTGGCCATCTCATCCCTCCGGGCGGCGTTTGCAATCACCCCTAGCACATCTTCTTGATAGGCTATTATGGTTTTAGAACTCGCAAAAAATTTAAGATCGAGTCATAGAGGTTGTTTGCAAAGGTCGCTCCCAAAGCTCGGGTGCAATGCCAAGACGTGGAACCTGGCCTTGGATTGCAAGCAGAAGTTCTCTTGGCGCAGTCACGGATTCGGAGACTCACAGTTTTCCGCAAAGCATGAGTAGCGGTGAGCAGACGTGGAGTATGCGAAGCTTCGTGAAGTCGAGATCAAAAAAAGACAAAAGTTGCGATAGGAAAAAAGAGAGGTCATCCCCCCTATTTATAGGCGGCGGCCCCAGAGCTTCGTGGCATGTCCTGCCCGCATGGAGCTTCGTGGAATGTCCGGACCGTGCGGCTGCCGTCCGCCCCATGCGCTCTCTTCACGAGTCAGCACCGCGAACTGCCGATAATTTTGACGATTTTCCCTCTCACTTCGACCCTTGATCCCTCCATGGCTCCATGTTTGAGGGGGGAATTTTTTGGTGCTAAAATATTGGACGCAAAGGGAAGAAGAAAAAGAAGCTCGCGCGATGCCTCGCGAAGCGCAGACGCAGAGGACCCCCGAGAAACGTGGCCACCATGAAGCCCCAAAGGTTGTAACGCTCTACGAACGACCTGACGTTTGCAGCCCATCGCGAAGCACCAGAGGCGGTAACTCTCCGCGAACGACCTAATGTTCATGACCTGCCTCGAAGCACCAGAGGCAGTACCCCTCCACGAGTCCGGTTAACGTTCGAGACCCACTGCGAAGCCACCGAGGTCCCCTTCGTACTGCGTGAGTTCTGCTCCGCGGCGCCCCTTGCCTATAAATACCAAGCTCCCCCTGATCTCGAGAGATGGAAAATCCAACATTTTGGCTTCTCAGCTCCCGAATCATGAAGCAACCTTCACCCTGGGAATCATGAGCTCCGTGAGGTATTTTTGCTTCACTAGATGCCTTCAGCTTGTCTCGTTTTGATCCCCTCTTGCGAGAGGGATACCCTTCGCGAAGACTAAGGGCATTCACAAAGGAAGGGGATTTCCAAGGGAACCCAGGCAGCCATGGAGCATTTATGCATCGCAAAACACCGATCCTATACAAGTGATCACCATGCCAAGGTAGGGTCACTGTACTTCGCAAAGCACATTGCTACACCAAACCTAATCAACCCATGTTTATTGAAGTGTGGGTAAAAATCCTTGACCGATAAAAAATAAAACCTTACTACACTAGGAAACTAAAAAAATGAAACCTTTCTTATGGATTGGTTTGTAGTATGGGCTCTATGAATTCATCAATAAACATCATCCTAAAAAAAGAACTAATGTCCTAGTATTATTTATATTTAAAGATGGACTATTTAGGAATAGATTGAGCCCACTATGGTTGAGGGAAGGAATCCTTAAAATATATAGGTTCCATATAAGATATTTGGGTTTGAAAATACCAGCCTTGAAACATGTGGTCATATGATGAGAATTTGGAGGAATGGAAGGAGTAAACTAACTAGAAGACTATTCTAAGGTAGGATCATCAACAAAAGATTGCCTAAAATAATTCTACCTAAGAGGTTGTCAAAAAATACACTAATGTTGGATGAGTACCAAGAGAATCATCAAGTGAAATTGAAGCAGAAAAAGGTGAACTAGGATGCTGATTAAAGGATAAACCAATAGGTAAATAACCATAAATTGATATTGAATAACCTTGACTATTAGAAGCTTTAGTGATGGGACACGAATAATCTACTAAAAGTGGAAAGAAACAAGATTTGGAAGTAGTTGTAGAAAAAATTGATGATGATAAATATGAGTTCCAATGTTGAAAAGGATACCATGATTCTTCAATGAAATCATGTCATGGGGCAAAAACACTACTAGTTGAATCCAAACACATATATCATTTGAAGAAATCTTGCGTTTGTTTTGTATTTGTTTTCAACAAACATGGAAATATGCATGATGTCAAATAGTGATGAAAATAATATTATTGGATGGAAGTTTGTGTCCATAAGCTGGTTGTTAAGACTAAATAGAGTTATACTGTCTTGATACGAAAATGTGTTGAGCTCTGAAAAATGAATGAGGATTGCTGATGCATTTTAATGCTATAAATTTTGTAGATGCTGTAAATTTTTACTTGATAGTGAAATAAAATTATTTTTTAGATTTGGTTCAATGAAATTATATATACCCACGGTTTCTCTTAAATGTTTGTATAAAGATATTAGCTTAGAGCCAATATCTAGTAGTGTCATTAAGATATGTTTTTGAATTATTTTTTGCAGAACATGCATTTTTTGATAATGAAGGTTGGGAAACTATATCACTCTCCAATTCACTAACTTATGTTTCTATCTCATAAGCTAAAAGGGTACATATAATTATTTTTTCTCATGCTAAAAAGAGCATTATTGGATATATCCCAAGATAATGAAGAAGATTGGAGGAATTATATGAAGCTAATGAGTTCTATGGGAGGATTTATACTAAGAAAAAATGTTAATGTGATGATTTATCCCAATCAAATATGGTATAATATAGGATTTATATCAAGATAATAGAGTATATAAGTCGATTTAACCCATGATAAAGGATTCATGGAATGATTTATCACTAATACCAAGGGGTACATGGGTGTTTTTATCTGATTTGAAAGGGTATATGAGATTATTATCCCAAGAAAAATAGTATCACAAAAAATTTATTATAATTTTACAATAATTATGGCTTTGAAACATTTTCATGTTCTTCATTAAATTATAATAATTTTTAAAGATTCAATGTATTTCTAGGAAATAAAATTAGTTCACGGTTACTCTTTATTTTTAATGTATTTGAATCTTCTATATCATGACCATATATTAATTGATTATTGAGTTGTTTTTATATAATTATATATGTTTTATTATTCCATAACTATTTTTTGTCATCGTACGTTTATCTAACAAGTTTTATTCTTATCATATATTATTTTTTATATTTTATTAAGAATTTTGGGTCTGGACCATGTTAACATCCATGTTTTTCATCAATTACTATATTATATGTTTTCCCTTATTATTAATTTAATCCCAATAATATTTTGTGTCTCTAATACCTAGGCTACGAGGATTATTATATCATGTGACATATATAAAATTATTTTAATATTAGTACAATTACGGTGACATTTTTTAAATGATTAGTAAATAAATTTTGAATGTATCTAATCTTCATTTCATTAATCTTATTGTTCATTAGAAAAGGGGAATCTTTGTTAGATGTGTGAATTAAATCATGGAATCAATTCATTATTTAGGGATATTTAGGTTTGGACATCATGGTAAGTGTCTTGGAATATTATTCTAATACCACCCATACAGATTCCCTTAGAAAACCCCTTACAATGGAATAACCTATCCAGGTTGTTCAAAAATATTTCCTCACATATAGAATATATAATTTTGTATTGTGTTTAATGGTTATCTCAGACCCATCGATCATCATATATAATTAAAAAAACATAACATGAATAAAATACATAAAATATTGTTTTTTCATTATAAAATTATTGAAAAATTGTATTTGATACATTTAGTAAAAAATATTTCATCTTTCTGATAAAATAAAAATAAGTATACATATATTCTAAAAATATTTAAAAACATAAAATTACCATATCAAAAGGAATAGGTTATTCATTGAAATTCAATAAAATCATGTTGATAATGTATATTAATGAAAAATAATTATATTTATCAAAAAAAATTGATCATTTGTTAAACATTAATAAAACATTATTTTCTCTATCTTAACAAATGTATATTTTACCATATATAAATATTAAAAATATTCCCTTTCAAACCATTATAAATAAAGAAAAATATTTTTTATAATTAAAATAATAATACATTTCAAATATAAATAATAAAATTATTGAAATATTTATAAGAAATGGAAATTGAATTGTTTGATTTGGAAGGCCTAATTAAAATAATTTAAAACAAGTTTATCAAGATAAATAAGTTCCCTAGAACATCCAATATATAATATTATCGATAACATTTTTGTAGAATAAATTCATATTTTCTAATCACATATATAAGATCCATATTTTTTTATTACTAAATAAAATTAACTTATAATTTCATATTTCACATTTTTTAATTAATCGTTGTTAAAATCAATATTTATATTTATATTATCATTTATTCCATGCATATTTCACTTCCTTTGTTTCATTACCAATATAGAGATTGTTTCATAACCAATATAATGTTTTTTAGTATGTGTTGGCGCCTTTATATTGGATGCAAATGGAAGAAGAAAAAGAAGCCTGTGTGCTGCCTCACGAAGCGCAGATGCGGAGGGCCCCCAAGCAACGCGACCTCTGCGAAGCCCCAAAGGCGGTAATGCATTGCGAATGGCCTGACGTTCACAACCGACCGTGAAGTTGCAGAGGCAGTAATGCCCCGCAAATGGCCTGACATTCGCGACCCACCCACCGTGAAGCACCAGAGGTGGTACCCCTTCGCGAGTTTGGTTGATATTCGCGACCCACCACAAAGCCACTGAGGCCCCCTTCACTCCTTGTGAGTTCTTCTCTGCGGCTCCCCTTTCCTATAATTACCAAGCTCCCCCTAAGCTCGAGAGACAGATAATCCGACATTTCGGCTTCTCAACTCTCGAATCACGAAGCACCCTTCGTCTCGGGAATCATGATCTCCGCAAGGTATTTTTGCTTCGTGAGATGCCTTCTCCTTGTCTCGTTTTGATCCCCTCTTCCGAGAGAGATTCCCTTTATGAAGCCTAAGGGCATTCGCGAAGGAAATGGATTCCCAAGGGAACCCAGGTAGCTGCGATGCATTTATGCTTCATGAAACACCCATCTTGTAAAAGTGATCCCCATTCCAAGGCAGGGTCACTGTACTTCGTGAATCACACTGCTTCACAGCACCTTGCTTTGCAAGGCACCTCTACATCGCAAGGCAGTGCTCTGCGAACACCCTTCCACTTTGAGAAGCACCTCCCATTCGCACCCCTGCCCCATGCTAAGGCCAATTCACTCCACTTCGCGAAGCACACCCCTTTGCAAGTGCTCTCAACTATGAAAAGAAACCAAGATCCACAAGGTCCCTGCCTGTGGACCCCTTTTCATGGCAATTCCTCTTCCCGTGAGAACCTCCAGGTTTGCACGATGTGATTTTAAAGTCCCATGGATGACACCTATAAGGTCCCAACCTTAAAACTTACTTAATATTGAATTAAATTAATAATTAACATTGAGGATGTTTTCAGGTTTAGAGTTTTATAGAATTAGGACATAACTATTACATCTCAAAAGATTACAAAGTAGAAACTTCTACAAAGTTTCCATAAAATAAAAACTCTTAAAAAGAAACATGTCTTGTTCCATATTTTAGATAGCATGACTTTTCCTTGATCCCATCCTAGACCCTATTCCACATTAAGTCCTGTGAAAAACATTTCAAAAACATGGGGTGATCATAAAAAGCTCAGTAAGTGATACACAAAGAATGAAAACTGTTTGTTTTTAAAAACAACAAGTAAACAATGAATACTTTATCAAAGTAATACCTTTAACCTTTATGAAGTAGTAAAAACTATTCACTGAATAAAATATCGTTACTTACCATTTTGTAACCAAAATATTACCATAAAACCCTTATAAAGAACACATAACATATAATGGTAACTTGGGACATAAACATACTAAAGTTGAATAACCATTCGGTTGACTTCCACACATATCACTTAATGGAATATCTATACGGCCGAATTATATAACCAATGCATTGGAGGTTATAACGTAACCACCCATCCATGTATTCATGGTACCACCCATCATATGGTTTATCACGTAACCACCTGTCAAATGTCCAAGTACCATTATAAAATCATAAGACATAAAACAAATATAATGGAAAGAAAACATGTCCACACTTTGATCACAATATATCACTTAAATATATTGACATAAAAAATCCATTATAAAAACCATTTTCAATACCAAAATACATAAAAGAGTATATGGTATTTATTTCATTTTAAAAAACATCACGGCTTGTTGAGGAAGCCAAAGACCAAATAATACTCGCGGCGGCATAAAAGGTCGTTGTCACCGCATACGTTAAAAGAAACATTCCTTTTTGTCATTTTGTAAAACGCTTCGTAGAAAAATATTCCTTTTGTATAAACTTAAAATTCAAAGGGGTTTATACACTGTATTAAATAATGCCTTGTATTAGAACAAAATATGCCTCAATGAAAGGAGATTGAGACGAAGTCCCATACCTCGGGTCCGACTTGACTCAATCATTATTTAACCTCCTGAATAATAAACTTGAGTTAATTTATACTTGATTAAGAACATTTTTCAAGTTTATTATTCCTTTTATATCAATTATTACCATGTTATTAACACTATGTAATTATTTATGTTAATAATGGCCGTTTTGTCGATCATTGCTACTTGAGTCAAAAAGAAACTATTTATAATTGCAAGTTTGTTCATGGGGTAAAATATCCATTATATCCAGAATTATATTAATTAGGTAGATATCATATATATTATATATATAAATTATATAAATTCATTTATAATATTCTACAACATTTAGAGGTAAGAAATGAAATGCACAGTTCATGGAGACGGTAAGCCGTACGTACGCATGAACACTACTTCCATATCTATTTCATATTTAATGGAATTAAAACATAATGATACAAAATAGTATTATAATTCCAGTATGTAATCATATATAATATCATTAAATCTATCCTTTATACATACCACATATGGTATTAATGAATCAAATCACTTTGAGGGGGCGGTAGTCCGCACTTCCTAAAATGAAGATATCGCGTTTACCCATAATGAAAACCATAAAGGTATTCCATAAATAAAAAATAAATAAGATTAAGGAAAAAATAAACATATTATATATCATATATAAATATAGTGAAATCTTAATGACCACCTTTGAAGGTGTTAAAATAATACTGAACAATCATTGTTTCGTGAGGCATAAATTCACCATCCACAGAAATAGTATGTGCTTTAACCATTAGATGTAGGTGTGTGTAAGTGTAGATCCAATAATTCTTATAAAAACATAATAGTATATTGATGATACTGGAGTTGTTACAAAATAAATTAATAAAAAGAGTTTAGGGGGTTGGAGAAGCAAAATAAAACAAAAGAACACAAGTGAAGACATTACCTTAAAATCGGGTAACTCTCTTTGGTTTGAACCAAAAGGGTATCTTGAAGAGCTTTCTGCCTGAGGTAAGGCTTTTAGGATGAGGATAGGGATTTGGAGAGACAGAATGATCAGAGATTGGCTGAGCCAAAGGCTTTAGAAGTGTGGTTAATGAGGTAGAGGTGGGAGCCTTTTATAAGAGAGGAGGGGAACTCTTGGAAAGGTATAAAATGTTACTTTATTTTCAAATGAGTTTCGGATTGTAATGGTCCCAAATTGATGTGTTTGCAGTATAAGGTGATAAGGGTTCTAAATCCACCCATCCAATAGTTTTTTGACATGTTTAGGTCTTATATTTTACATTATCATTCCATTTTATTTAAATCGTTAAATAATGAGGTAATCGCTGCATCATCATGGTGTCATAAATAATTGAATTTATATAATGTCTAAAAATTATAAAAAAACTATAATGATGTAGAAAATCTTTTTATCTTTATAATGAATATTTATATTAAAAAATATGACTTGTATAACCCCATGTAAAAATTGTTTTAGTAAAACAATACATGTTTTTTCCATTTTTTAATTTTACTTTAAATAAAAGGCATTAATGTCATTATCTTACCCAAGTGGCTCCATGGGGTCCCAAAAATAGACCCATGGGTTATCTGGGTCGTCCATGACTCATCCAATAGGGTTAGGACAAGTGTCAAGATATTTTCATTTTATTATAATATCATTTTTACCTTAAATCACACTAATTACCTTTAATTGCGATTAATAAAACATAAAAATTACTTTTCACCAAAAAATTATTTTAATCCCATTGAACCACATTTTTCTTATTAATGAAAATCATTTATGTTGGATTTTTTAAATTCAAATCACATAAGTTGTAAAGTTCCATTTAAATGAAAAATCAGTTTTTGTAACTTCCACTTTGTGGTTTCACTATTAATAAAAAATTAAGGTTTTTCAGAAAAATACCAAAACATCACCCTAAGATATATTTGATATTCTGAATAAAAAAATGATGTCTATTTTAAAAAATTCAAAACATATAAGTTGCATTAATTAATTTAATAATTAATTCCCATTGTCAAAACAAATAGCGTGTTTTTAAGAAACAATATGTATCAAAAGATTGACACTAGTTTAAGTCTAATTTCAAGTGAAATTAATTCCAATGATCACCATTGGATTAAATGGTAAAAATATATTCTAATTGTAGTTTAAAAACAATTCAAAATATAATCTAATCATATAAATAAATTAGATTAAAAAGAGGTTTTTAATTAAAATACAACATTTTTCACAAATCATTAAAAAATGAACTTTATCAGAAAAATTCCAAAAATTTACACAAAGTAAATTTTGATGTTCCAATTCTAAAAAAGTGTTTTATTATGTCCAATAGAATTTATAAGAGTGACCAAAACTATATTTACAGAGTGTTCGCCATCAAAAGGTGATAGTTCGACCTTTTAGTGAAAATTAGAGTATATATGCCTAAAATTGAATTCTTTTCTTATTTTAAGCCTTTATCTTTTATTGGATAAATATAAAAACAATTAAAAAACATATATAATAATATATTAGTTATTTATATTCATTCATGCCAATACAAGGGCTACGTGTTAACTACCATTTAAAGTAATATTATTTTACTACTAGTGTGCAACATAAGATTTCAAAGAAACTCTTTGTTGCGTATCGGGTACGCTATCGAACATAGCCACCCCTTTAAAGTAAAATTAATATTTAATTCATAAATATTAATAAATATGAAAATGTTTTATTCTTTTTATACCTGGGATGTTACATCCTTCCCCCCTTTTGGGAATTGCATCCTCGCCATTTTATTCACTTATCAAAATAAGTGGGGGTATTTATGCCTCATAAAATTGTTAGATTCCCATGTTGCCTCTTCAACCATATGGTTTTTCCAAAAAACCTTTACCTGGTGAATTACCTTATTTCGCAACACTTTCTCTCTTTGGTCAAGAATCTAGACTTGTTGTTCTTCATAAGAGAGATTCTCTTCTAACTGAACTACCTCTGGGATCAAAACATGAGATGGATCTGGAATATATTTTCTCAACATCAAAACATGATAAACATTGTGTACCTGAGATAAACTCGGAGGTAAAGCCACTCGATAAGCAACTGATCCGACTTTCTCCAGAATTTCATATGTTCCAATGAACCTTGGACTCATCTTTCCTTTCTTACCAAATCTCATCACACTTTTCCAAGGTGAAACATTGAAAAAACATGATCACCTACCTCGAAAGATAGATCCTTCCTCCGGTTATCTGCATAACTTTTCTGTCTGCTCTGAGATATTCTCATGTGTTTCTGAATCAAATGATCTTTTTCTCCCATCTCTCCTACCAATTCTGGTCCCATAAACTTCCTTTCACCCACTTCATCCCAAAAATATGGAGTTCGACACAGCTTCCCATATATTGCCTCAAATGGTGCCATCTGTATACTGGAATGAATACTGTTATTATATGAAAATTCAACCAAAGAAATATGTTGGTCCCAACTTCCCTGATAATCCATCGAACAAGCACGTATCATATCCTCCAATTTCTGAATTGTTCGTTCTGACTACCCATTTGACTGAGGATGAAAAGTTGTACTAAAATTTAATTCAGTACCCAACGACTTCTGAAGGCCCTTCCAAAAGTTTGAAGTCAACCTGGGATCACGATCAGATACAATGGAGAGGGGAACTCCATGAAACATGACTATCTCTTTAAGATACAATTGAGCAAGTTGATCTAGAGACAATTTATCTCGAATAGGAAGGAAATGAGTAGATTTAGTCAATCGATCAACAATAACCCAGATTGCATTATTACCTCTAGATGTCTTCGTTAATCCCACAACAAAGTCCATGGATATATTTTCCCATTTCCACTCTAGCACTAGTAAAGGCTGAAGCATCCCTGTGGGTAACTGCCGCTCTAGTTTAACCTGCTGACAAGTCAAACACTTCACA
The DNA here is from genome assembly GCA_963277665.1 of Viscum album. Taxonomy (NCBI): domain Eukaryota; kingdom Viridiplantae; phylum Streptophyta; class Magnoliopsida; order Santalales; family Viscaceae; genus Viscum; species Viscum album. The sequence continues at coordinate 1,182,437,082 of OY728130.1, forward strand.
GTAAAATCAGCAATATCTCTTTTCATTCCATCCCACCAGTAATACTCCTGAAGATCTCTATACATCTTATTACTGCCTGGATGAACTGAAAACGGCGAACTATGAGCCTCACATAACAACTAATTCTTCAACTGTGAATCACCAGGAACACATAATCTCTTCCCAAACCTCAAAACACAATCATTATCAATATTAAATTCAGGAAACATACCCTTCTGAACCAGCTCTACCATTTTCTGCAACCCCTTATCTTTCTTATGTGCTTTCTTAATTCTGTCTGATAGAGATGATCTCACTGATACCTGAAACAAAATAGAAGTACTTCCTACACCAAAAACTTCTATGCCAATGTTCATCAAATCCAAAACCAAAGAATCTCGTTCCAAACATAGCATGGTTAATGAAGCATTACTTTTTCGACTCAAAGCATCAGCCACTTTATTTGCTTTTCCCGGATGGTAATGAATTGTACAATCATAATCCTTGATTAATTATAGCCATCTCCTCTGTCTCATGTTCAATTCTTTCTGAGTGAATATATACTTTAAAATTTTGTGATCAGTATTTATTTCACACATTACCCCATTCAAATGATCCCTCCAAATATTTAGAGCAAAAACAATAGCAGCTAATTCTAAATCATGTTTAGGGTAATTTACCTTATGAGTTTTCAACTGATGTGAAGCATAATAAATTACCTGATCATTATACATAAGGACACAACCAATTCCCTTCAACAAAGCTTCACTGTAGATAACAAACTCCCCATTCCTTGAAGGTAGTTCCAAAACTGGGGCATTCACCAATCTTCTTTTCAGTTCCTGAAAAAAAATCATCACATTCTTTTGTCCAGATAAACTTAACACCCTTCGGAGTTAGCTAAGGCATTGTACTAGATAACCATGAAAAATTTATAACAAACCTTCGGTAATATCCTGCCAAACCAAGGAAGCTAAGAATCTCAGTTACATTTATAGGTCGTGGAAATTTTTCAATAACCTTTGTTTTTGCAGGAACAATAGTTATTCCATCTTTAGAAACAATGTGACCAAGGAAAGAAATTTGTTTCAACCAGTACTCACACATGCTGAATTTACCATACAATTTATTTTCTTTTAAGGTTTATAAAATAACCCTTAAATGACTTTTATTCTCCTCTTTACATTTAGAAAACACCAAAATATCATCAATAAAAACAACCAAAATTTTTCACCTGAGTCAACTGAGCCATCACTGCAACAAACTGTTTAGTTCTGATTCTGACCATCTCAGGATACTTCTTTGAAAGGTCATTTCCCTCTGTATGCCTTCCTAGAAAAGTCTTTCAATTTCCTCTACGAAAAACCATTATTAACACAGAAATATCATAGGTGAAGCAACATGGAAACCTTTAAATGCAATATCATTTCAATCATACCATAAATTAATTTATAATTTAACAATTTTCTAACTCCTAAAGTTGTCTAAACCGACCTCTGATACCAAACTATAAGGCCCCAACTTTAAGTCTTACTTAATATTTAATTAAATGAATAATTCACATTGAGGATCTTTTGAGGATTAGAGTTTTAGAGAATTAGGACATAACTATTACATCTCAAAAGATTACAATGTAGACACTTCTACTATGTTTCCATAAAATAAAAACTCTTAAAAAGAAACATATCTAGTTCCATTTTTTAGATAGCATGAATTTTCCTTGACCCCATCCTTGACCCTATTCCACATTAAGTCCTATGAAAAACATTTCAAAAACATGGGGTGAGCATAAAAATCTCAGTAAGGGATACACAAAGAATGAAAACTATTAGTTTTTCAAAACAACAAGTAAACCATGTATACTTTATCAAAGTAATACCTTTCACATTTATGAAGTATTAAAAACTCTTCACTGAATAAAAGATCATTACTTAACCTTTTGTAACCAAAATATTACCATAAAACCCATATAAAGAACATATAACATATAAAGGTAACTTGGGACATAAACATACTTAAGTGGAATAACCATCCGGTCGACTTCCTCACATATCACTTAATGGAATAGCCATACGGCTGACTTCCATACCCAATGCATTGGAGGTTATAACGTAACCACCCATCCTGGTATTCACGAAACTACCCGTCATATGGTTTATCACCTAACAACTCATCAAATTTCCATGTACCATTATAAAATCATAAGAAATAAAACAAATATAATGGAAAGAAAACATTTATACACTTTGATCACAATATATCACATAAATATATTGACATAACAAATCCATTATAAAAACTATTTTCAATACCAAAATACATAAATGAGTATATTTTATTTATTTCATTTAAAAAAAATCATCACGGCTTGTTGAGGAAGCCAAAGACCAAATAATACTCGTGGCGGCGGAAAAGGTTGTTGTCACCACGTACATTAAAAGAAACATTCCTTTTTGTCATTTTGTAAAACGCTTCATAGAAAAAGATCCTTTTGTATAAAATTAAAATTCAACGGGGTTTATACACCGTATAAAAGAAAACCTTGTATTAGAACAAAATATGCCTCAATGAAAGGAGATTGAGACAAAGTCCCATACCTCGGGTCTGACTTGACTCAACCGTTCTTTAAACTCCTGAATAATAAACTTGAGTTAATTTATACTTGATTAAGAACCTTTTTCATGTTTATTATTCCATTTATATCACTTATTACCATTTCATGAACACTATGTAATTATTTAAGTTAATAATGGTCATTTTGTCGATCATTGCTACTTGAGTCAAAAATAAACTCTTCATAATTACAAGTTTGTTCATGGGGTAAAATATCCATGATAACCAGAATTATATTCATTATTTAGATATCATATATATCATATATATCCATTATATACATGAATTTATAATATTACACAACATTTAGAGGAAAGAAATGAAATGCACTGTTTATGGAGACGGTAAGTCGTACATACGCATGAATGCTACTTCCATTTCTATTTCATATTTAATGGAATTAAAACATAATGATACATAATAGTATTATAATTACAGTATGGTATCATATATAATATCATTAAATCTATCCTTTATATGTACCACATATGGTATTAACGAATCAAATCACTTTGAGGGGGCGGTAGTCCGCACTTCCTAAAATAAAGATATCACGTTTACCCATAATGGAAACCATAAAGGTATGCCATAAATGAAAAATACATAAGCTTAAAGGAAACATAACATATTATATATCATATATAAATATAGTGACATCTTAATGACCACCTTTTAATTTGTTAAAAGAATATTGAACAATCATCGTTTCGTGAGGCAGAAATTCACCATCCACAGAAACAGTATGTTCTTTAACCATTAGATGTAGGTCTGTGTAATTGTAGCTAGAATTCATATTATAAAAAAATCCTAGTATATTTAATATACTATATTTGTTACAAAATAAATGAATAAAATGATTTTAGGGGGTTGGAGAAGAAAAATAAAACAAAATAACACAAGTGAAGACATTATCCTAAAATCGGGTAACTCCCTTTGGATTGAACCAAAATGGTTTATTGAAGATATTTCATCCTAAGGTAAGGATTCTGGGATGAGGAGAGGGATTTGAAGAGACAAAAAGATCAGATCTTGGCCGATCCGAAGTCTTTATAAGTGTGGGTAATGAGGTAGATGTGGGGGCGTTTTATAAGAGGAGAGGAGGGGCACTCTTGGAAAGGTATAAAATGTAACTTTATTTTCAAATGTGTTTCGGATTTTAATGTTCCCAAATTGATTTGTTTCAAGTATAAGGTGATAAGGGTTCTAAAGCCACCCATCCAATAGGTTTTTGACATGTGTAGGTCTTAGACATTACATTATCTTTCCATTTTATTTAAATAGTTAAATAGTGAGGTAATCGCTCCAACATCATGGTTTCATAAATAATTTAATTTATTTAATGCCTAAAAATTATAAAAAAATATATCATGATGTAGGAAATCGTTTTATCTTTCTAATGAATATTTATAGTCAAAAATATGGCTTGTATAACCCCATGTAAAAATTGTTTTAGTAAAACAATACATGTTTGTGCCATTTTTACTTTTACTTTAAATAAAAGGCATTAATGTCATTATCTTACCCAAGTGGCTCCATGGGGTCCCCAAAATTGACCCAGGGGTTGTCTTGGTCGGCCATGACTCATCCAATAGGGTTATGACAAGTTTCAAGATATTTTCATTTTATTATAATATCATTTTTACCTTAAATCACACTAATTACCTTTAATCATGATTAATAAAACTTAAAAGTTACTTTTCACCAAAAAATTATTTTAATACCATTGAACCACATTTTACTTATTAAAGAAAATAATTTATATTGGATTTTTGAAATTAAAATCACAGAAGTGGTAAAGTTTCATTTAAAAGAAAAATCAGTTTTTGTAACTACCACTTTGTGGTTTCACTATTCATCAAAAATTAAGGTTTTTAAGAAAAATACCAAAAATTCACCCTAAGCTATATTTGATATTCCGAATTCAAAAATGATTTCTCTTTTACGAAATAAAAAACATATAAGTTGCATTAATTAATTTAATAATTAATTCCCGCTGTCAAAACAGATAGCGTGTTTTGAAGAAACAATATGTATCAAAAGATTAACACTAGTTTAAGTCCAATTTCAAAGTGAAATTAATTTCAATGATCACCATTGGATTAAATGGTAAAAATATATTCTAATTGATCTTTAAAACAAATTCAAAAGATAATATAATCATATAAACAAATTAGATTAAAAAGTGGTTTTTAATTAAAATACAACATTTTTCACTATTCATTAAAAAATGAACTTTATCGGAAAAATACCAAAAATTTACACAAAGTAAATTTTTATGTCCTGATTCTAAAGAATTTTTTTATTTGGTCCACTAGAATGTATAAGAGTGACCAAAACTATATTAAATGAGGGTTCTCCATCAAAAGGTGACAGTTCGACCTTTTAGTGAAAATTAGATTATATATGCCTAAAATTGAATTCTTTTCTTATTTTAAGCTTTTATCTTTTATTGGATAAATATAAAAACATTTTAAAAACATATATAATAATATTTTAGTTATTTATATTCATTCCCGCCAATACAACGACTACATGTTAACTACCATTTAAAATAATATTATTTTACTACTAGTGTGCAACGTAAGATTTAAAAGAAACTCTTTGTTGAGTATTAGGTACGCTATCGAACATAACAACCCATTTAAAGTAAAATTAATATTTAATTCATAAATATTAATAAATATGAAAATGTTTTATTCTTTATTTACCTGGGATGTTACAACACCACTCATAGCGTTGCTTCGCCTAATGCTTGTTTGCATAGGCACGCTAACGGCTATTGCTTCTTCGCATAGCCACGCTAATGTGGACCCCTCGATAGTTTTCTCTACGACCCCCCCTTCTATACGACACTGCTAGTACCTTCCCTCCCCCAAGGGGCAGAGGGTACCGATTTTGTACGTTCTTGGGGTGCGGAGTAAGCCCACCTCGTCCGAGCTGCATGATGTTAAACTGCCAAGCACCTCATCCTCAACACATGACGTTAAACTGTGAACGACCCCATGCCTCGCACGCAGGGTCACCCCAGCTCGGACATTATTTACGCCACTCATCTCCACATGAATGGAATCACCCACACATGGGATGTCGTCCTCCTTATCGGAGTGGCGTATTTCCACAGGATAAGGGCGACCACCTTGGTGTAATACCCCCTAGTCCCTCTTGCGGAAGGTAGCACTCATGCACCTTCGTACTTACCCACTGCCAATGCCAGTGGAGGGTGCGATAGGGAATGAGGCACCTTCCATATTTGGTCCCAAATCCCTCTCCCGCTGCACTTTTCCGCACTTTAGGCCTCTATCCTGGAGTAAGTCCCAACACCATGGGCCGCCTAATGCGTAAGCCCCTCTTCTCTTCTCATAGACACACCCTTCGCGACGTGATCGTCAGGTCTCTGCTGCCTCTTGTTTCTCACACCGAGCATGACTCGTGTGGGATTAGAGTATGCAACGACCATGTAAATGCCCGTATCCAGCATGACGTTAAACTGTATGCCCTCATCCAGTATGACGTTAAACTGTAGGCCCTCATCCAGCATGACATTAAAATCTATCCCCCTATCCCGCATGACATTAAATTGTACATCCATTTGAACTATGAGGTATTTGATCCATGTCAAGGAATGGGAAGTAGGAATCCTCCACGAGGTTCAAGCCCACCGCCCGTCGTTTCTTCACGTTAGGTTCCACCCTCATCCCGCATGACGTTAAACTGCATTCCATTCCGACGGTAAGCCATTGTGACTATCCCGAACTACGTGGACATTGATCAATGTCAAGGCATGGTATGTAGGAACCCTCACAAGGTCCAAGCCCACCACTAGCGGACCCACAGGTTCACCTTCACGTCGGTTCACCGACACACCATTTTGAATTACATGGTCTTTGATCCATGTCAAGGCATGGTACGTAGGAAGCCTCCTTGAGGTTCAAGCCCATCACCCATCGGACCAAGGTCCTTCTTCATGTCGGTTCACCAACACCCAAAATACCCACTAGAATTATGTGGAATTTTATCCTTACCAAGGCATGGTATGTAGGAAGCCTCATGACGTTGAAGCCCACAACCTGTTGGTCACTCCGACCCCCCCTTACATCGGTTCACCGACACTTGGGAAACCAAGTGTGTAAGCCACACACTATCTGGACCAAGGTCCTCACTTGCGTCGGCTCACTGACACACCATTTTTAACTACGTGGTATTTTATCCATATCAAGGCATGGTACGTAGGAAGCCTTCCTGAGGTTCAAGCCCAACACCCATCGGGCCAAGTTCCTTCTTCAGGTCGGTTCACTGACACCCACCGTAGCCATCTGAACTACATGTACTTTGATCCTTGCAAAGGCATGGTACGTAGGAAGCCTCACGAGGTTCAAGACCTCCACCCGTTGGTCACTCTGACCCCCCCTTCACGTCGGTTCATTGACTCCTGGGCAGCCTAGTGTGTAAGCCCCACACCATCTGGACCAAGGTCATCACTCGCGTCGGTTCGCCGACAAACCATTTTGAAATACATGGTCTTTGATCTGTGTCAAGGCATGGTACGAAGGAAGCCTTCATGAGGTTCAATCCCACCATCCATATGGACCAAGGTCCTTCTTCACGTTAGTTCACCGACACCCACCCATTCACTTTGAACTACATAGAATTTGATTCCCTGCCACAGAGATATGTAGGAAGTCTCTTTGAGACTCAAGACCATCACCACAACTATCTCCACGATGGCACATTTCATCCCCCCTCCAACCCATGAAATTCTACATCATCCACCCAAATTCATTCCCAGGCCGCCACATCCCGGTGAGATCATGACACCCCATTCCCCTCAACAACATTCGGGAAGCTTCCCATGGGCTGGCCCTGATATTGGCATTCCCTCAAGGGGGATTCCTCAATATGATCCTCTCCAGCTAGTGTTCTGATCAGGCTGATCCGACTCTTCTGGATGTTAATCTTGCGGCATACCCTGTGTTAAACATAGGAATCTGAGGAAAACCTCAGATACATGCATATGGCATACGATTCCCCGCGCTCGATATAGGATGCCTCGGGTTTCCACACCCTCGAGAAGCCCTATAATAAGGGACAAAAGGAAGACACGCCAATTCCCCAGTGTTCAGACATGTTTTTGATGCCTCGATGTGACTACTCCCCAGACTGAAGGTTGCTGCCTGGACCGGACCATTTGGAATGTCCTAACAGAAGCAGTGTAATTTACCTTCGTCCATGAAAATATGGCACTGTGAAGAGTTTCACGAACAATGTATTAAATCTATTAGGGAGACATGAACTAGGTGACGAGTTCCGAGGAGGAATCCACGGAAGGAAGAACCAACATCCCATCATCCCGGTTTTGATCAAGGAGCAGACGTCCCTGAATAAGGAGAGGATGCCGCCCGCCTTTGGAAATCAGGAATGCAGGGCAACACAAGAAAGCCGCTCCTGTCGCGCCCATGAGGACGGACGTAGGTGCCCCGACGAAAGCTTCGGAAACAGTATTATATATATATATATATTGTGTGTGTATATAATTTTGGAATCTGTTTTAAATTCCATGGAACATATGATGACTATTCTAAAGAAAAGAAAAGAAAATCCATTTTCAAAAGTTTTGATTTTCTATAAAAAATGATTTTATTTAAAAATATAAACATAAATTCTTTTAAATTATATAATTTATAATAAATAATATATTATTAAATATTAAAATATATTTAATGTAAAAAAATTCATCAATAATTCATGGAGTATACATTATAACTATCTTCATTTAAGTGTTAAAACTCACAAAAACAAGAGCACAATATAATGGCTGAATAAGTTAAACCATATTATTATAAAATGATGAAATCACGTTTAAAGAGTATTATTTATTTTATAAATATGATATGTTTTCATTAAAATCATTTCCAAAGTCATCCATGTAATAAATATATGAAAATATTAATGTGTCATCAATGTAGGGGGTAGTGCAGACATACACACAATCAATGTATTCATTTTCTAATGAATAAGATTGGAGGAAAGTAGAAAATGGTTTATAATTATATAACTATAATTAAGTAATAAAAATAACATTTATTCATCACATAAATATTTAATAACTATACATATAATGAGGTGATGATAAATGAAATACACTATTAAATGAGGTTGTAGTATGCATGTACACATAAGACATGTTTTCAATTTACAAATGTTAGAAAAAAGGTTAATGATGGGTTTCACATTATCAAAAGAAAATTTAATTAAACTAATTATTCTCATGTTATTATTTTAATATTTTTTATATAATTTTTGTAAGAGTGGGATGAGGAAGGAAACATGAATGAACTCGGTTAAGATGATTACCACTTTATTGGGTATTCCCTATGAGATCTCTCCTTAATAGTTTTTAGAAATGTATTTTGGTGAAAAAAACTAATAGATATGGGACCAATTTTTTAACCGATTTAGGTAGAAATTGGTCAAGATATAATGATAAAAGTGGATGGATGTGTGAGAGGTGACATGAAATGATTATATATAAGATGAGTGGAACATTCATATATAAACATGATATTAAAAAAATGTATTTCTCAAGGTAAATTGGAACCATGGAAACAAAATCTATAATAAAGGATATTTTAGTTGTAAATAAATTCACCAAATAAAATTATGTATAGGATGTTTTGATGATAGTTATCATATCACATAGATCTTATCCTTTTAGCCCATATCGTGGCGACTAAATTTTACTATGGTTCCAAAATATTATGGAAATAATATGATTTTGTTCTTATTAAATAATTTGAATATTATGATTATTAATATGGAATATAAATCATAATTCAATTTAGATAAAAGGTGATATTTAAGTAATATATAAATATATAAAAATTTTGAAAAAAATGTGTTTAGAAAATTTTCCTTTTAATTATATAAATAAAATTACTATAAAATACTAAATATTATTCATTATAATACAATTTATTTGTTTATGATTAATGAAATTATAACAACGTGACTTTAAAACTAGGAATATCATTATGAAACAATCAAAAAAATGATTAATGAGTATAATGAGAATTAATACTCTCAATAAAATAAAACATCACTTATATTATAAAATGTCAAAAATATGTTTCAAATTTAAATATAATATTCTAAATTTCACTATTTTGATTCATAAATATATATTTTCTATATAGAATATTTTGAAAAATATTCAAGTCATTCAGATATCATGATGAAGTTATATATATAAAATTATTTTAAAAAATTGTATTTTTCACTATTCCCCTAAAACAAGCAGTCATTTTAAATAAATCCAAAAAATTTAAAATAAAAAAAATTTTATAAAATTAATCAAAAAAATATATTTACTCTATAAAATTAATTATATAAAATTTTGAAATTCCACATTTAATAAAATCATTTTATTTAAGAAAAATGATTTCATTACAATAAAAAAGTTTTTCTTTTTTCATATAGAAATTTATATTGTTTCCATATACCATTATAGAATTATTTATTATATTATCATAAAAACTGATATAAAAAATACTTTATATAAATGAAAAAATATAAAAAATAAGATTACAAATAATTTTGTCAACTACTATTTATAATTATATAAAATGTATATCCTACCACTGTGTTAAAATATTAATTTTAAATATATTATTGGATGAATATAGATTGCATAATATCATTCTAAACATGATAAAAAATGTATATATGTGTTTAAGTTATATATATAAATATATATATAATAATTAAAAAACAATAAATGTGATAACTTTTTAACAATTAATAGGTTTTTAGAGATTTTTTATGGAACATATTCTTCATACTCTAAAATTTGAAGAATCATTAAACAATTATATAGGTATGTGAAATCGATATTCCTCTAATGTATTTAAATTTATTATTTAGAAGAAAAAAATTAGGGCTAATGGATTTAAATTAGAAAAATATATTTTAATCAAATATATCCTTTTATAATATTTTACAGAAAACAAAAAAAATAACTATTTGGCCTCCAAAAATCATGTTAAAAGGATTTAATTTTTTTTTATATTAAATATTCCATGTTTTTATTTTTTCATATCATTCCTAAAATTTCATACAATCTTATTAAATTGTTAATATAAAAAATTATATTTTTCTATAACTACAATATTTTTTGTATAAGAATAAAAATACAACATACTGGAATTCTGAAATTAACATGTATTACATTCAATGGTATCTGATTTCACATGAATCCATATGATTGGGAATAAGGTTTAAAGGGGTATATTTTTAATCATATAAAAATTAAATGATTCCATTTCAGTGACCTATTGACACATAATATATTCATTTAATGAAGGGCAGAATAAAATATTAAACTAACCATCAAATATCTTGTGACTTATTATAATTTTTTATATTGTATCTTGGGTTGAATCCTCAACGATGGTACTATATTGATAGAATCTATTGTTTTCTTTTAGATTCTGAATGGGGGGTAGGGTGGGGGTTCTCAGTAATAATTAGTGAATTGGTTTATACATTTTGATTAAATAATACATTTTTCAGATATTGGGGTGGTTCCAATATTGAAAATAATATGTATTATGTTTTTAATGGGATTTTCAGAGTGTTATAACATTATGATTTATTTCAAAATATGATTTAAGATAGAATAATTTAGTTTAAAAATAAATGAAATTATCAACTGAATTTTGTTTCATAATTTTTTCCCATTCATTTTTCTAAAAAAATAAATCAATGAACTATTAGGTAAGTTCTTCAAATATTATATGGAATCTACAAAAGTAAATAGATTTGTATCTAAGATATGAAATATCTTAATACGTTCCACCAAATTAATTTTGGAAACGTAAATCATGTAAACCTCCTTGTGGCCTTTCATCAAAAATCATATTATTTATCACAATTGGTGGTTCACTCATCCATTAAAATGGTGTGTGTATTTATATGAGATAAATTTTATAAGATAATAAATTAAGATAAAAATTAGTCAGAAATGATAATAATTATATAATTAGAAATTATAGTCATTAATAAAGAGAAAATTATATACTCTATTTAAGGGATTAAAAAAAGTGAAATCAAGTTCCATTATAAATGAATTTTTTTTAATAAAATAATAACAAATCTATATAATTATAATGAGGATAATATTTAATTAAATTTGTAACATTCACCACACATAAATGAAATGACAAAACTTTTCATGATTATAATTAAAAATGAACAATGAATTATATAATGATGATGTTTGGGGAGTGGTTTCTCTTTTAAATTCAAAAATATGGGTAATCCCAAACATGTCATTATAACATTTAGTGTATTCCAATACTCTTATTTGAGTGTTTATGTGCCAGCCTTTTGCAAAAATTCAATTTAAAATTATTTATAACCCATGATATTGGGGGTTTCCCCACCCAAATTGACCACAAACTAAGATGATATATATATATATTCTCTATGATATCCTTATATTCAAAACATAACTTATAAATAGTTTTTGATATGTATATTAATAGTTCACCCACAAAATCACATCTTCCTAGGAAATAAGAAAGAAAAACTATATATTTTTGAAAAAAATTACCATTGTCCTTGATTGTACATAATTTTTACAAGGAAAAAATGTGAACATAGTTATGGATGTAAATGTGTTCAAATCTATATCATATATAGTTGATTAATTTGTTTTTTAAAATGACTCATTTATGAAAATAAAAATTTTCATTCATACATCATTTTTAAACTTATTTTCAAATTAGTTAGTTGTACTAAAAATGTAGACTAAATTATGGGATTAATATATGGATTTTATTTTGAGACATGTTTAATGATTTTTTCCTTTAATGTTTTAACCATGTGGGAATAAAATTCATATAAATGTTCTGTGAAATCTATTAGAATTTTATATTTCTAGGATAACCATAAAAAACAATGAAACTAGTCATGTTTCCATAATCAATATAGTTAAACAATTTATATGATCCATATTTACAATAAAATTTAAAACATAGTCAAATATTTTGTTGAATAAACTATAGGAATATAAATATATGTCCCTATAAAATAATAATAATAATTTTTTTCCTGTATAGTGAAACTAATGATAATAATATAAAACAGTATTTTAATTGGAAGAATTTTCACATTGTTGTTTATAAATTTACATTGTCAATATATTAAAATTGGTTACCAATTTTGCATTGTTCAATGATAAATTATTTATTAGGGTAATTAAATATTATTTATATTTATATAGATCAGGTATATACTATTATATTGTGTTTTATTTACCATTAGCTATATCTCATATGGAATGTTGGTCAAATAGAGTGGGATGTGTTATGATATAATGTCTCTTTCTAACGTTATTACCCATTCCCAAATATATGGGCACTATTTTTAACCTACTTATTTGTCTTCATTATCATTCCCCCTTGTATTGGTATTATACTCATAATGTATTGTAACAGGCTCACTAGTATGGGTATCTTGGTTGATCTTCCAAGGTTATCTAGGAGTAAAATTTTATAGGCTCATAAAATGTTTAATAAGGTATAAACCCTCCAAATATTAGAGGATTTCTATTTTCACTGGTATCCATATTAATTTAATTAGATATTATTATTCTTTCTAATACTATATATTTCATCTAGCCTTATATTAGTGTTTTATAAACTATGGTTTATATTAGGGAGTCAATGATTGGTTGTGATACCTAATAACATTTTTTAATCCATAAAAATATAAATTTGGGAAATGTATAGATTATTTTTTTATTAGTTTATTTAATGATATATCTCTAGAAAAATAGACAAATACATGTATAGATTTTGGAGTTTATGTGGATTACCTTGGTTCTTTATGTGAAGTTAGTTCGATGGAATCAAAACTGACCACAATTACCTCGATGGGGGTTATCATTCATGAACATAAATTTTAGGATCTTAAAGCGTGTTTAGGATTACATTATATATATATATATATGGTATTGTCTAGTCCCACTCACATTTTAAACTATATATGTGTTTTTAGACCTTATTATATTGTATTCTATGTTTCAATAAGGTACATGAATTTAAAATTCTATTTTAAATATCAATCTCCTATTTAATAATTAGAGATTCACTTGGTGTATCTCATGTGTATATGGGTCGTTCCAAAAATTGGTGTGATATGTTTAAGTTATTATATAAATTTTTAATTTTTTAAACCATTTCCAATGTACACTATATCTATTCCCTGCATTTTATAGAAACCTATAGGGACAAGGGGGATCCCTATATATGTTCTACCGATGTGACTCATATAGTGTTTATGTATTTGGGTCATGGACATTTAAATTATCTTTCCTAAGTCCAAAATAATTAACTATATATACAAAAAATGATTCTATCTATGTTGTCATCCATAAATTTGTTAATTCACTACTAGTGGTGTCACTTAATAAATTAAACATTCATGAGTGAATGAATTCCCTGATGTGATGATAATAATAATATTTTATAACATTAGCCACATAAAAAAGTTCTAAATAGTTCACTCTGTGATAGATCCCCCCTAATTCATCATGTGTTGGTTTTGACTCTGTACATATCATGAATAGGTGGAATATATACTATTCTTACTATAACATCTCAATTTTCTAGAGATACTATCAGGATCTATGCCATCCCTTCTGTAATCATCATGAGATCCTTTGTTAGACTCCACTGAAACATTTATAATCATCTTGCATGTGATATTAGGTTGGACTCTCCCATCTCATTCACACACAACACCTAAAATATACATGGTTTACTTAAACTAACCAATCCATACTCATAATGTTGATAATCAAAGGTCAACCACCACACACACATTTATACTCATCAATCTTAATATCATATATCAGCCTCCAACATAACATATATACACATCATGCTTAGGATCGTAGGTTATACTCCACATTACTATCTATTTTCATCTTTCTCAGCCAATCTACAGATATCTCTTTTATTAAACAAATAGGCATTTTAAATCACTCATTAATAAATCCATTCAATTTTCATCATGAAAAAAAGATATAATAAACTCTATACAGAACAAATTATTCATGGTTTAGGGTATACAAAACCACCTATCATTCAAGAAGAAATATATCATTAAACCTAACTCCACCAAAACCACACAAATAAAACAGTTCAACAATATAATATCACCAGTGAAACATTAAATTCATTAATTAATGTCCAGTAAATCCTATAAAGGTATACTATCAGAAGTCATATGAGTAGATACCCCTCATGTGTTCCAGTTTTATTTTATCTTAACCCTTTCCATAATATGTATTGGAATAAACAAAATATAATTGAATCATAACTCTTTTATAACATATAATCGGTTAGATACACCTTAATCACTAAAAAAAGTTAATATATTCTCAAATTGGATCCATTTAATGATGTTCATTTGTTTATAATAATGAACACTTGTCATAAAAAATTCCTTATTTAGTTAAGCCAAGTAAAAAACATTTTACATCAACTTAACTAGAACATTTACATACTATAAAATTTAAAATCCATTTTTTAGAATAAATAGAGATCGTGGAGCGCCAACGAGCCCGTACTCGAGTGGTAAGGGCTCCTGCTTGGCATCCAAGAGACCCAGGTTCAAAACTAGGTGGAGGCAAATTACTGGGGTACTGTAGCAGTACTGTAGTGGGTACTGTAGCAAACACTGTTCGATACTGTAGCAGCCAGACTATTCACTTGATTTGGGATTTCGAGCCACCGGTTTGGGCCTACGGGTCACAGGGCCTTTGGGCCATTGAAGACCATGAAGTAGCCTAGTTCACACAGAGCAGACCCCATATGAGGATCAGAGCACCAGTCGCAGTCACCAGAAGCAGAGCTAACCAGATTGGAATAATGAGAGTGTATGACAACTGCCATCGGGACCAGGCACCGTGCAGCTTTGTACGGGGCAATGCTAGCCGATCAACAATGCAGGTGGGTAGCTAAAGCCAATCAATGATGCAGAAGCTAGGGAGGGGAATCTCTGGTGGGCTGGGACAACGAGTCATGTATTGGCCATGGTATGCCTCTGGGCCTTCAGGTCATATATTACGGGTCATGTCGGGCCTTGTGCCTTGGGCCTACGAGTCATGTACGGGTTCCCCTTCAACCCTTAAAAGGGGGATTATATATAATAAAAATAAAAAAGATGGCCTTCGGGCCATTCGGGCAATAGAGATAGTGGAGCAGAAGAGACCAATGTCAAGAAAAACATAGTCTAAAGGGAACTTAACAAACCCAAATGGGCTGTTTGGAGAATTCAAGTAAATCTATAAAAGATATTATGAGGATTTATTAGTCATTTTATTGTAACATTAGGTTCATTAGAATGATGCGGAAGATTAAATTCATGAAATTTATTAAATATTATGTAAATCTCCAAAAGAAATACTTATATTTATGAATTTACTTGACAAAAAAAGGATTCCATTGATTTTTAGACCCCATGTGTGTAATATCTATTCAAATATCATAAGTTAGTGGAACTAATTAAATTATATGGGCTCTATTATATTTGTATGGTGGATTAATTATAGTGAATATAGTTTTATCATTATAATAATATTTGTTTTCTAGAATGAATGTATTTCAACCTTACCCTCATATAGTTGGAGTAATCCATAACTATGAAAAATTAATTATTTTCTTTTCCTTTATCCACATTCATTTTTTAGATATACTTTTCTAGATTGTTCATATTTGTTGTGGTGCAAAGAATTAGGTGATTATTTAATCCTATGTTCTATTATATCATATTTGTGGGTTATTGTTTACTGTATAGTTCTTGTTACTATTCATATTGTCTATGTTTTGGTTGTTTACTTATGTTTGTAATGTTCATTAGACCAAACAAGTGATATCAAAGAATCAATTTCAATTTTTATTATGGACAACCTCAAACCAATGTGTTTTAGAGCACAATTTATGATAATTATTTTTAACCTTGTCCTTCAATAATATATTATATAATAATTTAATAATCCCCCTAAAATATTTTTTAATCTTGTGGGAATTCACTCATTCCAAAATAAAAGATGTTTTATGAGGGTATCTTTTATGTAGATAAGTTTTATCGAATAGACATTGGATTTGGTAGGATAAATGTAGAGGATGATCTATTGTCGAAATACCTTTTCCATCTGTTGAATAAAATCTAGAAAAAAATTAAACGTATATGTAATAATTGGAATGTATGGATAAGAAATTTTTTTTTATTTGGGTTCCATTATCACCAAAAATGTTGCTCCTAACATCAATGAGAACACAAATTCTTTGGAACTAATGAATACTTTTATTGATATATATGAGATATAGATGACATGGAAGAAAATGTTTTCTTGTTGTAGACGTTATTCATCATGAGAATTTCATGTATGAATCTATATAATGATCATTTCAATGAGTTAAATGTGATATAGAGTCTATTTCAATCATTAAATGCAAAATTTTGGGATATGAAGTGGGAAATTTTTGTATGTTCATTATTTTGAAAATAATAGGATAAAATGGATATTGTGGTGAGTATCATAATTTCTAAAGAATACCTAGAGTTTATAGATGTTAGATATCTAATTCCGGTCTAGTATATTTATTGTATATAGATATAACATTATACAAGAGTTAATTTTTATGAAAAAGGGAGGGGATTTTCAATTTCACGTAATAGTCACATGAAATGAATGGGAAGAATTTGGATCCATAATATCTCAATGGAATGTGGTCACATGTATTTGAAATGTGGAAATACATGTCATGTAATGTAATATTTTATTGGGAGAAGAGTAATATATGCTTCTAGAAGAACATCTTGAATTACATTTCAAAAGATATGTGTTCCCTATTTTGAGTGATACTAGTTCACATGAGTCTTTTATTAAATAACATATAGCATTTTCACTCTAAAAACAAGAGATGGACTATGAAGAATTATATATCCAAATTTTTTAGCTTGATGCATAATCTAGATGATTGATCTCTTACTACTATCATCAATGGTTATGTTTCTATTATAATAAATAAAGGTTTTTTAAAGATATTTTAATTTAAAATGAACATCATATCAACAGAATAGATGGATTATGTAGGGTTTTGTATAACCTTTATGGATAGTGAATTGAGAATTATAAATTATCTCATAGTGGAATGAAAATGTAAAATATAGACAAATTTATCGACTGTGTGTTTTGGAATAAGAAATGTATTCCATAAAAATTACTTTTATAATGTTATAGAATAAAAATCAGGGCCACATAAGTGATAAAGGAGTGGATTTTCTTGATTCTAATGGAATATTTATGATCAGGTGTATATATTATATAATTTTCATGTAATATATTTTTTTGAAGCAATGGATGTTGTCATTTTAAAAATAAGTTATGATTTCCTCAAATAGGATTTTATAATTTGTTAATAAATTTTTTATGACCAACCCCAATACATTCTTTTAATGTTTTCTTGTGCTATATTAAATTCAAATATGATATTAAATAGTTGTTTTTGGTGTTCATTCCTAATACCATGTATAATATATTCAAAAAACTCATTTTGATGGAGAAAAATAAAATAAAATGGGTAATTAAGTAAAAAAATGTTTTGAGGTTTGAAAATGATGGAAAACACAAAAACATGGATATCTTGGGGTTCTAGTGAAAAAAGGAATATGGTTTTATATTAATATTCCATGTACAATATAATAAAATTGATTCATATGAAAGATGAATCAAAAAAATATAGATAAATAAAAACATAAGAATTGTCATTGGTTTTAAAAAATGGTTTTAAGTATAATCCATTAATTATAAAGCTTCTTAGGTATAAGAATTCAATCATTGTTTTTAGGGTTGGAAATTCCGAAGCATGGTCAGCATGAAAAAATGTTGAAATTTCTCATATCAAATAAATTAATTCACTAACCTTCTTCCATATAATTTTCAAGGAAGGGGACAATATACATATTAATTCTTGAGAATTCTACTATGTAGGGTATGCGAAAAGACTTTATATTTCATCATTTAGATAGTAACACTCAGTATGTTTTCAAAGTCATCAGTTTTATATCCACAATTTGATCTTTTTAATGGATCAGAATGACGATGATGATTATAATGACATAAAATTATCATTACATGCAATGTTATGTTAAATGGATGTTTGGAAGTTCTAAAAATTTCATAAGACAATGAATATTTTCAATATTCTAGACTATTTGGGAAAAAATATTGTTACCAGTCAACATGATATGATAATTTGATGAACGGATGTAATGGTAAGATCATGTATTATAGAAACAGAAGGATGATCTTCAAAAGGTGGTTATTTAGAAAGAGTAAAGTTTT
This sequence comes from Viscum album, assembly GCA_963277665.1. NCBI lineage: Eukaryota > Viridiplantae > Streptophyta > Magnoliopsida > Santalales > Viscaceae > Viscum > Viscum album. The sequence continues at coordinate 1,182,456,088 of OY728130.1, forward strand.
ACAGTCTTTTATAAAGATATTCTAGGGTTTATTACCATGTGTGAAGATGAGTAATTGATTTAACCAATTTTATTATCATGGTAAAAGGAAAACCAAATTCCTAGAAGAGTATTAAAGTAAAAATGACTCGAATTACTGATAATATATAGGTTAGATGAGATCGATTCCTTAATATAATATATATTATAGGGAAAATTATGTGACATAATATGTGAGAGAATATGATATCCTAAGGTACAGAGAAAATATTTTCATGATGGGTTTTTAACAAATGGATGATGTCTATTTTTTTAAGATCATTTATCAAACTATTAACAAAAAAATGATTATAAAATTACAAATGACGGATCAAATTTATTTTTTATATCTATAGTATTTAGATGTGAAGACAGAATTTCATTACAGGAATATATGTGAATATATTTATGTGTTGTAGATAAAATGTTTTGTTGGGGAATATAACCATGATCTTCTGTACTACTTGAAATATAGTCTTTATGGATTGAAAAAATCACTGGGGATATCGAATTAGATGACAAATGCCTTTATATTAGAATGAAATTTCATCTAAAGATATGGTGATAATAATTTTTACAGAAAGTTTTATTATAACTAGAATTTTTTGATATATCTATATTGATGACATGTACATTAACTCTTTGGTAATGGATGTTATCAATGAGATCCAATCAAAATTTTCAAGAATTTTTGGCATGAAGAATAATGGAATGTAAAAACATATTCTTAATTCCAATAAAAATGGACTTATGGTTAGTAACGTTATTCATAAATCAATTAAAATACATAAATGGTGTGGTTGAGTGTTTCAAAATTTGATGGTTATGTGTAGATAGAACTACCATAGTTGAACAATTCTTGATGATAAAATAAAATGCTACAGTAATAATAAAAGAGTCTATGTACATAGAGAAGGTTTTCTTTGTGCCAAATGGTTATAAGAATGTTGTATTATATTGTATATATATCCATAAATTTCATATGTGGTGGGAGTACTTAGAATTTTCATGTTTAATAACATTAGAGAACCCTATGTTTTTTTTAATATTAATCCTACCACATATAAAGGGCTTAAAAACGTTTTTCTATTTTCTAAAATGACAAAATAATATTAGCGGTGTCTTGATATAACATTGGTGGTGGCATTGAGACACTTAGAAGATATCCAATGACCATGTGTTCACTTTCTGTGGTACTATTGTGACTATGATGTCAATGTATCAACTTTTAATTTAACATTTGATAATTCAAGTGGTGTACGTATCCTTAATAGAATATAATAAGGATCTTTTGTGAAAAAAGGGACTATTGGATGATCTCGGCATAAGGGATGATGTTGGAATACAATTTCTAGACTCACACAATGAAATATGAATTCACAAAAACATATTGTTTTATTCCAAGAAATGGAATATTCAGATGATGTATCCTTTTTCTAAAATGGTTTAGAGGAAAAATTAAAAATTCTATAAAATGTGGATCTAGTTAGTAATAATGAGGTAATAAAGGCCAATGTTGTTGTTAGGGATTTTTTCTTATATTCGTGCATCATAGTCAGCCTATGGTAATCTAAATCATGTTGTGAAAACAATGATTCTATAACTGGGGTTTGAGAGTAAAATTTGTTTATAGATGATGAATATAGACATAATGCAGAAATACTAAAACTTATTATCATGTTGGAGATTGGTAGGTGCCAAAATGTGAAAAAACATTATCTTAAAAATTATAACTCTCAAAATATAAAATTTTATAATATAATTTCTAAAATTTATAGATATAGTAAAGTGGATTTGACCAACATATTGACTTAAAAAATAATAAATTTCAAAAATAAAATAAAAAACCTAAATGGGATTTTTTATGACATAAATAAAATTGATAAGGGCTACATTGAAGACATGTAAGAGCCATATTGATGTTATATAATGGTTTTTTAATGATATGTATGAGTATATTGGATGAATTTTGGTATGTATTCATTGTTCAATAGAATTATCTATTTTAAATGGATTTATTTGATTAAATGTAAGGATTATAATGAAAATAATATTTCAATGGTCATAATCACAATGAATATAAGATGATATTTGAACATATGTAATAATCTGGGATCTACTAAATTTTTATGGGGGACTCCTTATGGGGAATAAAGTTTAATCATTGTAATTATCTTCCATTTCTCTAATACATGAATAATAGGGTTACCCCATTGAATTATACTAAATCCAATCCATTACAATTTTATATATTTATTATTTTGAATAAAATATAGGATTTTTGATAGAATGGTTTTGATTTTTTCATCAATAATTTCATTATATATTGTGTTGGTTTTTTTAATACAAATGTTTAATTATGTTAGGTTTATTTTATGAATTATTATAAAAAATTAATTTTTTTGGGGTTATATAAATTTATTTAAAAATGATTCTTTTAAATTTATAAGGAAGATGATGATTTTTAAAGTTAAGAGAATTAATGGAAATTAATAATTTGATTTGGTAATGGGATTTATTATTTATATTCAGGGTACATATGATTTTGAGCGAATTAAAATATTTTTAAAATTTATTTTTTTAATGATAGAATTAATATTGAAAAAAATTTGAGCAACTATGGATGTATTTAATTTTTTTACTCTTTATGTATGATTGGTTTCAATAGTTTTTTGGGTTCTTTATGTCCTATAATGTGTAATATTTTTTAGGTTAAAAAGATGAAATGTAATAAATATCATGGGTGATGTGTAATATCATCAATTAGTTGATTAAGATATAATCCATGGTATTCCTATAGATCAAAAACATTTATGGAATACAAATGATATTTTTCATAAAAAATATATTCAAAATAATTATTAGAAACCAAAATAAAATATATATTTCTTATTATGTATTGTATTAATTGGAGTGTAAGGAATATTGGTGTAGTGCTGAAGAATTCCATGTATATATAAGGGTTTTGATAATGTTTTTAATATCCAACAAACTATTTAAAATTTGGAATGTTTTGGAACAATAAGGATATGTAAGGTTTTTATTCATGAATGTATTTATTATTAATTATGAGGATTTCATGGCTGATATGTCAAGATTTTAAGAATCTATGGTTGATGTGAATTTTTTTCGCCATATTTTACATGCTAGAGTTTTTAGATTTTATAAGGTATATAAATTGATTGAGGAACACTTTTTGTATTACTAGAAACACAATTTTAATGTGGGAACAAAAACCATTTCTATTACATATGGTGTGCAAATCCTCGATATACCAAGGATCTAATTGTAGATTATTTTGTGTTTTGTGGACATGGTATTTAGCCAAGAATCAAAATGTATAAGATTATTGTTTTGTTGATTAATATAATAATAGATTAAATTGAAATAAAATATGATATATAGTTTTAATTTTAGAGATCTTGATATTTGATTAGTATTACCCCAGGAAGTAGGATATTTCATCACAGTCTGACCATAGAATTTAAAAGGAAATTAAAGTGTAAATTATGTAGTGTTTCCATATTCATCAATGGTAAAATATCTTACATGGTTTTTAGTGATTAAATTTTGAGAATAATTAATGACACATTATGAATGATATTTTTAATATATTAAGGGGTTCATGGATGTATGTTCATGTGTTTGTTTTCTCACAAGGAGTTGATCATTACATTATAATTTTAATAATCATGTCATGAAGAATATGAGTTTGAAATATTCCCATATTTTGATTATGTTATCTTCATGGATAGAAATATTCTGAATTAGTGGAAGTCTTTATATAAAATTTCCTTAATGGATTTACCCTTGATATTCATAGAATATTGTCGAAATTTTACAAGGGGAATGGGAAAATATTTCTTTGATTAAAAATTATTATTTATGGAAAGAGATAATTCTAGAAAATATTTTCTCTATATTATGTATATTGAAGAGATGGAAGATTGTATATTTTATTACATTATATAAGATTTCCATAATAGAATACAAGTAACATTATAATATAGTGATGATCTTTACATAAAATGAATAAGGAGGTGTTACCATGGAAAATCATACAAATGCGATGTTCTTGTTTATGGTATTTTTCATATATGTATTGTTAAGGACAAATGTGGAGATCAATTCTCACCATCCAAGATTTGGTGACCCAATAATATTGAAGATACTATTATCATTAGCCTATGTCACACAATTTTTTCCCTTACTAGAGTAGTGAGAAAGTGGAGATGAGTGGAAGTAGTGGTCATGGGTTGGTAGTGAGTATTCCCTAAACCTTATAATGGGAGTGGACCCAAACATAGTAATCACCTTACCTAAAACAAAAAAAAATATTATTAGTGATATACCTACACTAAAACTCGGTCATTATATTCTTCTTTGAATAGCATGGTGTTGATGAACAACCTAAAAAATATCATTGTTCCATATGTGTATATTTATTTATATTTTGAATGTTTTAATTGCTGTGTGATTGATAATTAGTTCGTGATTAAATATGGAAAATACATGATTAACTGATGTAATAATTATATAATCATTTTACAAATAGAAAAATTTTAACCCCAATATTAATGAGGAAAATATCAATTAATCTATTTATAGACTAAGAAAAAAATCATTTTATTAGTAGATGTTCTATACACTAATACCCCCATGGAGTATTTCTCACCAACGACACTTGGTGACCTAACATGTGTTATCTATGAACATGTTCCTTTTGTTGGTTTTCTCAATATTTTTTGATTAAATCATTTTCTGAAGGAATTTTTATTTTTCTCATACATTATTTTCGTCGTATGGGAAAGGGAATAAACCTGAAGAAGAAGAAGAAGAAGAATAAAGAATCTATAGAAATTCTTTATTAGGTAATTCCTTATAGGAAAAGTGTGATTTAGATAGAGTATTCTAGTATCTCTTATAGTAGAGGTAAAACTGAAATTTATAGTGAGTTAATTGATTAATTCAATGTAAAATTAAGATTAGATGAAGTGCCAAAAATCTCTTGTGATATGTCTTATGTGATATAGTAGCTAATGATGATGGTGATATGAGATTAAGTCTAAAAGTGGATGTTAATTAATTATTTGAGGATGTTGATGAGGGGATGCAACAAGAAAACATTAAACTAAATTAGTGGAATCGGTCTCACGATATCCATGTTTATATACTGAAAAATAAATTTTAGAAACTGAAAATATAGAATGAGATTCTAGTTCAATGGGATATGTATATAAGGGGAACATTATATTCCATGGTTGGGAAAAGGGATGAAATGTATTGAAGATTTTAGAAGTAATGATTGGGCACAATGGATTAAAGTCATAACTCAAAATATTTTCAAAACCATATGACCAAAAAGTTATGAATATGATACACAATAATAAAAATATGTAAATAAGTAATAATTGTTGAAGAATGTGATGATAACCCTCAAATATTTCATTTCTCATGTGAGCACCAAGATCAAAGTGAAAAGTGGCATACTGTATAAACATACCAATTTAATGGAAATGGATTGAATAATTAGAATAAACATAGGGATGGTATGAATACTCATATTTATGTAAAAATAATAAATATCATGCAACTATTATTGAAGTTATTGTTATTCAATAATTATAAGATATAATAAACTTTATAGGGTAACCAAGTTATTCAATAATAATTTCACTAGTTACTTGTTTATCTAATAATATGTAAATATTTATTAATAACACATATAGAATATTATAGTATTAAAAAATAATTTCTATGTAAGAAAGTCTAGGTTCTATAGAAAAACATTTTTTAATGATGTAACCTCTCTGAGGCTTATGATATTGTGGTTTACGGGAGTTCCAAAGAAAACTGAAAATTTTGGTGGTGTTGGAAATGCAATCATGAAGATTCCCACAATATGAAATGAAAATATAATTCATTCAAGTGGAATGTATAGAGGCATGTTATTTTTTATAGAATATAGTGATATATTACCAGTTATTCAATTAAACATTGTGATATATATGTTATAATGAAGGTGAGAGAAAGGGTGTAATAAAAAGTTTCCAACCAAAACAATAAAGGCATAGATTTAATTTTAATAATTCATACCATGATAACAATGTATTCAATAGAGCTATCAGGAAATTTTTTAGATTTAATGGAATGTGAAAACTAATATTCATTTAATAATAAATATATTAATACATAAAATATATTTTATTGGATTGTTGAAGAAAATAAATATGATTAAAATAGTATAAAATGAAGTTACAAATCCCTTTCAAAATATAAAATTTTATTTAATTATATGAAAAATGATTAAAATAAGGAAAAAATCACATATAAATAAGTTTTGATTCATATATTTATTCCAGGTAGTGATATTTGTTGTGAAAACTAATGGTTCCTTCAAGGCTAAATATGGTATAATGAATATTTAGGGAAGAGAAATCAAAAATTTGATATCACAATATAGTAATGATATAATAAAACCCCGAGGATTTATGGTCTCTATTTTCACTATTGAAAAGAAAAACAATCGTAGTGAAATATAAATGAGGTTTTATTGTCTCAAAACAACTAAAAATATGAATATTGATTTTAAATTAATAGGTATAAGAAATTTTTTGGTACATAGATATACATTACGATCCACAAGTGATGGAAGTTATATTTCCCATCTCCCCATGTAATTGAATTTTATTCAATATTATTGATGTGTTTAATGATTTGGAGATAAATGATACATTGGGGAAGTTTTATCAATAGATTAAAATGATTTTTGAAGACAATTAAGGATTTAAAAGATTATTGATTTATTAAAAGTGTTATTCTATTGAATATGGAATTACAAGAAGAATTAGTGATGTTATAATTAGATTCAAATGTTGTATCATGGTATAATTGGATTGTCAGTTACAAAAAAAAATAATGGTCAATTATTAAAAAACCTTGAATAAGTAAGAAAATATTTAAATTAATATGAGAATAAATAATGATCCTCATGATTTTTTGAACTAATAACTGAAATTATGTATTATTTTTCTGATTTCAAAGGATAATAGAGTTGGATGACCGTCCTGTTAAATAATAACAAATATTTGGGAGTTTCATGGTTTTTTGATGTACATTTTAAGGTGATATTCACATCAAAAAAGGGAAGGATACCTATTGGATAAATGTAAAAATTGGATGTCTTAACATCTGTTTTGATAAATTGAATTATAATGATTTTTGAGAATTAGTAGAAAAATTTAAATCTAGTATGGATCACACATTTTGTATTTCATATTGATTCATTAATGGTCTTGTAAATGCGTGATTTAGTAAAAGGGATGAGTTACATGGTATAATATACAAATTTTGACTGTGTGGAACTTATGGACTTAAGTGAGTTGCAATTAAATGTAGTGTTTTTTGAGATTTATATCTTGTTTCAAACATTGATTTATGACTCGGTAGTCTTAGATATTTGGTGGATGGTTTATTATTATGATGTATGATCAATAATTGCGAATAAATTTAGTATAAATAAATTATTTAATGTTTTTATAATCATTAATGATTAACATTTAATTATGTCGAATAATTGAAAATATAAAAAAATAACGGAATCCTGAATTACATTACAAAATAGGGAGTTCATCCTCATTATATATGATTTTAAAATGACATCAAAAAATTATGAGAAGATTTAATAATAATGATCCATGAGCATAGTGGTATTAATAAAACAAATGGTATTATGTTTGCACTCATTGTATAAGTGACAATTGACTTAATTTTATGATTTCAATATCCTAATTTATGGAATATTAATAATTGGTATAATTTTTTTCTCCATAATGATTATAAGAGTAATAAATGTAAGTGAATTTAATTATTTTTACAATAATATTTATGTGGAATAGTTATATAGAATTCAAATTGTATGATATTTTCTCTCATTGTAATGGTTTCCCTAAGGATTTCACACCTGTATCTTTTGAATTTGGTTTTTTGACATTTGTTATGAAGTCAACGGTGGATTTTAAATAATTATAATTCCATGAATATAACCATTCCTCAATTGGTGTGTAATAAAAATATTGCAATAATCGTGAATCTATGATCTTAGTAAACCCACAATGGGTGAGTAAAAAGTATTTTGGATGCATCATGATGAAGTGATTAAATTTTGGATTAATGTTATTGTTTTTGAAAATTTTAAATGTGGAATTAAATGGAATCCAGTTGTGGATTGATAATTAGATTTTGTTATATTTTTAGTCAATAGTTTTTAGATTATTTGTGTTTTCATTATAAAATTTATTTTTATTACTAGATTTATTTATGGAATTATTATAGAAATGATTACTATATTTGAGTTCTAGAAATTGATTTTAAAGAGGATTTTAATTCCCTTACATGAGACATCTAAAATGTGTCTCACATAACATGCTACACAACCTTAGGTAGTCCACATCTTAAACCATATATTCTGGACTAGTGATGGGGTATTAATCATACATCTATGAGATTGTGACATCAATAGCATATCAATTAAAAACAATACATGTAACAAAAAAACATCCAAAAAACATCATAATCGGAATAATAAGAAAAATAAAAATTATGCATTAACAACATAATATAAAATCATAAAACAATAAATCATTAATAACTAAAAAATGGGAAAATCACACATACATGATAAACCAAAGAAAAAAATGCTTGAGATATTCTATTTACAAACCCAATACTCACCTCAATCCCTCTCTCTAAATCCAAATGGATCTACCCAAATTTTATCCTCTATCAAACCTATACTCAATCTAAATATATGTATAAGATCTCTATGGGGAAATGGGTTACATTGTAGGACGTGGTAATATTACATGGTAAGGTATAACCATTTTTTCATAGTATACACACTAATATACATGTGAATACTCAATAAAAACAAATAATTAAAATAAAATACACATGAATTCATTTTTATTATTAATGTTATAGCAATTCTACTGTGAGAAAATGACCCTAACATCACCATCAACACCATATAGAATCAACACCAAGAAACCAAACTCATTTCTTATCTCATACCAAAGGAACCAATGTTGAACATATAACCATAACTCATCTAGTAACCCCTATCATGTGGTAGGGAATAGATAAAGTTCCCACTCCATTCCCTATAAAAGGTTATGGAACTAGATAATGCCTAACTCATTAAATCATAGGAAAGTATGTGTCCAAGGTTCCTATAATAACTCCTCACTATAGATTTTTCACTGAATAGTAATGAATGAAAATCCCCTATCAAAGAAAGATGAAAAGACAAATAAACAATGTATTGAATATAATGATGTTTAAAATTATATACAAACAACACATATCCACATAGTGAAGGGTTAAATGATAAGTACCCAAACTATATTAACATACGAGAGGTGGAACTAAATTACTCAAAACCCAACTCCCCATAGGCAGGGTGTACGAATTAAACACACACCGATACTTAACAAGATATGGGACACTGAATTTAAAACCTACCCACCTCTTAGGGGAAATCATACATAAAATCACATGGTTTTAGCATTATTCATAAATTATAGACCAATATCCATATCTTGATCTTATATCCATGTTTGATATATGATCACATCAAGAACCTGACATCACTTCCCACCTCAGAACCTCACTATCTCATAACGAGGATAATGATCACTTTATATCTTATATAATCTACCAACCACACATATTCATCCTTCTATACTCACAAGATGTCCACCAAAAAAATTTCATGGTCATTCATGAAGTACATTTTGAACCAATCAATATTTTCATTTGACCTATATAAAAATAGACTAGGTATAATTTATCCATATTAACATTTTTTACTCCACAATTCCATATATAATACCCCCGGTTGTTCCATTAACTGATTGTATCCATCTAAAACCTTCTTTATGATGTTCATCGATACTCCCTTTTGATTCTACCTCACTACATAGTCCTACTAATCACATATTATCATAAGAAACTCAATCTAAGGCCCTTAGATACCATGTTAAAATTCATCCCACTATCCTTATAAAACTTAATAGGGCCTTATCTCAAATTTACATAATGAGATATATCAATCCAATTATTTGAATGAAAACCCCCTGATAGTAGCATCAATCCCTAGAGAACAAATCAAATTCATGACATTAATTTTTTCGCACCTCTACCCATGAGTGGTTTTTCAAAACCAAGTGATAGGTATACCATCAATTCATCAATATTCAATTTTCCTAATACTCTAATGACTACCCAAATAGATATGGGAACACAACCACAATACCCAAATCTCATTACGAACCATGATAGAAACCTTGGGTCTCTCACAACTATAAAATTCATCCTCAACCCTTGGTGAAACAATTTTCAATAATCCCCATTTCTATAAACACCATTGGATTACCAAAATCAATATTTAGTGGTTTCCTAATATAACATCTCTTTTATTTTTAGTTTAATCTCCTTATCAATCCCTACTTGAGAATAATCATTTATAAAGGAATACACAATCATGTATAAATAAATATAGTATTTTATTTTAAGGTATTCTTCCTCCATATAGGTATTACTACACATAACATTCTTCACACATTCTTTTTCAAACCCCCCATTCTGCATCCATGGTAACATTAACATAGAAGCTCCTATTTTAGTCCACATCATAAAAAATTATAAATTGTAACAATTTATAATTATTTTTTCAATGTAATGTAAATATGTATGAATGCATAAAAAAAATAGAAAACACCATGTTATAGACTCTATTTGAAACCCCAAGTATTAATTATATTGTGATTTCCTTTATCCATAGTAAATCAAATCCCCAATAATTCTCAGTTAATTCCACCATTTTCTGGTAGAATCACATACAAAACTGATCTTAGATCCTCATAAATATAAGGTTATCATAGGAGAATAAAAATTGAAAATGGAATGGGATAAACACAAATTAAATACACTATAAAACAAATAAAAATAATCCCTCTTAATTTTGGATTGAGTGGGAAGACGAGGGAGGTTATATATTAAAATTTATCTACATAAGAAAAACCACTTCTAAAATGTGATGGGGTGAAACCATATTGGGAACAAGTTTCCCTTATTAAAAAAGAATAAGAAGGTGAGTGATAATGTTACCCCTATAGGTTATAGCATGACTTCTTATGTGAATAGAACTTTGAAACTAAAATTACACCATCATTTGTCCATTTTAGATCACTATGTGACAAACTTATTCGAGGGGGGGGCAAGACTTCTGTTTTGGGCATTTCACTACTGACTAAAATACACCCCTCATACAATCCCTTTATTATGTGACGATCCTATTTATTTGAAAATATAAAAATAAAATATTGAAGTATCAATAGTAACATATATAAGGGACATTTCCACAATATGAAATCATCCACCATATCCAAAAACCACTATGTAGGGGTATTTCCCTTATAGAACAACAACACAAAACCCTTCCATTCAATGATTCCCACTATTCATTGAGTGGAAAGCCCCTATGCATTAAAATTATTGTCCAAATTTTAAAATTAGAATTTTCATTGAATTAAAAAACTGATAATAACATAATTAATTAAAATATCTCCACCATTATTTTCTTCATCATCATGAATTTGTAGTGGTACTCTATCCATCATACCTAACAAATCATTGTCAATAAGTCATTTCTAACTGATCAAATTATATCTAAAAATTCATAACATTCTTCTAGTACATAAATCCCAACAACATGTTATGATATTCATATGAATCAAATCTAGAAACTCACCATAATTTCCATCACTAATATGTTTCTCATTATCACTCACATACTATAGGATATAGAGAAGAAAAAAATGAGTTCTTCCCCAATAATATTATTCTCCCCACAATATAATCTACTAAGGAAACCCAATTAAAGAACTTTTTTCTCCCCCCATATGTATTTCATGAAAACGCTAAATACCATGGTTCATTGACACTCTTTTTGTGGTTCCCACCCTCCTAAAACAATTAATGTGAAGAAAAATACATCCATTCCTACACTGAATGACCACTACTATAAATGAATAGACTCCCATGTTGATGTATCAATTAATTACGCAATCATGATGTCTAAATGACCTATTGTATCATAGAATCATTATAGAACCCCAAATAAATTTTTTTATCAAACAATCCATGTAATTCCATCGTAGGATAATCAATGACCCACACTATCCATTATTCTCTCACTAGGGGAACCATCACATGTCCTATATGAAAAACTCTTGGATCACACCATATTTATCTCGAGCATGATGTTGAAAAATTAAATCCATATAAAAATACATATAAATCCAACATTTGAAATTTATGTAATTAGTCATTATTAGATCCACATTAAACTGACATCATTGTGCCACCTTGTCCATTCATTGAGTAGTTTTACATTAATAATACTTATAATTTGAGGGCTATTCACCTGTGAATGATTTTATACTACAATTTATATTAGTATCATTATAATTAATATAAGTGAAAACACTAATCTTTATTACCCATGGATTTTCCAAATCTAAACCCAATTACTAGATGTAAAAAACCCTTTCATACTAAATTTATAACTCAAAACCCCAACTAGAACCCGTTATAATCTCATTAGGAACAAAAAAACGTGATATCTTATAAATTTCCTCAATATCAAGGGTCATACAATCTTATAAATAATGGTTCATCCCACTAAATTAATTTCTATACCATACTACTTCGGTGTAATGTCATGTAGGATACAAAATTGCATGTAAGTTGCTCTCTTTGAGCCTTGATTAACCCATTCGTAAAAAAACCCATTATAGGCCAAACTCAAATGGAATATAACTTACTAATATAATCTATATCTGATGTCACCATATTTACATAAATGTACATCCAATATATTCATTGAAACAAAGGGCTTCCATTCCCAAAAAAAATATCATCAATCTTTTTGTTCCTCACTGATCCACAAACTACAAGGCCACCAAAACAATTCAACACACACTAACCCTTACACTACAATTTCTTATTTTAAAAATTCAAACCAATGATCAATATCTTCATCCCATGGAATTTGGGTCCTATGTTGACATTATTAGCTGCTACACTAATTTAGTGTTATACACGTCTTGGATTACAATCAAATTCAAAGTGAGTTTTCTGGTCACTTGTAGAACATATATCTTGTTTGTGATTAAGTATAGAATAGGAAATGATATAAGAGATATTTGAGTTAAATATTTTCAATAGTTTAATTCATCTAATATTTCACCAAATAGTATATCATATATTTTTTTATATTATTTAATTTAAATATGAACTGCGGTTTTTATTTTTTGGATCATGTTATTAACTAAATATTTTCTTATAAAGCATGATATCTCATTATGGTCAAACTGAGGAATTAAAAATGAAATAAAATAGCCTTATATATATATATATATTCAATACAAAAATATGTTAAAATATCTTATGTGATGTTTTGTGAATAAATACTAAGGAAACATTTGATATGTTTTGAAGTACAGGGTCACACTTTATAGGTGAGCATGGGTTCAGTTTCTTGGTAGGAGTTTTCTTCTATTCCATGATGGTAGAGATCATTTCATAAATAGTACGAGACATAAATATTTTACTATATTATTATCCAAAATTTAAATAATTATATATAATTATTATGTAAATTCATTTAGTGGTAATTTTAAAGAAAACATTTCCCATGATATTTGTGGAGGATTTTAGATCTTCTAAAGGGGAAACATAGAGAATATATCTTCAATTAAAGTGAATAATTTTTTAATGTAATATTTATTGAGATTTTTTTCTCTAAAAATATTATTTATTCCATTAGGCAAAAGAGGAATAATCATTTATCTATCTAATTCTAAGATATAGTTATTCCAAAATAGTCAAGTGTAAATCTTATCATTTATTGAATATCTTTTAAAATAAGGGTTTTTAAGAAGATTCCTTGTTGACTCATAGAAATATAGAGATTATATCTAGGTTGAAATCCATATGAGGATAATAAATTAGTATCCTATAGAATAATGGGAACCTACCTACATTTAGGGGGGGGGACTGAATTAGTGGTGGTTACTATTAAATCTATCTTTCATGCCAAAGTTCATTTTTATTTTTAATGTAGTGAGAAGTATTAGTGGCATGAAATATATTCCCATTAGGATGTTATATGAAATATATAATTCTTTGTTGTGGATTTATATATGTAATATAAGTGACAAATCCTAAACCCCCAACAAAATAATCATTTCAAGGATATCAATAATCACCTCATTTTTATTATATACTTCTTAGATTATCATAGTGTTATTGATAACATAAATATACTAGTTGATTGTTTTCATTATTTTTTATATTTTATAATACATTATTGGTTAGTGAGGGATAAGAAATATATGATTAAATATATTGAATTATTTTTCATTTGAAATAACAATCACACCAACATTTTAAGAAGAGAAAAGATGTATATATAAAAATAATGTGGTAAAGATTATTTAGGAGTTGAATATTTATAGAAAAAATAAATTAATTGGAAAGAATTTGTAAAATTATTCACCCCAAGGTTATCTCTTTCAAAATTACCCTATTGGATTAACATTCATTTCTTTTTTCCCATTCATTTGTATTTGAAAATTTATTTTATGTATTATATTTTTATGTTGTAGTGTCATTACATAAGTGATGTTTTAATTCTAAAATATTGTCCATCATATATGTGGGGTTGTTTTGATTCAATGATTATTATTTTTTCATTCACTATGTATGTTTCATTGGTTTTCATTAGGTTGGTAGGGTCATAAAACCTAATATAAAAAACAAATATAATAATAAAGGGAAAATATTGGGACCAACTGTGCCATAGTAATTATATTTTTCTCATATAAAATAATTCATTTCTTTAAAATCAATAAAATGAAATCATAAAATATTCAAAAAAACAATAAATTATATACATTAAAATAATAATGGTATGATAATGATAGAAATAATCAATAAAAAAAGGATGGTTAGACTTTTGATAATGATCCGAAGGGGGATAACAATGTTTGATAAAAAAATGAGTGAATGATATTCTTCAATTTAAAGAGAAAAAAATTGGGAATATGGTTTTTTGTGTTGTCAATTCCATTAAAAAATATTATGAAATCTTTATGTCATGTTAGACATAAAATTTAATTTTAAATAAATTAAACAAAACATCTAGATGCTACCTGGTATATGGTAAATCCCTCCAATAGACCTTTTGGAAATATAGTATCTAACAAGGGGTCATTATCTATTTTATGGACCACATTGGAACAATTTTTCAGTTCTTCATCACTAACTACTTCCTAATAAAATAAACAATTTTTTTTTATATTTCTATCACCAATCTTCTTTCCTCCAATTTCATCCCATGAACTCTATCATCCATTAATGCAAATCCAATTCACAAAAACACAGATATAATTAGTAAAAATAAATAAATTTTAAACTTTTAAAGAATTATATCATTATATATAACAAAAAATAGATATTCCATGATATTTAGGAAAATTGGGATATTATTCAATGCATGGATTGGAAATCTTCCCCACCAGCCTTATCTCTCACATATGGGTTCGTTAAGGAGTCAAGAGAACAATGACTATGTGATATAACTCTTAAACACCACCAGGATATTATTTATGATGATTATGGGGTTCCTTTAAAATTTAATGTACTTCATGGAGTTGTATTATGTAGATGATAACAGGTAATACAAATTCTCTAATTTTCCTAAAAAATTTGATAAAAAGATTTCAATGTATGAAGGATATTTTCTAAGTGGTTTAATTATATCAATTGATTTAGTATATTGTGTTATCTCTGTTAATATCTAGATGGGAATTACTAGTAGTGAGTTTTTTAGCTTTATTTTTGTAAGGACATGATCCTTTTATTGACATATGCATTTATATAACTATCAATTGACCTATATACAGGATTGTATTTTAAAGAGTTCAATGATTGAGAGGGATTTTGATTAAGATGACATTGAACCATTTTAGTATTTTCTACGGGTAATGTCATTTTAGATACTAGGTTTTCAGGTGTGTTGTGTGATTAATAATAACTTACGGGAATATTGGTATATTTAAAGAATTTACTAGATTAAGACCATGGTTTATTCTTCTTACACAAGCAGTGATCATTTCATAAACAACAGATATAGATTAGGGCATGAGGAATATTTCATTTAACTAGTGAGGATAGTGTTCATAAAAGATCATATATTCTACAATGAAAGCATGATTATTATTTTTCCATGTATATCATAGGGATGTCAATAAAAATGAAAAATAGTTATTGATTTACTAGTGGTTCTATGAGGCCCAACTCATGATCACGTGGCTATATTCCCATGTAAACGTGGAGATGAAATTTATCTGGTGGAAAAATATACTAAACCAAACTATAATTATCTACCACTAGGTTGTGATATGTGGTTTAGGACATGGTATATAAGTGTTGCCATTTTTATTTTCCCATTTTATGAGATATATGTCTTATTATTTTGTTTATATTTTTCTCTAGGATGGGAAATGACTTCAATATTTGATAACCATGATGATGATTCAGTTATATGATTAGATTCTTTTACTTTTCTAGACATGAGTGGATGAGATTCATTATTGATAGAGGAATTAATAACATTGTTTTTTAATATATATCATGTCTATTCTTTTACATTATAAGAATTTATATTTTTATAGTCTTTTTAATTATTCATTTTTATCATTATTTCTACATACACATATTTTCAGGTAGTATATTTATTTCACAATAAACACACACCGTCATTTTAATAAATTTCAATCACACTCATTCTTATGAATCAAATGAATTATTAAAATAAACTATATTTTTATGTTCCCTCCATAATCATGTGTGTGGTACGTTTTTCATCTATTCACCACTAAACATTATTTTTCATGATAGAGCAAGAAAATACCATTATAATGGATATTAAATCACAAAGGACGTGATAATGGTGGTAGGATTATTTTTTAGGAATTGGATTTTTTTGTTTTATGTAATAATAAATTGAAATTAAATGGTCATTCATGTTCATATGTTACGTTATCCAATTTTTAAGGATAATTTATTTATTTATTTATTTATATTCAATTAGTTGAATATCCAATTGTGAATCCCATTTTAACCTTTTCAATAATATTTTTCATGTCTAATTTATGCATAGTAATTTATATATTTTCAATAAAAACACATCAAATTCATGTTAATGGGGTCATTAAGGGTGATACTTTCAAAACAACAATAATTGATGAATCAATTTTTATCACAATCTGATATTTAAAGAAACAAGTTAGGATTTACTGATGACTCGTTCTATGATCATAGAATTACAGGACATTGTATTATTATTATCATAATCATGGATTGCTCCCACCATTTAAGAAACATATCTAGAGAAACCCCATTTTCTACGGGAATCCTAAATAACTTTTTATGGTGGTGATGATCACCTACTATATTAAAAATTATAACCTTACAATCGAACTCTTGCTAGCTAGTCACACTTATTATAAGGTTTCACAAATTACCTTTGATATTGGTAATATAAGGATATGGGATAAAACAAACCCAGTTAGTCATCATATATTCCCACTATATTAATCGATATTTTTTCACTCATTGAAAATAAAATGATGTGGCCACTCCTTTTATCATAATTTCATAGATGTTTTATCATTACAATACATCAAAATAATCACACAATTTTGATTCATGATCATTTGATGTAGCTTATTTTGGGTTAACTATGAAAATATATATATCTGTAATTACTTTTCATATAAGAAAAAAATACATCATTTAACATAAATCATACTAGGAAAAATTGAACAAAAAATGACCAATTCTATTGAGATGTAAATATATTTATCTCAGGTGAGAAATTTAAGGATTGTGGTTTTTAATTGTTCAATAACATACTTTGTTTCACTCCCCCAATTTATTCTCACCCTATAACAGTAATGTGAGATGAAAAATAATTATTAATGGGATATTATTAACCTATTCAAATTTATTATTACTCTACCCTAGCATGATGCTTATAAAGAGAAATAGTATCCAAAATGAATTCACCATAATGTTATGGGGATAACTTTAAAATTTTGAAAAAGTAATTCAGTCAGTTCATGGATTTTTCTCTCAAACATCATCATGATTTAGTTGAAGATGTAATTTTTCTATTTATTTATCATGATGATATCATTTAAAAAATTAAATTAAAATCTAAAATTGGGGTTTATATCATTGAGTAACTAATATATTCTCTCAAAAATAAAGATTAATAAATGATAAAAAATTAAAATTATATAATAACATCTAGATATAGTTGGATTATTTATATAGAAAAGGAGAAAGTCCAAGTGAGAATACCCTTTTGTCAAATTTATAGAATAACGGAAACATGAAGAAGTTATCTCAGATATTGTGCTATCCATACAAGGTAAAACATGAATCTTATATTATTTCTAATTATGACACTCTTTTTATAGAAGGATGAAAAATATTAAACTCCCTCTTAGGATTGAATATAATATTTGATTTTGGTGAAGAATATAATTAAACATAAAGTTTCAATACCAAGGAATGACCATGCAATGGCAACATAGTTTGAAAGAGTATTATTCATGATCTGTACTATTAAATGATTAAAGATATTTCCTTTGAGAAAAAAATTAGTAAGAAGAAAATATTTTTTCATTAATGTTATATAACATAATATGGGAGAAAAAATGAAAAAACAGAGTGAAATGATATAAGATCTCCCCACAAAATTCTGAAACATATATCTATAGAGATGGAAATGAAGAAAATAAACTTTCAAATGCATTCTCACAATAATAAATGAGTATCTACTATAATAGATGCTTGATAATCTATGAAATAGATGGTTTAATAGTATATAAAAAGAGATGAAATAATTGGGGATCTATTGGAGACTTTGAAAACCTCAATTTTGAAAATAATGAACCCTCCAAAGGTAGCATTACTATGAAGGAATAATCCCAATATGGAATATAGCCGAAAAATAATGTTTGATGAGTAATATAGAAGTGTGATTTGGAAAAATTTAGAGGAAAGAAAGAACTAATTTTGCATAAGAATTGGGAACATCATGAAGAGATGTTTCGAAGATAATATTTCCAACTATGCTAGAAGAACTCTATCTGTGCTAATATATCAATAAATGAGATAACAAATGAGTTATGTTTCTCATGAAAATTTAATATTTTTTTTATACTTTCTCATAGGTTTGTTTTTGAAATTGTAGTAATTAATGTAATGGTAAGGAATCCAAACAATGACACGTCCCTTATATGACAACCAAAGAGAATTATTGTCCTCAAAAAATCATTTTATTTAGAAAATTGGTTCAATGTTCTATAGGATAACACAGAGCCCCAATGAGGTGTGTATCTAGAAACAAAAACTATATTTTCAAATAAATTATATTGAATAGGGAAAATAAAATTATATAAGAAAAATAAATATTTTTTTCTAAATATAAATACTATAGTAGATATTTTTATGTTGACTCCACCAAGTAATAATTATTCTATGAAATCACTCACATCTATTAGGGTAATAGATTTCAAAATATATTCCATTAATCTAAGAAGAAAAGTAATGTTTAAATAGAGAAGAAATATGGGGGTGAGATCCAATTATTTTCCTACAGAAGAATCTAATTTTATATTTTTCATAAATTAAATCATTGTGGAAAATCTCAAGACATGAAAGAATAATAATTCATATATCTTTTAAGAGAAGTCTATAAAATATACCACCCAAGGGATGAAATTTATTAAAATACCATGTCTATTAGTTATATGTGATTATTAAGATGTTGAAGAGATAATTCTATTCATTTCCTCATATATGAAAAATGTTGAATGAATGGTGGAACAAGATTGGGGGTTTCATCATGACCAACCTTATTTCTCAACATGAAAAACATTATGGTACCCATGTCCCAATATTTATTAGTGTTCTTAATATTTTTGGATTAGATGAAAACTGATGGTATAGAAATAATCCAATAGGTAATTGATATACAAATGAATGTGTCATTGGAACATATATAGTATCTAATAAAATTATCACAATTTATAAACCTAAATCAATATATAAGAAGTTATATAAAAAATAATTACTCTATAGGTGTTTTGTTAAAAAAATGAAAGGCTATTATGCCTTTAAATATTGTTTAAATTCCATTTAATAAATGAATCTTTTGGATTTAAATTGGTAGATATTATTATATTTGACATCACTTTCATTTTTTCTCTTCAAATTTTGAACAAATTGATTCAATTATGTTATGTTGTAGTATGATCCTCACAATAATGATATTTAATGTTATCATTTATTTTTATTTTCTAATGTTTTATAGAGGTCATGTATTATGTTGTGGAATCATTTAACCGAATCATCTTGTGGCTTCATTGGTATTCATTACAAATATGGAAAACCTATTTGTTTTCTATAAACACTATTGTTTTCCACATAGATCTCAAGAAATGTAGGAATAGAAGACGTATTAATATATAATGTTAAAAATTAATAATTTAATATAAAAAATATATATATAAATGTATCAAATATGGTATTTAGCTAACGTGGACATTAGGGACAACAGGTGGGATGAGAGGTGTGGAATATTTCCGCAGTAAATCATTGGGGGGAGGGGTTGAATCTCATGAGATGTCCACCATGGAAGATAAAAAGGTGGATTTAAGGATTCAAGTATTTTCTTTCCATACATAACGAGGGATAATGATTTGAAACTAAAATTTGAAACTATAAACATGATGGTGTTCCCTCTAATAAGGAGAATAAGGAAGAAAGTATCATCCAAAAATATTAATAGGAAAATTAGAAACCCCCTTTTATTTTAATTTCAACATGTGGGGTTGTATGAAAAAACGTATATAAGCAAGTGACATTCCCATGTTGTTTAGAATTTTAGAGGAAAGTGGAAAATAGTTTATTACACACAATGGATTAGAGGTCGTGGTAATGTCATTGTTACACATTGATGATGTCTAGTGAAAATCTCCCCAACAGGGAATATACCATATCTTGGCCAAAAGAATCTATTTTTAAAAAGAGAAGATGCTTGGAAAATAGTATATAGAAATGAATACACCTATATTACTCAGTATTTTAGAAGGAAAACAATCAAAGGATCCACACTATTTCATTGTGTACGTTGTGTTGATAGGTGACATATATATTTTTTGATAAATCAATCAGGCGATTCATGTGATTGATGTTTAATGATTCATACTTCTTGTTTCATTATATTAGATAATGATCCAAGGCATGATCATAGGATATTTATGATGTTGATGATATTTGGTAAATTAGAGTATAGATTAACATTGAACAAAGATAGATAATATCACTAAGTAGTTATTTTGTTGACTACTAAGAGAGGATATTGTGGAGGAGTTATTGAGGAAATATTGGTTTTTTATAACCTCATAATAATTTATAAATGGGTCCAATGGAATGGGTTTATAACTATAATTTTTAATGAAGGGGTTATTGTTTATCTATTTTAGATAGTGGAGTTGAACCTTCTACACATAGGTGTATCTGATTTTCAAAGGAAGATGTAAATAGAGTTTAGTGTGAGGGTATTAAATCTTGATGACTTTTCACCATTGATGATTTTACAAAGTGTAACAAGGATTTTTCTATCCAACAACAAAGGATATGAGTTTCATTATTATTTATTCACTTTTTGTTAATAATAATCCCACATCGACATTGGTATATCATTTATCTAAATTTAATGATTCTGTAAATGAATGTAATGTCAGAGAAGGTAACTAAAGGTCCATAAACTATGTAAAAGTGATACATTCATGCAAATGTGAGTGATGAAATGAATGATAGAGGGATTTTTCCCTGGGAAGCATTGATCTTTCAATAAATATTATAAGATGGTGAGCTGAGTCAAGTAGAGACATTATCTGAACATTTATAATGGGATTAAACAATATTAATATTAGTGATATCATTGTGATTTTAGTGTATGACACAACACTAGTGAATGATCCTTGGGCATATCCCTGTGAGGGTGGACCATGAAAAGATTCATGTCCCTATTTACTAGATGAATTGACAATTAAAAAACCATGAATTATAAGATATTTTTGATTAAAGTGCATAACAAGTAAACCTCAAGGTTTAGAGTTCATGGTACATAAGGGAAATTTAGACAATGACGTAACAAAATTTTTAATCTCACAATCACATACATGAACTTTTCAACCCCCCCCCCCCTCATCTTGTTACAATCTCACTCTATACCCATATTGAGGGGCCAACAAGGATCTTTGGGACCACATGACATATTAGTGTGATTGTATTTTTTTCATGGAACCTACAATAAAATAAAGGGGTAATCTATTAAAAGTATCCATAATTAAAAAGATAATGTTTTCTTATATATTAAATTTTTGTAATTTTACTCTTCTACCCTTGGGTAATGTAGTTTGTCTAGAAATAAATGATTTTTGGTTATTAAAATTGTTAAAAATCTAGTAATTATTTTCCTATATTGTATACTAGTTGCATTCAACTCATCTATCCCTGGAAGTGATTCTAGATGTGATGAAATGTAATCCTACATGTATATGGTGAATGTTTTTCTTGAATATGACATGTGTTGGATGGTTTCTATATGTCCATATGATATGAGATACACTGTGGTATGGTGGAGTTAGGGTAGTAAGATGAATTGTACATTCTAGAATTCCCTATTTAGGATATAAGGACTGTTATCATCTGTGTAATTGTGTTATTTTGGACTCAATTTTATTCAATATAGATTAACATGATTATATCATTAGTGTGCTGAATATGTGGTGATTCTAGGGAATGCACGGGATAGTACCCCGGAAGGTGGAGGTGAGCATGATTCCTAGGTAGATTCACTAATGATGGAAGCAGTACCAAAACAAGGATATGAGTTTTGTACATGATGGGTATATGTGTTTGTTCTATGGATGGTATTGTAACTTAAAGAAATGTTGGTTGAGGTAATTCAAAACTTATATTTGTGATCTTAGGGAGATAATCCATCCATAGTGTATTTGACCTGTCAATGTCATTCATAATACAATTATTTTTACAAGAGAGAGTGTGTACCAGTTGTGGGAATGTTCTAGATAGATTTTATGTAGGTAATTTCTTATTAGGCAGTTAAAACCCATGGGAAGAGAAATATGATAGCTTCTTATATTTTCTAAGGACCAGTAAAGTGCTGCTGGGATATAAAACTTCTAGCAATTAAACATGTGGGAATAATGTGGACGCATTTCAAGGACATGATTTTTGATAACATTTCCTCTACGACACATAGGGAATATTATGGATGAAAATTATTGAATTTATAGCGGTTAAATAATTTATAAATAGATTTTTTTAAAAAAATAAATGACACATTATGTTTTCACTAACTATAGTAGGAAATGACATAACTAGGTGTGATAGATCAAGGAAGATTTATGAAAATCTATGAGTATTATGGTAAAAATATTTAGGTTGGAATCATTAATGGAGGTAGGGAGTCATGAATTTATCACTTAGTAGAACATGATCACTTCTAATGGATGAGAATATCAGGATATGAGATATTCAACTTTTGTTTAAATGTTCTTGATATAACGTGCATAGAGAAGAGAGATATTCCAAAAATTTTGGCAGTGTTTGGGTATGTGAAATTTGGTTGGATCTTTTGGAGTTCTCAGAAAAAATTTCTTCTAACAAGATATTATCCTCTTTTCTTGTTATGTTGTATCATGGCTCTGAGGGTGGAGGCCCAGAGAGATTTTCCCATTCCGTTTTACTGCACGCGGTGTGTTAGTGTCTTTGGTAGACAAGGAACAGAGTAAAGTGTATGGGTGTGGGAGTCTCAGATTATGTTATTACTGTAGAGGAAAAAAAATCGGTTATAGGACTTGAACATGGTTGTGAGGTATTGGAGGGAGGTGCCTTCCTTTCATCAGTTTCAAACTGGTTTCAGTGAGGTCATTACCTCATGGAATATGAATGGAAATTGGGTATGCTGGAGACCTCCCACAGGTGGCTTCAAACTCAATACAAGAAGCTCTTGTGTCCAGGGGTCCATATGTGGAGGAGGTGTGGTGAGGGATAGCAAAGGCCCTTTTTTCATAAAATTCTTAGATAGAATGGTCCATGGATCTTCTCATCATGCGAAGGTAATGTCAATGCTTATTGCGTTCAGAATTTTCATGCAGCATGGGTTATAGGTATCCAAAATTGAAATAGACTCTTTAATTGTCTACAACTTCTTGGAGGTGGATGGTGAAGTCCCTTGGTCATTTTTCAAAGACATAAAAAAAATTTAAAATCATAATCAAGAACAACGTATGAATTAATTACGCCTGGAGATAGGGGTACAAGGTTGATGACTACTTTTCCTTAGTGGACATTAATGGGATGGAGAAGGTGCTTCTGCACTCTATGGCATGTATTAAACCTAATGGTACTGACTTTATTAAAGGGGACACTTTAGGGATTCACCATTTTAGGCCCCCGTAGTTTCATTTGTTAGGGCGAGGGTTGGAAAGGGGTTTCTTTCTATGCTTCTTTTTTGTATTTTTCATTATTATTTATAAAATTACATTATAACAGTGATGTTGATATCATGTGACAAAGGTAGTAGAGCTCTTGGAAACTGGAATAGAGGTCGTGATGATACCTATTAGGGTATTCAATTCATAGACATGAAAAATTGGTGTTAATGGGATCAGAAATATTAATTTTTCAATTTTGGAGGGTATAATACATTTTGGATTCTTGTGATTAGACCATTGAGTGTTTAAAATGTTTCTAAATGGGGAATTTAGAGTGGTTTTGTTATAAGATTTCATTAATAGTTGGGAGTAAGTGATTGGTAAAACTCATGGATAAAAGTTTAAATTGTGATAAATGATAGGAGATGGTAGTAGAGATTCATATTTGGTTGGAGGGAGTGGTAGGGAGTGAGAGATTCATATCCTTAGGGTTAGTGTCTAGTAGTGTGTATAGCTCTGTAGTGAAGAATAGAATTTGGAAATCGGGTTTCAAGCCAACTGCATTTGCTTGGGAAGAGATGTACCACGTTTTTTGGATGGTAAATTATAGTTATAGGTATGTCAAATATATGTAAATATGGATTTTTTTAAGGATGGGGATTTTTTCACAAGGTGTATGTATTATAAGTGAAATAACATTCCCACGGTTAATATGTAGGAATTGAGATGGATTGAAGATTTATATATGCATCAAGTATGATTTGGAATTTATTTTCAAATTGAGTGAAATGAATTATTTATGTGAAAATGAGTTATAAAGATAGTTTTTATGATGTTCATGAATTATGCATCCTTATATAAGCATCGTGCATAATACAGTTTTATGATGTGGATCTAATGGGATATGTGACTAATGGTTTATGTTTATTATAACATTGGTGTTTAAGAAATATGACTAGTGTTAAACTATCAGAATATCAATATTATGGGTCATGAAGAAATTTGGAAGGTGATTCCTATTGTGTGAAGTAACATATAAGGAATAATTCTATTTATTTGAGTAGCCTATGTAGTCTAGGTATGTGTAAATGATACAAATTTCATGATAATTTTATAAATGTTTGGGAAAGGCTAGAGAGGGTCGATTTAAATGGTTGAGTATTTTGGTTTATTTATGTGTTATTAAGTATAGGTATGAGATACTATATAGTGGAGACATTGCAAAATGGGGAACATCATCGAAGGTGAGAATGCATTTTATGACTACTAAAACGCATGTAATATAACTATTTTTACGTGTCCCATATGATGAGATTGAACTATGAATCATTTCAAGTCAATTCATTTGGCTAGAAACTGATAAGATTATAGGTTATAGTATTTTATGTCATGATTAAGGGTACCATGGAATGAAATGCCCAAACATGTGGTGGTCCACTATCGCAAAATTTAACGGATTGAGTATATTTTTTCTTACTATGAAACATTCATTATAATAAAATAAAAACAAAAAAGTATAATTTTAAAAAAAAAATGTAACGACGAATGGTGTATATTTATCTAGTAGAAGTTGATACACCTGTACCACTCTTTCATGTCTTTCAAGGGAGGGATGTACCTAATTTCCTGTTAGATCATTGTGTTATTGTTTGATATAGGTAGCCTAGGGTAAGGATAACACTCTATATCCCTTATTGACTGTCTTATCCCCTTGATTTGTAGTGTTGGGTTATTTTTTGGTCGTATGCCCTATTAATAGGGGTTGTATCTACATATATAGTTCTATAAATTTTGTCTCGAATAAAATATTATTATTCAATGATTACCAATCATGAATCATGATGTAGGTAGATCTTATATTTCACCAAAATTTAGATGGGAGGTATGTCATCTGTGATAAATGGTCATCAGTGGAGTGGTCCACATGATGCTAGTCATATATTTGTCTTGTTTTTTGCAGTTCCTAGGAGATATTGGTGGATACTCTCATCCATGAATGTGTAAGATTGATCCTAATATGTAAATCACATGGTTGTTATTTTACTCTAGGGTATGTTAGTCATAATGAAACATTTAATCGAAATTGTATCATGATATGATGTCTAAAATTTCATAATGGGGACACATTGGGAGTCGCTCATGTGATTATGATTGATTTTTTTCACTAAATGTGAGGTTACATGGTTTTCCTTGGAATAAGGTGAATGGAGATAATCATATTTTTAGTTGGGTGATGTGGTTTTCGTGTCGCAATGAATTTTTCCAAAGTGGGGCCTGTGATTCTTTTGATGATGCACACCTTAGTTGGATGACCATGTCGTTGGGGTTATGTGAATGCTGAATAAGACCTAGATATGTGTAATTAACACTCATTATGGATGGAGGAATCCTTGGATAAAGTATAATAAGGGTATTGTGTTAACTACTAGTATAGGGGAGGTTATCAAAAGTAAAGGCCTCCAATATTAGTATGTGGCACCATTATATGGGAGTTGAGTATCACTATTGTTTTGGGGCTGATGTCCAAGAATATAGATTTTTGGGTAGATTCTCACATATGGATTTCATTCTATCTATTAGGGGGGGTGGTTCAAGGATGTTTATTTCTATAGGGCATGTGATATGTCTTATTGATGTGGCTTTGGGATATTGGTTTACTTGAATAATTTATAAGGGAGTGATGAAATGAACATTCATGTAGGGAATGTGGATGTGTTGGTCTGTGATACACAATCATGTGAAAATGGTTATAATGTTGAGGGGTATTTTGGTATGGTATACTATGGAATCATCCTTCCACTCTGTCATTAGCCGAGGGAAGAAAAGGATATCTATTAGTTGTTTATAACAATTTGATTGGGTGATTTTATATTCACTGATTCCTATTTATTTATATATTTTCATACACTGCTATATATATGGATATATTCTAGGGAAACCATTTTTGGTTGCCTACTAATATTTTGGTCACACCCAATATGTGACTTTTGGTCAAGATGTAGACTTTATAGTTTATATATTAAAAAATCGACTAGGCTTGAGGTTTGGAGCTTAGTGGGAAGGGGAATTGGGAGGGGTCATGATAGTAATGGCATGGTGTTGGACATAAAGGATTTGAGTTTCTGAGTTCCATGCTAGATATAATTATATTGTTCATTATTCATTTACATATAAAATCACCCAATGGGCGACCCTAATTACTCTTGTATGACTGGCATGACTTGTAGACAATATCCAATTATTGGCATTTTTACCCTAGTTTATTATTAATGTTGTTGGAAATTTTATCCATCATGTTTTATGTTTTGTTCCTCACTATTATTAATATTATTACTATCACCATATGGAATAAACTCACCATAATCACGATATAGAGTCTTTATAATATTAGAGATCCATTAGCATTTGGAGAAGAGTTCCTAAGGTCACATGGTGACCTAATTCAATTTTTATTCGCCTAATTTAGAAAATTAATTTGTAATACAAACATTCTTATAATTTTAAAAGGTACGAACCATATTTTAAAACATATTTTAACCATTTTAAGATAATATTTTATCCATTAAGAAAGTTATACATGTTTTTGAATTCCTTAACTTCTTAAATAACATATTTGAAATTCATTTTAGTACTTTTATGTTTCTATAGGTATTGACCAGTCACTACTAAACATTTTCTAGATCTATATTGTTATCTTTTATTTTTATTTCCTTCTTAATGATCAATGTCATCTTATGATTAGAAAACATATTCATATTACAATATTATTTGATCACCATATACTTTTTTCAGTATATTTTTATACTTGGATTCTAGTAAATTGATCACAATTTTTCATATTCATATTCTATTTTTAATTATTATTTATTCTTTATAGACATCCTTTCAACTATATTTTTTTCATAAATTCCATTAAATTTATTTATTCTTCACTTATACGACAACAAAATTTATAAAAATTTAATTTCTATAATTTAATTTTTCAATAAGTTACTTCTTAACATTATTATTGAATGTCGCAACATGCACTTCATCTTAATTATTTTCACCTACTACATGTTTTTATATGATATTTCTCATTTTTTATTTTGATAAACATATACCACTAAAAATAATAATAGGTTCTGAATTTTTATACTCATATTAAGGGAAAAAATGGGTCTACCATGTTCTTCATCATTGAATTATTCACCAATTAATGTTTGTATGTTTTATAAAAAGTGTTTAAAATATCGAATATTTATTCATTTTAAAGGAGGTTTATCCTTTTTTGTTTTTTTATCATGAAAACTTTTTCAGATAAGAGTTAAAGTTTCACATAAAATTCTCATTGTTATCTTTTACTAGGTCACAACATTTAGATTCATAAAATTTTATTTTCTTATTACCATTCTCATTATTTGAATAATTAAATGAAATATCCATCTTAGTTCTTCAATTTTTTGGTAGTAATATCCATTCTACTCTCATAATTGATGAGAATACAGTATATGAATTCATGAATGAAAGAAATAGTACATATATATATATTTATATATATATATTCTAAAGTTGATTTTCTATAACAAATTTTACAATTATAATAGAAAATATCATTCCATCCATGGTTTATCATTATTATTTATCACCAAAGCTCCTAACAGTGCTTATAACATCACTTACACTTGGGAAGATTTCATCAAAAGATTCATAATTACCCATTTTTTCATAATTATATATAAATATATATATCTATAATTTTTTAATATTTACTTTTCTTCACCCATAATAAATATTTTCAACCTAATCTTAGGTACCTTCCATTATGGTAATATCATTAGCATTCAAAAATTAACTCTCTAATAAAGATGTAAATATTGTATTTTTATCACTTCTTTCAATTTTAATATTACAGTTTCTTATTATTTTAATATTATTAACATCAGGGAAAATCCATTAGAAAAAGTTCATAGGACAAAATAACTGAACATAAATAGATACAACAACATCATATAATTTATAAAATTATTAATTTTTCCATTAAATGTGGGAATATCCGTATTAATAACTGATTTCATATTATCCATTATCAATAATAAAAACATTAAAAAAATAATTCTTCCACAATATTAAATACTTATTTACTCAAATTATGGAACCATCTCTCTAATAACTATTTAAATCCACAAATTAGAATGGAGAAATAAGTAAGGGAGTGAATTTTTTATTATAACATTAAACCAATCATTATTACCTATTATAGTAAAATGAATTATCAATTAAACACACCAATAATAAAACATAGGAAAAATGGTAGATTTTATAAGGATCGCTACTCAATATAATTATTTTGTCCTTTGTATGATCAAAAAAACTCCTAAGATCACACAATACATGGGAATAAATCTTATAGATTATTGTGAGTTGCGAATTTCCATGATATTGTGATGCACTATAGTCTCTCAACAGGGAAATAAAATCATACACGATAATGATATTATAGAGTGTCTTACAAAATATATAAATGTATCCCACTACATTAACATTGATTATATTTTTGTTGTATTTTTTCCTTATTCCCAAATTGCACTAGATAAATACTTTTTTTATCCATATTAAACCTCTTACACAATAATTAATAGTAAGAATTCTTCTTATATTTCTATGTTCATTCATTTTGGGTAATTAAAAATTATTATTTAGGGTATTATAAGTATCCAAAAAACAAGCCATTATTGTCCTTTTCACTAAATATATTTTATTGTAATAATATCATTAATATTATTACTATCACTACCACCAAATAGAAAAATGATAATGAAGTGGTGATAGGTACACTATTTATTCATTCAATAATTGAGAAAATTATTTTTTATTCTAGTTCAACACATTCTTTTATTTCCCAAAATACTAGTAGAACAATACCAACATCGCCATAAATCATGGAAGTATAGTTGTCAATGAGAATACAAAAAACGGAAATAATTTCAACCCATGAATATATCTTCTTCTATGTCACAATTTTTGGTTCATATTTCCAGGGGAACTTCACCATACACCCTCTGGATGAATATTATGAAATTTTGGGCATGAAATGGATTTCCTTATATAAAGTCAACATAAATTTCTGTAAGAGGTAAAGTACTCTCCATATGGTAAATCAACCCCTGATTCTATACAAGTTCATGTAGGAGGATAAATTTTCATTGGAACCATCATCTCAATAGAATATATTACTTCCTTATGAGCAATTTTATATTGCTCAGATTATTGAGTCTACAAAAGCAACCATCCTTTAAGACATTCCTATTGTGAGGGAATTCTATGAAGTGTTTCTCGAAAAATTTTATGGTCCTCATCCTATAGTAGATGTTTAATTATCAATTGATCATACACATGGGGCATTTTTCATATCCAATAAATCATATAGAATGGTGTTTGTGGAGATTGAGGATCTCAAAAAACTCAAATAGAAGAATCTAGATAAAGGGTTCATATGACCAAGTGCTTCAGCATGGGGTGAAGCAGTGCACATAGTCAAGAAGCATGATAGGTTAATTCACCTTTGTATTGATTATCATGATCTCAAAAAAATCATGATAAAGAACTAGTAACCTCTGCCACAAATTGATGACTTGTTCGATCCACTACATAGAGAAAAATACTTATCTATGTTGGATCTATACTCGGTATATTACCATGTAAGGTAAAATAAGGAAGATATCCCCAGGACTACTTTTCCTACAAAGTACGAGCACTATGAATTTGTAGTAATGCATCTTGGACTCACTAATGATCCAAAAATATTCAAGAACATTATGAATATATTTTATAGTGATTATCTCGACATATTTTTGGTAATCTTTATAGATGATATTCTAATATACTCCAAAACCAAGGAGGATAAGGGGGAGAATTTAAGCACAATACTAGAGAGCTTGTGAAAGGAGGAGCTCTACGAAAAGTACAACATGTGAAAGTTCAGGTTGAAGGAAGTCTTATTCTTGGTTCATATCATCACAAGTAATGGGATATCCATGGATCCCTCCAAGACAGTTGCAATTGAGGGATGGTTGTGGCCAAAATCAGTGGCCGATATCCATAGCTTCCTAGGTTTAGTGGGATATTATTTCCGATTTGTGATAAATTTCTCTCAATTTCCAAACCCTCTTACCAAGCTAACATGGAAGGGAGTCATGTTTTCTTGGAGTGATGAATGTGTAAAGGGGTTCAAGGAGTTGAAAAGGAGGCTTAACAATGCACCCATGCTAACAGTACCCACAAGTGGCGAACTTTTTTGGTATTAAGTGATGCTTTATAGAAGGGCTTGGGATGTATATTGATTCAAAATGAAAAAGGAATTTCCTATGATTCAAGTAAATTGAAATTTCATGAGAAAAACTACACAAAACATGATATGGATTAGGCTGATGTAATATTTGCTTTAAAAAATTGGTGATGTTACCTCTTTGGGGATATGTGTGAAATATACATGGATCAAAAAATCCTCAAGTATATATTCACACGAAATGAGATGAATATGAACCAATGAAGATTGATAGAGCTGATAAAATCCTATTCCTTCTCATTCCATTACCACCCTGGGAAAGAGATCACGGTTGCATATGCTCTAAGTCAAAAAAACCCAATGATTCAATCATTTATGAGTATTGAAATGGATCCAATCTTCATTGATTTTACGAATATGGGCATGGAAATAATAAATGAAGAAGCATCATCAATACTTTCACAAATTATTGTTCATCCACCTCCTTTGGAAACATTAAAGGATGCCCAAAAGGATGACGTGAGAATTCAGAAGAAAATGGAAACTATCAGAAAAGGGAAATCCTTAGAGTTCAATGTTAACAATGAAGGAATTGTGAGATTTGTTTCAAGAATAGACAAAAAGTACGAGAGCCATTTAGGAACCTGCTCCCAATAAAATATATATAAAAAGATTAAACAGTACAAGACAACTCAGAAAAGGGGGGCCTTAGACAGCCTTGTGTACACAGTGCCAATCCTATAATTTTGGACAAGATCATTGAAGTATTCAGGAAGTACAAATGACCAACTTGAGCTAGCCTCCATAATTTCCCTTTTTGAAAGAGAGTATGAAACCTGATTTGCCTCTCTATACACATGAGAAACATCAATAGAAATTGACTCAGCAAGGTGCAGAAAATTTACCCAGGCAGCAAGAATCTTCCATGGCACATTCCTGGACTGTTCCTTCAAAATCTAAGTTGCAACAGAAGAGTCTGATTCGAGCCAAAGATTCCACCAACCATAACGAGCTGCATATCTAATCTCCTTTATCATTGCCCATAATTCAGCCTTGATTGCATTGACATTTCCTATATAGTGAAAGAAGCATCCTTTGAAAAATCCTCGATATGTCCTGAACACACCACCACAGCCAGTAGGTCCAGGCGCACCAGTAGCTGCCCCATCCACATTCACATTTAGCCAATCAATTATCGAGATATATGAGATCATTATTTGTGGGATAACATGAAGAAAGAGATATCTATGTATACATCAATGTTCCTGGTATATCAGTAGGTGAAGTATGATAGACTGAAGTCCAACGGGATGATGAAACCCTTACCCATACCAACATGGTAATAGAAAAACATCACCATTGACTTTTTCCACGGGCTTCCAAAGACATCCAAATGAAACAAAGCTATCTAGGTTGTGGTGGATTGTCTTAAAAATATATCACACTTCATTAAAATTTGAGAGGATTTATCCTTTCATCAACTTAGACCGATATATATCATATATGTTGTAAGGATTCATATAGTTCCACTATATATTGTATCTATTCGAGATACCAGATTCACCACTATGTTCTGGAAGAGTCTTCAACATGCTCTGAATTTTGAGTTGTACTTCAGTATGACTTATCATCCTAAAAATGATGTCCAATTTGAGTAGACTATACAAACACATAAGGACATGATGAGATAATTTTCAATGGATTTAAACAAAATATGGTATCCAAATCTCCATCTCATTGAGTTCTCTTACAATAACAGTTTCCAGTCATGCATCCAAATAGATCCTTCTGAAACCCTTTATAGGAAGAGGTGCAGAACAATGGCATGTTGGGATGATGTTGGGGATAAAAAACTCAATGTTCTAGAATTGGTCAACGAAATGGTGGAGAATGTTAAGACCATCCAATAGCACATTAAAGCTTCTCATAGTCAAAAAAAGAACTGTGTTGATAATCATCAACAAGAACTAGTGTTTGATGTCAGATATATGGTATTCCTCAGAATATCACCGTGGAAGAGAGTTATGAGATTTAGGAAGATGGGAAAATATATCCCAATGAACATTATTACATTAGAGATCCATGATTTCATTAGAGTAGTGGCCTATAAACTAGAACTCCTACCAAACCTATCTCAAGTACATTATGCATTCCATGTGTCACTCTTGAGTATGTACATTACTAACCCATCTCATGTACTCAGTCAAGGGGTGGTACCATTGGAAAATGACCTATCATATGAAGATAGGTCAGTGAAGATCTTAGATCATAGTGAAAAAGATCAACGAAATAATTAAATGCGCCTTGTCAAGGTGTTATAGAGAAAGCACAAGTTTGAAGAAGCAACATAGGAATCAGAGAAAGTGATAATGAAGAGTTAACCTCATCTATTTTAGTGTGGGAAAAGGAAATTTCGAGGCTGATATTTCTTAATGGGGGAACATTATAACAACACCAACTTTTATTAATGAAAATTCTACTTGATCTAATTAAATGTCTTACTATGAAATATGTTTACATAACATATGCACTTCCTTGGTTTTATGATTTTGGATTTTAAAATACCATTAAAAATTGTAACCATTGTTAATATAGTCATTGAACAACGACAACATGATTAGTATATATATTGATCTTTAACCAATTCAATTTACTCAGAAAAAGGAAGCGATGGTATCATACTTTAGTATTACTCCATACGAAGCCCATTTGTCATAGCTCAGAAGGGATGTAGTGTCACTAGGATTCACTCTTGGAAAATACTAAGCTGTGATTGAAGACATTATGCTTGAACGGAACTACCTATGGGAGAAGTGGAATTTTAGAGAAATTACCAACTGAGCTATGTTATTTGAGCCTCCCCAAGAGTCAATCACCATAAGACACCATATCCTTAGGTCTTATGCGGTTGTTATAAGGGGTTATGTAACAATACCATAGCACAATGATTATGTGAATTATTTTTTGTATATAATAATGAATATACATTCATTTTATTATTTTTTCTTTATAAACTATTTTTAAAGCAGAAATTTTATTTTTTAGTTAGTATTGAATTAAGAAATCTATTTTATAAATTAATGTATTTTTTAATTAAATATTATTTCAAAATAATATTATTAATAAATTACTTTTCATTAAATATAAATGATTATATAGTTTTTTTAATACAAGTTTAATTTTTATTAATTTTTGAATGCTATTTTTGTCATACCCCATGAATTTTCAATAAAAGTTGGTTTTTATTTTAAATGAAAAAAATAAAATATTGAGAAAATTATTTAGTAATAAAGAATATTATTTTTGGAATTTGGTTGTTGAAATTATCCAACGGTTAATTTATCATAATTTCCTAAGAGCGTCGAATTTTTGGGTAAAAATTAAACACCCTTAAAATATATAATATGTTTTATGACATCATAATGATTGAATAGTAATTTAATAAAATATTATAATATAGTTTTTTAGACAATATATGTTTTACCTTTAAAATAATGTGAATTTTTTTATTATACAATGCATTAGTGGAACCTCCAAATCTTATAAAATTTTATAACATTTTAAAATGATTTTCTTAAGAGTGTGACTCACCTCCGTACAAGAAAGCATCACATTTTCAGAAGATCAGACATTGGCCCTTCAAAAAATATTCCACCCTCTTTTGGCAGAAACCATTTAAAAAAATAATGGATTTGATCGTGGTTTTGAATAGATTAATGTGTGGTGTCCAAAACCTAAATAATATTGAATTCATTCTCATTTCCTATATAAACCCACTCAATCTCCCATTCTTCTTCACTAAAACCATTTTGAGGTAGAAAAAACCCTTCCCTTCACTCCCTATATTCCTCCTAATGTGCCCCAATCTCTTAATAAGCGTTTCTCAATCTTCACCAATGCCTTTGGGATCACACTTCCATGTAATGAATTTCATTCTCTCTCATTTTTTCCAAGTTTATTTATGTTTCTATACCCTTTTCACTTCAATTAAAAATGTTGGCGTATGATTTAAAGCCTCCCTTGTACTCCACTCATTATATTTGAATGATTAGAGCCCCCTTTCGCTCTCACTAATTTCTCCCATGTACGCCTATTACCACATAAAACTTCAATATGGAATTTCTCTCTCCTCATTTACATTCAAGCAATTATTTTGTATTATGAATCTAAATTCCAGTACATATAGTAAAAAATGTATCTATATAACCCCCTTACATTCCATTTCATGTAAATATTATGAGTAATCACTTTATCTCTTATCAACCATTTTTATTAATTCTTAGGTCATATCGTTATGTTGTATATATTGAACTACGATTTTCCAAGCCAAAGCCATTGTTTAGTGAATTCCATTCACTTTTTTCTATCAATTGTATTCAACATAATGAAAATTTAATTCTTTTTTATAGAGTAACATTTATAAATTCTTCATTACTTTATCATCGAATAAATTACGATGTTTGATTAATCCATGTTATATGATCCATGAGGATCTCTTATGCATGATATGAAATGATTAAGAAGGGTGCGCCCTAATAGAGCTCAAATTCATTGGCTAAGGACTAGAATCATGATACGTCATGTGAAATAAGGGTTTACTCAATATAATTCAAGTTAAATGATGGTTTACTCCTTCTCTAAGTGTAATGATCCATGGATCATGATAATATCATGTTAAAGGTTGATGCCACATTTTCGTGTTATGATAAGCATGTTTATAATGCCATTATATTCATGTTCCTCTTGAGCCCTATTGATATTCCTATTTCCTAAAATGTATTATTTTTCATTTTATTCTGTTATTACTCCTTTATTGGGTGTTATAGCTCACCCTTTTCTTTTGCATGTCCTCAAATTATCAAAAGAAATGTTATTTACGAAGGAATGTGTGTGGTCATGTAAAAGAAGTTTTCAATAAATATGTTTATTTCATGTATTAAGTTGTTATGTAATGTTCCTAAGCCCCAAAAACAATATCCCTATTAATCATCTATGCTGTATCAATTGAATATTTTGTGTAATAAATTATGTTTGTGTGTTAAATAAAGAGCAGTGTTGTTAGATGATGTCACTTAGAAGGAGCATCCTTGGGATATGGAATTGGAAGATTTTTAGACAGTCTTCTATGATTACATCTGTCCCGAGATACTGAGGGCGTATAGAGATTAGGATTTTATGAATCATGATCTGGGCTCATTTTTAGTTATAAATTATTTTTCCAATTTTTCTACGATCCACTATTTCACACCCATTATGATTGGTGATGATGTACATAAGGCTAAGAGATTCGTGGATGGTCTCAAGTGTGACCTCTAATCATAGATGAATGTCCTCAAGTTGAGTAATGTATCTTTTATATTGAATCAAGCAATGATAATGTAGCATAACCTACTATAGTTTGGAGGTGCGATTCATGGCTATTCGACACCTAGAACTGGTACAGTCTTGACTGATAGTAGAAAGAATCATATGGAGCTTCAATATGAGGATGTTAGAAATCAGAACATATCTTTAAGTAGAAAAGTGAGGTGATTCCAATATGGTAGGCTATGATATACGAGGCCATAATTTCTTTATGACATAGTCATGTTTCAGTATTTCTACTAGATAGGCCATCTACAATTCATATTCATAATTTTTTACCAGACTTTTATTGAGTGAGGGTCTACAAAAACTCTACATTCAAAAGTGTGTTCTTCCACTTCTCACCACACGTGGGCCTATATTTTATCAGTCCATTCAGGCTGAGGTGGTGGTTGTGTCCATTGTTTCTAGATCCCATGTTAATAACAATAATAACTATAGGGTGGATCAGATCAGGGTAGCCAGGTAGGGTAACATGGCTGCAGTATAGGCCAGAAATATGCAGTGCAACATACCTAATGGGAGAAGAATCCCAGACCTTCTACTATTAGTGGTACAACACTAGTACCCTTTGTTTTAGAATCTTCACATTTTGATATAGGGTATTCATATAAATTTATACTTCTACACTTTTTAGAGAGCCTTAGGATCTTTTTTTCACTTTTGATGGAATTATGATGTTATTAACTACATTATGGATAAGAATGGAATGTGTGGGTTAGTGCAGGGAGTTCCAATTTGAGGTTGATGGGTTTAGATTCATAAAAGACCACTATATACTCGAGATGATGAGATTTAATATCATTATTATGATTGT
Organism: Viscum album; assembly: GCA_963277665.1. Lineage (NCBI taxonomy): Eukaryota > Viridiplantae > Streptophyta > Magnoliopsida > Santalales > Viscaceae > Viscum > Viscum album. Next base: position 1,182,494,227 of record OY728130.1, read on the forward strand.
TTTTTTGTTTCCTTTTAGGCCTTTGTTGATACTATCATCGTAGGGTGATATTTACATCACTAGATGGAGGATCGTTTCTATACACGGTTGAATGGAATATACATGTGAGCCAAGATAGACCTGAGCATCAATTTATGGATGGGATAACATCCTAGATAACAATATTATACATGGATTACCTGGGAACATGTCATATTTATTTCCCTCAAGTAATTTATCATTTCAAGGTTATCTTCCCAGATGACTTTTTAGGTTTACCTATGATAAGAGAGGTAGAGTTCTCTATCATCCATGTACCAGGAGCTACACCACTATCCATTCCTCCTCAAAATATCACTACGATGGAGTTACAAGAGCTCAAAAGGAAGCTATAAAACATAAGGGAAATGGGTTTCATCAGACATTGTACTTATCTAGGTGGTTCGTCCATCTTTTTTGTGAAAAATTTTGATGGTACCATCAATCTATGAAAGGATTATTTAAAATTTCACTATTTGATGGTTAAGAACTGGTATCCTCTACCACAGATAGACAGTCACCTAATCTTGTTATATTAATATCCAGTTTTCCCAAAGATTTATTTGAGATCTCATTATCATTTGGTGTGTGTTAGATCATCAAAAATAACCCAAACATGCCTTTAGATAATGTATAGTCTGTATGAGTAGTTTTTTATACAGTTTTCTCTCACGATCGTTCCTATAGTCCTTTTGGAATGGATGAACAGTGTGTTACATGCTTATCTTGACTCGTTTTTTTTGGTTTTTAAGGGTGATATCTATTTTTATTCTCACAATAAAAAAGATAATTCCAAACATCATGAGATCATATTGAGTATACTAAGATATAATCAGTTATATGATATGCTAAAAAAATGTTACCCATCTAGATGGATCATATTCACTTATTTGGTCAAATAATCTCATGAAAGGGAGTAATAGTGGACCCAAAGAAGTAGAGAGCATTAGTTTCCTATAAAAAACTCAAAAATGTCTTTGAGGTGAGGATTTTCACAGGGATGGCTGGTTACTACAGATGCATCAGGTAGGTTTTCTCATGTTTATTAGAGATTTTGACTGGCTTGGAAAAAAAGGGTGTGACTATGTTTTCATAGAAATCTATGAGATAGTATTTCAGATGCTGAATGGGAGATTAACTTCATCGTCGATGCTCATTTTTCTAAATCTAGGAAAGAGTTATACTATGTACTATGACACATCATGTATCATGCTAGTAGCAGTTCTTATGTTTGCAGTTGATTAATTTCATATAGATCTTTATTGTAGAGTCCACAAGACGGTAACTACCCAACACATGATCACAAATTAACTAATGTTTTTTTCAATTAGAACTATTTAAGACAATACTTAATGGGCCATCATTTTGTGGGGAACATGGAACACAAAAGCCTCATGTATATATTTACACAATGTGATATGTATATAAGGTAATGAAGGTGTGTAGAGTATATATATCATTTTAAATTTGAGATTTCATACATTTATGGTAAAGTCAATAGAGTTGTTGATGCAATGTGTGGGAGGACTCAGATATAGGCAATGTAGAATACTAGTAGTGAGTGGAATGTTTTGAAATTTTTCATTAGGATGCACTTAGAGGTTCTCAATAGTTATGGGATGAATTTTCTTTTATCTTAGGCTAAAAGTAATACCCTACAAGAATGAGTGAGTATGGGGAAAAAATAAGATTCTAAAAGCTTAGTACTATGAGAAAGTGTGAAAGGTGAGGACCCTCCTCCAGGTTATAGAATATGTGAGGATGTAGTTTTTCATTTACATGGTCATTTTTAGGATTCCTCAAACATACAAAAAGAGATGATGTGGGAAATTCATTCCTCATTGTGGGAGTTTCATCTTGTTATCACCATGATGTATCATGATTTACATTGTTGGAGTTGGTGGATAAGTATAAAAAGAGATGTAGCTGGTTTTTTCAGGTGTTGTTCCACTCGTCAATGGATTAAGGTATAACAACACCATCCTTCTAGGATTTTACAGAAGCTACCCATTCATGTGTGGAAATGAAATGATGTCATGATGTTTTTTTAATGTGTTTACTGAGGTCACCTCAAGTTAACAATGTTATGGGGGTTGTTATTAAAATGTTCATGATGGTTTCACATTTTCTACTGATCATGGAAACCTTCGGTATTGATGAGGTTGGGAGGTTCAAAATTTGTTAGACTGTACAAATACATGGGGTCCAGTATTCTATCATTTCAGATAGGGATGATACTTTATATTCAGTTGTTGGAAAGTGCTACAAAGGGTGATAGGAACAAAGGTGCTTTTGAGCATAGCTTACCAACCCCTGACAGATGGCCAATCATAAAACACAATTCCGTTGCTCAAGTACATGCTTCAGAAATGCATCTTAAATTTCAAGGGCTCTTGGGAGAGTAAAATACCAATGGTTGGTTTATCCTATAAAAGATGATTTCAAACAACTATAAGGATGGTTACATATATAGAATTTTATGGTCGGCAATGTTGATCGCCCCTGTGTTGGATGGAGGTAGAAGATGTAGCTATGTTCGGACCTAATCTTTTCTAGGAGACTAAAGAACATGTGTAGTTGATTCAAAAGAGGATGTATACTATAAAATATCATCTAAAATAATACATTAATCGCCAAAAATGACCTATTTCTATTATGGGGATCGAGTCTTCTTATATGTTTCATTGTTGTTGGGACATAAGAGGATTAGGAGATAGGGTAAGCATTCATTGAGATACATTGGGCCCTTTAAGATTCTAGAGAGAGTCTGGATAGTTATCTATAGGTTGTGGTTACCTCATAGCTACTAAGATATGAACAACGCCAATCATGTTTCTCAACTATGGCATTACTTCTTAGAATCATATCATGCTTTTCAGCTGGATGAAGTCGATTGAAAGGAAGATGCATCCTTCACGAAGCATCCTATAAGAATTGGTTATCGTAGCATGAAGGTTATCTGAGGCTAGTTTGTAATGTCCCTACCCCAGTTACCCAGATTCAGTGATTTTTTACATTACATTGGCATGATACAAGGAATCATGTCCCGAAAGACCGATCATTTTACAACTATTGGAAACAACATACATACATAAGTTCAACATTTCAACTTGAAAATAAATAAAACACTAATTTATTCTATTAGAAACATCCAAGCCTCTTATATTTTTCCTTCAAGTCACCAATAAATAACTTCTTCATATCATGGGAAAGTGAATCATAAGAAAGGGGTGAGCTCAAATGCTCAGTAAGGGTAATCAATAAAGCAGAATATAACATAAACATTAGGCATGATGAATAATTCAAAACACATGCTTTTAAAAATAATAAACATGAACACTTTATGGTAGGAATATAACCTGAGTAAATAATTCCATAACAAAACATTGTCATGGGTATTATACTAGTTAAATAACCACATGAACCATCATTATTATTTTCATAATGAGAGAATGTAAAATTCTAGAAATTCTGAATCATTTTTTCAAGGCCTTGGTCAAGACCTCTAAAAATGATTAAGGCCTCAAAAAATACCATATATAAAATTGGGATAGGCCTCATGCATTTCCATGTCAAATTGTCTCATGAGACCTACTGAATCACCGAGTAGCTATAGTGGAGTCCACCCACCACATACTATGTCCAATACATTCCTCAATTAAAAAGGATGCGACATAACATAAACATTCTTATTAAAAATATCATACTAAATGTCAATAATTTAACCATAAACCATGAATGGTATAAAAATAACACATCAACAATCAAATATATCACAAAACCTTCAATAAAATATGGAATATTTTTATCATAATAAATCTACTTCAAACAAGTTTAAAATCAATCAAAGGATATTGACATATATGCAATGAAAACTATTTGAAAGAAATTCCTCTTTTTATTTTGAAACCATTTAAGAGTCACATAATTATAAAAAAAAATATTTTGAAAATATTCTTATAATCAAGTGATTCTTCGATGATGTTATAATGGCAGAAAATAGCCGCACCCACTGTATAAGTTAAAAAATATTCTTACCTTAATTTTTTCCAAAAGGACATAAAGTACCATGTTTGGATAACGACAGAATGATTTCATTAAAAATATATACTGTCAAATAAGGGTATAAATGACTTTGAACCATAGTCTAGTAAATAGTAAAAATATTTTGAAATTAATTTTTATGAATACATGGATGTGGATGATAAAGAGGTCCCAGTAGATACTTACACAAAAACAATCTCGGATAATAAAGTGATTGTAATATTAACTCTTACCTTGTACATTTACTTGGTTGAAGGTACGTTAAAATAATGTATAATAGTTAAAACATTGTTATTTAATTATACAAGAACAATATAAATAAATATTATATCACATATGATCCTCTAGTATTGTGTTGTTAATAATATTTCAGTAGTATCATCTCTTCAGTTGTTAACTGATTTGTTTTCCTTTATATGCTTGGTTTAGTAAGCGATATTTGTTATGGATAGGATGTATTTGGTTCATATATAGAATGATATTATGTTCATAAAAAAATTTAATCATAAGATGAAAATTCTTCTTTATTTATTGTGATGGGGAAATGAATCTCATCACGTTCGTGGAGATGGTAATCCCTAAATACGCATGAGCAACAATATCATTATATTGATGGTGAAATCATATGTAGTTAGATGGTATATCATATATAAATATTCAATAAAATATTATATTTATTATATACATCAGTTATACTCATTATTATACCAATCCAAAAAATGATGTGTTTGAATAACAAACAACACCACGACGTGAAAACGGCAAGCCATACATACACTTGTATGGGGACTATTTCATTCACATGATGGATAGAATAATGAATTTGGTTTTACAATTTTTATAATAACATTAATGTATATAGAATATACTGTAGTTATTATTTTAGAATGGAAACAACAATGAATTTGGATGTGGAAGAAGAAAATAACATGAAAGAGGTGATTAAATATTTAACTCTTCTTCAGGTTCTTCTTTTTTATTTGATCACCATAGGATGGCTTTATGTCAAAATTAATGCCTCTAGGATTAAGTGAGGAATACTTGGAGAATATTTGGGAAGGGGTGGGCTGAGCCAAATGGCTTTGGTGGTGTAAAATTAATATAAAGGGAGTTTCATTTTATAAGAGAGGTGAGGGTCTCTTTAGGAAAAGCTAGAAATATTATTTTATAATAAAATAATGTTTGGTTTATAATGGCTCAAAAATGATTTATTTAAAGGATATAGTGGGGATGAGTATAAAACCACTCAACCAATATGTTTTATTTAGTTTTAGGTCATCATATTAACCTTATCATTAAGATTTTACTCTTAGTTAAATTGTTTGACATTTACCATGTCTCTTTGTATTTTTGTATTATATGGTTAATAAGAATATAATAAACTACCAAAAGAAACTCAAGAGGTTAATTAATAATATATATTACCTTATCTATGTCTTCTTGTTGATCCATAGAATTTTATGATTATTATATCAATTAATAATATAGTATTTGTTTAAAAAACTCAATTATTTCAATTTTAACACTATTTAGTATTTTGTTTTTTTAAACAATTATTAATTTATCACTTCAAATAAATTTTTTTAACCAACCATAACATGTCATATTAACCTATAAAATTAGTGGAATTCATTTTAAGTGTCAATTTACATTTATTTTGATTTTTATAATGTCAATTATTTTAATATTTCATTAATAAGGTAATTACTGCATCATCATTGTGTCATAAATAAATTAAAGTATCTTATGTATAAAAATTGTAAATAAATTTCCATTATTTAGGAAATAGTTTTTTTATTTCTAATGAATATTTATAGTCGAATTTATATTATGTGTAACCCAATATTAAAAATGGATTAGTTATTAAGGATTCAATTTAACTCTTCTTTATGTAAAATAATAATAAATGCCCTAATCTAATCCACGTTGACCAAATGGGGTCATATTTTATCACTAAGGTTGTTCTTTGTCAAATAATACTTATCCAATATAATTAGGACATGTGTTAGAGTAATTTTGACATCATTTTTACCATTAATTACCCTATTTAATTTTAACCATGGTAAATAAAAATTGAAAATTACTATTCACTAAACATTATTTTCTTCTGATTGAACCTCATTTTACTTAATAATATCAATAATGAATCTATGATATTTAAAATTCAACTCAAAGAAGTAGTAAAATTATGTTTTAAACAAATTTTCAAATGCTCCTAGTAGGTGGGTAAAAGATGGTAAAAAGTTTAATAAAATATTTAAATATCTAAACTTAATATGAAATTACATCAATGAATTACATTGAACTTATATAGGTATTATATATCTATTTTTACCTATTTTTTATAAAAATAAATTATTATTTAAATAAAAATTCAGTTTTAACCAATAACGCAGTGTTTTTCACTATTCAAAAAAATATTTAGTGTTTTTTTATAAATACCAATAATTCACCCTAAGCAGATTTCAGTATTAAGAATTCAAAAAGGAAGTCCAATTTAAAATTAAAATTTATAAAATCTCAAAAAGTTGGTATTAGTATTCATAACAGTTAGTTTGATTGGATTCGGTGTGTTAAAATTACAATGTTTTGTACAATGCAAGCAATTTCATTATTCGACGGGAAATATACCATTGAGGCTAGGGGTGTTACATTATTTCCACATTCAAATAATTTCATCCTTGAAGTTACATGAATACTACCACAAAAATATATTTAGGTTGTTCTTCATCATAAGTTCCTCTAGTTCCCACGTTGCCTCTTCCATCTTATGGTTTCTCCATAGAACTTTTACCGGATGAGTCGTCTAGTTTCTCAAAACATGTTCTCTATTATCTAGTATCTTGACATCCTCTTCACAATAAGACAAAATAGGTTCCAGTTCAATTTCATCATAGCTAAGTACATGAATTGGGTCAGGAATGTATTTTATCAGCAGTCATACGTGGAACACATCCTGAACTTTGGAGGGACTTGGTGGCATTTCCAGAAGGTAAGATACACCCCCAATTCATTTTATAATATTGATGGGTTCGATGTACCTGGGACTTAATTTACCCTTCTTACTGAATCGTATAACTCCCTTCCATGAGGATACCATCAAGAAAACATGATCTCCTACTAGAAATTCCAAATCCTTCCTTCGGTTATCGGTATATCTCTTCTGCCTAAATTGAGGTGCTTTGATGTGGGATTGGATAATAATCACTATTTCCATTGTTTCACCAATATGTTCAGGGACTATGAGTTTTCTTTTACCAACCTCATCCCAACAAGTTGGTGTGCGACATGTCTTTCCATATAACGCTTCATATGCTTCCATTTGAATACTTGAATTGAAGATATTGTTATAGTAAAATTCTATCGTAGGTAAATATTGATCACAAATACCTTGATAGTCAAGTGAGCAAGATCTCAACATGTTTTCTATGGTTTGAATAGTCCATTATGATTTTGCATCAGTTTGAAGGTGGTAGGAAGTGCTCAAATGAAGTTTATTATCCAGGGATTTATGAAGACTTTTCTAGAATCATGACGTAAAATGGTGATCACAACTAGAAACAATGGATAGGGGTACTACCTAGAGACTGACAACTTCATTATCATACAATCTTGCTAAAAGTTCAAGTGGTAAATCTTCTCTTATAGCAAGAAAATTTACTGACTTGCTAAGACGATCAACAATGACCTATATTGCATCATTCGTTCAAGGAGTATTTGGAAGCCCCATGACAATGCCTATCATAATATGATCCAATTTCCACTAAGGTATGGTAAGTGGTTTCATGACTCCTCTAGGATTTTGTCTTCCAGCTTTCTCTTGTTGGAAAACCATACATCTTGGCACAAAATCATCAATCTCCCTTCACATGTTGTCCCCCCAAAAATGTTACTTCAAATCTCTATACATATTAGTCCTCCAAGGGTGTATATGGGAATTATAGTTATGAGCTTCATCCAAAAATTCACTTTTTATATTAGGTATGTCGAGAACACAAATTCTCTTCCCAAATATCAAAATTCCTTCTTCATATACGAAGCCACTCAATCCCCCATCATTTAAATATTTTTTTTTATTTTGAAACTCTTCATCATTAGTCTGAGATCTATTTATCCTATTTTTTAAAGATGGATTTTCAACCATTTGAAAAATTATTGATGTTTCACCTTCCATTTTTATTTCCATATCCATCTTTACTAGATCCATGAAAATAAGATCCCCTTCAACTCTCATTTTGTTCAAAAATCAATGGTACATTCTACTCAAAGCATATAAAACCTTATTTTCCTTCCCTGGGTGGTAGTTTATAGTGAAATCATAATCCTTGAGTAGTTAACAAATTGTATTTGAGTCATTTTGAGTATTCTCTGTGAGAAAATATACTTCAAACTCTTGTGATCAGTATAAATCTCACATTTTTTACCATAGAGATAATGTCTCTATATTTTCCAAGCTATGATTATAGCTGCTAACTCAATTTCATGAGTATGATAGTTTGGATCATTAATTTTCAACTGAGGATATGAGTATTAACTAATATTCTATTCAGTTCAAAAAAATATTCTTTACACTCATATGTCAAAACAAATTTTTCCCCTTTACGTGTGAGCTTGGTTAATGGGTTATCCAACTGGGAAAAATTCTGGGTAAAATGTCAATAATAATTAGCTAAACCAATAATACTGGATACCTCAGTTATACTCATCATTGGTGTACATTCATGTATTTACATGGTCTTTCATGGATCAACATAGATTATATCCTTTGTAACAATATTGTAAAAAAAGAAATCTATTGAAGCTACAATTAACACTTGCTAAACTTCCCATATAATTCATTTATTATAAGAGTCTTTAGAATAATGTGCAATTGATTTTTATGATCTTCGTAGATTTTAGATTATACCATGGAATAATCCATAAATACCACCATAAATTTGTCCAGATATTCCATGAAAACACTATTAGTTAGATCTATTGAAATAGAGGGTGCATTATTCAATCCCAAAGGTATTAATGTAAACTCATAATGCACATAACTGGTTCAAAAAGTTGTTTTCCGAATGTCTTTCTACTACACACAGAACTGATGATATCAAGATCGAAGGTCAATCATTGATAAATATTGAGCTCTGTGAAGTTGGTCAAATAAATCATTAATGCAAGATAATGGATATATGTTCTTTATTGTTATAGAATTTATCTCCCTATAGTCAATGCACAACCTCATAGATAAATATTTATTCTTAACCAAAAGGATAGGGGATCCCCATGAAGAAAAACTAGGGTGAATGAATCCCTTATTACTCAATTCCTCTAGTTGATTCTTTAGTTACAGTAATTCCACAGTGTCCATTCTATAAGGGGTCTTATATATGGGCCTTGAACTAGGAATAAAATCAATGGATACCTCAATTCCTCATTTTGGAAGATGTCCAGGTAAATACTCTGAAACACATCAACATATTCTTGAACAATAGGTATGTCCTCTATTAAAACATTCTTTTCCTCACCTATTATTATTTCATTCTCATCCTCCCCCAATAATTGAATTTAGTGGAGCGACTTGGGTTGGATCTAGATAAGAATACAATGGTGATGTTTCTTCTCTAAGGATAAGGTACTCTTTATCATCGTTGAGAATTGTAACCTCCTTCTTCACAGAATAAATTTACACATTATAGTCTAAAAGAAAATCCATAATAAGGATTATATCAAATTCAATCAAGGGTATGATTATTAGATAAGCAGATAAATATTGTTTATTTTCCTTAATGGGGACTGATTCACAAAACTCTGTTGCAATGATACTTCCCTTAAATTTTTTGACTGACAACTCCCTTGATAAATAAAATTGGAAATATCTAATTTTCAAAGAAAACTTGGAAGATATGAAACAATGCAATGATCTAGAATCAAATAAAGTATTGGATAAACTTGAGGAAACTATTAAATTACCTTCCACCATGTTTTTCAGATCTTTAACCTCAGCATTAGTGATCGTATAATATTGTTCGTGATCCCTTGGTCTTTTTTGAGGTAAGTTTCCTTAATGGTTATGAAATTCATTTTCATAATGTTCGATCTCCCTGTAATTGTAGAATTGAACATTTGTACCTTCTTAATTCCCCATACAATAACTAGAAAGATGGGTTTTCTATCCACATGTGTAGAATACTTCTTTTCATTTTAGACAGACACCAGGGTGCTTCCTTCCACAATTATCATAGGGTGGAAATTAAACTCTTTCCATCTGCCCTGTTTTCTTATTTCCATTCCCAGAGTGTGCAACGGATATTTTCTTCCCTTTCTTAAATTTAATGTCATAAGACATAGATAATACCTTTTTTGTATTGATATCATATTAGTTAATATCTTCATATGATGACAAGGATTTCGAGACTAATGCTCAACAGAGAAATGGGTTTAACCCATAAAAAATGATAAATATTAATTATTGGGTTACTTATATAATCTACAGCATGCCTTTCTTACCTGGTAACGTTAGTTTCATACTTTGTTACATTCTAAGCATCCTTTTGTCTCAGAATCAGAAATTGCCTTTCCATATCTGCTAGATGGTGATGAGGAAAGTTGTTTTCTATGAAAATATCTTTAAACTCCCTCAATTCAATACTTGATACTTATTCATCCTCCATTGTGATTTGAATTAATGACCACCAATGATCTACATCTCTGTTGAGGTGATAAGCTTCCATGACAACTTTTTCCCCTTTGCTACTCCCAAAAGCATTAAATATTTTCACTAAGGAACTTATCCATTATTCAGATACAAAATTATTTTCAGACCCAGTAAATGTTTTTGGTTGTTTCCTCATGAAGAGATATAACATTGATCCTCCACATTGTGGATCAGGGTGCTCTATATAGGTAAGGTTGTTATTCAAAACCTATGTGAGTTGACATGGTATGATGCTAATCTGATCAGCACCATTTTTATCACCAGTTATGCAATAATTATTTTGAGTATGAGGTGAATCCCTACATGGATTATGTTCATTGATGCAGTTTCTATTCCTTCCACTAGGCACCATTTATAAAAAATGGCATACAGTATATTATTTTATGAACTACAATTAATAATTCTAAACATGTAAAACACGTAACATAAAATGAACAGTTTATTGAAAAAATCTATAATCATAAAAATGTTTTTTTGAGGAGTTATATGCGCATAAATCCTTAATAATGGTTTGAAAATAAAATGAGAATTATCCTCAGAAAATCCCCTGAGAGTGTCATAACCAAGAGTGCATAAAGACCCATTGTTGTGCACAAGTTTCCATTCAAGTCTAGCTCAAAGCAGTGTTTTAGGGATTTACACCTAGGTACATCTGTTCCAGAGCCACATCTACCTACTAGTATCCAGATAAGAATGTATTTCTTGGAAAATAAACAAAATTTCTACATTAAAATAATTATAGGATTTTCTTCTATAATAATCATCAAATTTTATCTTAGGGTAATGTTCTCTATTAAATGTTTATCTAAATCTATTTCCATGGTTGTTGATAAACTTCTTATGATACCAACTGTAATGCCCCGACCCCAGAAGCCCAGAGTTGGTGAATTATTTTAATACATTGGATTGATTACAAGGAATAATATCCTAAAAGACTTATCAATTTAGTAGTCTTGGAGAATATATTACATACATGAACGTTACATTACACAATAGCAAATAAAACACAACATGAATGATCCTTGGATAATTCCATTAATCCCCTAGCTTAACCCTACTTATCAATAATAATAAAATTTTTCGAATCCTAGTAAAATAAAACATAAGAACGGGGTGACCTCAAATTCTTAGTAAGGGTACGCAATACAGTGAATTATAAGATAAACATTAGGCACGCTGAATGATTCAAAACACACGCCTTTACAATAGAAATGATCACTTTATGGTAGGAATATGAGCTGAGTAAATAATGAAATAATATGACATAGTCATGGGTATTATACTAGTAGAATAAATACATTTACCATCATTATTATTTTCATAATGAAGGAATGTATAATGTCGGACATTTTGAAACATTTTTTCAAGGCCTCAGCCAAGATGACTAAAAATGATTTAGTCCTTAGCCAAAACAATATATCAAATTGGGAAAGGCCTCGGCCAATTCCATGTCTAATTGTCTCATGCGGCATACCAATGCACCGATGAGATATATCAGGCTCCACCCATCACATACTAAGTAAAATACATTCCTCATATGAAAATGTTGAAACATAACATTAACATTTGTATTAAAAGTACCATATGAAATTTCAATAATTTAACCATAAACCAAAAATGGTATAAAAATAACACATCCACAGTTAAAAATATCACAAAACCTTCAATACAATATAGAATATTTTTATCATAATAAATCAACTTCAAAAAATTATAAAATCCATCAATGGATGTTGATATAGATGAAATAAAAACTATTTGAAAGAAATACCTCTTTCTATTTTGAAGCCGTTTAAGATTCAAATAATTTATAAAGTAAACATTTATTCTGAAAATATTCTTATAATCTTGTAATGTAAACTTTGATGATGTTATATTGGTATAAAATAGCCGCACCGACCGTATAAGTTAGAAAAACATTCTTACCTTAATTTTGTCAAAAAAATAACAAGGTACCTTGTTTGAAAAATGACAGAAAGATTAATTTCAAAACATATAAAGTAAAATAAGGGTATTATTGACTTTAAACCATATTATAGTAATTAGTAAAAATGTTTTGAAATAAATTTTTAAGAAAAAATGGATGTGGATGGTAAAGAGGTCCCAGTAGATAACTATGTAAAAACAACCTCGGATAATAAAGAGATTGTGAAATTAACCTTTACCTTATACTTTTCCTTGGTCGAGGGTATGTTAAACTTAAGTAAAATATTTATATAATTGTTATTAAATTATACAGGAAATATATACATAAATATGATATCATATATGATCATATAATATTGTTTTGTTAATAATATTTCAGCAGTACCATCGCTTCGGGTGTTAATTGATTCGTTTTCCTTTATATGCTTGGTTACGTAAGCCATGTTTTTTATGGATAGGATGTATTTGAATCATATATAGAATTAAAATTTGTTCCTAACCATTATTTTTAATCATAAAATTAAAATTATTCTTTAATTTTTATGATAGGGAAATGAATCTCATTGTGTTCGTGGGGACGGTAATCTGTACGTACGCACAAGCGAAAATATCATTATATTGATGGTGAAATCATATGTAATTGGATGGTATATCATATATATAGAATCCAAAGAATCATATATTTTTTATTTACATCATTTACACTCATTATTATACCCATCCAAATAATCATGTGTTTTAATAACAAACTACACCACGACATGGAGACGGTAAGCCGTATGTACGCATGTATGGTGACTTTTTCATTCATATGATGGATTGAATAATGAATATGGTTGTAAAATTTTTATAATAAAATAAAATTATATAGAATATATGAGAGTTATTAGTTTATAATGTATTCAAAAAAGATAGAGGAAGTGGAATTTGAAAATAACTTTAAAGAGGTGATTAAAATATTTACCTCTACTTCGGGTTCTTTCTTTTGATTTGATCAAAAGGGATCCTTAGGTTAGTTTTATGACCAATGTAATTCCTCTAGGATGAAGGTAGGAATGTTGGGAGGATATTTAGGTAGGTTGTTTCTGAGCCAAATGAATTTGGAGGTGTGAAATTAAGAGAAGGGGAAGTTCCCTTTTATAAGATAGGCGAGGGTCACTTTAGGAAAAGATTGAAATATTATGTTATAATAAAATAATTTCTGACTTATAATGGCTTCAAAATGATTCATTTAGAAGATAAGGAGTTGGTGGGTGGAAAAAATTTCATCAAATAGCGTTTTAAGAGGTTTAGGTCACCATATTAACCTTATATTTATGATTGAACTCTTAGTAAAATAGTTTGACATTTACCATGTCTCTTTATATTTTTAAATTATATAGTTAATAAAAAAAATATAAACTGCCAAGAGAATCCCAATTGGTTAATTATTAATACAAATAACCTTATCAGAGTCTTTTTGGCAAAACCTTATATTTTTATGAATATTATATCAATTATTTATATAGTATTTGTTTTAAAAACTCATTTATATCGATTTAGACACTATTTTGTATTTGTTTTTTGAAAGCCATTAATACTTTGTCACATCAAATAAAATTTATTTAACCAACCCTAACATGTCATATTAACCTATAAAATTAGTTTAATTCATCACAAGTCTCAATTTACAATTATTTAGATATTTATAGTATCAATTATTTTAATATTTCATTAATATGTTAATTTCTGCATCATCATTGTGTCATAAATAAATTAAATTATTTAATGTATAAAAATTATAAATAAAATACCATTATGTAGGAAATAATTTTAGTATTCTAATGAATATTTATAGTCTAATTTATATTTTATTTAACCCTTTATGAAAAATTGTTTAGTTGTTAAACACTTAATTTAACTCTTCTAACTCTTCTTTAAATAAAATAAAAATAAATGTCTTAATCTAATCCATGTCGAACAAAGAGGGTCATATTTTATTCTTAATATTGGTTTTCTTCGAATTATACTTATCCAATAGAATTAGGACATGTGTTAGGGTAATTATGTTATCTTTTTTACCCATAATTACCCTATTAAATTTTAACCGTGATTAATAAAAGTCAAAAGTTACTATTCACCAAAAAATATTTTCAACTTATTGAACAACATTATACTTACTGATATTAACCGTTTATCTCAAGTTTTTGAAATTCAAATCAGATAAGTAGTAAAATTATTTTTTATGCAAATTTGAAAATTCACTTTGGAGGTGAGTAAAAGTCGGTAAAAAGTTGAATAAATTTTTATATATATATAATTATTATAAAATGACATAAATGATTTACATTGAACATATATTGGTATTCTGTATCTATTTTTACCTAAAATAAATTTAATCAAAATAAATAAATATTTAAATAAAAAGTCATTTTTAACCAATAACACAGTGTTTTTCACTATTAAACAAAAAATTGAATGTTTTTAGATAAATACCAAAAAATCCCCTTAAAATAATTTCGATATTCCAAATTCAAAAATGATGTACTTTTTGAAAAATAAAATATATAAAATTTTAAAAAGTGGGTATTAATTTTCATAACTACTAGTTTCATTGGTCGTGGTGTGTTAGAATCTCGAAGTTTTGTATAATGCAAGCTATTTCATTATTCAAAGGGAAATGTACCATGGAAGCATGGGGTGTTACATAGTTCATTCCTTTAGTAATTATGATATAGTAGCTTATATGAGTGGAGGTTGATACCTCCAAGAAAGAGGGTGATGTGTGATCATTGTGGTAAGATTTGATCCCACATATTTCTTCACCACACTCAGAATGGAAATTCGAGGGAAAATTATATTAGGGAGGTTGGTGTTTGTGAAACCAAGTTCTTCATTAAGGTATGGAAAATTTTTTGTTCAATTTTTAATTTAAATGTTTTGTTATGGGCCATGGTTGATGCAAATTAGAGTCATGAAGGTATCTAGGGTGTATGGGGTTGGTACTGAGCCTGGAAACCAATGTATATGTGTTTTTAGCATGACACATGATTAGTTAAAACTATGTGGGGGTATTACTCACAATTTTACTATCCCTTGTGAGGATGAGTATATGGGGCCTACAAGCTACATGGTTTTAGGAGACCGTGTTGGAGGGGGGTCATGGCTGTATGATATGTCTGCAGTTTTCAGTAGATTTTGATAGAGGATCTTCACATGGTTTGTGAAGGGTTTTTAAACTGTGTGAGTACACAATGTGAGTTCCCATATCTCTTCCAGTATAGAATTATACATGGTGCACATTTTTACAAACCATTCTACAAAACCATGCATCCTAATAATTTGTGTGAAATTCCAATTTCCCTTAAAATTTTCATATCTTAATAATCCTTCCCCCTTCTTCATTGCATAAGAGAGGGAAACTATTAGAGCTATCCTCTTAATGAATTCTTGGATTTCATATATACTTGTCATCCAATCAATAATTTTAAAATGGTTTTTATCCTTGAATCCATGATTGTATGACCATGATCCCTATTTAGCCTTATTTAATTATTCTAGTTGTCTATTTGGCTATTTGTATTTAGGATCATATGCCATAATATAACTTTTATCACCAGTTCTTTAGATTTACTCCAAACTAAGAAGAATTAGTGTCTGATTCTAGAAAAGCTATTTAGAAAGAGCCTAAGGAAAGTGTCCACATCTATTTTACTAATTTTTGAGCTAGTAATATATGTTATAGTGTCACACATCTAGTATTTGTGGTGTCTCCTTAATTTTTAAATCAACCATGTTGTAAAAAGTCATGTTTTAGGTTATTTAATAGGTGTTTTTCAGAATTTCATGTGTTTTATACATAGAATAATGACCACCCCTAGTGTGAGTTTCCTTGAATGATATTTTATATACATTTGGACTAGGATTCCTATGAGGCATGCCTTTGAATCCCTCTTAGGGGTTATTAAAAAAGGATTTGATTATTAATGGATTTTAAATTTTGTTAGATTTCAATTGAATTGGATAAAAGGTATGGGATGGTTAATTTTCCTTGTGTCTTGTGTTTTCTAATGTTTGTTTAGTAATTTTTGGAGTGAATTTATATATCTGTTAATTCTACCACATGATTTTAATAACTAAAAATCTTTGTAATAGTTTAATTTACAAGTAATTCTCTTTATGAGAAGTATTCTCTAGTTAGTAAATGGAACCCATGGCTTTATGAGGTTGACCTTTTTATTATTCACCCTTATGAGGTGAGTTATATTAGATGATCTATGTTTTGACATTGGAATAAATCATGAAATATTTAAATGAATTTAAATTATTAAAATATAATTTTCCTTGAGTGAATCATGGATTTAGTTTACAATGTCATGAATGTGAATATGTTGTACATTGAGTGAACCATGAATTCTATTTAGAATTCTAGGTACAAGATTAATGTATTAAATATTCTTCATCCATGAGTGAACCATGAATCCATTAAGGGATTCCATGATTGGGCTCATAGATGATGTAATTATCTGTCAAGTAATGGATGGATCCATTGATGAGTTCCAAGGATAAGATCAAGATGAATTTTACTATATTTCATGAGGGATATATGGGTATTACTTATAGTACTATAAATGAAGGGCTAAATAATGTGAACTTATAAAACACCTATTTTGATATCAGGTTTCTAAGAGGTTCTTTGAGATGGTATTTTAGGGTGTTAGTGGAAATCACACCTGGACTGATACTTGATTTTCTATGTAAGAATTTCCTGGACAGGCTCATGTTATAACTGAATATTGGAATGAAATGGTTTATGATGTTTCTTCCATGAAAAATCAAAATCTTGGATAGGGTATTCACTTATGCATTCTTAGATGGAATTTTGATTAATGTGTTGTACTTATAGTTATATAGGGGATGTCGGGCTTAGGACATATCTCAAGGCATAAAATTTAAATGTAATTGTAATATTAAATTGAATTGAAATGTAAATAATTAAAATCCACCCCTTGTAGGTATTTTCCTTATGTGAACTTCCTAACCTAATTAAATAATTATTTTACTCTACCTATTTTATATATTCACTAACTGATTGTCCCAGACATCAGGTGGTTACCTAATGTGATTTCGTCTCACATGTTATTCAGTTCGTGTTTTGGACCCGAGTTGGTTTTATGATTATAGGTGTTGAATATGGAATGTTACCTATTATAGGTACATGATATGATACATAGGAGTCGGGTATAATGGGACAAAGATGCATTTTTCGAAGCTTCTAGGATTCTTCTTTACATTTTTGTTCTTTCAGAACATGTATTTTATATGACTATAGAGTAACTTATTATACATTTTTTCTATAACATGTGACATAGATCATCATATTTTAAATGATAATAATTTTGGTTATTTATAATATTAGTATTCTACAATTTACTTCTATTGTATGTTATTACTGCTTCCCATATTAAACTGTTATTGTATTTTGATGTGTTAAACTCTTATAATGGGGAAATAATCTCCACTTTATCACAGGTAGTACCCTAGTACTAGTAACCAACATTTGGTATTTGGGGAGATGTACTTGAGGCCATGTGACCAACTGGGATCAGTGCAATATTGAGTGGGATCTGGGTTCAAGACAATACATGAAATGATCAAAGTGAATTTCTTTTTTAATCAAATCATAAATTCATGTTAAATTTGAAATAATTTAAATACATATGTGGATAAAAATTAATTAAATTTAATATTTACAAATATAAAAACATTTAATTAAATAAATTATTTTTATTACTATAAATATAAATAATAGAAAGCTCGCAATTTGATAATGGGATTTGGTAGTAATTCACTCAGGGATCCCAATAAATATTCCCCTTAAGATCCTTTTGAGTATTTGATTTAAACCCTTAACCATGAGGATTTTTGAGAAAACCATTACAATATGTAAGAATAATTATTTCTATCCCCATAAAAATATTCCCAATTATATTTATAGCCTTTTATTGATTATGTATAGATACCAAAATACTATATATTGTTATTGGTACTATGCACCGACCCCTCACACCCAATGGTTCTAGGTACCCACACCCTCACAATCGTGGGTATGGGAACCTATAAATAAGAAAATAAAAAAAAATCTGTATGAAATATTATGGAACATCACTAGAGATCCTCCCAACATAGTATAATAAGAAAAGAATTATAGAAAATGAAAAAATATTACAAGAGAGAATCAAAATTAATAAATGTGGTACAATGGATCTCTATAATGACAATCAAGGAAACTAGTTCCTTCCAAACACAATTTTGTTTGTATTTATTGAGACCAATGGTATCAAGAATGTTCTGGAGAGTTTTGGGTTGAATAAATCCATTATGATGCAAAATAAGGCATGTTGGACCATCCACTATTTATGGATTTTTTATCTATCTTTATGCCACATGAAAGTTGTTGGGTGTCACTAGCTAACTGATCTCCCCTAGGGAAAGATGGAGTTCCTTCCAACTACCACCATGTAGATTACACCTACATGTGGAGCATAGAGGATACACATTATAAAGTAAATATTGGAGAACACTGAAAAAAATGATATAAAACATAGAAACTAACAACCAAAGAAAATCATGGTGTGAATATGGGTCAATCAAACTAGGGGTTATAAGGAACGATATCCCCTATCTAGAATCATCTAGTTTTATAGAAAACACAACTAGCTATAACATTATTGTTACTATACATAGATAATCATGTCACATTATCTAAAATCCCCCAAGTGTAACAAGAACATCAACATTTAGCATCTCTTGTGTTATCAATCCCTGTATACCCATTATAGGGTGATAATATCCAAGTTAAGTTGTTTCTGATCAATCAAAAGTATTAAAAAAAACACTTATAGACCTTCTACATAGATTCCTATGGACCAATGATAAAACCCAATATAGTTGAGAAAACCAAAATACCAAAAAAATCATCACATATATCGAACAAATAGAAAGAATAATTCTCATAACCCCTCATACACCCACTCAAGAAGATTCCCCTTTTTATATACATCATATAAAAAGAAACACAATCAATTCCAATAAATCTACAATCCATTTTAAACACACACACACACATAAATGAACAGTCTCTTAAAAGGTTCTCACACATGACATGATACAAATTATTAAAATACTAAAGGAAACATACCAAAAACTCATCTCAAGACTCTAATCCAATTTCAAACCATTTAAAATTAATTTCAAATCACGCATTTTCAACAAAAAGTTTTGAAATCACATTGAAACCATTTATTTATTAATTCCCCTGAAAAATAGAAATTCATGAAATTTTATACCCATATTGGGTCAAATACCGATAAATAAAATGATTAATTTATAAATCATGTTATAAATAATTTATATTCAATTGGAATCAAAATTTCCCATTAAAATAAGAAAACCCCATGAAATTCACATTAAACACCTTCATTCTAAGTGAACACCAATTTTGATTCAATTTTTAAAATCAATATAGTTCATAGACATAGTTATTGTTTGATAAAAAACTATAAATATCTAGGAAACCAATGATAGACATTTAATGAATAAAATAAGAACATCAACTTCAAGAATGGTGAAATGATGTTGCAACCAGTTGTAATGTTTCACCCTATATGGGGAATTCCCAATAATTCCATGAAACACCCTCAATAGGACATGACAACCAATACCCCTTATAAGATCTCCCCACATCCCTAAAACTAACCTACTATCCCCTTTTTAGTGGGAGTAAATGAAATTAAGGAACATAGGATGTTGGGTTGAAGAAGGGATTACCGTGAAGGATTTAATTGAAATTAATTGAATGGAGACATACAATCATGATAATAGGAGAGAATACTATTATAGTCTGGTTCCCCTATATTAGTAATATGAGAGGATGATGAAAAGGATGAATTTTAATTTACATGTTTCAAGAGTAAAAATAAAAAAAAATTAAATTTTTATAGAATATGGTAGGTTGCTTATTTTGGACCCATTATTTTTCATGCCATGTACTGACCATACTGAATACAAAATTACAATTACAAAATGTTTCATGATATTTTCATGTGATTTATCATATTATGTGAATGTTTTCCCCCAAAACTCTAATGTAAATGAGCCATGAATGGCTACGTTGAGGTCTCACATGGCTCTCCCCAAATTGAATGCCAACTATGCGATATAAACATGTATATTCATAAATTAATAGAAAACTGAAAAATTTATTAATACATTTTTTGTTTGAAATGAATGGTTATAGCTAAATCATATTCAATAAAAGAAAAATATAAAGTATAGCCACAAAATTTCTTCTAATCACGTACATAATGTATAAAAACCATGAAATTTGTGAGAAACAACTAAAATTTAATTTATAAGCCCTAAATCCTATAAATTTTAAATAAACAAAAATAATAAAACATTATATAAAATAATCCACACAATAAAATTGAGACTATTACAGAATTTTAATATTACTCTAAGCCATTAATTGTAATCTCATATATCCATGACCTCAAATTAGGGAAACACTTGGAGCCCCAACAATGGCCATGTCCATTAAAAGAGTAAATGGTAGGAAAGAACATTGATGTTGAATTAGAACATAAGGATCTATGTGGGTTTTCAATAATACCACTATTTAATTAGAGGCACTAAAAATTTCCTATAATTTTTTGATATTTAATGTGAAAACGCACTGAGTACAAAACCCCTAGCTTGAAATATGCTCATAAATCAATGTTTTTATAAAGTAACTAGAATTTCTAGATTGTTATATCCTCAAAATTGGTGTATTAGTATATAGTAATGAATTTAATAATTTATATAGAGCTATAATGTGAATTTCTGTAAATTATATACTACTTCAATACCTTGTCTAAGTCTAGAATTCTATAGTAACATATATCAGTATTGCTACTCAAATCTATTTTAGTACCCCAAATTTTTTTTAGTGAAATTATATGGGTGGAGTCAAGTGTTGGGGTTAAGATATACATGTTTAATATTATTATAGATTATATGGGATAAGTTATTGATAATTAGAGTAAAATAAAATGAAAGTGATGAAATATTTAATTGAAGAATCTAAAATTAATTATAATTAGTGAACTAACATACTAAACATATCAGGAACATTGAATTAAGTCTTAAAACTGTGAACCATAGAGGTTTATGAGTAGAATATATAAGTACACATAGAAATGAATTTATTGTGTTTGTCAAGATAGAAGAGTAGGTTTCGGAGACAAACCGTGGGAGTGGTAAAAAATAGATTTAAAGAAAATATGCTCGAAGGAAAGATTTATAGGTATATGTAAAGGAAAAATATATAAGATTAAATAATATAATTATATATACAATATACTAGGGGATAAAACCATGTTGTTCAAATTCTTTGTAGATATTCCCCAAAAATCCAAATGTAATCACATGATTACAGAGTCCTTGTGTGTTTTTAAAATTTCATACTTATTTTTTATTTGATTAGGTTCTTAAAATCTTATATATGTTGACTGATGAAATTATTATTTTTAGTAATTAAATTTTTATATATATTCTTCACTGATATATGTTAGGTTATTAATAATTATTAGTAATTATTTTATAGTGATGTTCAAAAAAAAATTTAATCTATTTTTTTGTAAAATAGGATAGCTAGTGTGATTATTCATATATGAGGTTTCTAGTGAAGAAGTAATAATCCACCTATATAAGAGGAGTTTATTCCATTTGGGAAAAATGAAATACAAATGGCCCGTACAATTTTTATTTGGATTGATTTCATGCAACATAATGATGGAGAACCCATCCATTAGGAATATTGATATTTAGTTTTTATGTATAAATTGATTATACAAATAATGATGGAGGTCAAACTGATCATATATTTTCCATGATTAATTGATGAATAGTTTCCCCAAATCTAGGAGAGGGGTTTGGTTTAATACTCTTATTTGAGTATTATTTATTCTGAATATTAGTAGAAAGAATTTATGATATTGGAATTATTATAATACTTATAAAGATAATTTCCCTAAGTCATGAGATTATTTAAAGATGGTTAGTGATGTCCTAGAGTGAGAAAAAATATGTTTTCTTGAGTTTCCTAAAAAGGTATTTATTTTATATTCCATGAAAAATTGGAAATGTCGTGAGAATAAAAAAAATCTACTATGATCCTATAACTTTGAGAATGAACATAATACTTCGGCTTATAAGAGTATTTATTCGAGTTCTCTATAATAAGTTCTGTTTTTATGTAAAAAATTTGTGTTCATAAGTCTTTTTTTATCATTAAAAATAATCATAAAAACTGCTTCCCATCATAAGGGTATGAACTCAGCTGAAAAATAACCAATGAAAAAGAATAAGAATATTTAGAGATGTGACTATGAATTCATAGATTGAGTATAAGTATCTAAACCTAAGAATATTTAAATGTAAGACATTGAATCACAAGAATTATAAATCTATACATGAGAAATTTTAGATATTCTGCTGGGTGATAAATATAGTATTTCTATAATTGTTATGTTTGGAAGAAAAATTTAAATATGATGATGTTGATATTTTTATTTTTAATTAAAAACATCATTAATCATAGAGTATCCATGATCTGATAATATTTTAGTGAATATTGAATAAAGAGTCCGCTATATATATATATATATATATATATTAAATAATAAAATTAATCTTTCCAATATCAAATAACAATGAAGATAATATTTTATCAAACGTAGATCTATTCTTTTATCACAATGTATATTAATTTTATCAATGGCTGTTTGATACATCATGGGTATCTAATATAGATATCTTGGAATTTCTAAAATACATGATTAATGGTAATGAAGATAAGATATACAGTAATGATATGAGAATAAAGGTTATGTGGTTTTTCATAGAAAGTCTCATGGTGAAAGATGAGTAACAAGCCCCATATATGATTGTTGTAGATCTTTGTACTCACTTCATAATTGAGTGTCAAATCCGTGATGAGATGAATTAAGGAGTTGAATTCTTATATATTATAAAATACTGTGATATTTTATTCGTTCTTGTTTTAAAATGAAAATAATTTAAGAGGGTTATTTTGGGAATACTCTTTGAGTTGAATGAAATTTCATGAGAAAAAATTGAAATATATATTTAGTATTTTCTGATGGGTTTTTACTATCAATTTAATTTTTCCCACAACATAAAATTTATAGTTCTTAGAAAAGTAAGATGGAATTTTATGATCTACTTATTTAATTGAGTTAATGTGATGACATAGTAAAATAAAAGGCAATATATAGACTGATGTGTTGTTAGTAATGGGTTTCATTTTATTAGAGAATCAGAGAGATTTGTTTCCAAATTTTATCTAATTATCATCCCTCAACGATATAGAAAAATAATCTACATCATGTTATATTAATGAAGAAGCAGAAGATAGTGATTCAACCATCAATAAAAGATTTGTCTAAGTGAGATGATATTTTGATAATAACACGATATAACAACCATACACTATTGTTCTATTTATATCAGGTATCATGCCTTTATATGTGGGAGTAGATTGGAAGGTAGGTGAGAATGTTTGTTGATGAACTGTAAAACTGAGCTGTGGTGGTGATATAGTTTCATAATGAATATCTTGATGATATAAAGGCATTCAATGTATCTATTATGAGTTCAATAAGATCAATTATATATGAATTAATGTTTCTTTATAAAATTGTTGATATAATTTTAACCTTAAATTCAACTAATGTAGTTTTATATATTTTTTGGGGATATACAGATCATACGAAAATTAGGGTTTACAGCGAAATCAACTTATAACTCAATGAAACTTTGCTTAAGATCCAATGATAAGTACATTGTTACTCTAAAAATATCATATCAATGGAAAATATTCATTTTAAACTCTTTGATACTTTGTGTCGGTATGGGAAACACTTATCATTCTAATGAACATCATATTATAGTGGTATCCCTTGATAAGGGTCAACAAGCAATCAAAGAAAACATTATGTCTATGTATTGATAAATGTAAAAATATTGTATTTTGCTTTCATTATTTTTATTCAAGCATATAGTTTATTATTTCCATATAGAACACATATAAATCTAGTTTTACAGATAAGATTTGAAGATTTAATTAAAAAATATGTAAAAGAGTCCAATATAAATTTGGAATCGGTAAAAATATTTTTTCACATGATTCCCCCATCCTCAAGTGTCTTCCTCGGTCCATTTCATATATCAAATATATTATTATTGTTTGATATTTTTTATAATTAATAATATTATTAGTATTAATCTGTTCTTAAAAATTAAAATTATAATGGATGTTATCATTCCTCACAAAATAGAACTATTAATTCATAATTTCATCCTTTCTTGTAGGAATTCATTTTATTTATACCTTTCAATATATTATGTAATTTTGGTGAAAATATTAATTTTTGATTCGACATAGATGACAAGAATTAATCTAGTCTATTACTTGTATTCTCATATAACCTATATTTTCTTCTATTTTCATATTTCTAATAGCACAAGTGAAAATAAAATTGGGATGAGTAGTAAAAGAGATAAAATTTAATGGAAAATGAATAATAAGTATATGGCCCAAGGAATTTTGTACATTAGTACTAATCTCTACCTCTACAGAGAGAAAACAAAAAATCACTATATCGTGGCATAAATTAAAAATAACCCACACTAATTATACGAAACATAGACTAAAATGAAATTATAAAGTAATGTAGTGTTTTAGTTATTTACATTTCAATAGTGTCTGATCTGTATAATTTGTATATGGTTCTAAAATTCGATTGTGTTAATGTATACAAAGATATGTTTACTATATTAGTAATTTCCATTCTATTATAGTACCATATCGAATTTCATAGTACTACAGTACCTTATTTCATTATCTCCAATCAACTCTTCAATGGAAATTCAGCTATACAATGTCTAATTTTGTGAGTTATGTAATGGTGTACAGTCTGGAATACTAGAATTTTGACCAACTATAATGAATTAAAGGGGATCTACTATTCTAAAATTCTCCAACTTATTTTCTAATTCATTTAATTTTATATTGAATGCTAGGCTCATTTACCCTCATTTTCCTATATAAAACATTGCTTTTCATCCTTGATAGACATCAAAATATATTTACAAATGAAAGTGGAGTGAAAATTTTGAAATTTATCACTATAGAGTCCTATGTCATGGTCTCATTTCATTACATGTTATAAACAATATTTTTTAATTTTTAATTATAGATTTCTCTTGTTCTAAATCATCCATGTTGCATAAAACATTCAAAAGGTGGGTAAACTATCAATATTATGGACAGTTAATGATGACATAATTTTTAAATCATCAGGATGAGAGATCAATTTATCTCATAGGGGATCTTATTTCCTAGACTAATACACCCTTATAGAATTAAAAATTTATTCATGAAATCATTCCCAACAAAAAATAATGATCTTTTATACATCCCATACTATTTTAATAGGGTGAAAAATATAATAGAAGGCATTAATAAAATTTAATGAATTTTGAACGACAATACAGTTAATTTAAATCATCACGTTCTAAAGGAATATGTAATTTAATTATTGTTTAACAATGGTCTCTATGTGTGGTACTATATTATTAAAACACAAACAGATATATATATATATATATATATATATATATATAAACTCTAGAGTTTAATATAAACCATTATGGCTATAATATGTTTTCACAGTTTTGGTCTCCCTATAAGACATAAATGTTATCCTATATATAACATTATAAAGAATGTATTAATATTAAACTAATGTTTAGGTTATACCTTGAGAACCTAAGTTTATGTTAGACTTCTTTTTATTCCTAGAAGGTTAAGGATATATATTTTAGGTTTTTCTATCTAAGGCGTATTAAGGGATAAAAGTGTGTGGGAGGTGTAGTGATTTTTGTATTGAGCATGTTATAAATTATTTCAAAGTATCACATTGAGATAAATGAGTATTAATACAAATTAGTTCTATTTAAAACCTCACATCATATCTTTTAAGGACAATTTACATGGACTGTTGTAATTCTCAAATTGTTTGTTCATCCATAACCAATGGATCACCTTTTATGGGCTTGTTACATAGCAAATTGTGTCTTTCATTTTAATTTCATATGACTATGACCATTTTTAAAAAAAAAATATTGTGAGGAGTTGAATACTATGTAAATGGTACCTATATATGGTTTATTAAGGTTTTTACAGTTACATGTACTATTTATTTTTTGCACAAGAATCATTTTGAGGAATGTAACCAGCCACATAAGTCATATGTTCTCTAGTGATTCCATGTAGTTGTTAACTAGCCACTTGAAGAGTCTATATAATATTAATATGTGTTATAAAAAATTTAAATAAAAAATCATGATCTTAGAGATGGAGGTATGTAAATGAATGTAACCTCCATAAAGATAAGAGAGAATAATCATTGGTCTATAAGTGATAACCAAGGGATTTATTTATTCCATGGAACTGTGGGAATACATTTAGTTAAGGTGAATGAACCAGTATATTTATTTTTTCTACTATGAAATAGAGGTTTAATATCCCTTCAGTGAAGGGGTATGTATGAGTGTGTGAAAGTTTCATTTCCACATGTGAAAATTGGGATGTACACTCAAAGGAGCCCTATAATGCTCAACCCATCTTCTCATGCTCCTTATGGATGATAAAATATCTATTATTTTTTGGAAATTACATCATTATTAAGTCTTGGATTGCGTATGATGTAGCCACGTAATGGTATATCCATTCAAAGGGTCGTAAACAAGTTTATTGTGGAGTGAAAGTCTATGAGGGTTCCTTAAGAGGAAGTGCTTACATTCATACATAAATGAATCTTGAATGCATGTCCCATGTTTGAAACATAGGCATTGTGACTGAGATAGGCCCTTGAAACCATAAACATATTATATATTTGGAATATATCATATGAGATAATATGGGATTTATTATGGTTTGACACCCACAATATAAATGCATTTTCTATATCTTGTGGGTATATCATTTCCTTTGATATAGTGATATCCTATCGACTTTCACTATAATATAAATGTTATATTGTGAATTTTTTCATTTAAAAATTATTTAGATCACTAAAAACTGATTCATGATATTTTCTAATTTTTTTATGCAAATTCTTGTTTTATGAATTATTTCATATCAGTTTTCAATGTTGTATAAAATCAAAAGAGAATAGGTTTTCAACATTGGCTAAGCTGTCATGAAATTATAAGATTTAGTTTTTATTTATATACTTTTAAAAAGAATTGAAAATTGATATATTATTATAAACAGTTTATTTCATTAATGTATTTTTGTTAATTTATAAAATATTTTTATTTTTTACCATTAATTATATCCTTCCAAATTATTTTAATTTTTTTTATACATGACACTCCATTTTTCATGTTACCCATAATTACACTACCCCCACTCATTTTCACTCAACACTATATGTACTAACAAATCCACCAAACACATTTACATTTATTAATACGTAAATACTTGTTATTTATCTTTGTTACAACATTATTTCTTTTGCATCCCCCAACAACTTCATAGGTTGGCAATCCTCTTTACATAATTTTTAACCAATATCACTCATTTCCCAACGTACCAACCACTTCATCAAATGAATTTACATGGACTAGTATGTTAATAAATTTAATTTATCTTATATGGTAAATAAAATACATTAGATAAATAAGTAATGAATAATATTAATGAATCATTATAATATAATAATAATAATTATTATTATTTAAAATTATTTTTTAATATAAAATTATTTACAAACATATTGAATAAATAGTAAATTTATTTTTAAATATTTACTATAAATTAAACATTCATTTGTTATATATATTAAATAAATAAATAATATTTAATAATGAAAACGTATTTAAAATATTAAAAATATGATAATTTATAATTATAAATAATTGATAATTAATAAATAATATTTGGTAATTACTAATATATAACTAATAAATTGTAATGAATTGTAATTCAAATATAATAATAATAATTTATAATTGGTAATAATTCATATTAAATATTAATGAATAATTTATAATAATTTATAATTATAAATTATAAATTATTATATAAATGTTTTATTTAATAATTAATATTAATATTTAATAGATTTCTTAAATAATTATTATAAAATTAATTTGCCACGACCCGACCCTACTCGGGCTCGAGCCGCAACTACCCCAAGCCCTCCTCCATAGCCCAGGGGCTGGCGACCAGCGCCGAAGGCACAAAAACTCGGGGAGGCCTTTGCCTAAGCACCTGTACACATGCACACGCAGAAAACTCAATGCAAAAGTACAGAGTAAAAGGAAAGACAAGTAAAGAAAAGGGAAACTACAATAAATATAACCCACAAAGTGCATCGACCTCTACAAGTACAAAGTACAGTGCTGAAAAGGAAAAAGGGGAAAAACATGCGCCCAACCAGAAAAGGTGCCACAACCCGGCAACAAGTAAACAAAAAAAGAGAAGCTGACGGGTCTCCCACCTGGAACCCGACCATGACCACCGCATGCGGTCCAAGCTCCCAAGCTCCTACGCTCCACCGAAGCCACGCTCCACCTGTCTGTCGTCTGTAAGGGCACACCAAGTGAGGGCAAAGCCCAAGCAGGGGTGAGTATAAAAATACTCAGTAGGATACCCCGAAGGCTTGAGGGAGCAACAAAGGAGGTACCGAAGTGTGAGCAGTAGAGCGAACAGGAAAAGTAGAGGAGTACAACTGAAAGTGAAGTAGAATAGTCCAGCTCAACCCGACAAGAGAAATGTAGAAGACTCGTCCTAACACAAGAAGCTAGGAATGGTGAGAATATGCACTTCTCGTCGATCTTTCGCTGCCTATAGCAGGAGAGTAGACTCGTCCAACCACGAGAAGCTAGACACGGAAATCACGTGGCATACCCCATGCGTCTTCTCCTCTCCTGGAAGGAGAGCAGCCAAAACCCAAGGAGTGGGTACCAGAAACAAGGTATATACATATCCTTATGCTCTGCCAAGAAGCCCAAACAAACTCGTAAGGGGATCTCTGTCCCATAGCTCAGCCCAAGAAAGGTGTCGCCAAAAGTCCCAGAAGTAACCTTCATCACTCATGCCCAGCATCCCGCACGTCTGCCCTGAACCGCAAGCTAGGGGGCTCAGTCACCGCACCTTGATACTATCCGCTTTGGGCGGCACTTACTCACCCGCACAGTTTTAGATCGCGTCGCAAGAACGCGTCTCGGTGGGGAAAGTTCCCCTCATTCTTGGAAGTTCTAGGAAAGTCAACCCACACCTCGTCACTACCCTGCAGTCAAGAGGTCTCCTCAAAGTGAAGTCGATCCATCACCGACCCGTACAACCAAGGGTCCCGCTCTGGTGATCACGGAGGTAAGCCACGGACTAGCCTAGTCGAGAGGACTGAGTCTGGAACGCCAACAAGCGTCCCACTGCCCAGCCCTGCTGGAGGGTAATTCATAACCAAATATCAGGTGACCCACTGCCCAGCCCTGCTAGAGGGTAAACCCTAATACATCGTCAGGCAACCCACTGCCCAGCCCCGCTGGAGGGTAAACCATAATCAGATATCAGGTGACCCACTGCCCAGCCCTTCTGGAGGATAAACCCTAACACATCATCAGGCGACCCACTGCCCAGCCCTACCGGAGGGTAAACCAAATTACATCATCAGGCAGCCCACTGCCCAGCCCCACTGGAGGGTAACCCAAATTACATCATCAGGCGACGCACTGCCCAGCCCCGTTGGAGGGTAGACCTGGAATAAGTCGACAGGCGACCCACTGCCCAGCCTTGCTGGAGGGTAGACCTGGAACTAGATGACGAGCAACCCACTGCCCAGCCCTACTGGAGGGTAGGCCCTAAGAGGTCGTCGGGTGACCCACTGCCCAGTCTCTGCTAGAGGGTAGACCCTAATAGCATCGGGTGACCCACTGCCCAGTCTCTACTGGAGGGTAAACCCTAGAAGCCGATGAGTAACCCACTGCCCAGCCCCGCTGGAGGGTAAAACTCAGAACTGCTCCGGCCACATCCACTGAAGGGTACAACACTGGCCAACCAAACACGGAGTGGGTATCGTGCAACCACCCAACTCCAGCACAACTCACCCTGAGGGGTTCAGCGCCTGTTCCAGCACTGGGTGGATAGCACCGCTACTGGCCAATCCATCGAGAACAAAACTAGGGGGAGACCGCTCAACCCTACTGGTCAGACAGAAGAGCTCCAGGCCAGGGGAAACTCCACCCTGCTGGTCAAACAAACAAGCACAAATCCAGGGGAAACTTCCACCCTACTGGTCAAACAAATGAGCACAGAGGAACCCTCTACGCCGCGAGAGGTCCAAGTACGCAAAGCAGAACCTGGCACGCATGTGGGGCCCACACGACGTGTGGCCCCATCTCGACCTCAACTGAATGCACCAACGTTCTCAGGTACGAACAACCACACGTACCTCCACGCATTCCCGTATACTCCCAGAGTATACCACGTCTCCAGCCCAATGGCTATCATGCACACGGCACCCAATGTCAACGCGAAGGCGTGACGTAACAACTCCACCTCAAAGGCCCAGGCACAGCCAGCCACATCACCTCAAGCATTTACATCACTCACACGGGAGTGCACGCGATCACTCGCCAAAGGTCTGCTACAAGAAAAGTAGGGCGAACTACCACTGGAGCACCTTTTGTGCTTTCAAATTTAATAGGATCACATATAAGGCTCCGCACAACCAAACGGATCGCACCATTGTAAACCTCGTGGAAAAACACGCGAGATAGACTACTCACTCACCCGTAACGGTCAAAAGGTGGGAAAGGTACTATTCACTGTGACCAAACCCGTGTGGGGCCCACCCCAAGATCCCGAAACTGAACCAATGGATCATGCCACTGCGATCCCCTCTAAAAAACACACGGGATTGAGTAATCAATCGCCCAAAATGAACACCCGGTGAAAAAGGTACTATTCACCGTAGTCAGGTCGGGTGGGTCCCACACCACGTCCCCGAAAAAGGTCGGGCGGACTGCACCATCGCAAAGCTCTCGGAAAATCACATCAAATTGACTGCTTACTTGCGTGGAACGGGTACACGGAGGAAAAGATGCGTTTTGACACACCACACACGAGCGGCGCCACGTGGGACCCGCATCCCGGTCCCGAAACTCAACAAACGGATCACGTCGTTGCAATCCTCTTGAAAAAGTACACAAGATGGACTATTCACTTGTCCAAAACGGTCGCCCGGTGATTAAGATAGAAAAATCGTCGTCGACGCCGAAACGACCCTCGTGGGCCCCGCACCATCGTGCCTAATTTGAGTGGGCGGATTGCACCATTGCAATCCCCTCGGAAAAACATCCAAAAACGACTACTCGCACGCCCCGAACGGACGTCCGATGGAAAAGTCGTGAAACGCTGCACGCAGCTCAAGAGACGGCATGTGGGCCCCACGCCTCAAATCCGGCTTCAACGCCAGGAACCACCCTGGAAACCTCCACCGCGATGCCAGGGTCCCAACGCCACTGACGGCGCCCTAAACGGACGTCGGACGCGTCCGCTCCGTCCAAAACAAGAAACTCGGGGAAAACGCTCGCCCACTTAAAGATGTGATGCGCCTACGCGGCCCCTCGTTTCGGGAATTAAGAATTCCCAAAACCCTTTCAAAAGATCCTCCTTCTCAATACGGATCTACTGCTGCAGACGGCGCGTCAAACGGACGCGCCGTTTGGAAGTTACGGCCTCCCGAAAACAAGGGGGCCAATCGGGCCGGTCCACCCCGGCCGGCCCGGTCCGAACCATCGCGGCCGGATGGCCGCGGCCCACTCCAACTGAACCGGACCCGCCTCGGGTCCGGTTTTATTCACAGAAGACCGGACAGAATTGGTCTCTGCGTCGCGCCAACAGGACCCGCAAGATGCGGGTCCTTGCTCCCCTCGCGTCGTCGCCGATGGCCGACGACCCCGCTCGCCGACCGCGCGCCCCCGGCCAGCCGCCGCTGCCCTCCGTTGTGCTCACCCGACCGAGCCACCGCGCCACCCTACGTCAACACCGCCGCCGCCGCCTCAACCTCGGACCGCCGCCGCCTCAACCTCGTACCGCCGCCGCCTAAGCCGCCGGACCACCGGAACCCGCCGGAAACACCCAGAACCTCCCAAATTTCCCATAATCTTCGGCGAACGATTGCGGATGCCTCCGACCTCCGATTTCAAATCCGAAACTAGCGTCGGAAAGAGAAAATTGTATACTACACGTCCATGTGATTTTTTTGAAGATTAAATGACGAACCGATGATAAAATTGGGGTTCAAAGGGAGGTCCGGGAATTAAAACGCAAAAACATAACCCTACCTCTTGGGCGATGCCCAGAGCTTCACGGGGAGTCCGCCGCCGCTCTGCTGCCTTGCCGGAATTGGCTCGCCAGAGGTTCCTCACCGGAGTGCTTCTCCGGAGCTGGAGGAGATGGGGAGCGTTTGATTTAGAAGGAGATGAAGAAGAGGGTGGGGGGAGAAGTGTTTAAAAACAAAACACTTAAACTTCTGCCCGACCGCCCCGAACCCGAACTCCCGACAGGGTCGGGATTTAGACTCCCCTAGGCTAAGAACCACGCTCTGAGCGCAACGGAGGTCTTGGAATCTTATTTTGAGACCCTGTTCAAAATTTACTAAACTTAGCGCCCGAGGCCGCCAAATTACGAAAACACCCCTGGGGCCATTTTTCACAGACGGCCCGCGCCCGTGAAACTTATACCCCTCCTAGGGTAAATGGAATGCTCTGAACTCAACGGTGCCCTCCGTTTTCCAATCCGAGCCACCGTTTAGGGGATTCTAGCATTTCTCCATTAAACGAACAAATAAATTAATTTATTTATCCGTTTAACGTTCCGTGAGCGGGCGAGGGGTCCAAACATCCCGCGCCGACATGTTTTATGTCGTTCCTAGGGTAAAAACCCCATTCCGGACCCATCCGTACACTCGGATCCCTGATCCGGAACTTGGTTTAGGAGTTATCTCATTTATTTATCATTTGCAGTGTGAACGCACTGAAAATTTAATTCCGGCCACTCCGGGGCTCGGAATCGCTCGTCGTCTGAAGGCGCTGCTCTAGAATATCATTAAGAATATTCCAAAGTCTTTCATAGAAAAAACCGGGTTCTTACATCATTCCCTCCTTTATGCTTTTCATCCTCGAAAAGCAAAACCAGGGAACAACACAGGGTACTAATCCCACACCTGGCTTTTCCGTACCCAAAAGAGCCCACACATAGCTCTATGTCACCGTACACAGGCCAAAGGATTGATCTGTTCATGCGAGGTCTGCCCATTCTGACGTCGTGCACCCACTCTAGACTTTGGGGTTAGGGCAAGGTGGTAGGGTACCTCGCCTTCCCTTTGCACAGTCTCAAGCGGCCCGAAGGCCCTCGGGGTAGCTCACCTCCCCGGACGAAGCTCTACATCGCATGTCGCGACTGGAATCACCGCCCACACCTTAAACAAGGCCCGGTGATTCCCTCCTTCGGAATATCCATATGGTGAAACTCCTAAGGATATATGGTCGCGCAAGATTCTACAGTCGATGCTCTTTTACACGCCTAACAGGCGAAGGAGCCAACACCATCGACTAAAGGAAAAGGTCACACACCTTTTCCTCACCAACATAGGGTTACACCCAATGCCCTGTGTCACCCTAGTAACACCTCAAACAAGGAGAAGGGAGGAAATCATTCCACACACAGAGTCTAACAATTCTACTGCAAAAGGTATAAGAGTCGCAAGGGGTACCTCTCACCATCCCATGCTCTGCAGGATCGTAGACATCCAATGCTCGCGGCTACCCGCGGTCCCAACCATCAGCTCCCAGAGCCTGACGTGGACTGCCTAGTGATGATGGGGAGATCTCGTAACGTCGTCCCCCCACTACCAGCTCCTCCCGCTCCTCTGCTAGCACCACCTCCCTGGGTACTACTCTGATCACGGTGCTGCCCCTACCGTGGTGGTGCACCTGCTGCCTGCCCGAAACTCTCAGCTACTCGGGTCGGGCAGTCTCGTGCCAAGTGACCTCGCCCATCACAAACATAGCACCAGCGCTCTCTGGGATACCCTGGTGCCCTCCGGCGCCACTGTGGTGTACGACCACGGCCCGGGATCCACTCATGGAAGGGCGTCCTCGGCTGAGGCCCTGCGCCCTTTTCTCCACAGTTGTATACGACCACATCTCCGAAACCAGCAGTGGGAAGGCCACCTACATCGAGGTCCTGTCCATTGGCGCCTGCTCTAGCACCCTGACATACGTGGGAATGCCCAAGGGTACTATTACAGCAAGAATCTCTCAGCAGAGACCCTTCTCAAACTTCTGCGCTCGGAGGTTTTCGTCATGGACCAAGTCTGGGTAAAAGCGCGCACTATCTGCAAAACTAGCCGCGTACTTGACCACTGTCATCTCTGTCTACTGAAACTGCAGAAGCTCATGAATCCAAATGGAGCACAAGTAGGAGGGGCAAAACTCCTCACAGAGCAACAACTGAATGTCACCCCATCTAAAGCGACGACTCGTCAAGAAACTGAGTCACCGGACTCTACCAACGCTGATCTGCTCCACAAAAAAAGGCTGGCTGCCAAAGCCACTCTCTGATCTGTTGGCGTCTGCACAAGCCTGAAAAGGCTAACCACTTCCTCGAGCCAAACCTCTGCTGCCTGAGATTCTGGCTCACCGCTGAACCTCAGCGGTCTCTGCCACTGGAACTCATGGAGCATGCTCAACCTGCGCTCGAGCTCAGCATGCTCTGCTGAAACTGTCTGCTGCTCAACAGGTGGGGGTGCCACTACCGGCCCACCCGAAGAAAGGGGCTCCCATGATGGGAACTGGACTGTGGCCTCATAGCTCACAGGGTCGTCGTCATGCACCCAAAGCTGGTATTCTGGCTGGATGCCTTCGCGGAGACGTCCTGAATATTATTAAGGAGTGTCACGGTCAGATGAGCATATATGTATATACCACAACAACAACGATGGGGAGCTGACTCAAGAAGGACAATCAAGACCCAGTCTTATGTGATTCACAAACCAATTTTCCCTGCAACAAGTGTCTCAGCATGCCGAGTCGACAAGCGGGTTATCATGGTCCTGGTGAATGGATACGTCGGCCGCCGCCCCATCACTGGACTCCCTGACCTGAGAGCCGCTCTCGAGACACATTAACACTGTTGCCATATATCCCAACCAGTTCTTCTTTTAGGGACGTCCGCACAACATCCCAAGGAACGAACCACCTTTGATACCACTTTGTCACGACCCGACCCTACCCGGGCTCGAGCCGCAACTACCCCAAGCCCGCCTCCATAGGCCAGGGGCTGGCGACCAGGGCCGAAGGCACGACAACTCGGGGAGGCCTTTGCCTAAGCACCTGTACACACGCACACGCAGCAAACTCGATGCAAAATTGCCGAGTAAAAGGAAAGACGAGTAAAGAAAAGAGAAACTGCTATAAATATAACCCAAAAAGTGCATCGACCTCTACAAGTAAAAATTATAGTGATGAAAAGGAAAAAGGGGAAAAACACGCGCCCAACCAGAAAAGGTGCCACAACCCGGCAACAGGTAAACAAAAAAAGAGAAGCTGATGGGTCTCCCACCTAGAACCCGGCCACGACCACCACACACGGTCCAAGATACCAAGATCCTACACTCCACCGAAGTCACGCTCCACCTGCCTGTCGTCTACAAGGGAACACCAAGTGCGGGCAAAGCCCAAGAAGGGGTGAGTATGAAAATACTCAGTAGGATACCCCAAAGGCTCGAGGGAGCAACAAAGGAGGTACCGAAGGGTGAGAAGTAGAGAGAACAAGAATATTAGAGGAGTACAACTGAAAGTGAAGTAGAATAGTCCAGCTCAACCCAACAAGAGAAACGTAGAAGACTCGTCCTAACAGAAGGAGCTAGGAACGGTGAGAAGATTCACTTCTCGTCGAGATTTCGCTGCCTATAGCAGGAGAGTAGACTCGTCCAACCACGAGAATCTAGACACGGAAAGCACGGGGCATACCCCACGCGTCTTCGCCTCTCCTGGAAGGAGAGCAGCCAAAACCCAAGGAGTGGGTACTAGAAACAAGTTATATACATATCCTTATGCTCTGCCAAGAAGCCCGAACAAACTCGTAAGGGGACCTCCGTCCTGTAGCTCAGCCCAAGAAAGGTGTCTCCAACAGTCCTAGAAATAACCTCTATCACTCATGCCCAGCATCCTACACGTCTGCCCTGAACCGCATGCCAAGGGGCTCAGTCACCGCACCTTGATACTATCCGCTTTGGGCGGCACTGACTCGCTCGCACGGTTTTAGATCGCATCGCAAGAATGCGTCTCGGTGGGGAAAGTGCCCCTCGTACTTGGATGTTCTAGGAAAGTCAACCCACACCTCGTCACTGCCCTGTAGTCGAGAGGTCTCTTCAAAGTCAAGAAGATCCATCACCGACCCGTACAACCAAGGGTCCCGCCCCAGTGATCACAGAGGTAAACCAGAGACTAGCCTAGTCGAGAGGACTGAGTCTAGAATGCCAACAAGCGTCCCACTGCCCAGCCCTACTGGAGGGTAATTCATAACCAAATATCAGATGACCCACTGCCCAGCCCTGCTGGAGGGTAAACCCAAATACATCATCATGAAACCCACTGCCCAGCCCCGCTGGAGAGTAAACCATAATCAGATATCAGGTGACCCACTGCCCAGCCCTACTGGAGGGTAAACCCTAACACATCATCAGGCGACCTACTGCCCAGCCCTGGTGGAGGGTAAACCAAATTACATCATCAGGCGACCCACTGCCCAGCCCTACTGGAGGGTAAACCAATTTACATCATCAGGTGACCCACTGCCCAGCCCCGCTGGAGGGTAAACCAAATTACATCATCAGGAAACCCACTGCCCAGCCCCGCTGGAGGGTAGACCTGGAACTAGTCGACAGGCGACCCACTGCCCAGCCCTGCTGGAGGGTAGACCTGGAACTAGACGACGGGCGACCCACTGCCCAACCCTGCTGGAGGGTAGGCCCTAAGGGGTCATCGGGAGACCCACTGCCCAGTC
Organism: Viscum album; assembly: GCA_963277665.1. Classification (NCBI taxonomy): domain Eukaryota; kingdom Viridiplantae; phylum Streptophyta; class Magnoliopsida; order Santalales; family Viscaceae; genus Viscum; species Viscum album. The sequence goes on from OY728130.1 coordinate 1,182,532,110, forward strand.
ACTGCTGGAGGGTAGACCCTAATAGCATCGGGTGACCCACTGCCCAGTCTCTGCTAGAGGGTAAACCCTAGAAGCCAATGAGTAACCCACTGCCCAGCCCCGCTGGAGGGTAAAACTCAGAACTGCTCTGGCCACATCCACTGAATGGTACAACCCTGGCCAACTAAACGTGGAGTGGGTATCGTGCAACCACCCAACTCTAGCACAACTCACCCTGAGGGGTTCAGCCCCTGTTCCAGCACTGGGTGGCTAGCACCGCTACCGGCCAATCCATCGAGAACGAAACTCGGGGGAGACTGCTCAACCCTACTGGTCAGACAAAAGAGCTCCAGGCCAGGGGAAACTCCACCCTACTGTTCAAACAAACAAGCTCAAATCCAGGGGAAACCTCAACCCTGCTGGTCAAACAAACGAGCATAGAGGAACCCTCTACGCCGCGAGAGGTCCAAGTACGCAAAGTAGAACCCGGCACGCACATGGGGCCCACGCAACAAGTGGCCCCATATCGACCTCAACTGAACGCACCAACGTTCTCGGGTACGAACAGCCACACGTACCTCCAAGCATTCTCGTATACTCCCAGAGTATACCACGTCTCCATCCCAAGGGCTATCGTGCACACGACACCCAACGCCAACGCGAAGGCGTGACGTAACAACTCCACCTCAAAGGCCCAGGAACAGCCAAACACATCACCTCAAGAATTTACATCACTCACACGGGAGTGCACGCGATCACTCGCTAAAGCTCTGCTACAAGCAAAGTAGGGTGAACTACCACTGGAGCACCTTTCGTGCTTTCACATTTAATAGGATCGCGTATAAGGCTCCACACAACCAAACAGATCACACCGTTGTAAACCTCGCGAAAAAACACGTGAGATAGACTACTCACTCACCCGTAACGGTGAACAGGTGGAAAAGGTACTATTCACCATGACCAAACCCGTGTGGGACCCACCCCAGGATCTCGAAACTGAACCAACGGATCATGCCACTACGACTCCCTCAGAAAAAAACATGGGATTGAGTAATCAATCGCCCAAAATGAACACCCGGTGAAAATGGTACTATTCACCATAGCCAGGTCGGGTGGGTCCCACACCACGTCCCCGAAAAAGGTCGGGTGGACTGCGCCATCGCAAAGCTCTCAGAAAAGCACGTCAAATTGACTGCTTACTTGCGTGGAACAAGTACCCAGAGGAAAAGATGCATTCCGGCATACCGCACACGAGCGGCGCCACGTGGGACCGGCATCCCGGTCCCGAAACTCAACGAACGGATCGCGCCGTTGCGATCCTCTCGAAAAAGTACATAAGATGGACTATTCACTTGTCCAAAACGGTCTCCCGGTGATTAAGATAGAAAAATCACCGTCGAGGCCGAAACGGCCCTCGTGGGCCACGCACCATCGTGCCGAATTTGAGCGGGCGGATTGCACCGTTGCAATCCCCTCGTAAAAACATCCAAAAACGACTGCTCGCACGCCCCGAACGGACGTCTGATGGAAAAGTCGTGAAATGCTGCAAGCAGCTCAAGAGATGGCACGTGGCCCCCATGCCTCAACTCCGGCTTCAATGCCCGGAACCACCCTGGAAACCTCCACCGGGACGCCAGGGTCCCAACGGCACTAACAGCGCTCAAAACGGACGTCGGATGCGTCCGCGCCATCCAAAACAAGAAACTCGGGGGAAAACGCTCGCCCACTTAAAGAGGTTTCACGCCTCCGCGGCCCCTTGTTTCGGGAATTAAAAATTACCGAAACCATCCCAAAAGATCCGCCTCGTCAATACGGATCTACTGCCATAGACGGCGCGTCAAACGGACACGCCGTTTGGAAGTTACGGCCTCCCGAAAACAAGGTGGCCAACCGGGCCGATCCACCCCGGCCGGCCCGATCCGAACCGCCACGGCCGGCTGGCCGCGGCCCACTGCAACTGAACTGGACCCGCCTCGGGTCCGGTTTTATTCCCAGAAGACCGGACAGAGCTGGTCTCTACGTCGCACCAACAGGACCCGCATGATGGGGGTCCTTGCTCCCCCCGCGTCGTCGCCGATGGTCGACGACCCCGCTCGCCGACCGCGCGCCCCCGGCCAGCCGCCACTGCCCTCCGTCGCGCTCGCCCGATCGAGCCACCGGGCCACCCTGCGTCGACGCTATCTCCACCGCCTCAACCTCAGACCGCCGCCGCCTCAACCTTGGACCACCGCCGCCTAAGCCGCCGGACCGCCGGAACCCGCCTGAAACACCCAGAACCTCCCGAATTTCCCGCAATCATCGGCGAACGAATGCGGATGCCTCCAACCTCCGATTTCAAATCCGAAACAAGCGCCAGAAAGAGAAAATTGTATACTACGCGTCCATTGGATTTTTTTGAAGATTAAATGATGAACCGATGATAAAATTGGGGTTCAAAGGGAGGTCCGGGAATTAAAACGCAAAAACATAACCCTACCTCTTGGGCGATGCCCGGAGCTTCACGGGGAGTCCGCCGCCGCTCCGCTGCCTTGCCGGAATTGGCTCGCCGGTGGTGCCTCTCCGGAGTGCTTCACCGGAGTTGGAGGATAGGGGGAGGGTTTGAGTTAGAAGGAGAAGAAGAAGAGGGTGGGGGGAGAAGTGTTTAAAAACAAAACACTTAAACTCTCGCCCGACCGCCACGAACCCGAACTCCCGACAGGGTCGGGATTTAGCCTTCCCTAGGCTATGAAATACGCTCTGAGCGCAACGGTGGTCTCGGAATTTTATTTTGAGACCCCATTCAAAAGTTACTAAACTTAGCGCCCGAGGCTTCCAAATTACGAAAATGCCCCTAAGGCCATTTTTCACAGACGGCCCGCGCCCGCGAAGCATATACCCCTCCTAGGGTAAATGGCACACTCTGATCTCAATGGTGCCCTCGGTTTTCCAATCCGAGCCACCATTTAGTAGATACTAGCGTTTCTCCATTAAACGAATAAATTAATTCATTTATTCATCTGTTTAACGTTCCGGGAGCGGGCAAGGGGTCCAAACATCCCGCGCCGACAAGTTTTATGTTGTTAATAGGGTAAACACCCCATTCCAGACCCATCCGTACACTCGGATCCCTGATCCGGAACTCCGTTTAGGAGTTATCTCATTTATTAATCATTTCTAGTGTGAACGCACTGAAAATTTAATTCCGGCCACTCCGGGGCTCGGAATCGCTCGCCGTCTGAAGGAGCTGCTCTGGAATATCATTAAGAATATTCCAAAGTCTTTTACAGAAAAAACCGGGTTTTACATAATTTCTGTCATAAATAATAAATATTCAATCATAAATAAATAATTAAAATTTATTTATAAGTAATTAAACTTTTAAGTAATTAATTATTAATTATTATTAATTTTGGGATGATTTTTTGAATCAACCGTTTTAATTAAATATAAAGTAAAATAATAATATTTTCTATTTAAAAATGATTTTAACCGCATTTAAATGGTTTTAGTTTGTAACAAACTGCCTAAAATTGGCCATTATTTTCTAAAACCTATACTAAAAAATATAATGGAACATTTATCATCTCTTTTAAAAATAACTGATAAATGCACTTTTTCAATTGTGTGTCTAGGATTGCAATTGTCTACAACATGGGTTATTATTATGGGTTGTTTTTGTAAGGAATTACAATGTTCAATTCAATATATATTTATGTGATACAAAATAGAAGTCTAATATTGAATGGTTAAAATTTGAATATTATCCATTTTAGTTTTCATTATATGTTTTATAATATGAAATACTTAGGTAGATCTAAAACTGTTTATATAATGAAGGAAAATATTTTCAACGAATTAACCCATACAATATTTATAATACTAGTTAATGCATGTGTATCTAGGATTATTCATGGGGGATATATAAGAAGGATGTCATAGTGAGATTGTAATCGATCGATCCTACTAGTTCCTTTTATGATTCTTCATGAAGATCTACTTCCTTCCCTCCCCACCTTGGTAGGAAATAACATTTCATAATAATACAGTAATATCCTACCAATTCAGTTGTAGATTCATTTCATCCAATGGACACTCCATGGGGAATGGTTTCTAATGTATTCCACTCAATGTTCTATGTGAAGCTTGTGAATTGAGATAGTAGTATTTATAATATGGTAGGATTTATTCTTTATTAATTTTGTTATACCTGGTTTTAGTTTCATTCATGGTAGATCTTTTTCCATGGATTTCTAGTTTTTTCTGATGCAATGAATAAGTGTTAATTGATACTTATAGTCCCTTATATATAGTCAGAACCATTCCATAATCATTTGATTCATGAAATCATGATTAAGATTTATATTTATAAATTAATTTCATGTATCATTATTTACACCAGACTATAATATATATTTCCTTAAATAAAATAGATATATTAATCCATATCAATATATTCAATATATGTGCCTATCATTTCATTATGTTATAACATAATATTTGTTCATGTCACTCCATATGGTATAGGATATTGTAGGCAATGAAATGGTGTAATCCATATATTTTAAATATATAATTAAAAATGATAATGGATATTGTATAGGGTGGTCAAATTCTATGCATCAAACAAAAAGTACCTCCAATCATTAAGTTGATATTGGCTATATCATCTAATATGATACACTGGTGCTGAAAGGCTATGTCAGTAATGAAGGATTAGTTGTTATTCAATAGCATAGATAATATCTGAAGCCACACATTATAAAATAACATATATCATAAAATATGATATTCCATAATATATGTTATAGGGGATACTAAATATTATACCTCAGTTCCTCTAGGCTATCAGGACATATATTCTAATTCTTTTTACCTTTTATTATGTGATTTTCTATCTATATAAGGGTTCCCCCTCAATCTGTTTAAAAATGATTATACAAAAAATCAAATAAAAATTGAGTTAAAAGGAATTGATTTAAATAATATATAAATTGTGTATAAATTATATAAAAAATATTTTTTAGATATTTGTTTACATTATATTTTTTTATAAAATAAAAAATTATTATTTATTTAAAATTCTCTATTAAATGATTATGAAACCTTTTTTAAATAAATATACCCAAAAATTAATTATTTATATAGAATAAGGTTATCATGTTATATAACATGAATTATAATATAGATATAAATTATTTATATATAAATTATAACATTAAATTATAATTTTCTTGTAAATAAAACAATTAATGAAATATATAGATGATTATATTAAAATTATGAGTTTTTAAAAATTATTATTAATTTAGATATAATAATTAAATTTATTATTTGATACATAATTTAAACAATATGAAAATATGTTTTGAAATTTATACGAACAAGGTTTAAATAGTATTAATTATGAAATATTTAAATAAAATATATTGTTTACATAACTAAATTGAAATACAAAATAATTATATCTAATTTATTATCATATATTTCAATAATTAATTACTAATTAAGAAAGTGTTTATAATTAGTTCTACTTATGAATTTTTCATTAATTTCATTCTAATTTTTATCTATATGAATTATTCGTTAATGTTAATGTTATTTTTAAATATATTATTTTTTTATATATTTATTTTATTCTATTATTTATTCTTTAATATTAGAGTTATTTTATGAATGAATACATGTTATAGTTTAATTTTATAAATTGATTTTATAAACTATAAGACAATAATATAAAGAGTTGTATTCTTACAATTATAATTGATTCATTTTTTCTTACATTTACATTTAATTTTTAAATATTAAGAACCTGATTTATGAATTTAATTATAGTTTATATGTAGTTATTTTTTAAAATTAGTATGGAATTTATGCCCCTCTGTACTAATGTTCTATTATGTAAAGTGATATTGGCATTTACTATTAGGTTATTTAATTTTTAGTATAAATATTTTAACATTATAACAAATTTAAAATTAAATGGATCGTAGAAATGTTTTGAAACAATAATAATGTTCTAAAAAATAATTTAGTATATTTTACAATTCACTAGGAATAACATCTTTTATGAAAAATAAAAAAGATTCATTCTAAGAGTGTTTTAGTAGACTGATTTAAAAAATAAAGGCTATTAGGAAATATTTACAAGAACTGAAAAAATGATGATATTTTTTATCCAAAATTAAAAAAAAATCATTTTTGAAGAAAAAAATGTTTATAAAAATAAATTATATTTCATAAAAAATTAATTGAATATTTCTTAAGAATTTATCAATAAATTAGTATTGAAAAATTTCCAATATATATTTTATAATGTTGTTAATCATATTCATAAAAACAAATTTTAAATCTAATTTATAAAATTCATATTTTAATTTAAATATATTGTGGTTTGTTAAAGTTTGGTGGTTCATGGTGTATATATTATTTAACATAGTGTCTATTCAAAATATATTTGTGTCACAATATCTTCTTCAAAAAAAACATCATTTAATGTTCTTAATACGTATGATAATTGTGGTGAAAAAATTATCCCATGTAGAAACTCCAGTTTATTTGTGTAATAATATTGAATATTCATTAGAATATATTTTCAACTTGGTGCAGTGATTGTGCGTGATTCTAATGCCATGTGAGCCCTGAATTAATTATCTAAAAATATTAAATATATTTTTAATATGTGTTCACATTTTCCTAATTTTTTTGAATATCACCTGAATGGATTATATAATTAGAAATCTAATTCCATAGTTGAGTCCATAATATTGATTTTACCTTAGGTACAACCTAATCTTAGTTAGCATGAGACATTCTGATGGGGCATCTATTTATCTATGCATTGGATAAATTAATTTAATTCATTAATTTTTTTGAAAACCCTAACACTAATGAATCAAATATGGAAACACATATGGGAAATATGAGACCATCATTGAGTTTTAAATGAGTTGTTTACCCTATGCATGACCTAATGTTGGTTGGCTCAAGACGTTTGGTAAAGACAGCTATTATTGGGTGTGTCTAATTATAATAATTTAGTTATTTATATTAAATTAAATGATCTAACAAACTATTATTTATAAATAATATTCTATTAATAACATCTAGTGTTATGCACATAACCCTAGGATCATTTATATGAGCTTCCAACCCATTTCATTGGTGGATTGAGATTGGATGATGAAATGTGATCATATTGTGGTGAATCGACATTCGACAGACACAACGAATCATCACCATCACTAGAGGATGCATTCTTCACAAAATATTGTTCCATAATCATTTTTTCATTTTTTATATATGGGTTTACACCCTTATAATTAAAGGATTGATCGTGATCAATTCCCTCTCTTTGATTTTCATTAATTTGATCTTTTTTAGGAGCCCGTGAATCGAAATTAATTCTGGGTCCATTTATTTCACATATATGCCTTGTTCCTAACCCCTATTTACATGCAATGAAATCATTGGGCAATAACCCATGACCAATAATTTTTATCATCTTTATTATTTGTTTCTATCCACCATTGTTCTACACATTCTGCATCATAAGACTATAGGGTCTTGATCCGACTTCATTGGGTTGAGTTCAAGAATGGTCAAACCCCTAAATTATTTTTGGTAACAGAAAAGTGACACATATTGATTGTTTTTTGGATGAATAGTTAAATGAGTGGAAATGTGTTTTTTAAATAGAGTGGATTAGTACAATGAGTATGAGCCTTTTATCTAAGGTGGGTCATGACTAGTTCCTTAATCCATTTTTTCTGGATGATGAGAGGTGATTATGTGCATTGGGATGGGATTGGTTCTATATTGAGTTCATGAGTGGGGTCTTATGGATAAGGCTAATTTGCATGGATATTACGGTGTCTGGACATAGATCCTCGCTAGGGTTTTGATCACTATCAACATAGAGATAAGCCAATTTTTTCAATAATGACAGTGTTGAGTTAATTAAATTTAAGGGATATATAATTATTATTATTATATTAAATAATAATAATGGTATAAAATGACTTCTTTTAATTAAATCAAATGAATTTAATTTAAAATTATCAGATACATAGAATCTAATTTAATACAGTTAAATTAGAATAATAAATAAATAGAAAAAATATTTAATTAATAGGAAGAAAAAAAGAGATGTCTGTTGTTTTTTTGGATTGAAGAATGTTGGAGATTATTCCCCATCCATTTTATTATAATAATGAACAGTGATAATATACAATTAATAAGTCAAAAAAGGAAGGAGGCACATTGGACATGTTGTACATGCATTAAAAGAGTAATGATACTATTTATAATGTTTTATATTATAATAATAATGTAATATTATAATTATAATTATTATTTTTATTGAACATTGTCTCGGCCATATCTTCTACGTGCGACATCAGATTGGAAATCTATGATCAACAACACTACCTTGGAATATATATGTTCATTTTATGACATGTGTTGGACACCATTTTAGGAGTCATGTATCAGGTCAATGAAATTCCCAACAATAATAAAATTATTATTGTGTATTCATATATCAGACATATGTTCTTCTTACAGTTTCAGATTGGTGAATTGTACATGGCCTCATGACCTTCAAATTGAGTAGTAAATTTTGAGACATATATAGATTGTTTAATTTAGGTTTGTGGCCAGGGACCACAAAGTAGTGTCCGTGCATGATATGGAAAAATGTATCTTTTTCACTGGTTATCGGATTTGGGAATCTAAATATCCATTCCTAGGGTTTTTCTATGAGGTTTAATATGATCAGAACAAATAAGAAATCTAATGGTGTTTGTCAAGGAATATTAGTAAAATGGAATTTTTTCACTTCAGATAGGTGAAAACCCTCATTCATTATTTTGGATTTTGTTTATATATGTCATATAGTACCCTTACAAGGTGTTTAGTATAACATGACTAGAAATATGTTTTCTAGAAAGGATCAGTCTAGAAACATAGTAGGACCACACCTCATCTAGGTCACTTATATGATGTGTAATCCTTTATTAATCAACAATGTTTTGTATATCCTTGGTTTGAACTCGGTTTTTGGACCATGACTATCCCATCATGAGTGTTTTTCTACATAGTATGTGATGTTTCCCTCTATTGTGGTTTTTTAGATATGATTTTTAATTATTAGTGAATGAATCTTTGATATGAAATGACCGACAATAGAAGTGATCATGTAGGATCATCAGAGACTTTCCAACTTGTACCCTCCAACATAGATGAGTTGTTTCATCCTTGAGAGACACTTTTATGAGCCTATATCATAGATGGTTAGTAGCATCCTAGGTGGATAATGATTTTACCCACCAGCATATTTGGGAAATGGATTCCTAGATAGATACAGAGTTGAGACTTCAGTAGGGTCATGAATTGGCATCCTCGATGAATATCGAGTTGACCCTCTAGTATGGTTGGGCAATGGAATCCATTAAGGATATTTAGTGGACCCACCATCATTTTTGGGAAGTGGATTCCTCAAAAGATATGGATTTGACCCTCCATCAGGGATGGTAGTTTCATCCTCAATGGATAATGAGTTAACCCTATAGTATAGTAGGGTAGTGGTGTCCTTGACAGATACTATGTTGGCCCTCTAGTATAAATTTTCACTAGAATGCTAAATGGATATTAAGTTGACCATTCATAAGGGTAGGGTAATTATATCCTTGATAGATACTAAGTTGACCATTAAGCATAGTTTTGTAGTGGGATCCTGAATGTTAACTAATTTGATCCTCCATCATATCTTGGAAGTTGGATCCTCGATAGGTTAAAAATTGTACCCCACTGATATACTAGGGCATGGTTCCTCTAACTTGAGATTGTAAAAACATGACTATGTGGAATGATGAAAATAATTGGTTTTGCAAGGACGATTACATTGAAGGAATAAAAAGACATAATTGGGATCATTAATAGACCTTTGGAATTATTAGCTACTCTCCTTCCATGGGGACTAATGGCATGTGGGGTACGCCATGTGAATTTTTTATATATCTTGTCATGGTAGGATGAGTATACCCTCCTAATATAGGTGTTAGAGAATCTATTAGTTTTTCATCTACTCAGTGTTTTGAGCCTATTGTGTTTTGATATGGCCACTATTTTTCTTAGGCTATGTTATGAGATATAGATTTTTTTAATCTCTCATTGTTTAATATTCTAACATAACATATATATATTCTTTTATCTACACACCATGGCTTTTGATACTCTCCTTCTAGGAAAGGAGAAGATGTATAGGGTATGCCATGTGCTTTCCATGTTTATATTCCCTTGGTTGGATGAGTATACTCTTCTATTATAGGTGGTGAAGACTCAATGAGTAGTTGAACTTCTCATTATGTAGATACCCTTGTGATTGGATGATCAAACATATTCCCCCCATAAACATTCGGGGTGTCATATTGGGTATGAATATACTCACACATATATGAGATTTTCCCACATGTGTCATTCCTTATATAGATGTTGGACATGTCAATGGTGATTATAGAAGAGATTATGGATAATATCTGATAGACCACATGTGGTGGTAGGAACATGAGATTCAAGAGTTGGTATCCCTCATATGTTTACGTTTACTATTATGTCAAGTTAAGAAATATTTATTATTGGCCATGTATTTTCCCCCATTTTGTTTCCATTCACAGTATCATAATTCTATACTATCTGGATGTTTATGCATGTATAATTTATATTAAAATAGTGTTCCATATTTTACTCTTTCCATCAATACTTTTTCATCATGATGGTTGTGTGTGTTCATAAACTTAGTTAATGCCCCCCATGTTGTTTATGGCTTCAACAGTTGTCTCTACCCCTAGCCTATGGTGGTGGGATTAGGTTATTTTCATATCAAGATAAGAATTTGGTCATGTTGTTACAGATTGATATAAAATAAATTTCATTCTGTGGGATATTGTTAGTACTACTCCTCAAATGAGAATTTGTTTGGGTTTAGACAAACAATGTTTAAGTGTTTCGAGTGTGGCTCTCAGGCCATAGAATCTAGTGACAGTGTTGGCGGCCAACAAATCCATTAACTTGAAATTCACTTCCTTCTTTTTTGACTCATCGTATTGAGATATTGCTTATAGGGATCAATGGTAAATGCATCATATATGATTTATTCGTTGATTTTACTTTCTATATCATCTCCCCATTGTTGTTATATATATTTGATCCAATGACCTGGTATGTCTCAAACACTTTATATTCGAATATGTCATAACTTCTATCATGGATATGAGTTTTAGATTGTGATGAAGATATGATGAGCAATGATGCCTCAATTTGAGGTTCATCCAATGAGCCCCTTCTTCAATGGGGGAAGGTAATAACACCTCCACCTATCGAGCTGAATATCATTCCAGCATTGCAGGCTGAGGATGTGCACAAGATTAGCACACACTTAAATTTCAAATGCTAGATGATTCTATGGATTTTTAATGGTACTAATATTTTTGAAGAAGGAGAGATTATAGATTATATTATTCATGTTCTCATACTTCTGTAGATCTTTACCGATCAAATGGTTGCACCTATAACCATTTCTCTTTTTAAAGTATCAGTTTGTTCTAGTAGTACCATAAGAGGATGTAATTAGTCTGATTATTCATAGAAGGTTCCAAAATTAGGGATCACCTAGTTTTTTATATAGTTTCCCATATTAGGTGCTTGATTTCAGTCCCAATATCATTGTTTTAATATCCCACTCAATTAGGATACCTATTGATGGTTATCTACATGGTGTGACCTCTACAAGAAGAATTTGGGTGTATGTAGTGGATTTATATGTATATTTTTTAGTGTGGCTTCAGATATTCAATGAAGAAGGATATGTACCCCACTAATATGTTTCCTTGTGATGATATTCAAAATTGTGTTGGAGAGTTAGCATCATCCAGAAGTGGGTATTTTCTTGGTTCTGTAGAGAAGTTCATTATATTTTTTTTTGAATGTGATGATGTGATATGGAGTTGGAGTAGGACCTGGTTGAGGGGATCCTATGGTCAAGAAAATGGATATCTATAGAAGGAATGATATTTTGGATCAGTGTCTTAGATTTTGGTTTGGGATACAACATGTAACTTCACTTCTCTAGCTACAATTATTGAAATGAGTCTCATGACATGTTTACCATGACTTAGTCCATGCTCGAAACATAGAAATACCAGGGAAAGCCCTTTTCTTGACCCTTGAATTGGGTGCCCTACATAGAGTATCAGTGATCACCTATTTTTTCAGAAAAGGAAGATAAGAGGTTGAGGGCCACCAAGGGCGTGGTTGTTGAAGCAGATACTGACAACTTGATTTTATGTCTACTATTGTCAAGCAAAGTGATAGAAAAATTGAACTCTCTACTGTTAAAACTTGTGGGTGATAATCGTGAAACATATCCTCATTCAATTGTTGTCACCCCTCCACTTCCTATTTGAGTTATAGAGGCATAACATGGGGATATCGACTGAGAGATCTTGTGTGGCCTGGAGTCCTTAGAACATCAACAAGATTTATTTTTTGAAAAATTGTATCACATAATCATTTTTTAGTTAAGAGTGGTGATTTTGATCATGTTATGATATAAGGGGATGATATTGTTTCACACGTATCCTTTGGATATACATATGGGTGTAGGGAATATGTATAGAAGATCCAAATGTGGGCATAGTGTCCCCACATTTTTTATTAGTCTGTGGTTTTCAAGAATGAAAATATTTGAATATGGGAACAGTGAAAAGATTATATTTTTTCGGTTTAAGAAATTGGAATATTCCGTGGAATATTTTTATTTCTATGAGGTGAAACTATGTGATATTCCTAGGCCTTATGTTCCATGGATTAATTTTGTAATAATATTAAATATATTTTTGTTGTGTGTACACAATTTTCTATTAAAATTGGAATATCTAATGATTGAAGTACCTAAAAAGATTTCTAATTCCATGGATGAATCTAGAATGTGCATTTAACCCATAGTGTGACCTAATGTTGGATAGTACAGGACATTCAGATGTGTAAGTCGATGGTTGGTTAGTTGGATAAGTTTATTAATTTATTTAATTTTTAAATAACCCTAACCCAAATAAATCCATTATATGGTATCATATGGGAAATATGAGGAAACCATTGAGTTCTGAATGTGTTGTTTCACATAGGTGTCACATAAAGTTGTCCATCACAGGGCATTTTGTATTGGATGATATTTTCGGATGCGTCTAATGAAAATAAATAAATAATTTATTTAATTTGTATTAAATGACATAAAGTTAATTCCTTTATGAATAAAATTCCATGTAAAATCTCTATAGTTATGTGAATAACTATAGGATATTTATTATGAAATTTCACCCATTTTTCATTGGATAATTGAGACTGGATGACAATATATTATCAGATCTAAGTGAATTGACAACTGGAAGATTCAAAAAATCATCATCATGGTTAGCAGATGCACTGTTCACCAACAATCAATCCATAATCGATGTATGACTCAGTATATGTTATTTTCATCCCTTATAATTAAAATAATGTCCAAGATAAATTCCCTCTCTTTGATCTTGTTAATTTGATCCTTTTATCAATATAATTTATTGTTTCAATTTAATTCTTATATATGGCATATTTCTCAGACCAGTTTCCCTTCTATGAAATTTTTGGCCAAGAACACATGGATAAAATTGTTTATCACCTTTTTTAATTTATGAATATCCTCCATCATTGTTCTCGTTATTCATAACTGGACTATGGTGTCATGATAGGACATCACAACAGTGGGTTAATGTGTGGTTGAACCCCCATATGCATCGATGTAACACAATAGACACATAAATCGATAGTTTGGAGATATATTGATAAATTAGTGGGATGATGTTTTGTGAACGGATCGGATCGATACCATGAGTACGGATTTATAATTACTGGTGGATTATTATATGTTCTATAATCCTTATTTTATTGATTGATGCATGATGATGAAATGTGGTGTGACAATAAGGGTTCCTAATAGAGGTTGGGCATGAGGTATCATGGTGGTGGATGATTGTAATTGGTGTGATGGTGTCTCAACATGGATTCCCAATTAATTTTCCAGACACCATCAATGTAGACAATGTTAATATTATTATAAATAGCAATAATAATTTAGATGAGATATTGGAATTTAATGGAGGATTTATTATTATTAATATATTAACTAATAATAATTTTTAAATAAAATGACTGTGGTTAATTGAATCAAATTTATTTAATTTAACATATTGAGATACATAGAAACTAATTTAATACAATTAAATTAGATTAAGTAATAAATAAAAATAATAATGAAATAAAAATATGAAAATAAAATGGATGTTAGGTGAGTTGGGAGGTTGATGCTCTATGGAGAGTATTCTCCACCTGTGTTATTATTATATTCATTGGTAATAATATAAAATTAATAAAACACAAAATGTAATGAGGCTCCACTTATGGCGGCGACTTGAAAATTATGTACGCATAAGAATAGAGTAATGTCATAATTTATAATTATGTATACGATAATAATAGTAATAGTATTATTATTATAATTATTATGTTTATTAAATATTTACTTGGAAATAACTTCTACTTGTGTTGTCAGATGGGAAATCCATCTATGTCATCATTCCCCTTGAATTAAGGTGGTCCTTTTATGACTAATGATGGATACCTTTTTATGACTTATGCATTGGGTTAATGAAATTCCCAATAATAATAAAATTATTTTTATTAAGGGATATTGCATCTAACGTGTGTTTTGTATATAGTTTCGGATTGATTAACCATTCACAACCTCATAACACTAAAATTTTGAAATAATATTTGAGGTAATTATAAATTATTTAATTTCGGTTTATGGTGTGTAACTATGAAGCACCATTCGTTTGTGATATGGTGAAATGTGACCTTTTAACTTAATGTCAAATTTTGGAAATTGAATATCCTATCTTCAGTGTTTTTTTGTGAGAATCCCAATGGTTTGATTTGTTTGTCCATATTGGCCTATTTGGAGAAGAATATTAGTGAAACTGTGTTTTTTCTTCAGATTGGGGATGATCCCCATGTGTCTATTAGGATTTTTCGTTGGGACATGTCTTGAAGTTCCCTTATACACAATTTAGTACTAATTGACAATAAATATGTGTTCTATAAAGGCCATAGCCTAATATTAAAGCATAACCACACCTCATGTGGTTCAGTTACATGTTGTGTACTCCTTTAAAGATATTTAAGGGTTTGTGTCTCCTTTGTTAAATCATTGATTTTGGCTTGTGATTATCTTATGATGAGGTTTTTTTCTAGGTAGAACGATATGGTTCCCCCTATTATGGATTATAAAATATGGTGTTGAATTTTCAAAGCAAAAAGGTTGTCTTGGATATTTGTGAAAATATAAGTGATCATGTAGGATCACTAGGGACATTTTAAGTGGTACCCTACTATATAGATGGGTAGTAGAATCCATGAAGGATACTGAATTGAACCTCCATCATAGAAAGGTAGTGGTATACTCAATGGATATAGTGCTGACCATACAACAGTGTTAGGTAGTGGAGTCCTTGATGGATACAGTGTTGACCTTCCAATAGGACTGGGAAGTGGTGTCCTCGACAGATACCAATTTAACCCTCCATCAGGGATATGTATTAGTAATCTCAAAGGATAATGAGTTCCCGTATAGCATAGCTAGGTAGTGGTTTCCTTAGAAGATATTTATTTAACCATCCAAAAGGGATGGGTAGTATAATATTAAATGGAAACTGAGTAGGCCCTCTAGTATAGCTGGACAGTGGTGTCCTAAATGGATATCCAATTGACCCTCCATCATAGATGGGAAGTGGTGCCCTCAAAGGTTACAGATCTGACCCTCCAGCAAATCTGGGTAGTGGAATCCTCAACAAATTCTAATTATACATTCTATAGGTATTTCCCGTGGAATCCTTCATGGATATCGAGTTTCCCCTAAAACCTAGTTGGGTAGTCTTATCCTCGACCATAGTAGAGTTGACCCTCCAACATATCTTGGAAACAGTGTCCTTGGTGGCCAACCGAGTGAAATCCCGTTAAAGTATTATATCACAGTTTCTATACTTCTAGTGTGTGCCCACTTGACTATGCGATAACTTGACAAGGCATGGTTTAACTTGGTTGGTCAATCGTGGGAGACATGAGTGATATTGGGCATCATTGATGGGCCTTTAGAACTATTAGCTACTATCCTACTATTAAGAAAAAATACATGTGTGGTATTTCATGTTCTTTCCATGGTTAGATTCTCCAGGTTATATGATTCTACTCTCTTTAAATATCAGCTGAACAATCGATGAGTAGTTCATGTACTCACTATGTTGAACCCCTTCTATTTTCATGATGATACTCTTCTTCTAGGGTTGATCTGTGAGATTAATATACTATTACTCTCTAATTTGGGATTATTTTCACTAATTATATATATATATGTATGTATTTATATTATTCTATATACACACCTTTTAATTTCTTAATATACTTCAAGGAGATGTGAAAATGTATGTGGGGTATGCCACGTGCATTTCATGTTTATATTCACATGGTTTGATGAGTCTACTCTCCTGTAATAGGTTGAGAAGTAACAAAGAGTAGATCTTATACTAACTATGTTGATCCCATTGTGTTTTAACGAGTATAAATTAAATATTTCTTTGGGTTGAGTTATTCTATTTGGTTTTATCTTGTATCCACTATCTTCCAATTATTATTTTTTCTCTTACTCCCCCTCCAACATTTATGATTTCCTACTAGGTAAATATATTCTCATCCATTTATGGGAATTTCTCACACGTGTCATGTGTTATACAGATGATAGATAGGTCAACCATGATTCTAGAGGTTCAAAGGGATACATTGTTCCTAGAACACATATTGGGGTTATAGCTAAGGATTTAGGATTTGGGCTCTCTCAATAGTTTACTTTTCTAAAAACTTTAGGATGGAACACAATTATGGTTGGATGAGAATTTTTTCACTATACTTTGCAGTTTAAACTGCCATACCATTTTACCATCAAGAGGTCCTTGAATTATTATATTACTTTAGAGAAGTTCTACATATTTTACCCTTTTTAAAGGAATGTTTTCTTCATGATGGCTATGTGTGTGCATACATGAACTTAGGAAATGTCCATACCAAGTCGGTTGGGACTTCAACACAACTCACCACCCCCAATCCGATAGTTTCAGGCTGGGAGTAGTTGTGGATTAATCCCCATTAAAGTTCGGGTCATGAAATCCAACCTCTATGTTGTATCTATCGGATAAGCTGAATTACAAGTTGCATATGTAGTGTAATCCATTCTCCAACATTGGTATAGAATCTTGTAAAATTAAGGAAACAATAATAAATAGATATATGGTTATATATTTTTTTCATCCGTGAATTATGTTTCCACCCATACCCACCGTCATATCGAATAAGGATTTAATTACCTTTGGGAATATTCACATTAATGAATACATTAATTCAGGTATTTATAATGTATATATTAATCACTCAGTTAATCCAAGAATCATATCAACAATTTGTTTCAACTTATGAAATATTTTCTTTTAATAATTTCCACAATAGTGGATTTGTTGGATGTCTAGAAAAATATAACACTATAGACAACAAAATGCACACACACACACATATATATATACTTATATATGTTTGGTCTATTTTTCATCCAAATCAAAAAAATTCATGCAAGCCATAAAATTTATTTAAATCATATATATATAATAATTCTCAGAATATATCTCATTCACAGGCGACCTAGAGAGTCTCGTTATTATATTCCCCATTCCACTTTCTATCTAAAAAAATTGTAAAAGATTCATGACACATAAAGAGATAAGGAAACTACACGATCAACAATGCTTCATTCTCCCACTCCATGTGGTTATTTCATCTACACTACCATAATACACAAACAAAGGGAATCATTTAATTACATATTACCTTATCTTAATAATCCATAATATAAACTAATTTCACAACCAATTAGATTTTAGTATGAAGATCCAAATCATCACATTCTATCACATGAGAAGCATAGAGTTGATACCTCTCCTTTTGGGAAACATAAATCATGTTTTGAATTTATATCATGAGAAATAATCTGTAAAATTAGTATAGAACCTTTTCAAGTTGCTCACAAGTCTTGAAAGAGCCAGTAAACCTTAGTGATAAATCACCCTTTCATCCCAAATGACGATTTACCAAATGAGATTAATCTTAGATAAAAACACGATCACCTACCAAGAAATATGATAGAAGATAATGGAAGTCCAAATTTTATTTTTGATGACTCTGATATATCTCTAAACTCATTCGGATAAACATACCCTTTTCCTTCATCACTTGAACAATACCCATCCCAATAAAAACTATTCTTTCAAATCCACCCAATAAGAAGGACATCTATATGGATAAACACAAATAAAATCAAAGGATTCATTTTAATTTAATAATGATAACTATTTTTATAATTGAACCAAACCGAGGGAAATTGATTTTCCCAATAACCACACAATTCAATCATTCATTCCCAAGGTATGTTCTCATTAATTTGAATGAATCATGATATTTATCCATCTTTGTGGGGGTTATCGGTCAAGATTAATTTAAATTGGGTGTTGGGAATGTATTGTCTCAAAAATACTCTATTATATATGATGAATTTAATGCTAAAAAATACACTTGTTTTTTTCTATTGAAGTTTTCAGGAGCCAGTTTTCACAAATTTATTTATAGGTTAATGTCCTTTATTATTACAGGAATTGATTATAATACGATGTTTCAAACACTATGTTTGGAATATTATTATATTTTTCATTAGACCTACATTACCCTAGAAATATAACTCTTTCATATGGTATTAATCTTATGCTATGCAAAATTGCTTATGTTTGCATCAACTTTCTTATGTTTGGAGGATCATCAAATTTATGGATCAGCAACCCTATATTGGAGTCAAAATTATTATTCATTCCCTATGTTTGGGATAGTGAACGTATTGATAATCAACACTAAATTCTGTATTTTATGCTTAAAAGGATGAGTGTTTGAATTATCATCCCTATGCAACTTTTTTCCCTATGATACATAAAGATGAATGTATGGTTAAGGAACAATCAGTTGGAAGGAACCCAATGCTATTTGAAGGAACCATACACTATGTTAAGGAACATTGCACTACATAGAGGAACCCTATGCTATTCCAAGGAAACATATGTTATGAAAAGAAACCCTATTCTATATGGCTCAACCCTTCTTTGGCTTTTCAATGACGATGTGTTTACATCCCATTTTAAATCCAAGATTCCTCTAGTAGTAAATATAGAATAAAAAATGATTGAGGATGTTTATAAACATTATAAATAACCTTATTTATTAGAGAAAGTATCTCATACTCTTAAGGGATTTTACAACTCATATGTTCTATTGGAATTTTATTTTCTATGATATTTCAAGCTACATTAATGGATCTTTATTATCAAAACTAACCATATTCTATATATATTTTAGAAATGTATCTTTTTAAAATATTGTATAATCAACTTACAAGTTTTTATATTGGATTAATGTGAACTAAATATATTATCATAATTATTTCAGTGAATAATGACTGACATTGATGAAGACACTACATATTAGAAAAATACATGTTACATCTTTTAATTTTTTATGATAAATGCTGCTACTTGATTCTATTATAATTGAAGTCCATTTAAAACAAGAATCCCTTCAGAACTATACCTTCTTGAGGACATTTATTTCAAAAGAAGATGATCCATCTACTATCAGTTGTTTTTGATATAATTTTTAAGAATACACTATATCAACAAATAAATCTCTTTTGATTTATTGGATTTTCTACTGCTTAGACTCGGTTGTGTTGGAGTACTAGCTTCTCGATATAAGATGTGGATATTCAGTTCACTATTAAAGAACCAAAGACTATTTTTCACTTGTTTATAAAGGTTTCAACTCTGTACACTCAAATATGGAATTATGGTATCATTATTAGAGCACCTTTGTAGTCAAATTAATCAATCTCACAAATAGAGTTATTGGTGGAGTGGGCTAGGGGATCATGGT
This sequence comes from Viscum album, assembly GCA_963277665.1. Classification (NCBI taxonomy): domain Eukaryota; kingdom Viridiplantae; phylum Streptophyta; class Magnoliopsida; order Santalales; family Viscaceae; genus Viscum; species Viscum album. The sequence goes on from OY728130.1 coordinate 1,182,552,231, forward strand.
GCCCTGAGCCACTATAATGTTTTTCTTTATTTCAGTTCATCAACTGGTTAAACTCGTTATGGAAGTAAACACTTCATATCCTTATTAATCATAGAGGGTTTCAAAAGCAATAATTATGGTTTATTTTTGTGAAACACACAATTAACCCCACCCCCACCACATATGTTACATTGTATTTTTCTGATCTAATAATTGGAATCAGATGAGGTATTCTAGATAAATCTATAGAAATCTAAAATTATTAGGTCCATTAAAAGATTTTATTGTATGATATTATAAATGGAATGAATATGGTTCATTAACTCTACTTTAATAGTAAAGATTATAAATGCTAGAAATATTGAATTATTATCTATCTAAAAAATCATGGATTCAAATTATACTAAAAAAATCATTACACCTTACATGATTCCTTAGAAACTAGAATCAGAGACTACTGAGACCGAAGTTGACTATGATATACTTTCAATGAAAATGAAAGATATTATTTATAGTCTTGAACCATATTAGATTAATCATGTATCAAAATGTAAAATTTCATATGAGATGTGGAAAACTATAGATGTTTCTTATGAAGGAACATACAATGATATAAATATGAGGTATACTACTACTAAGTTATTGTTCGACATATTTAGAATGATTGATTGGGAATGTATCACATAGATGAATGAAGGGATTACATAAATTTTCAACAATATTATAGCCTTAGGTGATCCAATCGAACAATATAATCAAGTGTTTAAAGTAATAATAGTACTACCATAAAAATGGAATGGAATATTTGTTGATATTCACCAATAATCATGTGTCAAATATTAGACTATGAATGAACTAATTGGGACACCGATGTTGTATGAAATAGAAATTTAGGCTGAAGATGAAGATCCTAATATTATAGTGATGAAGGGAAACACGGCTCTAATGGTGAGACCTAGGAATCAAAGTATAAAAACAAATTAAGAATAAAAAAATAGAAGAATTCAGATTTATATGATTTTGAAATCGAACAAGATTAGCTGGCCCGAAAGTTCATCAAGTTTTACAATAAGAAAATAGGATTCTGAAAATCTCTCCAGATGGATGAGATTGATCTAAGTTATGTTCAATGAAATTAATATAAGAAATTGGGTCATATTATACATGATTTTCCTCATCTAAAAGATGAAAAGAGAATAAATAAAGGGATGTCATCAGAATTTTTACTATGAGCACAAAATATCAAGAGGAATGATAGATACTTGGATTGCATATGAAGACTCTCGTAGCTCTTCAAGATCCAATTCAGAAATGTCACAGTAAAATATAAAAGCCAATATGTTCTTTATGGATGAATAGAAAAAGGTAACAAATTATTACTCCCTTGATTCTGATTCTGATAGTTTCTCAAATATCTAATTGGGTTCATACTAATCAATGCTTAATAAAAAATATTATATTCTGATAAAAATTTTAAATACATGGAAAAATAATCATAATTATTTTTATGTAAAAGATATTCTATAATGAAACAACACAAGGAAGTCGAGTATAAATTCAACTCATCTAAAAAACTATATTGACTATGAAAAATGGTTAATTAACATCATGATGAATTATAATATTATAAGAGGGCATCTATTTTCATTACTAATGGATAAAAAATTTTGGTATAACTTTTTGGAAATAATGTCATTAAAAGAGAGTGATTCAGAATAAACCAAAAGGGGAGTGAAATAAAAATAGTATAAAAATTATTATGTTCTTAACTCAAAAAAGGAAACATGTAATCCTTATAGAACAAAAGGTGTCACAAACCAAGTCAGGTCTTCATATGATCTGATGACCAAAGCAGTCCACAATAAGGCATGAAGGGTATTCCCAATCCCCACGAGCAGACACATGTTCCTCGGTATCAATATCAATTTTTGGAAAGAAAACTAACAAAATTTACAATCATGAAATAACCAACAATAAAAATTGGATGAAATTGGAAAACCCAGCCAAGAAGCCTTTAATACATTTCAAATTTATGTTTAAATGATTATAAAAACCCAAAAAAGGGATACTGTAAAAAATGGAACTAAACACCATCTCTGATAACCACCATAAGTAAAGGGGAACATCTCCCTGAAGACATTATTGAATCACCTCCCTAGAGGATCACTAGAAACCTGAATCATCACCAAAATTATTACCCTTACCTATATCAAATATTACCAAATCTACTTACACATAAGGGTTTAAGAAGTGTGTGATCTATCACCCAGGAAAATACCATGAAAAAGGTCACATGATATAAACACTATAAGACAAATTGCATGAATTGTTTCCCAAAAATAAATTTTTATTAACAATTTTAAGGAATGTAACATTAACTAAGATATAGTTTTCCCAAAAAAAGTTATAGAAGAATCAAATTTAAAAAATAGAACTTACTGCTAAAATTATTAACCAAACACGTCATATGATGTTGATGAGTATGATATAACTAATTATCACTATCCATGGGGAACACCCCTAGGAGATACCTAACAATGGGACCCTAGGTACATAGAATCATTATGAAATTTGGAATAGAAAACATGTTCAACTACATTCTTATAAACAAGACAGTAGTAATGAACACAACCATATCCTAGTGGTCTCCAATCAATCATTATTATATAGATTGTTTTGTCATTTTCAATTGTGCTAAGAAAAACTGGGCCACATCCAATTTTAAATCAGTATCATGCTTGTCCTAGTCCACCCACCTAGATACTTGGGCTTCCCTTTTGCGCTAAATCATGTTCCACATGTCAAATAGCACCACATGTACATCCAACAACCATTTAAATTTCGTAATGATAGTAAAATAGTTTTCAAACATGTTTTTCACCATCTATATAATCTAATAAACCATTATGAAAATTTTATAAAATAATTCCTAGAAGTATCACTTGGATTTACACTCAAACCCCATTCAAGACCATATTTTATGATAAAATGCACACCAACAACACATCAAAACACATTTCACACCCCATTAATATTTTAATAAACTAATTGAACAATTTATAAATCACTACTGAGTAACATAATATGGCTTTAAGCCAAAAAATCACCCCATTTCATATAAGCATGCTACAGAAATATTAATTCATAGTAAAATCATTAAAAAAATAATTACACATCACTTATATAAATCAATGAACCTAGTAAATTAATTATGAATAAAAAATAATTGACCTAACAATGCTTATATGGAAAACCACCCACCTTTGGGATTAAAATCCCCAAAATATCAGTGTGAATCATCAACTGCTCCTCATTTCCCCCAAGTAACATATAATAAACCCTAATCAAGGAGATATGACCCAAAAAGGTATGATTGGACCCTACAAAAGAAATAATATAAGAGAATAAAATCACTATAGAGAATAATATTGTCTTACCAGAGTATATCACATTGGTAGGGAGGTCACGCTAGAGGTATCCTTTCCACTAGGGGGTCGCGTCAGAGGTGGATTTGCTGGTAGGGGGTCTTGCATGAAGTGGATCCGTCAGAGGGTTTTGACTGTGTGGGGGGATGACACAAGGGAGATTAGGGTGGATCAATGTAGAGTATGGAACTAGATTGAGGTTTCCAAAGGGGATTCAACAAAGTGGAATGGGTGACATGATTCAGGTGTAGGAGATGAGGTAACGAAGTATGAAAGGGAGGGGCATGATGGGTGAGAGGAAGGGTAGGGGAGTGGTAAAAAGGAAAAAAATATAAAATAGAAGATGGGGAAAAGATATAGAACTAAAAAAGAAAACCCTATATAAATATTAAATAATAAAAATTTTAATTAGTGATAATAATAATTATTATAATAAAAATAATGATAATGATATTAATGATAATATAATAATAATCATAATCATAATAAGAAACATAATAATTATTTTGGTGATAATAATAATAATAATAACCTTAAATAATATTATCATTATTACTATTATATAAAAAATGTAATTTCATTTTATTTTTCTTATTTATTTTTTTTCCATTTTATTACAATGGTTAACTAAAAAAATAGAACATTGGGTAGGCCGCCCGGTTTCCTGGGTGGAGTCGCATGGTTCTAACCATTATATTCCCATCCATAAGACATTTTAAATCCCAAAACATTCATTTATACCCCAAAAAAATTCATCAAAGAGTATGTCAGAACCCCTACAATAATATTCAAATCCAAATAAAATAAAAAAACAAAAATATTTCAAGAGACAAGATGTGACAAGTCTCCCTACGATGAAATCATTCTGCCCTTAGAATGTCAACTCGATGATTTATCGGAGAATAAAAATAGAAACTCTTGTTAATAGCATTGATTCCACTCCCATTTCTTATTCACATTATTCACATGCTTCCAATGTACTTAGAAAAATGGAATAGACATCCCACAATGCAAAATCTCTTTGAAATCCTCTATCTGCACTGGCTGTTTGAACACTGATAATTCGGTCTCTATCAGTAACTCTTCCCAATTCAACACATGGGGTGGATCTCGATTATTCTTCTTCAAATGGGATAACTGAAATATGTTGTGGATTGATGTAAACTGATATGGTAATTCTTACATATATGCCACTTTTCCAATCCTCATAATGATTTCAAATGGCCAGACATACCTCATCATTAATTTTCCATGCTTCCCCATACGACGATCACCCACGTGAGGGGCCACATTCAAGAACAAACGATAACGCATAGAAAACTAATGATATAAACACAACTGATAAAAATTATAATTATTGCATATCTAACATTTTAGTAACTACTGCCTGATTAACATGTCTTCCTCAGACGTCTCTTCCACAAGGCTTGGTCCAAAAGATGAGGCTTTGCCTCCCTCATCACAACATAGAGCGGAAAACCCTGGATAAAAATAAAGCACCTCAAATAGAGCCCTTATAAATTAATATTGAAAATTATTATTATAAGAAAATTTAACCAATTCTAAATGGCTATCTTGTGATCCTAAAAATTCTAAAACACTTGCATGATGAATGTCCCCCATAATTTGATATTCATGCTCTATCATCCCATCAGTTGGAGGGTGATATTTTTTACTCATTTTAATCAACAAACCCATTTCCATTTTCATGACTTCCCATAACCGAGTCATAAAATGGGGTTCTCTATTAGTAATAATAACAGACAACACATTGTGAAGTCTGAAAAAATCCTAAATGCACATTAGGCACAAATCATCCAACACTGCTAAATCTTTGATTGATAATAAAGGGGTTGATTTGGTCAAATGATAAATCAATACCCAAGTAGTGTTCCTTCCTCGATGTGTACGATGTATGATTACAATGAAGTCAATGGATACGTCCCCCACTTCCAACATGGGATGGGTAACTATTGAATTAAACCAGAGAGCCTCTAATGCCCTTTTTTTACCTGCTAACATGTATAAAATCTCAATACAATGTTATCGAGGTATTGTCTCTTACCTATCCACTAAAAATACCAAATAAAATCATAATAAATTTTGGTAGCTCCATGATGTACGACCCACTAAGATGGTGGCAAAACTGCACCACCACATTCCTCAGAGACAATGGCACCACAACATGACCCTTAAAGAACATGGTTCCCTTGAGAGAGAAAGATAAATCACGAGATGTCTCCCCACCCTGAAGAAACAACAAGGACTTCTAGAACAACACATAATCACAATTCTCCTGATGAATAAATTCCAGAAGTGAATGATTCTAAAAATCAATTACTAAAAACACACCTCCATTGTGCTCCTTCTTCTCCAGGTGCTTCGGGGTAAGGAGCCCCGTCAATGTCCATTCATCATTAGACATCATTAAATCCTACTCTGGAACATTTCTACTCAAATAATTTTCCACCACATTACTCTTACCCAGTGTATAGATGATATCAAAGACTAACCCCTACAAATACTCCATCTAACGGTGATGCATCAAGGTAAAATACTTTTGGGAGAAGATGTAGGTCATGATTTTAGTGTAGGAAAAGACAAAAAATTTCTACCAAAAATATAATGGTTCTATGTCTTTAGGGAATGAATCACCACTACTAATTATAAGTCATGTGTTATATAATTCTTTTCAAGTAGATGAATTTGGCGAGAACCATAAGCCACTACATGATTATATTGCATGAGCACACACTTGAGGCCTATACCTAAAAATTTCCCTAACCAGGTTTCCCTTTCCAGACTCTAGAAAGATCAACACAAGTGAAGTAGTTAACTACATATTTAACACCTCAATGGATTCCTTGATCTCTATGATCCATTCAAACATCCCCCCTTTCCTAGTGAGTGAGGTCATAGAGGAAGAAATCCATAAGAAATGTCGAACAAATTTCCTGTAATAACCTATCTAGATAAGAAAACTACTGATCTTGAACACATTCTAGGGATGTTCACATGAAATTATTGAAATGATCTTCATGGGGTCCACTAAAACCTCTTTCTCTAAAATCACATAGATCGTAACCTTCACATCCCTAATCGAGAAGGTACACATTGAAATCTTCTCATAAAGATGATTATCCTGCAATGTGTCTAACACGATTCATGAATGATGCTATTTCTATTCCTCAGAACTATAGTAAATTATGATTTCATCCATGTATATAAAAAAGGGGTTAATATACTATTGTAACACCCTATTCATGAGAACCATAAAAATTTCTGGCACATCTATCAATCCGAAGGGAATGACCAAATACTCAATGTGGTCGTACTTGCTTCAAGAAACTGTTGTTGGGATATCTGATTCTCTCACCCTGACTTACGGGTAACCCTAACACAGGTAATGTTTGGAGAACCACCTTTCCCCCTTCACCTTATCAATCAATTTATCTATTTGATTAAATTGGTATTTATTATTAATGGTTACCTTATTCAACTATTGATAGTCGATGCCCATGTAGAGGGATTCGTTGGCCTTCTTTGCAAATAAAACAGGATCAGAACAAGGAAAGATGCTTAGCCAAATGATCCCTTTGGAATCTAAATTGTCTATCTCTATATTTAATTACCTCAATTATGTGTGGGCCATATGATATGTGGGAAGAATTATAGGTTGTGTTCCCTGTACCAATTCAATACAGAACACCACATCCCACTCTAGGGGTAAGCCCGAACAATAATCTGGAAATACCTATGGGATATCATCCACTATATGAAGAAATTCACCCCCCAAAATCACCACCAACATCCTCTTTTATGAGTGATGATAAATGATAAGAAATATTTAAAAACTCTAGGATTGGTGGTCCGACATGACGTAACCAAAGTTCACATTCCCCTATGAAATACATGATGACACCCATCAGGTGCCATGAAACATACCCTCCACATGTAGCAATTGATATGTGCTTAAAATTCCACTATCCATTCCATGTCAAGGATTACATCAAAAAGGTCCTAATCCATGGCAATGAAATTCCAATACATATCAACCCCTAACACACATAGTCCACAAGACATGCACCTTAGACCTTTATTATTCTTTTTACTCAACGTTGTTGCTAAATCAACTCCAAAAGACATCAACTCGGTTGGTAAGTTCTAGGGATTCTCAAAATGGGTAGAGATAAATGAAATTTATACACCAATAAAAAAATATTCTTCAATATAAGATTAAATCATAATGGTACCTCAAAAAATTGATGTTCATGCATCTAATCTCGCTAGTGCCTGATCCTCAACATGCAGATGTCTAGTCCCAAAATTAGAACGACCACCCACCTATAGCTCTTCTATGATCTAGCTATACCCAAAAGAAGATATGGTCCTGCCTATATGACCACAAAACTGATATCCCACAATCCTTGTTCTCTTCTACTAATCTAACACTCCCCTGGAAGCTACAGATCCCGCCTCACTTTGGTATGGGTGTTCCACCCTACAAAAATGATGCAAGTTCCCCGTAATTCAACATCAATTACTAGGATTAGGAGAATATGTACATATAGGTCGATCATTCAATGATTTTCCACACTAGTGGTACAAAAAATACCCTACACCAAAATCCACATATGAAGACTTCTTGGAAGTATGGTCTAAACTACCACCCCACTTCTTCCCCAACTCATCCCACTTCCACTTCTTCTCGAATGAACTAATCAGGATTAATACTGACATATCCCTAAAGGAACCAAAATTTCCTGTTCAAACATTCTACATCATACAAGATCAATTAGCTACATTATTAGATGACTTCATATTAAACAAAAATACCTGAGAATTGATCTTCATATGAAAACTCCTTTCGAACCTCTGAACCTTCATCTACTAGATTGATACTATTTTAGGTGAATATCGTACAAGCTCAGAAAAGAGGATAAAATACTCCATCACGGACTAGTAACCCTTACCTAAAACCATAATATCGTAGTATCTAGAAGAATCCACGACTTTAGGAAAGTATTGGTCATAGAATATCACCTTGATGTCCATCCAGCTCATCTTTGCATGCTTTCCAGCTTGAAACACTGAGTCTCACCACCTTCAACTGGGACCCTCTAACAGAAAAAAGTGCATTTTACTTGGAATTTATCATGACTATCAAGAAACTAAAACATGGTCTATATCTTCTCAAGAAACTACTCTCTTTTATAAGGCTCTATGCTACCTCATAATAAAGGGTGTTTGTTTTTTGAGAAACCCCTAGTATTTTTTCTTCCCAGGACCAGATTCATCTTATCTAATTGGAGTTGGAGCTAGAGTTACTGCATATCCTAGAGTATGAATATCATAGAGCATAGCTTCCACAATCCTATGATCAAGTGGTGATGTAGAAATCTCTTTGACTTCCTCCCGTGGGTGTGAGGGATCTATTTGTGGAGACATGTTACAACAAAAATCAGCAATCACAAGAAAATAAATCATTAGTTCGACCACTCTAAACAATATCAATAATAATATAAAATGTAAATTAATCAAACTTCTTGAAACAACTAACTGATCAATAAAATTAACCTCCAACAATTTCATCATGCAGTCTTCAACCTGTAAGTCCCAATTAGAAGATAAGTCAATCAAAGATCCCAACATCCCATAAATAATTGAGGTCTGTCACAAGTTGTGTAGGCCAGGAATACTACTCAGAACCAGAACACTAAGCCCAATCAATCCTAGATCATTTATAACAAGAATCATACCAAATAAAAATAATCAAAGTGGCTAACCACATTCTGATACAATTTTTTCACGAACCAGCTGGTTGGTTTTCTGAACTGGCACCCAACCCGGTTCGCATAAATTTTCATTGTGTGTTCTCAATCACCATGGGCTGGAACAAGTTTATTCATAATAATATAAATTCTTGTGGACAATTTCACTAAAATTTTCAATTATAACACAACCAAGAATATAAATAAATTGAAAGTAGAAAACAAAACCAACAATCTATTATAAAATTTCTGATTTAAGCCTATAGGATTATATAAAATAGAAAGAGGGATACTACAAAAAAGGAACAAAAACATGTCCCTAAAAAAACCATAATGCATGGGATACATATCTATCAATACATATCCACAAAAACACCCAAGAGGTTCACTAGAAACTCGATCCACTATCACTAAAAGCATTACCCTTAATTGTATCAATCATTACCAAATCTATTTACACCCAAATGTGTAATAAGGGTGTGAGAAATTGCCCAGTAGATTGAAACTCAATAAAATGTTCAATGCTAGAATTTTTTTTTTGAAAAATAGATTGAATGTTTTCACAAAAAGGATATGTTAGTATAAATTTTAATGAGTGTAACTTTAAGTGAGAAATAGCTTTTAAGAAATCAACTTCAAATAAGAATATACTTTTAAGAAAAACACTTATTGCAGAAATTACCAACCAAAAACACGGTATTATGAAGGTGAGTGCGATATAAATAGTGATATCTAGTCATAAGAAACACCCCTGGGCACTAGCTAACAGTAGGACACTACTTACCTCGTATCTAAGTGAAATGAGGCATAGAAACCATGGCCAACTGTATTCTTGTGCATTATCCACTAGTAGAGAACACACCCATAACCTAGTGGTCTCCAATCAATCATAATTATTTATTTAGTGTTCTCATTGTCAATCCTACTATGAAAAATTAAGCTACAAAAACTTTTGAATCACTAGCACACTAGTCTTAGTCCTTCATCCTAGATACCCGAGATTCCATTTTGTGCCCAATCAATTTCCACATGTCACATAACACCATTTCACATTCAATTTCCACTTAAAAACCATAATCACACCAAGTTTTTTATCAAACACGTTTTTCACAATCCATATAATTTAATAAACCCTGAGTAAAATTTTATAAATAAATTCCAAGAAGTATCATATGGCATTACACACAAAACCAACTCAAAATCATCATTTATGATCAAACACACATCAACAGGATATCAAAACACAATTCACAACCCTTTTAAAATTTAATAAACTAATTACAAAATTTATAAAACACTACCAACTAACACAATATTGGATTTTACAGAAAACTCTCCCCATTTCATATAACCACTCTAAATTAAAATCAAACACATATTAAAATATTTTAAAAACTAATTTCATAGCACACATATAAATCAATGAACATACTAAATTAATTAATTAAAAAAATAATTCACCAAATAATTTTTATACATGGTTCCACCTATCCTTTCCATTAAAATCTTAAGAAATTAGTGTGAATAGTCAATTGCACCATAATCACACCATATGTAATCCAATTGAAACCCTAATCAAGAAGATCAGACCCAAAAACCAATGATTAAGCACTTATAATTAAACATTAAAATAAAATAACACACCTATGTTGAGGAATAGAGTCTTACTAGAGTATATAGCTCTAGTGGTAGCTTTACTGTTAGGGGGTTGCGCCGGAGGTGGCTACACCGGTAGGGGTCATGCCTAAAGGGGAGCTTACAAAGGGTTAGGCTAATAAAGTGGGGGTGTAATGGTGGTGAAAGGGGGAATAAGGTGGTGTAGTGGGATGCATGGTGCCGAAGTGAGGTTTTCATAGGGGATATGACCAAGGGGAATGGTTCACGTGATGCAGGTGGAGGAGAGGAGGTAGGGTAGCACACACTGTGGAGGAAAAAAAGGATGACAGGAAGGGTGAGGGAGAGAGAAAAATATAAAAAACTAATAGAGGAAAAAAATAAAAGGATCCCATAAAGAAAACCCAAGAAAAATTGAATACTAATAATTTTAATTAGTGATAATGATGATGATAATAATAATAATTACAATAATAAATTTTTTAATTATTATTATTATTATTATACTATTAATAATTACAACAACATAATAATTTATTATCAATAATAATAATAATAATAATTTTAAATAATAGTATCATTATTATTAAAACAATTCTTAATTTAAATTTTTTTCTTCTTAATTTTTTGTTCATTTTATTACTCTTCTTATTAAGATATTTTTTTGAATATCGGGTAGGCCATTCGGTGACCTGGTTGAAGTCGCATAGTTTCGATCATGCAATGCATTTGCACCGAACTCTATCAAGCCCAAAAAATCGTTTATCATCAAAACTAACAATTAAAACTGGGACTCATTATAATCCTCAACAATAATATACAATTCCAAATAAAATAATAACATAATAAAATTTCAATATTCAGTGTGTGACAAAAGTCCATGTCACTAATATTTTTTTTTAAAAGTCTCAAGTTAGTGGTATTGAAATTTCTTTTTTTCCAAAAGTGTTTCTATAGAAGCTGAAATTATCTATGTAAAAATAATGTTTCTCTAGGTTCCTAGATCATCTCCCACTAATACTATAAGACCCAAGAAGATATGTATACCAAAAAAGTATTCTCTTAAATACATTTACATGACACATGTAATAGAAAAAATACATATGGTATATAAATAGTGGATGTTCTAGTTATATGAGTGCAGAATCACCAAAAATTCATACTATGACTCAAATAGATAGAGGACTAGTCATTTTTGGGGACAATGCCAAAGGAAAACATTTTTTCTGTTGGAACTGTTTAATATCCAAATATTATCTCAATAAAAAAAATTGTTTTTAAAATTTCTAAATCACAAACTATTATTTAGCTAGAAACATTATGATGATGGTTTTTGTGATTATATTTCTAACAATTAATTCTTTATCTTTAATGATAAGTTTCATATATTTTGATCACATATAAATAATAATGATTATATGTTGGATTTAAATTCCTTGTGTAAACATAAGGTGAATTGTTTAACTATTAAGAAAAATGGGTAATGGATTTGGAATATGATGCATTAATAGTGTAATATATATGAATTACATAAATTATCTAAGAAACATTTAATTTCCGATTTACTTATTTGTATGTTTGACAATCACATGTTCTGTGATGCATACCAAATTAGAAAATAACAATATTCATTATTAAAATATTTTAACAATTTTCATACATCAAAATCATTAGAACTTATCAATGTGGATTTTTTTTTACCTTCTAGATTAGCTTGTTTGGATGGTAAATTATATTCTTATGTTTTAATTAATGATTTTTCTTGATTTAGATGTGTTTATTTTCTAAATATTAAATGTGAAGTATTCACTATTTTTGAATGTTTGTTTGCAATATTTTTCAAAATGAAAAAGTTATTAAAAAAAATAAATTAAAAAGTGACCAGAATGGGGATTTTGAGAATCAATAATTTAATTCATTTTTATTAAAAATAATTATTAAACACACCTTATTTTCGCTGAGAAAACCTCAACAAAATGGAATTATGTGAATTAGAAATAGAACTATTCAAAAATAGCAAGGATTATGTTGAATGAAAAACCTCTCCCAATATATATTTGGAGGGAAGCAATAAGAATAGACTACTATATGATTAATAGAGTTTTAACAAGTCCTATTTTAAAAAGAAAATTCGATGAAATTTGGAATAACAGAATATCCAATGAAAAGTATATTAATTTTTTTGGATGGAAGGATTATATATTGACCACTCTGAAAAATCATGGTATATTCAATCAAAACTCTGATGATGGAATATTTACTGGTTATTATGAAAACTCTAAATCATATTGAGTGTTTAATAAAAAATTCAACGATCTTTGAATAGTTAGTTCATGTGAAGTTTGAAGAAACTAGCCCTTTTATTAAAGAGAAATTTCAAATTGATGAGTTTAATTAATTGTTTGACAACACAAGACTTAAAACCCTTAAAAATTATTTTGAAAATGATAGTAATAAAATTTTTTCCATTTCAAAAGAATGTGGATCTAAAGAACCCGAATGGTTTATTCCCAGACAACCTAGAAAATTAATGAACAATCCAATAGAAAAAATAATAGGAGGCATAGACAAGGTAATTAGAATAAGAAGAAATGTAGAAAACCTAGATGATGTTTTGTCCTCTTATCTTAGTTACAACTTAGGCCTATTGAAGCTGCATTATAATATCTGAGTTTGATTATCATAATGAAAGAAGAACTAAACCAGCGTAAAATAAAATCAAGTTAGGAGTCTAATAGAAAAACTGACCAATTATCCATTATTATGAACTAAGTAGGTTTTTAGAAATAAATTGGATGATCAAGGGATAATAACATGAAATAATTCTTGATTATTAGCTAATTTATATAATCAGAAACAATATATAGATTGTGATGAAACCCTTTCTCCTATATCTATATTATAATCTTTTAGAATCCATTTATCCTTTTCATATAATATGAATATTAAAATGTATCGCATTGATGTAAAATCTTCCTTTTAAAATGGTTATTTTATGGATTTAGTTAATTTTGAACAACCTCTTATTTTTTAAAATTATCAAATATGAAAATATATTTGTAAACTTACAAAATCTCTTTATGGACATTAAAAAATCACCTAGAGATTGGCATGATATATTGAGTTATTTTATTTTGAAAAATTGATTTCCAGTTAGATGTGTTGATCCAACAATTTTTAAGAAAAATATATGTTCTAATATTTAATTACATCCAATTTGTGTTGATTATGTATTTTTTGGTTCATCTAATAATATTAATTTTAATATATTTTCAAAAATTATGCAAAAATAATTTTAAATGAGTATGATGGGAGAACTGAATTTCTTTTTCAGATATCAGATTTTTCAAAAAGATTATGGAAATTTATTAAATGAAAATTAATATATTATTGATTTTTTGAAATAGTTTGGACATGAAAACAAATATATATATATATATACAACTAATATGTGTACTAATATAAAACATTATTTGGTTGAAACTACCAAAACATTGTTCTATATGTTTTATAGAGTTATGATTGGATGTATAATATATCTTACTTCTTGGAGACCAAAAAACATGTTTTCTGTATATTCATGTGCTATATTTCAATCAAATACAAAATAGGCACATCTTACTCCTATTAAGTATGTTTTATTTTATTTAAAAGTAACAATTTTTTAATCTCTTCTTTACCCCAAAACATATAAATTCAATTTTCATATTCAGATGACGATTCTAGAAGTTGTGGATTATATAGATGAAACTTCAAAAAAACCTATCCCTTTTTAATAAAATATTTTGTACATGGTCTAGTAAGAAACAACACTTAGTTTATCAATCAACTACTAGGGCAGAATATGTGTCTTCCTGTAGTTTATGTGCACATGTATTTTGGATGAAAACACTATATTGTAATTTGGACAAAATTTTAATAGTATACCTATTTTATTTGATAATACTAGTACTATAAATATTTCAAAAAATCTTATAAGTCATTCTAGAACTAGAAACCTCTATATAAGTCCTCATTTTTTAATATTTTGTGTCCTTAAAAGGATTTATCATTAGAATTAGTTAATATTAAATTTCAACAAGATGATATTTTTACTAAACCACATCCCAGTTCATGTTTTTATTTTATTAAGTGGATTTTGTAATTGTTAGTTTAAAAAAAATTGTTAATTTATTTTCTGCTTCTATATTTTTATTTTAATTAAATCTAATATATATTATTTTTTTGGGTTACATTTAAATTTTTTAAAGGAATTTGATTTCTATTTCTTTTTATTAGTCTTATCAAATTAAAAAATAATGAATCCATTATCAATCGATGTTTGAAAACATTTCACCTACTCCAACTATTTGTATCCTCTCTTAGACAACCTTTTGGTTTACTAAGATTCTCTCAATTCCTATTTGGTAAAACCCAATACCTCTATACTCAAAACCTTCAAAAATGGAAATCTTAAGAAGATCAGATGATGGTGAGTTGTAGTACTCTACTTATTCGTCAGGGATTTACCATAGAGTTCTCCATGGTAAGGTAATCGATCTCAATTATTCAGATTAAAAAAATCTTTCACTCAAGAAATCCATAAGATTGAAAGGTGTATGTTATTATTTTTGAGAAGAAAACATACATGTATTATATGAAATTTATGTAAAATAAATCTACATAAATTGATCGTTTTGTCATGAATTCAATAAAAGCACTATTATCTCTAAGATTAAAAATTATCAATATTCTATTTTTTCTATAAAAATATCTAAATTGTTGCATTCTTCTATGAGGGGGAGTTGTATTTTTGTTTGAGTAATATAAGTAATGGAAAATATTTTTTAGAGGGCATTGTGATTTAGTTGTGTCTAATAATAACTATCAAGAAGGTAATGTTGAAATCAATTACTCCTGATCACTGAGTTTTGATGAAATTCAATCAATCTATAATTTTAATGAGGACTGATGAGCTGGATAATGTTCATTATCGAGACATGTATGTTCTGTTTTTATTCTTTAACCACATTATGTTCATTTTTCTTCAGTTTATGATAATTTATTTATACCATTGCTACCATAAGGATGCCAAGATCATATTTTATTCCTATGAGAATATATTAATTTTTATGAATATAATAATTTTGAAATATCTTTTTTGGGAAAACATGTAATCACAAATAGAATTTAAATTCTATGAATATAAAGAATTTTTTTTGTTTGGATAAATTCATGAAATAGTATTTTGATTGTTCGAATGGAACAAAAAATGAGGATATAGAGAACTGGTCAGGGGGAAGAGGAAGATTCCTTTATATGGTTTAGTTTGACAGAGGCCTAATGAAGATGTAAAATCATGTAGGAATAAAATATTCTTAAGATATGAAGAAATTCAATTAACATTCAGGAGATTTTTTATAAAGATTTTGTTGGTGCTGAACAAAAGACTTCAATAGTTGAGCATGCTGAGAAAGAGTCTCCCAATCAATAACAACATAAAGAAAATGTACCTGACCCTAAAACTCATTCTCTCATTATTTTTTATTCTGATTCTAGGGGAGTATATGACAAATGTAACAAATAATAAGGAAATGATGATCTATGATTAATTTTGTTATGAGTGGTTCAAAACAGGGCTCAACCACTTAACTCTTCTGACTCTCATGATGATGCTTTGGTATGAAAGATGAATATGTTGGATTTTCAGAACATATATCTATGAAAAGAATTAGAAGTTGAGAAAAATAATATTGATGATCTACAATGTTCATATGGAAGAAGATCTGAATTTTAATATCTAAATATCCATCTAAGGAAATTCAATGAAAATATTATTTCTATTGGAAAACATCACGATTTAATCCAAAAAATGTATAAGGAGTTCAGTTTCTTTAAAGATGAATCTGTCATGAAGTTATATTTGGATGAATTAAAGCTGATGAGAGAGATAGAATTTTAGTCTCTCGGGGAATAACATCAAGAATCAACCTCCCATAATGAGACACTTCTAGACATGATGAAATTTTTGGAAGAAATAACCTCAGTTCGGGCGGATTTCAACGATATATTTTAAACTCTTCAATGTGACAAAACTCTTTTAGGAGTTCTATTAGAAAATAAAATTCCTATTGTTAGTCAACAAACTTATAATGAATCTATGTTGAAATTACATATTATTTGTGTTAAGGATAATATGACTTCATTAATTCTATCATAGGATGCTATGAATGAGTTTATGATGTTTAATTTACTTAAGAATATGCATACTAGTCATGATTTAAAGGAGATACTTCATTAGTGGTAATAATTATTCAAAAACTGTTTTCACATATTATTGATGAATCACATTAGTATTAATAATTTTGTTTAATACATTACTCATTGTAATACACCTTCTACCTTTGGAGATTCTAATCATAGCCCATTGTTTTGAAGAAAACATTCATGGGATGTGGATTGTACTTTATTTTCAATATACATGAATTAATTTTATATTCACATTAGTTTATTCATATTGAAGTTTATTTTATTTTATTTTATTTCATTATTTCACTGCTAGTCCTAAATTTATTTATCTTATATTAGTATTTATAAACTATTCATTTAAAATCTAGTGCTACATTAACTTTTTTTTAATAATTTATTCTCTAAAACCAACTTTTTTATATCCCAAAATGAGAGAATATATTTAAAGAATATATATTGGGGATAATATTTAACAAAAACAATTCATTTGATGAAATTTTTATTTATTATTCATTTTATATGTTTCAATTTTTCAATATCGATATAATACTATGAAATCAAAATTATATATATATATATATATATATATATATATATTTCTATATCTATTTTTCTATGTGTTTGTGAATCCTACATTTTCATTGAATTTGGATTTGGATTATGTTATGGGTTTTTTTCATAAAATTGGATATATTATTATGAATTTATTGTATGAACAATACTATATTATATGTGATGATTTTTTTCTCGCAAATACCCTTACTTGTTTTTAATGATGTTTTCATGGGTGTGTTTTACAGAATTCAAATCTTTGATAAATGCATTAAGCATTTTTGAAATTATCATTAAACACTATTTCAAACCATACGTTAGTAAAATGAGAATATGGTTCATTATCCTTACGTTACATTTGAAATTTAACACTTCTGTACAATATTTACCCTGCACTATGCTAAATGGATTGTGATTGGATAAGTATCCTTACATTAAGAGCATCGTCAAACGTATGGATATGCCACCCAATGTTGGTGTCCTGGATCACTATTCATACGATACATTCGAGAAAGTAAATATATGGTTAATCACTGCTATGTTTGGGATTTTATGTTGATAAGGTTGAGTGTATGGATTATCATCCCTATGATAATTTTTTCCAATGTTATGTGAAGATGAAAGCATAGTTAAGAAACAATATATTGGTAGGAACTCTACGATATGATAAAGAACCCTATAATACATGATGGAACACTACTCTACATTATGGAACCCAAAAATACATGAAGGAACCCTATAATTTTCCAAGGAACCATATGTTTTTTTGTTCAACCCTACGATATCTTTTCAATGATGGTGTTTTTATGATGCGTTTTAAATTTGTGATTGCTGCAATAATCAAGTACAAATTAAAGCATGATTTGAAGAATATTATAATTGTATTGAAGAACCATATTCATTAGAGAAGAAATATCTTATTGATAATGGATGTTTATGACTTCCCTAGTCAATGGGAATTTTAAATTTCTTTTATCATTTAGGAAACATTATTGGATCTTGAATATCAAACCAAACCGTCTCCTCTATATATAGTACCAGTGTATCATTTTAAAATACAATATACTAAAGTTACATATTTTTATATCTGATTACTTTCTGGTGAATATATTCTTTTAAGTGATGCTGCAACGAATGGCCGAATTTTCAAAAGAGACAACACTTCGGAGACCTAAATTTTATACAATCTACAGTTGTAGGATTATTCATTATGTTGTTGGTTTAGTTATTGAATATCATTTGAAACTAGGATAACTTCCAAAATATACCTTATTGAGGTATTTATTTTATAAATAATAAGATCCTTTTACAATCAGTTCATTCAACTGTTACTGTAAAGAAAACCCAAATAAACAAATATAAATCTTTTGATTTATTGGAGATTAATTTTCTCAAACTCAGTTATAGCGTAATATCAACTTCTCGATATAGGTTGTGAATATCTGGTTCCCTCATAATGAACTAAGAGATTTTTATTTATTCCTAGTTTGTAAAGGTATCAACTTCTCGTACTCCATTATGTATTTATCGTCTTATGGGAAGAGAACCTTGCTAATAAAATTCACCAAACTCGTCGAGAGAGTGATTGGTGAAGTGGAATATGAGATCTTTGTTCCTTTAACCACCTTATAAATTTGTTTTCTTTATTTATGTTCATCTATTTCTTATAGTCATTACATATTTAAATACTGAATATCATTATTAATCATAGAGGTTATCAATAACCATAATTGATGAATATTTTTTGAAAAGACACAATTAACCCTTATCCCTTGTGTTACATTATATTATTCTAACCAATAAATGGTTACCCATTGAATATTGTATGTCTATCCCAAATATGTATATAATTCATAAATAACTACAAAAAAATAGAACAAAGAACTAATGGGAGCTTCATGATCTCTTAGACATATTGGTTCACGATATCTCCAACCTTCATTGATCTTTAATTACAAGGAAATATGTATATTTCATATGTAATTTGGTTATCATGTTTGTTCCATAGGGTTAGACACCGTGAGAGGGGGTGAAATAGGGTATGACATATTGAAACAAATTCCCATATTGATCTTGTTTTGTTGTTAACAAAACTCACTTCTCTCTCTTTCCAGTAGCAAGGTATAAACAGAAACTAAATCATGCAGATGACACAATTATTTTTACTTCTCTCACCATCACTGGGATACATCCAAAGAGTATACACCGACGATGTTCCGATGTACTAAATCCACTAAAATCACTCTACTATTTACATTGTTTGGAGTAGACTCACTATCCCTCCTGGTTTACAACCACTCAAAATATGAAATCATAGTGCTCTCTCAATTGAAGTGTGCTCACTACTTCTTTAGAAGATCCACTAACGGTTTAATGACTTGTAGGTACTTTCATTATCACAAATGAATGCATATTAATTTTTATGTAGATGCTCTGTTGATATTCTACTTTCATCCACTAATGAATACAACTTTACCACGAATACACTGGGAAATATTCCATCTTTTCCCGCAATCCTAGAATGACCAGCGTGCTTCTCTATGCTTGGTGCACTACTATAATACCTGACGCACTTCATCAAACCTAGCATGAATGTGTCACCTAACCACTTGAGTGAAACTACCATCTTCATCCCAAAACATGGGAAACTCATACACTTTTACTCCTAAACCAGTATTAGCGTGCAACTATCAATTAGCGCGCATCTTCTAAATATCATTATACTTGTGTGACCAAAGCACTACTTGTACGCCAAAACCACCTGCACTAATAGAGAAATAATTTTCTTTAAGTATTTAGATTTTTCCAAAATTAGGTGGGGTAGCCATCTATTTATATGTATTTTGGACACCCTGACCACCGGGGCACAAATCTCCTCTCAGTGCACAAGTCCTGTTGCCCGATCCTCTATCGCCCTAATCACTTGTGCGGAAAAATGAAAACATGGGAACCCCTCTTTCCATTTCCATATTTTGATCTTATGATCATGAAAAACATATGGAGTGCAAGTTTCTAAGCCTCCAAGGCATTGGTGCGCAATTCCCCTTTCTGAAAACACTTTTCTCCATTTGTCTATTTCGAGGCCCAAAAATTTGGCAAACATTGGAAAATGGAGCCACCTTGTATCTGCTCTTTTTGTACCACCTCTAGATCATAAATTATTTTTTCAAGGTTCTTAAATCAATCTTGGATGGTTATCAACATCCCTTAAACATGACATGTAATGATGAAAATCCCCTTTGTCAAAAAAATTTGTAAATTGTAGTCTATATTGTCTACAAACCCAATATGAAGGCTCACATTGTCAGCAAAAACGATCTCCTTAAAAAGGTTTCAATGATACCGTGAGGGATTGTTGCCCAAAAATATACCCCTTTTGTTATGTTGATGACTCTTTCTCATATAAATTCTCTACACTTTGATACATCATTAAATCTTCTTCTAACCGCTACCACCATTTTCCTCTTGAGATTCAGATAGCGATCAAGGATTCACTCTACACATAATCTAAAACCACATGAGAAATTCTCACCTAAATAAAAAATAGAAAATGAAAAGATAATCAATGAATCACTTCATTTCGGACAGAAACAATTGACAATCAACTGATACCAGCTTACAAACTGATACCAATTTATGATACCACACTAATACCAACAAGTGATAGTTGGAAGTCATCTCACACCATTACAACATCACACTTATGGTTTTATCATGATCCTTAGATATCATGATATCTATGCATTGATTGATCACTTCTAACATCATCAGATTTAAAACTCTCTCTCAATCTCATATCCCTCCCCCTATCTCACTGCTCCACCTGTCACCTTCTCCTCGTGTCTTTGACTATGAACTTTTCTCCCTTCCTTAGCCACAATTTATCCCTTTGAAGAGTCACTATTTATCCCCCTTTATCAATGAACACAAATTTCACTCCTCTATTGTCTGAGACATTAGAAAGAACATTTATTAGTAGAGTACTTAAAAACACAGAATATATAGGAGAGGAGGGGGGGTCATCCTCACTTTTTCAAGTGTAGTTAGTTGACTGAACACCTAGAACCAATCGATGCCTCTCAAAAGATTAATTGGGTAAGGCCTTCACTAGAGTGTTTGCAACCAACATTTATGTAGGCACATACTTAGACTACACGATTCTCTGCTCAACATTCCCTTGATAAAATGATACTTTATCTCAATGTAATTTTCCCTTGAATGATGTATGGTATTTTTTCTAAGAATTATAGCACTTTAGTTATCACATTGGATTCCTATCAGAGACTTCACTTCAAATCCCATATCATCAAGCTTCTGCTTCATCCACTATAACTATGTGCACGATTTAGTTGCAGAAATATACTCATATTTTGCGATGCTCAGTGAAATGAAATCTTTCATTTTTCTTATAAAAGAAATACACAATACAATAAGATAGAAGCCCCTATGAATGTTGACTTCCTGTCATCCAATGAACTGGCCCAATATGCATAATTATACCCCAATAACTCTAATTGATATTTGTTATAATATATCAAGACAAAATCCACTATTCCCTTGATATATCTAAGTATTCTTTTCACTGAAATCATGTGACTCTTTTTGATATTTCTTTGATATCTCACTGCTTGGAATGTGGAGAAAATTATATCAGGTCTCATCATTGTTAGGTACAATAATCTCCCAATAATCTGCTTGTACTCTATGATATTAACTACATTTCAATTATCATCTTTTGATAATTTCGCCTAGGTAGCAACCAAAGTCTTCATATCCTTGGAATATTCCATTCTAAATATTCTCAGGACGTCTATGGCATATTTGGATTGAGAAATGAATGTTCCATTACTTCCTTATGTCACTTTTAAACCAAAGAAAAATGTCATCTCACTAATCATAGACACTTCGAGATCAAGTTTCACGAATTCATAAAACTGTCTGCACTATGCTTCTTCTGATCCACCAAATATTATGTCATTGACATAAACCAACACCATCATCCTTTTATTATAGTTTTTTTTGAAATAGACATTTAAATCATATCCACCATTCTAGAAACCATGCTTCTTCAAATACTCATCAATCCTTGAGCACCATGCTCTCAGGGCTTATTTCAACCCATATAATACATTTTTCAAGATGGAAAACGTTGTTCTCATCCTCATGAATGAGAAAACAATATGGATGATCAATATAGACTTCTTCTGACTAAATACCATTTATGAATGAAGATTTTACATCCGACTAGAACACTTTGAACTTCTGTTACACTACAATGGTTAAGAATAATCTAATTGTCTCTAGCCTTACAATAGGTGAAAATGTCTAACCGACATCAATTCCGTATATCTAGGAGTATCCTTTTCACACTAATAATTATTTGTTTCAAATAATTGTTCCATATTCATTCATCTTATTGTGAAACCCCCATTTATTCCCAATGAAATTTTTATCAGCTGGCCTCAAAACAATTCCCCTCGTCTGATTCTTCTCAATGTGATCTAGCTCTTCATTCATATCTTGAACCCAGTATTCATCTTCGGCTACATCAGCAATGTTGTTAGGCTCTACATGAGATAAGAAAGATGTCTTCTGTAGTGATTTCATTTTTATTATCTGAACTGAAGCATATTAATCACAAATTATATCTTGCATGTCAAATTCAGCATGACTCCATGGCTTCGGCGGAGATACAAATTTTTCTTCTTCGTGTTCATCAATACTATCTTATTCTAAATCATCCTCATCCACATATTCTCATCCTGCTTTGATTTCCTCCTCATCACATTCATCAAGAAAATGTTCACTTTTCATTTTAATTTTCTCATTATTTTCAAAAATATTGATGTCATTGCTCTCAAGTACTTTCCACAGCCTTTCATTGAAGCATTTATATGCTTTCCTTTTTCCTGAGTGGACAGGGAATATTACCTCCTCTCCTCATGACTCAAATTTCATGTGTTTTTTCTTTGTTGAGTATAAACCACATACTCTCAAAGATTCTAAATAACTTCACTGTTGGTGTGTTCTCATACCGCATCTCATACATAGTCTTTGCTTCCTTTGGACACAATAGATCCATGTTAGAAATGTAGACCAATGTTAATACTTCTTCCTTCCAAAATTTCTCTCGTAGTTCTTTTTATATAAGAATTATTCTGGCTATGTTTTTTATTATCTGATTTCTCCTTTCAACCACTCCATTCTATTGGGGAGTTCTCAATGAGAAAACTTTATGTCTTATCCCATGTTTCTCGGGACATTTTTCTATCTTACTGTTTGTGAATTCCGTACCATTATCAGTACGAATGTTCAGAATTTTCTATACAAGCATCCTTTTTTACACCCTCTGATATTGTTTTAAGTAGCTGAACACATTCAAATTATGTGAAATAAAAAATACCCATTCCATTCTACTACAACCATCAATGAAAAGAATGTAGTACCTTTTTCTGTCTATTTCTCTTAGTGTGATAGGCCAACAAACATCAGTATGTAACAATTCGAGCACTCTTGTTGACATATTTTATTTTGTCTTCTATGTCTTTATGATGTGATTCCATTGTTGGAATTCATCGCATGTGTGTGTATGATCACATGATAGCTTTGGGAGGCATCTTGTGGAATCAAATGTTACCAGATCTTCCATGTATTGTTTGCATAGATGACCAAGTCATTTATGCCACATCTTGTTTTCTTTCTCTTTATATAGAAAGAACATATCTTCTTCCCCACTTACAAAATATAGATTCTAGTTGGTCCTTTTTCCCTATAGAACCACTGCCCCATATGTCCCTTTATGATGCACATCATCTTAGTAAATCTTATAGAATGTCCTAAGTATCACAATTGACTGAAACTGAGAAAAATTGGGACTAAATACTTTTACTACTAAGACATTAGCACATATCATCTTTTCCACCCAAGCCTGGCCTTTCCTGATCCATTGATCATCCAGCCTTCAATGTTTCCAAACACAAAAACTTCTTCATTATCATATATTATTCCAGTAACAAGATCCTTATTACCTATTATGTTGGATGTGAAACCGATTTCTAAATCCACACACTAGAACAATCTGATGCTTTAAAGGAAATTTCTACCACCACTGCCTTCTCATACTTTTTCTACGTGGTCCATATTTTTTCCTTCACATTCGGAAAAGATTGAGACTTCGAATCATTCTCAGAGTATGATGGACCAACTTCATCTTGAAAAGATAAAAATATATTTTCTTATTTTCAACTCACCTATTGATTCTTTGAACTTATGCTTGAGAACATTTTGATATTGATTTGGGACATTACATTGTATGGTCGATGTACAACATCCTTCCATGTTCCCAAATCCTCAGCACCAAAAATAGTGTCCCTCAAAAAAATTCAAGAGAATCGTTCTCTGTTTGGCCGCCACCTCTATTCTTATTCCCTTTAATATCTCTTGGCTATGGGACACACATATTGTGAATGTTCAATATTTCCACAAAAATAAGACCTGATTTTCATGACCCGACCCAATGGGTCTCGAGCCGCGACTCCCCAAGCCCGCCTCCAATAGGCCAGGGGCTGGAGACCAGCGCTGAGTAGGCTATCGCACAATGGGAGGCATTAGCCTATGGTACTTGTACGCACACACCCACAAACACCTCCATGCAATAATGCAGAGATATATAAAACTGAAAAGGAAATGAATGCATACATCTATCCCAAACCAGAGTACATCAGAAGTACAGAAGGAAAAAATAGGGCCCACCAAAAGAAAACTACAAGCGCGTCGAACCTGCTCTGACGAGGGGAACGCTGCCACAGACACCGGCCGGGAATCTCCCTCGGCACAGCTCCGGTAAACACCCCGGTCCACACGCTCACTAAGCTCCGCCTACTCTGGGTCCCCCTGGAACCCCATCGAAGGGCCTGTGGTCTTCACAAGACACAAACATGTGCGGGAAAAGACCGCGCAGGGGTGAGTATAAACATACTCAGTAGGAACCCCAAAAACCCAAAACCCAAGGGAGAAACTGAAAGGCAACAGTCCCCTCAACCCAGCCAGAGGGAACCTAGACGAGAGAGAAACTCCATATCGTGACCATCCTAGGCTAAACACATCTAGTCAGCTCAGCTCAGCTCAGGTTTATGCCCATACATACACCTTGAACAATCCATATATACTCAGATCACGCCACAAAGCCACAAGAGGAACCGACCTCGTCACCAGCAAATGTCCACAACAAGGAGAATACACCCCATGATCACTATCATCCCAGATGACACTCATCCGAGAGATACACTCCATCAGGTCCCAAACAAACATCTCAAACGCTCACCCGAGAGACCACACTCGTCGGATAACATCCCTCGCTGAAACAACATAACCACCAAACTCCTCGAATATTGGATCGCCGTTAGGGTCCGCAAGGGGATACCAAGACCCACTCCGGTATAGGTATCTCACAGATAGGGGATCACTCCCAGGGTCCTCTAGGGGATACCACGACCCGATCTGGCATAGGTAGTCCTCACAGATAGGGGATCACACCCAGGATCCGTTGGGGGATACCACAACCCGATCTGGCGCTCGACAGAAACTCACACTCAGATAGAGGATCATTGTCCATATAAATATGGTCACGATGATACCGTAACCCTATCTGGTATAACTCGCGATGTAGGGGATCGAACCGACGATGTCACAACCCTGCCGAAACCACGCGCTGAGTAGGGGATCGCATAACCAACGATACTGTAACCCTACTATAAACCACATGCTGACTAGGGGATCGTATACCCGACGATGACACAACCCTACTGAGCACGGCCCACCGTGTAGGGGATCATTTTTCTGATGATGCCACAGACCCTACGTGGTTAACCTGCTAGATAGGGGATCACCGCCCGTGAATAGGCGGACACAGCGATACCAAAAACCTGATCTAGGGTAAAGATGCTAGAGGATCCACTCGGGGCCCACCGAAGGGATACCACAACTCTAACAGTTTAAACATCCCATCGAGAGGATCACAAACCCATACGAAGGTTGTGAGGCCACACGAAACCTCGTAGGAATGAACCAAGGGAGAACCCTCAACCCCTGCTGGTCCAAACGTTGCTAACCCGAGTGACCCGCCACAACCCCACACTGCGCACCTCCTAGGCCAAAACCGAGGCCACCCTCGCGTTCCACGCGGAAAAACACACAGGATAGACTATTTACTCGCCCGAAACGGAGCACCGTTGAAAAAGTCACTATTCACCGTAGCTAGCTCGTGCGGGGCCCACACAACGATCCCGAAACCCATCGAGCGGATCACACCACGACGATACCCTCAGAAAAACATGCGGAATCGACTACTCGCTTGTCTGAAACGGACACCCGGTGAAAAAGGCACTATTCACCGAAGCCCAGCTCGGGTGGAGCCCATGCCTAGATTCAAAAACTCATCGAATGGAACGGACCATTGCGCTCCTCTCGGAAAAACACGTACGATCGACTATTCATCTGCCAAAATCGGACTCCTGGTGCAAAAATTGCGTTTCTCCGCAAACGCCAAAACCCGGCCTCGTGGGGCCCGCACCCCGTTCTCAGTCCCAACACCCGGAAACCATCTCAAACATTCTGTCGTACCATCAGGGTCTCAACTCCACTGACGGTACGTCCATCAGACGCTCCGGGTAGAAGTTACAACGGCCCGAAGCCGTAAAATAATAAAATAATATTATTTTTTACGACGTATCTAGCTCCTGGGACACGATCCTGAACCTTTAAACTCTTGAAACCACACCGGAGGGTTTGCCTCGTCGTCAGGGTCGCGTCGCCACAAACGGTGCGCGAATCCGGCTCACGGTTTGCAAGATACGAGGGTTTAAACACCCACGTATGGTAAGGCTGGTCTGGCCGGCCTGGACCGGCCGCCGCCGCCGGCCCGGCCTGGCCGGCGGCCCTCCGCCGTGCGCCGCTGCGCTGGGAGGCCGGCGCAGCTGCTTCGCCGCGGCTCCTCCATGGGCCGCCGGGCTCCGCCGGCGCCGCCGCGCCGTTACCGCACCGGCGGATCTTCCGCGGACCGCCGGGGGCACCCCGACGGATCTTCCGCAGACCGCCGGGGGCACCCCGGTGGTCCGTTTTGCGATCTGGAGGCGTATACAAGACTCTCGAGACTTGATCTACACTACTACAGCTTAAATTTGCAGAACAACGCAGAAAAAATGGGATCAGGGGTTAAAACTCAAATCCTCCAACCTCGCGGGCGAAACGCCGACGTTCTGCCTTAGATCCGCGCTCCAGAGCTTCCGCTGCGCACTCTTGGAACGTCCGCCGTCGAATTCCGAGCTCGTGGGCGCTTTGTTTGCTTGATTCGGCGGAGCGGCAGCGAAGAACGACGAAGAATGATAAAGGGGGGGGGGGGCGTTGATATTTATATCAGCCGCCCGCCGGCGCCATACCCGCCTCGGACCCGACGCCCGATGCGAACAAAAGTAAGGTCACCCCTAGGGTAAACGCGCCGTTCTGAACGCAATGGCAGACTCAGATTTTCCATCCAAGACTCTGTTCATATGTTATTTGAGCCGCCGCTCGCACACTAACTTCTCCATTTAATTAAGAAAATTCCCCTGGTGGCGTTTTCTCACCGAAGGCCCGCGCCCGCAATGTTTACCCCTCGCATAGGGTAAACATCACGTTTCGGACGCAACTGTGCCCTCAGATTCCCGTTCTGAGCTACCGTTTAGGGGATATCACACCCCCGCCACGTGCATAGTATAAAAATACTTATTATTTTTATAAAATTAATTCCAGGCACATCGGGCCTCGGAATCGCACGTCGTCTTCGCGCCTAGCTCTGAATTATTCGTAGAAATATTCCAAAGTCTAACCGGACCAAAAACCCGAGTCTCTACACTGATATACGGTGCATTACTTTGTGTCACTTCTGTACTACTAGTATTCCATTGGGTTTTTTGAATTATCTGACTCTACTTTGTACGCACATCAATTTTCATTCCTGGAATGGGTTCTTGTGGTCATTTATCATCCTTAGTTACTTTTAATTTCTGATCACCCCCCAAATCATTCTTAACATCTGATCTTGATTGTTGCTTCTTTCATACTGAACTACTAGGCTCATCTGTCAACTTTTTAGTCTCCTGAATGATCTGATCTCCCAATAACATTATGGGAATTATAAGTTTTTCTTGGTTCTTAACATTTTTTTCATAGACCAACAACTTTTCCTTCATGTTCATCAATATGCTTGATTTTATCATTCATTGTTTCATTCATGCCATCGATCTACATTTTATGCTCTCCAATTTTGATTTTATACTCAGTAACCAATTCAGAGTCTTCGGGTGTTGATGACTTATATTTCTCAATTTCTACCATCAACACATACATATCTTCTTCTAGCTACAACATATAGAGTTTGGTGTCATGAAAAACTTTTTTGGATTTATTTGTTTTAGATCTCAAAAAATTTATCTCATCAAGAGAAGCCTCTAAATCAGCTTGCATATCAACTCTTCCTACAACTTCTTCTTATTCATCAATGTAAATTTGTTCCTTTTTTGGAGTAATGATGAAAACTCCCACCATATAATTTTCTCCATGATCTTGGTAGTTCTCTATCTCTTCAACATCCTCAACCTCAGACACATCTGAACCATCACATTCTTGTGATAGGAGATTCTTCTTCTTTAGGAAATTTCTCTGGAACAACTTCTTTCCATTCCCATATGCTGAAGACTTCTTCTTGGGAATTTCGACTTCATCATCATCTTCTTCTTCTTGGAACATTTTTGGACACCTTTCTACAAGATGACTAGCTATTTTACAAAAAAATAAGCCTGTGGATGTTTTCCCTTGAACTTTACTTTTCCACATTGAAAATTTGATGAATAAAATGACATCACCTCATCTGTATCTTCATCCTCCTGAGTGTCTTTAATGGTAAGCTTATTTTTTCCATTAATTACATCTCCATATATTTCCGCTTTTATGTAGCCTTGTTATCATCATTCCTCATTTCATATGCAACCAAGGTATTGTGCAAATTGTCCAGTGTTATCTCCTTTATATATTTATCTTCCAGCACCAATAATTTTGGATTGAAACAAGGTGTACGTTTCCTCAGGATTCTCTTTACGATCTTAATGTATTCAATGACTCCTCCAAGACGCAACATATCTGTCAAAACAAAATTTAACCTGTCAAATAATGCATCAATAGACTCATTAGAGTTCATTTTCGAAACTTCATACTCGTTCCTTAAAACTTTCAGCTTTTCATCTATGGCCTTTATATCTCCCTCATATATATTCAATAGAGTTTCCCACATGACATGTGATGTGTTCCATGAAATCACCTTCGTATTTATAGATTGGATAAATTTCTCCCTAATGCATTGATTCCATTGGAATCAACATCCAATTCTCTTCATTTAGTCCCTGATAGTTCACAACTATTGATTTCGGCTTATATACCATGCATTGATGCTATAAACACATCCATTCCCAAATATCAGAAGTACTGTTACATCTGATTCTTCCATAACTAAAAATTATTCCCATCGATGATCAGAATCCCTTTATGATTGGTGACCTCCATTTAAAAGAGAAACATTTATATTAACCATTCCCTTTGATACAAATTGTAAGGTCCACTGGGTTAGATACCCTGGGAGGGAGGGTTGAATTAGGGTATGATAGATTAAAACAACTTCCCTTATTAATCTTGTTTTGTTGTTAAGAAAAATAAAATTCTCTCTAATTATTGCAGAAAATCATAAACAAAAACTAAATCATGCACAAGACACAATGATTTTTATTTGGTTCACCACCAGATGTCTACATCCAAGAAGCATACACTGGTGATGTGTCGGTGTACCGAATCAACTCAAATCACACTACTGTTTATAATGTTTAGAGTGGACTCTATATATTTCATGGTTTACAACCACTAACGATATGAAAGCTCATTTCTCTTTCAATTGAAGTGTGCTCACTGCTTCTTCATAAGATCAACTAACAATTTAAAGACATGTAGGTCTCTTCATTATCAAAAATGAATGCATCTTCCTCCGTATGTAGAATATATTAATAAGATCCAAATTCATCCATAGATGAATACAATTTTACCGCTGATGTACAAGGTAATATTCCAAATTTTTAGACAACCCTAGAATGACTGGTGTACTTCTCTATTCTTGGTGCACTTCTCTAATTCCCAGCATGATTCTTAAATCCTAGCGCACAAGTGTCACCTAACCATTTGCATGACACTCCCTTGTTCAACCAGAAAACCGGGTGACTCAAACCATTTTATGCCCAAACAAGTATTGGCGCACAACTATCAAATGGTGTGCAACTTCTGAATATCTTTATACTTGCGCGACCAAACCACCTTATGTGTGCCCAAACAACTTGTGCAATTAGAGCTCTGATTTTCTATAAGTATTGATATTTGAAAAAAATTAGTGTTATACCTCTATTTATAGGAATTTTGGACACCCTGAGCATCGGCACACAACTCTCTTCTCGGCGCGCATGTCCAGCCACCAGAGCCTCTGTCGCCGTAGTCACTTGTGCCCCTAAACCCAAACATGGGAACCCCTTATTCCAGTTCCATATTTTGATGTTATGACATTTAAAAACTTATGGCGGGCATGTTTCCATGCATCCAAGACACTGGCACAAAATTTCCATTGCCAAAAATACTATTCTCCATTTCTCTGTTTTGTGGCCCCAAATTATGGAAAACACTAGAAAATGGAACAACCTTGTATCTGGTTTTTTGTACTGCCTCCAGATCTTCCATTCCCTTGTCAAGGATCTTCAATCAATCATGGATTGTTAACAACAGCCATTAATTCCACATATCACCATGAAAAAACCCTTCGCAAACAAATTTGTACATCGTGGTCTTCTTTGTCAACAAACACAACACGAAGGCCCACTTTTTCAACAAAGACAATTTCCTAAAAAATGAATCAATGATACCTTGAGAGATTTTTTCCTAACAGATCACCCAAATAAAATTTTCCCCATGGATTTAATTTCAAACAGATAATTCTTTCCATTTATATATAATTTTACTTCTATTCCACAATGGGTAAAGGGTAAAACAACTACATGATCTCTATTGATCTACATAAATATTCTAGTAGATAAGGCATTATGGTATGAAGCTCATAGTTGATTGCCTCATCCCTAACAATAAGTAACAACATATCAAAAAACAAAACATCGTAGTAGTCTTGGACTGTATGAGAAAACTATATGAATGTAAACTAACCATCAATATCCATCTTAGAGTTATTAGAATGAAAAAATAACATAGAATTTCATAACACCATCATGAGACTGAGATCAATCACCCGAGGAATCCCAACCCTAAAATATTTAACAAAAATAAAAAAATTATAGTCTATTGGTTGTCCAAGAACAATATTATCATAAAATTAAAAATCTTCTCTTAAACATGATATGAAATCGTTCCCTCAGAATCATAGACACCCAATAACATTTCATTATAAAATCTCATTAAATTCTATTCTTATACCGATTAATTCAATAATTCAGTTGGTAACATCTTTATAAATGAATTAGTAACTATATTACCTTATATACATGTGTAATATATATTCAAATTAAAAGTATAATTATATTCAACCCATTATAGATTATAAAGAATCAGATCCCTAAGAGTAAAAATATACTTTGAGATCATTTTATTGGAATATACAATCACTACAAGAAAACCGCCATTTAGCGGAACCGCTGCGAAATGTGTTTCGTGCTGGCATTTTATGGCGGTTTTTAAAACCGCCGTGAAAAATCCACCACTAAATGGAATTTTTTTTTTTTAATTTTATTTGATGATTAGCGGTGGTTTTTTAAAAAACCGCCGCGAAATGAAACGAAAAAAAAAACTTGTGAAACCCCGAAATCACTAAAACGACCATAACTTTTGATCTGAGCGTCCGTTGAACCGCCACGACCAGTCAAATTGAAGCTCATGAAGAGATCTAGAGGCACATGTAATCAAAACCATGAGACGGTCTAAGGTGCGGAAGATATTATAGTTATAATAATGTTGAAATAAGTTCTCCAACTTCAAATGGCCATAACTTTCGCTCCGAGTGTCCGTTTGGGCTCTACCACATATCAAATCGAAGCCAGCAAAGAGAACTACGTACCAGTGTCCCATCAAACGTGTCTTCAAACAGACCTTACTTTTGATCCGCGTGACAGTTCGGCCTCCTCCACCTGCCAGATTATAGATCATTCCATTAGCTTCAGTTTGACTGGTCGCGGTGCCCACATGCACTCCTAGATCATATGTTATGGCCTTTTTAGTGGGTATCGGGTTTGTTATGGTTTTCAAAGCCTCGTTTCTAGCACCTGTTCCTCATCATATTTTTTTTAAATGGTCATAACTTCCGATTCGCCTGTCCATTCGGACACTTTCACCTTTCAGGTCGAAGATCGTTTCAGGATCTTTGATTTGACAGGTCGCAGATCTAAAACGGACTCTCGGATCATAAGTTATCTATGTTAATGTGAGTCCAATGTTTTTGTCTCTTTATGACCATTTTGACGGGTTTTAACGGTAGCTCCATTTATTACTGTTTCTTTGGGTTTCCATGACTTGTTATCTTTTTCAATGGTTTTTTGTGGGTTATTATGATGATTATGTTGAATTATTAAGGAGTTTTCCAGAGTTGTCACGAGTTTTCATGCGTTCTCATTCTTTCTAATGCCTCATTCTTCATATGCTTCTCCATCCTTTTTCATGTGTTTTCATGATTTTTCATCCCTTATCACGTCTTTTCATACTTTTTCATGTGTTTCCTTTATTATTTATTATTTATTATTTAAAATATAATTTAATTTATTTATTATCTATTATTTGTAACTGGTTATTTATTATTTATTATTTATTATTTATTATCTATTAATTATTTTTTATATTTATTAATTATTTATGTTTATTTATTATTTATTATTTATTATTTATTATTTATATTTATTTATTAGTTATTAGTTATTAGTTATTAGTTATTATTTATTATTTATTATTTATATATATTTATTATTTATTATTTCTTATTTCTTATTTATTATTTATATTTATTTTATCATTTTTATTTATTTATTATATATTATTTATATTTATTTATTGTTTATTATTTATTACTTATATTTATTTATTATTTATTATTTATTATTTATTATTTATATATATTTATTATTTATTATTTATTATTTATATTTATTTATTAGTTATTGTTTATTAGTTATTATTTTTTTTTTATTTTTTTTTATATGTATTTATTATTTATTATTTATTATTTATATATATTTATTATTTATTATTTATTATTTATTATTTATTATTTATATTTATTTATTAGTTATTATTTATTATTTATTATTTATTATTTATATTTATTTATTATTTATTATTTATATTTATTTTTTATTTATTTTTTATTATTTATATTTATTTATTATTTATATTTATTTATTATTTATTATTTATAATTTATTGATTATATTAATTTATTATTTATTATTTATTATTTATTATTTATTATTTATATTTATTTATTGAATATTTATTATTGAATATTTATTATTTATTATTTAATATTTATTATTCATTATTGATTATTGATTATTGATTATTTATTAATTATTATTAATTATTTATATCTATTATTTATTATTTATTATTTATTATTTATTATTTATTTTTTATATCTACTATGTATTTATTATTTATTATTAATTATTTAATATTTATTATTTATTATTTATTATTTATATTTATTTATTATTTATTATTTATTATTTATTATTTATATTTATTTATTATTTATATTTATTTATTATTTATTATTTATATTTATATTTATTATTTATTATTTATTATTTATTATTTATTATTTATATTTATGTATTATGTATTATGTATTATTGATTATTTTTATTTATTTATTATTTATATTTATATATTATATATTATATATTATTTATTATTTATAGTTATTTATTATTTATTATTTATATTTATTTATTATTTATATTTATTTATTATTTATTATTTATTATTTATTATTTATTATTTATTATTCATTATTGATTATTCATTATTGATTATTGATTATTGATTATTTATAATTGATTATTGATTATTGATTATTGATTATTGATTATTGATTATTGATTATTGATTGTTTATTATTTATTATTTATCTTTATTTATTATTTATTATTTATTATTTATTATTTATTATTTATTATTTATTATTTATTATTTATATTTATTTATTATTTATTATTTATTAGTTATATTTATTTATTAATTATTAATTATTATTTATATTTATTTATTATTTATTATTTATATTTATTTATTATTTATTATTTTTATTTATTTATTATTTATTATTTATTATTTATTATTTATTATTTATTATTTATTATTTATTTATTTAATATTTCTTATTTCTTATTTCTTATTTCTTATTTCTTATTGATTATTGATTATTGATTATTTATTATTTATTATTTATTATTTATTATTTATTAATTATTATTTATATCTATTATTTATTATTTATTATTTATTACTTATATCTATTATGTATTATGTATTTATTATTTATTATTTATTATTAACAATTATTGAGTTTATATCTATTATTTATGTATTTTTGTTTTCTCAATTAATATATATAAGTATATTAAATTCTGTTTATTAACCACATGGTGAGTTTGCTGGAGTGGTAAAGTATTTGGAAAATATGCAAGAGGTTATGGGTTCAAATCTCACCAAACGCAGAATTTCTTTATATTGCATGGGCATCCATGGGCATGTGCATGCATGGATAAATAAAGTAAATAAAATAATACGAAATAAATAAATAAATAAATAAATAAATAAATACAAAATAAAATAAATAAAAAATAAATATGAAATAAAAAAATAAAAAATAAATAAGAAATTAAATAAATAAAATAAATAAATAAAATAAATACGAAATAAAATAAATACGAAATAAATACGAAAAATAAATAAATAAATACGAAAAATAAATAAATAAATAAATAAATAAAATAAATAAATAGATAAAATAGATAAAATAAATAAATAAAATAAATAAATAAATAAATAAATAAATAAATGAAGAAATGAAGAAATAAAAAATAAATAAAGATTTAAATAAATAAATAAATAAATAAATAAATAAATAAATAAATAAATATAAATAAATAAATAAATAAATATAAATAAATAAATATAAATAAATAAATAAATAAATATATATATATATATAAATTTATAAAATAAAAAATAAAAAAAATAAAATAAAATAAAATAAAAAAAATAAAAAAACCACCGCGAAATGTTCTACGACGGTTTTGAAAACCGCCGCGAATAGTTTCCCGACGCACGATTTAGCGGCGGTTTTTGAAAACCGCCGCTAAATATGCCTTTCTTGCCATAGTGAATAAACATCTTTTTGAATAAATACGGGCCACAAGTCTTCCATGAATGCATCACCATTTCCAATTTGAGATCATGGGTAAAATAATTCACTTCACAAGTGTTCAACTAGTGGGAACCATGAAACACCATCAACATATATTACATTATAATGAATCCTAATCCAATAAATGAGGTGTTGTAAAAAAATCATAAACCAATCTGGGATCCAGATAAAAAGAAACTAGAGTTGATTCCCAATTCAAATTCAATTCAGAAAATAATCTTTAAAAATTATCATATCATTAAAACAAAATAAATTTATGGGCCAAATTTTGTAATTGGAGATTAAATATTATAAAATAAAAAATAAAAATCATGTAATAACTACCCAAAACCAAGAAGCTCTGAATATCAAACAAATTCCTAGGTTTCTCCCATGACATCGCTTCCAGAATCATTCAAAGACCTACTAAGTGGCCCCTTATAGATATAACATGTCCTAGAATCCAATCTTATTTTATTTTAAACAAACATTCATAAATATTATCATTATGAAATGTTCTTTCAAAGTATTGAGGTTAATACCTATATGGTCGCTATGTTTATCCTTCTTCTTGGAATACACCAAAATAAGATCCTAAAAAATATGCACAAATGAATAAGAGAATTGATGGAAGATATGATTCATCAAATACATAAATTATATTGTAGTGTTAGTAAGGATTAATGAAATTACCATGTTCTCATAATATCGATACATTCTCATTAATGTTATCATTAGAATATCCTCCTCTCATTATCTTAACTAATGGAACCTAAATAGAAGATCAATCTTAGAAAGCCATCACTATCTCATAAGATAATGAAACCCATGATAAATCCATGGGAAATTGTAATTTACTTTAAAAGTGACCTAGTTAATCTTTTGATAATCAACTGATAACATGATGATTCCACCATCCTGTTTTGTAATGAGAACTTGAGAAGCCAAACATGAGACTCTCAGATAAACCGATCCCTTTTATTTAATATTCTAATGCTAAAATGTAACATCAATGAGATAAAAAGTTTTCATATGATATGATGGAAATGAGTTGGGTCTCACCGCATGAGAGATCCAATAGAAAAATTAACAGCATTCATAGGAGAAATCAATAAAACCCATTAGGAAAAAAATTATGGTACTCATTCACTATGGAATATTAGAATCCACTTTATTACAGGATCTAGAATCAAGATATTTCTCAAACATTTATCTTTTGATATTTTTTAAAATAGTAGAAAACTGTAACACATTTCCAGATAATGGATATCAATCACCATGGAATAAATGAGTAACCCTATAGGAAGATAGAAATTGAACAAGATGATAATAACTATTGATCTGGTCGTCAAAATCAACAATTAAATCTATGCCAAGGATGAAGACAAAGAGAAAAAATTATATGATTAGTAAATCTTGAACAACCTTGTAAAACATTTGAAACCCAATTTCTTACTCCATCCCTATAGAGTGGAAAAGTTTGTCATAAAAAGAATAATATCAATGTGTTAATCCAATAATTTTATCATCTTATAAGAAATTAATTAATGTGTTGCGCTAGTATAAATAATATATAATACCCGAAAAGATGAAATATACATAATTCCTCTCATAGTTTTGGGCCCCATATAAGATTCCTCTACTTCATACATTAAAGAAAAAAGGAATCCCATCCTAATCCAACCTTAATCATTATTCATTGAATGAAAGTCGACATTTTTATGAGAATATGATTCACAACCATTCAGTGCATCTAACTGATCATTGGAGACTCTAGTAGAGGTGGATCGACCACTACTACCCTATATTAGTTTTATATAAAAATTCTTAATTATTCCTTGTTTTCCAAAAAGAATTTATATCATGGGTGAATATATACTACAATGATTAGTATAGAACATTTCCACACTTGATGTAAACTACTTAATGTTGTCATAGTAGAGCCATAGTAATTGCTCTTGATGTAAACTATACAGCCTTCATATTCTTCCTTTTCTATAAAATGACATACCCATACTACAAACTATATAAATAAGAGATCCAGAAAGATATTTCATCCCATCTATTCCTTCTTCGGCCATAACATCTTTATCAACTACCGAAAAAAACTCAAGAAGAAAATGATAATAATAATTGATAAGATCTCAGGAGTTAGACCTATATGAAACCATCTACCCCTGAAAACATGATTAGTGTGATGTTATAGAGTGAGATGAACCAACATAGTGAAATTAGAAGAACACTACCTCAATGAATAGTCTCCATGATCTATAATCACAAACTCTTGATTATTCAACACATGTAACATGACATGATAGAACTATTGAATGAAGGCATTCTTAATAGTGGATTATGTTATGTACACATTACATTTATGTTTTATGATGGAATCCCACAATTTCCGTTGATGTGATTTAAGAATATATGTGGTAATTCAATCCATAGAATCCCCTGGAGTCATCGAAAGCATAAAAATTCTCCCTATTATATCAATCCGTACAATGAGTTTGTGGTTTCCCTAGTCACCATATAATATTAGTGGATTTTTATTGATCAAGTATAAAGAATGATATATAGTGTTTTAATGTAGATTAATTATATTTAACAAGAAGATATAAAAGGGAGTAAAAGACCATATGTTAGTGTCTTTGTGAATGATAAACAAAACTGTTTAATAAATAAAATGAATTACTTATGTAAAGAAAGAGAGTTTTACAAATACGGGGAGACTAAAACTCATGATCTTTATTTGTGTCTATTAAAGCTCACACAACAAGGAACATAATCATTAATCCATCATCGATATTTGAAGGCCAATATGAATATATCAATTTTCAAGTGGGATAAAAAAACCTCCATGATATGCCATACTTTTATACTAGAAATGAGGAACATGAAGAATAGTGTTAGGTATATTGAGATTCTTCCATGAATAAGAATAAACCAACATTTCTTCCATCACATGGTAGTAGTCTTTAAAATCCCATGATGAATCTCCCTAATAGTGAAATCAATAACTAATGCATTTCAATACCTGATTTATTTATTAATCTAATACATGCATAATTTAGATAAATTCGACTTCTAAAGGATTTATCTAAATATGACACGATTTAATTTAATAGTATCTTATATTTGTAAACAATTGTTGACTATTTATCATTTTAGATGCAATTTAATATTTCATAATAATATACCATGTGAAAAAACTCTGAATTTATATGAAATATATATTTATATATATCAAATATATATATTCCATTATTGAATTATCCCATCAATATCTCACATTCAAGAAATCCTAAAATACTTCGTTCCATTTCTCCATATACATTATCAAATATAAAAACTTATGAAACCATATGCAGAAAAACATACGATTATCTTCCAAAATGCATTTTTGAGATCTATCATCTTTACCTTGTATCACATCATATGTCATAACCTGTGAATACCCATCCAAAATAATTTGGACTATATCCAAATACTTTTAGATCATCAATTTGAGTCAATATAAATACACATTCAGTAAACCAAAAAGTGAGTCCCTTCTGGTCATTACAATGTTGAAAAAAATAAGAATCTCATGATTCATATAGGTAAGAATGAACTGACCTCTATAAAATCATCAATGCTACTCAAGATATAGAGGGAACATGCATTATATTTATCAAAAATATATATCTTTACACTTCAATCCACTAGTATACATCATATATAAATTTTCATTGTCAATGTTTCTATTTTACCAAGATTTCGAGTATCATGGGACATGTAATATGTCAATTTCATATAGTCAACTCATTTGTTATAAATTTTTTGAGTATCCACTAAATTTATTGATTAATACAGCACCAAAAATTCATCCTTATAGATAATAAAATCACTTATATCTTATCTGGATTGATATACAATAACATTGTTTGGTAGAAAAATTCCACAATCTATCTCATTTGGTGACCATGATTTAATATTCATCATCAGAGTGTCAAAATCTCGTCTTGGTTAAGTTATAACTGAAATGTTTTTCAAACAAATTCCCAAGCATCGCTTAATTAAATAATTTCACATATTAACTTATGTAAGTATATAATCATATAATTATGTAAATCATGATAGGTCTCTCTCTAATAATTCTTAATGGGGACCTAAATATGATCCATGAATCCCTAGTATACCGAAGACATATGTGTATGAAAATCCATGTCTTATACTTAGTAGGTCATTAAATACACACAATGTGTATCTATTATCTATTTTATGGATCATAAAAATATTATGTATATATACAAATGAATCCTACCCACTTTAACCATTAAATTTCATCATTACATATTATACTACAAAAAAAACCCGATTAGGGATAATCTAAAATGATAGTTTTAGATGTCAATTAGCATTTTTCACTTCATTATATATATATTATATATGTACATTTATGTATCCAAAATGAAAGAATAACTAATGTTCAGTTTAATTTAAAATTTTCACTTTAAAATATAAATGTGATACATTTTAATATCCATATATTCATTATAAAATTTGAAGAAAGAGACATAAGAACTATTTATATATATCATATTTAGATTTAACTACAAGATTAACTATATATTTGACACAATTTCTAGATTTTGTAAACACATTACATCATATATAATCCTCATCACATCATTTGGTGACCATGTTATAAAATCCTTCCACTAACTATTTAGTTAGAAACACCGGTTTTTGTAGAAAATATTGAAAATTTATTAGAGTTAGTAGTAATATTCCTAACCCTTCAACTTCATGAA
Source organism: Viscum album (assembly GCA_963277665.1). Lineage (NCBI taxonomy): Eukaryota > Viridiplantae > Streptophyta > Magnoliopsida > Santalales > Viscaceae > Viscum > Viscum album. The sequence continues at coordinate 1,182,593,119 of OY728130.1, forward strand.
CAAATTCAAACTTCATAAATAATGAAAATAAGATTTTATGAAATTATATTCTGTTGTATAGTTATAAATATTTATATTTTTATCATCATCATCCATGGAAACCTATTCCATCAAAATAATCATTTAAGATTTGTAACTACTTATATTATTGGTTATCAATACATTTTAATACATTTATGATAATGTTATAACTCATTGTTATTATAACTAATGTATGCCTTTAAAAATAACATTACCTCTATACCCTAAGATCTTATATGATAAACTAATAGCACATTATTGTGGTATATAATGTAATTATTTACATTTAATTTTACTATCAAACCCTGAAGACATTTAGGATATCATGAGAAAATAAATGTTTAATTTGTACTAGTAAAATACTTCAAGAAATAGCAGCATTCAATTTTATGAAATCTCAATATAACACAATATATTTATCTTCATCATTACATATATTATACTCTTTTAGTATGTTGATTGAAAACCATTCTAATTTTAGACAAGAAAAACAGTGGTATCCCCTTTTTAAATGGCTAAAAAATGTTACAGTTTTTAGTTTTCTTTTCCATCACATATCCTAACAATTTTAGGATATTAAGAGTAAAAAAATTTAAATTATAATTATTTTCAAACTTTAATTTTTTACTTTTATCTTCTCTAAGTCCAATCAAAATCCAACTAGACTCTTAGGTATTATATTATTTCAAGAATATATTTCAAATATCCAAAACCCATTTTTTGGATTAAAAAAATTTACTACAATTTAGTAAGATTATTTAACAAATAAAACATAATTTTGATATCATATATTGTATTCTATATCTTCTGAACATATTCATTTGAAAAACGTATATTAAAAATACCATCAATGAGAGGCAAGACTAAATTCCCACATTTTTTTAACAAATATAATTGATAGGTTTATCCTAGATAAACACTTTTACCCATATATTATTTTATTGTAATGTTTATAGAAATTAAGAATCATAATTCATGTATATACGTTTAAACATCTCATATTTGTTTTTATCAATTCTTTTTAATTACATAATATTGATTATCACAAAATAAAATGAGATGAATATACAAATATACTATTCATTTGAGTTTGATAAAATAATTTACATTAATATCCTTGATTTAGTAATAAATTAATTCCTCTAATGAATATAAACTAAAAGATAAATAAATTCAACCTTCAGTTTAAAACACAGGTATATTTATGAATCTTTGTAAAAAACAATTTTTTATTTAAACTAAAAATTAATTTCAATAACATCCATGTATGTCACGAAAATTACATGGAATATCATAATATCCTACAGTTATTTCTTGTATAATAGAATCATATTTTATTAATATTTATCCTTGTTAAGAACCCTAGGATTGAATAACATTTATTGGAAATTTTATGAAACATTGTTGATTTGTTTTCAAATCATACTTTATCTTCTAGTGTGAAAATTAACCAACTTCATATATACATACCATACATGAATCCCGACATCATTTTCCTAATACATATATTCTCAAAACATTGGTAATACCAGTTAGTTAGTTTACCTTTTTATAACATTTCTACAATTAACAATAGGATACATTTTCGAACTAGAAAAATCCATTTTTATTTTCACATTCAAAATTGTCGTAGAATTAAATAAATCCTAATGCATGTGTATCAAAAACAACCATCTCATTTCATTTAATGAAAAACTATTTTAATGTTATTTCCAAGATAAAAATGTCATAATACATATTTTTTGTCATGTTAATCCAATATTAAATAACCCAAGATATCAATATAGAAACTCATTTCCTCTATTACTTGTTTTCAAACATTATTATCTAATTCTTTCATATTATGACTTTTTTTATAATTTCAATGCCTTGTAATCATACATCTGATGTAATATAACTATCATAATAATGAAATTTACTTCAATTACCATTAATTTGTTAAATAAACCATTAGTATCACCAAGTCAATTATTATATTTTGATAATATAAAATAACTTTTCACATTACAAATCATATAGAGTATATGTGACTAAAATAATTGGTATATAAAATAACATTGAGTGCATGTGGGGAGACTAAGATTCACTTGTTCAATTTCTATAAAATTCCTTTGAAGCATTGAATTAATCACTCTTTTATTCTATATGTATGTAATTTCACATTGTCAAAAAATATAAATGTTTGGTTTCTGAGGAAGGACCTGTTCTGAAAAATAGAATTATTCTTAAAGACTTTTCATATATTTAAAATCATTCTTAATAAGTTTTTTATATGAACAGTCTATGGAGAAACAATCATTAAACATCACCATTTCAATAACTAATTTAAATTATTATATTAATAATGATGATGATGATGATGATGTTATGTACAACATAAGATTTTATCAGAGAAGTATCATGTATTTTTAATCATGTAATAGGTCATTTATTAAATTTTATAAAACTAAAATGATAACCCCTTTTGAAATGCATCATAACCATTGGTAGGGAAAGATCAATATTTCATGGTGAAATGAGTCTAATTTATCATTAATCTCACTAAAAAATTAAATAGGTAGGGATTTATATTAATCATATCATATATGTTTCTTGGATAGAAAAATGGATAATCCATTTTTTGATCCATTTTATGGATAATATCAACTCTATTCCACTGGTAACCAAATCATTTTAGGGTCTCCTAACCAGTGTAACCCAGAAAAATGTACAATGAAATTATTTCCAAAAGATAACCCATAGGCCCCATGATTTTGTAGAACTGTCACAAGGATGATCCTATATCACCTGTTATATTTATTCCATACACAAGATAACTTAGGTGTACCCTACATTAACATAACATACCTTATTGAATGATCATGGAATTAAAATGTGTCACATAGGAAAGAATATAATACTTTGTATTTGAAGGGTGGATAATCTCTCCATCATATCTCATTTTCTTCTGTATTATATATTCATTCTTCTAGTAATTTAGTTTGTAAATATATTCCCTCCACCAAATAAATATCTTTAATACTTATTAATGTGTTACCCTTTACAGATCCCATTGGATTATATTTCATACTAGAAACATGATGTCAACCATATTAATTAATATACATATGTATGATATTTAAAAGTTACATGAAAAAATAATGTTATGGTTTATAATTATATCATTTTTTCAATCTCAACATGATAATTCCTATAATTATAGATAAACAGAATTATTCACCAGCATATAAAGGGAATATGCCTCTAGGTAGGTAGGTAGTCTTACCCCATGTATGTCTACCTAGGATACTTTAACCAAAAGTGAATTAAATTCCTCATAAATCAGAAAACTAATATGGGCAACTTATATTCAATAAATAAATTATGTTCATAACATGAATTAGAAATTTTTATCAAATTATATGGAAAACTAAATTCATTATAGAGTCCTTTCAAGGGTGAAAATGAAATTTTCTTTCCTAGAAAAATATGTCATAAATATTTTGGAAAAAATTATAATATAAGCAATTTATAACTTTGAATAAAACATGAAATAGACTTTAAATAGATGATTTATTCTAGTATTTAATCTAGATATAATAATTTATGAATATTTTATAATCAAAATGTAATTATAAAAATAATTATTATTTTCTTCTTAACATTATAGACATTCAATATTAATAATATAAACCATTTTATATTTATTTCAATATTAACTATTTTATATTTATCATCATATGTAATTTCAATTTAAAATATATTCAATTTTATAAATTAAAAATAATTTACCATTAAATTTCTTTTATGTAAACATTATACATAATATAATGATCATACACACAATTATTATATAACCCAAGATAATATCAATCATCCGAACAATTTAAAATCTAACTTAAATAATATCAAAAATAAGCACCCTTTTAATTTTGATGAATTGAAAAAAATTAATTATGGATAGTTAATAATTTAAATATAATCATTTTATATTTTGGCTGTATTTATCATTTTTATCCATTTATAAGTTACCATATATGATTTCAATATAATAATCATTATTTCTTGATCATATTTTGTACTCGATAATTTATTAAAGGTAATTTAAAAGATTGTAAATTAAAATAAGGGGTAAAATGTTTTATTAATATTTAATTAATGATTAAAAATTTATAAATAATTAATTTATAAACTATTTTATAAAATAAAATATCCAAAATTACCTTAATAAGTTTTTATATGAATATTAAAAACCCATAATATAATTTAATATTCCAAAAATATACAACTATTCTGGTAACCCTTACATAAGAATATATTTCTATATAAGGGTATTCTCAATTTTCCATCATGAAAATAGACTCTGTATGAGTAAAATGGGTTTGGATATATTGTGTAAGGGTATAGCCCCATGACCCTTATTTTTTTACCACTTTTTTAAATGTGAAAATACATCTACCATTATATTGATAGTCAAAATAAGGGTGGATATATGTGACCCTTACATTGTGTAAGGGTACAAATCATATTACCCTTATGTGATCACTTCACATAATGTTATGGATCCATTTACCTGCACAGAACCACAATGTACAATCATTTAAGGGTATAACCTCTATAAAAACAAATTATGAGTAATTAATAGAGATGTTACCCTTACACAGACCTTCTACATAATGGCATCATCTTTACAAATCCTTATTTCAAATAAGGTTGAGTGTCAAGTTAACTTTATGTGTATATTATTAACACTCACTCACCCTTACATAACACTACTAAAAATTATTACCCTAATGCAATTGGGTTTGGGTAAACCATTTTAATAAAATCGACACTCTAAAATCCCATAACTACTTAGTTCTTAAAACTTCTTCTTTGTTTTATCACTATTATCATTAAACATAACATGACTCACTCTAATACCATGGAAGGATTTAATAGGTTTTAATAATACTTATTAACTATAAATATAATCCTTGAAAACCCTTATCCAAGGATCACCATGAATTAAAATATAAAACTACATATCAAAATAAAATGAATTATTGTCGTAAAAATAATATTATACAAAAAATATTGTACTATAACTAGTTATATTCATATGTGTCTTATTAATATCACAATGTGGAAAGCATAAACATCCAACCACCATTAATACCCCCATGATGATTTGAATCACAGAATTTTCGAGAATGATCCACCAACATGCATGGTATAGTAGTATCCTGCAAACTAAAAGAGGAATATGGAAGATAACACTGGGTATATTGATTTTTTTCCATTCATAAGAATAAACACACACCCATTCCAATATAAGGTAGTAGGATTTATAAATCCTCCAAAATAATCTCCTCGAAAATGAAAAGATTAACTCATGTGTTTCAATGCAAGAGTGATGATTCGGCTGGATCATGTAACATATAACTAAATAAAACTCTAAAAAATTTCTTCTAAATATGAAAAAACATCATTTAAAGATATATTACTTGTCTGAAACAAGAAATTATAAGTACTTTTCAGTTTTATTATAATCAAAATTTTGATAAATATATACCCTTTATATGAAAATCATAATTAAAAGAATATATATATATATTATATTATATAATTCGTTTGGGAATAATCCTATAATGATCCACCATCCATCCCTGATTTCCATCACCCCCATTATAGAGAAATTAAATAGTCGATATTACCACTTATACTAATGAAGGGTAGAATTGAGGGTTTTCCTATTTAAAATGTTATTAGACTACTAATGTTGTTCCAATATATTCCATATTATTTAGGTTTTTATGATTTCAAAAACCCAATATATGTTAATGGTTAATTTGTTTTATATTGGTTTCATAAAGTTTTCTTCTTATTCGAGGTTAATCAAATGTATTTATGCAATTTTTTAGGTTTTTCTAAAATTTTACTATGTCTAGAAAATGAACTATGTGAGATAATCAGTAGTGTCATGAACCAGAAAAGATACCCTTGTACCATGATACCCCAAAAGACATTGACATTCTCTGAAGGGAATCCATAATCCACATTATTTGGTTACTCGAAACTGTAACCATACAAGAATATAGAGGGAATATTTTTTCCAAAAAAGGGGGTAGATAACAAGATACAATTTGGTATATCAACACTTTTCATAGTGAAATGGGACAAAAAATAGTTCAAATAGTAACCATATAGAAAGATAAATATCCTAGAGGGAACTATTATGTAAAATAATAAATAAGTCACAGAAAAATAATATGTAACATGGGGGAAACATCTCAACTAATAATTATCATAACTCCATAGTACAGTAGATCAAGAACATATACAACCTCAAATTAGTATTTTCCCTTCCCTCATACCAGACATAAAGAAAAAATACCAACACCCAAATGTAATGGTAGAGTGTGAGATATAAATCCAATTAGGGTATCACCCGGTCTTCCATATTATATTCCATAAAAATAAACCCATCATTCATTCAATTTTAATAAAATTGAGCATGGCAGATAATATCATTTTGATATTTAAAATAAAACATCATTTTTTTCAATGGATGGAAATCATTTCAATCATTTCTTAAATAAACATTATATATAAATAAATTTATATAAATTACATGGCATGAGTAAAATTGATTTATAATAAATGTCATATATAATCAAAACATGAAAAACAATCACAATAGTATTCAACCTTAAAATACATTATTTTTGGAAATAGGATCCCCACACTTATCAAATCAGTGATCAATGATAACCATGTTTTCACACATACCATAGGTTCAGGGAAAATAAGAATCATAAATATCCAATTAGTGATGATCATGTAAAACAAGGTCTTTATTAGAGTTTTCATCATTAATCAATTTCAAATGGTTAGGATCCTAGTGTTCTTTTCACATGTAACACACTAACTACCTAGACATGTATGTTCTCAACAAAAAAATAGATAATGAGGAAATAATCTTATATAAAATAAATCATCATTTATTATTTAATTTCATAATTTTCAGCTTCAGTATGCATTTTCCATTTCGAAATAAACAGATGGTTTTTTTTTCATTTAATCCCTTTTTCAATCCAAAAATAGTTATTTATTTTCATCAATACAATTTAAACTATTATTTCCAAAAACATTCTCAAATTATTTCACAAGTTCCATCATTTTCAAAATTCACCACATAATTCCAATTCGATGGGAATTGGGAGTTTTCTCATAATCCATTCCAATTCGAATTCAAACATCAAATCATATCAATTCAAGATTTTAAAAATAAATTAATGAAATTTCAAACAAAATAATAAAATAAATATTTTAATTACATTGAAAATATGAGATGAAATCACATACCTTTAGTTGAATAAATTAATCAATCAACACCAGAAACGTGAACACCAATGGAATTCAATGGTAAAGAAGGTAAACAAATCGCATCAATAATCAAGATATAACAACACAATGATTTAATCCATCAAAATGGATTTTATATCCACAAATAAAACAATTATCTAATACTATCTATGTAGGAGGAGAATTATGATCAAAAGAAACAAATATGATATGAGTTACACATAATGGATATGGATCATATCTTCCACTAACACTTTGAATTTCAAATAGAAGAGGTTGGTAGAGCCAAAATTGATTCATAAGAGCCTTTAAAAAATGTAAAATTGTATTTGGGTATAGAAAAGGTATTAGTGAGCTTAAATGTGGGGTTCATTAATTATAGTTTAATTTTTGGATTAATTAAATAATGTGCACCTGTTTTCCTAGGGTGGGCCACACTGTTAGACAAACTATGTTCCCTAACGGTGCACTACCTCTAGAATCACTATATAAGGGTTTTTGATTTTTCCATAGTTGGGAAAATTGTTGCTTAACCATTCCCCAATAGTTCAAATTCCCCCTAACTGAGACTGTGTGTTTTGGTGGGTTTGGTTTCACTATTTGGACAAACTGTGCACCCCCTCTAGAGAACCATCATATGGTTCACTATTTTCTAGTGCAAACAACATGATTTTCCATAACCATACACCAATAATGAACAACAAAAATGGATTAATTTTTTTTAAATGTTCTATAAAACATATAGAAAAATACCCAAACTATTTGAGATCAGTAAATTGGTCACTTAATTTATGAAATCATGTATCTTGATGTTACGACCACCCAACTCTAAAAAAATTATATCCACATAAAGACAACAAGACGTTTTAATATCAAAAAGTGATGATACCACTAATCTCGCATAAATTCTTCACCCACACATGTCTAGTGAGAATATAAACATTCATCCATAGCACACAAACCAAAGCATTCATCCTTCCACTGAGCACAATTGTATTGGAATCAATAGTCATAACTAAAAGCTTCATAAATCATGGTGAATGATTCCACAAGTTCCCATGGCATCTATGACACATACATGGTGAAAATTTTATGAAAACATGGTCAAAAAATGGAAACTCCAATGGTGATCAATGAAAATATGAACTTGACTTATATCTTATAATTCATATCAATAGTCTCTAATGAATCAACTAAATCCTAGATATCCTCTCATTGAACAAGCATTTTACAAAAAATAAATCATTCCAAAAATAAAGTTGTTATCCCAAGATCAACCAGAATCAAGGACAAAATCATGGGTTATATCTTCAAAAATATGTATTGGTCATTTTATTTGTAAATCCTTATATGGTTGATATATAATGATTAGGATAACTCAGGATTCCATTACCTCCTAGATGCATCCTCAAAAATGAGATGTGGATCGAGGATCACTATTAGAGATGATCATATATAGAACATGATAAATACTGATAAACTCATGTATTTTTTAGTTTTCCAAATAATAAAATAGGGTTATATCATATATGGGTATAATTTGAGACAATTTGGTCAGTTGATTGAACACAACCCATATTATATTTTATTATCAAGGGGTACGTGGAAAACCAAAAACAAATTCCATTGAAATATCATCTAACATCCATGTTGGCACTAGATAGTGTGAGAGAAAACCTAAATGCTTATGTTTCTCATCCTTGAATTATTAGAAATTATAACAATGTCAATAAATTTCGTAAATGACATATCTCATTCTTGGATACTAGAATCACTATCGCATAGCATAGACCATATTTTTTTGGTAACTGATTGCATTTGCCACACGGAACCCTGAAAATATCCCATCACTGTCTTACTCATTGAGAATTATACAACGTACTAATTATAGAAATATATAATACCCTCCATACAGAGATACCACACAAAAATTGTATACCCAACAAATATAAAGCCTCTAATTGAATGAAATTCATCATCACATTGTTAATCCTAAAGAATCCACTTTAGAAGAGAGGAGGTCAACTAAAAATTGTAAAAAAACAACCATACAATCATTATCCAGGACTCGTAAATGTGATAGATATAAATTTTCAATAGGTTCAACTCTTTAAATGATTCTTTCATGGATTGGGTCATAATTTATTTTCTCATTGAATTAGAAAAGTCATTCTCTTTCCCTTGGGTATAATAAATGTCTAAATAAAAAAACCACATGTACTCCACCAAATGGATTTGGAAGAGATTAAAATATTTTTGAGAGAAGATATATATGAGAAAATTGTGATAAAAATAAATTGTAAAACATTATCCAAAACGGTAATGTAGAAATCCATTAATGTATTCTGTCACAACTTTGAAATTGAGATCATATGTTGGAAATTTTTTCTTATGTGGACTAAGATATCATGAACCATGGGCAACTACATGATCACCCTACATAGGAACACTTCCTAAACATGATCTTGATGCCTCATAGTAGACCACACATTCCTTCTAGACCAATAAATATGTCAGTTCCAATGTAGAAGTCAAAATAAATCTCAAAAAAACAAATGAAATATATCATTTATTCTTCCATAATAACTTAACTCACTTATGAGTGAAATTATAAATTAGATAATCTATATTTGATAAATCACTAAAAAATATTGGTATTACTATTGAAAACCAAATAATATCTAAATATTGAAGCCTATTTATTTGATCAATCATCATAATAACTTTAAAATTTTCCAGATTGACAGAAATACCATGATCTGTGAACATTATCTTAATATTTTCACACCCCTAATAATGAAATAACCCGTTGATATCTCCACATATATTTAGGGATATAACAATATTTCTTGAACTCGTCTCAAATAATTCATATAATCCTCCTCATATTATAAAAAACCATGATTTGTTCAAAAAAGACCACCAAAATGTACCAAGATACTCATAGAATATCGTATTTATCAAAGTTATAATTAACACACAATCCTTCTTTCAGACCAAATAGAACTAAAAGATACCAATAATAAACATGAATAAAACAAAATATTGTATTATGAAAATAAAATTCATTTATTCTTAATTTGGGATAACCACATCAAAGATAAATATTTTAGAACCAATTTTCCCTTATCAATTGTACTAATAGATCATTCATCTATGGAAAACTATAGTTTTTCATTACTATAACTCAGTTGTGATTTTTTTAATCAACACATGGGTGATACACAACATCTATATTCATTTCAATGAGTTAAGTTCCCACCCTAGGTGACACACTCAAACATATGAACCATTTCTCAATCAAATAATTGAACGTAGTCTTTAACTCTTTCATATCACCTATTTCTATACAGTAAAAATGAATATATACAGAAAGATTACTAGGCACTAAGTCATTATAAATATTTACCTCTCTTACTGGTGGAAGACTGGAAAAATAAAAACAAGACACATAAATAATGTCAAAGAAATAGAGATATATTGTCATTCAAATATTCTCAGTCCAATTCCATAGAAATTTCTTTTATTAATTTCCTATAAACAAAATAATATGGTCTGAATCTACTCATCCTTGGGTACCATTATATTATAATGGTAATGAATACCGCCTCAAGAAATGTAAAGGGGACCCACCAATTATAATATTCAATCGGGGAATAATGTGTGATCATCTAATCCATTATGAAAATTTTTTCTGGGGATTTCATATCGGGACGAAAATGTTATAGGTAATCTCAATCGATGGAAAAGAAAAAAAACACAAATAGGACACTGAAGACAATACTCTCTCTTTACTCATAGGGGAAAAATAATATAAATCACCTATGATAAAATATCTCTATGATGATCAATAAATTCATTAACATGGGTTTATATGATTGAGTGAGATTCATAGGTATGAAATAATGAATTCACTAATGTTGATTCTATAGGGATGGTTCCTCTCACAGTCGTTGGACCCATATCAAATTCCTCTGGAGACTATTTTACTTCATGAAGAGGAATCATTCCATATTCATTATCTAGAACCCCAATGTTCTAGAAGCACCTAATTACACATTTTGTAGGTGTTTATGATCCAATGACACTACGTGTGAAGAAAATATATAACAAAAACATATATAAGTGACATGACTGTCTATAATAACTATAGATATTGGTTATTTATGTACATATCCATTTTGAATTCCCAATCATTATACACAGGAAGATAGTTGCATGGCCACTATCAGGAACTTCAATAGGTCTTGAATAAATCATCTATCAAGATCAACCATGTTTCTAATCATGTTTCAAATTTCCATTAAACAAACTCACAATACATCCATTGGGAGAAAAAAAATCTTTTATTAAAACCTGATATACAATCTAGGTTAATCCCAACCATCAATACTTAGGCTAGTACATCATCATCATAATCCATATTATAAATTAAATATAAGGATTGAATGTCATCTCAATGTTATATCAGAAATATTCATGACTTCAAATTAATATGAGTCATAATCTCAAGAGAAAATCACACCATCCCAAAAAATGGGTTTTGATAACATGTCACAATCTTATCACATTTCTAATGATTGTGGAAATTCGTTAATATTTCTAAACCTATAGACATTAGATGGCCTTGATCATTAAAAAATAATCTTATGACTATTCACTTCAAGAGATTAATCCTTTTCCCCATAACGATCAAATCCCTTGACATTCTACAAGGACCCTTAATCATAAATTTAGAATAATTAAATTTAATTTCATTAGTAATTTTCGATAAATCAAAATGTCCATAAATTCGTTTCCACTAATCCTCATCTTTTTTAGGGACATTAGTTCCTAGAAAGATGGTGGATTTTTCAAAATAATCTCATGCACAAGATTTATAGAGCCTTCCCTTTGAGGTTCCATGACTAGATCCTGAATGGGATCAAGTGTGGCTACCTATCCCAGATCATGAAAAACACACACCATAATCAAACTGAGACTCTGGTAAACCTGAGGGTTTTCCTACTTCATTTCATCAACATCATACTCCTTATTTCAGTGAAAACATATTTTAGAAGAATGATTCTATTCACTATAAAAATATGATAACAATATCGTTAATCACGATAATTAGGATCAACATCAAAAAAGATATTAAAAAGTTCGGTATTTTTAGAACAAATCAATTACATAAGGAAAAGGTTATAAAAATCAGAATATTCATCAAATATACTTTACCCACCCACATGGTTACTTAGAGATTATTATGATAAGTGATGGATATAAACATGCTCATAACTACCACCCATGTCCCATTAATAAAACATATAACTTACAATAAAACAAAAAAAACATACTCACTTCATGGAAGGAAGTTTAAACTTCACCTACGATACTACTTTTTCTGAACCAGCATCGATACCCTTATATCAAGATACTTTATCCATATCTATAATGTACTGAAGGGTGTTATTAATCCTTGTAGTTTAGAGACTATTACCTAGCATCATACAGTAATTAAGAGGGTATGGTCTCACCACAAAGTTTTTAATGATAACAAGATGAAAGTTGGCATATTAAAAATACTCAAGGAGTAAGTAACAGAATCAAAATAGGTAAAATATTACAATGAAAGAAAGATAAACAACTCAATGGTAACTACAACATAATCCAAATAATGTCTTAGAAAACCATGTGTAATATGTGGGAAACATATCCACCAGTCATTGTCACTAATACATGTTCCAAAGGATAAAAAACATTCATCATCTCTATATGGCACATTCCCTTTTCTCAAACCTAAAGTAAGAAAATATACAAACTTCTGAATGAAAACTTGTATTTGAGTTATAAATACCATTATAGTCTCACCGAGTGTTGTATAATATATTCCATATTAATAAACCAATCATACATTAAATTTAAATAAAATAGGACATGGATAGGAAGATCATTCTAATTATTAAATAAACATACTTACTCTTCAATCTATTGAAAAATATAAAAAATAAATTTAATAAACATTTTATACAAAATAAATTATATTAATAATTTGGAATGACTAAAATAGTTCTATAATCAATGGTATATATTCTCAAAACATACAAAACAATTACCATGGTCATATTCCATGTAGTACGTTACTTTATGGATATAGGATCATCACACTTCTCTAATAAATGATCACAAACTTAGGTGTTTCCAAATGTCCATCAGACATAGCCTAGATATGACAAATCAATATACCATCATGAATAATATAATTGAACATGGTTTTTTTAGAGTTTTATTCATAAATCCATTGTTAGGTGGTCAAAATCCTGACATAATTTTCCCAAATAACCCTGCAACTATCGAGTCTTTCATGTGATCAATCAATAAATAATCTATTGGAAAATCAAGAACATCCACCACCTCATAGCGGAATTTACCCTTTTGTCAATACTAGAATATGAAGACCTACAAATTCTCAAAGGAAAAATATGGTGTGATTTATAAATTCTATTATGGTCTCACCATGTGTTCCATAATTTTTTAAATAATAATATCCAGTCAAGCCTTAAATTTAAATTAAATTGGGCAAGATAGGGAAGATCATTTTTATAATTAATTAATAATTTCTTTTTAATGGATTGAAAACATTAGAAACATGTATTAATAAAATAGTTATTTTAAAATAAACTATATTAATCATTTATAATGAGTAAAAGTACTCATTAAACAATGTTATATATACTCGGAACAAAAAACAAGAAGAACCATGAAAAAACGTGTGTGCAAATGTCCCTCAGACTCACACAAAATATAACTGATCAATATACCATCGAGGAAAATCTTGATGAAAATTCATTTATGTTAGAGTTTTCATCATCAATCTATTACTAGATGGATAAAAAACCTAACATGAATATCCCAGATAACCTAGTAACTACCCGGGATATCATGTGATCAATCAATAAACAATAATTGAAAAATCACCTCTTTTGAAATAAATAATTATTCATTATTCAATTACCCAATTATCAGTTCGAATATGCCTTTACATTACATACCTAAAAACATTTCATTTTTATAACTTCATTTATTTTTCAATCCAAATCTATTATAAGTATTCATACTTTCAATTTTAGTCATTTTTCTCAAAATAGTTCTCCAATCATTTCATCAATTCCATCAATTTCAAAATTCACCCCACTATTCTAATGATATTGGAATTGCGGTTATTCTCAAAATAAAAACAATTGTGAATTCCAATTTAAAATAATATCAAATTTTTATTTAATAAATAAATTCAAATCCAATTCAAACATATCAATAAAATTATGGTTTTAATTACAAGGAAATTTTCAATTGAAACCACCTACCTTTAGTCATGGAAATCAAATGATAAATACTCATAATGAGAATACCTTTGAAAATTAAAGGTGAGGAAGATATATGAATCATATCTAGACTCCAGATCTAATATGAAATATATTATATTCTTTTAAATGAATTTTAATTCCCTAAAAATAGGATGATCTAATAAACTATATGGATGATAGGAATGAATATTGGAATAAACTACAGGAGGGGAGATCCACTTATCATGGTTGGATTGGGTTTTTCATCAACACATAGATTCACTAGAAGAGTTGAATAGAGGAGGAATTTTTTTTTTCTCGAGATCCTCCATGGTTGTGATATATTATTAGGAACTAGAGGTGTGATAAGGCAACCTAATAAGGTGGGGTCAATAATTTTAATTTAATTTTAGGTGAAATTACATTCTATGTGTATGGTTTCCTAGACAGGTTCACATGGTTTGAAAACCATGATCCCTAACCTTGTTTCACATATGGAATCACTGTAAAAGGGGTAAAGGTATATCATCGGTAGACACATGGTATATTTAACTATTTGAAACCCATGTAAATGCCCCTTCCTAAATCCAAATGGTTTGGTGGGTTTGGCCACATTTTTTGGAAAAATTGGGTGCCCCCCCAAGAATACTATCAAAGGGACATGATTTTCTATGATAAACTACACTGTTTAGACTAAACGAGAACCAACCATGTAAAAACTAGAAGGATTTCAAAATTATCTACATTTCACCGAAAATACCCCAAATGACAACCCAAATATAATGATATCCAAACAAGTTTCATGGAATACCTGAAAGTATGTAATGTGATGATACATGTAGTGAGTATATTTAGCTAGGTTTGTCAATCAAATAGGTAAAGGAAATGTATCTTTTAATATAATACATCACATAATCAACTATGTTAAAATAACATATGTTTATGTATCACTTACATGATAATATTTTTACATCGATGAAATAAAAAAATAATAATTGGTATTCAGTAATCGGTTACGTGACTGGATCCATGGAAAACATGGTTATTTTGTTGTAATTGGATATTCAACTCATTATTATATTACATAATTCATATATATGGGAAAAAATCACAATTTATTTGTCTACATGAGGAAATTGGATACATGAATAATTTCTACAATGGATCAATTTAGCTATGTGAATTCAAATATATGTAATTCAGGTATATGGTGATCTAGAATCAACTACATCATTCATAAATGTCCATATTTTTAACTATTTGAGTATTTTCGGTGGAATTTAATTTTCTTATCGGTTCATTAAATATTATACTACAATAATATGGTAATATTTATTAAAATATTATTAATTTAATGAAAGAACAAAACAATATTGGAGTAATATTTTTCTTTGTACTATTTTTTGAGGCATTTTTTAGAAAAAGAATTATAAAATTTACCTTCAATACCATATGATATTTGATAAAGTGTAATGAGATATAATGATAATATATATAATAATATCTAGAAAATTTAAAACATAGTAGAACCAAAATAGTACTTCAACTATCAACTCACTCTCAAAGCTCTATGCGATGCTTTGTTCAATGAACGTGGAAGAAGTATACTCATGTTATAATGATATAACATAAAATAGCATCCATTATTATTTTTAGAATACTCTCCTAGGGATACACTTCGGAATTATCTTCACTCTCAGAGATCTATTTTAATGTATAAATTTCATCCTGCAAGAGTGAGCTTCATTTATAAAACATCACAATTGTCTTTCAATTTTGGAAATATCAACATTTTGTACTACACTATAATGTTTATTTCTAAAATAACCTTGATGTCTAGTGTTTTTTAGTAGATCCCTATGTCCTAGAATCTATGTTATTTAGGGGTACTTTTGGATGTGAAATATTATGTTGACCCAAATAAAGGGGATGTGTGAATCATGAATATGACTATGAAGTTCTAACATCATGAAGGATGCCGAAAAAAGGTAGAGATGCCGAAAGAGAGGGATACATGGTGTAGTCATGATGAAGATGATGTGAATGAAGGAAATATCCCACACCAAACCATGTGACTTCTAACCAAGGGGAGATCATTAATTTTGGGGTTGGTCCTATATTCTATACATCTTGGCATTTCAATGTATTTCATGCAGATATGAATAAATCCTTACGTAGTTCATAAAGGGCCTTGGAATCTAACATCATACGTTGAGGATGTGGGAGAATAGAAGAAAAAGGGGGGGAACATGGTGTGACCAACATAACCCAAACATGAGTGGGGCCAAAAAATCCTACACTACACCACATTGGATCTTCTAAGAGAACAACACCCAGTGGGGATTTTAAAAGAGAATAATTTGGGGACCGAACTCTATGATGGGGAATCCTAGTATTCCAGCTTTTCCCATGAGGATGGGAGTCAATCCATACAATGTTCTTGAAATATTGTTTAGCTTAACATCATTGAGAAAAGACATGATGGATATTAGTTTATGGTCATAGAGATTGGACCATGTTGTAGTTTACTGTCATTCCGGACAGACTTAGGGATGTTTTATGTCCTTCCGCTCGGATGGATTAGGCATTTTAAAATCATGCAGTAAAGGCTTCATAGTTTATTTCCATATGAAACTATTTTCTCATTAAAATTATCGGTTGGGGAATTTTTCATTGGTGATAGATGTTATACGCTGAAAATTCATGGTAACTTGGGATTACGCAACATTGGGGAAAACCTTGTGAATGATGTAAGTTCCTTCCCATTTGGGTTATAGTTGGTGTGGTTTCCTACCAAGTATCTTCAGCATTCGAAGTTCCAAGACCATGTCACCTTGCAATAACGAGTGGAGGTGAAATTTCTTATTGAAAGACCTGTATATCTTGTTCTCATGCTTTTTAGATTTTTCCGAGAACAATGCTTGTTCTCGTCAAGCACTTCTAGTTCAGCTAGACGAACTTCAGTTGCCTTTTCTGGTGCATGGTAATCGTAGAAAGCTATGTTTAATGAAGGAAACTAAATCTCAATGGGCAGGACTACCTTCACCCCATACACTATGGATTGTGGGGTCACTAGTATGAAATTGCGAGTCATTTTCCGATTGTCCCAGAGAGCGTTGGGGAGCTTGTCCGGCCAACTCTTCTTGTTTTTACCTACCATTTTCTACATGATGTTAGAGAGGGGTTTTTTTAATTCCTTAGTCTTCCTATTTTCATGCATGTGATAGTGGGAGGTATGTTTTGAATAGATGTTGTACTTGGCATACAATTTCTTCAACTTAGTTACCCGAATGTGGGTGTATTTAACAGTGAGGATAGTGTGGGGGACTCCAAATTGGTAGATGTTGTTGGAGCTCATAAATTAAACAATAGAACGGGATTTGACATCCTTGAGAAGAAGTTCCTCTACTCACATGGAAAAAATCTATAACGATCAGGATTAACCTACACTAGTGATCTCTCACTGGTGGATTTGGTCCTATAACATTAAGTCTCCAGAACTAAATGTTCCATGACTACTTGGTAGTGTAGAGAGGCTCTAGATGTAGATGAAAAAAATTAACATATATTTGGCATGCATGGAACCTTCTGGAAAACTTTATATAGTCACAGATCGTGAGGGGCCAAGAATAACCCAGTCTCTGGATCTGGTGAGATTGTTTCGGCTCATCCTGATGAGACTCACAAGAACTGGCATGAACCACCTACATGACCTAATAAATATAACCCCTAGAATGGAACAGAGGAGAACTCCATCAAACATACGCTTGTAGAAAATCTGATCAAGGCTGAGGCCACACTTATGGGTAAATTTTAATGTGTGATGTCTGATTTTCTTAGGCTCGGCTTGATCTTCCGATAGATTAATTTGTTAATGGTTCTTGAAATAGGGAGTCCTCCAGTCGGGTGTCACATCCAACACTACATTAGAGGACCTGGGGATCCTAATGTGGAGGCTCTAGATGTAATGTGGCTTGTTTGTGGGATCTAATCATTTTCCATAGTGATGGGCGCAATGAATCTCAACTGTTCCAAGTAGATAATCACATCATCCTTGTTGAGTTCTGCAAAGGATGTAACCATGCTGGCCAAGGTGTTGGCTCCACCGTTATGTGAACGTGGGACATCAGTAACCTCTGGATGAGATGGGAACTGGTCCATGCACTGGTGGGTATATTCCAACAGTGGTACAAACCCTAGATTATTAACAACATAGTCACTATTGATCTTCTTGATGACTATTTTGGAGCCCCCTTTAACATGCAAGTGGGGAACATCAATCTAGAGGTCTTTCTCAATGCCAGTAATGGGAGCCTAATTATCTACCTCATTGTTGGTATAAAATTATGTCAATAAAACTTTATATGGAATAATTTCTTGCACTAGAGTGATGAAAAGGATACCCAATCCCACCATGTTGAGTCTGGGATCATTGAGTTTTCTACATGTAGGGTTTTGAGAAGCACTATCAAAGTGCATTTTATAACAAAAAATAACTTGGTCTACTAATTGGAACACATAATCCAGAAAATAAAGGTTCATGGACTGGTCCAAGAGAGATTTAGGGTATTAAAGTAGGTATGACAATGGTTTCACCTTATTATCCATTTAGGGGATGAATATAATGTTGAACTACTGGAGGATTACTTTCCACCGAGCTAGATAGCCTATCAACATGTGGTAGTTCAAGATGTAATTCAATAGATCCACTCAGGATACTGGTTGTGTCTCATGGTTCTCCTAGTAATGTCAGAATTTCTGTACTACGAATACCAGTGTGACACATATTTTTTTGATATTAGAGTATCTTGTCTCCGTATTGAGGAGCATGTGGCTGAGATAGTAGAAAATATTCTTTGTTTGGTCATTGTTCTTCTGGGGGAGAAGGGAACCAAGAGATCATTACATGGTGGTAACATAAAGGACCAACAACTTTGAAAAAATAGGCGACCTTAGTACAAGAGTGTGTAACTGGTAAATATTGATTTCCTCGAAATTAAACCGAAATTCCTCGTCCCAATATTAGACACTGCCTTTCATCATGAGCTAAGACAATGGCTTACACATTCTGGAAAAATTCATGATGAATTAGCTTATGTAATCCAAGTGTCCTTGAATACGTCATAGCTCCCAAATGCTGCTCGGAGGAGACATCTTACTGGTGTCCTTAATCTTCTCTAGATCGATCTCAATGCCTCTATATCAAACAACAATGTCGAGAAACATTTTGGAAGTGACCCAAAAGGAATAAATCAATGGGTTCATCTTCAGATGGTGAGAATAGAGGAAGATGAACACATTCTCAAGGACATTGATATGGAGCCGACACTGGTGAGATTTGACCACCAGGTCATCCATGGAACATTCCACAAATATCCTGAGGATTAGTGGAAATATGTGATGCATGGGATACAAATAGGTGGCACTATCATTCTTTAGGCATTACCTGGTATTAGAAAGTATGTTGTGGTGCCCTGAAGGCTATAGAATCTTCATCCTTATGGTCCATTTGGATTTGGTTATACCCAAAATACCCTTCCATGAAGAAGATGGATTGAAACCTGGTGGAGGTGTCAGTCAACAATTCTATAAGAGGAAGTGGAAAATCATTCATCAGTCAGGGACGGTTGAGATCCTAAAAGGTGATACAGACTTCCAACTATCTATTATTTTTCGGTATGGGCACAATGTTATATTACCATTGGGGGTACCAGACCTCATTGATGATGTTTCATCTACTAATATTATCAAACTCTGCCTCTACGATATTCCCAAGAGATGAGTGTATATTTTCAGGAGGCTATTTAAACCGACGATGATTCACTGGAAGATAGAGGCGGTGGATGGAAACCTGAGGATCTAGTCTCATAATCCCATTATAACTCTATGAAAATACATAACGATGCTACTTTAGGAATTCTGCGTACTAATATTTCTCTTCAATAGTCATATAGGCACTAATCAATGTGGGTTTTGGATCGGTCTCATAAAATATGATCACATATACCAATTCATCAAACGTGGTGGAGACACCCTCTTATAGTGAAGGAGGTGAATCTTCCTAATCAACTTCTCCAGTTATGGTGGAGGGATCTATGATGGCAGGAGATTCCACTGAGTCAAGAAATCCCGATGGGATGGTTGATCCATCCTAAATAGCAATAGATACTACATCGGGGAACTCCTATGTTTTTGAAACCATAATAATGAAATCTACTAACCTGATCCCATTTTGTATTTGGCCCAAAGGTCCACACTTGAGAACATCAAAGAAATAATGGTTTGTCAGCCTGAGCTGGTTTATCATTTTCTTGTAAAACAAGAAAGTATGACATATTTCCTTTTCCATGGGATCGAAGTCCCGATTCTTTATAGGAATAGGGGGATCTAGGATTACCCGAGCCTGATTTGTGTAGGAATACAAGGTGAACATCTGATGACCCCTATACATGGGAATGTGATTCCCCTTCCTTCCAGAAACAACAAAACATTACCCTAGATCAAGGGTCATATCCTGCAATTGGTGAATTGAAGAAACGTAGGCATCATACAGGTCTATCCATGGTTTGGCTGCAGTCGTATTGTGTTCTACCTCATTAGAATGAATTTGTATGTCCTTTCTATGGTAATAGTCAGCATCCAGGTAGTGGGATTCGCAAGAGGCAAAGGGACATGCATCACCGTGGATCATGCCCACTCAACCATTAAGGGAGTAAACAAGGAACTGGTTATACAATGAAGGGACCACCACATGTAGGTGAATCCATGGCCTACACATCAATGCATTGTAAGTGGTTTCCTACGAGACAACCATGAACTTGGTGATGATTACCAAAACACCAAAATAGGTATTCTATAGTATATTTCCAATAAGTGTTTGTTTCATTCTATCATAAAACTATATTTTTAGGTCGAAGGAACATGGATCACAATTATACAACCCCATTTTTTGAAGTGTCAAGGTCGGGATTAGGTTTATTCTAGAGCCAGTGTCGACAAGACAATGAAGATCCTCCACACCATTGAAGTGGTTAGTGATGTACAGTGGGCGGATGTTCCCCTGTATGGGTGAGTCTTTATCATATATAGAGAAAGATATAATTTGATGACATTAAGAATGCTCGACTACCTCATCATGGATGGCTTCTTCAACCACGACCTCTATATCAAACTATATGGGGATTACTAAAACATCGGAGAGGGTTTCATGCATATCCTATAACATGAAAAGATCCCCAAGGTTAGAGAACCCTTCATGAATGGTGGAAAGATATTTATGGATATCATACTTTCATATCAAATGTGAACTTCTACTTACCTAAGTTCATTCTATAGAAGGGTGTATGATTGTCCCTTCCAACTGAACTGACTACTGACGGGTGCTGGGAATGTCCCGCTTCTTGTTAGTTGAATCTTGTATAGAAAATACATGATGTGTGCTTGATGACAGAGGCTAGTCCTTAAGAGAGAATGAATGATCATTGTGCAGCCAGGGTGTCTCTTCCTGATCAAGTAACACAATTGGTGGTGATGGTGGACCTGATGACACAATACAAGAAGGTTGTGCATGCTATGCTCTATATTGTTCCTATTTTCTAGTTTAAGTGGTACACATAGCATGGAAGTAAGTACAGACTAAGGCATTTCTACAGCTCATATTGACTAGGCTCCATCAATGTTTGCGATGGCTGTGGGCGTTTGGAGGATCCATATGTTATTCCTCATCATACAGAATCATGTTGGGGTTTACTAGCTCCATGGTGTCAACCAAAGCGTACCCTTGATTTCCACTTGAATAATACTCCAACATTGGATTGATTTTCGAGTTAATCTCTATCTTTGAGGGATTGAAGTCGCGGAGATCGAGGGATGATAATGGAATCAGTGGGGGAATTTGTTTTCTATTACATTTTTTATTCTTTCTCTTCTGTGGAGAGGGAGGATGAGAAGTTGATGATTAAGTAGTGGTTGTGGGTGATGCGGTGTATTTTTAATTCTCAGGTCGATTCTGATGAGAACGGATAATACCATGGGCATGAGTGACTTCCCTACAAGCTATCCAGTCATCATACATTTGGGAGCTATGGTTAGGAACCAGATGTCACTCATCTTTGTTATCACTGCCATGGTTTGGCTTCACGAATACTCATTTCACCTATGTCGGAGCTGGGCCAAACCAGACTATTTGGTTATCAACCCGGTCTTAATGAAAATCATTAACAACATATCACTATTTGATGGTGTGCCCCAAGATCCGGTGACAGGGGCAGTAATTGGGGGGATAAGTGAGATCTGCCTTTTCTGACCTCCTACATTCAGGCAACTGTATAATTCCATGGAGGAGCCTGTTGAGGAGGTGAAACCAGGTTATCTCTCCTAGGTGGTTGTGGCACATCACATGGGGGGACCCTACTAATTCTAAGGTTAGAGATACTGGAAAAAAGGTTGTGCATGATGTGGTGGGCCTCTGTGAGGTTGTGGAGGTTTCTCCACTATTGATAACTATAGTTTCATGGGGGTCTCTATCTGGGAATACGCGGGGGGATCGACCTTAGAAGACCTTCTCGTGGGAACTATAGGAGGCAGCGGATATACCTGCTTGGCCTTCTACAAGGCATCCTCTAGGAACTAGGCCTTGTCGGAGAAATCCCAAAATCCCCTGAGCTAATTCTAAGTAATGATAGAGGGGACCAGTTCAATTACTAAATTACACCCACACAAACTTGTAGCATCTTTTCCTGTGTCAGCGGCATATCCAGGGAGTAGGTGAGGCATTTCAACTAGGTGAAAAATTCTACGATGCACTCATTATGACTCTGCTTACATTTGAGAAGGTTTGCAATACTCATCTTCTGGGTGGTTGAGCTGAACTGTTAATAAATCTATCCACAAAGATATTCTCATCTAGTAACCGACCCAAAGGGTAGCAGGCTATACTAGAAAAATGCAGGCCTTTCTAATGAATGTACAAAACACTGGAGTTGAGCTCCCTCTTTCTACGCCTGAGTTCCAAGCATAGGGTTCACACCTTGAGATGAAGTTGGCTAGATGCAACAGCAGATTACCAATCCTATTAAAAGGTGAATGTGTGGGATTTAGAAACCTAGGGTGTTTGAGTATCATCAATCCATGCCGGCTATAGCTTTCCATCAGGCATGATTTCCACCTGTCGAGTTTCCAATGCCTTGAGGGGAGAAATGAGCACCATCATTAGATCATATGGGTGGGGATTTTTTATCTTAATGAGGGTCCCTGACCACCAGTGTGTTGGAAGGTTCCTTTAAATTATATGTATTCCGAGCAGATCATTGTGCGGATGGTGGGATGACTTAAAGAGTGGTTGAGGAACCAGAGCTAGGTCAAGAGGATTATCATGCCACTCAAGTGTATTTGGTGACACATATCATGCCCTATTGTCATAATATCTAGCTTATATCATGTCAATATGTTAAGGATATTCCGAGTAACCTGGAGGAAACTCGCTAGGGGGATGTTGTACCTTCCCCTGCGGCCCTGTCCAAGTATCACCGTAGTATGGTTGACGCTTGACAGCACGTTCAGCAAGGAGATAATCAACCATATTCTTATGCTCTGTGAACTGTTGATGCAACACATAATTTTTTGGATCATCTGTCATCTTTTTCACTGATCCAGATGGGTCACAGGGATTGGTGGTACATAGATTTTCTTTTCCCTAGTTAATATTCAAGCTGAGGACTAATGACTCGGTGGGCACTGGAATACTCATTAGATTTATCTTCTAGAGAGTAACCCTTCACATTAGATCTAATAGGCGTGGAACAACCTGAGGGGGTAATTTCTCTCTGAGAATCGATGTGTCAGTCTCTTCCTCTAATTGAACAGCAATGTTAACTACAACTATACCTCGAGGGATATCTTTAATAATTCCGGGCACGTCGGGCTGGCACTGAATGGATCAAAAATGGAGGGAATCCTAATTACCCCCAACAATAGACATTAATGTGGGGGGGGGGGAATCCAATATGATAATTTGTTGGAGCACATTATAGATATGAAATCATCATTGTTGGAGTGTCCGGTGGTGATCAGGCGACTCATGGAACTGGGCCACATGGAATGCAACCGAGTCAACCATACGACATTGCTGGTCAATATATTCAAATTTCCCTTACTCTTAGGACAAGACACTCACAGATAACAAATAAAGATGTGTTTCACCAAGAGGGTTTCGAAAAAGTGGGTGACTTCATCCTAGGTAAGTGATTTTGGAACACTGAAGATTGTGGTTATGATTGGACAAAAAATCTCTGGGAAGTGATCAACTATGGGGATAATCCAAAATATCCTTGGATTAGACTCAGGATATGGCCATTGGTTACCTCACTCATCAATTATGGGTGGATTTAAGACTAGTAATGTCATAGAAGAAGACCATTTAGATGGTCGACCGACCGATGGAGAATACAATGAACAAACTGATATGCCACCACATATCATGTTGTCCTATGATGAATGCAACGACTAAGCCCCAAAACCTCATAAGATGGATTGGTGACCATCACTTATGAAAAATGGGTTGTGGTTACTGATGGTGGGCCATGTTGTTGTACATCCACTATCGGTCCCTAGAATAACTCTCCATGATCTATGTTTAGGTAGAGAACTAACTTGTTAACAAAAGGGAGGATTGTAGGGATATGACCTCGAAAGAAGATAAATATTCCTCAACCTGATTATTTCTATAAAGGGAGGTGGGAATATTTTGGGCCTCATACTCCAGAAGGATGAGACTGATACGCCTCATTCTTGCCACATCCCTCGACACCGAGGGTCAACATGAGGGTTCCATTGGCAAATCACATTTTACCTCAGAATCTAAGAGAAAATGGGATTAATCATAGTATGAAACATCTCAATATTATTCTTATGGAATTGTTGAACCACCCTCCTTCCCCAGGGTAGTTCTTTGGGATAGGGTATATTTTTGGATTGAGAAGGTCCTTTGGTCAAATTGATTTGGGATAGGAGAGGAAATTCTCCTTGGTGAGACTGGGTGTGAGGATCACCTTGAAAAATTTCAAAGGGAAGACAGTAATGACCTCCTTGCCCACTAGCGGACACATGGAGGTAGTCTCCACGAGAATTGCTGGAGAGGTTAAGACCACTACTGAAGCTGGTAGGATCATGGGTAGGTACTCCATGCTTATTTCCATTGGTAGTGTTGGTACAAGGATGTTATTCATACTGGTAGAGCTAAACACGGGTAGGAACTCCATGTTGGGTTCCCATGAAGTGATAAATGAATCTTCTCCTCTTATTTATAGGATGAGGAGGACCTTTGTCAGTTGTTGTCAGGACATGGGTAATACACCCACCCTGACGGTTAACCGGACGAGGAGCATCTTCACATTGGTGACCTATGACAAGAGGAACAACTCCCTACCTGAGGTCATGGGTGCCGAATATTCTTCTGTACAATGTGTCAAATGCATCATGGAGGTCCTTCTCCCATATTGATTTTGGAATGGGGAGGACTTCCACAATGATATTGGAATCGAAGAGGTCTGTGCACTCATTGGGGATGGTATGGGGACGACATACATAACAGATGTCATTTTACGGGCCAACCCGCAAAAAATTACACCCATGTTGGTGACCTGGAGAGTCGACCCAGCCTACACATGTGGTGGTTGGGGCCTCAGTTTAGGATGGACATATGAGTTATCATGCTCAGCATAAAATGGGGTATGATTGTATGTGACAACGATGGCACGAGCCACGGTAGCTGTTGATGTTGAAACCCCTAAGTGGGCATCCTCCCAGCCTATGCCAGACGCTGGCATTGGGTTAACCGGGCTTGGGCCAGTGGTTGAGGTGTGTAAATCACCTTCTCCTCAGCTCTCGGGGATGGGTGGCAATGTTGACATGGATTGGTGGGAGCTCTCCATGAGAGCCCAAGGAATGAGATTCCAGGTGGGCTGGCCCGGACATCCATTACCTCATTGGCATAATGGAGGGATTAGTCAAAGCATTCCTAGGAGAGGCTTCTGAAATTATTATACATGTGGGTGGGGATTAGAGACTCCCTACACAACCCTTGGGGGAAGAAGTTATGATAAGGAAAAGACGACTCTTGGTCTTTTCGGTCCATATACCATGTTGGGATAATCCCCTACAACTCATATCATCGAACAAGATCATTAATAACCCTTCTTTGAATGAATACATATGGGGAGATGGGGTGTGGGTTCCTAGATGTCGTGGACATGGAGGTTCTTGTGGGATAGATGAGGTCGTGTGGGATTTCTGTGTTGACGTTTCCCCAAACCATGCGCCAGTGGGTGGGAGGTGATTGGTTCCCAATAATGACATCTTGTGTCGTGAAAGTAGGGATATTTAACCATTAGTGCTAAATTAATGAAAGTGGCATCTAGTGCCCCAGAACCATTCCTTCATAAATGGTTGTTAAGAAGGATCCATGTTATCAACGTCATAGACCACGATGTCTACCGTTCAACTGCCCCCATTTCTGGTGAGTTTCATGCTAGGCCCACTTTTTTCTTTGTAGGACCTGGCACAAAAATAGCTGGATCCAGTGACATGATAATCCACTGATGTCTCGAGTGCTAATAATCTGCACATTGAAGAGAATAGATTCATTTCAGGTTCACCATTTCTATTTCCAATGATTTCCCTCGGGCACAGATCCGTTATTTTGGAGGAAGTTCTGATATTCTTTTCAGCATTCCCACATTCAAAAGTTGGGACACATCCATCATTTATTCAAGGACATTTTCTCCTTGATCGTAACGGGATGATGAGATGTTTGTTCCACATTCCATGGATTCCTCATTGAAATTTTCACCTAGTATAGGTCTCCCTCATAGACTTAAGACAATATTCATGAAAATATTCCTAGTTTCATGACTTAATGGATACCAGTTAAATACACTGAATCTATCTGGACATTCCATGGTGTCTAGCCAGGGAAAAAACCATCAGTCGGGGGAGTAGTCATGTTGGACATTATTGGAATGTCTGAATGCAAGAACACTGATGTGTATCAGTTTCTTCTTCTTATGATAGGTCTTCTCAAGAGCGTGGAAGCCCGAGGCATCCCACGTTGAGTGCAAAGAATTATATTACAGAGTCATACCACTAAGTGTTTCCTCAAATTCCCATGATTATCACATATTATTCAATGAGTTTAACATCTATCAGAGATGGGTTAGACAGATCAAAAAACTGGCGAGAGTGAATCAGATGGGGGGAGCCCCAGGAGAGAGCACTTAAGATTCCTAGTATATAGGGGGATCCATATGCCCAATGAAGGAGGAACCGAGGATTCTTTTCTCCATATGAATGGGACGATAGGGTCTTTAATATTCTAGTATTGAACCTCATTGGCGTCTCTTATGTACTCTATCTCAAGAGATAGGGATCAAACCCACATAGTACAAAGGGGTGATGAATCGTGGTGTGCACAGAGGACAATGACCCAAAGAAAAGTTGGGCCTTACACGTGGTTAGCAGTCTGGGTTAGTTTAATTCCATGGGGGAAAATATCTATGGGTCTTAAAAAAGGGGAATTCAATGAATTAAAATTATTTGGGGTTGAAAACGCCTTAGCACTTTTTGGGATTCCAATTGATTACAATTGGTTAGGGTTTCATCAACTTACCGTCCATTGGGAAATACAATGTCTTACCACTGTTTGGGGTTGAAGACAGCTTACCGGTGAATGGGGTTCCAATGGCTTACCGCTGGTTAGGGTTCTAA
This sequence comes from Viscum album, assembly GCA_963277665.1. Taxonomy (NCBI): domain Eukaryota; kingdom Viridiplantae; phylum Streptophyta; class Magnoliopsida; order Santalales; family Viscaceae; genus Viscum; species Viscum album. The sequence continues at coordinate 1,182,621,552 of OY728130.1, forward strand.
CGACTTACTGTAAATTGGGAAATACAATGGCTTACCATTGTTTGGGTTGCCAATGGCTTACCACTAACTTGGGTCCCAATGGATTAATGTCAGATGGGGTTCCAATGGATTACCGTCGATTTGTAAATACAAAGGGTTACTGTAGACTAGGGTGCCAATGGATTACTTCTATTTGGAGTTCTAAAAGCTTACCGAAAATTAGGATTGGACCTCCAGGATTCTTTCTATGTACCCTATCTAGGAGACAAGGATCAAATCCCACAAATATTGAATGAGTGCATTTTACCGTCTTGCGGGATGAAAAGGGCTATTCAGTTTAACATCATACACGACAATAGAGGAACGACATGGAGAGGTCAAGACCAATAGGTGTTGGGAATGAACATTAAGGAGGCTCCGTAATTACATTTCTAGGAAAGGGAAAATAATGAATGTCTATGTAGTTCATAATGAGGGATAAATTTTAATGTCATTCGAGAAGAAATTAAATTGACATAAAGGGGTTGAGACATGTAGATATTGGGCTTGAACCTCTGGGAGGCTTCATACGTACCTTTCCAAGAATAAAATGATCAAAGTATATGTATTTTAGAATGGTTATGTGGGGATTAAACTCTATGGCATCCCAAGGAATATGCATGGTCAATTATTACTCTAAGCTCATGTGAGCCATGCATGGTGTGAGAAAAAAGAGGCAACAATAGACCTAACGATCATGGGGAAAAGCTGCGACCATGAAAGCTAGTGAATAGGGATTACACATGGAAGATGATCAAAGAGGAGACATGGGATTATGCATGTTTAGTGTCCTAGGGAGATGGATATTGGGACATACTCTAGTATGGAGGCTCAATGGAGACAAAACCAAGAGAGAGAGGGATGGGATAACGAAGGCCCATATGCCCATCTCTCCTCTGGTGTTTGTCACAGATAAAAATAGAAGGAGAATGGGTACTTCGTCCAACATGAAAGGATAAAATAGTATACCATGATGGTTTCCCATTCCCATTGATAGACACTTCTCTGACAAAGATAATCTCATTGCATGAGAGGAAGATCTCACTCCCATAGAGAGAGAGGTCCTAGAGAATGTTTGAGGTATGGTGCTCTGTGTTTTTTGCATAGGGAGAGGCCATAGTTTAACATCATGTGATATGGAAAATGGTTCATTGATGTTTAACATCCTTTAGCTCAGAAAAATGGGTTTTACTCCACACCCACAAGACATACATAACAGATACCCATCAAGCCCTGGGTAATGGATGGAATCAGCAGTGTTGTGGCGAGTTGGTGTTATGGATTGATCCACTAAGGGGGCCACGTTATAATGACTATGTGAAGAATAAATATCCTATAGCTTGGCTATGTGAAGAAAAATGAGGCTAATCAATGCACCGTAAGGCACCACCCAAGGGACCTTGAAATCACATTGTTTAAACCTGGAGGGTCATATGAGAGATGGTTTTGTGAAGAAAATGGGTTCAAAGGGAAAGACATTGTGAAGCTCGGGTGATCCACGCAGTGGATGGACATCGCGAAGGGGTATGCTTCACAATGTGGGGTATCATAGCCTATGAATAGGGTATAGGTGCATATGAAGGGTGCTTCGTGATGTGGATAGGATTTTTCGGCATTAGACTCCACAAAGCTAGGGTACATTGCAAAACACAGCACTGTGAATCAATGTGCGTCACAACGAATAGTGATACTCCCTTAGGAGATGGATAACATGTGTATGGAGGGTACGCCATGACTTTGTGAAGTGGTATGCTTTGAGAAGTGGAGTGGCCTAGCCTAGGCATAAGATATAGGTTCATATGAAGGGTTCCTCATAATGTGGAAGCGCTTTCGCAGATTATGACTTCCCAAAGCAAGGGTAACTTAAAAATATAGCACTATTAAGCAATGTACTTCACAAAGCATGGTGATCCTACCATAGTAGATGGTTCACATGTGTATGGAGGGTACTTCTCTATTCATTGGTGCTTTGAAAAGACCCGATTCCCCTTGAGGATATCATTCCTTTTCAATGGACCATGGGCTCTATAAAGGGTGTCCTTCCATGAAGAGGGGTTGTATCTGAGCTAAGGGAAAGGTAATTATCAGTGCTCAAGTACCTTAACAAGATCATTTTTCTCTTGTAGGGAATAATGTGCTTTGTGATTTGAGAGCATGGAAGGTTAATGGTTGTAGTATCTATCATTTGGCCTCGATGGGAGACTAGTATTTATAGGCAGGGTGAGGCGCGAAGAAGGGATAGCTCAGTGTGAATCAATGTGGTTCTCCGCGATCGGCTGAACATTTCGTTATGTTTTTCATGACTGCAGTGTCGACTGTCATCCTATCCTTCGAACATAGCTTTCTTGGGTTCACTTCACGAAGCTCAGGGAGGGTTCAGTCACATTCTACAGCCTCACAGAGGTTGATTCAACTCCCTCCACAGTGCAATGCTTCTAGTAAATTGTGTCGTAACCGCGGAGCCTCCCATTTCTTTTCATTGTGGAGACCTCAAAGGAGAACTCAACTTCACGTCAGCAGAATTTCTACGGGGCCTACAAATGCTATGGTGCTAAGGGGGTTCGTTAATGTGCTTCGTGAGGCAGTCACTTTGGAATTTTTTTTCTTTGTGTCCATTTCCTCCAAAAATATTTTGGGGCCAACATTACTAACAAATATTTAAGTAACATGTGTTAAATTTATATTATAATATTAAATTTTATCATATTCATACCCTTAATTCAATTATCTATGATATAATTTTCACTTTATAAAATAATTTTTTTTCATATTGTTTTTTGGGAAAACATGGATTTCTGTGTAATGTGTAATTTCGATGAAACATGTTGTCGTAGGTAACCCAAGATAAAATTAATGTTTCATGAAATGAACGATAAACATAGTGTTTCATGTAATTCAACATTATCTAATTTTTTTCAGATACAGTTTTTGAATACAATGTTCGTATTTTATAATTTTATGATGTTACAATCTCCCCAACTGAAATAAATTGTTTCTTTATAATTTAAACATGATCAAAAGTTTTATAACTGTATGTACCATTATTTCAAATCGAACATAATAAAAGGGTTAATAAAAAACCTCTTAATAAGATATAAAAATACATGTATAATGGTAACTTAACATGGTTTCAACCTATGAGAATGTATGTGGTAAACAAAAATATGAACATGGAAAGAATCTATAAATAAAGGTGATTGGGATCATTAATCACATGATAGTGAATGATCAATGTAAGGTTAGGGGATTAAAATACATAAATATATGATGATCTAAAATACTATTATATTCATCAGATATAAAATTAATATGTATTTTTTTCGTGAATATCCTTTTCCTAATGTTGTTGAATTATTATATTTTCTTGGATTATTTGGAAATATAGTTAATTGATACATTTTTATTCAATAAGAAAATTTTCATTCTTTTTATATTATTCATTCAATTTTAAATTCTTCCATTACTATAATAAATGAATATCATAAATGGGTTTTTTGTTTTATGTAATAAAATTCACTTGTTACAAGTTGTATGTTATATAAAATAGTGATAATTATTTCTTTCTATATCAAAATATTTTCAAAAACCAATATTTTCCACACATGTTATAATATATGAATAAATCATATAATGTGATGTAATAAATTAATATACAATAACTCTTGCAATGTTCAAATTAAACCATTCAATGAATTTCTAACCTTATTGACCTTCCAAAATATTAAGATTCATATTTTTATAACGAAGTTGACTGAATTTATAAAATGAACATACCATTAATCCCTTAAATAATATGATGAATATGTTAATTTTCATATACCAAATAGGTTAATAACTTTAAAATTTATAATAATAATACATTGTAGTTACATTAATTTCCATAAAACCATATTGAAAACATGTATTCTTAATTATTATATAAATAAAACAAATATTTTGGGATATTTTATTTAAACCTAATGTTGATATAAAATCATTCATTGATAGTATAAACCACTTCATAAACAATAGTTAATTAGTTTGAAACTATCTGATTTATGTTATCCATTTCAATCAACTCTTTATCCCATCATCACTATATAATTAGCAGGAACATATAAAGGTTTATTTTATTTTCATATGCTGTTTTAAAATAAGATCATATTTCCAAAAAATCACTTTTCCTTGTAGTATTAAACATACGATTTCAAATCCTCATAGAAAAATTATTGAAGTACAATCCTTATACATTTTATAATTCTTATAACTAAGATATCATTGATAAAATAATAAAATTTCATAATTTTTTATACTAAATAGAAGAACGTTAATCATTCCAATTTTTCTGTGGTAATATCGTAATAATGGCCAAGATCCACTAGATTTATTTGAACTATATTCCTTTGATGATTGAGACATATACTTATATAGTGACTCGTCTCCTTACAGTTGAAGCATTGTATACTGAAGACTTTATTCTTACCCTTGTAATCATATAAATTGTGGTGTTTCTCCCCACAATTTTAGAAAACTATAATTCCTTTTTTTCAAGTAATATCGTGCTTTGTTACAAAATTATAGCATGGGGTGTAGCCCACCATTCTCATTTTACATTAATAAAATTTTTCCCATACATCCTCTTATTCTCTTACTTCCCTATATAGCCCTGATACTTATAGAATTATTTCTCTATCATGTTAGCACATGATCATATGTCCTCATATGATGATATTGCTATAGGGAATAAATCCCTATGAAATACTAGTTTAATACTATAAATGATATGATCATTATTACTCTTAAAATAAATTTCATATGTGAGGATCTCATTCCTTCAGATACGCGCCATTTCAAAATGATGGAATAATCTATATTATATAATATCATTATGAAACATAATGTATAATCCACAAACTAATAAGATGAATAACCAAAATTGAAAACATCATGCATATATAATCTCATAATCATAAAAATGGTTTCGTTGGGGATATAAATATTTTTAATTCCATTATTGTGGTTTGTAACGAGAATGTTGATTTTATTATGAATATCCCAAGGGAGTATCAAATAAATTGTATTGTATGTCCCATTGTAGTGCACCAGGTGGTGATTAGGTCAAACCCAATATTCCCTTTTTAGATTTATTTCCCATATGTACATCTGTGGTAGAACCACATCCACATGTAGAATATAGATATGGATATATTATAAAGATAAACCAAATAATCTATATATAACAAAAATATTTTTATGTTCTTCCATACGTATCCTCAATTTTTATTATAGGGTTGTATTTCTTCCCAAATCAAGATCCTTATGTTTCTGCTAAACTTACTCTAATACCAATTGTAGAGACTTCCACTCTAGTTACTCGAAGGCTATGCCAGCTATATTTCATTTGTAAATGATACAAGGAATCACATTCCAAAGGACTGAATATTTTATCAGTACTTGTAAATATTATTCATACCTTAGTCCCATATTACATATGAAGACACATATGAAAAAAAATATTTTTTATAATAACAATACTCCATATAAAATATCAATTCATATCAAACATAGTACACTTCAGGGATTATTGAGAAAGAATAAAAATATGGGCAGATTTAATTATTAGTATGTGTTAGTTTTAGTGGAAGCTATGATGAATTGATCGAAATAATCAAAATATAATAGAAAATAACTAAGAACATGTTCTATATAAAAAACTTGAAAATCATTATAAAATAATGAAACATAAATATAGAAAGGTAAATAAAAAACATACTAATTAATCAATAAGATGAAAATTAAATACATCCATAGATAATATAATATTGAAAATATATTGGATAATAACAATACAATTATAAAAGATGAAAATAAATAATTATAGGATGTCATGTTTCATAGAAACTTGATACCTCTATAGTTATGTCCTTTAAAAATAAAGTTTAGAACATACTATATGAAAATCCACTTAACTAAGTCTATATAACTAATTCATCCTATGAGACAAACAATGCATCAAGGGGGATTCATTAACCAGTCCCCAAACCATGTCCTTCTAGCCCAAAGAATTCATCATATATGAAATAATCTATTTGATTTGTGAAAAACGTTCCTTATAATAAAATATTCAAATTTAGTAATGGATTCACATTTCTCAATATTTTCCCCAGTTATTAAAATTACTATTAAAGTAATCACTCTATGTAAAAATGGAATAAGTTTTTGGAAATAAATATATACATGATAAACTATAGTAATATTTAGTTGAAATTTAATTTCCATTAGAAAGTGAATAAAATAAAGAAATGTTAATGACTTCTAAAATACATCAAGGAAGTTAATATGAATACATTCAATTGAGAAAATGATCATAAAACATGAAAAGGATGATTTAAGATGGTATCTATGAAATATATCCCATTTGAGTAAGAATAAAAGGTTTTGTAATTAAAAAATATATATACCATAAAAATATCTGTAAAAACATTATTTAGGAAAATATCCTTTCCATTTTGAATAACTGGAAATCCCCTTCATTTAATATCACATTTAAAAACATTTCAATTAAAACTGTCATGTTAAAGAAGCAATGAACATTTCAAAAAAGGGATGGTCATAAAGGAAGATAATTATGTACATGGTGTTAAATTTTAAAAACTAACATCCTGTAGAACTTATTTAAAAAAATTATCCTTATATAGAAAACTAAAAGAATATTCCTTTCGCATTTTCGGTAAAATGAAAATTTGTGTTCTTTAGAAAAATACATAATGATTCTATTGAAATAAAATTTTAATGAGTAAAAATGGATGAAAATGAATTTTTTAATTCATTTTTCAATAGTTTAAAACATTTTAAAATGTATTTTTTAGAATACATGGTTTTGGAAGAAAATATATTTTTGAATGAAGAGAGAAAAGATGTTGGATTTCTTTAAAAATACTTTCTAAAAAAATAAAATTACCTAAGAGTGGAAAAAATTGTAATATTATGTAAAAATATCAAGAATAACTATTGGAAATTAAAATTAACTATTTTTATTATGAATGGTTCAATTAATTTCTTTCAACAGAAATTCAATAGTAAATAATCTCGGTTTGAATATGATTGTGAAATCAACCATTAAAAAGATCATAATGTTGAGGTGAGAATTAATCGATGAAAACAATATGTGTTACAAAAATAAAACAACATAAAAATGTGTACATATAATAAGAGGTAATAAAAATTAATTACACACATAATCATATAATAAAAAAAACAATGAAGTAGTATATTTTCCCAGTGAATATAAATTAAATTTATAAATCTTGTATCTCACGATTCCTTTTGGTGGAATGTACCTTAAACACATGTATAGTTGTTCTAAATAGGTTATTAACTTACAAAGCACCATATTAATTTATAAAATGTCATATAAGATACTTTTATAATCTCTTATCACATTTTTGTGAAAAATATTTCATTATTTTCATTTTTGGGAGTTCATTACCTTGTTTTCTCATGCAAGGTTTTTCCTAATTGTTTGAAATCATGGACATATTATATTGTTATATCACCTCAAAAATAAAATTCAATAAAATAATTAACAAATTATTACATCAATTTTACTTTTATAAATATTCATGATTGATGGTTATGAAAAATAAAGTACGTTAGGATTATATCTCCGGTAGATTATACATATGCATGAGTGACCTTTAAATTTTTTAATTATCATTATGGAAATGTGGAAAGTAATATTTTACATTTAAAGTATTATTTTAATATAATAAATAACAAACAGATATATATCATCCATGTGGTTTGGGGATAAAAAGAGTGTCACACCACTTCATAAAGGTGGTAGTCTATACGTTTAGGAATGATGTTTTCATCTTGAGTGAGTGAAAAGAAAATAATTAAAATGACATATATTATCTTCCAAGGAAGGTAAATATGTAGTTAATATCATAATTTACTAATTAATATCTTATATTATTAATAAATTTATATTTATAACATTCTTTGGGAAGTGTTAGTGAAAGATGAATTATATAGCTTCGTGACAAGGTAGTCCAACATACATACAAGTGATATTATTATATCTCATATGGAATTGACTATAATATATATATGTATATATATTTATACACATATATATATATATATTATAATGACTAAATATTTATAAATATCTTATAAATATAATAAATATAATTTATATATATCATCATACCCAACTATGAGAGGGTGAAATGGAAAATTGGATGACATCAGTTCTCGGGTTGATAGTTTGTCATACACACAAAAGATGATTCATAAACCATTTGATGGATGCAGAGACATTTTTAGCTCCAAAACTCAATATAAAAACATCTAATTATAGGTAATCTATTTATGATATTATATAATAATGGTTTAATAAAAAATTATTAGGTGTATACATATGTAAAATAAAGACGCTTGTCAAAGAATAATACCTCCTCTTCAGGTAACCTCCATAGGTTTCCACTATTTCCTTTAAAAGTTGAATTTATATAAAAGAAAGTATTATAGGATGAAGGGAAAGAATTTTTTATGTTATTTGTTCATTTATTTTCTAAAAAATGGTGGTTTGAAGTTGTTATGTAGAGAATATAGGGGGTGGCCTTTCAAAAGTGGGGGATATGAAACACTTGGTATATTTGAAAAGAATTATGTACCTTATGTTTTTCATATGAAAAAGTATCTAAAATGGAACATTCAGAAAAATTATTGGATTAATTGTCCAAATAATGTGAGAAAATATTTTTGACACAAGTGTATATTCCATTTTTTCCCTTATCATTCTAGTTTAACCATTTGTAAACGCATTTTACACTAACCATGGTAATTAGTTTTTATTACAATGAATATTTATTTTGGTAAAAAAATAATGTTGAAAATATTAGATGTTATAAATTTTTTTTAATATAAAATTTGTAATATATTTTTCCAAATTCAGGTCAAGGAAAAGAAAAAATTTCAACTTAAAATTAATCTTATATAGGTGACAAGAATGCAGGTTTTGAAATGGAAAAGGTCCAAAAGATCACAATATTTTATATAAAATCTAATCATGAAAATTGTTTAAAATGACCTAAATTTTAAATATTACTATATAATTTAACTAATATTACACTAATTCTAATAAAAATATAATTTTATATTATAGATAATTTAAATGAATAAAATTATTTTAATTCAAAATTCAGTATCTTTCACTATTTATCAATAAAATACTAATTTTTCCGAAAAAAATATAATTCATCCTAACCTAATTTTAATAAAAATAATTAAAAATTTAATTTATTCTAAAAAAATTTATATTGGAAGTGATAAATTTTAAATTATGTTCTTGAAGCATGAGTATACTGTCTTTTGGAAAAAATCGATTTTCAGAAAACATTTTTTTCATTTAAATGATTATTATATAATTTTTAACCAATAGTTACATAATAAATATGTAGAAAATATATATTTTTATAAATTAATTAATCTTATTCTCACCCTCTATTTCAATGGAAAATTTATAGTTTTCATATTAAATAATAATATTAATAGTATAGTTTTGTTCAGTAAAACTCTGCCTTATGTGAAACAAAAGAATTTTTTTCAACAATATCATTGTTGTGTGTAATGAAGGAAATTCTCAATATTTCATTTAATTAATTCTAAACATATTTTTTTGTGTAATTTAATAAAATATTAATGTTTTGTACTATATAATCAATCAAATATTATTTTGTTATTTTAAAACAATGTACGGTTAAAAGTTTTCTAACCAATATAAAAATTATTTTTTAATTTAAAAAAATTAAATTATATATAAATTTTTTGAAATAATATTAAATAATAATCGCTATATGAATATTATTTTTTTTCAAAAATATTTAATTCATTAAAACAGATTTCCTTGGGTGAAACTACACATTTCATAATATATACTTATATTGTTTCATCGTATCAGAATCTAATTTCTATCAAACTCATAATTTACTAGTTTAAAAAGTTATCTTAAAAATGGTTGAATATCAACATTTTGTATTAAAAGAAAATATAAAATTTAAACAGTTAAGGTTTAGATAAATGGAAAATTATTATACCCACTAATTCCTTAAGGGTAAGGTGTGCGAGAGTGATATTTTTTGGAGGTTATTCAACATAAATGGGTTTTTTATTATCTCAATGATATTAAACATATACAATATTTAATTTTTTTTATAAATTAGTTATATTATGTTATCATCATCTTAATCGAGGGAAAATTTGAATTATGTTATCTACCTCAAGAGATATGATAAATTGGACTTATAGGGTATAATCCTACAGGTCAAGGTAATCGCTTATTTCACTAATATCAATTGGAATTTATTATAACCCGTAATATATTAAACATAATTTTCATTTTATAATGTATTTATTCATAATGTATATGATGCATAATAGTATTTCAAACATTATAGAATATATAACTATTCAAAATAGTGAAAGTATAAAATCTAGTTTATATAACATCATTACATAATAGCACATTTATTTATTCAAAAATATGAAATTTTATTAACAAAATTTTGATTCATTAAATTATAACCTATTTTGAAATTTCACCCTCAAGATTTTAATTTCATACACTAAAATAGATTATTGTACTTTTATTTCATCACATCTTCTGGTTACCATGTCACCTTCTCAAACATGTTCTTACTGTATAACAATTTAACCGAGTGAGTTTCGTTGTTTTTTAGAACTTTTTCTTTTTGATCTATGTTCTTTATCATGTTATCCTTTTATGATCGATCATTTTATAATGGCACCACCTCTTTATTAATTACAGTTGAGTGTTCTGGTATGTACATCCTCAATAAAGATACATGGGACACATCATGTACTTGAGATTAGTTGAGTGGGAAGGAAAGATATTATGAGGCCTCTTTAATATGATCAAGGATATCAAAGGGGGGAATGTATCTTTGACTAAGCATTACCCTTTTTAATAATTTCTAGAATTTCTTTTATGGTGATATATGAAGGAACACCTTATCTCCTACCTCAAACTCTAGTTCACATAAAGGATTGTCTATATATCTTTTCTATCAACATATTTTGGATTTTATATGGAATTTACTGGTTTGAGACTTATTTTCCATTTCATGGATGACATCATCACACATTATCATCTTCAATATAACATCATCCAATAATGTTCTAGTCTAATACCACTCCCTATACAAAGCCACATAATGTTCTATTTAATGGGTCAAATGGAAACTATTGTTACATATTAAGTCCAATTTGTGAAGGTGTTAGTCCCAACTTCGTTGTAAATCCATTCTATATAATCTTATAATATCCTAGAAAGTTTGAGTAGTCCTTTAGATTGATTATATATCTATGTGTGAGAGGTAGTTTTGAAGCTTAATTCAATATCCAATGCTTACTGAAGGTTTCTAAAAAGATGTGAGGTAAAACTCAAATATCAATTGGGTAATATAGATATTTGAACTCCACATTGTCCTAAGACATAAAATATATATATATCATGGGGATTTAGTCAAGAGTAAAATCTTCTATGATTTAAATGAAATTCAAGGACATGGTATGGTTATTGACTACCAGAAAAATGGAATTGTTATCATTAGGTATCCCAGGGAGTCCTATAATGAAATACATTGTTATGTTCTCCCATTTATTTACTATTATGGGAAATCATTTCATAATAAAATTAGGATTAATTCTATCATCCATTACATTTTCTAAAAATAATCATCGAGATATAAGTATGTAAATGTCCCTCTTTATGGTATACCATAATAATTTTGGCTTAAAATTTCATTACATCATAGTGTTCCCTAGATTAATATAGAATCATAGATATATGATTCATCCCAAAGATACCACTTTATTAATGGATTATATTGAACACATATCGAAGTTCCAAACATTATAACTCCATAAACAACCAATTTGAACTCAATAATATTTTCTACCATCTTCTATAGAACCTTGTCATCATTTTGGGAATCCTTTATACTGACAAGAATTTATAGTTGAGATCTGATTTGATATAGGTAGGATAAATTTTTTTATTATTCCAATATCCATCAATTTCATGTCCAAGAATATTGGATCCCTTACAATCCTCACATTTAAAACATGAACAATAATAATCATAGTTTAGCTCTATACACCTTTATTGGTACATATTGAGATCTTTTTATGATAATATGTACTTGATTCTTATTTTATCCACATATATGTCCCACTTTTCTCCATAGAGGAAATGAATTTATATTATTAATCTGTAGATCACTACATCCAATTCTAGATCATGAGTTTTTTAGTTATTCTTCAGAAAATTTAGACGGATGTAAAAATGGGCTATCACTTTTTCATCTTGAATGTATACACAACCTAATCCTTTTTTGGATACATTGTTTTATATAACAAATTCATCACCATTGGGGGATAATGTGAACCCAGGTGTTGTGACTAGACTCTTCTTCAATATTTTAAAACATTATTCACATTAATCAATCCTTACGTACGTGAATTAAATCATAGTAACATTGGTTTGTCGTCATGAAAATTGCGACATGTTTCTCTCAAATCAATGATACTACCTAGATAATCCACAAAAAACATCATAGTTTCATCATAGACTTTGGCCCCGGACATCATGGAATTACCTTTAAATTTGATGGATCCACATATATCCCTTTAGCAGTGATATAATGTCCCATGAATGTAACTTACTCATTCTAAAAATCAAATTTAGAGAACATTGAAAGTAACATTTCTTTTCACAATGCCTTTAGTACAAAATTCCAATATTCCTCATATTCCTCCTTTCCTCTAGAGAAAATAATAATATCATATATTAATACTACCAAAACGATATTTTAGAAATATATAGTGACGCTATTCATCAAGTATAAGAATATTTATGGAGGGTTATGTTTCTAAATGCTATCATTATGAACTCACATTGCTCATACCATGTACCAAAAACTAATCATGTGGGTATCATCCTTCTTCACCTATACATATTATATCATGAAAGATTATTCCTCATAGATAAGTATTAAGAACCACGTATCTAATCAAAGAATGCATCAATCTATGGTAGAGAATATGTTTTATTTATTGAGATAATATTGAGCTCATTATAATGAATGTAGAGGTGAATTTATCACAAATTCTTCTTGATGAAGGGGACTAATAGACCCCATATTAAATCACACTAGAACATTAACTATTTATCCTGATCCTCCTATAGATTTTTCTTTATATCATCATTTTTAATAATAATTGTTCCATATAGAGTATTAGATATTTGTAAAGCATAATATATAATATTATTTGAATATTTAACCTCTCAGGTAGGAGTAAAACTAAGAAATTCTTCAATAAACACATTAGCATATTCCATCATAACAGAAATGTCTTTGTTAGTTACACTAGGCTAGATACCCTGAGAGGGGGTGTGAATCAGGGTATGATATATTAAAACAACTACCCATTTGATATTGTTTCATGGTTAGACAAAACTCTATTCTATTTAATTCCCTTTGTAGAGTATAAACTAATATTCATGCATTAACATGAAACATAAATTTTACTTGTTTCACTCTCCATGGGGTACGTTCAAAGAGTATACACTATCAATGTGGAAATTAACCAAATACACTAAAAGTTAAATAATATTTACATGTTAAATGTTTAAATACTCTCCCTCCTAGTTTATAGCCAATCACAACTTGATAACTCATTACTCTCTCAACTGATGTGAGTTCACTGCTCTTTCCCAAGACCCACTCACAGTTTATAGGCATATAGGTCTCTTAATTATCACTAATTAATACAACCTTATTTATTGATAGATTTTATATTGATGAATAAATTTCATCCACTGATGAATTATCCTTCTCCACTGATTAATGGGAAACAATCTTTGAAATTACCTTTGTAAATCTCCCTACTTTGCAAAGCTCCCAATTTCACAAAGCTCAAAAAAACCTTTGCAATTCACCAACCTCGTAGAAAAGCTCATAGGATCAAAAATCTAAAAGGTTTGAAATACTCACTAAATTTCATAGATCTCTAGATTTTAGATGTCACATAATTCAGGAACATTTAGAAAAACTAAACAAACCTTCGCAAAGTACACGTCCTCCGCAAAGCCAAAATGGCCTTCGCAGTGCGCCTTCCTTTCGCAGAACTCAACTGCCTCAACAAATTAACGTTTGTTTCATGAAGCTCCCTACTCTATGAATATACTTCACAATTAGAGATATTATTTTTTTTATCTCACTAATTCTCTCATGGGGGTCGAGGTCTATTTATAGTTGATTCCACCAACTCGGGAACATTCCAAACAAATTCAATGCCATATCAAATCAAATAACAATGCTCAATTTTTTTTCCTGAAATTATCTCTATATCAAAAAGCACCAAAAAAATTTTCATATTGAAGAGCTCATTGTAATCGTGGATCATTCCATCAATACCTTTGTTCTACCTTTGAAAATATTCTCCATAATTCTCTTCACATCTATTGTTCATGACGCTTTCCGTAATCGTAGAGATTCCCATCAACATTCTTCCTATCTCTATACAATCCATTTCAAAAAGCCAATATTTGAAAAAATAATTGGTTTTACATATTTTTATGAGATATTCAAGGAAATATACTTTTCATTATGTTATCCAAATCCCAAATTTTTGATCACATGAATTTGGAAAACACTAAAAAATGGCTCCACTATGTATATCATCTTTTGTACCACCTCCTGATAGGACATTTTCTTATCATGTTTCTTTTTCAAAACTAATGTTCAAAAATATCTATGGATCATGAAAATTCACCAAGAAAACCTACATTTTTAGAAAAACTCAACCAACACCAAAATGGTGCAATGTTACCTTGATGGATTTTTGACAAACTCTCTCCCCCATTTGGTTTGTTGACAACTCTTTTCATAATGACTTTCTGAACATTGATATGTCACTGAAGATCCATCCATTATCCAACATCATTAACCTATTGTGATTCAGATAGTGACAAAAGATTCAGTCACTACATACTCTAATCCCACAAGAGCAACGATCAGCATGATAAACAAGAGTAGTATGAAACTTTCATCGATGAACAACATCATTTCTGACACCAACTATTGATACTGTATAGATTCCAATAAACTGGTTTCATCAAAAACCTCAGTTGTCAAGATATATTATCTTTTATTGATAACTTAAAGCATCGTCATATTTAAAACTCATACGCCACCTATCTTGTTCCTCCCTCTATCCCACTACTCCACCTGTCAAAATCATCTTATGTCTTTGACTAATACATTTTCTCCCTACTTCTTTAGCATCATTTTATTCCCCTTAAAGAGTCACTATTTCTACACCTTTTGTCAACTGACCTAAAGGCCACTCTTTTTTTGTCTGCAATATAGTAGAGAAGGCATATCAATACAATTAGGAAAATACATCATACCTTAGGGAGAGGTGTAAGAACCTAGTTTTTATTCGTGAGATATGGGTTGCTTGTTTTCATTTTTACTTATGTGTTTTTGAGAAATTAAGGAAAATGGGGAAAAATCCCAAATTTTGTGGGTACACGCCATGTACATTTCCACACGCCGTGTACCATGGCCGTGTGGGATGAGTACCCAGGGCGTGTAGCCCTGTCAGTGATGAAAGGTGTAAAAACCGACTACACACTGTGTAGTGGGTATTTACACATCGTGTAGTCATTCAGCAAGTGAATAATAAGGTGGTGGAAGCATCTTCCTGCTGAGCGATATTACATGTCGTGTATTTAGAAATACACTCCATGTACTCATGTCGGCAAGTGAACAATGTCGCGCTGGTGAGAAGCCGCCAGAGTAACAGTTAAAAAATTAAAATCACACACCGTGTACTGGAGAGTACACACATTGTAGTCTGTTTTTTTCACTTAAAATGGGTAGTTTCATCCTATATTGAAAGAATTATCTTAGAATTCCAATGTATCTTGTGAGAGGAGGTCAGAGCATAGAAGATCTCTTGACCGCACACCGGGAATCCGATTCTGCCTCTGTCGGTCATGTGGGGACAGTACGGGTAAGCCCTCCCCTATCCTTGTGATGTTCTTACCAATTATTCCTATATGGGAAGTTATTTACATTTGAAAGGGAAAAACTTTATCCCAGATCTACATCGTTCACAGTTGTTTAGGGAGGCGTCATTCACGTATATCGATCAAAGGTGATCGAGGTAGTTGGTATGATGTTTTTTTCCAACTGTGGAGTTGAAATTGGGTACCATTGTTCTATGAACCCATGTTTTGGGGTGTCATATGGCTGAGGCCATCATTGTTTTAAATACCTAGAAGTTTATAAGTAATTGAATGTAATTATGAACTACTGTTTGTGATCGCTGCTTGGATCCAGGGCCACCCCGGGGGTGCGTTCCTCTATTTAGCGATTTTGGCCAGGTTACCCGATGGTATACCATGATTATTACCTCTTTAAAGATTTCTTGGGAGGAAATTTTGTATGAAATTTCATGTTATGTATTAGGCTCAGCCCGGTTACTTGAGCCTGATGTAAGTGTTTTATATTAGCATGAGGGCACTGTTACATTTAGCCTGAGGGCATGGTTACATTTTGGCTGAGGGCATGACTATATTAGCCAGAGGGAATCGTGATATTTAGACTGAGGGCATGAATATGTTATCCTGAGGGCATGGTTACATTTTTCCTGAGGGATAACTATATTAGCCTAATGGCATGGTGATATTTAGAATGAGGGCATGACTATAGTAGCCTGGGGGCGTGGTTAATTTTAACCTGAGGGAATGACTATATTAGCTTGAGGGCATGGATACATTGTGCCTGAGGGCATGACTATTTATGCCTGAGGGCATGGTAACATTTAGCCTAAGGGCATGACTGTATTAGCCTGAGTGCATGGTAACATTTAGCCTAAGGGCATGACTATATTAGCCTGAGGGAAATGTTCTGATTAGCTAAAGGGCATGGGTTCTGGTTTTCACTGAATTAAATTATGTTGAATTGTTGAAAGAATAATTAAATGGAAATGAAACTGGTAGTGATAGTTACTTTTGAGTACTTAATAGTTTACTTCATATACTTTTTCACACTACTGTTGTGTAGTTTTCACTGTAAGTTGGGCACATGCCTTTGGTGGGTGCCTACTAGGATTTATTTCTCACACCCTATTTGGGTCATGTCTTCAGCCTAAACAGACTATGTTTCTATAGGTGTTGATAGGGGAAAGGTTCCTTATACAGGTACATGATTGTAGTATAGGAGTAGGAGATCATGGGACCGAGCTTTGGCTTGCGATGCTACTGCATTTTGTTTACTCTTCTTGTTTTTCTTGGCTATATCTTGTACTTTGAGTTGTATTGTATTGTACTGTTCTGTATCTTGTTCTGACTATTTTCATAGAAATTGTCACATGCATCATCTTTATATATATAACTGCTGGTTGTCTTTTAATCCCGTTGCCCATTTCAGTTTTATGTTTCATACTACTTCCATTGTTGTATGTTATTTATCTTCTCTCCTACGCTACACTTTGAAAATGATGGCATAGTTTCCTTCATCTATGTTTTTTAGTTACATGGGAAGACACTGGGTCAGCACTACATGGCGTGTACAACTGGTACATAGCATTTTCCCCAATCCATTCCCTGCCCCGTGTCTCCGCCCACACGGTCTATGACATGGAAAGAGACTACACGACATGTACTTAGGATACACAGCCTGTACTTTAAAAGTTTTTATTTCTTCCCGAACTAAAGAACACATGTCATGTGTCCATAGAACTACACAGTGTGTATACTGGGTATTCTGAACAGTATCCCTCAAAAACTACTCTGGAACCCAGAAAACACAGAACAAACACCTAAGTGATAAATTCTAATCAATGATGGCCCGTAATCCCTATGAATCAAAACATGTCATTTTATACATGTTATAATAAGATAAACTCATCAATGATCCGCCAAATTCTGATAATTGAGGGCCCATACTCCCCAAAAACCAACGTTTGGCATTCATTCTATCATAACCTCACACAAAAATACCCTATAAAATAGAAAATATTTATCAAAGTAGCTATCAGAACATTATACTTTTCTAGCACAAAAACTATCACAACAACATGTAATTTCTAATGCACCTACATGGCATCGAATGAATACATGACATGTGATTTCTAGCATGTGCCTAAATGTTGCATGAGATGGATTACCCTCATCTCATCAGGTTGTAACTAAATAAAACCCATGTATAACATATAAATAGCACAATACAAGTGCATCACCCAACAATGAAAATCAAATTAACAGAAAAATTGAAAAACCAGTAATAATTGCAATAACGATGTAGATTGGATTGAAATATAGATATCTTTAGTTACATGTTAGACCATCAAACATACCGCTTACAGATTTTCGGAGTAAATATGGTCTATATGAGTACTTGGTTATGCTGTTTGGACTCAAGAATGTGCCAAAAATTTTCATGGATATGATGAATCGTGTGTTCTACCCTTATCAGGAATTCTTTATGGTAGTCTTCATGGACAACATCTTGGTGTAATATCACATTCAACATGACCATGTAACCCTTCTTGAGATCATATTGAGTACACTGAGAGAGCATTAGCTATATGTTATGCTCTCCAAGTGCCACTTTTGGATGGACCAGATACACATCCTGGGTCATATTATCATAGAGGCAGGAGTTGCAGTAGACCCAGAGAAGGTGGGACCAGTAGTTTCCTGGGAGCATCCTAATAACGTGTTTGAGATAGGGAGTTTCATGGGGATGGATAATTAATACAGGTGCTTTATATAGGACTTTTCCTTCTTAGCAGGACCGTTGACGGGTTTGACTAAGAAGGGTGCGGAGTTTGTTTGGTCAAAAGCTTGCAAGACAACCTTTCAGGAGAAAAAGGGAAGGTTGACATCAGCACCAATCCTGACACTTGTAGATCAAGGGAGGAGTTATGAAGTTTACTGTGATGCATCCGGTATTGGTTTGGGAGTAGTGTTGATGTAGGGCGATTGAGTAGTTGCATACGGGTCCCTGCAATTGAGGCCACATGAGAGGAATTACCTGATGCATGATCTCGAGTTGGCTGCAGTTTTTCATGTGTTACGTTGTTGGAGACATTATCTCTTGGGAGAACATTTTGTGGTTTTCACTGACCACAAAATTCTCAAGTACATATTTACTCAGTGTGACCTTAATTTGAGACAGCGAAGGTGGGTATAATACCTTCAGTCCTTTGACTTTGAGAATTCATATACACCTGGTAAAGGTAATGCTGTTGCTGATGCACTGAGAAGGAAGACTCAAATATAGGCTGTTCATGAGGCCAGTGGTGAGTGGCAGCTTATGGATTTTTTCTCTAATATTCATTTAAAGGTACACGATAGTCATGGGAAAACCTATCTTTATTCGTTAGCTAAGAATTCTACCCTCTTGGATAGAGTTTAGATGAGACAACTATCGAATTCAGAAAGCTAAATTCTATGGGAGTCTGTGGAAAGTAAAGACCATTCTTCTGGTTGGGTGATATGCGATGACGAGGTACATCATTTCCATGGACGAGTGTGGGTTCCAGGAGACATACGCGAGGAGTTGATGTGGGAGTTTCACGCTTCAGCCTGGGAAGTTCATCCTGGGGTTTCCAAAATTTACCATGACTTGAGACGTCTATATTGGTGGCCAGGTATGAAGCGAGAGGTAGCTAATTTAGTTACAAGGTGTTCCATATGTTAGTAGGTGAAGGCGGAGAATTAGAGGCCACCTGGACTATTACAATAGTTACCCATTCCAGAATCCAAATGAGATGATATCACAATGGACTTCGTGACTGGGTTGTCGAGGTCAGCTCGAGGTAATGATGTCGTGTGGGTCATTGTGGATAGACTTACAAAGTTATATCACTATTTACCGATCAAGGAGACCTTCGGTGTTGACAAGATCGGGAAGATGTATATCCAAGAGGTTGTACATCTTCATGGGGTCCCTCATTCTATCTTTTCAGATAAGGACGCCCATTTTACGTCTCGTTTATAGAAGAGTTTTTAGAGGACACTGGGTACATAGGTGCTTTTGAGAACAACATACCACCCTCAGACTAATAACCAGTCAGAGCGTACGATACAGGTTCTTGAGGACATGCTACGTGCATGCATCCTAGACTTTGGGGGCTCTTGGGAAAGGCACATACCCCTGGTTGAGTTTTCCTACAATAAAAGTTTTTAGGAAACTATTGAGATGGAACCTTACGTGCATTTATATGGTAGGACATGCCGATCACCCCTGTGATGGATGATGGTAGGTGAGGTAGCTTTACTGAGACCACGTCTCATGTTGGAGACTTCAGAGAAGGTCCAGTTGATACAAAAGCGGATGGATACTATGCAGTCTCGTCAGAAATTGTATGCTAATCACCGTAGATGACCCATAGAGTTCATGGTCGGGGATTAGGTTTTCTTGAGTGTCTCACTGAGGTTGAGACATAGGAAAATTAGGAAATAGGGTAAACTTTCACCGAGGTATGTTGGGACATTTGATATCCTGGAGAGAGTCGGGTCGGTTTCCTACCAGTTTCATTTACCACAGAGGTATCGGGCCATGTACAATGTCTTTTATGTATCTCAGCTGCGCCGTTATCATTCAGGCCCGTCTCACATTTTTCAGCCCATGGAAGATGAGCTTCAGGTTGATGCATCCTATGAGGAGCATCAAATTATTATTGTTGATAGGAGCATATAGGTTCTCTGAGGCCGGTCAGTTCCTCTCATACGGGTGCTATGGAAGCATGGCCGAGTGCAGGACGAACCCTAGGAGCGGGAGACCAACGTACATGCTCAGTGGCCAGATTTGTTCACTGCTTTATCATCATCACCCGTGAAAATGAAATTCGGGGACGAATTGTTTTAAGGGGGAATGTTTTTAAGAACCTGGTTCTTATTCCTGTGGTAAGAGTTTCTTCTTTTCCGTTTTCCTTAAGGTTTTTTGAGAAAATAAGAAAAATGTGGAAAAATCCCAAATTTTGTGGGTACACGCCATGTACTTTTCATAACTCCATGTACCTTGACCATGTAGGATGAGTACATAGGGCGTGTAGCCTTGTTAGCAATGAGAGGTGTAAAAAACGACTAAAGACCATGTTGTGGGTATTTACACACCGTGTAGTCAGTCTGCAGGTGAATAATTAGGTGGTTGAAGTAGCTTCCAGCTAAGAGACAACACATGACCTGTATTTAGAAATACACGTCGTGTACTCATGTCGGCAAGCTAACAGTGCCACTCTGGCGAGAAGCTGTCAGAGGAATAGTTAAAAAAAATGAAAAATACACATTCTGTACATGAGAGTACATGCAGTGTTGTTCGTTTTTTTCCGCTTAAACTTGGCACTAGCCTCCTCTGTTGATAGAGGATTCTTAAAATGCCGAAGGAGCTTGGGAGAGGAGACCGGAGCTTGGAAGATCTCCTGACTGCACCCTAGGAATCTGATTTGGCATCCATTGGTCACGTTGGGACCATACGGGTAATCCCTCCCCTCTCTCGGCACTGTTCTTAAAAATTATTCTTCTAAGGGAAGTTATTTAATTTTTAATGGGAAAACGTTTATCCCATATCTATGTCATTCACATGCATTTAGGGAGGTGTTGTTCATGTATACCGTTCAAAGTCAATCGAGGTAGGTGGTCTGATGTTTTTTTTCATCTTTGGAGTTGAAATTGTGTACCGTTGTGCTACAAAACCAT
This sequence comes from Viscum album, assembly GCA_963277665.1. Classification (NCBI taxonomy): domain Eukaryota; kingdom Viridiplantae; phylum Streptophyta; class Magnoliopsida; order Santalales; family Viscaceae; genus Viscum; species Viscum album. The sequence goes on from OY728130.1 coordinate 1,182,643,357, forward strand.
GTTTGGGGTGTCATATTGCTGAGGCCTTGGATGTTTTAAATACCTAGAATTGTATAGGTAATTGAATTTAATTATGAACTACTGTTTTGGAGCACTGCTTGGATATCGGGTTACCCTAGGGGTGCGTTCTGCTGTTTATCCCTTTGGCAAGGATACCCGAGGTATACCATGGTCATTACCTTTTTAAAGATTCCTCAAGAGGAAATTTGGTATGAAATTGCTTGTTCTACGTTGGGCTCAGCCCGGTTACTTGAGACCGAGGGAAGTGTTTTATATTAGCCTAAGGGATTTGTTACATTTAGCCTAAGGGCATGGTTACATTTAGCCTGAGGGAATGAATATATTAGCCTGAGGTCATAGTGATATTTAACCTAAGGTCATGACTATATTAGCGTGAGGGCATGGTCACATTTAGCCTGAGGGCATGACTATAATAGCCTGAGGGCCATGTGATATTTATCCTGAGGGATGACTATATTATCCTGAGGGAATGGTTACATTTAGCTTCAGGGCATGAATATATTAGCCTAAGGGCATGGTTGCATTTAGACTGAGGGCGTGACCATTTTAACCTAAGGGCATGGAAACATTTAGCCTGAGGGCATGACTATATTATCCTGAAGGAATGGTTACATTTAGCCTGAGGGAATGACTATATTTTCCCGAGGGCAAGAAAATGATTAGCTGGAGGGCATGGGTCCTAGTTAACACAAAATTAAATTAGGTTGATTTTTTTAAATAATAATAAAATTGAAATGAAACTGGTAGTGATAGTTTATTTTGAGTACTTACTAGCTTACTTCATTTACTTTTTCACACTACTATTGCATATTTTTCACTGAAAGTTGGGCATGGGCCTTTGGTGGATGCCTATTGGGATTTATTTCTCACACCCTATTTGGGTCATGTCTTCATCCCAAACAGACTATGTTGCTGCAGGTGTCTACAGGAAAAAGGGTCCCTATACAGGTACATGATCGTAGCAGAGGAGTAGGAGAGAATGGGACTGAGCTTTGGCTTGCAATGCTACTATGTTTTGTTTACCTTTCTTGTTTTTCTTGGGTATACCTTTTATGTTGAGTTATATTGTATTTTATTGTAGTGTATCTTTTTTTGAATACTTTCATAAAAATAGTGACATGCTGCATCTTTATATATATTATTTCTGGTTCTCTTTTAATTCAGATTCCATTAAAGTTATATGTTACCTACTACTTCCACTGTTGTATGTTATTTATCTTCTCGATTGCACTAAACATTGAAAAATGAGGGCATAGTTTCCCCACTATCAGATCTGGGCCCTCGCTGCTAGTCGGCAGCCTCTGGTATTTGGGGAAATGGGCTTGAGGTCATTTGACCAACCAGGTTCGGGGCACCCGTTGAGTGGCACCCAGATCCAGGATGTTACAAGGGGGGGGGGGTCCAACACACACACTTTTTCAAGTGTGCAAGTCTACTGAACTCTCAAATCTAGTCTATTCCTCTCAAAATCTTCCTTAGGTAATTTCTTTGTTAGAATGTATTCAACCTATAGTTCTTTAGGCACGTACTCCAACTTCATGATTTCCTACTCAACCGTCTCCTCAATAAAATGATACTTTATCTCAAAGTGATTATTTCTTTGAGTGATTGATTTTATTTTTTATGAGATTTATATCACATGTGTTATCAAACTAGATTCTGATTGGAGACCTCACTTCAACTCCCATATCATCAAGCTGCTGCTTCATCTGCAAAAATTGTGTGCATGCTTCAGTGTCCGCAATATACTCATCTTCTGTGGTTCTCAATGAAATGAAATATTGATTAATTTTTATCCATTAAATACACAATCCACCTAGAAAAAAATAACCTCCATATATTGATTTTATATCATTATTAACATCCCAAACTCCCACAGTGTGTTTCCAGTTGAATAATTTAGTATCTTTAGTTGTACGCAACTTGGAATTCTAACACACCATGACCAATCAATATAGTCATTAGGAAAAGTAATACCCACTTTTTTAAATTAAATAAATAATTATTTCAAAATGAACTTCATTTTTTAATTTGAAATATCAAAATTAGCTTTGGGTGATTTTTTGGTATTTTTATGAAAACAGTCAATTTTTAATGAATAGTGAAAAACACAACGTTATTGTTTAAAAAAGAATTTTTATTTAAGAAATTATTCACATTATTTTAATTTATTTTAGGTCAAAATATATACATAATACCTATATCTATTCAATTTAATTCATTAGATTCATTTTATAATATTTTTAGATATATAAAATTTTATTGAACTTTTTACCGTCTTTTATCCACCTTCTATGAGCATTTGAAAACTTACATAAAATGTAATTTTACTGCTTCTAAGAGTTAAGTTTCAAAATCCCAAGATACACTATTGATATCAGTATGTATGATTTGGTTTAATAAAATGAAAATAATTTTTGGTGAATAATAACTTTTGACTTTTATTTACCACGATTAAAATTAAATATGGTAATTAAGGTTCAAGATGTTATCATAATTACCCTAACACATGTCCTAATTCTATTAGATAAGTGTAATTATACTAAAAAACCTTAGGAATAAAATATTACACTTTTTTCCACTTGGATTAGATTAGGACATTTATTATAATTTTATTTAAAGAAGAGTTAAATGAGTTAAATTCAAAGTTTACCACCTAAACCATTTTTAATATAGGGATAAAAAGAATATAAATTTGACTATAAATATTCATTAGAAATATAAAAATATTTCCTACATAATGGTATTTTATTTATAATTTTTAGACATTAGATATTATAATTTATTTATGACACAATGATGATGCAGTAATTACCTTATAAATGAATGATTAAAATAATTGATATTATAAATATCTAGGTAAATGTAATTTGAGAATTTTGATCAATTATAATAATTTTATAGGATAATATGACATGTTAGGGTTGATTAAAAAAAATTTCCTGAAGTAATCATGTTGTTATAGTTTTCACAAAAACCAATTACAAAATACTGTCAAAATTGATATATTTGAGTTTTTAAAACAAATACTATATTATTAATTGATTTAATATTCCAAATAATATAATGTTCGACCGAACGACATAGATAAGGTTCTATATATTAATTATGAACCACATGGGGTTCCCTTGGCTTGTTATAATAATTTTATTAACAATATAATATAAATCTACAAAGAGACATGGTAAATGTCAAACAATTTAACTAAGAGTTAAATTTAAAAGATAAAGATAATATGATGAACTAAACATGTCTAACAACTATTGATTGAAGTGTTATAAAAAAATCACCACCATAGAATAGAAATAAATAAATTTTCATCCATTATAAACCGAATATTATTTTATTACAAAATAATATTTCAAGCTCTTCCTAAAGTGACAATCACCTCTCTTATAAAAGGGTACTTCCCCTTATCTTAATTTTACACCTCCAAAGCCATTTGGCTTGTACGAACCCTAACCAAATATCCTTCCAACATAACTAAAATCAACTTAAAGGCGTTACATTGATCAGAAATCCATCCTATGTAACCCTTTTGATGAGCACAAAAAGAAACACTTGAAGAAGAGGTAATAATTCCACAACCTTCGTTCAAGTTCTTTTCTTCTTCATCTTCTTATTTATTTGTTTATTCCTTACCAAAATAATAACTCATGTTCCTTATACATAATATAATTTTATTATAAATATGGTACAACAATATTCGTTATTTGAGCCATCCTATAAATAAAAAAGTCACAATACGTGCGTACTTACAGCTTACCGTCTCGACGTTGTGGTGTATATTGTTTTTCAAACATTTCATAATTTTTGGTGGGTATATTATTGAGTATAACTGATTTAAATAAAAAATATAACATGTTAATTATTCTGTATATATTATTTACCATCCAATTAAATACTATTTCACCAATAATGTAATGATATTTTCGCTCATGGTTACGTAAGGATTTATGTCTCTAAGAACGCGATGAGATTCATTCCCCATTGTAATCATTCAAAAACAATATTCATTTTATGATTATAAATAATTTTTATGAAGATAATATCATTCTATATATGAATCAAATACTTCCTATCTATAACAAACATGGATTATGTGACCAAGCATATAAAGGAAAATGTACCAGTTAACACCCAAAACGATGATACAACTAAATTATTATAAACAAATAAATATTAGAAGATTATATATGATATCATTTTTTATAGTTCTTTTATAATTTAATAACAATGTTTTAACTATTATACGGGAGTTTAACATTCCATCTACTATGGAAAATTACAAGGTAAGGGTTAATTATAAAACCTCTTTACTTATATGAGGTTGTTAATACGTAAGTATCTACTAGAAAGGCCAAGATTACGTGATCATTAAAGCTAAGGTTGAATCTCTGAAATACGTGGTGGAGGGTATTTTAATGGTTTCTTTATGTTCAGACAAACCTTTATTTGATTCTAGATCATCTCATTGTTTCATATCTTCCCATTTTACATAAAAAATTATCTATTTTCAATTTGACATAACAAGGGAGTTGTTAGTCAAAACACATAAGGTAAGTATCATCACAAAAATGTTTCGGGAATCAGTTCCCATTAGGGCATACAAATTATCTTTATCTATAGATATCCTCATCATACCTATGAATATATTTGACATAATTCTTTGAATGGATTGAATTTTGGACCATGATGCGAAAAATTATTATTTGAAGAGGGAGTTTACAATTTGCGATGCTCTTAAAGAGAACCTTATCTTTAGAAAAGAAATGTCACATCCTAATTATTATATAGATCAAGCCCCAGTAGCACTACTAAGTTCAATTATTTAGGAAAAATATAATAAAATAACTATTGGTGAGGAAAATAATGATCAAATACAGGACATACCTATTGTGCAAGAATATGTTGATGTGTCTCAAGAGGATTTACATGAAAAACCTCCAGAATGAGAAATAAAGTTTTCCATTGATTTAATTCCTCATTCAAGGCCCATATCAAAGACCCCTTATCGAATGGCCACTATGGAATTAGTGGTAATAAATAATGAAATAGATTAATTAAGTAATAATGGATTTATTCTCCCTAGTGTTTCTCATGGGGATCCCATGTTCTATTTTGTATGAAGAAAGATGGATCTATGAGGTTGTTCATTTACTACAGGGAGATAAATGCGATAAGAATAAAGAACAAGTATCCCCTACTTCAAATTGATGATTTATTCGACCAACTTCATGGAGCTCAATATTTTTCAAAGATTGACTGGCGATTTGGATATCATCAGTAGTTTGGGAAGATGTAAGACATTCCAGAAATAGTATTTCAAACAAGGTACGAGCATTACAGGTTTACAGTAATGCATTTCAGGATGACTAATGCACCCCTTATTTTCATGGATCTAATGAACAGAGTTTTCAAGGAATATCTTGATGACTTTTTTGAGGTATTTATCGATGATATCTGGGTATACTCCAAAATATATAAAGATCATGAAAATAACATGCACAACATCCTAAGGACTATTAGAAGAAATGAATTATATTGGAAATTTAGAATGATTGAATTCTGGCTTTAGAATATTTCTTTTCCTAGACATATTTCCTCTAAAGATGGAATATAAATTGATACTTTAAATACCAAGGCAATCCAAGAATGGCCAGAACCGATGAGTATAAATGAGGTATGCAGTTTTATAGCATCCCACCTTTTTATCACATAAACTTTCATTACATTTTACAAAATCGAGGATCTTTAAGGTTTATTGTCTTGGAAACCAGGAACTTAAAACATGAAACAAAAAAAAGCATTCTTCTTAAACAATTGTAAGGCTTCTCCTTTAGTTCATCCTAGGATCATTACTGCATCTCATAACCTGGGGACATACATCAAAAGAAAGGGTGAGCAGAAGGCCCAATAAGGGAAACAAGAGAAACATTTCACATTTGAACTTGAGATACTTCAATAAGGACATGAAAAGAACTTTAAGGCATGAGAAAGAAATCATGAGATACATCATAATAAAAATAACATTTTTTATAACTTGAAGATGTGGCTACATCATTTAAAATAGACAATCATGAACATATCACCAAGGTCCATCCCCAAGGTGTCATTTGAAAATTACCAAGGTTATTCATGAAGGTATCGTGAAAATTGTAATCTCTAGTGGTTACATCATTACCCAATGCATTAAAGAGCTATCAGGGCACACCCTTAAATTTTCCTTTATTATCCTGTGAGCCACATATATCATCATAAAAAATTTCATAAATGACCCATATAGCATAAAATAAATGGGTTTTATTTCATAATCATAACGTTTTAAAAACTGCTTTAAAGACATGACCCTTACGTCACTTTAAACCCACAGAAAGGGAAAGAGGGTTTCATGTATGTAAATCCCAGAATTTAAAATAAAACATTTTGATATATATGTGAATACCCCTGTAGAAATAAGAGCTTTGATTATTCACTTTATAACATAAAATAATATTGAGAAAAGAGATAGAGGCACATTGAGACGAAAATTTTGCAGCATAACGGCTATGTTTCGGGGGTTTAGAAGTCATTAAAAAGAGAGAGAAAATGGGTCAAACATTCATAAATGACCCATAAAATAGTAGATGGACAGAATAAGAAGGATACATGATCATGGTAATGAAATTTCAAGGACATACCATTTGAAATGAAATACATGGAAGGAAGACAAAAATTAGATTTCTCTTATGAATGTTTGGCAGCCTAACGACGTTACTTAAACTTCAACAAAAATGATTTGAAAAGATCAAATAGGGTATCTCATCATGTGAACATAAGAGTTCAGTATGATATATATAGAGATAATTCCCCAACATAATTAAGAAAGAACTTTAAAGACTTGACATGAAAGTAGAACTTTGAAAAGAATGAGAAGGGTGAAAGAATCCCCTAAAAATTTCGGCAGCCTAACGGCGCCACTTAAAACATAAAAATACTGAATTGAAGAGATCAAATGAGGTCTCTCATCATATGAAAATAAAATTCCATTATGATAGATATAGAGATCATAACCCAACATAACAAAAAGGAACTTGAAAGAATTGACATAAAAGTAGAACTTCAAAACGAGAAGGATGAAGAACCACTTAAAAATTCGGCAGCCTAACGACGCCACTTAAAACATCAAAGTACTGAATTAAAGAGATCAAATGGGGTCTCTAATCATATGAACATAAGAGTCCAGTATGATATATATAGAGATCATTACCCAACATAACAAAAAGGAAGTTGAAAGAATTGACATGAAAGTAGAACTTTAAAACGAGAAGGGTGAAGAACTGCTTAACAATTCGGCAGCCTAACGGCGCCACTTAAAACTTCAAAATACTGAATTGAAGAGATCAAATGGGGTCTCTCATCATATGATCATAAAATATCAGTATGATAAATTTTGATATCATACCCCAACATAATAAAAAGGAACTTGAAATACTTTACATGAAAATAGATCTTGAAAAATGAGAAGGGAGAAAGAATCTGTTACAAAAATTTCGGCAGCCTAACGACGCCACATTAAACTTCATAAAACGAAATAATGAGAGTAAGAGGGGATCTCCCATTATATGAACATGAAAAGGGAAGTAATAGGAGTATAAAATAATATCCTCCAACATAAGAACATGGATCATAAAAGGAATGACATAAAAGAGATTACTTGAAATGAAAGAGAGAGGTCGGATCCCTTACCTTAAAACGTGACTCTTGAAACTCAATGTTTTGGACCTTGAGGGCTTGGGGGAACCTTGGGAGGACTCCTTGGGAGGTAAGGAGACCAGAAATTTATTGGGGTAGAGTGGGGAGTCGAATGGATGAGAGGATGGATTGGTATTTATAGGGAAAGTGAGGGGACAAGGCATTAATGGCCAAGGGACACCTCATTAGTGGTTTTGGAAAAACCATGGTCTTGCCCATGGTATTTGCCCATGGTATTGGCCACTTGGGACACCGCATACCTTATCTTACTATTCATAAGTCTACCATATTGATTACATACTTAATACATAATTTAATGATGTCATTAAACACCCGTAACTTAAAAACTCTATTTTCACTATTCATCGAAAATTCAACTTTCTTAGAATAATCCCAAAATTTCACCTTAACCAAATATAAATGCTCTGATTTCAAAAATGAAATCCATTTTATAAAAATAATTTTCTAAATATTTTTAATTAAATTTTTAATTAAAAACACTATTCATCAAAAATTTATTTTTTTCAGAAAAATCCCCAAAAATTACCTTAACATAATATCGATGCTCTGAGTTAAAAAATGAAGTCCATTTTATAATAATAATTTTCTAAATATTTTTAAATAAAATTTTAATTAAAAAAACACTATTCTTCTGAAAAAACTAATACATGAATAATAATTTATGAAACCGTTATTTAACCATTTTATTGAATCACATTACTTAATCAAAGAGCCTAGCTTATTTTAATACTTTCTTTAAGTGATATTACTAATCCATTTGGACACATTATTAATCCTAATCATAAAATCACTATTCATAATTTACTATTCATCAAAAATCAAGTTGATCTTATTAGACTCTAAATTTCGTATTGAACATAATTATAGAAGACCATTTTTTTGCAAATCATTACACATTTTTAATTATTTAATGTTTGCAAAAACATTTTTAAAATATAATTTTTCTAAAATTAATCAAAAAAATGAATACTATATTTATCCAGTCATTTGAAATTTCATAAACTTCATTATAAGAAGAAATGCCAATTTTTATTTAAAACAAAGGATTACACAAGGCAGTTACAGTCTCCTTACATAGCCCCTTATCACACCAGCATAGGACCTAAGTGTAAGGTGTGCTATGGTGAGAGAATATGAGGGAGGCTCGGCTAACATCGCACGAGTAGTAATTTCTATCAGTTTGAACTTCTCGTGAAGGCGGTCCCGTTCTAGCTTCACACGATGAAGTTCATCTTGGGTTTGATCCAGAGCAAAGCCCAGTGGTGCTACCTCCTTCTCAAGTTCTGTTAGATGGGATTCGATCGGTCCAAGACTACTGGGTGAGGCCATCAAATCTTCTTTATATATTAATTAACCAAGATTACTTGTATTTAGAGACAATAATTGAAACATTTTGTTCACAGCGGTCATATTGACCGATGGTCATATAACAGTCAGAACCCAATGGTCTCATTTTAATTATAATCATGTTTATCAAATAAAACATTTTTTTGAGTATAAAAATAAAATAAAATAACACATGAAATTAGGAAACAAGATTTATTCAAAATTTTGGGTCGTTACAATCTTCCACCCTTAAGAAATTGCGTCCTCGCAATTTGAAAAAAAAAAATTGTGTTTTGAAATTTCAATAAAAGTCCCACATCGGAAAAAGAGTCAGTGACACCATTACTTTAAATGAAGGATAAGGAAGTACAAAGGCCACCCAAGTTTACACATATTAGGATTCCATGTAGGAAACTTGGACATGGAGGAGAAAACAAAGGGTCACTTCCTAAAGGAGAGTGATAGAAAACATGATAAAGAGGAAGTTAACCACCAGAAAATCCGAAAATTATGATTTGTGCAAGCGGTCTTTGATTACCTAGTAGGAAACGTAAACCAACAAAATTTTTGTTTTACATTCCTTTTCATAACATTGAGGAATTCATTTACAACATAGAACAAAAACATAAGGAAATATATCTACCTTCCTATAGAGTTTCATCCTTTAATAAGTTTCTACCCAAAACTAATCTTTTCTCCAAACTATGAGCATTAGAATCTACTTGGTCTCATCAAAACACAAGAATAATCTTCTAGAGAATCACATAATCCACAAAAGATTAACTATCTATTTCTTCTATCTTTAAAAATTATCCCAAAAATATAAAGGTTAATGTAAAACAACTCTTCAAAAAGAAAGAATCCCATAGGAATGGAAACTACTTTAAAACCTTCAATGTTCCATGGTACTACCCAAAGTTCATCATAGACCATTCCATAAATAACAGTCCTTAAAATTCCTCAAAATAAACCAAACTAAGATTGAAACCCAAATAAAAGAAGGAATTGATAACATAGTCTTCCAAAATAAACTTCATTGTTCATCTCCAAACAACATCAACCACTCCTAACATCTTATAACAAAAGTAGATAACCTAAACATATTTTACTCAAGACAGGTTAATCATTCCCATAAGTAACCTAAATTACTATAATTCCACCTTAAATTCATCAATTCTTCAAATATAAGTCAACCTTAATCCTCAATAAAAATACCGTAGTAATCTATTTACCTTGATCATATAGGGTCCTCAAAATAGTAAATGTCTTCCAAAATAATAATCATCTTTTAATCCCCTAATCATCTCTGTCGTATTAATACGGCAATCCTAGCATTTCCTATCACATTGTTTGTTGGGACATGTTCTTCCATTTCCCTCCATTAACTAAGAAAGGAAGCTATAATTAGGGGCTTAAATACTTAGCCAATAATTATGAAAAGAAACCTAAAGCATATAAGGATAACTTGTAGAAGAAAAGTATACCATAACTTGTGATCCCCTATGTTCCCATCTAGGTTATCCATGATCATATATTCTTATGTGAACCTTTATTTTATTTTTTCTTTGTTCCTTTAACAATGGTTCATAATAAGCTTATGAATTTACCAAAGCATATCCCCCGGGAGTGTCGTAACCATAAGTGCAGTAAGGCCCGTTGTCGTGTACCAGTTCCCATTCGAGTCTAACTCAAATCGGTGTTTTCGGGTTTTACCCCTATGTACTTCTGTGCCAAAGCCACCTCTACCTGCTCGTATCCAAACATGGATGTATTTGCTTGGAAACCCCTAACTCAATACTCACCAAAATACTAGGAAGATTTCCTATATTTAAACTTTTCTATAGGGTTCTTCCTAATGTTTTCATATCCTAATTTCCACAAAAAACTAAACCATCCTTTGATACCATCTATAGAATCCCACCTTTTTATCACGTAAACTTTCATTACATTTTACAAAACCGAGGATCTTTAAGGTTTAGTGTCTTGGAAACCAAGAACTTAAAACATGAAACAACAAAAAAAACATTCTTCTTAAACACTTGAAAGGCTTCTCCTTTAGTTCATTCTAGGTTCATTACTGCATCTCATAACCTGGGGACATACATCAAAAGAAAGGGTGAGCAGAAGGCCCAGTAAGGGAAACAAGAGAAACATTTTACATGTGAACTTGAGATACTTCAATAAGGACATGAAAAGAACTTTAAGGCATGAGAAAGAAATCATGAGATACATCATAATAAAAATAACATTTTTAATAACATGAAGATGTGGATACATCATTTAACATAGAAAATCATGAACATATCACCAAGGTCCATCCCCAAGGTGTCATTTGAAAATTACCAAGGTTATTCACCAAGGTATCGTGAAAATTGTAATCTATAGTGGTTATATCATTACCCAATGCATTGGAGCGCTATCAGGGCGCACCCATAAATTTTCCTTTATTATCATGTGAGCCACATATATCATCATCAAACAATTCATAAATGACCCATATAGCATAAAATAAATGGTTTTCATTTCATAATCATAACGTTTTAAAAACTGCTTTAAAGACATGATCCTTACGTCACTTTAAACCCACAGAAAGGGAAAGAGGGTTTCATGTATGTAAATCCCAGAATTTAAAATAGAACAATTTGATATATATGTGAATACTCCTGTAGAAATAAGATCTTTGAGTATTCACTTTATAAAATAAAATAATTTTGAGAAAATAGAGAGAGAGGCACTTTGAGACGAAAATTTTGCAGCATAATGGCTATGTTTCGGGGTTTTAGAAGACATTAAAAAGAGACAGAAAATGGGCCAAACATTCATAAATGACCCATAAAACAGTAGATGGATAGAATAAGAAGGATACATGATCATGGTAATGAAATTTCAAGGAGATACCATTTGAAATGAAAAACATGGAAGGATGAAAAAAATTAGATTTCTCTTATGAATGTTCGACAGCCTAACGACGTTACTTAAACTTCAAAAAAAATGATTTGAAAAGATCAAATAGGGCCTCTCATCATGTGAACATAAGAGTTCAGTATGATAGATATATAGATAATGCCCCAAAATAATTAAAAAGGAACTTTAAAGACTTGACATGAAAGTAGAACATTGAAAAGAATGAGAAGGGTGAACGAATCCCCTAAATATTTCGGCAGCCTAACGACGCCAATTAAAACTTCAAAATACTGAATTGAAGATATCAAATGGGGTATCTCATCATATGAACATAAAAGTCCAGTATTATAGATATAGAGATCATACCCCCCCATAAAAAAAGGAACTTGAAAGAATTGACATGAAAGTAGAACTTCAAAACGAGAAGGGTGAAGAACCACTTAAAAATTCGGCAGCCTAACGACGCCACTTAAAACTTCAAAGTACTGAATTGAAGAGATCAAATGGGGTTTCTCATCATATGAACATAAGAGTCTAGTATGATAGATATAGAGATCATACCCCACCATAACAAAAAGGAACTTTAAATAATTGACATGAAAGTAGAACTTCAAAACGAGAAGGGTGAAGAACTGCTTAAAAATTCGGCAGCCTAACGACGCCACTTAAAACATCAAAATACTGAATTGAAGAGATCAAATGGGGTCTATCATCATGTGATAATAATAGATCAGTATGATAAATTTAGAGATCATACCCCAACATAATAAAAATTAACTTGAAATACTTTACATGAAAATAGATCTTGAAAAATGAGAAGGGAGAAATAATCCGTTACAAAAATTTCGGCAGCCTAACGGTACCACTTAAAACATCATAAATCGAAATAATGAGAGTAAGAGGGGATCTCCCATTATATGAACATGAAAAGGGCAGTAAGAGGAGTATAAAATAATATCCTCCAACATAAGAACATTGAGCATAAAAGGAATGACATAAAAGAGATTACTTGAAATGAAAGAGAGAGGTCAGATCCCTTACCTTAAAACGTGACTCTTGAAACTCAATGTTTTGGACATTGTGGGCTTGGGGGAACCTTGGGAGGACTCCTTGGGAGGTAAGGAGACCAGAACTTCGTTGGGAGAGAGTGGGGAGTCGAATGGATGAGAGGATGGATTGGTATTTATAGGGAAAGTGAGGGGACAAGGCATTAATGGCCAAGGGACACCTCATTAGTGGTTTTGGCAAAACCATGGGCTTTCCCATGGTATTTGCCCATGGAATTGGCCACTTGGGACACCTCATACCTTCTCTTACTATTCATAAGTCGACCATATTGATTACATACTTAATAAATCATATAATGATGTCATTAAACACCCGTAACTTAAAAATTGCATTTTCACTATTCATCGAAAATTCAACTTTCTCAGAATAATCCCAAAATTTCACCTTAACCAAATATCAATGCTCTGATTTCAAAAATGAAATCCATTTTAAAAAAATAATTTTCTAAATATTTTTAATTAAATTTTTAATTAAAAACACTATTCATTGAAAATTTATTTATTTCAGACAAATCCCCAAAAATTACCTTTACATAATATCGATGCTCTGAGTTCAAAAATAAAGTCCATTTTATAAAAATAATTTTCTAAATATTTTTAAATAAAATTTTAATTAAAAAAACACTATTCATCTGAAAAAAGTAATACTTGAATAATAATTTATGAAACAGTTATTTAACCATTTTATTGAATCACATTACTTAATCAAAGTGCCTAGCTTATTTTAACACTTTCTTTAAGTGAGATTACTAATCAATTTGGACAAATTATTAATCCTAATCATAAAATCACTATTCATAATTTACTATTCATCAAAAATCAAGTTGATCTTATTAGACTCTAAATTTCGTACTGAACATAATTGTAGAAGACAATTTTTTGAAAATCATTAAACAGTTTTAATTATTTAAAGTTTACAAAAACATTTTTAAAATATAATTTTTCTAAAATTCATCAAAAAAATGAATACTATATTTATCCAGTCATTTGAAAATTCATAAACTTCATTATAAGAAGAAATGCCAATTTTTATTTAAAACAAAGGATTACACAAGGCAGTTACGATCTCCTTACATAGCCCCTTATCACACCAGCATAGGACCTAAGTGTAAGGTGTGCTATGGTGAGAGAATCTGAGGGAGGATCGGCCAACATCACACGAGTAGTAATTTCTATCAGTTTGAACTTCTCGTGAAGGCGGTCCCGTTCTAGTTTCACACGATGAAGTTCAGCTTGGGTTTGATCCAGAGCAAAGCCCAGTGGTGCTACCTTCTTCCCAAGTTCTGTTAGATGGGCATTGATCGGTCCAAGACTACTGGGTGAGGCCATCAAATCTTCTTTCTATATTAATTAACCAAAATTACTTGTATTTAGAGACAATAATTGAAACATTTTGTTCACAACGGTTATATTGACCGATGGTCATATAACAGTCAAAACCCAATGGTCTCATTTTAATTATAATCATGTTTATCAAATAAAATATTTTTGTTGATTATAAAAATAAAATAAAATAACACATGAAATTAGGAAACAAGATTTATTCAAAATTTCGGTTCGTTACAAGTTTTATTGGTTTATCATGTTATTATCGGCATTTTGTCCAAAACTTTTCATGATTGGATAACCCATTAACCAAGATCACGTGTTAGTGGGTTAAATTTGTATGGACAAAAGGTTGTGAAGAATGTTTTGAATAACAGAAGAGAATATTAGTTAATTCTTTTATCTTGACTCTACCATTGGGGAATAATGGGTTTGTTACTTATAGTGATGCTTTAAAAAAACGATATGGTTGTGTCCTTATGCAGAATGATATAGTCATTTCATATACATCACAAAAGCTAAAAATTAATGAAAAAAACAATCCCACTCATGATCATGAGTTAGTAGTTGTAATCTTCTCTATGAAAATATAGAGACAATATCTCTTTTCTAAAAAATGTGAGATTTATACAGATCATAAGAGTTTGAAATATATTTTCTCATAAAACGAACTCAACAAGTGGAAAAGGTCACGACTTGAACTACCCAAGGATTATGATTTCACTATACACAACCTCTCGGGGAAGGAAAATAAGGTGGCAGATGCTTTGAATAGAAACGATCATTGAGTTTTGAACAATATGAGATTTGAAATGGATCTTATATATATTGATCTAGTAAATATGGACATGGGAATATACGTGGAAGGTGAAACATCAATGATTTTTAAAATGGTTTCCATACCATATTAACTCTAAAGGATAAAAATTTATAAGACTAATGATGCTGAATTTCACAAGAAAATTAAATCTATGAGCAATGGGAGATTGATTGACTTCTTATAAGAAGATTAAATTTTGAAATTTGGGAAGAGACATTGTGTTCCCGATATACCAGATCTAAAAAGGGAATTTTTTGATGATGCAAATTACTCCAATTTTTTTGTATACCCTAGTAGCACAAAGATTTGTAGAGATTTGAAAGAACATTTTTGGTGGGACAACATGAAGAGAGATATTTTTGATTTTGTTTTGAGATGTATGGTTTTCCTACAAGTGAACGTTGTAAGACAACATCCTGTAGGATTCATGAAAACCTTTTCTATACCTAAGTGAAAATGGGATGATATTA
Organism: Viscum album; assembly: GCA_963277665.1. NCBI lineage: Eukaryota > Viridiplantae > Streptophyta > Magnoliopsida > Santalales > Viscaceae > Viscum > Viscum album. The sequence goes on from OY728130.1 coordinate 1,182,659,046, forward strand.
TGATGGAATTTGCCATCGGACTAGCAAAGTCTCCTTGATGAAATGATAAAATATGGGTTATTATTGATCGTCTTACCAATTCATCACATTTTCTTGCTATAAGAGAAGATTTACCACTTGAATGTTTATAAAGACTATATATTAATTAAGTTTTATGACTTTATGGCATACCCTTATTGATTGTTTTTTATCGTAATCCTCGTTTTACATCAAGATTCTGGAAAAGTCTTCAAAAGGCCTTGGATACTGAACTTCGTTCACGCACTTACTTCCACACTCAAATTTATGGACAATCAGAACAGACTATTCAAACCTTAGAAGAAATATTGATATCTTCCTCACATGACTTTCCAGGTACGTGGGATCAATATTTACCTTTGGTAGAATTTTTCTATAAAAATAACTTCCAATCAAGTATTCATATGGAACCATATGAAGCATTATACAAAAAGATATGTCACACACCAACTTGTTGTGATGATGTTGGTGAAAGAAAACTTGTAAGCAAAGAACATGTTTAGAAAACAATGAAAAATGTGAATATTATCCTATACCACATCAAACCATCCCAACGTCGAAAACGAGCTATGGTGATAAATGAAGGAAGGATTTGGAATTTCAAGTCGGAGACCATGTTTTCTTGAAGGTATCTCTATGGAAGGGTGTCATAAATTTCGGTAAGAAGGGTAAAATAAGTCCCATGTACATCAGACCTTTTGAAATTCTAGAAGGAATTGGAGTTGTAGATTATCTTTTGGAAATGCCTCTAAGTCTCTCTATAGTTCATGATGTGTTCCACATATCACTGTTGAGAAAATACATGCCTCACCCAACACATGTAATCACCTATAAGGAAATTTAACTGGAACCTGATCTGTCATATTGTGAAGATCCTATCACAATTCTTCATACCAGAGAACAAGTTCTGAGAAACCGGATGACTCATCTGGTAAAAGATCATTTGAGAAATCATAAGATGAAAGAGGCAATGTGGGAACCCAAGAAACTTATCATAAAGAACCACCGTAATAGTTTTATGCAGTAATCTTATAAAAATATCATGGATGAAGTTATTTTTAGTAGGGGAGAATGTAACACCCCAGTCTCTCACAGTATGTTTCCCTTTGAATAATTCAGTAGCTTGCGTTGTACGCAATTTGGAGTTTTAACACACCACAACAAATCAAAATAGCAGTTACGAATAGTAATATGCACTTTTTAAAATTTAATAAATTTTATTTTTCCAAATGGACTTCATTTTTGGATTTTTAATATAAAAATTAGCTTAGGGTGAATTTTTTGTATTTTTCTGAAAACATTCAATTTTGGATGAATAGTGAAAAACACTGCATTATTGTTAAAAAAAAAATTATTTAAGTAATTAGTAATTTTATTTAAATTTATATTAGGTAAATATAGATACATAATACCTATATATGTTCAATTTAGTTCATTAGAGTCATTATATAATAATTTTAGATATATAAAATTTTATTAAACTTTTTACTGTCTTTTACCCACCTTCTAGGAGCATTTGAAAATTTGCATAAAAAATAATTTTGCCACTTCTGAGAGTTGAATTTCAACAATCTGAGAGACAGAGTTGATATCAGTATGTAAAATGTGGTTCGATAAGATGAAAATAATTTTGGTGAATAGTAACTTTTGACTTTTATTTACCACTGTTAATAGTAAATAGGGTAATTAAGTGTCAAAATGATATCATAATTGCCCAAAAAATTTCATAATTCTATTGGATATGTGTAATTTGACCAATAAAACCTTACTAATAAAATATGATATTTTTTGGTCCTCATAGATTTGATAAGGACATTTATTATTATTTTATTTAAAGAAGAGTTAAACTAGTTAAATTTAATGTTTAGAAACTAAACCATTTTTAATATAGGGTTAAATGAAATATAAATTTGACTATAAATATTTATTAGAAATCTAAAAATATTTCAAATATAATGGTATTTTATTTATAAATTTTAGACATTAAATAATTTAATTTATTTATGTCACAATGATGATGTAGTAATTACCTTATTAAGGAAAGATTAAAATAATTGATATTATAAATATCCAAATAAATTTAATTTGAGGCTTTTGATAAATTCCAATAATATTTTAAGTTAATATGACATGTTATGGTTTATTGTATAATTTTTTTTTCAATGTAATCATGTTGTTTTGATTTTCACAAAAACCAAATACTAAATACAGTCATAATTGACATAATTGAGTTTTTAAAACAAATACTACATTATTAATTGATATAATATTCATAAAAAAACGTTCATCCACAAGAAAATAGATAAGTAAATATATATTAATAATGAACCACTTTACGTTCGTTTGGCTTGTTATAGTATATATTTTAACCATATAATATAAAAATACAAAGAGACATGGTATATGTCAAACTATTTAACTTAGAGTTAAATCTAAACGATATGGATAAAATGGTGACCTAAACCTCTATAAAACCTATTGGTTGAATTTTTTGAGATCCATACCCACCATAAACTCTAAATAAATTATTATGGAGCCATTTGAAACCGAAAATGATTTTATTATAAAATATTATTTCAAACATTTCCTAAAGTGACCCTCACCTCCCTTATAAAAGGGTACATCCCCTTCACTAAATTTCACACCTCAAAATCCATTTGGATTATCCTATACCTGCCAAAATATCCTCCTTACCCACCTCACATAATCCTAGAGTCCTTAATTTGTTCAGAAATCCAACACAGGGAACCCTTTTGATCAACTCAAAAGGAAACACCCGAAAAAAGGTAAAAATTTCACCACACCCTTTTATGTTCTATTCTTCTTCTCCTTCCTATTTATTTATTAATTCCACACCTAAATAATAACTTCAATACCTTTTAAAAATTGTGATGTTATTATAAATATGGTACAACCTTATTTTTTATTCGACCAACACTATAAATGACAAAGTCACTATTCGTGTGTATGTACGGCTTACCGTCTCTACATCATGGTGTAGTTTGTTATTAAAACACTTCATTATTTTAGATGGGTTTAATAATGAGTATAGTTGATGTAAATGAAAAATATAACATGTTAATGAATCTTTATATGTTATATACCATCCAATTAAATACGATTTCACCATCAATACAATGATATTATTGCTTGTGTGTACGTACAGATTACCGTCTCCATGAACGCGATGAGATTCATTATCCATCGTAACCATTAAAGAATAATTTTTATTTTATGATTAAAAATAATTTTTATTAACAAAATATAATTTTTTATATGAATCAAATAAATCCTATCTCTAACAAACATGGCTTACATAACCAATAATATAGAGGAAAATGAATCAATTAACACCTAAAACAATGATACTACTAAATTATTATTAACAAAGCAATATTAGAGGATCACATATGAAATCATATTTATGTGTATGGTTCCTGTATAATTTAATAACAATGTTTTAACTATTATACCAGAGGTTGACATACCATCGACTAAGGAAATGTACTTTGTAAGGGTTAATTCAACAACCACTTTACATATCTGAGGTTGTTAACACGCAAATATCTACTATGACCTCTTTATCATCCACATCTTTGTTTTCATAAAAATGTAATTCAAAACATTTTTAATAATTACTATACTATGGGTTGAAGTCATTTATACCCTTATTTTACCATATATTTTTTGAAAGGAATCATTTCATTGTTTTCGTAACAATTTACTTTATGACAATTTCAATAAAATTAAGGTAATAATGTCTTTTTATTAACGTATATGGCAGGTGTGGCTATTTTCTGCCATTATAACATCCTCGAATCTTCCCATACAATTTTATAAGAGTATTTTTAAAATAAATGTTTTCTTTTATAATTACTTGACTTTTATGTTATTTAGAAATATAAAGACATATTTCTCTAAATAAATTGATTTCATTTATGTAAACATCCTTTTATGAATTTTTAACATGTATAACGTTGATTTATTATGATACAAAACATTCATATTGTATTAAAGGTTTGGTGATATGTTTGACTGTGGATGTTTTATTTTTACACCATTCATGGTTTATGGATAAAGTATTGACATTTTGTATTCCAGTTTTAATACAAATGTTTATGTGATTTTTAAACATTTTAATATGTGGAATGCATAGGACTTAGTAATTGACAGGTGGAGCCCACTATAGCTCCTCGATGCATCATTAGGTCTCATGAGAAAAACTATTGTCTTAGCACAAGGCCTTAACAAAATCTTATTTGTAGTCTTGGAACATGGCCTTGACTATATGGTTATGATGTCTTGCATTTTGCATTCAATCATTATGAAAATAGCTAATAATATTGCATGTTATTATTCGAATAGTATAATAACTATGTGAATAAGTGAATGGAATTTTTTTATTTTATATTTTCTATATTATGATAAAGTTAATGTTTAAAAGGATTTTGTTTTATTCTTATACATTTCATTAAATGTTTATGCTTATTTATGAATGTTTCCTCTATATTGTTATCCTTACTGAGCATATCTGATCACCACATTCCATGATTTATTTTTTCTAGTACGTGAAGAAGTGTTTTATGGTTGACCTATAGGAATCAGATATGGATATAAGTGTTCTCAAAAGGGAAAAAATGTGGTTGATGTTTTTATTTCAGGATGTAATGTAAAACTTCTGAATGTATCTAGTACTTCCAAGGATACTTAATGTATTAGTCTCTCGGGATTTGATCCCTTTTGATCATGAAAATGTTATGTAATAATGCACCAACTCTAGGTAACTAAGGTCGGGGCATTACATCATCTACTGAACCGGTCCGTTCTGTATTTGTATATCGAAACAACTCTTGCTGAGATATGTTATTATACGTCAAACTGAAATCCATAGTTCCTTTCATACACCAAAATATTATTTTTTCACTACTAGAATGTACATTTCCTTGGGGTTACTTTGATATGGTGGTACTTGGCATGTGGCGAAAACAATATCTGGTTTCGTCACTATTAGTTATAGTATACTTTTAATAGTCATCATATATTATGTGATATTAGAATTCTTTCCATTAACATATTTTGATAATTTTATTTGGGTTGAAACCAGAGACTTCATCTCCTTGGAATTTTGGATTCCAACTCTTCTCCGAACCTCCTTGGAATATTTGGATTGAGAAATTATTATTCTATTCCTTCCTTGTGTTACTTGTAAAACAAGGAAAAATATCATCTCACTGATCATTGTCATTTAAAATTCACTTTTCATGAATTCAGAATACTGTCTACACTAATAATCATCTAATCTTCCAAATATTATGTCATCAACATAAACCAACACCATCATCCATTGATTACTGTCTTTGTTGAAATAGAGATTGTAATCAATGCCTCCATGATGAAAACCATGCATATTCAAATACTGATCATGCATCGAGAACCATTCTCTTAGTGATTGTTTCAACCCATATAGAGATTTTTCAATAGACACACATTGTTTTCATCTTCATGAATGAGAAAACCATATGGCTGATCAATATAAACTTCTTCTTCTAGCACCCCATCCAAAAATTCAGATTTAAAGTCCATCTGTAAAACCATGAACATCTATTTCTCTACAATGGACAAGAATAATCTGATTGCTTTCATCCATAAAATAGGTGTGAATGTCTCATCGACATCAATACCCTCTATCTAGGAGTATCCTTGTCAAACATTTTGTTATTTGTTTCGAATCACTATGTCATCTTCTTTCATCTTGTGGTGATAGAACGATTTAGTATCGATGAAATTATTATTTTTCAGCCTTGATACAATCTCTCATGTCTGATTCTTCTTAATCTTATCTTTCTATTTATTCATAGTATGAACATATTTTTCATCTTTATCAGCCTTAGAAAATAATTTAGGACCGACCTGATATAGGAAAGATATTTGTTGTAATGACTTCAATAATTTTTTCTAAACTGGAGCTGTCTGGTCACCAATGATATTCTTCCAATTAATTTCAGTAAGAATCTATAGCTTCCTTATAGATAGTGAATTGACATCTGGTTTTTCATCATTAATGTGATCCTCTAAGTCAGCATATTTTATTTCTACTTCCCTAGTTTTTCTTTCCTCCTCATCACTTTCCCCAAGAAAATGTTCATTTTGTAGTTTACTATTCACTTTATTTTCCACTATAGTTACATCATTTCATTCATATACCATTACCATCCTCTTGTTAAGGAATTTGTGGGGTTTTCTTTTTCCTCACTAGCCAAGGAATATATCCTCATCTCCTCATGATTTAAATTTACCCGTGTTTCTCCCTGTTAGTAATGAAGCACATACTCCCAAATATTCGAAAGTATTTTAATATTGGATTATTTGTATAACACATCCCATATGGAGTCTTTCTTTCCTTTTGACACAAAAGAAAACTTTTAGAAATATAGACTGATGGAAAAACTACTTCCTTCTAGAACATCTCCAGTCATCCTTTTTCTATATGCATTTCTCTATCCATGTTGTTGATGATCCAAATTCTCATTTCAAAAACACTATTATTTTGGGGAGTTCTCACTGAAATAAATATGATCCCATATCTCGTATTTATCATGATAATATTTCACATTACTGTTTGTGAATTTCATACCATTATTAGTACAAAATATCAAAATCTTCTATCCAAGCATCCTTCCACACTCCCTCCAGTACTATATTAGGAAACAAAATACATCTAACTTATGGGAAATGAAAAATACACATGTCATTATTCTATAGTAACCAATAAATAGAGCCTAATAAATTTTCTTGTTAATGGATATTGGTGTGATATACCCATAGATGCCTGCATGCACCAATTCGAGCACATTGGTTGAATACTTTTCCTATTACATGTATGTCTTTCTGATGAGCATACCTTGTTTTCCTAAATCACATGTATGATTATGATCAAGTGGTAGATTAGGGAGGTATCTAGCTGCACCACACTTAACCGTATATTCCTGGAATGGTTCTCCTAAATGGACAGGTTTTTTGTGCCCCATCCTGTTTTCCTCTTCTCTGGACAAAAAGAACATGTCTTCTTTTCCATTTACCTTGTACAGATTTCCCTTTGATGGTTTTCTAGTGTTAAATACTTCACCATATCTTCCATTTATGACAAACATCTTCTTAGTTGACCTTATAGAATTCCCTAAGTCAAATAGATGACTGAAACTAAGTAGATTGTGACTCAGAACTTCTACTACTATGACATCTGCACGTCTCATCTCGTTGCCTCCAAATATAGCCTTTCTGAGGCTGATAATCATCAGGAATTCATCAATTAAAATTTTTAAAACTCCTCATTTTTCATACATTATGCCTGAAACATGATCTTTATTACCTTTCATGGTGGGTGTGTGGTCCCTATCAAGGATCTAGACACCATAACCGTCTGATTCATTTAGGGAAATTTCAGCAACCACTAACTTCATAGCTCTCTCATTATATTGTGATATACCAGTTTCAGCCTCTAAAGTTGTAAATTAATTTTTCATTTTTAACTCACATGTTTGTTAATTGATCTGGTACTTGTGAAAATTTTGATTCTTATTTTCCACATTCATCTGTATGGTTGATTTTTAGTATCTAGCCATGTGCAAAAATTCTCCACACAAAAAATAGTGTCATTCAAAATATGTTTTAGTGAACCGTTCTCTGTCTGGATACCACCTCTGTTCTTGGGCACTTTTTATTTTTCTATCTTCTGAAAAAATATTTTGTGAGTATCACATCCATCCACAATTATAACATTTGAGAAAAGGTGAATTATTACATTTAATTTCTACACTGTTAGTTTTCTATTGGATTCTTTGAATTTTATGATTCTTATTGGTACCCACATCAATTTCAATTCTTGAAACATCCTCTTACCATCTAACATCAACATTGACATCATTATGTTTTTAATCTAGCCTGAAATCAGCCTTAACGTCTATGAATGATTGTTTATTCTTTCCTACTGAAGTATTAGGACCATCTTTTATCTTTTCTGTCATTTAAATGATCTGCATTCTCAAAAACATGTATGGAATCAAAAATATTTCTTAGTCTATAACGTTTTACTACAGACTGACAACATTCCCTTTAGGATATTCGATATGCTTGAAATGATCTTTCCCTTTGATATTCAGGCCATCAATATCCTTCATCTTTTAGTATCTCTTGAGTTTGTACTCACTAACTGATTCTGAAATCTATGGTGCGGATTACCTGAGTTTCTCAATTTCTACCATTAATTAAAAAATTTCTTCTTATTGTTGTTTCATATCTAGTTTTCCATCACATACCACTTTGTTGGAAACCTTTTTTTTATCCAAACATCTATATATTGAAGAGAAACTTCTAATTCAGATTTCATATAAATTCTTCCATCAACATATTCTTCTTCTTCATAAATTTCGGTTTCTTCATTTTCATGAGAACTACAAACAACAACCACCATAGTATTTCCCCCATGATCTTTTTAGTTATTTATCTCTTCAACCTCCTACACCTCAAAACCATTTAAAGTGTAAAATTCTTGTAAAATGAGATTCTTCTTCTAAAATAAAATTCTCTTGAAATGTTTCTTACCTTTTACATAGGCTGAAGACTTCTTCTTGGTTATTTTGACTTCATCAACATCATAATCTTATTGGATCTTTTTGGAACACCTTGATTCAAGATAAACAACCTTTAACCATCTAAAGCAGGATAGTTGAAGTTTCTCAATAAACAGTCATTTTCCCCTTTGAATATTTGTGGAAAATAATGAAATCACCTCATCTGTCTCTTATTCTTCTCTAAAATCTTCAATAGTGAGCTTCATCATGTCTTTGAATGGAACCTCTTTGGATTTCAGCTTTTCTACACCACCATTATCATCATTTCTCATTTCATATGATAAAAGGTTACTATGAAAGTTATCATGTGTCAACTCTTTCGGATCCATGACATTCAATAGTAAAAATATTGAATTAAGAAAGGTGGATGTTTTCTCAGGATGCGCTTCACAGTCTTTATGTCTTCAATTATTTCACCAAGACCTAACATATATTCCACTACATAATTTACCTTGTTAAATAATGTAACAAAAAACTCATTCTAGTTTATTGTAAGATCTTCATACTTGTAACACAACACTTGAAGCTTTTCTTCTCTAACATTTGAATCTCCTTCATATATGTTCTAATGATTTTCCCACAAGGAATTTTATGTTTTACATGACACCAACTTTGTATATATTTCATTGGAATGGATCCCTATAAAGTATTTATTCCTTTGGCATCGAAATACAGTTCTCTTCGCTCGGTATCCGATAATGCCCCACTATTAATATTGGATGTCCTTCCATGCATTTCAGCTGTAAAAAAATCCATTCCCAAAGATCAAAATTAGTGCTGCATCCAATACTTCCATAGATGAAAATATTTCTCTACGATGATAAGAATCCCTTTATGATTTGTGACCCCCATGTTATGTAGAATCACTGATTTCGACCTTTTATTCTTAAAAAAATTTGTTAGGTCTACTAGGATAGATACCCTGAGTGGGGGTGTATCAGGGTATTACAAATTTAAAAAGCATCCCCTTTGATCTTGGTTCATTGTTAGAAAAAACCACTCTTCTCTCACCTTCACATTGTAGGGTATAAACAAATCATAAAGGATGCATAGAAAAAAACAATTTAAATGGTTTACCCTCACTAGGATACATCTAAGGAGCATACTCTGGCAATGTGCCAAGGTACCAAATCCACTAAAATTGCACTATTTTTTATAAGTTTTAAGTGGACTCATTATCCCTCTGGGTTTAAAACCAATCAAAATATGTGAACTCACTAATCTCTCAACTGAATTGAAGTCACTGCTTCTTCAGAAGACCCAATCATAGTTTATAGAACTGTACATATCTACATTATCACTAATGAGTATATCCTCAATTATAGATAGATTATCTATGAAAGTATTAATTTCATCAGCTGATTAATACCCCTTTTCCACTGATCACTTGGAAAAAATATTTGGAAATACCTTCACAAAGATCCCCACTTCTAGAAGCTCCCAATTTATTAATGCTGAAACAAGCCCTTTTAATTGTCCATCTTCTTTTAAAATCTCCCCGAATCGGAGAGCTCATAGGTTTTCAATGCTCACTAGATCACATATCTCTCAATATCATAGAGCTCACACTTGTCTCGATGATTTTTCAAAGCTAATGAAGCCTTCGTGAAGCACAAATCCTCCGAAAAGCAAAACATGCCTTAGCGGCATGCCATCCTTTCCCAAATATCAACTACCTACGAAAATTTTAATTTCTTTCGTGAGCTCCCTACTCCATGAATCACCATCACAATTCAAGAGCTCATGGTTTTTCCTTTGATCACTATACTTTTATCGAGGGATCGATGTCTATATATAGGCTATCCCACTGACTCGAGAACCTTCTACACTATGTCAGTTCCATGTCATGTAAAATAATAAAGATCCAAAATTTCCACAGAAATTATATCTATATCGCAAAGCACCATGAAAATTTTCATATTGCAGACCTCTTCATATTCGTGGAGCATTCCGTCAATTCCTTTGTGACATAGCCGCAAAGCCTCCCCCCAAGGCTCTTCACCTATGTTGTTTGTGAAGCTCATCATAATCACTGATCTTACCATCAACCTTATTCTAGGGTCTATAAAATCCACTTAATGAACTCTATTATCATGAAACTCATGAATTTTCCATTTTTTGATGAGATTTTTAAGATCCAGTTTTTTTGATGCTAAAAAATCCCAAATTTTGGACCCAAAAAATTTAGTCAACATTGGAAAATGGTGCAAACTTGTATCTGATTATTTGTACGAGCTCCAAATATTGCATTTCTATTTCAGGATTCTTTGTCAACATGGATTTTCAACAATATCTCTCGAACTAGATAGTTCACCATGAAATCCTACATTGTCAACTGACACAATCATCGCAAACAGTTTTTAATGTTACCTTCAGTTATTTATTCCCAATAGTCTTCAATAATGATCATTTCTATAGTCTCAATAATTTGATCTAGATAAACTTTATCACATGGTAATAATATCCATGCGTGATTTTATAGTACCAATGATGATTCATCCTCCTCCTAACACATTTATATAATCAATGAGTGATTCATGATATAAAGGGTGATTCCTAATATGAAAATATTATCTTGGATCTATAAAAGAAAACCTAATCCATTCAATAAATTTCATATAAATAAGACAAAGTATGAATAATATGTGTAGATAGAATTTTCTACCCAAAAATATAGATAGGGTATGGATGATATATTTGGGATGAAATATATGACTATATAATATTATTCAATATAAACTCAACTTTCATGTATTGAGGTACATTTTAACAAGGATAACTAAAGATTCAAGATAGGAAATAATGTGTAGAACCAAAAAAATGGTGTTTACCTTTCTTTAATTAATAACTAGTTACATGTTACCACTTCATTATCATGATAAATATAAATATTTCATGTGGATAAAAATATAAAACATGTATCTTGGATGTTGTTGGGGTTGATATTTTATGAAAAACCATGTCTTAGAGAGTTGGATTGAAATATTCTTATGTTACTTGAAATTGAAACACTATAATATTTTCTTAGTGGTGAATGTATAATTTCTTTCTTCTATTATATTGGTGGGATTTTCTCGTCATAAATTGATTGATAGGTTCCCTTATTTACCACATATAAAACTTTTCCTTAATTCCCTCACGAAAGTTATATGATACATCCTCCCACACATTAACAAGTGGGATGATGGTATTTAATTCCAATTTTATATTTCTCCAACGTACAACCAAAATGAAACTCCATTTTCCACTTCTTAACCCTGTGAAATCCTTAAGATTCACTGATCTATTTGTTGACTCTGTCGGCACATCAATAAATTTACTCATAAAAGTCAAGTCATTGAGTGTATTTGGATATTTTTAGCCACAGATTAATTCCAACAATTTAGATTTTGAAATTACTTTTGATGGTAATGAAAAGATAGAGTCCTATTGTGAATGTCCTGAGATGTTTTTCATGTACACCAAGATGGATTTATAATAAATTTTGACAAGGGTAAAGAAGCACCACTAAATTTTCAATAGAATTATGTATGGATAATAATTTTATAAAAGAATTTTATGAAATTCCATCAACTCCATAACATAGATATCCTCCTAAGGATTTATATTTTTGACATGAATCTACCATTTATTAACATTTCCTTCAATATGATAAACATTCAAAATGAACTTATCTTAATGATAACATTGATGGGTATAGAAGATGTTCCCAATGGATTTGATCCATCATTCCATGATTATGGGATTATTATATCCACTAGATTTCCAAATTAATATAGCATAAAGAACTCAATAACAATTTTCAATTTCTTAGGGGGATTTCATAATTCCTTTTAATTTAGGATTTGGTCCAAAAATCCATTCAATTGAGAAATTATATTAATGAATTTTTTACCCCTTCTATAATTAGGTTTTACATTTAATTTGTGCTATCCTTACTCATAACATTGGTTATTTTCTCAGTTTCTCCTATTTCCAAGCATTTTATGTGAAAAAAGGAATAATTATGGACGTTTATTATTAAAATATTGAATACATAAATAGTAAAACATGCACACTAAATGGATACATCATACATGATATATATTCTTCAACCTATGAAATTTTTTATTTCAATATTTGTTTTCTATAATATATTTTATAAGAAAATTATTAAGAGAATTAAATCTCCCTTTATAATAGTTATTAAAAAACATATGAATTTACAAAATTCTATCCCCTGTGATTATCAAACCATGTCGGTAGAATGGCCCATTTCCATGAACTAGGAAATGATTGAGTATTGCTCAATGAACCAAATTCAGTGTTATTAATCATATGTAAATCAGTTCATGAGCCATATAAACATATAGTATCAAGATAGGGACATTTTTTTATACAGTACACTTCCTCTGTAATTTACCTAAATATTGTGATATTTTCCTATATTTAGATTTATCCCTATAGCGTTTGATATGGTTATTAATTATAATCCCAAAATAACTAGACCATACTCTGATAATAGATACAAAAATTCATGTTTTACCACATGTTATTTAATGATTTATTACATACAGGTACCCCCATAAAATACAGAATGATTTTAAAGAGTAGCGTCTTTGGTATATTTTGTACATAGAATAACTACCTGAAAGATGAATACAATGACATAATTAAAAAATTCTTTAACATGCTCCTAAAATACCATATTTTTTTAAACTTCATTGGGAAACCATTGGATGTACCTAAGGTTGAGCATAGATTTAATGATCAATAGGGGAATATACATTTCATTGATTAATGTAATGTAGTACATGTGAGTTTAGAGGAAGACCAAGGTAATTTACATGGGGTGAGAATCATAATCATGAACAATGAGGCAGGATATAACGAGATACCATAAAAGAAAAAAGAAGATTGTGAAAATAATATTAAACATTAAATTATAAACATAGGAAAAGGATAACAGAAATTAAATCATTATATAGTGGATATTGCCCCATAAAAAAATTGGTTTACTCCATAATCACATAAATTACTTTTAACAAGGCTAAACCCCATCATTGTCATATCATGTACATCTATAATTTTCAACATAAATCATAAAACTTAAATATTTATTTAAAAAACTTTAATCACATGATCAATGTACATGCGCCATATAAATTTAAGTCCATTATCAATTAAGTATGGTTAAATATACGTGAATAATATTGATTGTAAATAATTATTTATATTCATAAACAATGTTTTTGTTGGGGAAAATTTGTAGGATTTTTTTGGCAGCATAATTGGGGTTCATAATGGTTCATGAGAGGTGTTAATGATAGTAAAATAGGTATCTCATCAATTAAAAATCACATGGCTGGTAAGTGTAACATTTGATATCATTCTCCCACATGAAAAATTGAAAATAATAATAATGTAATGGTGTTTCTTTAATAAGGAGGATATGGAGAGGATCCCATAAATGAGAGAGTATTTCCAAATGTTTGGGTGGGTTATCTTAGGAGCATGGAGATACCTTAGGAGAGCTCTAAAGAGGGAAGGGAAGCATAGTTTCATGCTCTATGGGTTTTTAGGGATCATAAATAGGAAGTTTGGTGGGTTTATATATCCAATTTGATGACAGTTATTTATTAATTTACCAAAATAAGTTTTGTATTATATTTGATAATGTAATGAAAACCGAAGACAATACGATGGTTTTTTCCTTTATATTCTACCAAGGCGGCATGGTCTTCATTATTATACATGTTTGAAAATATATCTCATTAAAATAATACCGTTGGTTATATGGAATGGAGTCATGTTAATAGTAAAATAATTTAAAACCAAAAAGATAAAATATATGTTTTAGAAGATTCATTATGGATATATAAAATTAGTCAAATAACCCAAAAAAATATTTTATATAGAAAATATATGTTTCTTCATGGACGAATTATATGCAATATATGACATAAATTTTAGGTCATTATGACATCATTATACACACCATATATATGTATTGAATTTAATTTGGACCGAAACATTTCTACTATCGCTAGTAATTATGAAAAAATTATTGGTTAATTTAAAAATTGATGATTTAAAAATAATATTTAATTTACCTAATTATTCTATAAGAATTAAATTTAGACATTTAAATAAAAAAAACCACATTTATTAAAATACACTAGTAATAGTATTCATATCCTTATAAAAACATTTTTGTACTTTGAAAATTGATATCATCATTTACATTAAATAAATATCATTTAATAATAATATTTATTTATAATATAAATCATTAAAAAAATTCATTAATTCAATACAATATGTTATCATGATTTAACTACATATTTATGCCAAATAAAATTCAGTATCATCATATCATAATATAATTTCTATCAAAAGAAATATTTAGTCATATAAAAAGAAATATTAAAAACATATCATTATAATTAATGTTTTACTAAAATAAAATATATGAAATTTTTACTCTTATGATCTTGATACACATGACTTTATTAAACTAAAAAATTTCTTAATGTTAAGGTTTTAGATGGTGATATTTTCTTAGTTTGGTTGAGTATTCATGGTTTGATTTGTGGTCTTTTGAGATTTAACATCTCCCATAAAACTATTCATTTATGATTTAGTTGTTGAATCATGGATTGGCCTTGATCATGGGGAAAGACTAGTGATTATATCTCCCTTAGAAGCTCTGATAAAATAGATTAATGGGTTATGATCGTACTTTTCATGTCCATTTATTCTTTCATCTATATCAATTATAATTTATCAATACCTTAATTAAATAATTCTAATGGTCATTGTATATCACTTATATTAAAATTAGTTATAATGAATAACATATATTTAAATCTTCCTAGAGACATGACTATTCAAAATATCCAATTTTGTGTACAAATGTTTTATATAATTGTTTCATAACAGTTCATTTATTTATTAGAAAATATGGAATTTCATTTATAATGGTTCAAGTCATTACAATGCTCTCCATCAAACCATAACATTTCTCAATTCTAGATTCTTAGACATCACATTACAAGGCAAGGTAATATTTTTTATGGAATTAAATTCATTGATTAAAAGAAAATTTGTGGTCAAGATATTGAAATTATCACCTCGAGGATCTCATCATCTTGGAATGTAACATTTAAAAAAAATTATCTGTCATTATGTGATAATTGTAGCTCTATATTCTGAAAATATGTAGTACACAGTTATAATTCTTCCCTCCCTTTGAATATAGAATCCAAGGAAATGTAGGGGTATCTTATAAAATTTCATAACTTTTTAGTAGAGATTTAACTTGTAATTTTAACCCCAATTCCTAAAATATTTCCCTCGGCATAGCTTTGGAATATATGCCATCAATTTGATTATTTTTGAAATATAATCAATCTTTAAATATATAATATAAACAATTTTCTTGATAAAATTATATTTAATATCAATGTTCTTAGATATAGAAAGCTAAAATATATTTTTTAAAATATAAATTGAACTTAGATTATTAATAACAATATTTTTTATTTTCTCAATATTCTCCCTCAAATTATCAATTTGTACTTTCAATAATATCATTTGAATCCATGAATGTGTAGCAACAATATATTTAGAATCATCTAAATATAATGTTATTGAATTTTTTTTTCAAACTATACCAGCAAACAATCCTTTCTTCACAGAAAATTATTCCTCAATATATTGAGTTTAGATCAACAAAATTACATTTAAAATTAGCATCCATGAACCAATGCAAGTTACAATTTTTAAATTTTCAAGTATATAAATCCATATATCATTGTAGTTTTAACAAACCACAAGATTATCATATTTGGAATTAGGTGATATTATTTATGATCACTTTGATATCATGAACATTATATTAATTGATAAAATATATATTCTCAAGATACTATATATTAGAAAAAAAATTCAATCAACTTTAAAAGTATTTATTTTTTTACATTTGTTAGATTTATATATACCCATGTTGAATAGAATTGAAATATGTTTAAAAACATCATTGGCATATGTACTTCAAAACACCTTTTATAATTTTGTGAAATAATTTTATTTTGAAAGAATGATAAATCCTTCTATTTTCATGATCATTATACTAATAAATTAATTCATTTACCCAAGAATATTCGTCTCAAAGGACTGCTACATTTTTTTGATTACTCTTCTCATGTATAATATTAATAACACAATAATATTATATAATCAATATAAAAAATAAAAATTAATTTTTATTTACCTATTTCCAATACATAAAGGTATTTTTCAACATTTTCTCTGTACAAGTTTAATGTTTGGTATTAATTGTCATGTTTTGAGTACCAATGATGAGTAGCATGCTTCAACCCATACAATTATTTATTCATATTAAAAATTGTTTCCCATTGTTTGCAAGTATGAATCCATATTTTTATTAAATATAATCTTCTTATAGAACATCCAATTTATGAATTTTAAGTTAATAATCATCTAATAAACATTATGTCTTTGTAAACCAGTAATTTATGAGAATATAATGAAAGTTTTTAGTCATTAAATTGGGGTTATTGTTTCTGAAAAATCATCACATTTAACATGTGTATAACTTTTATATAAGAGCCTACATTTATTTCATAAGACCTCTCCCTTTCATCCATATTTTTTTGGAATACCATTCTTATTCCTATGATGTTTATATATTATGGGGTTAGAATAAGTTCCCAAGTTTAGTTATTCTCTATATGAACTAATTATTCATTCATGGATTCCAAATATTTCTTTATTCAATGTCATCAGATAGTTATTATGGTTCAATTTTAGAAATAATCGTTCTCTGATAATTTATTTATTGTTTCCTTCTAATCAGAAATAGAGTCTCATTTATTCAGATATTTCTAGTTGGTTCAACTTATATTTCTGTCTTCTTAAATTTATAGTTTTTATTTTTTTAGTATCTTAATCACTAATAAAATCATTACAATGTCATTTTTTTAATCTGTTAATGTTATTTTATTCTATACAACATTTTATTATGAATGTTGAGTTACTACTTCAAATATAACATCAGTATATATATTTTCTTAATATGTTTATTTGAACTTATTATCAATTAAATTAACATAACATGAGTCCAAAATTGTGTGTAATTATTTAATCTAACAATTATCTGTTATTCAATTGGTGTAATATCCCATGAATATTCTTTTTTATCTATTTTATCAAATTTTTACATGTTTTTATTTTTAATCTTTTTCCAAAGGGAATTCCAAATAACATTACAAATAAGGTAGAAGTAAATTTTTTTACAAAATTTCATAGTAATTTTCATCTACTTGTTGTCCTAGTAATAATCTATTGTCATTATGTAAAGTCATACAATCTTATTCTATATAAAAATACTTTGAGAGATTATACTCTAAAATCATAGCTCGCATCATTTCAATGATACATTAGTTCTTCCTCTCTAATACTTCATTTTATCATGGAGTCTAAGAAGAATTGTAATAGAGACTAATCACATGCCATGATAGATAGGATTAAAATTAGTTATATGTAAATTAATTTCCCTTGTATATTGTTTATTTTCTAATTTATACCCTATATTCCTTTTCCACAACATTCTAGAATATTTCGAATATTACCACCACCTCATTTTTTTCATAAACCATAAATGAGTCATGTATGATAAATAATAACTAAAGGTTATGAAATATTGTTCACTTTTATTGGATTTATGTCTTACTGGTCCTTATATATCAGTGTGAATAAGTTCATGGGGTTGAGTAGATTGAATATATAACATCCAATATCTTTTTATAATAATTAGTTCTTTATGACATGATTAAAAAATAACACTCTTTTATTTAAATAGTTGAGAAAGATATCTCACATCTTCTTGTATATATATATTTTTGTTTATTTTCATTACTAGGATAGCCAATTATCATATAACACAATTCATTTTCTTCTTTGGTATTCAAATAGAACGCGTTATTTAAATCTCTACTTTTGAAAAAATTACCTCCAATTATGTCTCCCATGGTAATAGTAACTCCATAATTTAAATATTTTATACTGAAAAAATATATTTTAAATATAAATTCATTCCCATATTAACATAGCTAGATGAATCATATCAAAAATTCTTTAAGTAAGTCATGAAATAGATCATCTTTAGACATTAAATTTCTCAATTCAATTTCAGGCATGCCATCCCCGTTTATATTGTAGAACAGTCTTTTCCAAATATAACAGCACCTATCTCATATTCTCTATTTTTTAGGATTTTTTTATCTCCTTACATATGAGATGTTAATTAGCTATAGATAATACACGGTCTTCCCATTTGTTTTGAATTTTGAACCAATCTGACTATTAATGATTTTTCATGATATTTTCTTTCTTAATTTATTTTTCTTTCTTAATGAGTAGAATTTTTCTCGCTATAGTAGCCACACATATTATGTAATGATAAATAGAAAGTTCATACAATCATGAAACATAACCAATTATTTATATCAGTTATTTATTTCAAACTATTTTTCTTCAATAATTTTCTTTTTACCCTTTTGATTTAATACTTGGACCTTGTAACTACTATCCTTAGATTTTCTAATACTTTAAGAAATACTCCACCTTCAAATGTGCCTATTAAATAGAAGTTACATTCTATACTAATATATATAAGAATTATTCCTATAATATCCTCAACACCAATAATTTCCACTGATTCATAGCCCTCTATAGTAATAAAATATTTTTATGAAATATTGATTTCAAGGTTCATAATATTTTTTTACCTTCATAACTAAATTATTAAAGAATATTTGTTCTATTGGATCAAATTTCATCTTTTAATTAATTTTTAATCGATTTATATTTTACAATGGGATTTTTAATCCCTAGAATTATTTCATTTTCATTAAAAATTCATAGATAGTTGAAACACTCATTGCAACAATATAACTATCATCTTGGGTTCAAAAATATTTTTTACAATGGGAATATCTATAAATTATTAATGACTTTTTTTACAACATTTATTTCATCGCACAAAAAAGGTTTTCATTATTTTTACAGATTATTCATCATTGATTCATTAGAATTGATTCTTTCCAAATACGTATTCCCTCTTATAAGGTTTCTTATCATTGTCCTTTAATAAATTTTCTTATAATTGTACTTGTACTATTATTTATTTAATTTTTTAAGGATATATTAATTAATATTTAAGGAAATATTCCACTTTATCTATTATACAATGTATTTTGGATATATTCTTTTTTTTTGGAGCTTAAAATAATGAATTTTTCATGTTTTTATCTCAAAGAATATTCACTACATGTTTCTTCCCACTCCCATACTTTACTAATATAAGTTTCTTCCAATTTCATAACAAGATCCATGAATCTATAAATTATAGTTGGAGTACATTTATATTGTGAATTACATTAAGGATTTTAATTTTAATTTTATTTACCAAACATAAGCATCCTTATTATTCCAGATTTTGTTCTTTTTCTATCCCCATATTGTAGTACTTCTCATGATTTTCCCCACTTCTACTCCAACAAACTCTTTATTCATTCATCTTATTCAAATTCACCGTTTTTTTCTTTGTTTATTTGAGGAAAATTTAATGATTTAACTGCTGTTAAAAAAATTAATAAGAAAATAAACCTTATAGTTGAATTTAAATTTTTCTGAGTTTCTTCAAGATAAAATCCATTACCCAAGAATAGTGTTCACAATATATAACATCATTTTTAAATATATTGGATCACTCTTATTCTTTTAAAATACATATATTATTCATTATTTCAAACTTAATATCACTTTTCACCTTAATATTAATGTCTATATCTTTCCTCATTTCAGAAGTAATGATATTTTTTATTATTCATCAAGAGAACAAATTTAATTATCTCTGTTAATAGATATTTCCTAATAAAATTTTTAAGAAAATATCATTATCAATTTTTGAAAATTGTTGATTCTAAACATGATTCTATAAGTACTCTAATGTTAAAAATTATGTCATTAATCCTTGTAAAATATTAACTGACCATTTTTTTCTTTTCAAAATTTATGTCTCTAAATTTTATTCTTCATATTTGATGTTTCTCTTCCTTCAATTTTACATCACCTTCAAAATTAATTTCATTTTTCTTCCAAATTTTTTAATTTAATTTTTATCCCATAATATTTTTAAAAACACTTTCAAAATATAGAAATAAGAATTGAATTTCATGATTTTCCTTGATCTTCATGATTTAACACCTATGAAAATTTCATTTGATAATAATTTTCTCAAGGGATAAATCCAAAAGATGATTCATCCACTAAATCTAGGCCATGTGATGGAATATATGGTATCATCCGAATATTATAACAATAATAATTTTTCCAAAATATGTTTTAAATCATATAATATTAACTACTTTTAGAATCTTTATGATTTATGAAATGGGTCAACAAATACATCATTCCCATTGATACCAACTGAAGATTCCAGCGATGTTGCACTGCTAACATGGGAGATTTTCCAATTGTAATAATTTTACAAAACAGTTTTTTTAGAAATAAACATATGCAACTTGTTAGTGTTTCAATTGGGTCAAATTTAAAATAAAGGCCCGACTTTATAAAAAATAAAGAAAAAGAAGAAAAAACACATTTTTTAAAATATTTAGTCCCAATGTGGGTGTTTGTAGCTTGATGCGTTTAGAATCACCTAAGACATAAATTCTTAACATATCTCTTTCACAGATACAAAAATTTGGTAGTGATGGAATCACCCTAATCACAAAATATATTTTGAATAAATCACTCTTATCCAATGTTTTCAGAAGTTACAAAAGTTTCCACCACCAACCTATAAATGTTCTCATGAGCCACTATTTTCCTTAGTAACAAATTATATCCTATATTGAGAAATTATATAAAAATAATAATATTATATTCTAAACTCAATCTTATGAAACTTTACATTATGATTATTTTATACTAAAAATTTGTACCTTAAGAATTAAGTTTTAGTCTAATCTTAATATCAACAGATCCCTAATGTGACTATTTTAAAAAACACGTCAGTGTTACCCTACCCACATTATATAGTAACTACACCACCAAAATATAAAGTAACAGTAAGAATTAAAAAAGGAAATACCACCCATATTTTTTTTGGGGGGCACCCATAAAAACCACTGAATTAAATCGAGTCATCAATCATTATTCAAAAACATCACATGAATTTACACAAGGTGAATATAGTTTATGTGAACCGAATATAGGTGAACGATCTTATGGGGAACATTCATTTATAAAAACACATTATTTAGACAATATTTAGTTTAATGAACTTATAATTGGTATATATCATAGAGACATACTTCATTAAGATATACAACAGATCCATGAAAATCTGGTGAATGTACATCAGATGAATATACTTTTGTGGGATATAAATCTGTCAAAAATAAATCTAGTTAACATAAATATAATTAATATAGATATTTGAACATACGTCAGTAGGATGTAATTTAGTTGAATATAATTCATTTGGATGTACACCATATGCATGTACATCAATTGGATGTACTTTAGTTAAACATACAATTGTAGAACATACTTTTGTGAAATTCACATCATATAGACATACATTATTTGAAAATACATTAAATAAGCATACTAATGTTTTATGTATTGTAATTATATAAACATATAATAATTTTACTTTAGATGAAATTATATTTTTTGGATGCAATTGAATTCAAAAAACATATTTAAAAAAAACATCTTATGAATATACATCAGTTGAAAATACATTAGTTTAACATAATATTATTTAATATGCATTTATTAGATGTACATAAATTAAAAATACATTATTTTGTTATAATTTAGTAGAGAATAATTTTCCTTAATTCACTTTTTTATGGAATATATCAATTTAATATACATTATTTGGTCATGCATTAGTTTAAAAAACAATCTATAGAATATAATTTCAGTTAACATACATCAATTTTGGAATTCATTTTTTGATGAACTTCAATTAAACATACTTCA
Organism: Viscum album; assembly: GCA_963277665.1. Taxonomy (NCBI): domain Eukaryota; kingdom Viridiplantae; phylum Streptophyta; class Magnoliopsida; order Santalales; family Viscaceae; genus Viscum; species Viscum album. Next base: position 1,182,681,758 of record OY728130.1, read on the forward strand.
TATAAACAATGTTCAGTTAATAGTGCACCAATTAGAGTTACTTCAGTTTAAAATACATTAGTATTCTACACTTTATTTGAGTGTAATTCAATTGGAATTATATAAAAAAGGTTTATAGAAATGATATTCAAAAATTGAATCATCTGAGTTCAACTTCCCTAATTATAACATATCCTTATCTCCATTAATCAATTTACATCTTCTATCAAAGTGATATTTCATCCTTGAACAATTAGAATAAGATTCATTTTACTTATTATCCAAACCCTCTGATAAATTTATTCCAATGAATTACATCCATAAATTGTATTCTAAAAATATTTTAAAAAATAATAATTAAAATATCCTTCTCAGCATGAATCATTTTAGATATTCTATCAAAGTTAGGGACTTGAGTCACCAATAATCTTTACTACTAGGGAACAAACTATATCAATAACGCCTTAAATAAGGGACCATTATTTTTCTATTAAATACTATGAAATAAAATATAAAAAAACATATCCATGGGTGATGAATACACCATAAAAAGGAATTGTGGTGCTCAATATGTAAAATTTCTCAATGAAATAGAAATCAGAATAAGAAAAATATTATGGTCTGAGAAAAAATATGATCAAAACACATTGAAGTATATGGATTATAATTGAAAATCATATTTTATTCTCAAAACATAGTTTGTGTTATTTTATCTATAATAGGTAGTATATACAAAATATATATTAAATTATGATTATAATAACAACTATGTATCAATTAGAATATTTTAATTTGAAATGTTTTACCGATTATCAAGACTTTATTAAACAATCATCAATATATTGTATCAAAAAATATATTTCTTGATCAAATAATTTATAACCTTATACATATCTATTTTCATTTATAAACATAATAAATATTTATTTTGTATATGAATTATACTAATTTTCTATATTGTGTGTTTATAGTTTTTAGTGTTTGTACAATATTCATAAAAATGATGTATGTATAAATCTGTATATCAATATTAACCATTACCATATAACTAATATTACTTTTAGGTGAAATTTGCAATTATTTATAATTTTTTTATAATTAACCAACCTTATACATTACATAATCTTGATTTATATAAAGAATTTACATTGAGAATACTTTCAGGTATATAGTTCTAGAGAATTAAGCCATTTTTAATACATATCATCCCAAAATAATACAAGGGGATACAATTGAAATAGTATCAATTTATTCCACCAATGGAAACCAACTTATATATAAAACATTATTTCCATTCTTGATAAAACTCCTCCTAACCGTTTCTTTTCTCATAATCATCCTTATACCATGTGAAAACGTTTAAAAAACTAAGGATAAGCCAAAACAGTTAGTATGGGAAAAAATATGGAAATAAAAAATTAGTCCATGAATATTTATAAACTCATGAAACCATACGAATAATGAAAATTTCATAGCAATCAAAAATCATAAAGGAAACTTATGGCATCCATATCATACTAACATTGTAGCTTTCACATATATATAGGGAGTAACTTTCATGGTTATATTTAAAATACCCATCACAATAGATTACCTAAATATCATATGAGAAACCTTATTGTTTAACTCTTTCTCATTACCAAATACATTGGAGAGCTATCACAGGCTCACTCACCCTTTGTTTATCACAAAACTACCCGTGTTAAAATGTAATTCCCAAAAACCATAACATAAAGATAACACATAAACCATGCATATTGGAAAAATAATATTTCCATATTTCAATCATAAGATATCATTTCAAGATAAAATCCATTCTTTCTAAAAAATATTTTCTATACCAAAATACCAAAAAAATGAAATATGGTGTTTAAATTATTTTAAAAACTTTATGTCTTTTATAGGAACCAAATACTAGACAATGGTCATAGTGGTGGAAAAGAATTTTACCCCATAAATGATTAAAAAACACTCTGTTTTTTAGTTTAGTAAAATACATCATAGAAAAAGATCCATTTTCATAATTATTTAATGAAATTATAATTCAAAGGTGTTTATTATATACAATATAAAATAATGTTGTGTATATTATAAAATTATACCTCAATGGTTGGAGATTGAGACAAAGTCTCTTACCATGAGTCTAACTCATCACATACAGTCATTATAGCGAAATGTTAGGGCATCACCCTTTTTATTAAGATGAAAAGAAAACAAAGAGAGGGTGAATGGGGTCATACAAGAAACATGCCCTCATTCCAAAAAAAAGAAAAAACATCAAAAATCATAGCCACAGTAGGAAGAATAATAATCATCATCCCAATCAGACTCATAATCAAAAGGACCATGGGACCGGGTAACCATAGTGGGCTTCAGATGTGAGTAGTCTTTCCTCAGTCTTGCTTTCTTAGGAGGAACAGGTTGGAACCCTTCGTTAGTCACAACCACTTTTCTTTGGGATAAAGTCTGGCTATAAGTTAACCTTCTTGGGGAATCATCCTCAACATCATCCCACTTACCATGGATGCCCTGTGTATCCCTTAATTTGGTAATTTTCCCTTGAATCTTTGAAACGCCACTTATATTTTTTCCCCTCGAGTGCAGGACAAAAGTCATGCTGCTCTATTCCTGAGATGGTAGGTCATACGTACACATGAGTAACATTTTCAATTTTTATTGATCGTTATGGAAATAAGTTTGTTATAATTTTTATATTTATAGAATTATAATAATATTATTATCATCATAATAATCATTTAAATAAACTTATAAATATAATATAAGTGATGTGGTTAATAAAAACAATTCACATCGCTTTGTGGAGGTGATAGTTCACATGTACGCACGAATGTCGTTATTGTTTTTTTGTGAATGGAAGATTTGAAAATAATTGAATTATTATTATTTTAAAATGATAAATATTTCCTTAATATAGAATATTAATATTAATTACATATTTATAACTAATCTTGATATACTGTATTGGAAAATGAACTAAATGGGTTGGTGGATGTGATAATTCACAAGTACACATAAAGGATTAATTACATTCTAATTTGATGGACGTGGATATGGATTTAGGTGGTTGTATTAATATAATAACATCTCAGTATAATGAAGATATTGTATTTTTTTGACATGGTTGGGGGAGACTTGAAAGAGGTAAAATAAGAAATAAAATTGAAATACATAGAGAAAACAACACATCTTTTTCGGATGATCACCATTGAAGAACCCCTTATCACCTCAAAGAAGGGTTTCATTTTTAAACTAAATCATAAATAAAAAGGGTAGGGATTCATGGAAGGTTTTTGGGCTGATCTTGTCCAAACCAAAGGGCTTTTAATGTGTTAGTATTAGAGAATATTGGGTACCAATTTAAAGGATGGGGAGGGGAACCCATGATAACTCTTTAAATATTAAATTAATACAAATTAATATTGTAGTCCAAAATGATTAAAACATGAGATATATAATATATAAGATGAGGATAGTTCTAAATCCCCTCATATAATATTTTTTCTACATTTAGTTATTTTTATTTAAAACATATCTTTTTAGTTTACCCTATATTATAATCTTGTAATTTTAATTTTGGTAGAAAAATTTAAAATATTAAGAGACTATAAATATATTATTTATATGGGATCAATTTCCCATAATTAACTAAGTAATGAGATCTTAAAACATATCATAATATCTTTTTAATTAAAAAAATACATTTCTAAAATAATTTATTAAATTACTATTTTTATAAATCATTAATTATGTAATTTTTTTACACATTTCACTTTATTGAATTTAATTAAAATATAAAATTAGATATAACATCAAAAAAATCAATAGTCTTATGTCATGTCTTATTGAACTATATAAATAATGGATGACATAAATTATGTTAAATAATATTTATTTTAACATTTAAAATACTATTTATTTGATTCCTTCGTTAATAAAGAAATAATTTCATCATCATTGTGTCATAATTAAATTTAATTATTTAATGTATTAAAATTATAAATAAAAAATAATGATTTTGTAAATCATTTTATGTTTTTTAATCACTAATTCTAGTTGAATATATCACTTATTTAAACCCATGTTAAAAAAATTTTAGTAAGAAGATATCTATTTATAACATATTTTCCATTATTTTAAATGTTTTTAGTGTCATAATCACACCCAAGTGGCTTCAAAAGGCCAAATTATTATCTCATAGACTGTCTTGGTTAGTCATATCTCATCCAATAGTATTTTAACAAATTTTTAGTGTAGTTTTATATTATTATGATATTATTTTGACCTGTTTTGTCTAATTTACCCTTTAACCATGGTAAATAAAATAATTACTAATGTTATTATTCATCATGTACAAATATTAAAGGGGACTATATACATAATTTGTACCTCCAGATTCCAAATAAGGAAACCATTTTCTAAATTCAAAACATTAAAGTGGTAGTAATTAATTTAAAATTAATTCCTCTAGTCAAAATGTGAAAACATGGTTATTAAAAGTAAAAAACATTAAAAGATTGGCATGAGTTTATATCAAATTTCAATGTGAAATTAATCCAAATCAAAACATTGGATTAAATTATAAAAAAAATAATCTAATTACATTTTAATACCTATTAAATTTATAACCTTTCTATATAAATAAATTATACATAAAGGGAGTTTTTAATTGAAACACAGTATTTTGCACTATTTATCAAAATATGAATTTTATCCAAAATAGACAAAAATTTCAATGAAGTTAAATTTTAATGTCTTGCTTCTAAATAAGAAGCTTAAATTGTCAAATAAAACATATAAAAGTTCCTAAAAATATATTTAAAAAGCGATTTCCATGAATTTTTGGTAAATCTACCTTTTAGAAATATTAGAGTAATTTATGCCCAACTTTTGCCTGATTCACTTTTTAATAGTATAAAATTTATCTGATTAATGTAAAAAAATTTAACAAACATGTTTATGAATAATATATTTAGTTCTCTTTATTCCCGTCAATACAATCTCTATGTGTTAAATACCATTTAAAATATTAATTTTAATAATGTATTATTTTTTGGTAAAAAACTATTTTGTGTGAAATATAAGATTTCAGGAAAACGCATTGTTGTGTGTCAGGAACGCTATCGAAAAAAACCCCCATTTAAGTAAAATTAAAATCTAATTCTTAAATATTAATATATATGAAAATAATTATTCTATAAATATAAAGTATTTTACATCCTTCCCCTGTGGGAAATTGCATCCCCACATTTTTCAAAATTATTAATTAAGTGGGGATATTTCTCCCTTATAGCATTTCAAATTACCATATTGCCTCTTCAAACATATGTGTTTTCCATAGAACCTTAACATAGTGAATCTCATTCTTACAAAATGGTTTTTCTTTATAGTCCATAATCTGGATCAGCTAATCCTCATAAAAAATATTCTCTTTCAACTGAACTACATCTGGACTCAAAACATATGATGGATCCAAATAATACTTTTGAAAAATTGAAACATGAAAAACATTGTGTATAAAGAATAAGCATTATGGTGAAGCCACAATGTAGGCAACTGATCCAATATTCTACATGATTTCATAGGGTATAATGAACCGTAAACTCAGTTTTCCCTTAGTAACAAACCACATCACACTTTTCTAGGGTGAAACATTGAGAAATACATTATCACCTACCTCAAAAGAAATATCATTCCTCTGGTTATCTGCATAACATTTATTCCTTCTCTGAGTTATCCTCATGTGTTCATGAAACAAAATTACATTTTCCATAGTCTCTTCTACCAATTCCGGACCCATCAACTTCCTTTCACCTACTTCATCCCAAAAAACTATAGTTCGACACTTATTTCCAAATAATGCTTCAAAAGGTTCCATATGTATATTGGAATTAAAAATGTTATTATCAGAGGGCTTAAAAAAATAAAGATATTGATCCCATCATCCATGGTAATTCACTGAACATGCACGTATCATATACTCCATGGTCAAAATTGTTTATTTTGACTACCCAAATGGTTAATGATGAAAATATCTACTAAAATGTAATCCAGTTCCTAATGACTTATAAAGGCCTTTCCAAAATATATAAGTAAACCGAGGATCACAATTGGATACAGTAGGGAGACTAAAGACATGTAACATGACTATCTATTTATGATACAACTGATAAATTTATATAGAGAATATATATCTTAAATATGAATAAAATGAGAATATTTAGTTATTATATCAACACTAACCTAGTTTGTATTGTTACCCTGAGAAGTATTTGGTTATCCCACTACAAAATCTATTGATATGTTTTTCCATTTACACTCTGTTACTAGAGAAGGATGCAACATCTATTTTGGTAAATTACACTCTAATTTAAACAATGATAACATAAAATACTTTACAGTAATGTGAAAAATATCTCTTTTCATTCCATCACACCTGTAATAATCCCAAAGATCTTTGTACGTCTTAGTACTGAAAGGATAAACTAAAAAAGAAGTATTACGAGCTTCACATAAAAACCCATTATTCAATAGAGAATGATACATAACACATAATATATTACCAAACCTCAAAACATAATCTTTATAAATGTTAAATTTAGGTAACATACCCTTATGTACCACCTATATGTTTATCTGTAACTCATTATCATCTTTCTGTGCATACTTAATTCTATATGATAGACATAAATACACTGAAACATGAAAAAAATAGAGGAATTTGTGGCAGCATCAACTTCCATTCTAATATTCATCAAATCATTAATCAAAGGGTCACATTTCAAATGTCACATAGTTAATGTAGCATTATCGTTCTAAAATAAATCCTCATCCACTTTGTTTTCTTTTAAGAGATGGTAATAAATCGTGTAATCATAATCCTTGATTAATTTCAGCCACCTTCTCTTTCTTATGTTCAATTATTTTTGACATAATATATAATTCATACATTTATGGTCAGTTTATATTTCAAATTTGACTTCATAGAGAAGGTGCCTGCATATATTTTAAGCAAAAACAACAACCGCTAATTCCAAATTATGTGTTCAGTATTTTAACTCATGAGTTTTCAATTGATGTTAAACATAATAAATTATCTGATCATTTTTCATTACGAATCATCCAAGTCCTTTCATCAACGAATAACTATAGATAATAAATTCACCATTTCTGGATGGTAGTTCCAAAACTAGAGCATTCACAAATATTGGTTTAAATTTTTGAAAACATTCCTTACATTATTTTTTCTAGATGAAATTAGCACCCATTAGAGTCAACTTAGTCAGTGGGATAGATAACCATTAAAAAGTATCCACAATCCTATACTAATAACTAGTTCAACCATGGAAACTAAAAATCCAGGTTGAATTTGTGGGACTTGTCAATTCTTGAACAAAATTTTATTTATTAAGATCAATATTTATGAAATCATTAGAAACAATGTGGCCATGGAATGAAATTTTTTGTTACAAAAAATTCACACTGTCTTAACTTTCCATATAGTTTTTTTCATTTCAAGGTTTAAGACAACAATTAAATAACCATTATGCATCACTTTACATTTACAATATACAAAAATACCATAAATAATCAACACCATAAACGTATCCTATAACTCATTGAATATTATATGAATAAGTCCATTAATAAATTAGGTGCACAAGTTAACCCAAATTTCATAAATATAAACTTGTGATTACCATATATCCTTCGGAATAATATATTTTAAATTTCATCATCCTTCATTTTATGTTGATGGGACCCAGGCCTCAAATAAATCATCAAAAAACTACTGAGGTCCATAGAACTAATCAAAAAAATCATCCATATGAGGCAAATAATATGTGTCCTAAATAGAGATGTTGTTCAGGGATATACAATGAATTAAAAGTCTCATGGACGATTGTTTTTTAACCAAAAAGATAATAGCACCTCTTGTTTATGTGCTAGGTTGAAAGAAAAATTTACCTAATAACTCTTGTAATTGCTTCATTAATTCTAAAAGATCAATTAAATTCATTTGATAAGTGGTTCTTGAAATTTTATTAGCATTAGGAATCAAATGAATTATATATTCTTCTTCCTATATTGGTATAATACCAAGAAAATCCTTAGGAACAACAACAAGATACTCATTTTCCACAAGAACATAATTAATCTGAACAGTTATTTTTTTGAACAATATTATTTAGGTAATATTCATTTCCCTCTTTTACTAATTTCTAATCTTCCTAATATGTTATCAATGGTTTGGGTTCATTCATTTACACAAAATAAACGACTTTCTCAAAGGTAACTTTTGTATCTCTATAGTCAATCATAGAATGGTAAATATAAATCCATTTTATACATAGAATAACATCAATATCTAATAGAGGAAATAAAATAAGGTATTAAGGTATATTCATTCCACAAACAAGGATAAGAAGATTCCTATAATTTCTTTTCGTCTCAAAATTTCCTTGAGTGGTTTTTATCATGTGTTCTAGATTCATTTCATGAGATGGTATTCCCAATATACTATTAAATTTCTCATAAATGAAATAATGTGGAGACATTAATCAAAAAACACATTGGAATATTTGAATAAACAATGAAATACCTGATACCACTTCATTTGATGACCCCACATCAACTGTAGTAGTAAAAAATGATTTTCCATGCCATTATTTGTCCCGGGGTAATCATCATTGGACACACCTTCAAATAATGTACTATCTCATTTCAACTAAATCATTTTACTATTGGTTTTTCATTTTTTGCCTCATCATCTTCCTTATAGTTACAAGAAATATGACCATTCTTTCCTCATCGAAAGAACATTTCTTGTATTGAGAGGCATTCTTGAGGATTCTTTTTACAACACTTATCACATATTAGATTTTTTTTCTTCCCTACATGCTTCTTTGATTATTTTTTTCCATTGACTAGAAAATAGATCACTTCAATTTTTTTCTATCATATGACACATGATCATCTGGAAAACTCTATTTATACATACTCTATACATCGGAAATGATTCTCATAGCTTTTGATCTCACGAAAAGATAACACCATTCGATATTTTGGCTTAAATAATTTGTAAAACTAATTAATCTTATTATAAATATCCCAGATAAAATTTAAGGCATACCTCAAAAATATGGGTGAAATTAACATGATATGTAACCACATAATCTTCCTCATTTTTTCTCAATTACAAGAATTTATTTCCAACCTATTTCAAAAAACATTACAGAAATATTCCTTCAAGAAGATATTGGTAAATTCACTCCAATCCATCACATCAATATCATTAATTCATATAATATTTTCAATCATTAAACACCACTGATCAGATTCAACTTCAAAATGATTAACAGAAAGAGTAACCTTTTTATTTTCCACACACCCCTAATACATCAAAAATAATTTCTAATTCTTTAATTAAACCTCTGCTTAGCACAAATTCATATGATCCTCTGAATGATGGGGGATATATCATCATGAAGTGATATACTATAGACATATTCCCTTATGGTTGATCTACCTAATCTTTTGCAAGGAAACCATTACTATTTATAGCCTGATTCAACTTTTCATGAACTGTAATAAATTATTGAGTTCCAATTATGACCATATTTGTTACTGATATAGAATATTGTTTTCCTCTATATATTTTACCAATATAGATTCCCTTTTTTATGGGGAAAACCATTCTAAATAGACATATCAAAGATGAAGAAACATGGTAATCGAAAAATTCTATATCAATTCAATTTGACCATAATGTAAAAGTAATTTATGGATATTCTATTTACAATATCCAAACCCTTAATGTTATATAAACCTACCACTGATCCAACTATAAGGCCCCATCCTTAAACATTACATAATATTGATTTTAGTAATCAAATAACATTGATGATCTTATTATGTATAGTGATTTAGTGAATTAAACTATTTATATCATCCTCTAATCATATAAGAGAGTACTATAAAAATAGTATCCAATTTGTCCACCAAATGAAACACTTATAAAAATAAAACATTATTACTTGTCTTGGTAAAATTCATCTTTAATTATTCCATCCATTTATTCATCATTATACTTTGTGAATAAATTTTAAAAACTATGGAAAAGCATAAAAATATCAGTAAGGGATAAAATAAATAATGAAAATATTAGTCCCTTAATATTTATAAATTCATGAAATACTAAGAATCCTGAAGACATGATAACAATCATAAATCATAATGTCAACTTGTGTAATCTATATTATTCATACATTGTAGAATTCAAAAAAACATTTTTAGTAACCTTCATGTATACAATTGAAATATCGATAATATTATATTCCCTAAATCTATATATATAAAACCTATTTTTTAACTACACAACATTACCTAATGCATTTTTTAGGTATCATGGGATCACCAACCTTTGACTTATCATATAACCACCAGTATACATAATCATTGACTAATAACAATAACATAATCATAACACATTGATCATGCATGATGGAAAAATAACAGTTCATCATTTTAATCATAAGATATCTTTTCATGATGTAATCAATTATTTCTGAAAAAAATTCTATAACAAAAAACCTAAAAATGGAATATGGTATTTAATTTTATTTTAGAAACATTATAGCTTATAGAGGTCTCCAAATACAAATTAATGGTCACAGAGGGAGAAAGGACGTTGTCGCTTCATATATTAAAAAACATTCCTTTTTATGTTCTGTAAAATTCTTAATTGAAAAATATTCCTTTTGGAAAATGTTGAATGAAATTAAAATTCCATGATGTTTTTTATATACCATAAAAAGTGGTGTATAATATCAAATTATTCCTCAATGAAAAGATATTGAGACGAAGTCCCATGTATTGTGTCTTACACATCACATACAATCGTAACATTCCTAAAAAATAATCATATGTTAATTTGTACTTTCTTGAGAAACATTTTTAAGTTTATTTTCACTTTTAAATCAATTAGTACCATTTTTTAAAGATTACATGATTATTTGAGTGTATATTAGTCATTTTGTCAATATTTGATACTTGAGTGTAAAATGATGATAGTTTTTTATTTCAAAAGTTTATGTGCTCATAATTACATTATCTCCATAATAGTACTCATGAAATAATCATCAATTTTATAAATTAATAATATATTTTTAAATCAATCCATTAATTTTGGTTAAAAATGAACAACTTTATATTCATGGAGAAAGTAAGTCGTACGTACGCAAGAGTAACATTTTCGTTTTTCATTGATCTTTATGGAAATAATGTAGTTATTAATTTTATCTTTCTAGGATTATCATAATAATATTACAATGAAAATAATAATTTAAATATACTTATATATAACATAAAAGTGATGTGGTAAAAAAAATTATTCGCATCATTTCGTGAAGGTGCTAATTTACATTTACCCACGAATGATGTTATTGTTTTTATATGAAATGAAGGTCAGAAAAAAATTGAAACATTATTATTATACAATGATAAATATGTGATCAATATCACATATTATTATTAATTCCATAATTATAACAGATTTTGATAGACTGTAATGAAAAATGAACCAAATCAGTTCGTGAATGTATCAATTTACATGTACACACAATTAATTAATTCCATTACCATTTGATGGAAGAAGAAATGTATTTTTGTGATGAAATTACCATAATAACATCTCATTATATTTTTAATAATGGATTTATTATTCCATAATCATTAATGTAAAATTATGGAAGTGGAATTTTAAATAAGATTGAAACACTTAATGTAAATGATGCCACTTCTTTGGTTGATCATCTTTGAAGAACACCTTAAGACCACAAAGAATGTTGTTATACCTAAAATAATGCCTCAAGAACTTCTGTAGGGATTTTAAGAAGGTTTTTGGGTAGATAATGGCCAAAAAAGAAACATTGAAACTTTTTTTATTTGATAATATTGGGTACCTTTTTATAGGACAGTTGAGGATCACCCTTGAAATCTCTTAAAATATAAAATTAATATAAATTAATATTTTAATCCCAATGAATCCAAAAATTTATATGTAGAAGATAATATGTATATAGTTCTATGTCCTCTCATTAAATTATTTTTAGATGTATATTTATTTTATTTTAAACATGAACTTTTCAGTTTACACATAATTATTCTCTTTTTAGTTAAATTGTGTTAACAACATTTTAAATATTAAGAGACAATAAATTTTACATTACGTGGTAAATTTCTTATGATTGGAAACATAATGATATTTTTAAAATTTTCATAATCACTTTTTATTTTTAAAATAACTTTTGTATTTTTATATAATTTAATAATTTATTATTTTTATAAAACATCAAATGTGTCAATTTTTACACTATTCATTTTATTGAATATAAAAAACAATCTAAATAGATGGGAAAAATTGAACAAAAGCATTTAATAGTCTTATAAAATTTAATATTAAACTATAAAAGTTGTGTAAGAAATTAATTATGAAAAATGATATTTATTTTAATATTTATAATATCATTTATTTTATTCATTCGTTAATAAAGAAGTCACTACATCATTATTGTGCCATAAATAAATTGAATTATTTAATGTCGAAAATTTATAAATACAATATCATGATGTAGGAAGTCATTCTTTTTCTCTGATTAATATTTCTAGTCTAATATATCACTTTAATATACACATTTTTAAACAGATTTAGTATGAAGATATATGGTTATAACATATTTGCATTCACTATAATTTAAAAGGAATAAGTGTCATAATCACACCTATATTGTTCTAAAGGCCAAATTTCCATCCCATGGGTTTTCTTGCTTGTCCAAATCATATCAAATAGAAGTGGGGCACTTTTTAGGGGAGTTTTATATTATTTTAATAATTTTTACCTTTATTTACTTGATTTACTCTTTAAAAGTGGTAAATAAAAATAATTACCAATGTAACTATTCGTCATGTATAAAAATTAAACTGACCTATTTTCATAATTTGAACCTTCAGATTAAATATATGGAATGTATTTTTCTAAATTCAAAATTAAAATGTGGAATTAATTAATTATTATTTAATTCTCATTGTCAAAATAAAAAATGGAGTTTATAAAAGTAAAAACCATCAAAACATTAACATGTGTTTATATCAAATTTTTATTGTGAAATTACTTCTAATAAATAAAATAGAATTAAATTATAAAAAATTAATTAAATTACATTTTAACACTATTTGAAAGGATAACCTAACTATATAAATAAATTTTACGAAAAGGAAGGATTGAATTAAAATGCTGTATTTTTTAATATTCATTAAACATTGTATTTTATCAGAAAAATACAAAGATATCAGCCTAGGTAAATTTTTATGTTCTGTATTGAAATAATAAGTTTATTTTGTTAAATTGAACATATAAATGTGAATAAAACAATATTTAAAAAAATCCATCAAAAGGCTATAAATCTACCTTTTGAAAATAATTGGGTATTTTATACATAAATTTGGATTTATTCTCATTTTAAGCCTCTAAATTTTTTGTGATGAATGTACACACTTTGAACAAACATATTTAAACAAAATAGTGTTAGTTTTATTTTTAAATCCAATAAAAAACTAGGAATTAACTACCATTTAAATTAATTATATTAATAATGTATCATTTTTCAGTATAACTCAGTTTTGTGAGCAACGTAAGAATTTGAAGAAACCCATTGTTTCATGTTGAATATGTTATCATAAAAAAATTCCATTTTAAGTAAAATTAATATATTATTAATTAATATTAATATATTTGGAAAATTTAATTTTATAAATGAATGGAATTTTACAATTCTAAATTACATTCATGAGTGTTTTAGTCATTAAACATGATGATAATATCGATAACTATTGAGTTTGTGTGATTCTTGATGGTCAAAGTGTTTTATCAAAATAAATTAATTAAAAATTGATATAATATATCGAATAAAAGAAACCTTATATACATATTTTTATCAAATTAAATCATTAATATTTATTTATATTATTTCATGAGAAAAAGTTATTGTGGTGTTCAATTAGGTGTCCAGTCCGACCCAAAAATTCCTATTCCCTGATTTAATTGATGATAATGAGATAATTTTATGGAAATATCATTATAAAATATAAATAATGAACATTTGGGGATTTCTTTTTTGTCCAATGAGGTAGATCTTCCTTCTAAGGATTTGCGATTCGTACTGGTGGGAAACGTTTTCTAGTGTCGGCCTTCGTTGATTTTTTTTTGCGGAAATCTCTTGAATCAATATGGTTTGTTAGATTTCAAATTGGTTTGCTTTACTCTTCCTGCATTATTTTTCGGGTTTCTTCTGAAATGGATTATCATCGGTTTTGGGTGAAGCGGTCGTGGATTTTTGGTGGTTGCGCAATGAAATTCCAGAAATGGACTCCTAATTTTGATCCTCACATTGAATCGCCTATTTCTCCTGTTTAGATTTGTTTCCTTGGTTTTCCGATTCATCTTTTTAAGCATGTGGCCCTGTTTCCGATTGCCGGTCTACTTGGCTCCCCGTTGATGCTGGATAAGACAACAAGGATACTCTCTCACCCTTCCGTTGCTAGAATCCGCTCCGAGATTGATGTATATAAGCCTCTTCCAAATCATATTTGGATTCAAAATGGCAGCCATGGATTCTTACAAGAGGTGTTGTATGAATGCTTACCCTCTTATTTTTCGGAATGATTTAAGCTTGGTCACTCATCCAGTGGATATCGAAAGGAAATCTGCCTAACTACTCGCAAGACTTGGGTAGCGAAGGGAAAGATAAAGATGGATTTAGCAGCGTGTACAGGAGATTTGGGAATTGCTGGAACCTCTGGAACTAAAGCCCCCTTTGGTGTGAAAATTGAAGATGTTGAAAATCCTGGTAAAGTTCAGCCTCAAAATGACCCTACTATTGAGGAAAATAAGGATGCACCTGCTCCATCTGATCTGGAAACAAGCTCCTAACAAAGCGCTTCCTTGCTGGAGGCTGACAAGAAAGCAAATCTAATTGAGGAAGACCTCCTCAAATCATGCTCTCGAAAGGGGAGAAACAAATAGTGGATGCGGATGGATTCATTACTCCCAATACCAAAAAATGAGGATATTTAGAGGATACTCTGAACTAGAACGAACTATTGTCACGAGGTCTCTTGATTCTTCTAAAAATGAGGGCACTACAACCACAAAATTAGACGATCTTTGTTGACCTGAGAGTGAACACCTTTGGGGCCTTCAAATCAATGGATACAGATTCTTCTTCACAATATGAGGGCGCTCCTCCAACTACAATTCCTGAAATTAAATAGAACGATGTCTTTGACCTAGTAGGGAAGTCTTCAGACCAGCTTGATGAGGAGATGCACGATAATTAAGAATCTTGTTTGGTGAAAAGAGACGAATTGGCTTTTGAAGGACTCATAAACGATGAAATTTCTATAGAGGCCTATTATGATATCAAACGACGACTGTTCAACAAGAGGCTGGGGCAGGAGCATAATATCATGGAACCTGCTTGGAGTTGATGCACTTGTTTCTTGATGCGTTTGAACTTCATTGGTATATCATCATGTTTTTCTCTTGCTTTTGGGCTGGTGTAAATGCATTACACCTCAAGCTTATATTGTTCTATTTTTGATTTAATAAACTCTAGGAACATGAATTGGGCGACCAATTCAAGTTCCCGTTTGTGTGATAATAATATTTATATTTTATTACATTTAATAATCAATTAAATTAATTATCGGACAAAAATCAAATTTATCATCTAATACAGTCTATTTTTCTAATATTTTATGATAGTGAGAAAAAACATAACATGTTGCATAATGGATAAGGTAGTATGCAAAACACATGATGAATGCTTTTGTTTTTATTAATGGATGGGGTATATGAATAATAGAGGATGATACTCATAATATAATAAAATTATATTATAAAATGATAATAATATAATTATATTAGTGTGTTTAGAATGAAATTTAAATTTATTATTATATTTTAAAAATAAAACTATATTCAGTGGCGCATTTGACATGAAACACGGTTCTTAAACATCATGAAAATTATATAAATGTTATAACTAAGATGTTAAATTAATTTAAATGAATATTATTTACTAATATAATTAATATATATAATTATTTCTTAATTTTAATTAACAATAAATTGTTAGTAAATAATCAATCAATATTTACTAAAATAATTTTAATCATAAAAATATGTTTTCATCAATTTGTTTTTATTTTAATGATAGAATATTATATATAATTTTTAGAAAATTTTATAATATCAATATTAACACAAGGTGAAATTTGTGGATTATTCAGATAACATTGATTATTTAGTTAATATTGAAAATATATACTTTTGTAAAAAGGACGTTCATTTTCAATAACATAAGTTTTTTAAAAGATTAATTATGTTTTGAATATACATTAATATAACATAATTAGTAATTATATTTATTTAATCCACTTTATTTCTTTCTAATCAAATTTATATTTTAAGTTAGTGTGTGTTTGTTTTTTTGTTTAAAAATGGGTTTCTCTACATAATGTTTTGAAGTGTATAATATTTCTCAATTTTAATTAACTAAAATAATCATTAATTAGAAATTTTTAATTGAAATTAACAAATTTTATATCAATAAATATTTATTTATATCTGTGAAATAACTTTTAATAGTCAAAAAGTTAATATAAAATCTTATTTTTCATGAAAAATATAGTTTTTGAGAACCCAGATTTTCATTTCATCTGTGACTATAATTTTAAGTTAAATATTTTCAATTATAGTACATGAAATTGGTAAAATAGATATCATAAATGGTTTTATAATATTTTTTTATTTTATAAGGTAAAATTAATTTTTAGTAATTATATAATTACTTAAACTGATTAATTAATGACAATACAGTAATTGTTTAATTAATAAATAAAATTAATTAAATGATCCATAGTAGGATAAAAGTAATATAAATTTAATATATTATTTTATTCTGTGAAATTTTTTGATTCATATAACATGATATAAATGTCTGAATATAATTTATTTTAATTCAACTCTTGTATGGATATCTTCAATTCCAAATTAAATTTATATTGTCAAAATTGATATTAATGTTCTTCTATAATAAATAATATTTTATTAAATGGTTTAAATTCAATAAAACACCTATCATCTATCAATTTGTTTGTATACATTTATAAATAACAATAATATTTAATTAATGGGATAATGGTCTATTTATAATAATCATACAAACATATGAAAAGTAAAAAAAATGTTATTACCATGTTAAAGGGTAAAATGGGTTTTTTTTGAGTTTCATGCATTTATATTAAAATGAATTTTCTAAACACATATGTTTTTTTATTTGAAAATTTATATTTAATCTTTAGAACTAGTGGGTAAAAATTATCTTATAAGGATATTTTTATTTTAATTCTTAAATGCAAAATTACCATGATAAATGAATACTTGTCGCAATGAGAACTAAAATGGAAAATGTAGGAAGAAACATAAATTAAGAAAAAAAATATCAAAATTCTATGTTCTTTTTGTTTATTAGAGTTTTTTCTCTACCATAACATCCCCTAATCTATTTCTTTCATCTTTGGGGGAAGATTGGGTGAGAGTGACTTCCCATTGTTGAATATTTTCTAGTATTTACAAAAAAATTCCACTCCACCTCAATTTTAAAAGGCCACATACTATCCTCTCCAATTAAAAACATTAAAACATTATTAATGTAATACCCTCCCAAATAACATCCTTAATTCCCTCTTCAAATTCTATAACCCTTATTTTGAACATAAATTTATCCTATAAACGCTTTTGGTTCTTACATAAGAAGATTTCCCAAAAAAGATCTATCTAGCTTAACCAAGATTCATCATTTTATTTTTCATTCCACCTGCATAATTTTTATTCCAATGATGTGTATATAATAAACATTTTATATCCAATATAACCGAATGTAATTATTTTAATGAAGTAACCTAAATCTATCACATCTTTTGTTCCATGGGATATGAAATCATCATTCTAGTGGAAGACGCACTACCTCTAATGTCCTTGAAATTACAAGTATTTTTTTAAAATTAAATGGAATTATTATGAGACTAGAAGATTTGAAGACACATGATTCTGTGGCTGATGAGCCCATAAAAGAATTATGAACTTTTATTAAGTTCATTTAAGTAATAGATCTAGTGACGTGTTTTACTTTTAAATAGTGACTCAGGTTGAAAATATGAGGGCACTTTTAACTCAAAAAGTTTGGATTTTCATAGAATGGACATGAATTCAATAATAAATGGTCAACATGAAAAGTTATTTTTTCAGAATTTTTAAATAAAATGTTAAAAATAAAATTATATTGTTTATTTTATTATTTTCTGAATTTTCAAATCATTGTAGCTCAACAGTTTTCCAAACAATAAAAACTGAATATATTGTTTCATTAAATTAAACAACTTGAAGGATTCATAAAAAAATTGTGATAGAATCAATTCAACGCATTTTCATTTAATGGGTTACAACATTGGAGATAGGAGTATCAATTAGTGAAATCTCTTGGACGAACCTACTGTGAATATCCTCTTCAACGACTACTGTCGAATGTCGGTAAATCGCCTGCGACAAGATGCACCTGGAATAACAGAACCAGAAATCGAAGAATGCCAAGATAACTAGAACCATCATGGAAGGACCACCTCAATGACTAACACCTTTGAGGCTTTAGTTTTGTTTGTTTTATTTTTCCTTGTCCCTCATTCTAAAACGAAGAATGCGAATCAACCCACTAATGGGTTGATCTGTGGATCACATTTTATTTCAGGAGTGTTCATTATATTGGGTTTTTCACAAGTATTAATGACTATTTTTGGATATAATTTCATTTCTATATCCCATTTTTTTAAACCTATAATATGGAGGCTATGGGCCGATAGGAAAAAGGCCCGATCCCTTCCACCTTCTGCGTTTTTGTATTTTCTTCGCGGTCGGATCCTCAAAACCGAGTCTAGAAGTTTTTCAAGCCACTGTAGAGAAAAAGGAATCCACTAGAGGCTATATGTACATGTGGAGTGAAGAAAAACCCATCGGAGAAAACTTGGTGTTCCAAAAAAGGACACGCGACGCACCGACAGCAGTGGTGGGGCCCTTGGTAGGTGGAGGCGTGTCATGATGGCATGCTAGAGGTGGAAGCAACGACCAGGTTGGGCTTCGATCAGCTTGATCCATAGTGAAGATGTAGGATCTGATGACCTTCATACCAGCTGCTAGCGGTAGGCAGGAGACCCCTTAGTCATGTCGGTGGAGCGGCCCATAACCACAGGCCCCGAATCTATGTGACACGCGGTCTTTAACTACATGCAATGGGATAATGGGCAGCCGGTTGTGCCAACTACGAGGTGGAACCCACAGATGCATTGAATGTCAAGGAAGGGTGCAGGCCTGACCCAACACATCAGGCCAGGCTAGATGATACTGGGTCGTCGGGTAACCCAACAGGTTGGACCCCTGGCCAAACCGGGTCGGGTACGGCAATTCCCAAAGGGTTTGGAGCATTGGCCTAGCAGGCTGGGTTGAGCCATATCAAAAATATGTTATTTTGGGTCAGTTGAACTAAACTGGGGCATGTGGGGCCCCCGGACAGGTTTGGTCGGGTCGAACCGGCCTCTGACGTAACTAGTCCATGTTTACTAAAACACCCATATATCTCAAAAAGGAAATCTGATTGACGATACGTTTGTGGAATTGGGACCCACATGACAATAATAATCTTTTGGAATACTCTAAGGTAGATTTTATGGATGTTAAATTGAGACAAATGTCTTGAGTAGTAGTTATCCAGTAATCTAGCGCACTACGTGTAGAAACCCTATGACTTGATGAGACATGGATACTACTGACAATAGACCCTTTGTGGATCAGCTATGATGGCCTTATCGGAAGAGGCTCTATGTGGTCCAGTAAGCACAGAGTAGGGAGGGGTTTTGTATAACCCGTCAGACCCACGATACTCGATAGGAGGAGTACCTTAGTTTGGAAAAAGTGAGAAGTGGCTCTATGTGACCCAGTATTCCAACGGTGGTGTGAGGCTTTGTGCGACACAAAATAATTGTGGTACTAATCAAGAATGAGTACCAAAACAATCCAAGGTCAGTTGGATGTGGATCTATGTGATCTGTAAGGCCCACTGTACTCATATCTAGCAGCCCAACGTGTTCGATGATATGACATATGATCTTACATTTCTACTCTAGAGTATACCTATGTAAGTTATCATGATTCATGATTATGCTTCATGATCGTGATTCTTGGTGTGATTGTGGATTTGTTTGTGGTCTTTATTTGTTGGTCCGGGGCCTAGACTAAGTATTCTATTACTCACCCAAACAAGAGATTCACACCAATGAGTTGTGTCTAGTGCAAATGATTTCCACCTTAATGGAGGACTTGGTGACCTAGGACCAAGTGGTGCCCAATGAGACAAGGCATGCAGGGCATACTGATATGGCTTCCAGTAGTTAGTAGAAACATTTCCATCTGGTGATGTTTTCAGCAGACCAATTTCAAAGTTTCCGTGTAATTTCTTGTTTTCAGTTCATCTTTTGTTTTGTTTGTATTCAGGACCATATAATTTTAGTTCTAAATCCCCACTCATTGGTTTTTTAGTGTCGTGCATTTTTGTATTTCCATCATTGGAATGTGGTTTCATGTGCATGTATACAAGTGCTCATGAAAATTCCTCCCACTTGCCAATTGATGCCTTCATCGCTAGTTTCCAACTGCTGCCCTTTCAGAGGCGGGTTTAGGGGATTTCACGACATGAACCCTATTGTTGGTTTTGTGGCCGACATATTCAAACACCAGGACCTTGATTTATTCCTTTTGGATATATACATAAAACACAAGTTGCATGAATTATATAGTAATTGAGTGTTTTATTATTTCCTTCTTGAATATGAGTCATCTCCCTAGGTATACTATTTTGATTATGGTTAAACATGATCTATTTTAGGATGCCTCCAAATAGATAACCATCTTGGATTATGATGTGTACTTGTGAGGTCAGCCTGCCTAGTAAAGAGGTGTCGGTTTAGAGATCAATGCTTGGGATGGACCCACTGAGCGGTGCACCAGTGTTACCACCACCCATTGATCAGAAGTTAATACTAGAGTTACAGTATATGAATCACAGAGACTTAGTGACATGAACAAGTTCCATAAATAGAGACATGCCAAGTATATGTGAGAGACTGACCCTGAGGCCGCTGAGGACTTGTTATAGGTGGAGACATGGGTCTTCCTCTTTGTGAGGATGTCACTCCCCAAAATGACAATCGTAGCCATGAACCTATTCAGTGCTCGGTAGAGAGATGGTGGAGTTTGATGATTTAGACTCATCACGAGGAGACACTCTCTTGGGATGACTTTGAATGTATTTTCTTCAAGTAGATCGTCCACATGAACTTGTTCTCGATGTTCATACAAGATCTTATTCACATATAGCAGGGAAGCATGTTAGTGGATGAGTACTAAGCAAGGCTTACCGAACTCTCCCTCAACCCTACATACATGGTGTGTGACCCTTTTCTTAGGACCCATACCTTCAAGTAGGGACTCTGACATGTGATTAGGCCATCACTGGTTTCCCTTAGCATCCCCTCTCAGGATTGAGTTCTAGAGTGATCCCTTCTTGTGGAGAGATTTTTGGCATAGCAGACGCCAAGAGTGGGAGACACTGGTAGACACCCAGTGGAAGAGTATTCAGTTGTGATAAGCAGGGAACACATGTGTGGACCCAAGGGAGTCAGATCATTTAGGGGATGAAACCATGACACGAGGTCAGCTGTGAAAGGCTTCTATATATGAGGAAGTCAAGAGGGAGCTAGGGAAAGCTATTCATGTGGCAGGAAGGGACACATGGCTCTTGACTGCCCAACCCACTACATAGATGCTCGGCAGGAAGTTGAGGGAACACCAAGGCAGATTAAAAGGTTCAAGCAGAGTGTTCAGGAAGGCAGTAGACATGGCAGGGGATTAGGTTGAGTAGTAGCCATTAGATTACGGTTTGAGGTGTTACCACCACCTCCCCTATGTGGTCTACCATGAGCTTTGGGATCTGACAAACATGGGTGATGCCAGTTTATGCTATGGAGGCCTATGACCAAAGTGCTCTAGAGATAATTATAGGTATGATATATGCCTTCTACACCTTAGCTTAAGTTCTCATAGACACAAGTACCCATCACTCTTTCTTTTCCACAATCCTCATTCAAGGATCAGAGATTCTGATGGAGCAGTTTGCTCGATCCTTATGATTATATAATTCTACAAGACGTGATTTGATGATTTCACAATGTTTCTTGTTATATGTGCTTACTCTTGGAGGCAAGAGCCTCGGTTGGGATATCTTGGTATTAGGATCAAGGCCTTAAGTTTTCATCATAGATATGGACTTGTTATCTACATTCTATGATCCTTTCGACTGTTTTAGGCAAAAATTGTAGTGTTTCTACAAGGACGGTACCAGGTTTTCATTCAAAAGTGAGAAGGGGACTTTTTCAACATGTGATGGCCTTCCTCAGAGGAGGGTGTAGCTGATAAATTCCCAGTTGGATAGCCTCACCCTCAGTACGGTGGATGACAGGAGTCCAAAATTTCTTATAGTGGTGGATGAGTACGATAAAGTATTTCCTGAGGATGTTCTTGGAAATCCATCTAGTAGGTATATAGACTTTGGCATCGACCTTTACAATGGGATGACAACAATATCCACATAGACATGTAGGATTGATCTCATTGAGCTTCATGAATTGAGGGTAAAGTTGGATTAATTGAGGGAGAAGGGATTTTTTAGGTCATGTGTTTTACCATGGGTGACCACTGTGTTGTTTTCCCTGAAGGAAGAAAAGAGCTTCAGGCTATTCATGGACTTATGGCACATGAACTAGGTTATCGTGAGGAAGAAATATCCACTTACAAGGATTGATGAGATCTTTGACCAGCTAAAGGGAGCGAGGTTGTTCTAAAAGATAAACATCGGGCCATGCTATCTTTAACTTCGAATATGGGGTGAGGATGTACTGAAGACATCCTTTAGATGCCGGTATAGTCACTATTAGATTTTTTTTGATTCCTTTCAGCATGGTGAATTCCCCAGAAGTGTTCATGGGTCTCAGGAACATGATCTTCCAGGCTTACCTCCATCTTTTGTGGTGGTTTTCATTGATTAAATGTTGTTGTACTCCGCATCGGAGGTGGAGCATGCTACACACCTATGGATAGTCCTGGATACAATCTATGAGAGCCATCTTTATGGTAATCACTCAAAGCTCCAATTAGGGATTTGGATTCCCCAAATTCTAGTACACTTCATCTTAGATGCTAGTGTTACAGTGGATACATGGAATAGAGAGGTAGTTCTTTCTTGGGAGCCACCAAAGAGCGTGAATAAGGTGAAATGTTTCTTGGGGTTGATTGGATACTAGAAGGGGTTCATGATTTATTTTTTCAAAGTAGAATCACCTTTATCAGCCTTAAATAGAATGGAATGACCTTCGTGTGTATAGATAAGTGTTATCCAATTTTCCAGGAGATGATGAAAAGACTGACGAGTTTCCCTATCTTGAGAAAACCAGAATATGGAGTTGGGTATGGAGTATTCTGTGACACACCAGGGAACAACCCTGGTTGTGTCCTGATGTAAGAGCAAGAATTGATCACCTATAACTCATGATATTTGAGGAAGTATGATCATAACTATGTGACCAATGACTTGGAGTTAGAAGCAGTGGTCATTGCTTTGGCAATGTGGTGACACTACTTGATGGGTGAATAGTTTAATGTCTATTTCAACTATAAGAGTCTCATGTATATCTTCCAAAATAAAGACATGAACTTGAGACAACAGCAATGGATGGAGTTCTACCAGGACTATGAATTTTTGATAGTTTATACTCTTGGGAAGGGGAACATGGTGGAAAATTCATCTAGTAGAAGGTCTAGTCAATAGTTAATAAGTGTGGAGACAAAGTAATTACCCACGATGCATATATCATCCATTGATGATCATGGAGTAGCATACCTTCATATGTTGACTATCACTCTTCTACTATTACAGTTAGTCAAAGAGGCACAAATTGTTGATGTTTATTGCAAGGCCCAGTGGGATCACTTATTTTTTGGACCGGCTCCTAGTGGATTTTTGATAGGTGGGGGAGAATGTCATTCTTTTCAAAGGGTTCAATGTAGTAATAGTGATGTTATGGGAGGAGGTATTGAGGGATTTCCATACATCCATTATAGCGGTACATCATGGTGTGGTAAAGATGTACCTGGACCTTCGACATCAGTATTGGTGGTCAGGAATGAATAAAGAAGTGGTAGAGTTCTTTCATGATGCCTCACATTTCAACATGTGAAGGTTGAGCATCATGTTACACCAATCTTGGAATATCCACTAGAGGTACCGAAGTATAAATTTGATGGTATCTTGATGGACTTCATGCAGGGGTTACCAAGAATGTCTAGAGGAAATAATTCTATATGGATGATCGTTGATCGACTCAGGATGTCATATCACTTGTTATTTATTAGGGTGTTGGAATCAATAGAGGACATGAGTCTTTTCTACATCCAGGAGATAGTGTGGCTTCACAGGGTACCTTCAACAATCATCTCGGAGAGTGATGTGCACATTACTCCCTAGTTTTGGAAGGTATTGCATGAGGCATTTGGGACTCAGTTGCGCTTAAGAACCACCTTTCAACCTCAAACAAATGGTCAAACGGAGCGGACCATACAGACCATGGAGAACATGCTTCGTTATTGCATCCTCTATTTTGGTTGTAGTTGGTTGGACCACCTACCACTGGTGGAGTTTTCATAAAACAACATCTAAAAATCTAAAATTTTCATGGAATCATTTAAGGCCTTGTATGGGCATCCATACAGATCCCCTCTATGCTAGACAGACCTAGGGGATTCATTACTAATGGGTATGGAGTAGGTATGGGATACCATTGAGAATGTGCAGATCCACTAGGAGTGGATGATTACTCCACATAGCAACCATAACTATTATGCATATAGGAGAAAGAGACCATTGGAGTTCAATTATGGAGACCATGTTTTCATTCAGGTCTCACCCTGATTAGGATTTTGATTATTTGGCAGAGGCAGAAAGTTATCTAAGAGGTTCATTGGACCATTCTAGATTCTAAAAAGACTGTCTAAGGTGGCGTATTTCCGAGTTATTCCCCCAAATATTGTACCAGGTGCCTGATGTTTTTCATGTGTTGTATCCAATTAGGTACATACATGATCCATCGCTTGTCATCGACTAGGGGGGGGGGTTGACACTGACGATGGGGAAACATTTGCAGTATTCCTAGTAGAGATAGAGGATAACCAGGGGTGGGTCCTTTGTGGATGGTTGATTGCACTGGTGTTCATTTGGTGGTAGCATGAGAATATACAGGAGAGAACATGAGAGTAGGAGGCTCAAATTTTTTCTCATTACACCCATTTGTTTTTCTATAATTGTTTGGCTTACGAGGACGTAAATCTCAAAAGGGGGGGAGTAATGTAACGTACTAGAAATTATGTGTAATTTTTTTTTAAATTATATGAAGTTATTATTAGACAAAATGATTTGGTGACACGTGATTCTGAGGCCCAATGATCCCATAATAGAATTTTAATCTTTTTAAAGATTATTTATGTAAACGAGTGAGTGGAATTTTTTATCTTTTAAACCATTTCTGAGATAAATAATATGAGGGCACCATTGAACTATGATTGCCTAAATTCTCCTCGGATGGACCTATCATTTACTGGTAATGGTCAACCAGAAATGTTATTTTCATACTTTTTAAATAAAATGTAAAAAATAAATAAACTTTATTATTTTATATTTTCTGAATTTTCAAATCATTCCAAATCAGCTGTTTTTTAACCCACTGTAAATAAATACATTTTTTTATTAAATGAAATAGCATAACGACTTCATAAATTTAATTTAATAGAAGATTTTATTTGTGTTTTTTTTTAAAGAATTAACATATTAGAGAATGGATTATCAATTAGTAGAATTCCTTTGATGGAAAAAAGGTGAATATCATCTCTAACTAAAAACAATGAATGCCAAAAAATAACCAGTGACTCAGATGCACCTTAGAGAATGGAACCAGAATGCGGTGAAATCCAACAAAAAAATAACCCCCATGGATGGACTACTTCATCAAAAAATTCCATTGACGAAGGCGGTTGTTTGGTTTTAGGATTCATTGTCCTTCATTTTAAAATGACGAACATAGATCAGCATACAAACAGGTTGATATAAGTATCACTCATTATAGTTGGAGGGTTCTTTTCATAATGGTTTTCAACATGATAATTGATTATTTTTTTATGAATTCCAATTCTATATCCCATGTTTTTAAACCTATAATGTAGAGGGTGAGGGCCGACATGAGAGGGGCCTGAGCCCAACCACTTTGGGAATTTTTTTTAATTCTTAATAGATGCATCATCAAAATGGTGTCAATGAGGATTCAATGCCATAACAGGGAAGATGGAATCCCCCTGAGGATGTAGGAGCAAGAGTTGTGAAGATCAGACCCCTAGAGCAGACCTGGTGGTTTGCAGAAGGACCTGGTGGTGGCGCTCTCTAACAGCGTGCAGGAGGCAGCAGCCACGGCCGACTCGAGCCATGAAAAAGCAGTTGTACCCACCATCCTCAATGTTAGTGGCTAGTGGAAAGGATGTAACCCGTAGGCCTGACCCACACCCATGGGCCAATCCCACCCCATTGGGCTAGGCAGGAAGTCACGGGGTCGATGGGCGACCCGGCGGGCTGGACCCCTGGCCAAACTAGGATAAACCTAGTGATTCCAAATGGTCCTGGCGCACTTGAAAAGTCAGATTGGGATCCCCTAGAACCGAACTAAGTTTTTTCGGTTCATTTGAACTAAACCAGGGCTTGTGGGTCCTCTGTACCAAGTTGGATGGGTCGGTTCAATGGGGTCCAACTAGGACTAGACGCAACCAAATCTTGATTATATAATCACTAATATCTCAAAATCATTGAATCCTATTTATGAGTTGATGTGGCTTTGGTACCCTCAAGATGAGAATGATCTTTTGGAATACTATGTGGAGGATTTCATGGAAGTTTAAATGTGCTGAATGTCATGAGAATTGGTTCTCCCAAAAACAAGTTCACTACATATGGAAACCATGCGGTTAGCTGTGCATTAAAAATAGTAGACAAGCATCCCTATAGGAATCATCTATTATGGCCCAATGGGAAGAGACTCTAGGTTACATAGTATTGACATAGTAGGGATAATATTTTTGGGACCTTGAAAATCCATTGTAGCCAATTGGATGAGTATATTAGTATGGCCATGGTGGGAAGCGGCCCTATGTGACCTGACTTGACCAAGATGGGGAGCAGCTCTGTGTGACACAACATACCCATGGTACTCATCAGGGATAGGTACCACAACTGTCCACAGTTAGTGATGAGTGGCTCTATGTGACCCGGGAGGCCCATTGTTCTCATTGAAGAAGAGTTGTCTAGTAGCCTAAGGTGATTGATGATATTACAGATGGTCTTACAGTCCTACTCTAGATTATACCTGTCATGACCTATCTTGCTTCATGATAATGATTCGTGATCTTTTTTTTGTGGTTTGTTTGTGGATTTACATTTAGTCATTGCTTATTTTTTTGGGGACCTACAATGTATTCTATTACACACCCATGCACGGGCTTCGCCCATATGTGTTTAGTTCGGTGCAGACGACTGCCTCCTTAATGGAGGATTTGGTGGCCAAGGACCCGATGATGCCCAGTGAGACCAGGAAGGCGGGGCGTACTTATAAAATGTCAAGCAGCTACTCTAAAATAACCCATCAGATATGGTTTTTAGTTGATGGATTTCATAATTTCCTTCTACATTCCTATTTTTAAATCATCTTTTGTTTGGGTTTTATTCTGTCCTATTTAATTTTGGTTGTACCTTAACACTGAGTGGTTGTTTAGAAGAATGCGTGTTTATATTTCCATATTTGGGATGTGGTTATGTGTGAGTACAAAAAAGTACTTAGGAAAAATCCTCCCACCTATAGGATGATTCATTTAGTGCTAGATGTGAACACCTGTCCTTCAAGAGCGGACATGGTAGATATCACGGCCCATGCCCTGGGGGAAGGGTCAGGACACTACCACCTTAGAAAATAATGTCATTCGTTTGTCATCATTTCCTATCACTGCTTGTTATAATGATGTATTTGAAATATTTAAATTCTATTTTTAAAATATTTTTACATATTGAGTAATTATATTAGATATATATATTCATACATTCCTTTCTTTTGGGAATATCATAATGGAGCTTATGTGTATGGCCGACTACCACCTTGCGAAGTGATGTGATTTATTTTTCACTAACACTTTACATTGAAGGTAATAAGTAAACTGTTATTGAAAATATGTGATATAAATGGAATAATGTTTAAATTAATGAAAAAATTACCATTCTTAAAATATAATATACCATCTTTATTCTTAAATTGAAAACTGATTACATCGTTTGTGAGTACGTGTGCACCACCACCTCCACAAAGAATTGTAAATGTTTTTTAATCACTAAAACATTTGGATGAGATATCTAATTATATTCAAAGATATAATATTTTTTTATGATAAGATGTTCATCATTTATTGATTAAATCTTACATACCTTGGTGTCATAAAAATCATTGAAAAATGAACACGTTTCTTTTGCATATGTATGGCCTACCGTATCCATGATTGTAACATATTCCATTTTAAATAACTATAAAATATGATTTTTTAAAGAATAATTTATTTATAAAAATGTTAACTATTTCATGGTTATTTTTATGTATATGTGTAAATAATTAATTATCTTACCATATTCATCCAACTAATGTATTATATATATATAAGTAGAATACCTTCAATACATCTGATGTAAACATAATTATATATATAATTGTTTACAGATTTATAATAAGTAAAGTAAAATGAATATAAAACATGAAATAGGTTCTCATGAAATTAAATAATTATCATTAATTTATTATTATTTTAGATAAATATAAATGTGATGAATCAAACTCATGTTGAGGGACATCATCTCAATTTCATTTTAATAACACATATTTTGATAATAAACAACAATATCCTTCAACAATATATATATACCCTTTGATATGATATATCATTAATTAACTTATTCTCTAGATATTGAAATACTTTATTAATATTTTTCGTTAATAGGGCTTACGATTCAAAATTATGTAACGTTGATAAGAAACATTTTTTTTAAAAAGTCATTTTTTAATTTTTCACGTTCTACACTTTCTCTTCCACATACATGTTTCTCAATTTATTTTATGAGATATTTTAAATGGAAGAAAATATATTTTAAATAATTATTTATTATTTTAATGAATTTTTTTCCAAAATAATCCTTTTATATTCTTTATACGGAATATTTTAACAAATAGAAAAAATAAATGTTTTATTTTCAACATCATTGTAGACAATGACCCTTTCCAACACCATGAATATATTTTATTTCAGTATTATATTTAAATCATTCACATTTTCTTTAGAGAAAAACCCTCTATCTCTTTTTTCTGGTTAATTTGGTATTGAAAATTGGTTTTTAAAATAAATAGGTATTTTGAAATCCCTAATGGATTTTTCATATGGGATCAAATGTTTTTTTCAAAAATATTTATGGTAAAATGTTAATAATGAAAAAATTTATTCTTGATATGGTACAAGATAATTAAATAAATAAGGATTGATATTAATATATCTTATATGATGGTTTAATACCCATTATAGCTCATGAGTGATCCTGATATAGCTTGTATAAAGTGTTGATCCCCATTATTTATCTTAAAAAACATGTAAGCCCAATATATCTGAGACAAATTTTGATCACCATTATATCTATCTAATTAATTGGATAATTATTATATTGTATTATTTAGATATGTTTATTCGAAGTTGAAGAATTTTTTAATTGTTTTTTTTGAATATGAACATTTTTTTTCATAAAATGGTTTCTAATTATCTTCAATGGTGTTTAAATGTTTTTTCTAAGAAATATGTGTGTGTATTTATCATGTGCAAATGTTTAATTCATAAGCTCAAAGTACATTAATTAT
This sequence comes from Viscum album, assembly GCA_963277665.1. Classification (NCBI taxonomy): domain Eukaryota; kingdom Viridiplantae; phylum Streptophyta; class Magnoliopsida; order Santalales; family Viscaceae; genus Viscum; species Viscum album. Next base: position 1,182,712,007 of record OY728130.1, read on the forward strand.
AAATGTTAAAATTAACTATGTTTCCATATCCATCACTTAAAAAAAATTCATTCATTTTTTTTCCCTTACTGAGTTTTTTTGTGTTCATATAATTTTATTAAAAAGCATTTCAGGGTGTTTAAATATGGGTAAGGGAAATGAAGAAGTGAAGTAGAATTTTGGGAATGTTTTTTTATGAATTTAAATCATGCTTTCTTTTATAAGTATTATATAATGGAAAAAATGTATACTAATTAGAAGTATCCACTTTGTATTATATGGTAACGTTATGTAGGATTTATATCCTAATTCTACAAAACATTATACCTGAAAATATTTGTAAAATCAAATAATGTGATTTTTTTAAAATACTCAAGATTATGTAATTATTATGGTCAGTTGTTTATATTTGTTATCAGAGGATGGTTTAAATGAAATGTGTTGTTTTGATAATGTAAATATAATTCAATTAGAGTATTTTACGTTGTGGTTAAGTTGAAAAGATTTATAATTTTTTACTACCATGCTTTGTCTTTAAAACTTTGTCTATTTATAATGGTTTTCCATAGAGGAATGAGGGAAAATATTGTGAAAAGGTACTGAAGAAGAAAATATCCTTCCAAACCTGTATTTTTATGATGGTTGAAGTTAGAAAGGAAAAGTTTCTCTTCCTTGATGGATCAGTTAACATATGATATAAATGGTGGTGGTATCCACTCTAGAGAGGAATATGATATATAATTAAGGAACATGGATTTATTGTATAATTTCATTAGGAAGTATTCCCCATAGTTTATTGAATCATATGAAATTATGATAACCAATGTATGGATAAATGCCTTGGATGAGATATATAATGTCATGGCTGTTTGAAAATATCCCAACATAACCCTTTCAATTTATCCTATTGGAGTTAAAGATGGTCAATTTTGGTCTTTCTTTGCATACCAAAGAGATTAAAAAATTTTATTCTATAAAATGAAACATATTTATGATACTATTTATTGAGAAATATTTCCCAATACATTTTCATCATATGATAGAGAAAATAAAATTGGAATTTATGAAAAATGATGTAGATTATGTTTTGTTGTATGATAAAAATATCAAATGAATTTCAAGATATCTTCCACATTTTATTTATGATAATGATTGAAAAATTCATCAGTTTTACTTAAGATTGAATAGAATTTTAGAAATCTATTTTTTCAAAATAGATATTAAAATTTAAGATAATTATTTTTTGGTGTTCATAAAAATATTACATTAAATTTTAATATACTTATGTTATATGGGGTGATAAGACATAGATATGGTCATGGTGGTTAGAAATGTACAAGGAAAAACAAATAATGTTGGAGTAAATCCAAAAAAAATGTTCCAATTGTGGTAAAAGAAAGTCTATTCAACGTTTTTCAGCATCATGAAAGAGTTCACAATATGGCATGTTTGTTCAGAAGATTTATGACCATAAGTAAAATAGTATTGAATAATAAAATAAGGAGATAATGAATATCTAATCTACTTTAGCCTCTTTTAAATTTAATTACTGGAAACATTATGATAATGTGTGAACAATGTTTCTAACACTTTGTAGAAATCATCAAGATCAGAAACAAAAAAGTGGGGAAAATTATATTTATACTCCTACAGTTGATGTTGGTCCATATACAGATGTGGTGATAGCTCATGGGATAATCATATTTTTCAAATATTAATCAAAAGTTCAATGTTTTATACATCCCTTTTGAAGATTTATGTAATGAGATCAAAAAATATTTGTGAAATTTGGGGAAACATATTATATTATTTTAACCATTTTGTTTATGGTTAATTTATAAATATATTATTAATATATGGTAATCCTTGTTTTGTATTATGTGACCCATTATAATTTTTTGTTTTCTTCATAAATGAATCATTCGTCATGGATACATGTCATTGGACAAAAGATTATAGTTTGGTGGAAATTGATAAACTGTCAAATTTCTTCTAGATAGGTATATATGTGTATTGTTTTAGTAAAACTATTAATGTAATTCAACAAATATGAAAAAAAATTATTCAAAAAAAATTAATACTATTAAATTCATCTTGAATTAATTAATTTCCCTTTTAAATAATCACATATTTATGATCTTGATGGCCTTAACATTATATTAATAATTCAATGCCATGTGATCTACACTCTATATTACTCTCTATTATTATTTAGAAATTATCCATTTTTTTAATGTCAGAATAATATCATCCAACAAATTTTTTCTTATGTGAATCCAAATTATGTGATGGCCTTTATATTTCCAATTCCCTTATTTGAAGAAAAATATGTAACCCGATTTACGATTTTTTGTTCAAAAAAAAATTTAAAATTTTAATAAATTTGAATTCCAATATTAACTTATAATTTGGAGGATGAGATTTATTATTGGATAGGAGGATGTAACACCATGAGATATTAGAAAATAAAACTACGTTCGATAGCATATTACTTAAGAAACACAAACCTTAAATGACACACTAAATATATACATTTTATATCATTGTTGTTAAATTGGATGTTATGAATAGTTTTAATTTTTTTTGATATATACATATATATATATATATATCATACTCATTATAATTTTTTTCTACATTATTTTTAAATATAAATCAATTTTTAGTAGAGTAATTTTATTCTATAGAAATATTTTTTCATAAAAAATTATTATTATTTCTTTTTATAATAAAGTATTATAATTAATGTTTAGAGAATTTTAAAAATATACTTTATAAAATGTGAATATTTTTTTAATATAATCCCATTAAAAATAAATTAGGTCATAAAATATTAATAATTTTCAATGAAAATATTTATTTATTTTTAATATTTAAAAATGTCGATTTTTTAGAAATGTTATATCTTTTTAGTATATTGATAATGTAAAGTAGAATTATTTGTCACAATGGATTATGGTGACACAATTATTATTTAGTTATATATAATAAACATAAGGGTTTTTAATCGACAAAATATTACTCTTCTGTATA